>CM046355.1:4556853-6029362 GCA_025436335.1 Bursaphelenchus mucronatus
CTCGAAAGGCCCTATTTCTTTACGAGATTCATGGCCAAAGCCGGGGACCCAGGCAGTCTTTGTCTCTGGATTCCAACGCATCTGGTCTTTCTCTACTTCTCTGTTGTTTCTCCTTTCTATAAAGACCCTCTTTTCACTCTGCGCTCTCTTATTTTTCTCTGCACTCTAGTTAATCGAATATTCTAGAGCCTTAATGGAAGGAGTTTACCAAAGTTGGGACTTGAAAAAATGGTGATATCATGGCAATTAGAGGAGGAAAAGTTGAGCAAAGAATTGTCAAAGTGTAATAGTATGTATAAAAGTAATCTCAATTAATGGAAATTCCAGAAGAACCAAAAAGGACACAAAATTTTTCTTATCACAAAGCCATCTGATGTTGATGTTTATATCGAGAATTTACTGCCAGATTAGAAGGTAATGACCAGAATGTCAATTCAAGTACAAAGTCGTTAAATCCACTGATAAAAACACTCAAAAATACAACGAAAGGAAAACGTATCCCAATAAAACAAATCTGATGCAACAAGAGCAGTCAATTGTAAGTTAATATTCTCTCCAAAATTGTTTCCCAAATCAAAATTCCTCCTTCAAAATGATCAAAAAATCGAATGATCTAATGCCCTGAGGGCGTTAATGACCTTTTTTGGTTGCAACAAAATCGAAATTATAGAGGGTTTATATTAAAGATGCCTGTTTGAAAAGGCAAAAGAATAATAGTAAAGAAAACAACAATTACTGACTTCTTTAAATAGTAATCTCATTCACGAGAGCGAGGGTGTGGGAAAAACAGTAGCCAGTAAACGGAAAACTTGATAAAAAGTTCAGAATCCCCTCGAAAAGATACTCAAAATATTGGCTCATCCCCGAATTAGTTTAAAAAATAAATACCAAATTGAGGCAAAGATTGCGTCATAAATAACGAGAAATCCTCTTTTGTGCGACCAGAAGGCTCCAGAATTCTGATTCATATAAAACTTTGAAGAAGAAAAACTTTGGGAAACTTCTGATCACTTTTTGTCTTTTTTAAAATCAGAATGACGTCAGTTGCGATGATGTAAAGATGATAATTGAACAATTTGTGAGAGGAAAGCTACAAGGAAAAGTTAGTAATCAAAAAAGTTGTAGATAACTTATAAATAACAGATTTTTTGGAATTTAAATCACATAAACTACGATAAAATGAGGTAAAATGAAGGCTTTTTCACAAAGCTTTATTGATTTTGGAATGAGAACCACAATCGAAGAGTTGTTTTAAAGGCTCAAAAAATGGGGTTAGAAGACATTTCAGAGATCCATTCAAGGCAAGTTTTTGAAGTCATTTTGACTTCGTATTTTAAAAGTAAACGTTAAATTCACTGACTTATAAAGCTCCTTTCAAGATGAATATAAAATTTTTGCAAAGAAAACAAAAAAAAATAAAACTGCGATCGATCAAAACAAAAAAACCAAAAAAAACTTTAAAGAAACCGAAAAACATCTGCCCGAGGCATGAATAATCTTGTTTCTCTGACTCATTTTATTCCAGCGATCTTAAGAGCTTAGCCTTGGCCTATTGTCTAAAGTATTATCGAATACTCAGGTATTCCAGAAGTCAGGTGAAAAAGAAGCAATTTAGAAATTCGCTTGAACTTTTAAACTCCGATTTAGAATAATTGTATGGAAATCGTGAGAAGTAAAAAAATATTTACCGGGTGGTCCAAGATATTATACCCCACAAATCTGCACAGGCTACATGCTATTAATGTTTACGACATTACATAGAAATATTATGATTAAGTTTATAAATTTGGAAAATAAAATAAAAATAAACGTATGGAAAAATGAGACTTTTCTGACGTAGAACCTTGTGAAAGTAAACGCATGAAAGGGATTATAACAGCTCTTCAAACAAGTCATAAAAAAGTGTAGGATGAGTAAATTCGAGAAAAAATCGCTATGTAAATATCACGTTTCACGTTGGAATGATACGACTTTGGCGAAATTAGTTCTAAAAAATGCAACAATCTTCAGTTTACAACTAAAAGTGTAAATACATTAATAATACATTAATACATTAAATCATCTTCAAATTTACGGTTAAAAATGTAAAAAATATAGATTTCAATTAACTCCGCACCACATCTCCAAAGCGATATTAAACGTGCAAAAGAAGGACACGTCGGGACTCTGTTGAATTATTGTTTCATTCAAAAGAAAAAATTTTCATTTCCGACAAAGTTTTTTGGGCTTTTGAATTCTCAAGTTTCCGTTCAAAGACTGAACACTCCAAATAAAATATTCAAATTGTTGGAGCGTCAACATGGGACTTCAAGTGTTCCTTCTGAATACGCAAAGGTTCCACGTGATTCTGTTAAGGGGATTTACGTAAAAAAGATAAAAAACAGTAAAAATGTTGGGATTGAAAACTATACTTTATAACAATTTTAAACCTTGACCCAGAATCGACCGTCACCCCCGTAATTGTTAACTGCTTTAACTAATGTTATTTCGGACTCATCGGCCGCGCCTAAATTTTTATAAAACCACTCGCCAAAACCGGAAATTGTCGGGAAAACAGCGTTCCTCAGTTTAAAAGTCCTCAGGAACCAAAGAAAAAAGGAGGAAGGTAAAAGTTATCACATGATTTTACGGCGACAAAGCACAAGAAAACAAAACTCTTTTGGCTTTATATAGACCTTATCTCGAAAGATAGATGGGCTGTGATGAAAAGTTACGAAATCCTCGTATTTTGTCTTTAAGTGATCAGAGCACATCACAGAAACGCGTATTACTACCCCAATCATGCATTTTGTTGCCAAAAGCATGTGATATTAAACTGCAATGCACTGTGCGTTTTCTTAATCGGTCACAAATAACCAATGATATGACCTTATTTATCGCCGAACTTTGGAATCACAGGGTTTGCAGAGAGAACGCGAGTTTAATTTGAATATCATTACTCCCAAGAAACAGGAAACGTTTTGCGAAAATTGCCGCATACTATGAACACGGGTTTACACGTGAGAGCGGAAAGAAATACGGATAAAAAAAAGAAATAGTCTTACAGATAGGGGATTTAGACTAAAGTGGGACTAAACTGGAACGGCTAAAAGAAAAAAATTTATTTTCTTCCGATTCCGACAAAGTTTTTCCTCCGAAAAAGACGATACTACCATACCTCCATTTTCTAAGGGAAAGAAACTTCTAAGAAGAAAATTGCAAAATAAAGAGATCAGCGCCATTGGCAGGGCCCCATTTCCGAACCCAATTTTCATCAATCACAAGTCGAAATGTAAACATGATCACGCATTGTTTTGGACTTTTCTTATCGCCATTTTGTTGGGGCACTTATCAAATGCGTTACGAGTAAATTTAGAATCAGAGGGAGACTTTGTTTTGAACATTAAAGCCTAGTATATTGTTCCTCGGAGTTATTTTTGGATCTTTTGGTGATTAAATAGATGTAAATATGTTTTCTTTTACTTTTTGGAAAAAGAAATGGTAAGATAATGAATTTTGATGTTATTATAAAGTTCTACCCTAAAGAACACCCACTATTTTGAGGCTGGAAATTCCTCATACTCTTAAACCCTCAAAAATTAACCACGTAAGACGATTACAAAAGCAAGACGCCAAAAGAAACAGAATGATCATCGGAAATGACGCTGACTTTGGCCGTCATCGCAAGTAATCCCTCAAGCAACGAAATGATTGGGGAAAGGCGTTCCGACGCCCATGAAGGACGAGTTGAAAATTGATCGCCGGCAATAACAGTTGGTGTGAAGGTGGTCACGAGGCTACAAGGATATTAATTTGTTTTTAGAAAAAGTTAAAAGCACAAGTGATAAGGCTCGAGACGATCTCAATATTTTTGTCCTCAAAGCAAATGTCATAATTCCTTTCTAAACACGAAAGAATTTGTAAAAAATTAGAAGAATGCTCAAAATGTCAAGAGAAAGCGTGACCTCAAGTCTGACTTAGGATCAGAATATAAATTGGCTTATCGTGATATTGACGAGGTTTGATGGATTGGATTTTAATTTGGATGGAGGTGCTATTTTTCTGAACTTCGATGCCTAGAAAGTTGGATCGGCCACAAATTGAAAAACTGATTGATATAGCAGCATTCTTTTCTTCCACAGCAAAAAAAAGAAAAACTAAATAATCTCATTCACAAGAGTCGACCGTATATAAATCTAACAACATCTGGGCACCAATGCCCAATCGTTTTTGTCATCCTATAAACAACCTTGTAAATGTCTGCTCAATTTATTTTTAACTTAGTCATCTGATTGAGGGCTTCTTAATGAACTGAACTTGTTCAAAATAATTTCTCTGCCAATTTTTTCAAAAAACACCTTACAATTGACAAATTACCTAAGGGTCAAAAGCAGTCTGGCTATGGAAAACAAAGGTTAAAACGACAGATTTGAGCTCTATGAGTGGTATCTAGAAACCAAGGAATTTGTCTCAAAACAAATAATGCTTGTTTTTACAATAAGCCGAATGTAAACACTGATGTGACGTCCAACTTTCCCAGCAATTTAAAAGAAACTTTTCGGAAAGAGATCAAGAAAATGTAAGCTGGGTGGCAAATAAAATCAAAAAGTTACAAGTCCTATGAAACTTTGTTTGAGTCATCCAATGTGGGTGCAGAAACTGTAGCTGTAAGAGGTACGCATACAAGATATTTGTAAAGGTTAGATAAGCTAAAATAATCTTACAGTAGACTTTTTACGGCGTTGTTACACATTCAACTCTGCTCTTTCGCCACCACATCTTACGGCTCCCCAATGACGTTTCGCGTACGAAGTTTAACACCGAAAATTGCCCTTTTTCCATTCCATCTTCAATAAAAACTACTTGGTTTGTTTTACAACACCGAGTTTGATAGCGTAAATTCAATTTCTCTTTTATTTTTGGTTGTCTTGTATTGTATTATTGTAGATGAAGACCGCCCATACATGGCATCCATCCCATAATGTCGCTTGTCTAGTCCGCGATGCAAAAGCTAACATGACGGCGGAGAAAACGCTGGAGAAGGCGAGAGAATTCCTGGCTAAACTGGAGAGTAATGTGAATTTAGGGGGTATTAATGAAGAAAAAAGAAGAAAGATCAGCGGATTTATTAGTAATCTTTGCACTGAGCTTGAAAATAAAAGAAAAAATGGCGAAGTGGACACTAGCGGTAAGTATTTATTTCATTGCTATAGCTAAAAGATTTTGTATGATTTTAACGTAAATGCACTTTCAGCGTATTCTACCGTATCTCCAGGGAACAACGCTGATTTGATGTATGGAATTAGAAATCGCGCAAAGTCCGACCCTTCACGAAGATTTACAATGGGATCCCAAATATTTTCGACATATACAAGTAACTTATCTCTGACGGATTCGGAAAATGATACCGATGACGGCTACAATGCTTCGAGAGAGTCTGAGGAGACCATTAAGATCGATGAGATTTACGACCGAAAAATGCCTGTACGTCACAAAAAAGATTCCAAAATTTAACGTGGCATAAATCCCTGTCTGTACTACATATTTTAGTGGCCTCTGCGATTAGTCCCGCATATTTTATTCTTTGCGTCCTTGCTTGGATCAGTCTATGGAGGTGCGCTTTTTCTTCAAGTCATCGATCCAGCAATGGCTAAGGCCCCTCTAGTACGAGTGGTTTTAAATTGCTTTGACTCAGGTGCAAGATTGGGATGGGGACAACAAACTCCAATTTCACCTCCGGGCAGAATATTTGTTTCCGTTTACAGTATCTACACAGTAGGGCTGATAAATGGATTCATGGCAACAATTGGCTCAATCATGACAGATATTTATTGTGTTCATTGGCCAGTTCTAATGGCAAAGATAAGGGGAAAGGTAGGCATAAAATCGCTAAAAATTCTCTTAGGACCCCAAAATAAATGAAATAGGCCATGTGATGTCGCTGAAAGTACTATTGTACTTCAATGTGTGTATGATTTTAATTGGCTGGTATATTTGGTGCTATCAATTTGAGCAGATGACTCTGGTAGATGCAACTTACTCCAGGTAATCGTTGTAAATTTATGTACAGTGACTGTTGTTTTCCTTTATCTCAAACCAAATTATTATTTTTTTCAGTGTGATGACGATGATGGCTGCTGCTTTCGGAGACGTTCATCCAGACCCCAAAAGCCATCTTCAATTGATGGTCCTCATTCTATATTACCTTATTGGTATTGCTATTTGGGGCGGCATTTTGGTCATCTTTTCCAGTTTTGTGGAAATCTATTATATCGGTAAAATCAGAGAATTCTTGAGGTATGTATGGATAAAATATCGTATCAGAAAAGATCGAATGAAGAAGGAGAGAAACTGCTGCAATTACAACTGCCACAACAATGCCGCTTAATAAAGGAATAGCCGTTTTCTATATTTATTTTTGCCAAAATGGTTTTGTAACAAAGTCTCTCAGAATACTATAATTTTTTTGTCACCAGAATAAAAATCTCTTCCGAAACTATCAGTTTGAAGCCTTTGTTGTCATCAGTTTCAAAGCCGCTCTTCTAAAGGAAGTCTTGATTTTAGTTAACAGCAAAAATTTAATTTAAACATGCATAATGATTACCTGCAAAGCTCCAAGCAGCTGTTCCTTGGTCAAGAAGTGACATTTAAATCGTCGACCACCGAATGCATACTCATCGGCTTCTAAAACACCACCTTGCACAAGATAGCCTCCCGTTTTCACGAGACTCGACGCATTTAAAACTGCTTTTTCGTATTCTTCCAAGGTCTCTGATGCATATTCCAAACAGAAGATAGTGCAGACAGCGTCGAATTGCTTCGGAACCTCTTGATTTGGGTCTTTTAAATAATGAATGCCTGTTATTGGAGAAGAATTATGAACATTTACGGCCAGTACTCCTTTCATAATATCTCGGGCTTTGTTTTGCATCATCTCTGGAGTTTCTTTTGAGGCTTCGATTGTTTTAATCCATTCACAAACATTGCTCCAATCAAAAGTTGATTGATTCTTTAGCCATGCAGATACGGTGTCACGGTTGATCTTAAATTTTAATTGAAAGATTGAACAAATCAACGAATAATATATTTTACCTCTGCATAATCGCTACTGTAGATGTTCCTCGCCCGATGGCGCATTATAATTGGAATGTAAACAGTTGGTCCAGCCCCCAAATCCAGAACATCTTCGACTTGATTGGGCAGTCGATAAAGGATTCCGGGAAGAAAGAAGAGGACAACTTGCATGGCCAGGTCCTCTTTAGCTGTTTTATAGAAACCTTCCAAATACTTGGTTGGGTCGAACTAAACATATCGCGGTCTTAATAATAATTTGACCTCACTTACTTGCTCCGCGTGATCTTTAGCGTTGAATAATGGCCAAGGATCATCGTCATTTTCGGGTGTTTCATCCGTTTTAACAACGGACGCATCGTCGGTAACCACCATGCTTAAATTAATATGAGATTAACCTTCTATAATCTACATAAGTGATAAATATATAAATAGCAAAATTAAAGGCAGTGCATGCCAAAGGGCCCAGAAAACGCGTTCTCTCCCTTCACCACAACAAAAGTAAAATCTCTAAGTTCATTTCCTTGACCACCCCGGAGCATTTTGATTTTCTCTCGGCCCGATCCCCTCTCAAATAACTGAAACAAAAAAGAACGCGGGGATAAGGACTTTTATCTATTGATACTTCAACTTTAAAATACATATATCGTATAATGCAAATAAAATGAATTTATTGTTTTTATCGTTGTAAATAATTACATTCTTCGGATCATAAAAAATAAAAGAACAAGAAAAGCAACGTGGTCGCCACGCGGTAAAGGTTCTTTGGCCTAATGTTAGCTATAAGAAAAGATAACAGATGGCCGCTCTTCTTGCAATTCCAAGAACCAGGCATTTCACAAGTCTGCATCCATGTGGATACAGTAGATAATACTAGTTTTGTCATCATTGTTCAAAATATTATAATATCATGGGCGATTAATTAGAATCGAATTTAATGAATAGACAAGTACCCGGCTACACAAATTGCCGCAATGAAGAAGAAGAACAAAAAGAATGCCATCTCCCCAAACAACAATAAATAAATCATAAGAATTAGATAAAGAAAAACACAAAGAATTGATCCATATTTGCGAAACTTTTGAAGAGTCTCTTGAGGCAAACGGTCAAATAAACGGACCTCGAACTTGTAGTACTTGGAATTTGGAGAAAGGAAAACATCGTCGGCAAAAGATTTGGACAGTGAGGGCTCCTGAAACATGGACTGTCAACATTACGGAACCGACAGACCCGCCAATACACCTTACACTTGACAAATCTTGTTCATTTTCTGCAACGTAACTTGTCAAGTGCGTGGATAGCACATTTCTAACCCTTGCAAACAAAACAAAACAAAAATTAAGGAATTACCCGTTGGCTATCTTCTGCTTGAACAACCACCGTATTCATCTGTCCGAAATCATAAATCTCCGAATCCTCCAATGAGATGATCGTGGTCTCTTCGGATCGGCAATCCAATTCAGAGACTTGGGCTCCTAATTTTAAATTAGTCATTTTGGCGTATGAAAAACCGAACGGACTGGGTCAAAAAAGTTGAGCGACAAAAGCCGTCAATTCAAATATTGGCTGGGAAAAAGAAAATAAAGAAAAATCTGGGGACTTTAAGTGAGATGATAGATAAAATCATGATTAAAAGTGCATCCTTCTAATTCAGGATAGACGTACATCTGGCCACAATAAAATTCAATCGTAAAACAACTCTCCTCACAGGACTGTCAAACATTTCGTTCATTATCAGAAAAAACGTTTCCCATGGTATTTAAATTGGAAATGTCATTTTTAAGGCCCTCCAGAGAGTTCGAATCATTTTGATTTATAAAGTATACGTTGAAAAACGTTCTTTGAAAGCGTCCCATCAGTCTGTCGGAAAAACAAGTTGAAGTTGTCGCAGCAAAATGTTGAAAAAATTAAGAAATCATACTCGAGAATTGCTTTCGAGTCCATTGACAATATCAATACATTAGCGCTGAAATTTAACTTGAAGCGGCCTTCGAAATATTGAACGTCAACTTCGAAGGACATAACAGTAAGAAATTTGGTGCGGAAAATTGCCGGAAGTCAGTTAAACGTCGAATCTGCTTTTTATTCCTTGCAAACAAAGTAGTCTAAAACGCAAAGGGTGCTGCTACTTTATTAAATATCTTAAAATTTTTTATTTAGAAGTCTACATATCCAACAGATTAACCGAGAAATTCTTGACTAGAATCTTACAGAATTGAACAGTTTTTTCCAGACATCGCCCAGGAGCCGCCAAGTTTTACCCACTCCTTCGGCCGAGCGCGTAGTAATTTTTTGTTAATTATTTTTGCACCTAAATTTTTCGCTTACGATTTGCTTTTTTGCTCAAGACATTTCTTGTTTCAATGTAAATTTTTTTCTGAAAGGGCCGAACAATCAGGTCAATCCCCAAGCCCGGCCGCAGTCAAGGCGGGCCCGACCCAACTCTTTTCAAAATCATAAATCCAGCCCCTTCGAGCCGGGCCTCAGCCACGTCCAATTGTTATGTTTCCGGCATAAAAATTTGGATCTAAAAAACCATCTCAGGTTTTTCCAGCAAATATCTTACAAAAAAATGGTTATGATACATGAACGTTCAAATCAAGTACATATGTGTAGTACCCAACCCTCCTACGTAGCAACTCCCCAAATTACTAATTTTGGTCCTATTATCGCAAAAGCCCGTTACACATGAATACAATAGCCGGAAGTAAACAGTACGTAACCAGCGGTAATATCGAAAACGTTCCCCAATAAAAGGTTGTCTTAATGTATGTATAACAGCTGATAATTTTGCTGGAGTTTATTTTGGTGCGGTAGTAACCTTTCTGGTCAGAGGTTGGTAGATGGCATTTAGAGATGGTATTCAGGATGGGAGTGCTTTTTAAGGTTTATGCATTCTGAAGTTACTTCTTACATTCCCGATGAATTCTGCTTCCAAAACTACGGTAAACAGAATTGAAAATTTGAGATTTGAAACGTTGGGCGTGTTTTCAAAAACATGTTACAATACGTTTGCACGAATGCCATTTATTTACATTCTTGCTGCTGCAAAACGGTTACTTCAGAAATATTCGGTGAAGTGTTAACGATGGGGAATATCTGCAAAACACAAAAACCCGATTTAGAAAAATAAAAATTAAAAAGTGCAGACTACGATGTCTAAACATGAAACCCGTCCTTTTTTACGTTTGCAGAGCCCACCGAGGTTTAAGGTGATTGAAATCACGCTTATAATACTGCTTGAGTTTCAAACAGAATACGGTATTTTATCGGAAGTGTAACCTTTTTTAATCTTGAGTTTACGCATCACATGATTAATACCGGATCTAAACATCAAAGTGTTGCCGTTTTTTAGTTAACCAGATAGCAAGCCTCCAAGCGGAAATAATTAGCACGATGTAACGAAGGGTTTAATGTCTGAAATAAAAAGGCTTTGTCTGTATTTACATACATATATAAATAAAAAATTTCAGACATTAAAATAAAGCACATAAATTATTATACCAAGTCACAACGCTTTTAAACAAAGACTATTATTATAATACATTACAATAGAATCTTACTTGATACTTACTGTAACCTTCTTATCAAAAAACATCCGTTTAGAACAAACTTTAACCCGCTGTTTTATTAACAATGCTTGCGTTGCACCGACACGTACGACAATTAGAATACTGGAAAGACAATTCAAAATTTTTGAATTCACAAGTACAAGGAGAAGGTGGAAAAAATAAACTTTACGTCGACGCTGGCCTTTCCACAAGTTTTTATTTATTCAAGCATTAAATTTGTGTAAAACTGTCATCAAAAAAGTATCGGGCAGATGTTTTCTCGGAAATCAAAGTTGAACTCATTCAAAAAGTTGAAATGGTATTCCGCGTGCTATTTTAAAGGGCCGGAACAACTACTTTTGAATTGCGCGTTTTACGGCGTGTGCAACGAAATGTCAAAAAAGTTTTTTTTATGTGCAGCGAAAACGTTGCAAACGGTAAAAACATTATTAGTAAGTATGTAGAATGTCACCATTGTTTTTTCCGTTGTTTTTGGTACAGTAGACAAAGAAAGTTTTTGGACATTTTGTTTCCACGCCGTAAAAGGCGCGATTCAATAGTAGTCGTTCTGGCCTTTTAAAGGGCAAATACAACTACATTTGACCCGTGCATTTTACGGCTTGGAAGATCAAATTCTACTCTTCCTTGCTTTTAAAACAAAGTTGAAATAATTCGAAGAATGTTGAGGATTCATTTGACGATCCGTTTAATCCTTTCAATTATTATGAATTCGTTTTTACGAGAAAGAACAAAAAACCTGTTTTAAGGTCAATGTGCTGACCAAAAAGTCTCCGCCGAATACACTATTTTCCGCGCTGGCGGAGAAAAACAATTTTTTTGGCCAATAACCGCCCGTATTCTTTTTTCTTTAGAAAAAAGACTTTTTTGAATATCTTGACTGAGCGCCGAGAAATCGACAAAACAAAACCAGCCCATTTTTCTGAACACCCTGTAATGATTGTTTCAAAAGCAGAGTATCAAAAAGATTCGCTTACAGATGCGTTGCACAGATCAGTCATAAAAATTTCAGTTTGCACATAATAATCGAAGGCCCTATATCCCCAAATTTTATGATCCGTACTTGTATCAAAATCCTAATGTGATTCTGTACCCATCGGGATTGTAAGCAAATCACCAAGAATTCTCTCTCACTTTGCATACTTTTCGAGATTACAAAAAGAATGAATTTGTTGAGAATTACTTAGAGAAGTACTAAAGAAGCATAGAAAGTACAACAACGTACTTAAAAATGTAATGAAGACGCACATCCTTTATCTACACAGAGGGCGTAAATGAATTTTTGATGGTATTGAGTTTTCAGATTTTGCTATTTTCCAAAAATGGAAATACAGTTACAAGGAAAGTGTGGTCAAAATGCAGAAAGAAGAATCTCGACTACGAAACCAATTCTTTCCTGGCGAGGAAGATGATTATATCGGCTGACGGGCAACAGTTTGGCTAGTTAACAGTTTATTTTACCTGTTACATTTAGCCATTCTGTTTTGGCAGACAGTATTTTCGGACTAAATATGCTTAAATGTAGATGCGTATCCATCCCAAAAACGTATTTCTTTCTGGATTTTGCAGCAAAAGTGTCTTTGACTCTAATTCTAACTTAACTTGGCAAACTCACAGTAATCGGTGTCTAATATTTTATTTTATTCGTATTGCCTGTTTCTCAAATCTCTACATTGTTTAGCATATTCATCGAAAATTTTTAATCCTACCCGCTGACCTACTCTTTTCAGTTACGTAGTACTTGTTTATTTCCGACCCGAAGTATTATAGAAGCAGTTGTGATCTGTACGTAATTCGAGTCAAAACTCCCTAACTACAACCCAATTCTGGAAAGACGGATTACCGCTGCAAATAATTAATCAACCGTTTCTCCTCAAGTGTGTCCTAGGTCCCGCCCCAACACCTTAGTACATAAGTGGGCACGGGGAATTAGAGTCATATCAGTCATGAACAGTATGCTCCGATTAACTGTAACAATCTTCTTGCTGAATTTGCTTGATGAAAACGTGGATGGATTCATTCTCTCAAGCCAGGTTCCACGTCGAATGGAGAATCGTGTTGATTACGGTAAGAATATTAATTTTTTGTCTGATTTAAGACTTAAATCAAACCATCATAATGTGAACAATATCTACAAATACTCGGATCAAAAACTCTAAAACTTGTTTCATTTTTCTTATTTCCTCGGTTTGCATCGTTTATATGTATTAGAATACGACCTTTGAAAAAAATGATGACGCAAAAATCGTTTTAGAGACACTTTTCTATTATCCTGGGCTTTGTCCTTCACATGACATTCCTCTATCACTTTCAGATAACCTAGAAATTTTAGTTTAGATACTTCAATTTTATTTACAATTTTCCCACCTTCTCTCGTATGCAAATGTCAAAAAGCAGGCTTGACGCTTGTGCATTCAGATCTCGGTTAAAATTTCCCAGCTGTCGTAATAGTTGATAAAAAACATTGCATAGAATTTGACTTTGTAGCTCACAAGGTATGACGATTTCATTTTACCACATTTTTGATTAATTAGCTTTGATTATATATTAAAAAGTTCTCCTCTGACGTCATTTGCCAAAAACAGCATAAATATTAATGGACTCATTTGCAGGTCCAGCACCTTACAATCCAATTGTTTTGTCGCAACTCCTCCAGATCCCGCGACTTTCCATTGTGCCCGTTAAACGCGACAACAAACCAGAGAAGCCACGAGAGCGACAGAATGTTGAAGGTCACATGATTAAACAACCCTTGCTGAAGTTTGACATGGTCTGGAGAAGGTTCTCGGGACACAAAAGATTCAGCAGTACTCTCTAAAAACGGGATGCCCTCAGGCATGATCTCTAAATAGCCGTCCTACGTACGCCCATAGATGTGATAAGTCGATCTCAATGTTTACCTGGCCTTATTTATTGCATTTATTACTCGTTAAAATATTCGTTGTTGTCGAAAATAAAATGCGATATTAAAAGAATGTGATTACTTTATTCAGTTCTGAGATCTTTACACCGGTCGCAATTCAAATACCATTACATTTAAACGTAAAGGGATATATTATATTCTTTGGCTTCTATATCGTATGTAGAAGGATGAAATAAATGTATGTACACGTAGATGGAGCATAGAAAATCCTCAAAAAATTGTAAAGTTGTTTAAAGTTCACTGTAAATTATCCAGGGATCTTCACGAATATCGCCACAAAGATTGTACGCGCAGGGATATTGATCCATCTCCAAAACTCGACGATGTAATGAAGTTGTAAAGAAGATGGGAAGCAAAATAAAAGTTACAAATATCAAGAATCCGGTAGCACCATTCACGAACACCGCTGCTTTGTCATTCTCGGCATGCTTTTGTTGGATTAATAAACGGTTCCTATTGAAGATTTTATAATTTGTAATCGAATATTCAGAAGACGTAGACGTATTGGATATGTTGGAAGTAATAGAGTTGGAACGGCGTTTTGTCATCTAAAATTGAAGGATATAAATCAACATTAAATTATACTTATTACGCGCTTTAAATGAATGAAATATAGAAACTCGAATCATAATTAATATAGAAACATTCAAAATTAAGAAAAGTAAATTTGCGGCAGAAAAAGGCTGAGCTCCACTGATTCATGCCCCAAATATACTCAAATAAACAGTTTCTAAGCTCGCATTACCTGTGAACTTGTTGTAAAGTTAACAATGACCAATCTGAGCGAGCCGAATGCCACGTCTTATTAAACGAACACCCTTTTTGTAAGAGAAATGTTATGAAATCAGCTCGGGAAACGTCCGGAAACAAAATAATCACAACAAAACTTTTAGATTGTGATTGTAAAGGAGGAGTTAAAGAAAGGTTAACTGATTAAAAGAAGTCTATTTATTCAAAAAAACGTTTTGTTCTTACTTATGCACACGTTCATGTGCATATAGAAGAAATAAGAAACGTCTATCTATATTCGTAACTGCAATTTTGGCTAGACACCGAACATACTAAACATCAAAAAGAACATCCATAAATTGTACAGTTGCATAACTTCGAAACAATCGCAAAGGATGAAGATCTCAGGAGTATATAAAGGCTTGCAACCACCAGGAAACAAGGTCAATGTCGCTAATAGGATTATAAACGACAAAAAGGGCGGTAACGGATGATGCGGGTCAAGGTTGCTGTTTGTGGAATCCAACGGGAACCGGGAAATATCAAACGTAATATATGCGAAAGCACCCTTTTTTCACAGGCAGCGATGGCATTGTGGTGATTGTGGCCATGAAATGCAGTCTCAAATTACTTTTTGAAAATTTTTGAGATAAACTTCAAATGTAGTAATCAAAAATTTCTTCGAAAGTTTTTAGGGCCAACAAACCATGATTACAAGCTTACCCATGTTAGTCTTAAAAGTCTTAAAATGTCCTTAAAAAGATGACTCAAAAAATGGAAGCAGTCAATAATGTGCTTGGGTTTGCGCCAGACAGTCGCTCAGGAATTCTACGAAAGTAGGGAGAAGTTTCGAAATAAAACTTTTGCTTCAGACGGCCTTAACCTTTCCCTTCTAAAAAGCATTTAGGAACGGTATAATTATAAAAAGCGAAGTGTTTGTAAAGTGCTGCTCTCTGTGCAGTACAAAGAATTGCAATTTTGATTTTTCGTCTGACTGAGAGTTTGTAATTTTTGCTGTTCTTGGCTTAGGAGTAATGGATATAGAATACATACAATTTATTCAACCTTTGTCGCACAAAGGCCTATTGCGGAGGAATTAAGACACCTAATAAAAGAACAAACAATTAAATTTCTTTCCATAACATTTCTCCACATATTCAATTACAATAAAATTCGTTGAGGAGAAATGAATATGAAATTTGATCGCGGGATGAGAGATGTTAGAGGGATCGTGGGTTTTTCAGATTCCGCAGAATTATTTGATTACATATTGGATGTTCTTGACAAAATTTCTTCCAGCCCTTTGGCTTTGTAGCTTAGAGAATCCTAACAAACTGACACTTCAAAAGAGAAGAAGGAAGCTGGAAACAGTGATATTACCAGCTCGTTTTATCGCAATTTCACTCTTCTTGGCGCTACAAAACGACTGGAGTCAAGGACGAAAACCATATGAGTCTGTTTTTTACAATATTCGCGATGGTTTTTTTATATGAATCAGTTACTTTTATGGACTGCTAAATAAGTCTTTTACGAGGTATAGAAGAAATGTGTCTGAGTTTAGCATAGACACTTAAATCAAAGATCATTAAACACATTTGTCCCAGAGAATGAGGAAAAAGTTATTGATCATATCTGTGAAAACCGATCTCAACCGACCTTCCGTCTTTGCGCAGCAATTCTGTTGTTGTCTTGTCCGTCAAACAACAGTGGCTCCACATGTTTTGAGGTCGAACGGAGACCGCAAACATTACAACCTTAAGTCTTCACCAACGGAGTTTCTACTTTTGTCGAAGATAGCTACACCTGCTTTCTTTGAAGTGCGATTAAACTATTAGAAGGGTGACCTTATCAGCTGATAATGATCGAAGCAAGTGTAAAATTTCATCAGCTGGCAGTACCATTCAAAAAATTGTAATGTGACCTTATCATTATCTTGTTACAATAAGTAAGGTTTTTTTAAAGCGCCGTGAGATGAGATACTTGTTTTCATCGTCCAAAATTCAATTCGCTGATTCCCAAGCGGTTTACATCAATCAATTTATTCACTAATCACATGTACAAAATCATAGAGTGAATCAGTTTGGTTTTCATTGTCTGGTCAGTATAAGATCCCTCCATCGCGGACCATGGTGTTTTCGAAAGTCGTTGGACCATCTCATCCTTGGGCGGCCAAGTTGTTTTGTAAATGGAGGTGCCCATTCCAACAGTCTCTGTTCCCATGTTCGTTCGTCTTTCCTAAGCTCCATCTTTGTCAAGTAGTTCCATTTTCGCTTCTTTGCATCCTCACATACATCCTTCAGTCCAGTCCGAGCTCGGATAACTTTGTGGTTTATATGATCGATCAAAGATATACCCAGTACACATGTGAAAGTATTTTCGTTCTGATGAAGGTAGAACGTCCTCCTCACCGGTCGTTCCCATGATCCGGACCGTCACCTTTTTTCCCGGATTTCCTTAATGCCACATTCCAAGTTGCTATTTTTTAATTTGCACTTGTATCTGGCATGATTTTGCGCGTGAATACACGATTTGTAGTCTTGTGGATGCGCGTGCTTTCCACTACAATAGTGCCCACATCTACGACATACCCTAAATCCGAAGAAATCAGCAAAGGTGGTAAATAATAAAAATACCAGCGTTTTAAAAAAATACTGGATGAACTGCTAGGCCTATTTATTAGGCAAATATTGCTAACAACATACAAAAGTTCTCGCCGCCATTGATGAAAATCCCTGTTGACAACCGCAAGAAATGCTAATTCGGGAAGTGAATTGTTGGAACCCGACCTGGTTCCCAGCTTGAAGTCTTTTTATGCCAAGTGCGATCCCCCGGTCTCAATGCAAAAGAATGTCACATTTTCTGTCTGTCGTCGTGTCTGTCTGTCCGCTCGGAAGTGAAGCCAATCTATTCTCATTTTGAAACATTTGAGCTCAAAAAATCGGTCAATTTTGAAAATTTGTGGGAAAATTGAAATTCATTTTTTAATTTTGGAATCAAAAATCAGTCTGCAAGAAAATGAGAGTGGTGTGCGGTTGGTTCCGTTCTAAGCGCCTGCAATTTGAAAAAGTTTTACAATATTTGTTTCTGACGTTGTGGAAACGAGTGTTATAATCTTTAGACGAGTGTTTGATGGAAGGTGAGAATTGATAAAAATTTATGTTCTTCGTAAAAGTCGCAAAGTAAAGGTGCAAGAAAAGTGTGATTTCACTTTCTATACTGTGCTGGGACCTCAAATGTTGCCCTCGAATGATCTGTGTCGCTGATCACTAACATTGAAAGATAACATCGCAAGATGCACGCAAAAAGATGCATCGAGCGTCAGTGCAAAATATCAATGACTGTTTGTTGAAAACAAGGGAGTATGCCGAAGGCGCCCGACTTTCAACATAAGAGTAAAATAGTGAAGGTAGTAAGTAGAAGTGCAAAAATTTTGCAATGTGTTTTATAAGGATTGTCTCTGCATGCGGATAACTGTGCAAGGGTGGGCGCCGCAGGCGCCTCTCCCCAAAAGCTGATCTTATGTACTCAATACTTCAAGAATTGCTGTAAGATGATCTTGCAAACAAAGACGCGAGGGGTACGGAGGGCCCCGAGCGTCTCAACATCAATGATTCTTTGTTGGCAAAGGGAGGGTGCCGAAGGCGCCCGACCTCCAACATAAGTGCAAAATAGCGAAGAAATCTGCAAATGTGCAAAAGGTTTTGTAAGGATTGTTTCTGCCCGTGTAAAAATGCGCAAGGGAGGGCGCCGCAGGCGCCCGACCCCAAAAGCTGATCTTATATCATTCAGGAATTGTTTTAAGGTTTTAAGATGACCTTGCAAACATAGACGCGAGGGGTCCGGAGGGCCCCGAGCGTCCCAGCATTAAAGACTTTATGTTGGCAAAGGAAGGGTGCCGAAGGCGCCTGACCTTCAATAAGTATAAAATGATGACGAGATCTTCTAAATAAAAGTGTAGACGTGCCAGAAATAGGGGGGCCCGAAGGGACCCCCTAATTTCTGGTCCCCCGGTCTCAATGCAAAAGAATGTCACATTTTCTGTCTGTCGTCGTGTCTGTCTGTCCGCTCGGAAGTGAAGCCAATCTATTCTCATTTTGAAACATTTGAGCTCAAAAAATCGGTCAATTTTGAAAATTTGTGGGAAAATTGAAATTCATTTTTTAATTTTGGAATCAAAAATCAGTCTGCGAGAAAATGAGAGTGGTGTGCGGTTGATTCCGTTCTAAGCGCCTACAATTTGAAAAAGTTTTACAATATTTGTTTCTGACGTTGTGGAAACGAGTGTTAAAATCTTTAGATGAGTGTTTGATGGAAGGTGAGAATTGATAAAAATTTATGTTCTTCGTAAAAGTCGCAAAGTAAAAGTGCAAGAAAAGTGTGATTTCACTTTCTATACTGTGCTGGGACCGCAAATGTTGCCCTCGAATGATCTGTCGCTGATCACTAACATTGAAAGATAACATTGCAAGATGCACGCAAAAGATGCATCGAGCGTCAATGCAAAATATCAATGACTGTTTGTTGACAACAAGGGAAGGTGCCGAAGGCGCCCGACTTTCAACATAAGAGTAAAATAGTGAAGGTAGTAAGTAGAAGTGCAAAAATTTTGCAATGTGTTTTGTAAGGATTGTCTCTGCATGCGGATAAATGTGCATGATAAATGATAAATGCGGATAAATGTGCATGATAAAGGATTGTCTCTGCATGCGGATAAATGTGCATGAATAAATTGGGGGCCCCGCAGGGACCCCCTAATTTCTGGTAATTGATGAACGAAGACAAATCCATTTTGTAAAAAGACACTTCGGTCTAAAACCCACCTATTGTGCGGTTGTTATTATTTTTCTCTTGTAATCAATAAATCTATATTATTTATTGGTTGGTTCTATTTGGTCTTCAACCCCAAGGCCACAACATGAATGAGTATTTTTGCACAATTATTTTTTTACGAATGAACCGCTGCACATTGATGAAAACTTTTACTGAAAACCCTTGTAAGTTCATAATAATAAAAAATCACCAAGTATTAAATTATTGTTTACTATTCTATGTCCATTACAGTTGTCTTGCTGCATATAACTCGTCTTGATGACATGATCAAGGAAAATGCACCAAGAAGTCGATGTGCGTCGACAATTTTCTGACATCTGATAAATATTTTACGTGGTAATGGCTGTTTTTCCGACGTGACTACTTGTGCTGGGTTGTATTCTGAATATGTCATACTTAATGTGCTTAGTCACTTACCGCTGAAGAACTCCTTTATGTTTTTGAACTTCGCTGTCGTTGCTGGGACATTAGTCAATGTTGGCCAAGTTATTTGAACAGCCGTCGGTTTTGGTTGATAGAACGCTTCTTCAAAGCGGAAAGTGTGTTCTTTCGCTTGCCGAGAGAACCTGACCGTGACAGTTTATCGGCAAAAAGATACGACGTCTGCTTTATTCCATTTTGCGGACTTCAAGACCCATACTTTCATCAGTGTTCCATATTGGTTCTTCTCATTCAATTGCTTAATCATATGTTGATTAAGTTTTGAGACGCCAATTCTCGAGGCTGATGACTTGAAACCGCAATAGCCGCATTGAGGACTTCCTTTTACAGCGTAGTCGTAGCACGGATGCGACCGTGCTTCAAGCGCAACCAACCCCATCGTATTTTCACTTTCAAACTGCTTATTTTTTTAGAAAATGGTCGACGTCATAGAGAATCAATATTTGAACTCCGTCTTTAAAAAAAATACTCCAAGATTTTTTATTGTCGGAATTTTTTCGTTACGAACTTGAAACGTCGTTTCCTATCTCTCCAAAAACATCTATCTCCCTTATTCGATCCAAAGACAGGTAATTTTTCTTAATTTTTTCTTATGGTTTTAGAAAATTTTTTTATGTCAATGAGCACCATAGAATTTACTTTTGCTTGAAACCCAGAGGTTTGCTTTTATATCTCTCAAAAGATTTTTATTTTTTGAGAAATAAGCGTCGGAAAGGAGGGATGTATAATAGAAGATTAGAAGAGTCCATATAGGATAAGCAAGGTTCTATTTGCTCTTTGTCGATGGAAGCTTACTAGTAACTCCCCTAATTGCCATTTCTTTCCTCGTCCGCTGGCTGAATATTCCCGCTTCCCGCCCGTCGCGACAAAGGCGACGCGTCGCCTCTTTTTGCTGGTAGAACAAAGTTTTGATAGTTAAAATTGCTCTGACCTGCCGTTGAAATGAGTTGATAAGAGTTTCGGACTGATTCAATCAGAGAGAAGAGCGAATTTCATGTCTAACCTGAAGGTTGTTCTTGTTTACTGATATTTAACTTGATCTTCTTGTTTTTAAATGATTGCTTTGGAGCAACGGAAGTTGATGTAGGCGTCTTTTATTTTTTGGGTTATTTAGAATTGAAATTTGGATGAAGGTAACAGGAGAGAGCGATAAGGGGGACTGAACTCTCGCTCAAATTATTCCTCGGTCTGAGTGTTTTTGGATGGACGCAAGCGTGTATGACCGAATTTTTAGTTAAAATCTAACTAAACTAATAGTGGCAGTTAGAAGGAGTGTAATGTAAGATGAGACATGTTGGGATGAATGGATTGCTTATTTATCGAAGATTTTGGAAGTTGTTGTTTTTTGGTTTTAGGATTCCGAACGGCTCGGAGAGTGAGAAGAACCTTGAAGACGACGTCCCCCGTTCACAGTACGGCGGCACAACGCCAGCCTCAATGCCGGAAATGAACCATCAAGGTGGATCTCAAAGAAGTTCAAGAGGATCGCCGGCAATGGGCTCAGTCATGGATCCTTTGCTCTACGAAGAAAGTCCAATTAGCAAAGATCGGCGGAAATTCCTTATCGTTTGTGTTTTTGACTCAGTATTGACGACAATGTTGTGGCTTCTGAGTACAGTAAGTCGTTTATAAAATTGGTTTCCACCTTTAGGTATGACAGATGAAGGTGAAAGCGTCTAATCCAAGGAAATGAGGTGTTTTGATCGACTAGAGTCGAGAAGAGGAAAGAAAATAGAAGAGAGAGAGATAATTAGTATAGCTGGCAAGGGGAGTCCGACGTTGATTCTGAGTCAAAAGATAGTCTGTTATAATTTGTGCTAAATTAACTTGAGAGGCGCATGAGGAACGGTTTCAAACGAAAATTGCATTGACATTTTCAGATATTTTGTCACAGAGATAAATAATTTAATTTTAAAAGTAAACGCTTTGCATTCATGAGATTTTCGTGATGATCGCAGCCAGTCTTCTTCTGGAAATGCCTGATTTCTCGGATTTAAACGGTTTTTCGGCGGCTCCTGCGGATTCTTCGGCGTGAGCGTCTCCTGCAAGATAGATATTGTTTGGTCAAAAAATGGTTTATGTCCCGCTATTTGAAAAGAAAGTTTTGAAATTTCACTATTTCACTTTCAGGTGACGAAAGGAGATGATTGGCCAGCTATTTTCTTTACTGAAATTAACATTTTCGAGCCGAATTTCTTGAAGATCTCCCTGTTTGATCTGGTAATCGTAGGAGTTCTCCGAACAGCTCTACTTTTACTATTCTTCGCAGCCCTCAGATCCGAACACTGGCTTCCCGTTGCCTTTACGACTACAGTAACCACTGGCTTCATCGTTGTGAAGATTTTATTTTTTTTCAAAAAGGATCACGGAGCCCTGCCTCAATACCTTGTTCTTCTGGCATCCTTCTCCGTGGCATGGTTCGAACTTTGGCTGGTCCCATTCCGAGTGTTGCCTGGGGAAAGACGGGGTGTTGTCGAAGATTCAGAATCCTCCGTCCGACATTCCGACGCCACATCGTCAGGTTTCCGACGAAATAAACGCATGAATGATACAACAAGGTGAGAACCGAACTTTTTTACCTAAAAATATTTAAATTTCAATATCATTTTATCTGCATAATGTGTAATGACCTATAATACAATCTCTTTTCAGAAGGTATCCAGTCACCACGGACGATGACTTTAGGTCTGCATTGGAATATACGACCGGTAAGGTGTTTAGAATAGGTTGAATTGATCAAGCTTACCTTTTCTTTGAGCGGCGTTTCTTTTTTCATCTCCTTTTCTTTCTTCCTTGCTTCTTTTTTCTCTCTTTTCTCCTTTTTTCGTTTCTCTTTAATGTACAAAACGTGCCTGAAATGCCTTCCATATTTCCTCCCCATCCTCAATTCGTAAATGATTTGTGCTCTTCTTTCATCGACGGAATGAATCTTTGGCGGTTTCATGTTGAAATAATAGCTTTCGTCATCGTAATACATCCTAAAATAGACGCAATGTTAGTTGCGGTTCTAAGTCTGAAAGTTTCCCTGATTAAACGGGCATTTCAAATTGAAAGAAAGTAAAAGTACATTGTTTTTTGTTAACGTTTTGAATGCGTTAAACACGCGAAATACGCCAAGGAAAATCTCGGAATTTAAAATACACGCGCAAAAGAATAATTTTTAGACATTATAAAGTCGCATTAATCTTGATTTTTACAGATGTTTTATTAATAAGTTGTATATTTCTAATTATTCATATTGAAGATGAAGAGCGGACCCCAGGCGCCTCGAAACGTAAGCAAATTACAATCCCCGGATTTGGAAATGTGGACCGACAAACGGCATTGGGCATTCTGACCGATTCCTCGCAACAACTGGCTCAGTTACTCAACGAAGTCCCTTTATGGAAGTCGATGAAGAACTCTGATCCAGTGATTCGCAGCCGGGACGCGTTGTTTTATATCAGAGCCGAATTCCATACTGATCCGAAGACTCTGTTCTTGGCTGCTTGGAGGGACAACTCTTTATGGAATCCCCAGGTGAAGAAGATGAATTATTTGATCAAAATAGACGCCCAGACCGATGTAATACATTTGGAAACACAACCAGCACTGGGGGGATATATTGCCTCGAGGTAAGAAGGGTTTGAAGTTATCCGGGGAATTAAAAAGATGATTACTCTCACGAGTAGAGTACCATCATATGATCTGTTATTCAAAGTGAGGTAGTTTTCCACCAAATATTTGTTAAAACCTTTAACAGTCAATTGATTGATAACGGGGATTATCGTAAAAGGAAAGGAAGAACACGATCAAAGGGTGGGGAAAGAATTTGAGGACTTTCTGAACTACGTCAAAGGTCCTAACAAAGGCGTGATTAGGTATGGGCCAGAGGGTAGAAAGGTCAATCGATTCTTGGGATTGCTCGTTTTTAGTGTTGTTGTAGATATTGCCGGTGTGATCCGAAATTGAATGTTTTGAAATTAGATTGTTGAATTTGCAAACTGTAAGTCGCGATAAAATGAAAGAACCAAAAAATTCTCAGCGAGCAAAGTGAATGTGAAAACAGGGTTAAACTATAATATAAAAGAAGATCTAAAAATGTGAAGACACTCGAATTTGGTGAGCTAGGGAAAGTAAAATATATTGTAATCCGTAGATCCGGTTGGACAAAAATTTAAAACGAAAGACAAAGAAATGTTATCAGAAATCAAATTATTTGGTTTGGTATTTCCGGTGGAAACCAAACTAAAAAACAAACAAATCGACGGATCTAATATTGCTTAAGGAGAAATGGATAGAGATTGCTAATATTACGTCGTAAAGGTCTTGTTAAGAAGGCCCTACATTATCTAATTTCTACTCTAACTCTGTCAAATTTCAGACATTTTGTGGACATTCGTCGAGTGATTTTCGAGCCAGAAACCAAAACTTATTCCTGTGTCTACACTTCAATCCCCACCCCACTGAAGCCCGAAGAAGCACACGGAGGTGTGAGGTAAGTGAATTGAAGTTTGGAATCACGAAAACATTTAAATTCGGAGGCGATTAATCGAAAAGAAAAGCGATACTCGGAGGAAGTAACGGTCGTCAAAACAGATCGTTACTGTGTTATGACAGCAGGCCATTAATGGGGTTGTGGTTACGTCGAGAGTGCAGTAGACGTTGACTTCTTTGCGGGGAACCTGATATGTGGAAACGATCGTTGAACTAACTACTCGAAAACTGAGAAAAACATGTTGGGCATGGTTCTTAAAGGGTACTGTAGGTTGAACTACTGGTCTGTTGGAAGCAATGGAAGTTTCTAAATTATAAATTATAGCTGTAGAGACATAGGAAGTTGTGAAAAGAGGTGCATGAAGAATCAGGTTGATTACCGATTTGTTTTTCTAACCCCGAACCTGATTTTTAAAAACCTATCAGACCTCTAACAGTCGTCTTAGAAAACAAGGCTGGAATTTAAAAATGCATATAGTGGGACGATTGATCGATGAAACGGACAAACTTGCAAGGAAACTGTAATTTATGTGGTTTACAATTAAAAAAGGAAGGAATAAAGTTTCTTTGATTGAGAGATTACGAAGAATTAAGTAAGAATTTAATTGCGCGTTGATGTAAAGGATATAGTTATGCACTAGAAAGTGATACAGACAGGCCGAATTGATATATGAATAAAGTATTTTCTGGATGAAAGAATAAAAATCGAAGGTGGAAGTCAACCGTTTTACAAAAACAGTTCGATCATTAAAGATTGTGACTTGTAGACTGATGATTGTGATATAACCACAGTTTTTGTTGACGTAATACTCCCCGTTCCACAAAGAAAAGATCAAAGAGGTATCAGTGGGTTTCGTACAGCTGGATACTTTTGTTTCTCTAAATAATTTATTCAAAAGTTTATTCTTTTTGGGTTTCGAAACTGATGGAATAATATATGATAAATGCTAAGCCTTTTTGAGTGTAGTAGTCGAACAACTAAGGAACAGGGTTTAGAATTCTTTGATCAGTCCCTTGAGGTTCTTAAACGAATATAACAGATTCAACGAAAATTATTTACCCGAATTTGAAACATAAAACAATTGATTCATGTTTGACAATTTTACAAAGTTGAAAGTTTGCAAATAACGCCTCATTATTTCCGGGAGAAGTTTTTCATCATGAGTTACGCAACGTTGGACTCTTGGCATGAACGTGTCATGCATTCATTTTTGTCTTTTGGTTTAATGCCATTTTGTCTATTGTTCTTCTCGGGTTCTGATCCAGTATCATTTCCCCGTACATGTGATCACAGTGATTAAAGATTTTGTCCAACTTTAACCCAAGATAGAATGAAAAATTTTGGATTAAAATTGACAATTTGTAATATTTGAATTCGAAGATAGTAAACGATTACTTTCAGAGGCCACAATCATCCCAATCTCCTCCGAATAGCCCCATCAACGATCAACGAAGGAGTCTCGATATTTGAATGGATTATGAATACGGATGTGAAGAGTAATGTCCCCAAAGCCCTGATGAAACGAGGCACTGTATCTTTCTTATCTTCGTATCCGAAACTTTTGGAGAGTTACATCAAGGAGCGAAAAGAATTCTACGAAAATGAGGTTGTTTGAGAATGAGAAGTCAGATCTGATTACGAATATCAATTGGAAAAACTGTGAGGTTATGGTGAAGAGCAATTTATTTTATTGTGCAATCCCAAAGTATATTACAATATTTTTATTATACTATTGACAGTTCTTTACAGTATTTCTTACGTTATCTTGGATATGAATTGTGATGTAGATCTTTTATTTGATCACATCTCTCCCTCGCCGCTTCATTTCAAATCTCTCCGTAACGGGTTTCCTTTGTGATGTCCCTTAATTTATAAGAAATATATGTAAAGATGTATATAAAGGTGTTATCACCAAATAACATTCCATCCTATCACTCTGCAGATACCATATTACACTTCGTGATTACAAACTCCAAGTCTCGTCTTATCTACACCATCGGTTTACGGTGTAATTATATTGTTTTCAGTAGTTTTTTTGTTGGGTTAATAAAGTACCGATAAAAAGATTAGATTTAGGGAAGGATTCAGGGGTTAGTCTCCCTCCCTCAGTCTATGGCAATTGTCCACTGTTTGGAAGGGTTCGTTCAGCGACAAGATTTATTTCCTCGGTCCCAAGACCTAGGAAGCGCCGATCCTTTCTTCGAACTGCGCGACAAAACGGACGGCGACAAGGCACAGGCAACACAAAGAAAGCGCTCGGCTACCCTGACAGCGGCCGCGTCCGTTGTTTTCGCCCTCCCCGGCTTTGCGCATAGACTCTGATAAAAAGGAAATTTGCATTTTCAGGTCGATGGCCAAAAATTCTTTGTCCCCGTCCGGTTTTGTAATGGCGAAAACAGAAGGCTGAGGCGCTTGAGATTCTGTCAAGGTTGGCGCAAAGGTCATAGTCTTCTCGGCGACAAAAACAGTTTACTCCTTTATGTGGGGGTCGCGGGACGCATCGTTTAATCAGTCCAGGCGTCGAGAATTGACGCCGTCTTAACGGGGGAGTCGGCTCTTTCGGTTTTTGTGGGCTGATGAATGCTTGGTATTGCCTGTGGTCCAAAATACTTTCCCACATGCTCTTCTGTTGGTGTATTTGCACCTTCCACTTATTATTGAACTTGCGGGTTTCGTTGAAATCGGACCGACGCAGGTCGCCAGTCGCGTCGACCATCTTCCCCATTGCCGTTTGTGGCTGTTTTTGTCGCCTTTGCATGTGAGACGAGAAAAAAACATTCGATGTGCGTTTTTCTCGTCGCACCCGCCGGGTTTTGCTCTCGCTCCCCAAGGCCCCTCAACGAAGAACCTGCGACGAACTGATCGGACGCGGGCGGACTCCGAGTTCTGCCCAAGGTGAAGGAGTTCTTGTTTGCGTTTCTTCCAGCGTGCGCTCTCTGCCGTCCTGTCGCGCTCTCACCGTTCCTCGCCTGTCTTCTGTAATTTTGTCGCGTGCTTTGCGCCATCGCTGTCGCTTTTAGGGGACTCCGGGTCGAAGGGCAAGGTTGGGGCGTCACAAAAAAAGAAAGAAGCGACAAATGTGATCGCGAGGCGTTTGCAGTTGCTTGTTTGGGGCTTGGAAAGTGTTGGCGTGCTCCTCCAGCAAGGCTGGTCGGCATCTCTATCCAACCGTGTTGTTGGTCTTGATCTCTGATGTTCATCGTACCTTTCTCTCCTCCGACGTTCACTTTCTTCCGCGCATTCGACCCGCTCGACCCTGAAATGGCAGCTCTTTGGTTGTTCGCGCTCGCTTTAGTCTTGCCTATCGCTAAAATAAAGTCATCCGGGTTCTTTATAAGCCAAAAGTCTCTATAACCTGGGCTTTATGTCTTCGCTGCAGTAGATGAGCAACTCAGAACTCGCCGCTCCTTGGCGTGCGTCTAGCCTTTAAGGATTCGTCTTCTGTCGTTTGTCTTTAGGCACGCCGAAGCTGAACTCATTAGAAATTAATTAACACCCGCAATGGGGATTATGGTGATGATGACGCTCTCTGTTTGGGGACTTCAAATTGTTCCAATGTCACTGTTTCACCACTAACGTACTAAAATGGTTGGAAACATTAAAGCCAAAGTCGCCTTTCATTTCCCGTCACCAGATGTCCCCGATCGTTTTCGCCGGTATCGATCGCATCGCATGTTTTGACACATTGCCAGCCAAATAAAAATGCTTTCTGTTTACTTGGCCATCTTTGATGCGGCGCTTTTAATTCTACCGTTTTCCCTGGCCAGGCGTGAGCGTTAGAATGTTGCATTCAGAAATGCCGTTTTACGACCCAAATGTATATGTCGAATATCTTGTCTTGAGGTAAAAGATAATACTTTTACAGCTGAATTAGTGTGTTGGTTATTGTTTTTTGAGAGAAGTTCCCATTTCAGAATTAAAAAAGGCGAACCCTCAACATCGACTGTACTTTACTGAAATCCCAATCCGTTTAATGACACGAGGCCGTGAGCCGGTCGCGGTGTCGTTGGACGTCATCGCTCGTATATTTTTTGCGCATTTATTCCCCCCGACTCCGGCGGCCGCGGCCCAATTCCATTTCTTTTTTCAGCCATTTTCCGGCCGCTTTTCCATTCGCTTAATGCGTCCGTCGGCGCCGCCAGCACACGCCCGGAGGCGCCTTCAGGCTCTTTCTCGGTGCCCAGCGGATTTTTGCAGTCGACTTTGTGGCGTCGCATTTAACGGGGAATGAGCGGCCGAATTGAGGGGGGATATGGTGATAGATGTGGGCAAAGGGGCGTAGAAATTAAAGTTACCATCTTGAAAGAGCATGACAACATATTTTGTAAAAAATATTGTTTTTCTAAGCAAAAACTTTGAACTTTAAGGTAAAATAAACGTGTATTGTGTTTGATTAACCTCTCTATGCTAAGAAATTTCTTGATCTGCCAAATCGTTCCATTGATTTTGTATTTTTCATTGTCAGACGTTGTCGGTTTGTTAATTGAATGTAACTTGTATACCCATTCCCTTAAAGTTAAATCATCTTCAGGACCGAGAATTTTTTTTGCTGCCAACGGAAGGAGAAGCGGCGAAAAATGAGTTGGGGTCCGCCGAAGAAGCCCAAGCAGTAGATGAGACACGCGTTACGGTTGGCTCATTTTCGTGTCCGGAGGGCCGCGCGCCCACCCTCCCTTTCTTCTGGCCGTCTGTTTTTGTTGGGCGCGTTTGTGCCCTGAGGGCATTCAAGCACTTTTTTGAGCACATTGACTTCAGAGCCATGTAATGAGGACTGTAACCTCAGCTAGACCACTTGCTAGCAGTTAAAACTTCGAGGTCTCAACGCGATCTTTGCCGTTTTTTGTCCCTTCTTTCTGATTTTTTGCTGTTTTCCCAAGGAAATGCAAATTCGGCGGACGCGCTGGTCCCAAGCCCCGGCGAAAAATTGCGATAACACGATCGGTGGGCCATAGTAACTTTACAAAAACCCATTACGCGCTGGCCAAGTCCCGTTTTGAATGCGAATTATTGCGGTTTCTGATGAAGTGCGCCCAGAAAAAGGTCTGGGTCGGGCAAAAAGTAATATTTCTTGCCTTTCTCCGGCGTTAATTATGGAGCGTACGGCCTCGGGGCATTTTTTGTGCCAAGACCGCAATTTTTTTCTTGGCCAAAGGTTCTGGGGCCGCGGAATAATTGGAGGGTCGAAGTGATCAAGGTTCCATGAAGAACAAGACTTCAATATTGTCCTTTGGATAAGCCCAACATCCATCATGTTTTTCATTGCCTGTTTATCGGAACAAAAAACGACTCCTTAGACGTTTTTGCGTACCGTAACGTCCGATTTGACGTTTTAAATTTTCTGCCCATTTTTCGCGCAACTCTTGCGCAACGTTTTTTCGGTGGGGCATGGATTGTTCGACTCGAAAAACCTGTTCTAGTCCCGGCGGGCTGCCCTCCGTTCCCCCTTTAACCTTGCCAATCGCTCTCTGCGCGCACCGTGCGGAAAAGCGCCAACGGACAGAGCGAGGCGAAGGGAGCGCACGAAATACAGAGGGCAGATGAAAAGAGAGCATGCAAAACGCGGAGACTGATGGAATGAGCGAATAGACCTGCTCTTTTTACAATTACTTTCTGTTGTTCACGCTCAAATGTCCCGCACGGTTTTCGCCGTCCCCCGAAACGCCCGCCAATGTCTCTTTCCCTGCTTCTCTGCGCGCTCTCCGCCGACGCCGCGCTCTCTGCGGATTAAGATTACAGTAGCGACGCGTCTGCGTGAGTCTTTCGTTTTTGCGTTGCCAACAATAAAAAATTGAAAAGGGAAGAACGTTGACGATGCGGGCATTCTCGCGGGTCCTTCTCGCTTTTACTTTTACAATGCGTTGATGGTGAAATGGAAGGATGAGGGGGATTCGAAAACGGATCGTTCTTGGAGAAAATGCTAATGTGTGAAATTGCAAAATAATCATTTTAGTTGCCTTTGCTTTCGTTATCGACTCCATAACTGAGCACCCAGCTTATTTTAGTAATGACATCAGCTTCTGATTCGGTTATGGCCAATAAAAAATGAAAGCGAGAAGCGGCGCGTGGGGTTTTAGCGCCGGGCCCATCAAAAATTCCATGCATTTCGCGGGACCGGCGACAAAAAATTATAAGCAAACAACGGCGCCGAAAGAATGTACATCAAGGTCTGCCCTTCTCGCGAAGCTTCGAAGGCGTTTATGCCAACAACTTTACAAGAGAAACGCTTTTCAGAGACAAGGCATTTGCGAGTGATATTATCCGCGAGATAATGACATTGTCCATTTTTTCTGTTTCATCTTTTCCAAAATATTCAATATTATTCTTGCAGGTTAGCACTGTTTTAAACATTTCACCGCACTCTCGCACTACTACACACAGATCATGTCGGGCAAGGCATCTTCGTTTAATTTGACCTTGATCGACGCCTATTATCAACATCCGATGCTCTATGATAACAGACATCGCGATTACAAAGTCCAGAATCCGACTAAAGAAGCCTGGTTGGAGGTCTCCAGAATTTGCAGTTCAACGCGTAAGTGCAATTTTATCCATTGTTTCCATTTCCATTTTGTTTTTTGTTACGAATATAAAAGCAATAGTTCCCATTCTGTAAAAGAAATCGCACTATGCGAGTTATAAAACGAAAGTTTAATGGGTTATCTGATTAGCCAACTGTTTCTGTAACGGCCCTCTCTTCAGCGGACGAATGTAGAGCGCGATGGAAGGCGTTGAGGGATCGGTTTATCAAGGAACGTAAGAAAAAGAATGCCAATTCATTGTACAAAGCAGCGTGGCCATTGTATCACAAGATGGAATTCCTGGAGCCATTCATCGAGCATGCGTAAGGAGAACTTCAGAAAAAATTTTAATAATTTAAAAATTGAATTTGGTCTAATTGGAGATTATTTTAGTCACAAGAAGGATGTCCGGATGATGAGAGCTCATGCTTTGAATGACCTCCCCAGGAGAACAATCGAAAATGTGGTCGCTTTACTGGTCCGCGAAGCTCAAGGAAATGCAATGACATCACAACAGACGCCAAATATGGAGGTTGATACTAAGATCCCTCTAACAACTGCGTTCAATGTTAATCCTGAGGCTTCGGAAGTCACTGTTCAAGAGTGGGTTTGGCTTAAATTTAAATATTTAATTTGTTATCAAGTATGATTTTGTTTTACTTGTTTTAGAGATGGACATGAACTGGAAAAGTTCTATTTGCGATTAATCAGGGAGGTGAAACAACATCAATTATTGTTCGACTCTTCCAATTCCCTGTATAGGGTGACCGCGGCAAGGAATCGTGTTTGGGAAGAGATTGCACAGGCGTTTGGAGAAGGATATACAGGTAAAAAATGTTGCTCTTCAAGACTATTAAAAATTTTAACGATTTAAAATGCAGAATTAACTCAAAATCATATCTCTTTAGCCAGTGAATTACGAACGAAATGGCGATCAATCCGTGATCGCTACATCCGAGAGCGTCGCCTTTACAAAGAGTCCATTCAAGAAGGAAAGCCCCGTTTCCCGAAATGGTCGTTGTATCCCGAGTTTTCTTTCCTCGATTATTATGTCGACCAGTCGTTTCCTCGGCCATATGTCCATCAAGAAGGCCATGACAATGATTCGGTCCATTCAGGAGAGAACCAAATGCATGTGGACACAGAGGAACAGGCATCTCCATCTTCATCTTCTTCCACTCCTTCAATCGTTGATCCCACTCCCCTCTCATCTTTTGTGAATTCAAGTCTCCCAACGAATAATAATACCATTAACAATGGGAGTCTTCTTCAGTTGTTCCAAAAATTGATTCAGAATCAGCAGAATCAGATGTTACCGGGCACGGGGATAAATGGATTGGATAATGGACAGAGCGAAGGACCAAATAACTTGTTGTTAAGTGAGTGGAATCTATTCTGATGACTTCTTCAAACCTTATTGATCTACTTAATCTCCAATTATCTTTCAGATAACATTACATCCCTTATCCAACCCCGACCTTCTCGCCCCCGCCAGCCCACTCAAACCAATCCATCTCCCCTATCAACGGCCTCGCTAGCTGAAGGTGTTAACGAAGCCCTGGCCGACCTCAATAAATGTGCTGCCAAACTTACCTCTATTTCTCAGGGAATTGCCGAAAACGGTCTGGAATATTCATTTGGCCATTATGTGGCCTCGGAATTGATGAGAACGCCAGAACCGCGACGATCGGATATCCGGAGAGCAATTTTGGCATTACTTTCAGCTGAAAATAAGACCAAAAATGAGTCTGAAGAGTTGAATCATAATGTTAGCGACACTTCCACAACGTCCTGAATGTCTGAAAAGAGTTGTCTACTGTTTTTTCGGTTCCTTTTTTTGGAAACTTTTTCTTCTGAAATCTTGTATTTAGATTCCATTTTGAGTAAATCTTGTCCGGTGATTTTCTTGCTTTGTTCTTACGCTTTTTTCCGGTCTGCTTTTACTTTCCCTTCCTCTTACAACATATTCCCAGAGTTCATATCCCCGTTCCCGCTTACTTCTTCATCTATAACAATATCAATTTATTTCTTCCATTTCCTTTCGCATATCTTATTTTCCTTAATTTTGCTGTTGTATTTGAATTAGATACTACATTCTCTATTATTTAATACGATTTCTCTTAGAAATAGAGCACAATAGAATCATTAGATGTTACGTTGTTATATCAGATATCAGATCTCTAGTGTCGCGGCTTTTGTTTTAGTGTCCTCAATCGTATAACCTCGCTAAACTTTGGTCGATTACATCAGTCGTTTTATTTTGTTTAATAATCACACATTTCAATAGTTGTAATATTATAATAGTAATCAATGCTAGACATCATATATTTTTACGGAAATCAAATAAATGCAAAAAAAGTTCAAGGCGGAATATGTACATACGTGCAGGTTGTAAAGGAAAAAATTTTGATGACATTTTTTATTCTGTTTTGGCCCGTTCTGTAATATATAAAGAAAAATTATAAAAAAATATTTTTGTATAAACGAAAAGGTTTTGTGAAAACAAAGTCTACTGTTTGGCCACCTGTTATTTTGGATGTAACCAGCTCCAATTCATCGGTCTTTAGCTTCTCAATTTTTTACAAACGTTTGTATGTAATTTTGGCTGTTTGAGAAGCCTCAATACAGCGGCTAATTGCAAGCTGACTAATAAATAACGCTATTTACTGCACAATTACTTGCCTTTCAGCGGTCATAATTGTCATCTATCGCCGAATAGTTATGTAGAAAGTAGGACTCTTTTTCGTAGTTTCCATCCTATTACTTCATCCAGCGTTTGTTTGTATTTAACGCAAAACTTTCGCAATTTTTTTAATTATGTAATGCCCGCTTTTAATATTACAAAGAGCCCCAAAAAGTGTTATTTTGGTGATCATGGTAACAGTTGTAAGGTCGTCAACCCTTTGTAAGCTAAAAGTTACATGTGAAGTCTGCAAAGTCGGTGACGCATTCTGTGAACAAATGGAATTAAATTTGTATTTTTTTTTTCTTTTCGAATTTTTTTTGTGCTAATAGATCAGTTAATGTTCTTTCCACACTCTAAGGACATTTTGCAAATGTTGCCTTATATGTGACTGACATAGCCGAGCGCTCTCTTAATTTGTTTATGCCTTGGCTTCATCCTAATTAGCATGTCCATCATTTTTTGTACTCACTCCGTTGCCAACCAACCCCATTCCCTTTAATCTTCAGATGTGCATACCCACAACACCTTTACCCGAAATCTTTTACAGCCAGTGGAAATGCCCGCAGGCCGGCCGGTCGGGTCTGCCTTCGGCTAATCCATATGCGCTTATAATGCTATCTTGATGGCGGTCTCCTTAAGGCCGCTTTTGCCTCTTCCCGGGCCGCACAGGCCTGCATGCCCTCAGGGCCAGTACGTGTTTCCCCCGTCCTATCAATTATTACAATTACTGCTTGAGTGGTCGGTTCGTTGACGAATTTTTTCTTGTTTATCCGCAGATTCACGTTGAGAGTTGCGTTGAAAAGTATATTTGAGAAATTAAAAGCTCGGACATGAAATTGTCATAAGTAATTAATTCTTTATATAGGAACTGTTATTAACGTCACTTCCAGCGGGCTCTAATATTTATGATAAACGGATATTGGTGTTGTCCCAAAAAATGTAAATTTTCTGTTTTTAGGGTCCAACTGAATATAATCATGACAGATGCTGAGCAAACAATCAGCCCGTCCAATGAAGCCGACCAAATATCAGAGGTTATGTCTGCCGATATAACATCCGATCATCTGGTAGATGAATCAAAGGAACCAACAGAACCACTGGAAAATAATAATTCTGAAGAAGCTGGTGATGATGATAAATATGAAAGAAAGCGACGACAAAGCGACGCGATTAAAGATAAAGATACCCTCGATAATGTGGAGGCGAGGAAACGGCGACAAAGCGATGCTGGAGTTTATAATCAAAAGAGAGTGAGGTTAGAAGAAGTTGAACAAGTAGATGAAGAAGGACAGAATGAAGATAGCAATGCAATTAAAGAGAATGGAGCACATTATACGAAGGAGAATAACATAGAAGACGTTGAAGCTACAGAACTGGAAGATCAAACAAAGGCTACAGAGCTATCAGACAGTAATCTTGAATCTGCCGAAGAATCAGCAACGCAGGAGATTGTAGAAGTCTCTTCGGAAGTTCAGATTGTGATCGAAACGATCGATGAATCTGATGAGAAACCAGCGGACTTGGAAGAATGCTCAAATCAGATGCCGGAAGAAGAAGAAATCTCCGTTCCTCCAACTTTGGAAGCCGAAGATTCCATAACAGAAGAAGAGTACAGTCAAGTCAGTGTGGTTTCAATTGAAGGAGTACCCGTTGTTGTAAGAGAACTGAGCAATTTATGATTCTTTGAATTTAGATTGACCAACAAGAAAAGATTGTTGATGTTCCAAAAGAAACGAATCCGATGGCACATCATGATGGAATTGAGCCAGAATTGCCCGAGGATATTCTTGATCCCCCTGTTGACGAGATTCAGGAAGAACAGCAACAGAATCAACCTGAAGGAGAGATAACAAATGTTGAAGTGATTCCGGAGAATGGAGATCAGCCGGTTGATGTGTAAGTTATCGTTTAATTGTAAGATGTTTATGGATAATATTCTAGAATTGCGCCACAAGCCGATACAGAGAAGAAACCCTGCGGCGGCCAGGATGAGGGTCTTCATGTTCTAGCTGCTGCCGCTACCGAAAATGCCAGTGAGCCTTCTGGAGAGGCGACGGAGCCTGTCGCGGAAGTCTAAATATTTATTATTCTTTAACTATCTTTAGTAGTTTCCTATCAAAACATCGTACTTTCATTAAACATCATATTTATTACTTTCCTTTCGTATCAATCTCAAAATCAGATCTCAAAATACAGTAAACAATATTGTAGTAGTTGATTAGAATTACCGTCACTCTTTGATCTCCTGTCCCTTATATGGTTATATTGTCATTGACATATCGCCTCCAAAGGAGTTTTCTTATCTGTAATATTTGTGATAATTAATAAACGAATGACTTTTTGGAAGGTTAACGTATTTATTATTAACTTGTAAGTTTTATTAATACTGCAAACATTTATTTGGATATAAAGATAAAGTTTTCGTTTTGTTATTTTTCTCTTCCATCTAAATGCCCTAAGGACATTGCATGCATTCATTTCGCCTTTATTGTTTTCAGATCTCACCCACAAAAGTTCCCAAATATTATTTCCTTGGTTCTTTAATTTTTTGTGTTGGATATATAAAAAAATAGCGGTAGTGAATGCCCTGGTGTAGGTTATTATTGGTACAGAATGTTATTGTTGCAGTTGTATCATAAATTGAACTCTGCACAGAGATCATCCTTATCCTTTAAAGTTCTTACAAAGTCATCTATATAATGTTGGTTACTTTCTTGGCTTTTGTTAGAGTAAACTCCCTTGTGATCTAACCTGCCGCTGACGGGTAATTCTAGTTCCTATAGAAATTCATTGGCTAAATTAATAATTTTCGCGGCTAAATTAACTTTCTGTAAAATATGTAGTTGTTGGTTCTTTATCATGTGTTGTGTGATGGTTGTTTTTGCTTGTAAGCTCTGTGTTTTTTTGTGAAATCACTCTTTTTGAGATTTGTGTTTATCTTAATACGAGAAACAATTGAATTAAAAAAGTCCTCAAAGATCGGCCAGGAATTGGAGTGTTCAGTGATGACATAACCCACATATTACGCCATAAACTTGTCAAGATTTTGAGACAAAACCGGCCATTTTTGTAATCTCGTTTACTTATCAGTGCAATGGCATTACACCTCTTTTCGGTTTCCCGTTCTGCTTCATATTATATCTTGTATTTATCCTTAATAAAAAGCGGATTAAATTGAGAGTTGTGTGCCATTTGAAAGTATATGTTGAATAGCGGGCATAAACCTCATTCTGGCTCCACCAAAATATATTATTTAGAGCTGTTTTCGGGGTTTTTTAAACGTCCGAAAAACTCTGCTTAAATATTTTTTTCTTCATTTTTCGTTTTGTTTGGAAAAAATGTTTGAATGAGGCGGAGAGAAGGGAATCATCCGAAAAAAACTGTTTCCATTCCCTCCACTTTTTCTAGACTTGAAGCAAAAAACAACTTCTAAAAGATATTTCGTCTTAATCTCCAAATTATATGTATTTATATTGATTCTGCATGACTTCTTGAAGTCTGTCTTTAGTCTTGGTCAAGTTCTTTGTTAGCTAGCGTTCTCTTAAATTCTGTTACGTAATATTTGAGTTATGTCATCACTCGGCAGTTCCATTGCTGGCAGATCTTTGAAAGCATTTTCGGGTTGGTTAGGTCTTTTATATTAGAATATAGATATCGCGAAGATTGGTCAAGTGGGAGGGAGCATTCTACTACACGATAATGAATAACTTTTATAGACTCCTAAAAATTTAATACTATGTTGCAATTTGTAGTACAAAGACCCTAACGCGTTGGGACTTTCATACAGCAAATTAATGAATACCACAACTTATCGATAAAAAGGTTTTGATAGAGCGTGTAATTACTGCGAATCATAACAAACCTCAAGGCCTTTTGTCATGACAGCATACATTTCTTGTCATTTAAATTTGCGGTCTTATCAAGCTTGGGTTTATGTCCGATATTCAAATTGAAGTTATATTCCTATTACCTTTTTCTTATTCCTTTTACTTTCTTGAAACGCCTCACGCAATCTTTGACAATTGACATGTATTATTGTTAAAACAGTTATTCCAAGATTGTAAGTGTCTCTTATCGCATTTCCCTCATCACCTTATCATTCCTTTTGTAAACGTGTTTTGAGGATAATTTCAGAAATCTTTTTTTAATATTTCTTTCGATTACACATCGTCTAAACATGAATGCTTTCCGTTTTTTATCAGATTTCGGATTTTACGACGGATTTTATAGTAACGGCGAGATGAAAGGAACAGCGGAAAGTTATTTGTTTTCTCTTTTTGTAGATTCCTCGGTACTTTATTGAGCGTTGAGAATGTTTTGAGCTCGTTGAACCGTTATTCATTCGAAGCTCCTCATAGTTTGGAGAATCCGATTTTGGGAATTCTTAATGGATAAGATGTATGGATTATATCGCGCTTTTGATTAATTAAAACCTCTTCTTTTGGTTTTATTTTTGTTTTGGCAGAAGGAGGAAGGTAGAATTTTGCTGCTCTCTGTAGTCGTTGGAATATGATGTTGTAAGCTGCAGTGGGACAATTTAGAAAAAATAGCTTGTAGGTTATCCATAAATCCGAATTTTTACTTTTTTTTGAGCTAAAAGACACAGTTCGCAGCACAATTAGAAGCCTCCCATTTTCCCTCTTTTCTCTATTTTCCTTCCCTTTTTTGGAAAGAAACGAGATTGTTTTGAAGGTTCGCAAGGTTTTCAATGTCTTTGCTGTTAAATTTCCCTTCCAATCATATTATATTATACAGATACGTACTAGATATCTCAAACAATGAGGGTGCTTTTAGCTGCAGAGAGTCTGAGGAATAGATAAGAGAAAGGAAGTGGGACTTGGGGAAATTAAAAGGATATTACTGTAATGTAATAGCCATAATAGAGGTGAGGATTCTAAGTCCATCAGTTTAATGAGAAAATTTTTGTAATCTCGGATGGTAAGGGCTGAGTTAATAATATTATTGAATTTCTGATTAATTTTGTTCTTTAGTCACATGGATTTTTGCAAATCATTTTGTTTGAGTATAAACTGTCTGTGTTATGGTCATATTTTTCGAAATTTCTCTATCTCAAAGCTCTCCGGTTACATTCCTAGACCAAATTAAAACTGTTTCCAACAAAATCCTTCTATCACTAACAATTCTTTGATTTCTTGTCATGTTTTTGTTATGTTCCCTTTGTCATCATCATCATTACGATTTTCATTTTTCCTTTTCTTCCCTTATCTATTCTAATTTTTACTGTGATGTTGCCTTTGTTATTTAAGAAGTTATCCAACCCAAGTGATATAACGATTGAACTTCGTCTTACTCATTCTATAAAACGTATCTTACATTTCCCAAAAAATGTCCATAATATCATTAGTCTTTGCTCCTTTCTACATTATTATCCAAGTTCTGAGGAAATGTGGTTTTGCGGAATTCCGAGAGTTTTGGATGAAAGCCGAAGGAAAAGATGCAATTCGACGCCACGAAGACCGGGCATTCCTTCAACCCAAAAAGTCTTTGTCCGGTGCGGCGTTTTCCGCTCGGTGAACTGAACAAACTCGGTAATGTAAAAAGCTGCCTCTTTATTTGGCCATGTCTTTTGGCCTCATTTCGTGCTCATTTCCCATTTCTCCACTTACTCTTTCTATTTATTTATTATGGGTTAATCGGAGGGGAGGGGTGTTAAAACGGGATTCTGCCTGTTTTACTATCGGATATAGTCAACGCGCATTTGACTGAATTCAGTGATACAACCGCCGGTTTCTGTCACTGATGCTAATCCAAACAGATCCATGTCATCCCATCTACTCCGTCTTGTAGCAACACATCAAATTAAATGTATCAATCTGTCCAAGATCAACCGTATTATTGTAATTGCCATCCATTCTGTGATATTGTATTTCCATCCAGAATGACTCACGATCTTCTCTAGTATTTCTCCAAATATTGCATAAGTTCTCGTCTCCAAATTCACTTAGAAAGGGACTGCGCGGGCCGGCTGTTTTGACATTAGGCCGCGTATTCTTGTTTGGCTGGGGAAATTAAGCCAAATGTAAATTTCGTTTCTTCGCTTTTGATGATAAAACATGACGATGAAAAGGAGGGTGGTGCAGATATTGGGAAGGGGTTTGGAGACTGTTAGATCAGCAACGGAGAAGGTAAATACTATGACAAAAATTACATACTACCATCACGCAGTTCGAACTTCATTAAAAGTCCTAAACTATCAGTAACTATCCGAAATGATCCACATAAAAGAAATCCTCTATAGGAAATCACGTTTTAAAATCCTTGGCAGATTGTTATAAAGTGTTTCCACTGTTTTTTCGTTATTGGAAGTGTTGTAAGCATACCTATTCTATCTTCCAGATAGTCAGTCTGTTCTTTCCATAGTCCCCACCGGTCATTTAGACGTTTAAAAACCCGCAATCTTATGTTTACTCGATTAATTTACCCCAACTCGGCATCCCGACCTCGCGGATCCTAATCGCATTTCGTTATTCCAATATTCCGTTTGATGACTCTGCAAAAATCGAATATGAAAATTCGGCGATGTTTGGAGTGGAGATCCTTCCCTCCTCAGTAAATGGCCATCTGCTTGGTTCCCGAATCACAAAGATTGGGAAGGAATGGCCGCACTCTGTCGTCGCTTTAACCTTGAGAGATTTCCGAGCAAATTATATTTTTTGTTTTTATTTCGTTTGGATATACATTTGTTATTAATTACTTTCCTTTGTCGTATCTCACGGGATATTATACTATTAGTAGTATCGGTTCGGCTATTTGACCGAGATTTCTGTGTTTAATAACCGGCCTCGTAATTTGTTTTCTATTATAATATTTTCAAGGATTAGAAATGTGGGGAATTACGTAGAGAGTGTCAATTTAATGTTATCATAACTGTAAATGTTTATTGTTTTTGTCGTTTTACATCGGAATCTTTTATTATGTGAGATAAAAAATGTCCCAACTCTACAAAATTGCAGTTTACAGTAACCTATCTAGACTAATATTATAAACACAAAACTTCTAAGTCTTTTGGCGACAGATCTACAATTCATTTGTATTCAGTAAAGATTTCATTGTATCCAATTGAAATTTTATTCTTAATCGTTTTTTGGCACGTTTTGAATATTCGTCCCACATAAACAGAGTACCATTCAATTATGCGTGACATAAAATTTATGCACAAAAAGTAAAAACATTCATTGCAGATGTCATACCTTGATTACACTTACAAAATCACGGATGTCGAGAAGAATGGCGTTGGTTAAATAATGAAAGCAATGTTCAAGAAATGATTTGAGTTCCCGAAGTAAGCTAATAATAACCATTTCAGGAGTCTCTTGACACCTATTATCCATTTGTCTCTTCTTTTTACAGTCCTAGCGACTTTCGTCTTAATTTCTCTTTCTCTGTTGGACCTTTCACCCTTACAACCTCTCTTGTATTATTATTTTATGCCGTATTTTATGGATATTGATTCCATTTGTCATCTCTCTTTTTGTCGTCGACATCTCAAAAATTATTTATCGCAATTAATCCTTTAAATTCTCTGCAATATAAGTCGTATCCTTTTGATTTCTTAATGCCTAATCCGATTTACTGTATATATAAATGTGTCATTTGTGTGGCCGATAAGGAAATTAATTTCTAGGATTAGGAGGGAAGTGCCAGCGAATGGGGTATTAATGATGGGGTTTTCAGTGCGCCATGGGTACGATATATACTCACCATTCCCGTGCTTGAAATTACTCAACAATATGGAGGGGATTTGGTGGATAATATCCATAGATCCTTTCCTCTCAAATCATTTAATCTTTGACCTTTAAACTGTCTAAAAACCATGTCTTTATCCTTCTGATACCGCATTCCCTCAGTCCAATTAAGGATTCTGGGACCAAACATATGTTGAATAAGCTGATAAGATAAGAGGGCTCAAACTGACGGAGTTCTAAGTCGCTTATCACAAAAATATTCGAATTTCTTTGATTTTGAAACACCATAAACACTGGAGACAATACAGAGTCTAGTGACGTCCTCCATTTTTATTAAAAAGTCAGAAAATATTTCTAAAATACAAACACGGAGATCTCTTACCATATTATTCTTCAAATCCTGAGGCCAGGTCCCTCAAACTGCACCGTCAACTTGTTGAAGAAAGAGCGAACACACCCCAGAGACCACTCTCCCGAGAAAGTAGGCTTAGAAGAGACGGTCAGAGATGTAATGGCGACTGACCCGCACCCTTGACCTGGAGCAGAGCCCTTGTGACATGATGAATTCGCTGTTTTTCTAATCAATTTTCGCCCGCCTAAAAACCATTTTTTGCCGGTCCCTCGCCCGCTCAGCGTTTTTTGTGGTCTACTGGCCCATAAACTTCCCTTTCGTCTGTCTATCTCTGTCTGCGCTCTCTCATTCATGAGACTTTCTCTTCTTTGAAGAGCTATTTTCTTCCTTTCTCTTTTATGTGTGGTCTCTGTCGTCTCTTCTGTTTACGCATCTCTCCTTAGCGTTTCCCTTCGGGGTATTATCTATGCCCACAAAATCAAACATCGACGAGGTCAGGGGTCGGTGTTTTAAAGCGACAAGACGCGCGCCAAACGTTTCGCATCCTGTCCTTGAAATTATCAGCCCATCAGATGGATGGGAAACAAAACGGATGGCAGATCTTAGTGTGCGATGCGGAAGAACTGTCTGTGGGGATTTAGCGAAAGGTCCTTCCCCCCAGAATAATGCTCCATACTACGAAAACCGATTCTATATCGTCTAATAAGACTTATCTTCTAGTAAATTCATCATAAGTTTGATAGGGTCTTTAGTCCTCAAACTCCATCTTAATTTAAATCGCATTCCATCGCTGCAACCCACTCTTGTCAAAGCTGTAATATTTTTTTCCAAAAATAATATTGTGTAACACGACCTTATGGACCGTCAAATCATGATGCGGCCTGTCAAATTTGCCTACTACTCTTGTTAAAGTACACTTCAACGGATTTCTCGGAAAATTTGAATGAAATCCCGTAAAAAAAGGAGTGTGTTAGTGAAGAAAAAAGGTGTAAAAACTCGGGGTTACTGTGTATTTTTTGTTTAAAAAGTAGTGCGCTTTTTTCCGAAGGCCATCGAGAGAGAAGGGGCTGTAAAATGGGGCCTCCAACACGCTGAAATTGCACTCCAATAACGTTATTCTCCCTGGGAGATCTCTGTTTTGGAGGGGTTCTTTCCCTTTTCTTTTCCCGCCATGCCCGTCCACTTCTGGCGATCGTTTCTTCTAGATCTTCTCTTCAATTTACATGCACTTTTGATTACGACTCTCCTATTTTTACGTCGTCTTTACTTCTCTTTTCGGCCGTAAAATGGCTTTTGTTTGGTTGAAGGGGAGACCCCGCCCCTTAGGCGGATTTTCAAGAACAAATGACGGGGAAAAAGAAAAACACCAGAGATCAAACGAAATACAGAGAGCACCGACAGCGAGAGACATGCGGACCGAATTGCACTGTGTAAGTCAGGGCCGGCCCCATCACACAAAGCCGCAGCGTGTAATAAAAAAAGTAATCGGCTCGGCTGGCGCGGCACCTCTTCTCTCGTCGCTCTCAAACAATTCAGCGGTGCCTCGGGGGACTCTCTTCAAACAACACACTATCTACGTATCGGGGACCCAGACGAAACGCAGGCTCCCCGTCTCTAACCCCTACTTAAGAGTTATCCTCATTCCCCGAAATTTCTTTAAACTGCCGCGGATCTCTGCGGCCTCTCGCCGCAGCACTCTCTCGTTCTCTATCACCAGCCGGCGGACTGTTTGTACAGCCCTGGCCGATGCCTCTTCGCGCTCTGCCGCACCCCGTTTTACTACGGCGCCATTTTGTTTCGGAATCCCTCCCTCCTTCCCCTGCACTGTGCATCCACTTGTGCAGCTGCCCGGTTGGTTGACGGGCCCGACCTCGACGGTCGGATCGATAAATCATGTGGGCGTGCCCTTGGCTCGGCTGGCCGGGGTCGGAATGGCAGGCGGAGTGGAGCCCCCCGCCCTTGCCCTGCTCCATAGGCGTGCACATTCCGCTTCGCTGCACTGTCGCCCCGAATCCTGTCGCCGAAAAAGCCGGGGTCGGAAAAAAGAGCGCTCCGAAGAGAGGGCGCATTCTCGTGAGAGTACAGACAGTGGTGGTGAGAGCGGGGGAAAGAGAGCAACCAGACATCCAGCGCTTTCTTTAAGGGGGTGCATTGCACGGTGCGAGAGAGACCGCCGCCCCTTTGAAGAACCCAAAAGGCGTCCGTTTTTTCGGGGGAGCGGCCCCTAAAACTTGAAAATCTTTGGGGAAAGGCCCGCCAGCCTTACCTCTTCTATTTACAACTGTCCCTACGTTACTTTACATATTTTTTCGTTGTTTTTATAATTTTTCCGAGCTTTCCTTGATTCTACATCGAAAAACGCGATTTTCCGCGGTTCTCCACCCAAAAATCAATGCCTAAAATATTCGCGATCGCCGTACGGTGTGGGAAGAATATTCTGGGCTCACTGTACATTGAAAACTGACCTGTATATCTGACTTTGGAAGAGGTTTAGTCAATTTTACCCATTAAATTTACATCCAGTCTTTGTATTCAGATTTTCCTGGTAAATCTCCAGGAAAATTCGAGAATTGTTGTCGTGCTCTAGCAAGGGAATGTTGAAACTGAAGATTCTGTGATGTTTTCGTCTCCTTTCGTCAATTCCAACATGGTCCCAAAAAAATTACTTCTTCCTTATTTTTTGATCGATATTTGAGATTTGTCCAAAATGACAGAGTTTTTTCCTTTCGACAATTCTATTTTGATGGACGAATTGGCAATTTGTGATGCAGGACCAGTAATTTCTTTTTTACTACGGTATTTTGATTGTTTATTTTTAATAGGTTTTAGGAGACCTTTTTATTCAGGTAAAATTAACTGCAGTAGGTCTTCTTTCTGGATCTTAATTTTGTTCGGTATAGGCTACATACGCGTCATATTGTCTGGATTTATGTTTTGTGTCATGAATTATCCTACACTCGTAAATTTAGTTGATTTTGCCGAATCTTCGGTCTTTTCCTATGATTTGCTATATTAGAATCATTTCAGATTCAAATAGGTACCTAAAAGTGTTCTTTGGTAATTCCAGCTGGAAAATACTATTGAAAAGCCTTTTTGCTGATTTTTAACTGTTCGTATTTTACAGACATATGATTTTGTTGAAACATTTTTATCTTCGTATTTTAGCCGGCGCCTTCTTTGGCCAAATGAAATGGATGGCGCGCGGTCGGCAATGGTTAACGATTATTCCGGCCGTTCCACTCAACTCCCCTCTGGAACTAAGTTCAATCCTGTGAATACTAAGAAAGCCAGCCGAGTCGATCTTTTAGCTTCTCAATTAACGTGAGTTTCTTTGAGATTTTTACGGATTTTGTTATCTTTTGGCGTTGTAGATGGTCTTATGGCCGTTAAATTATTGGGAGGGACTGTTTTGACCTTTTTTTGAAGGCTGAATTCAAATTCCAAAGTTTTCATTAGAAAATTGTTTATGATCATGCTTTTACTCATTTATTTTCAGCGAAAAGGCGAATAAAAACTCAGTCCAAGCCCTCCCTCCTCGTGTAAATGGGACCCCTCCAAAATCCACTAAGCCCGGTCCTCAGACGAAGGCCAAGAAGGACGAGAAACCATCGACACCGATGCGAACCCGGTCCAAAAACTTCGAAGAGGCGACCTTGACCCCGGCCGAACAAGCCACCTTAGGCGCTTCGTCCTCACTTCTAGGCGCTGTTACGCAACAACCGCAGTGTATGGTCTGCAAACGAGGCTTCCGGAAAGGTTCGGCCTCGGCTAACAATCTACAGCAATGTCTCGAATGCAAAAGAATGGCTCATCCCGGGTGCGACGCCAAACTCTCAGCGGATCAGATTTGTCCTGATTGTCGACCAGAACAGCCCAGAAGCGATTCAGGTATCTTGGATGGATCAATGGAAGCTGAGTACGAAGCGAACCCATCTCCTTCAAATGTTGTGCCGGATGTTGTGATGGCGGTCGATTTGGAAGAGGAATCGACCAAGCGATCTGTTACCTCGCCTTCTAAAAATCCCATTCTTCCAGCACCTTCGGATTCAATTGCAGCAAATGTTCAACAAAGAAAACGGCAGAGGAAACCCCGACAAACAACGTCGCCCCAACCTTATAGTCGGAGATCAGCTTCTGCGGCCTCAGAAGACCGACAATCCCCTGCGGCAGCTTTGAAAAACCCAAGGACTTCCCTAATATCAGGTCCATCTACAAGTCAGGCTCTTCAGGGACTGATTGGCGTTGACTTTGATGACTTTAATTCGGATTCAGAGCCTTCGGGAAGTCCCGACAGTTTTTTGGGATCAAATGCGAGGAGTCGAGCTAATGATGATCAAGATGAATACAAACCCAGCAAGTAAGTAAAGCCTGAAATCACTCTCTGTGAACATTTGTTTGTTTGATTTTTCTTTAAATTGAGTGGTTTTTATTTTAACGTATTTATTATACTTACTTATTATGATTTTTTCAGATCCCGAACCCGTCGAACAGACAGCACCGTCTCGACTGCCGCTCGTTCCAAAGGCAAGCAGAAGTCGAAGCCGGCCCAACAGAAACCCTCGATGCGAACGCGGTCGGGAGGGAAGCCGGCTTCATGCATCACTCCGCATGGAATGGTCGCTCCCGACAAGAATCATCGCGGCCGAAAGAATTGCAAAGGGAAATCGGCCAGAGGAAGACGTGCTAATCCTACCACTGCATCACAAAAACCCCAACGACCTGTCGTTGAAGTGACAAGACCTCTGGAAGAACGACAGCGAACATCGAGTAAGGTCAGAAATCATGACGATGTGGATTACATCAGAACAGCCATTGTGAGCTGTCGAGAGAATCGATTTCTCGATTCGACTTGTCTTTGTTTGGTCTGTGGAAGTGTGGGAAAGGATTCTGAGGCGACTATGATAACGTGCACGAGTTGTGCGCAAAGTTATCACACATATTGTGTGAATATGCATGAAAAGGTTGGTTTTATTTGATTTTTTCCAATTTCGATAGGGAAATCTTTTATTGTTTCAAAGATTGTTATTGTTGTTTAACGGCTAATTATGCGGTTTTGGTCATTCCAGCTAAACAACACCGTGCTGAAAAGGGGCTGGCGATGTCTCGACTGCACCGTTTGTGAAGGATGTGGTACTGACAAAGATGAGTCGCGATTGCTTCTTTGTGAGGAATGTGATATTTCTTTCCATACTTATTGCCTTGATCCCCCTCTCAAAGAAATTCCGAATGGTCCGTGGAGGTGTAAATGGTAAGATTTTAATATTGTTTATTACTTTTTTCTTTGTGCTGTTAGTTTATTTTTGTCATTTACAGACTTTTATCAACGTTCTTTTTAGGTGTGCGACATGTTGTCGTTGCAACAAACAAGTCCAGTCCGGTCTGGATCTTTCCAAACTCGAAGGTCTCTGTGAAACCTGTTATTCCCTTAGGAAATGCCCCAAATGTTGTCGATTATATGAGCCCGGTGATTTGCTCATCAAGTGTCATCACTGTGAAAGATGGTATCACGGTCCCTGTGAAGGTCATAGTACTGAAGACGAGGTGGAGAACGCGTCAGAAAACGCATTCAGATGCTCATTATGCCGGCCGAAATTGAACACTTATCGTGAGTTGCCTAGGTCATATATTATATGTTTTTGATTAAAATTTGAAACATTTTTTGAGTACCTATTTTTAGACGAGCAGTATACCTTCATTGATAATGTAACGGTCACCCGATCGGGGTTGGAGACGTTTCCCAAACTTGGCCGGACCAATTCGAGCATGTCTTTCCATGAAGGCGCCTTTCGATCGTCTATGGATCAAGAAGAATATGAAGGTGATGACATGCCGAATGACATGGCCTACTTTTCTACTGGACCCCGAGGGGGAAGAGGTCGAGGGTCAGGCGCTGGTCGAAGAGTAACTCGTATTGGTGTTGGAGGATTCATCGTTCGTATTCCCAGGCATCGATTACTGGCTGAATTGACCAATCAAGGAAAAGAACTGCAGAATGAAATGGTCGAAGGAGAAGGTGATAAGAAGACAAGGAAGCCAAGAAAACCTCGACGACCTCGTTTGGAAGAAGCATATCCCCCGCATATTCAGGAAGCCTTTTTTGGAATAGATCCCGTTGATTCTCGGACGATTTTGGAGATCCCGGTGGAAGAACCAGTCCTTGGAGAGCATCATAACTTTAATTTGGAAGATAAAGTCAGCAAATTGGGTACTGAACTCCCCGGCCAAGCCGCCGCTGCCCTCAGGGAAGCCGAAGAAAGCGATCTTCTTGGACTTCTTGATCTAGGAGGGACTGATATTGACGATGGATTCGATTTTAATTTGGGTGATGGATTGGATTTCAACGATCAGTTGGGATTGGCAGACGAGAGTCTGGATATGCAAGACAATGATTTTGATGATATCGAGACACCGACCGATCGCCAACAATTTCTTGCCCAAATGGAGGAAAGTCACGAGAGACAGCGACAGCTCCAAGAACAACAACGACAAGGTCAGTCCGCCATGAATCCCCTTCCTCAAGCTGCACTCAAAGGCATGCCGTCGGCTGCGGGTCAGCCCCATGCCCAAGAGAAAAATAATTGTAATGCGGCTACGGAAAGCTGGGAAAAGGACGAACCCTTGGGTGACAAAGCCACCAAGGCTGCTGTTTTATACTCAAATATGATCCATCCGGAGCTAAAGGAGAAGTTCCCGCAATGGAGTGAGAGAGTAAAGCAGATCAATAAGATTTGGAGACAGTTGGATGCTGACAAGAGATCTGAATATGTAAATAAAGCCCGAGAAAACAGAACGAATATGCCGAGGGGAAGGCCGAGAAGAGATGCTGGGCAGAAATTGTCGATGGACGATCAAGATGCTTCAAGGGATAGCTTCAAAATGGAATCGGTATGATTTTTAATTATTTTTGATTGATCTTATTGTTAGGTACAATATGGACAGTGTTTATAAATTAATTCACAATAATGAAGGGTTTGAATTGCAGGGAACCCCGACAGAGGAGTCGCAGCCACATCCCAACCAAATGCCTCCTCCAACTCCTACTCTCCAACCTAATGGGACCCCAGCCACTCCACTCTTCCCTCAGCATCAAGTCAACCCTCAGATTCCCCCACAAATGAATCAGATGAAACAACAACAAATCCATCCTCAAATGGCTCAAACTCCTCAACCACAGATGATGAGACCTCCACAACAAACTGGAATGCCGATGAGACCACCACCTCCACAATATCTAAATGGTCACAGCCAAGAACAAGGTCAAGTTGCAGTCAATCAAATGCAAGGTCAGATGAATCAAATCCCGGGACAGGGACAACAAATTCCCGGCCAAATTCCCTCTCAAATGCATTTCCAGCAGGGTCAAAATGTCCATCAACAACAACCTGGAATCCTTCATCAACCCCAAACTATGCACCCTCAGCAACAACAACATCCTCAAGCACAAGTTCATCCAGGAATGCATCCACAACCTCATCCAGCGCATCAACAAATGGTGCAGCCTCCAATCGCCCATCTTTTGAGCAAATTGTCACGGATTAAGTTGGATGAATATGTGATGATGAGGAAGACATTATATGGAGTTGAACAAGAGCAACGACAGGTGGAAGAAGAGCTGAATAAGTACAGAAAGGTCAAGAAGAACATGAATGCAAAGCGGAGAAATGTGAGGAAGAATTATCAAGCGGCGCAAGAGAACCGGAGTGATCAAGCTCTACCACCCGAAGATCTTCCACCAGACGAAATTGAGAAGTTGGAGAGGGTTATCAATGACGTCACCTGCACGCAGAAGAAGAACGAAGCTTGTAAACAGAGATTCAAGGAACTAACGTCGAAGATTACCTCTTTCGAACAGTCTCATGGCCTTCCTGAACATAAGAATGTCCCTTTGGATGCACTTCTTCATGCTCAAGCTCATCCTGAGCTTGTCCAACAACAAATGTCAAATCAAATGCAAGGACAAATGCCTGGTCCTTATGGATATATGAATCAAGGAATGGAACAAGGACAGCAGCTCCAGTCTCCAAACTTTCCCATGTACATGGAAAATCAGAATCCAATGCTTCGACAACCGGCCCAGGCTTTCCCCAATCAAGCCTTCTTCAATGGTCATCCTGCCCCAGTTGGCTATCCAAATGGAGTCAGAGTACCCGCTTACAGTCAGCAAGTCGCCCGTCAACTCGTGTCTCCAGATGTTGGAGGATCTTCCCCAACAACCCCAGTCAGTGGTCGGCCCGGATCTTCGGCTTCGATCGATCCCACTCCTAAAACTGGACGTGGCCGCAAACGGAAGCGAGTGATGCTGCCGACGGATGAGACTCGGACACCGATCATGGGAGGTCATATCTATTCGAGATTGAGTAATGACATTGACCGAGATGTTTACGATTCTCTGGATTTGATGGTAAACTGGGTCACCTTGGCTGTGGAAAGTGGAACCGAGACTTTGATGAGGAAACTCCCAACTTTGAAGGTCAGCGAGCCATTCGATGAACACTTCAACCCGTATCAAGCCATCGAACCGCCAAAGGCCAAGAAGAAACGGCAGATTGTGAAGAAGCCGTCGAATAATGAGGCCAGCGAGTACGATCTGTTTGTTGGAAAACTCGAAAGTCAACTGAAAGGGTGTATTATCGAGAACTTACAGTACGAACAATCCCCGGACAGTGGAGATCGGCATTTCTCGGATGACACTCAGTTACTCTGGAGGAATGGAGTGACTTACTTTGATGGGAATGAAATTGGAGAATACCATCCCAATTTCATGCCTGATTATTATTCAATTGTTGAGAAGTTCGAATCATATGATCCAACTCCGATATATCCACGTCCAATGAATCAAATTTATTGTGATGTGGATGTGAGTGATCTAGCGACCGCTGAATGTAATGTCACTAATACCGAGAGCCAATCCATCAAACAAGAATCAATGGAAGTTGATGAAGCAGAAGGTGAGAAAGAGCAGAAGAACGAACAAGATGAACCGGAGAAGTCGGTTAATATGGATTTGTATCATCTGAAATGGAGGAACATCGCATCTGATGAGATTGGAGAATCGACCGTTCTCCCTCTTCTTCATCGAGTCCCGGAAAGACCAGTACCAGTGGAACCGCACAAGTCTGCCATCAAACATATTGTTAGTGGAGATCCGGATGAGAAATTTAAAGTGGAATTGATGGGCAATCTGGATTTGAGAGAAGAAACGATCAATGAATTAAAACAGATCCTCGGTCAACCTTCGGAGATCACCATCAAAGAGATTGTTCAAACACAAAATACTGTGGTGGTAAAGAAAGAACCAGTTGAAGTTAATAATGAACCGAAATGTCGCTATTGTCAAGCAACCATCAAACAATACCGAGTTCGCGACTTTATTCTCCAACGAGGCGTCACTTTCGGCATCACTGAGCCCGAGGTTAGATCACTTTGTTCGATGAAATGTTACTTTTCCAATGCTGCGGACAGTAAGCGAGCCCTCCACCAGGAAATAATCAGGATCTCGGCTGAATATGTGGATGAATTAACGGTGGTTCGACTAAAGGACAATCTTCGACAACATGTTCTGCGAGAAAATCAACGATTGCAACAGGCCAAAGAAGCGGCCGCTGCTGGTCCCCAACAATTGATTTCGCCCATTCCAGAAGAGATCTTGGCCGATTTCCCCTTCTTTTTCCAAAATAACATCCATTCGAAGAATGAATTGGTAATGAAAGTCTCCGATCTCCCACAGATTGGAAGTCTGAAACAAGAAGAACGACCTAAAGGAGAGTTCAAATGGCGAAAGACTTTCTGGATGATATACGACGGGTCCATTCTTCAGAGCTTCGAACGACCACACAACGAGGTTCGGCAGGTTCGTTTGTGTTGTGGTTGTCATGTTTCTTTATACAGTTACTCTTTATATCCAATTTCGTTTATTGGTTTGTGGTGCACAGCGCTTTATCTATTCATATTTTGGTTTCTTTATTTTCAGAAGTTCGCTGCTTTCCAACATCAACTGAATGGTCGCGTCGCCTCGCGAGAAGATGATGATCGAGTCTGCTCATTTTGTGGCCATCGTGGCGATGGAGAACAACATCAAGGAGGGCGTCTTTTAAATGTCGATGCCAATGAATGGGTGCATGTAAACTGCGCCATGTGGTCCTCAGAGGTTTTCGAAACAGCTGATGGAGCTCTGATGAATGTGGAAACTGCCCTGAGAAGAGCTGAGACTGTCAATTGCAAAGTTTGTTATCGTCTGGGAGCTTCGTTGAGGTGTTACAAATTGGATTGTCCCCATCGAGAGATTGGTTATCACCTTCTTTGTGCCAAAAAAGCTGGTGGAAAGTTCGGAAAGGACAAGAATTTCTACTGTCCAGCTCATGACATTCGACCGGAAGCCTGTGTGAGTCGATGGGACAATTTGAGAAGGATCTACATAGAGAGACCGGAAAACCAACTCCTCTCCAAAATATTCAATAACACATATTCAACGGAGATGATGATGCGTGTTGGTAATTTAATCTTCACACAGCTCGGACAACTTCTACCAGAACAGTTGAAGAATTTCCATACTGAAGAATTTATATTTCCAGTGGGTTATAATGTGATTCGACTCTTCTGGTCTCCTCTCAATGTGAATGAATTGGCCAGATATGAATGTACTATCAGGGAGGATGAAGGTCGCCCACTCTTCAAGATCAGTTTCTTGGATAAAGAACTCAATGACAGATCCATGAATGGTGTCTGGTCGAGGATTCTGATGGCTGTCCAACAACTCAGAGAGAAGACTCGAGCTCAAGGATCCGAGATTCTGAGGTTTTATCCGGCTCTAATGAACTGTTCCATGTTATACGGATTGAATGAACCGGCTGTCACTAAGATGACGGAAAGTCTTCCCGGAGTCGATCAAATGTTTGATTACTCATTCAGACATGGAGGACTTCCTCTAATGGACCTCCCATTGGCTTTAAATCCTTCTGGTTGTGCTCGATGTGAGCCTCATTGCAGAACTTTAGTCAAACCGAGATTCAGAAGTCTAACTCAAAGCCCGTTGAAGGTGGAGAAGATCAAGAAGGACGCATTCAATGCTGAGATTATCTCGAGGGAATCTAGAAGATCCCGGACTCAAAGAAATATTCATTTGTTGGGTATGGACGAGAATTACATCAAGATGATGAGGAAGTCCGGGATCACCGAGGAAATGCTGATCGCCGCTCATGTCAGATACGATTCCAACAACATCCACAACGCCCATTCACAGTATAAAAAGATGAAAAGCGAATGGAGGAACTTTGTTTATTTGGCCAGGTCGAAGATCCAAGGGCTGGGATTATATGCAAAAAGAGATATCGACATGAATACAATGATCATCGAGTATGTGGGAGAAGTGATCAGAAGTGAAGTTTGTGAAGCCCGAGAGAAGAAGTACCTCGCTCAGAACAGAGGTACCTACATGTTTCGGATCGATGATGATTGGGTGATCGATGCAACGATGAGTGGAAGTCTGGCCAGATATGTTAACCATTCCTGTGACCCGAATTGTTTCACAAAAAGAATGAAGTATAATGATGAGGAGAAGATTGTAATCGTCTCGAACCGACCAATCAAGGCTGGTGAAGAGGTAAGAAGAGTTTTGATATCAATTTAGGTTTCATAGTGATGACGATTAAAAATTTTACTTTCAGCTGACCTATGACTACATGTTCGAATTGGAGGACGATCAGACCAAAGTCCCCTGTCTTTGTGGTGCTCCCAATTGCAACAAATGGATGAATTAGAGAGATTTTTTAAACTTATTTTTAACCGTAATTAGAACCGGCTAGAGCCCCGTAACTAGTCTTACCAACCCTTAAATTTATGTAACTTACAGTGAATGTAATCCCATCGTACTCCTACGATCATTATGTACAGTTTTCTTTTGCTTTTCGTCGCCTTATAAGAGTCTTAACAAATTTCTATATTTTAATTTATTTGGATCCGAATTTTTGTAACTGCGACACGGGTATTTATATCGATTATAAAAGTGTTTAAGCCCATCCAAACCTCTTATCTAACAACACTTGTACATGTTATATTGCCATCTTTTTTTGTTAATTAATAATTGTTGTATTTGATTTTACTTTTTGGATTATCTTCGTGATCTCTTTTTTGTATCATAAATATCGTCATTTTGGAATCTGAAGTTTTCGTTATAAAAGAAAATAATAAAAATTTTAAAATATTATACCTGGAGGATTACTGTAACATTTATTTCAACTGTTTTGAATATAAATTACAATATTGGATTCCATAAATCACATCGATCCTTTTTGAAGTACTCATCGCCCTCTTTACAGCTGAAAGCATCAGAAAATTCAGGCATGTTTTGGAGAATCCCCATAATTCGGTAGAGATAAGGCGCTGTTTGTTCGGAATATCCAGGTCTTGTAGAGGAAACGGAACAAAAAAGCTTTGTAAAACTCTTGAAGAATCGCTTTTGGAGCTCGATCTCATCGTCCTCATGCTTTATTTCTTTTTTGAATGCAGTGTAGGCAGCAGAAAGACCTTAATTTAGATAAATTATATTATTTTAGATCCTACCAATAAAATCGGCAATATTTTCCTCGGTGAATTTCTCCGAATACCCGTCAAATTTATGATATTGCTCTCTAAAGCAATTGAATACCGTATCAAATTGAGTTGTATAATTCCAATAAATACTATATGAACCTCCATCTCTGATGGCTACATTATTGATGGAATGCCCCAAAAATTGTGCGATCAAAAAGGCCAATCTACCATAAGTTTCGGGTAAATCTTCACTTCCAAATATGGGTAGCTGCAACATGCCCAGAGGGAATATTCCACCATTGGTCTGATAATTAAAAGGAGCCACGGAATCGATGATTAGAGGAGTTTGGAAAGGATTGGACTTGAAGAACTGTTCATCGATGAAACGATCTTCCTCGATCTCATCAATGTAAACAGTGATCACTTCAACAGTTGCTATTTTGGCAAACAAAGCATCTTTGGCTTCCTCCGAGATCCATGACATGGATGAAATTCGTTTCTAAATATAATATAAAAATATCCTTCCGTTTGCCATTGTATGCCTATTATAGCTCTAAATTTGAATTACCTGCAAAGCCGTCAGTACATTGGCAGTTATCAGACTGACATCATCTACAAATTCAGCTCTTTTGTCATCAACATTGGGTAAAGTTTCGTCGAGAAATATGCGATTAATCGAATTCCAAAACTCTTTCCGTCTAGTCATTTCCTTGAAACAAATCTCTTCGGGATTAAATGTCTCCTTTTTTGTTGTTGATAATAATTTGAGTTGGTTTTCCCACAGACATTTCTTCCAGAACTGACGGGAATATCTCAGCCAAAAGCTGGTCTTTGGCTGCAAAAAGTGTAAGTCATTTTTTGAAAAAGTACAAGACATCGTTGAACAGTGAAAAAAAAATTCTTGAAAAGAGAAATTGGTTAAATTGGCATACCTATTAGAAATGGTCCTGACTTACACTATTTCTTTGTTTCAACACTTTTATGACCTTCAGATTATTTTGTTTAGCTAGTTCTTCAAATATATCTTCATCTGGGGCATCTTTGTGACAAACATATTGGTAGTAATCATTACAAGGATCATATTTTCCCTTCTTTATCACTGCAGATTCCCCATTTCCCAAAAGAATTACAAATAATAAAACCAAAAGTTTCATGACTATCAAGACTGTTCTCCATCTCACTTTCAGCATTACTTAACACACTGTTATCTCAAAATTAACCCGCTTAGCTTTGATCTCCGACCCAGACCCTCCCAAATCAAGCACAATATGTTAAGATTAAATTTATTTCAAGTTCTCAACAACAAATATAAGAGACAAATTCTGTACAATTTAGAGCCTCTACATAATACTAAAAACTCAATATGTTAGGTGTAGAAAGAGAATAACTGTACTTTCACTCGATTACTTTTTAAGAGATCATCACAACCTTACTGTAAATTTCGATAGGATATACCAACATAAATGGAGAGAGTCAACTCAGCAGCATTTAATCGAATCAATTTTCGAATAAAAATAAATTTAGCGGCTGCATATATGACACTGGGGATTACAAATATAAATATCACTATCTAACGTACGAACTGTTTAATGAGAGTAGATTGAATATGAGTGTCCATCATACACAACTGAGCTTTGATGTCTATTTCATGCATAGCTCCTTGACAAATGCGTTGATCCTCCAGAAGTTGCCAAACACATCCATAATCTGCATGTTCTCATCGTTGGTATCGACAATGTTCTGCAAAATGATTAAATTTTATAATTTCATTGAAATAAAAGTTCCCTAAATTGATAGAAACTGCAATGTAAAATAGACGTACCTGAATGCTGCTGCTCATAATCAACATTTGCCCATATTTTTGTGCCCCTAGGGCCAAGCCATGTCTTTGGGTCAGGATGTGGAAAAGGGCATTCAAATACTTGGTTCTTTCTCTCGCCACATCTTCTTTCACATCCAATCCCAGTTCCAAAGCATCCGGATTGAAGAGAAGACAAGCCTTGAAAGCGGCGAATTCAGGGATTCCAATCTCCAACTTCCTCAATGGAATCATGATCTCGTCCATTTGTCTGTGATATATCGAACGACAACCTGGAATCTTCAGAGAATCCTGGGACTGGCGGAGAATATAAGCACCATTCGGATAAACAATCTTATCTGGCCCGTAATCCAGCGAGTAATAAACACGGTTCAGAATGTTGAAGGTGAAGGCAAAGTTCCTCATCAAATAATACTGAAAACAAATGTAAAGAATAATATGAAAAAGATAAAACAGAATAATTTTACAGGGAGATCTCTTACCTGATCACTTTCGGCCAACTTGACAAACTCTTCGAAAGATTTTGCCCATTCAATACACAACACAAGCTCCCGGATATTCCATTTCTGAATGTCCACCATCGATGCTGGATACAACTCTTGGAAGACCGTGTATACCTAAACACCAATATCAATCACAACAAAACGAGAACTTACATCCACTTGAAGACTGTTCGCTTGTAATAATAAACTCTGTGTCTGCAGAGCTTCCTTCACATTCTTCGGCTGAACTAATTCTTTGGTCCGAAGAAGATTGCACATCTTCTCGGCGGAATGTAAGTATTCAATTATCTTATCATCGCCTGCTTTCATTATCGGCGACATTGATCCCATGGAATAACGATCGTCCTCGGCGGAGCTGTTTCTCTTCATCATCCTCATCTTTTTGGTGGGACCAATCCGATCGCGGTCATTTTGAATGGCACGGGCATCCATTCCAACGGCCACACACTTGTTGAAACGGCAATGACGACATGCGCAACGGACATCTGGAAGGACAGATTGCAATTACCGACCCGAAATTTGTCGATGAAAAAAAATATTAAAAAATGGTCTACAGAGGGAGACTTGACCCGAAAGGGAGAATGAGTCAGGTCTGGACGATAAGTTGGAACTTGCGCAACTTGCACAGAAAACGTGAAGGCAAAGGAATCCGGAAAGCCCAGAAGATTTTTCCGAATTCAGAACACATTTTTTTATTATATTATCATAGATGAACTTACTTTTGTTAACGTCACATTTGCCATTGTATTGACAGACAAAAGTATGTTCGGAAACGATGGTTCGTCTGAAGAAGGTCTTACAGCCATTACAACTGGCTACTCCATAGTGATAACCAGTTGCTCGATCCGAACAGACTGCACACAACTCGCCCTCAGGCACTTTCCTACCTGAAAATAGATTTACATTGTAAAATATGTTTAATTCTAGTTGTTAGTGTAATTGTAACTTAAATTTTTTGACAAGAAAGGACATACGTTGCCTTGGTTGGATGTTATCGCCACAGGAAGAGGGTGTTTGGGGGACTGGCAAACTTCCCATATGACTGCCCAAGGGGCTGTTGTTTACTAGACCATTCTGGAGAGGGAGGATCCCGCTTTTGTCATCCAAATAGTCCGAAAATTTGCTGGTCGACGGCCTAAAAATTGATGATAAGATATAATTTTATATGTGGAGTAAATAACCGTTATTTTCTGTAAGGCTTCTACCGCTGGTTTTTATATCAACAGAACTCACCGGAAGCTCGAGAACAGCAAATCGTTGCTCCCGAAGGCCGGGGAACGATCGAAAGTTGACGAATCCAGGTTGAGTCCCTTTCCAATCGAATTTATCGACGAATTCAGCGAGGAAATGCCAGACGAAGAAGACGTTGAAGCGTGAGACAACACCGAACTGGCCGAGCCGTTGCCTGGACTGAGCGCGGTGGATTGGAACGCCGGCTGGAGGCCGAGGCTCTCTTGGGAGGCAACACCGTTCAGAATGGGGGCCAGGGTCACGGAAGATAGAGCCAGGGTTCACAACACAGGGACAGTTCCGGCCCTGAGGCGTTTATTTTTTGGGTTCTTCAATTATGGAAGTAACAGAGAAAGGTGTTGCTCTAGGTTGGGGAAGAGCAAGGACTCCGCTGATGGAGTCAAGAAATGCTAAAAATATGTTTTGTCAAAAGCTGAATATAAAACATGTATAAATAAATCAATTATACGGCTCTACGTAAATCCACGGAAAATTATTACCGAAAAGAAAAAGTGAAGGATCTTTACACTTATTCTTAGCTGAAAGGGAATATTAATGAGGCCTTTGAATACATCTATAAAACGCTGTAGATTTAAGTACAACAACGTAATGTAACGTAATTTGATGACATATCAGAGCTATAGTTCTTTTATATTACCAGTTCAACTCTTGGACCTTGTCATCGGAAATGACAGCACAAAAAACACATATTCACATATTTAAAGGCGTAATATCAGCTGTGCAAGAAAAACATTAGACTGACATGTGTAATATAAAATAGTAAATACCTTGCAAAGACCCTTGAAATTGCCTCATTAACCTCTAAGCAAAAAATTCTAGACGGGATTATGTTTCTAGAAAAAAGACATAACAGTGTTTACAGATGGAAAGGTAATTTTCATCAATTCTACTACAATATAATATAACAATTGCAACACCAAATACAAAAGATGTAAAAATTCGAATGTAATATTAATGTAAAACATCAGAGGATGTACTTTCCCAAACACTACAAGCTCCGGAACGACCTGAACTCTGATCATTTCGTCTAAAACGTCATCCGTTTCCTTGGGAAATCCTGTCGATGATCAAACCTTTCCATGACATTACAACGACTACTAAAGCCTTTTTTTAAATACACCTAAGCATCGAGAATATAGAGCCGGTCATACCAAATTAATTCCTGGAAATTATAGAGATTAAACGCCCCGGGGAATGTGACGTTCTCAGGCAATTCTTGAGAAGAGATGTAATTGAGAGAAAACAAGATAAATATGGATGATCAATCCGTTAAACGCTCGGAAATGGAATAAAAATATGGTGGAGCAAGATGCTACCGCAGATTTCATGTGACAACGACGTCATCACAGACACGACAATACATCGAAAAAACTAGATATCAGACGCAGACTTCGCACTTATACGAAATTCTGTCGCAAAACTCACCCCTTGACCTTGATATAAGAAAAAAGGGAAGATCTGATAACTGGTAAGAGAAAAGAAAGGCATTTTGGTTAAATGGATACGTGATTCATAAATATTGATTACTGAAACAAAACGAATTACAGTATTCTTTGACAGTACTGTTGTGAATGAGTATTGGAAATAGTCACGTACCCAAAAGATTGTAGCAAGCAACCCGAGGAGGAACGGACTAAAACCCTTCATTCGAGAGATTATAGAGCGAGGAGAGACCGCAGAGATAAAAAGAACTCACTGTGCCCGGCTTTAATGCGGGCGCCTCGAGGAAAAAACATTTTTTGGGGGCTTTAAAAGTTGTCTCCTGACAAAAAAAATCTCCACAACGGTAACGATTCAGATGAAAAATTAGCTACAAAAAGTGCTGGCAAAAATTTAAAAATTGAAAAATTGCCAAAAGACCAAAAATCACAGTAATTCCGTGAAAAAAGGGTGTAATTCACTCAAAAAATGGGGAAAACAGTAATAATAGCATTAGGGAATCGAATAATAAGGCCGCGTGCCTTCGAGTATGGGCATTGTAGAGCATAAACCTAATTTTAAGACTCGATTATAAACTGTTTTTTGTCTAGACCACATGATTTTATCTTTGTTTATCAATAATACCATGAAAAATACATATTTACCACCCCTCACTCGGGGTTTGTTTACCAAAAAACATTCGAATTCCGGGGGATTTTGAACAAAAATTTAAAGGAAAATTAGCGATGATAACAGTGCATGCCTAAGGTTATCTGCAGGTGTTAAACTGAAAAGATGGGGTGACAATGCACTTTTCAAATTAGTAAACTTGTTTTAATTGTACAGAATCAACGGTTGTGAGATTTTGGTTGAAAAAACGTGATAAACAAAACCTTTGACAAGAATTTTTCTTCAATTTCATCTTTTTGTATCAAGTATAATATAAAAAAATAATCCGCTAAATAAACGAAGATGGGCAAGACAACCCTTCAAATTAGCTGAAACAAAATAAAAGTGCAAAATAGCATGTAAATTGTGCCGGCCCTCGGGCATTGTGCCACCAAAAAAGGCAAATTAAGAGCAGAAGCGCAATTTGAATACATTTGGTATGCAAGGAATATAACAGAGCAAAGGAAAGAAGAGGAGATGTGCAATTTGCAAATTCTCTCACAGCTATAGTCTCAGCTCATTTTATGAACTATATTCGGTAACTTTGAGCCCTAATACATTGTTCTCCTCTCCCCATGCAAAAAATTAAAATCCGATAAAAATTATGCAAATTAACGAAATAAAACAGTGTAATAAGCCCGGAGGGTATGTTTTGGCTACTCGGTTTTTTCTCATTTTTTGCGCCCCTTAGAAAGGAGTCGGAGTTGATGGAGAATGTTTAGATATACCATCTGACGAAGTCATCAATTCTCCACAAAATGAGTTTTATCAAGATTTGTTATTTTTAGCCATTTTTTATATTATTTCAGCAACCTAATTAGTAATTACCCTAACACAACTCAATAAACGCACATTTTAAACCTCAATTCCAAAATTTGCGTGAAATTTAAAGAAAATTCGTTTCGATCAATTCACTGTAAGTAACTTTTACAACTATTACAAGATTAAAAGCTCCCGATAATGAAGAGACTACCCCTCCCGCTTCAATGAACTCTCATACAAACTCCGTGAAACCGTTTTAAAAAAGATTAATGTAAACCGAAGATAGTGTGATATTAAACATGTTGTAGTTGGTAGTCTATGTTATGGTCATCTCAAGCAAAATACTACAGATTGTGTCAATTGAAGTGTCTGTTATTCTATTATGAAATGTAAACCATGCTCTTCCCCTCCACTCCACTTAAAATTGGTTTCCCAGAACCCCGTCCGGTTCCAATTCCCCCTTTTTTTGTCCCCCAATGCCTCTAAAGTTCATTGGGCCCGCAAACAAAAAGAGATTCGAAGAGTGCAAAGAGTACGGCCGCTGTTTCTCAGCGTGTTCTGTGACATCAGCACGCGGAGTTATGCTTTTTCGAGCATAACGAACGGATATGGCGTTAACAAAGGGCCGAGGACATGTCGTGGTCCTATTTCTGAAAGTTTCTTTCCAATACACCATGGATAATATAATGCGGATTACAGTATTAAACGATTATCAACTCCCGTTCTCATGTCTCCCGCCATAACCCATAAACCTTTAGGGGGCTTAAGCGATCCATCCGTCTACAGAATGTGACGTTAAAAAAGTTGGCAATTCACAACTGAGATGTCATCACCCAATTTTAAACCTAATTAGAGTAGAAAGAAGGCAAAACAGAGAATGGGCAAAACAGAAAACGCTTCAACTCGCTCTTATCACACGCTTTACGAAAGGGTAAACGCACTACAACAGTGTGCATCAAGGGCAAACTATCAAAAAGATAACATAAACTGATAAACAACCTGCCCATCTTTGCATATATAATATAAAAAGCCCTTCAAAATACTGTAGAGTTAAGTGTTCCGCACCAAATCCCCATAAAATGCCTCAGGCGTTCTCCGTTTGCCTCTTTTCGACCCACAATTTGTCTTTTCATTCCCAAATTGTAAGCCACAAGTCTTAGAGCCATTACAAAGTGCCTTCGAATCACATGCACAATGTGTCTGTCTATTGTCGCCCATTTTCAAAATTAACGCAAATAACTCACTTTCCCTCTCTCAAGTTACAGCTCCAAATTATGAAACAAGATAAATGAAGTCGGGGCAAAAAAAACGGGCGAAACATTCATAAGCACGGTCCCCCGCTTTTGGCTCGAGACTCTCGCAAAAAGATCCCAAAATATTCAACAGGGAGCACAAAAAACAAAAAATAAAAAACCTCGCGGGCTTTGTGAAGAACCAGAGAAAAGGTGGGAAGAAGAGAGAGTGCAGAGAAAAGAGAGAGAGATCAGAGAAAAAAAAGAAAAAAAGAAGGAACATTGGGGAGAACGATAAGGGGAAGATTGAGGGGGAAAAAGAAGAAAACGGGGAATGAACAGCCATCGGGGAAGGGCACGTACCACGGTGAATGTAATTATGTAGTGGATGAACGTAAGAAAAGTTGGTAAAAAGCATAACAAATGGAAGGAAAGAACGTATAAAAAGATGAGAGAACAAAGAAACAAAGTAATCGAGAAAAAGTGACTCGAAGTGGTGAGAGAAAATAATTTGACGGAGAACACGCGACAAATACGTATATCAGACGGCCTCTTTCCTTCGCACACTCTCTCCAAAAAAGAGAAGATTGATTAAAAAGAATGTCCGAGTTGTTTATGAAAAAAAGTAAGTGGATGGGGATAAAAAACAATGCCATCTGATGTCATCCATATATATATCAATGGCAACGTAAAATGGAAGTAAAGTAAATGTAAACAGTAGTAAATAACCAAAGGCAATTATAGTTATTGGACTACAAAATGAAAATTTAACAGCTTTAGATTGTATTGTGTAATAGGAAGTGTCTACAACGAAAATAAAATGAGAATTTGTGAATAAAAAGTAGCTACAATTACTTTGCATGTCCATAAATCGTAATCTCCGTTTGCAGAACGAGCTTTCAAGTTCGCAAATGTCAGCTAAAGTCCAAATTCATTCACGTGAGCGTTTGAAAATGTAATCGAAATCTTATTTTTTTGAGTTTGCACTTTTAGAAATTCGGAAAAACGGAGAAAAAAGGATTAGAAACGGGGGGAAAAAGAAGGAGCGAGGTCGCCCCCTTTTCTTTTATTACAACGTCACAGTGATATAACACTCTCTTCGATACTACTTTACAATCCAACCGCATTACAAGAAACGGAGAACGGAAAGCGCAGAAATTGGGGAGAAATTATATTGTTTAGGAAATGGGAAAGTGCCAGAGGGGCAAAGTACGGAAGTTCTTCAAACTTAGAGGATATACTCTGGCCAGCCAACGAATTATTGCCGAAAAGTTTTGGCTCGCGGTTTGCAAGGAGACCCAAGATATTTGACAATTTTGAACTGTAGAGACTATGGAAAGTGACGAGAAATGGATGGAGAAAAAACAATTTCAGCAAAAACCTTGTGGATTTCGTGAAGAAAAGAGTTATTTTCGGTAGAAACACTGCCTCCCGCTGACAAAAATGTCTGAATTACGTCCCCAAAACGTTGGCCCCACGTAAAGAAGATGAATTGGGACTTGTTCTTCTGATGTCGCGTTAAAAAAATGTAAACAAAGGCCGAAACAAAACGCAAATAAAGGTCAAAGAGACCATCTCAGACTCTCAAAAATTTTAAAAAATAAAAAGAAGTTCATATCGATTGTTGTCCAATACGAATTGTCGCGAAATTCTTGGGTTCAATCAAAGTCGAGAAAACGATAAATTTTGAAATCAAAGCAAAATATAACTTTGAATATAATATCATGAGTAATCAGACAAGATGACAAATGCCAAAGAAGACGAAACGCAAGGAATAGCCGGTTATAAGGAGCGCTGGACTTGTAATTGTAACCACAAAACCCATAAAATCGGAGCGCAAAAAGAGAAAATGGCCGCCGCGATCATAGAAAAAGGACGATCCGAACAAACAATCTGCTCTAAAAGTACGATGAAAGAACATTCCAAGTTCAACAATTCATCCAATCGTAAACAGAATGGCCTTCTGAAGATTGAAAAAATCCAAAAAAGATCTCTTGCACTTTGAGGAAGGCATGGATAATATTTGAATGTTCACAACTACGGGATTTCCTTGGGGAACCCAGTATATAGCTAAACAAATATAACTAAGTACCCATTTCTGATGAGGTTTTATAATCGATAAAGCAAGCCTACTGCAATAGCTATTAGCATTCTTTTCCAAGTGCAGAGAAAAATATTTCAACAAAAACAAAAAAATCAAATACAAAAAACAGTATTGTTCTCTGGCCGTCTCTCCACAAGACATCTCTATAAAGATGGTTAAGTATTTATTTTGGAAACCCCTGAAAAGGAGTTTCTGGGATTGATTTATGGCCCGGATAGAGATCGAACAAAAAATTTGAAGGAAATCTGTTGGTCCCCCATCCAACTTCCCTTTTAAAAGTTCACGTTACCCGTGAATCAAGTCTTTTTGACAACACCAATGAATAATTCTGTTTTCTCTCCCCTCTCAACATTATAAGCTGATAACAAAACAACGAAAGGTGTCAACAAAACTTATTGTGAAATCAAAATAATTAATTTCTTTTTGTATTTTTAATTAAATACAATATTTACAAGTATTATTTTGGAAATGCACATGTTCTGAGAAGTCGGGAAAGGTTACATTTATGTGAATTACTTGTAATATTCCTGGAATTGGAGCAAAGTCCAAGAAGAATATGATCTTTTGGTCATAAAAAGAGCAACTCTTGGTTTAATTAATTAAATTTATAAGGCGACAAAAAGATATGGAATTTTATTATTAATTTATGGTATACTATGGCAGTCAAATTGGATGTCTAAGTTTTAAATAAAAAACATTATTTATATTAATTTTTTCGCAAAACATGACTTCAAAGGAAAAATACTGAGCAATAATATTCCAAATTTACTCCTATATCTAATCATGATACAATTTTAATACAGAATAGACATGGCACCCGGACCGGGCTGTTTCAAATTTGCTTTGGCCCGGCCCGTAGATATCAAGTCGCCCGAAAAATATAACATTACTAAGATAGGATGAAAAAAATTGTTAGAAAAATGTTGTAAACCTGTTGAAAATGATTGTGTATAGTTGTTTATGATTTCTCTGCTTGTATGAAGGGGTTGCGACACCCTATTTTCGTTTGCTACCCCAATTTTCACTTCCAGACTCAGAATTTTAGTTATTACGGGCCGTTTAAAATTTGCTTTGGCCCTGCCCGGAAGCCATCTCTAACCCTGAATCTCTCCGAAACTCACTTTTTTTACGTGTCTCAACCCCCGAAAGCCATTCATAAAGAGAATCGATATTTGAAATGAGAAGCAAACAATAGAAACGGCGTAAACAAAAAATAAAATAAAATCATTTTGAAACAAAATCAACTTTCGCAATTGGATGGGCACAACTTGATGATAAACAAGTAGGAAAACAAGGATCAGCAGAGAATGGACGAGCAATAACAGTTTATGATGTTTGAGATACTAAAACAGACGGGTTGCACAAGAAATTGATACAAAGTCCGAGAGATACGAGTTCATTATGCCTTTGATTCGCAACAACAAAAACAAGGGGATTTTTCAATTACATTAAGGAAAGATATTATAATAGGTCTGGAAATGGGAAATATTAAAGCGGATTTCCCGAAAAAGACATGCATAGATTTTCTTCAAAGTTGGGATTCATACGCAACATAAACTAAAAATCGATTCCTGAAATATTAAACTCAGAGTTACAACTGAGATACGATCCTCGAAGGTAAAGTCTCAAATACACATATCTCAGAATCTTTGATTTGTAAGTCCTGTCAAATTCAGAGCATCAAAAAACACGGCGCACGTTATCAATGAATAATATAGAAGTCGAGATTATTTGATATTTTCCATGGTCATTTCCTCCTATTCCTTCTTTTAATGGTCGTCCTGCATAATTATCCCCCATGACGCCACAAATACACTTAACTCACGCCAACGTTATCTAAAGTAAAAGCGACTTGCCCATTTGTAACTGCATTAAACCACCTTAAACTCTCCAAATTTTTTTCCAGTTGGATTACTGTTTATTCACTGTCTGCATTTCTTTTCTGTTGCTTTGGAAACAACTCTACATTTATGACAGGCCAGACCTTATTTATAAGCCCTCAAGGCACGCGCGCCGCCATTTACACCCGCCCAAACTTGTACACCTTCTCTTGGGTGGAAGTCGCCTCAGGGCTTGAGTCTCACTCTCCTCGGTATGGCCAAATAATTACCCAAAGACGGAATATTTTCAGCACTAAAAGACTTTTATGGAAGAAAATGCGAGCCCAATTTGGTTCGCTAATTAAGTTCCCACCTCAAACCCTAAGGAAATAACGGAAAATGAGAGCGATTCCAGCTGAATGCACCACCCAAATCCCGATTCCACCGGTTTCCACGACTCCTTTTTCAATTCTCATGCCATTTTTTGCGATTTTAAAGCAAAAAAACATTAAAAACACAAATCATAGAAAACGGAATTAAGCGATTATCACGCAATATTCTGACCTCATAAAGTGAGATGGGATTTAAATAAAAAAGAAATATTTTTATCCTAAAAAGTTGTTTTAAGAGAGACAGCTGAGAAAATAGACGAATCTAGAGTGGGAACGCCAATAAAAGTAAAAAAAGAATTTAAGAGTGCAATAAAGAAACTGATTGGTTAGTCAGAATATACCCACTTTTTATTGTTATGCCGCCTTTTAAGGGCTTGAAAATACAAATCATCTCTTGCACGCTGGGTGGGAATTTGAAACTATTCATATATAACTAGTGTAATTTTTGTGGTCATATAAGAAAAGAAGTCATAAATTGAGATAAAATATAGTCATCGTACCATTCCAAAATTGACAAAATTTTGAAAAAGACATTGAAACCAAAGTTTCACATCAATAAGACAAGGTGTAGACTAAATAAAAATGCAAAAACTCCTTTGACCAGGAGAACAATCCTTAAATTCTTTACACAAACATCAGCGCGTGTAACCCAATCTTTTCCATCGTCACAGCCACAGGCAGTGCGAGATTTTCAAACTCAAAAAAAGGAAATGAATGGAGAGAAAAGGTAAAATAAATTGAGGAAAAATGGGCAGAAAAATCATGACCTCGAGCGATTAACGAGAGGCTTGTCGCAATCTTGAAAGGCGTTGAAGAATCAAACAAATGTTTCAGTTGGAATTTGTGGGGTTAAGATGATTTAAATTCTATATATATGACTAAAGAAAGCTAACTAGCAACGATAGTTTGTGCACACTTTGATAAACTCGGGAATGAATTTATATTATATCTTTAAAAGGTTATTGGAAAAGTCTCTGAAAAATTAGATACCATTTATATATCGATACCATGTACAACACAAGCAGGTGCGGAAATTCATCTTGCCAAACCGTGACCCCGTCCCTACGAAAACAAGAAACAAAAGTGTCATAAAATAGAGGACCGTTCTTTCTTATCCAATCCGAAATGCATTCCAATGTGGATGCCAGAAAATGGAAGGCCTAGAAATAAGGGAAAACAATTTGTGACAATTTTATGAAATGTCGTCAAAAAACTTGTTATCCTGAACAAGGATTGGATAAAAAATAACACAAGATCCTCGTATCGAAAACCGCCTAACCATTAAAAACATAACTTTTGAGTAAAAATTATCTATTTTTAGTTGCACTTTTATGTCATCCATTACATCCGTTGGGACCTAAACATCCACGCAAATGTGTTTTGGAAGAACGGAGTGATATAAGATGATCCCCGGAGGGAAAGAAAGACTTTCATTTTGTTTGAAGACCTTTGACAACATAATTAATGAGCTTGGCCATTCATTTGGCATTTGACTTTTTGAAATTTTACTATGATATGTACATATGTGGTTATAATATATATATAGGTATTATATTTACGTGTATATTATGCAGAGTTCTCTTTAAACTTTTATTCTCAAAATAATTAAAATCCAAAATCACAAGGAATCGAAGAATGGTTCACCTAAAAGTTATTTTTAATGTTATTGCTTTGTATTTTAAAACTTACATTGGCCAATTCCATATCTCTAATTCCATTTTCCGCAATATTCACATCAAAAGTTATCCGATCCTTGTATAAAAAGCATTTTTCTTTGCATTTGTACTTACTACAATATCTGTTTATATAAAATGCAATGTCTTACAGCTCTAGAAAGATTGTTGATGGGGCATTTGGCTTGAGAAAGTATTTATTATGATATCCTGTCATGTTGAAGGTATCCACAATCGTCTCCCTTGTATAATATTTCATTGTCTAAAGATATAATAAACATAATTCTATTAAATTTGTTAATCACAGGGCTTACCCCTTCCACTGGTTTCGCCAAACAAGTAATATTATAGGCATAGATGATCTGACCGCCTTCGGGTCTAACATTAATTCGTTTGGCTGTAGAAAGGAGATAAGAAAGGCTGATAAAGATTAGAAATCCCAGCTTCCCCATTCTCACAACAATTTGAATCAAATTCCTCGAGACGCAATCAATCCTATCAAATTGAATATTCATGGCTGGGGATTGTAACTGATGTTATTCATGTTATTTTAACATCTAAACAGAAAGCCTTTGGATAATAACAGGATTTTATGAACATTAAACATGTAAAATTTGAGAGTTCCTGTACGAAAAGATCTTTCTCTTGTCATTTTCTCCTGATTTCCCCATTCTTTATGACGTTGAGCATCTGCAGGAAATTATGACTTTTTTAAAATTTCGAAGAACTCTGTTTATGCATTTACTTTATTTGGAGAGCTCAAAAAACATTTATTTTGTTCAAGAAGTCAATTAGAACGGATTACAGTATTGCGTAAAGTCCTCATATCTGCATCCAAACTTGCAGCAGAGATCGGCGAATTCATCGTAAGCCGGCTTGTTAAATCCTCTTGATTTACTCAACATCAGAGAATACATCGATTGGAGACTCATTGTCGCCATTTTGCTCTTCAAATCTCTCTTTTTTCTTAATGGACAAGCTACCATAAGGGCTTCGACAAACGTCTGACCACCTGAATAAAAAGAAATTAAGCTATCATGTAAAGTAAAGGCCTGAAGAGGATCTAATAAGTTATACAATATTGAATAAAGTCCTTCCAATTTAAATTTTAGCAAGTTTGCATAAATACGATGAAAAGGACTTCTGAGAAACACTCTAATTTGAAGGTTAATCATCAGAATTGGTGATGCACAGTAAAAGTAAAAAGAAAATTGAGAATTTTTTATTTGGAGGGACCACCCAACAAAAGAACGATCAAAGCGCGGGGTTCAAGGGTTTTAAGGGTAATATCTAACTCTTTTTATGAACTACTGATGAAAAGTTTTATGTTTGAAATGCGATAATTTGATTACATTCGGAATATCTTCGCGCCCGCACATCCGATGCACAAATATTTTGCAAATACGACGTCTATACCACATTTTCGAGCAAAGTAGGATACTCAAGAGAACATGTCATGACTGAAAATACAGAATAAATTGATAACGGCCCTAGTTTGTTATTCAGTAGAAACATCTTCTTAAGCCTCTTGTTTGAACCCGGAGCCAAAAAAAGGACAGAAAAGGTATTGAAAAAGGTAGCAAACGAATAAGAATCTTGAATATGCTATATGGTACTCTTATAGTCATTACAAGTTTTTTTTACAATTTTTCTCTTTTTGTACGAAAATATTTTTTTCCAAAGTTTTTTATTTTTCCGTGGCAAATGTATTTGTATTATATTTACTAAGTCATCAAACTTTTAACGTGGTCAACTTTTTTGTGGAAACCTTGACACATCAAAAGGCTGCTAAATTTTCAGCAATGGCGCCCGTTAAATTTCTGGCGGCTTCTGAAAATCTGAACATGAAGCAATGCAAAGAATACTGATACTGATTCTAATTGGTAGTTTGTTTAAATATAATATATAGCACTTTTGAGTTCTTGTTTTATAAATTATGTATTGGATTACCTGCCGGACAAAAGTGAAATGCTGGAAGTCGATCTTCTGGAAACTCGGTTGGCATCTGACCATTGCACAACCCCACTAACAGCAAGGACAATATCATTCTTTTCATCGTATAACAAAACAAATGAATTATCAGAAGAGCCTGATCATTTGACAATCTTAATTTTTAATTTGATTATGTAAACTAACACCCTCTTTTGATTACAATTTAACTACGTTTAAATCTCTGATGACTCTTTTCTCTTTTTTGTCACCTATTCTATTTATTACATAACTTATAATACAAATAAAAAACAAAATAAATACGCAAGAATTCATTGCCAAATAACACTTTTCCATCGCCAACTTTCTACAAATTACACACAGAATGTTACAGTACTCTTTTGTTTCTTCAGTCCCAGGAAAACGGCGCACAGTGCGGGAAGAAGTCGGTTAACTCGCAGCCATTCTTACAGCAGATGTGCATGAACTCATCAATGGTGGCCGGTCGATAATTCGGATCCTTTTCACTCAACGAGACTGTACTTTTGTCGATGGAACGTTTCCTTCGCATCGGGCAGGCTAACTGAAACGCCTCGAGGAAACTGCGGCCGCCTTAAGTAAGGAGATTAATGGCCGCGATTACAAATGACATTACTACAAATAAATCATCTCCCATGAAGATGCGAACAATGGCTAGAAGACAGGCCAAGACTATTTTTGGAAGAATGACGTCATTTTAGGCGAAGACAACAATCTGCATAACATTGGGATATAAAAAATCCAAAAAAAGAATTGCTTTCATCCAAACTCTTATGAATTATTAAACAGAATTGTAACTCAGTTACTATTCCCACGAGGTAGATCTTGCTCTCAGGTGATGAATAAAAGATGCATTGTTGAATACATGGTGCAATAAAAATGGGGGAACGCATCTCCACAGACATATTTTTTTAAATAAAGTAAATATAACGCCGTTGACAGTAATAAACAGGATTTATGATTGGACTGCTTACCTGGAGGACATAACTTCAATTTTCCAAACTTAAAATCGTCTGATTCTTCTGGCTCGGGCTCTATATTAAAAATGGGTCGGACTTCGAATTTATTGGCTGAAAACGGGATGGCCATTGCTAGAGAAAGGAGGGCCAACATCCATAGAAGGGTCTGAAGGCTCATTCCACATGGGGAGAGCATGACCAGGCCAAGTCGCGACCAAATTTAGTCTAAAATTACAGTAAAGAACATAATATAAATTGATGACAAACAATCGCGAAAAGAACAAAAAATCTCGTCAAAATGGTACAAAATCCACTGGAAACGTTCTTGCAAGGTGTAATATAATCATTAAACATATTTGAAGCAGGTTTCAATGACATTTCCACGGAAGAAAATAATTAAAGAGAGTCATCCCCACACACCAAAATCAAAATAAAAAATAATTTGGATTTAATCTTGAAGTCAAAAGAATTAGTCAAAAGCTATAAATCGGAGAGTGTGTACCCTTAGCATATTAATCTTAAGATCTGGCCACACTTGATGACCAAAATAATTAAAAGTTCACCAAATTTGGCAAGATTTCTCCTATCTAATCCAAGTAAATACAATATCCAGCAACGGTTCCCGTAACGCCGCTTTAGCCGAATCTTGTCATAATTACAAAATTCTGATGACATTTTCCGTCAAACCCTCGGGCGAAATGCCGAGAAAGAACGAGTCAATGCCGCAAGGCATCCGAGAAAAACGAAAAAAGAGAAACGTAAAAACGACGTGTTTAACAAGCTAATTGTAACATCGGCGGAAACGGATTTGCTGTCAGTTTAACAGTAGGATTAACTAGGAAAAGGAAGTCACCCCCACCAATCAAACAACACCAGGAAACTTTTGGGCGCGCTCCATTTAACAATCACGTTATTATATGTGCCATTTATGCATAACATCATCCTATTTACAGATCACAGAAGGAGTTATGAAAGGTTAGATTAGTTTTAGACCATAAGTTGTCTTAGTACAGCACTTTATAAGGTCATTATAATATGAACATCCAATAACTTCGGTGCAGAAAGCTGTAATATTGTGAGAGGGCACTCTTAATATGATGACAAAATGAAAGGAGAACTGGAACGAACATACCCATCTTCATGACACAATAAAATTTGAACTTTACAAAGAATCCAGAATATTTTTAATCCGAAATTTTTGCAGAAAAAATTACCAAAAAAAATTTAATTTTCAAAAATACCTGCAAGAGTTAAATTTTGACCGCAAAAACGTTTTTTCCTCACATCTGGATTTGAAAAACAAAATCAGAATTTTTCAGATTGATCATAGACCGCCTCATAATTTCAAGAAAATCTGGGCATTTGGAGTACTCAACTTTGCCGAGCTTTAGTAATAAAATAAATTTAAATTGCCCGGAAAGTACTCCTCTAACCCGTAACGCCCAGATGACCTGAGAGTTATGAAAACCCAACCAAATCATCAAAATATTTGAGATGTCACGCAACATACGTAGTTATCATCCCAAGAACCTTGAATTTTAGATGATAGCCATACAAGGACCGATTTCTGACCAGAAGACTACCAAAGGCTAAAGATAATAATTTATGCAAAAATGAAGAGATTGCTCGACTCCTTTCTATTCCCGACTAAATGTATTCTAGTTGTGTTTATTTTGCAAAGTATAATAATTATGATGTAACCAAGGCAAATGTAAATTAAAAGCTAAACATTTCTACGGTGAATATGTATATCAGATCTAATCTTAGGAAGGGACAAGTGCACAATAATCTAATATTTCATTATTTTTAGAAATTTAGATATTTCAAAAGTTATTTTGGTCTATTTGTAATCAGTTTTACGTTCTAAAATTATGTAATTTTTTGTCGCTTTCTCATCATGGTCATATTTCTGGCCGATCAAGCCCGATCTCGATCTTGTCGAGTGCCTCTTCCCTGATGTAATATCTTCTTTTCCATCGAATACAAAAAAAGAAACCATGCCAGTCGAAGGTCACTTGAAGTGGAGGCTTTTCTTTTACTTCTTCGATCTTTTCTTTTGTATCAAAAATGCGGATCATCCTTGTTGTTGTCGTCTTAATTTATTCCGCATTGTAAGTGGTCCTCCGTTTTGCAATTCATATCAGTTTAGAGCTGATTGTCCCCGAAAACAGCAGACAAATGAGGTAAAACCGCCCGCTTTCGAACCGGAAGACCATTTTATTCAAAGCAGTTTTGTTCACAGAGATGTTACTGGTAAGCGGCACGATTGTTAAGTGTAGTTAAAGTTCAGATGAAGATAAACAGTATTCAATTATTGTGGCTGACACTCTACGAGATCTGAGGAAAAGATTGGTTTCATCGGCCAAGATTACCATCGATAATGAAAATTTGGATTGTTCGAATGGAGGATTCCCTAGATGCAAGGAGTTCTCGCCCGAAAAAGCATATCACTTTTTGGTCATCGAAGATTCGTAGGTCGATTACAAAAGTTTTAGTTATAAATTTTGATAAAAATATGTAAATGATATAATTTTAGGACAACGGGAGCTGTTGTCTACAGCTTGGACAGAGAAAGAAACGGTATTGACGCTCGGTTCATTGAAAACGCACTTCTTGAGTAAGACTCTTCTCAATTATTTTATAACCAAAAATTTTAGTGCTTTCTCTCGTCATTCGAAACATCCTTTGACTGGTTATGTAAGCGAATCAGCCGAAAAGTTTGTTGGATTTGTTCGAGAAGTGAGCATCGACGAATTAATGGAATATGCAGAGGAGAATCAAGCAATTCAAGATGCACAGAAACCAACAATCTTCAGAAGATCTCCATTTGAATTGAACTTATTGAACGAGCGAATAATCGAACTCAGAAAGGCAGACCAATGTGAACGCCCAGTCAAAGGATTAACTGTCTATAGGTATGGGAATGAAAGCGAAGCCGTTTCCAGCACCCCACTACTTCTAAGTAAGACTTTCTCTTCCAGATCCGGTGAATTAAGTCCTCTAATTGATCTCCACAACAATGACGTCATCTTTTGCCTTTTCTGGACCAACGTGGACACAGTTTCCACTCATGTCTATCAACTTTGGAAGAAATTGGCCAAGGAATTGTCTGAGGATCGAAAGATTAAAAACCGCGCGATCTTTGCCGCCGTCCCTTGTCATCGAGATCTCGATTTATGCTCAGCTTTTGGCATCCAGCACTCAGATCATCGAACAGTTTTTGCCCTGAGGGGATCACGGAAATTCGCATCAAATTATGGAATCGGAGATTTCGAGTTTTACAAAAATTGGATAAAAATGTATGTCGCAGAAAATTTGACAACAAAATGCACGTAATTAAAATTATCTTGAACACGCATGTTCTCTGAGACATGTCTAAATAGTAACATGACAAATTCATTTCCTTCTATTTTAGGGTCTTATCCGGAACATTAAACGAAGTGCAAGATGAAGAAAGGCTAAAACAGATTAGGAAGGGATTGGTCGATGGTTTCGAGGAGGAGGAACTGCCCCGGCCAGCGGTAACAATCGGCGTTTTCCCCGAGGAAGACATGAATGAGTTCAAAAACTATCGAAAGATCAGTTCTATTCTCGCTGGGAGATATCATTTCTTCTACAAAGTCGATGAAAAGTAAGAAAGCGCTGCAACATTGACAGAAAAATAGAAACGCAGTGGAAAATGAGGGCGAAACCAACAATTTCCAGATATAAAAAAGATAATATTTCTTAAAAATGAGTATTACACTAATCATCCAAAAATTACAGTATCCCCTCGCCCACTGTCTCCACCTTCCGTCCCGCAGAAAAGACCAAACGAATCGATTATAACGGCAACTTCGATGTGAAATCCCTGACGTCTCACGTCACTAAAGAGTCGCTTCCTTCATTGGTAAGAGTAATTTTACTTTTGCAAAAAAAGGAGGCCGAAAACTTTTGCCCATCCGGAAGTTGGCAATTACTTTTTTTAAGCTGGATATATCGCACGGATTCACTTCGGATGTCGTTTACCGTTCCGACCGAGACGTCCTTCTTCTTATCCATGAAGAAGATCAAAAGAGATTGGAGGAGCTCCAAAGCCTCGCTTATGATAAACAACAACAAAGGAACTATCTATTCGCGCATTTGAACACGTAAGTTGACATAACAATCACATAAATAGGGTTTATAAGATGAAAAACTAATAGAAAATTGAGAGTAAAATACAAAAACAACCAACATGACATCCGCCAGAAGCGAAGAATAGCAGAATAAAAGTAGCGAATAATTAAAATGGAACGGGAAACGCCGGAAATTAGAAGAATAAAAAGAAAGTGTAATAAGGAACCTCCAAATGAGGGCGACACAAACAGCAGATTGGCTTATAGCCTAATACCAGTACTCCCTGATGATAATCATGTTCCTGGAATTCTTTTAGCGTCGTCTCTTTGCCGACCATTCGACTTCTGGGTAATCTCAAGGTGCAGTCATCGGAACTTCCCGTCGTTTGTCGGTTTAATCGTGATACTTTTGGATGTTTACCCCTCCCGGGTAATCAAAATATTATCCATACACTTGACGGTATAAAGGATGGTAAGTTAGCCTTCATTCATCAAAAAATTGTCTTCTTTATGATGATAATACTTTCAGAAACCATTATCGATAGGAAACAACCTCATCCTCTCAAGATTTTCCAATTAGAGCACGTCAATTACGTGTTTGGAGAACAAGATGTCCCACTTTTGGCTGAACCACTAATCTCTTCAGGACATGGGGGCTTCAATCATGATGCTGTGGATCCATCTGATGGCACTGGGGGATGTCCGATGATGAAACATTTGAATTCCATTGGTCGGGATGAACTCTAAATTAGTTTCCTGTCAGACGTCCAACTCTTATCCTATAAATTACAATCTCATGTAATTTCACAATGCAAAACGACTCCCTAGCAATGCTATCGCAAATGAATATTAAAAAAAAATAAAAACTAAATTTGCATGGAAAAAATAGTAAAACATACGGAAGTTCAATTTTTCAATAGAAGAAAGAGGAAACTTTTTTCATTTCATTAATTTACTCCTCTCACAGGATGCCGGTCTATGTCTATTTCATAGATGACGGTAAGGTCCTTGACCAATCCTTCATCGTCACCTTGCCTGAACGTCGACTCACACCTCCGGACTTGGTTCAAGAAGTCCGCGACCAATTAGATTTGTCGCCCCGACTTCATCTTCTGGCCACTCGCTATCGAATGGCCTTGAGTTATTTCGAGAGTCTGAAAAAGCCACCAGAAGGCATTTCTTCCAATGATGAGGTTCAGATGGCATTCGGACTCAAAGAAGACGACTTTGTAAGCCGTCGCAAAAATCATTTGACATTTCGTCTCTTGGCTACTTTTTTGTTTTTTGTAACTCTTTCTTTTATTCTGTTGCCAAGCTTACAAAAGAGCTGCGGTTGGCCGGACTTATTGTTGTTGACAGCATTTTTTGTATATCTCCACCAAAGACTCTCGTGATAATTTATTTCCTTTTCAGTGTCCCCCGCTACCGATTTTGTCTTCATCTCATATCCCAGCGAATCCACTGGTTAAGAAGGAGGTTTCAGAAGACGCCGATGTAATTGTAGTCGAGGAGATTAACGATTTCAAGTCAGTACTTCCACAACCAGCCCTTGCCGAGCATTCTATATCTCGTCAACCCCAATTTCCCTCTAAGGTTGTTACGGACGTTACTCCATTGTCCAAACTCAGAGTTCCTCCGGAAAGTCCACTTTTCCATTGTTTAAACCGTGAGCATAGTCCAGTGGTGAGTTTACTCTTTCGATTTATTCAATTTCGGACATTGAAAAAAGTATTTCAAGTGACCTTTCCTTCTGTGCAACCTTTCGAGTAATATTGCGTTTTCAGCTCAACTCTTTAATCACAGCTTTTCTTGGTCAACTTCAAGATAATGCCACTGTTCCTCCTGTCATTAATGCGATGGCAGAATCAAACAAACATTTTCCTTCAGCAGGTGGACGTGCCAAGAAGGTATGCGAAACTTTTATATTGTGTTTTGAAAGTTTAGATACCCAAATTTATCGGTTTCATTTTAGAACAGAAAGAAAACTCGTGTTTCCACCGAAGAAGAGAAGGAGGCTCAGGACGTTCTGATGGCCTTTGATTTGGAATATGTTATCAATGAGTCCCCTCAGAATATGTATCTCAATAATGCGCTCAGAGATGGTCGTATTGACGAAGATTTTTATATCAGTCTATCGAATGCCATCGCTTGTTTCATTACTAGCAGAACGTAAGGATTTTATCCCAATCTCATTACCATTCACAACATTTTCGATGTTGTCGTTTTATTTCAGGGACAAATTGTGGACTCCGCGCACTCTCTTGCCGGTTGTTGATAAATATCTGTCGCCATATCCTCAGTTAGATTCTGGACATCTCTTTGGACCCCAATCCTTCCGTCTTCGCAACAAACTAAACCATATCCGATCCACCAAGAAAATTCAACTCAAACGACAGGCTGCAAGAACTCTCCGGGAAATCCCCACCAGTTCTTCGGCCAGTCCCGGATCTGATTAATATAATAGTTCATATTCATATAGAAACATCTAATTGGCTAACGATAAATATATTATTTAGGGGCTTAACAATTTTTATTACGAATAATTTAGTTATCACAACCGAATTATGCACAAATTTACATAATAACTAGGAGGAAAAAGAAAATGATGTTCTGATTTAGCTTACAGTATACTTGATTAGGTAATAAGAGGACTGAATGGAATGGCACTTGATTAATCCTTCTTCTCCACCTTCTTTGGTCGATCATCGGCACAAGCAGTGATCAGCCAAAATATCAAAACCACGTGGACCAAGACGACAGCCACCACCGCTGAATATGTCATTGAAGTACTTGAGTCATATCCAATGACACCTGGAAAAAAAGAGATACATTTTACAAACTACTGCAATATTACGGTGGATTACACATCCAGAAACATACCCTCAAACAAGAACCTCTTCAAAAAGAACATCGATCCGAGAGGGACAGCCAAGATTGTCAAACTGTAGATCATCAGATTCTTCACGGCTGACTGCACATTCGGATCACGGAAATGTTGCACCACATCTCCCATTGTTGCAACTAAAGTATTAACTCAAACAATCCACTTCAGACTCAAATAAAAACTGGTCTCTAACCAAGAATAACTTCATTTCGTACCATCAGACGGTAATTTACTTTTTTACAAAAATAAGTGAATAAAAGTATGGAGAATAAGAAAGATCTAATACATAGACGGAATAGGAAGTTTGTACACCTTAGAGTCGAAGAAGACCAGCTTTCAACGGGATTTTATCGCCTTGATTCTCTGTTCGATGCCTTTCTCTTCATGATAAGCAATATAAATGAAGATGCCAATGATAACGTAGACCGAGATTATTCCAACAATGCCTCCATAAAGGGCAGCCTGGTCTGGAGGAAGATGATAATGTTCTAAAATAAGAAATTTAACGAAGAAACTTTAGTCTATAACATAAAAAACATCTTTACAGACACTTACCGAGGAAGAGAAATTTGTAGGAAGCATACATCAAGCCGCAAGGTATCGTAAACATCAAGAAAGTCGCCAAGATGAAGTTCTGATAGGCGGAGACTCTGTTCTCTGATGAGAAAACCTGTTCTTGTTCATCGTTGGACACTAAAACAAGCAAAGTTACCTAAATATCACTGTTAAGTATCTATTTTCGGAAGTACTGTAAGCTGAAACTTACATCCTTCGAAGATGCCGTTTAACTCTTGTGTCTCCTGTCCTGCTTCTTCTACTTCCTCTTGTTCCTCCTCAACTACATCTTCCTGTTCTTGGTCTTCATTATCGCTCTTCGTACTTCCCTTGGCACTTTCTCGGCTTCTGTCCCCAAATTGATCCATGTTCTTATTTGTCTCTTCGTCATCTTCACTTTCCTCAATCAAATCCTAAATTATGAATCAAATAACTGGTGAACAAACTTACAATTACTTCAATGTCATTATCCGTATTAGTAGCATCAGTGACATCCGCAGAGCCAGGTTCGGAAACATCGGATTCGCGTCTTTCCTCAATGACACTCATCGCTGATGAAGGTTAGTCCGGATAAATTGTGCAAGAACAACCGCACACCACAAAAAATCAGATGATAAATCAGAACAAACAAACCGCATGGTTCACAGAAATGATCTTGTGAAATACAAAAAAAATGTTAAAAATATATTTTGTCGACTCTAAAGTAAAAAAGCTCCATCCCTAGAATTAATAAGGTAATCTGTACAAACTCGAATACTAATCTCTGTCGTATGACCAAATTAACTAAGCAATCGTCGTGTACAAGTTGTTTTTTTGCGCGAAAAACACGAAAACCAAAAACGAGAAAGAGACTTAACGCATTCATGCGGGTGGGTCAAGTCTCTCTTCTTCTGAAAAGCACAGGGGTGGTCACTGGCACCTATTTTTCCGATTTTGGGCCCGCAGCCCGGTCCGTCAAAAACCCGGCCCGGCCCGGGTAGAGGTTTTTACAAGCTCGGCCCGGCCCGGCCCGTGAAAGCCCGGCTAGGGCGCGAGCTGCCAAAAAATCGTTGCCGTTTTGTTATAACTAGGGTTGTGATTTTGACAGTGACGTCAAATTGAAGTCATTTTCATCAAATTGCCGCCGTTGTTTCGGTCGGAAACTGTCTAACGATTAAACAAACATTATTCAAGGTAGTATAATGCCTTCAAACATGCTCAAGACCATATAAACATTAAAACAACAGTTTATAACAACAAAAGGACTTTAATAGACCAATTTCGGATCATTTTCGTCCTTGTTCTTACTTAGTTAATTGGATTTCTTTCAACAAATTGCAAATAGAATTACTGATAAATGTTTATTAGCCTATTGGGAACTAATGTTTGTAAAAAAAGCTTCGGCCCCGGTAGTGCTATTGTAATACATTATTATATATGCACTATTTTTGAGAGTAAACGTGAAAAAAGCTTGTAAATGTGTTAGAACTTGAAAAACTACAACAACAACCCTATCAAAAAATTTCCCGGCACGAAAACAATGAATGCCAACGGTTTGGCATTATGATAAAAACCAAGCTGGTGACCACCCCTGCTGAAAAGTTACAAAATTGATGCGATTATACTTTGCGCGCAACTTTGCAATTTTCTATTAGTACTAAACTATAATCATTAGTCAGTCTTCTTTTAATAGATCTTCTTTACTGTCAGAAGTACCCTTGTTTATTAGTCGAAATGTAAAACAATATTAGTGAAACGGGAGATCAAACCATTTTTAAAAACATAATTTATCCGAAGAAGTTATAAAAATGATAGGTGAGAAGAATGAGGTTCCTTTTTGTAGATCTAAATAAGACATCACAATTCAAAGGTTTTAAATGAATCTTCGCAGATTTTTGAAGGTTCCAATTATTAAATATTCAACTACGTCTGAATCGGAAATTTTTTCTACGGCGTTGGTGGGTTTTCATTGCTCTTTTTGTGTATGATTTGTGTGGATCCTCGTCGGCCAGGATGAAGGGATGCTGTTCTTTGTGGACCTTGAGTTACTCTTCGTTGACGATTTTGTTGGATCGGATTTGTGACTGGCGATGGATTTCTTTGGGTTGTAGAGATAGTTGAGGGGATCGGATGATCCGACTGGCTCGTTGGTTGTGATGATGAAGCTGTAACGAAAAGATTTCATTAAATCACCATCAAAATAAACTAAGAGGGGTTTGGAATTACTATATTTACCTGGTTGTCCTTGTTGCACGGAGAAATATCGAGTTTGTCCTAATCTCGGTCCCGGGCCAGACTGAATTCTTTGCTTTGGATCGATCGTCTGCGGACGTCTGTCAGAATCTTTGACTTTTCCTGGTATTTGATATTCCACAATTTTTCTTTGCGGTGGGTGAGCTCGAATTGGCTGAACTGTTCTCATTTCTTGCTGAAATCATTTCTCATATAAAAGTTTGGAACACAACATTTAGATTTCTTATTCCTTTTTTTGTGTGCAGGGCACTGTAGACACATGATTTACAAATCTTAAGGGAGTTTGAGCTAGTAAAATTAGTGCAGTTGGAGAGAATGTAACAAAATCAGTTACGAGTAGACTTAGCATATGCTACTTCCCCAGGGCGGCTATGATAATACATTCTCTAAAATAGGCGCTTGAGGCAAGCGCAAATCTCGGATATTCTCGCATAGAAAAGTGTTTTTCTCATTTCTTGCAAGGGGAGTGGGTTGGTCTGGCTTATTTGGGGTAAGTGGTACCTCCACCCCTCTCCGAGTCGGGGGTCAAAAAACGTAGGCAAGGGATCAATGTAATTTTCTTTGAATCTCTATTCCTACCTTTTTGAGTTGAGTCGCATCCGAGGAAGTTGGGCCTTCAGAGGAACTTCCACTAGAACCTGGTTGATCTTGAGCTGTGTTGTACTGGAATTGAACGTACTGCGGACCGCCAGGACCTTGAGGTTGGATGATTTGGACCTTCTGCTCCTGCCGATTCTGAAATAAACAAAATAACCTTTTTATAATGTATTCACAAGAAGCTTACACCTCGAGGTTGTAATTGTGGTTGCCTCATTTCGAGTACATCTTTGACGGGAGTTTCTTCTGGTACACCGTATACTTGAGCAGTTGTTTGTCCTGGTAATGATAGTTTTATTTGATACTGACGTCCTTCATCTGGTAATCTTGGTATCTGAACTCGATATTCCATGCCTCTGGGAGTGTGAACAGGAACCACCGAGCTCTAGAAACGTTTCATTAGAATTCATAATATCTCAGCAAAAGTAAAACATGACTTAAACCATACTTCATGTTCGATAACCGCTCCTCCTTTCTCCTTATTCTCTCCAGTCGGACTTAATCTGACATTGGCTACAGTTGGGACCGAACTTGGACATTGAATTGGTTTCCCCTGCGAGTCTTGAAGGTGTAATCTAATCTCCACAGGAGCGTATTCACTCGAATGGGTGTTCTGCACCACATATTGTGATTGGGTCCCTTGTCGATAAGACGGGCCTGAACTCGACGTTTGAGGCTGTGAGATCACAATCTGTGCTTGCGTTGGATCAGTAGGAGTGGAGGGTGATATCCGTTGGACGGGCTGGTATCCTTGTCCTTGGTAACTCGGACTCATCTTCCTTCTTTTATCAGTTTCCATTGGCTGAAGTTCCACTTGTAATGATCCTGGGTCTTCTAATCTTCGTTTTAATGCGGGATGAGAAGTTCGTTGGAATGGTTGGGAAACTCGTTGAAGTTGGTGCTTTGGATAAGGTGTTCTTCTTGCCGTTGGAGATGCCGGGTTTTGCTGATTCACTCCTAATTGGAGGTCCCTCTGCAGCTTTTCTCTGACGGTCAGTTCTCTGTTTGGATCGTTGCTGATGCTGTCGTTTCTACCGATTCTTCGTCCAATCGGAACTCCTTGTCGTTCTCCAGGTCTTGGCTTATTGGGGTTTTGTTTTGTGGGGACTCTGTCTTTTCTGATAGACGATGTCCTGTAAGTAGATGGTGATGATGATCCAGGTGAGTAATCCCCAAACTCATTTGGGGATTGGCTGTAGACATACTGTTGATTATGTGACGAGGAGCCAGGAATTGGTTGATGGATGGAAACGGGCTGTCCGGCAGACGTAAAATCTAAAACATAGTCATCATTTAAACCATCTGTCCATATAAAACAATTTAAATAGACTACTCTAGTCAACGCTTACGTTGCTGAGGAGGTGGATGGATTTGTGAATGCACTGCATAAGTTCTGATCTGACCTCCGCCAGTCGCGGTATGGATTTGCCTCGAATGAACTGGGATTGACGTGCCTGGTCTGACCATCACTACTCTCTGGGCTCCGGTCTGTTCACTTGTATGACCATAAGGAGTGTAAATCTTCCTCTGAGTGCCATAATAGTCTCGTTGGAACTGCTCTGCACTTGGCTTTGCTTCTTCTTGTGGCAGTTGTTCCTCCACTTTCTCCTTGGCCTCTTCCGTTTTGAATTCGATCGCTTCTTTTTCTAATTTTTCTTTTATTTTCTGATGCTTCTTTTGAACTCGAGGTGGAATTTTGACCGTTCGCATCCTAAGTATCTCCGATGGGCCCATGGTTGATGAACCAAGAATGTAAAGGGGATTCTACAAACAGAAAATATAGAAATTAATAATTTTTCTTACCTTCAGTTCCTCCTTCTTTTTCGCATTCTTCGTAGACAAATTAGAAAGGCCAAATACATCACGAACGCCTTTGTTTGTTACAAACATATCCTAGAAATAACCGCAAATTAAAATACGCATGTAATTATTTTCTTACATCACTCTGTCGATTAAATCTGAATGCACAAAGTTCCTGATGTTCCTTCAATTCTTTTGCTAGCTCGGCCGGGAGATCTTTTCCTTCAACGAATTCTGGAGTAAAGAGATCATGACTTTGATCAAGGGTCTTCAGTTTTGTGGCAAGCACCAATTCAGAGATAGCGTTAAACGCCTTAGGCTGAGGAGATTTATCGGCAGAGGTAGTTGGATGTTCCGTGTCTTCCTGATGAGTGGGAAGTTGGGATCTCATTGGGGTAGAGACTCCCGAATCTGGAGTCGACGACACTAATTCATTGGCCAGTTTTACCTGCAAAAGCAACAAATCAAAACTCAAATTTCCTCTCTATAACAAACAAGTATAATTACAAAGTCTTACCGGGCTTTTATTCAGAGCATCGTTTCCATTTTCACCTTCCTTCTTCTTTCTCATCGTGGCCAAACTCTTTCTAATGGCCAATTTCCTATATTCGGTAGATGTCAACGGCCTTTTATCCACATCTGCGCCCTCATTTCTTTCCGAACTTTGATTCTTCGAGGTTGATGGATCGGTGTCAGGGATTAGTTTTACCGATGACTTCACAGTCTTATTCAACCTGACAGTCTTTCGTCTCAAGAATCGGTATTTTAAAACATTGATCCATCTAGATCTTCTTTTGGTGGACCATTTGCTGAGCCTTTTGACTATTGTGTCTTTTATACGAGGACGAGCCAAAACAGGGAGCAAAGAAGTGTCAGATTCCAATTTATTGAAGGAAGGTTCGGCAGAATGTTCGTTGAGATCTTCGTAGGGATCAGTTTGGACAGCGATACCCAATTTTATTCGGCCAGACTCAACTTCCGATTGCTGAAAAACAACATTAAATTCGTGATAGATCAAGACTTACCAAGTGAACTACATTCTTGTTGGGGACACAAGTCAACACCAAAGCGGGTTCCTCGTCCTCATCATCGAACGTTGCCTTTATTTTGACATTATCCATTTCGAACGCTGATATATTGGCGACAACAGCATCAAACTCTGCTAGCACCACCGCTCTCAGATCGTCATGATTCTCCAGATCTTTGCTGCTGTGGCCACCATCTTTTTGACGGCATTTATCCAGAGATGCCAATACACTTCTAATATTCTCTTCGATGATTTGTTCAAATTTCCTAAAAGATGATAATATTATTTAAGAAATATGGGAACAACGTACGATCTCTGTTTTCCAGATGGATTTTCGGGCCTCAGAACCAACTTCTTTCCTTTGGCCTTGATGGCTTCCGGGTCTATTCCTACTTTAATCTCTTTGACTTCCTTGTTCTCTTCCAGATCCCCATCCCGGTCATGTAACCAGAACTCATTTTCATCATCCTTTGTCCTGATCAATCGAAATCTTTGTTTCTTTTCGATGGATCGATCCAATTTTTGCTGCCAATCGATCAGAGATAACAAGTTCCGCTTCTTCACAATAGCTGGCTTTACATTTTCCAACTTCAAACAGTAATCAAACTGTTCTTGTGTGAATTTGACGAAAAATTTCTGTTTCTTTAGAATTTGAGCGATTCTGTCGTACGACGAACGGCTGGATGCTTTTTCATCTTCTGTGACATTAACATAATCCTGTTGAACTTGATACATGGACTTCCTAATAAACGAAGATTCCGGGATGTGGACTTGATAATCTTCGGTTTCCATCGAGTTTCTTTGGTGATTAAAACTCTTCTGTAATGATTGAGCTTTCCATTCCAAGGGGATTCGAAGATGTGATGGGAGAGTCGAGATATTGGGAAGTTGATGTAACTCTACTACTCCATCGTTTAAAAGTCGAATCATATAATTCGTGGGAACCCTCGCCGACTGAGATGGAATGTACGACACTTTAAGAAGCACTGTTCCATTACTCTCATCCAATATTTTACCAATCACCGTATCCTCTCTTCTTTTCGTAGCTTCTGGCCAAATTAAGTTGTCCCTTTCGTTTTCTATTCTTGCAATCTCTTCATTAAACCTCTCCAGAAACATTTTGAACCCATTGATTCCACTCAAATTAATTCCATGCTTCTCGATCAATTCCGCCGCTTTGATAGATATGGAATATGGATAAACAACGGGATCATCCCTTATTGCAAGGGACTGTCTGCTTTTGTCATCAACAACAGGGAGGACAGGAATTCCATTGGATAAGATCACATAAGGCTTCTTTCCATTTTTTCGACGTTCTTTTATAGAAATCAAAGTGTCCTGCTTGGTTTCATCATCAAGTACCACCTTAAATAAACGTTATATATTATCGAAAAACTTACCTTAACCATGTCCTTGTTGACCTCATAATCTTTTATATCTACTTTTCCGATTGTGATATCACTTCTTGCCGGCCGGTAATAACTTGATGCCAATTTCAATGCGTCTGCCATGCTTTGTTGCGAGGGATAATTAGTCGCTCTGACGTCGATTGGATGCTGTGATTGTGCTCTGATTCGAGTAATTTCTTCTTGCGAATACTTCGGTGTATCCTTATCCTTGGGATCGTTGAGGAATAAACATCTTCGTTCGAGGATATTCTCAATTTTCGGAAGCGATTTCTTTTGAATATTGCCCTTTTGATAAGGTACTGCTATCCATCCAACCCTCCTCATTGCAAAAATTAACCCGTCTTGATGCGTCGTGCTTCCATAGAATGGTTGAATAGGCATATAAATGGACGGCTCTTTGAAATGTCTGTTGATAAAGCTATGTGCCGTGTTAAGTACCCGAAGAATTCTCATTTTCTTAGTGTAATGTTGGTATACAACGTTTGGCTCAGTCGGATTTCCATTTCTGACTGCCTTCAAGATACTGTAACTAGGCAGAATATGCGTAACTCCACGCGATTCAATATAAGATCTGCTTTCTTCACTCATTTCAGGTATCGCTCGAGGGTTCCTCTCCAACATTTTCCGCATAACACTATAGCGAGGAGTTTCATCAGCTTCATGGAGAAGATCCATTCGTTTTTGCCAGATGAGACGGGTCTTCCTGAGTTCAGCATATTTCCTCATTAGAATGGTGATAGTTCTCATAAAACATCTTGTGATGGGCATTGTGCTTGCTTTCACTCGTTCATCAAATACTTCTGGAAGGTCCAATCCATCGAAAGAAACACCTTGAAGATCAGCATTATCAGTAGGGGCCAGTTTCTTTTGCGCTCCAATCAATTCTCTGAATCTCATACAACATCTGAATGGAGTCCGTTGATGGAAAGAAACTCTCTTAACAGCTCGGGTGACCAATTCCCAATTCACACAAAACGATCTTGACACGTAGGCAGGAAGAGGAACTGCTTTGAGTTGTGAAACCACAGCCCTGAGAAGGCAGACATCTTCTATAACGTTCCAGGCAGGGACATCAGCGTCTACCCATTCTGCGGGATAAACCGGGGGAGTAAAGCCGGGTTTGCCATCGGGCTTTACTATAGGATTGGGATCCGGAAGCATGATCACTCTGAAATGAAACAAATAAGCAATCTTTCGAGCCAGTACTTACTGGTTTCCATACAAGTTTCTATGGCTTTCTTCAATCTTCTTTCTTTGACCAGTTCCTTTCTTCACCGGTGGTTCTACAATTTCAGATCGATGATTTTGAGGCGGTGGGGTCCGTTCAACAATAAATCCATCCAGGCTAGCCTCAACTTGATCCATGGTCGATGCAATAGTACCCGTTTCATCATCTGGCAAATCTTCTGAACTCTTTGGTGAGTATGGAAAGATGTAGCCGCCAGCAGAATCAGGAGCATTATTGTGGATATTTTGAGTGTCATCCATGAATTCCATTGGGGAGAGATCATCAGTAAATGCGAATGGATCTGGTTCCACAACTTCTCCATGATACCAGGGATTGGTTAACGAGTCCATGAACTGTTGTTCTTCCAGTCTTCCGAAGCTGGAGATCTGTTCATTCCAATTCTTATCCAACAAAGCCGCAATAACTTCATTATCATCAGCAGTCGCATCATAGAAAAGAGGATACGATAAAGATATACCCGAATCAGAATTGGACGCTGTTGATGTCGAAGATAAAGGTGAAAAAGCTTCTCCAGAGTCCCATTCATTAATTTCTATTGACAATGGGGCCTTCACTTCGGGTTCCATATAATTCTCATCGTAAATTGTTATCTCCGACTCAAATTCAGATGCAATTGCAAGTGATTTGACATCATATCCCTTTAAATATCGTTTCGCAGCTTCTTGGATCACATCGGATATCGGCCTTGGCTTTGCTGTGTCATCATAGAAATAATCTTCCAGCGTTCCTGCTGCCGTAAGAACAATCGTCCGCGCAATATCTCCGCCAAGACTCTTAAATCAATTCCATAATATCCTTTTCGAATCTATCGTTTAACATCAAAAGTTAAAAACTTACATTCTGAATTTTTCCAATGAGTTTCACTTGCCCTGGGGTCAAATCAGTCTCGAGAACAACAAAATTATGTACATCAAATAGTCTATGATCCTCCACACTTGAAGAATTCTGAGTGTTCACAACCAAAACTTTCTTTGAAGACGAATTAAACTCCTTAATCTCCTATAACCAATAATAAAATCAAGATTAAACACTTACGTCCTTCTCTGCGCATACAATATTCTCCACATTAAAAGCGGTTAACCCCTCAGAAATGAGATTGGCACTCTGTTCCGTGGCAGTTAAAATCAAGAATCGCTGTTCCGACGAAACTAAATGAATTAAAAGTTCTCGGAATTTAGATGAAACATCTAAATATTTCCTAAATCTCCTTGACTTGAGCCTTGTTAATGAATTTAAGACCATTTTCTTCGAGTATTTTTCCAATTCAAACGTTAAACGTTTCAAATGGAACTTGAATGCCCTGAGGCTCAATTCCACATTTAAAGACTTGACAGTCTGGTAGAACGAATAAAGCCGGTTCAGAGCAGGGAGAAGGTCAATGAAAGGTCTAAAAGGAGAACTTTTATAACAAAGAACAACTTACAATCCTTTCTCTAATTTCGTTATTGTTCTTGCCAGTGATCGCAGTGATGATTTGGAAAAAGACTCGTAATGATCAAATACCCGAGTGATAAAACTGGAAGAGCACTGATGGTTCAGACATTCGGTTGAACGGATAACATCCAGATCCAAAGAACGAGATCTCCGGCGAACCTATAAAAAAATAGACATCAACAATAAAATCAACGCAGATCAACAACAAAAATTGAGCGCATTCGAACAAACCTTTCTCTGATTAATTACAAGATGATTCCATCGATCCCAAGATGAATATCGCTCTTCTGCTCTCAATCTCACTCTAAACACTTCATCAATCTCATCGGTTTCTTGGGACGAAGGCAATTCAGCAAATAAACACAAATTTCTTATTGTGTTTATGGCCGAAACCCGATCAATCGGATTTTCAGAACTTAGTTTGGACAAAAATCTAAACACAGAAAGTCAATGAAAAGAATTAACTTTACCTTTCAGACTTGACAACATTCTCACAACTGACTCTCTGCCTTCCATGTAATGGACATTCCACAATCTTCATCTTTTCATCATCTAGAGTATACCTTCCCTGGAAACATTACATTCATATATTTTAAGAGTTAAAAGACTTTAGAGTTGGAGCTCAAGACCAATGCGTAGAGATTTTATTAGACAAAACAAGATATAAAAAATAAAAGACATGTTACGACAAAATAAATATTCGTATATGAGAAAAAACTAATCAACTGACTGAGAATGTGGCCATATCGAATTCGTTGGGCTTCAGAGATCTGAATCTTTTGGAAGAAGACGTTTGGAACAATCGTGCTTCTTTGCCTCGGACAACCTGGGCGGCTTCGTAAGCGAGCTGAAAAGTCATCGATTTATAACCAAAAATCCCAGTCGTTTGAAATTATCAAAAAGCACCCCAAAAGCTTTGTTCTTGATTCAGAAATTTTCGAAAATGTTATGATGGTAAACGCTAACGACATGATTGAATGTCCCATCAGAACATAAGTTCCCATCCAACATTCCTTACCATTTTTGCGATATATTTCTTCAATTGCCTCTCCTGCCGAAAATCGACAGCCATGAGCTGAACCTCTTCTAAGAAGAAATCATGATGAACTTTTGGCCTCGGAGCCTCCACACACAAAGGCAGCCGTGTCAAACTCCATTTCCCTTGAGCTCTGAGAGTACAGATTCGAGCAATAACAGCTTGTTCATTCATATCAGGAAGATCAGCTTGATAAGAACTGCCATTCACGTCCGTTTGGCTTGAAGAAGGTTGGGCTGAGACGGGTGCGGAAGACAAAGGCGCCTATAACCAATAATTTCAATCGTATCATACATGGCAACTTACAGGATCAATAACAACTTGAATAGGACTGTATGTTGAGACCTTATTATGCGTCCATGCGGGCTGCTCCAGCTCAGTAACCCTGTAAGTTCAAAAATTTTACATTAGTAAACCATTTGTTACCTAAATTCATAAAACAAAACGAAAAACAACTCACGTCACATTATTGTAAGCCGTGCCCGCTTTGTTGCTTGCATTAGCTACCCCATTACTATTCTCCAAATGTACTTTCAGAGGCTTAGGAGCTGGCTCTTTCCTCTGTACATCAATTTTGGGAGATCTTTGTGGAGATTTTTTCTTCTCCGTAAAAATTTGGAAAGGCTCGTATCTGGGTGTATGTTTGGGCAGCGACGAAAAGCTAGAATAATTGTAATTACACCTTACGTCTTTTCAATTATGTGTCCTCTCCAAAAGAAGAAACAGCTGAGCCACGAGAAGGATCACATGAAATAACTAACCTTCGATGTAATCTGCCAAGATCCTCCTCACTGGTGCCATCTAAAGCAATCTGTTGACATAACAGTAATTGTACGACACTGTTTAGGTCTTTAGGTCTGTCCATCGTGCCCTTCTTTACTTCTTTCCCATGACAAACGTGCTACAAACTTCTAAAATAAAATCCTTATATCTAAAACAATATTATGCGAACACATCGCGATAAAATAACTTGTTACTTTTAATTGTTCGTTGATTTATAATATTTTAGCGCGGAAAAAGAAAAAAATTCGTTCATGTTGCGAAGTGCCACAAAATTGAAACGAAATATAACAATCGAATAAAGGAAATAAACGGGTTACTGCGCGCAGCCCCGGTAACTCATGTCAGAGCCAGCACAAGAGAAACACGTCCGTGTTTATGTTTTGTACTATCGCGGTTCCATAATATTTAGTGTGTATCTTTTTTACCGTATTTCTTAAATAATTCAGGCGCTAACCTTATGCGATAGGTATTGAATTTTTAGATGTGTCAACAGTATACTGTAACTTTCTGGTGTTACGGCAGCTAATACATTATTAATGTTTTATCATGCTTAAAAACCACAAATTGTTATCAATTCGACCTCTTCTTTCGCCATTACATCTTATCTACAAAAAATTTTTGATCTTTTTTAGTTCTGATACACAGGGTGTCCCAAGATTTTTGGGACCTATGTATATTTTCTCTTGTAACTTTTGGACCTACATGAAATATTGGAGTTACTGCCCTTGGAGGCAAGAGCATATTGGTATGCAACCTGAATGCACTTATATGCATACGAACTTAAAAAGCGCTGAAATATAATTTCATTAATTTTGCACTTGTTTTGAAGATCTGCACCCGCAAAATTCATAAGTCTCCAGAATACACGTTGTCAATTTTTTGATTGCTTACACTTTTCAAGTGTGTCACATAAGTGGATTAAAGTTGCATAGCAATATTTTCTTGCTTCCACGGGCAACAACTCCCTAAAATTTCATGTCCCAATCTTTTCTAGTTCAAAAGTTACAAGCCAAAATATAGGTCCCAAAAATCTTGGTACTCTGTAAATCTAGTTCTATTCTCGAACACCAATTAATTGTCATTAATTGTTATGAAATAAGGTTCTGATGGGCAACCTTTCGGATCAGTTTGCATTTTGTGCTGATCCCCTGTGGGTAAGGGTTAAAAAATGTGCTTTAGTTTTTTTTCAGATTTCAGATGAGGTCGCAGCTAATAACACATTGCCCATTCTTACATTTTGTTTCGAACATGCGGTGTTGGCTATGGTTCCAGTTGTGTATTATTTCCTTCTACTGCCCATTTTACTATTCCAAATCCATCTCAGCGAATATCCCCCGTTGCCAGATGACTATCTTTTTGATATGAAATCAGTAAGTGTTACTCTGCTTTAAGCCCATATATAGGGTGTCTCCTTTCTTCTAATTTGCGACAAGACCTTTTTACTGGTTCGATCTTTATGGGAGACTTATCTGATTGGAGAGACCGTACCCATTATCGAATATGTGTACCCTTCTCTTCACATCATTACAATTGTAAGTTAATTGTTACTGTAATGGCAATAAAGTGTCTGTATTTTAGTTGTCAATTATAAACATCAGCAAGAAGTGTGTAGATCGAGGAATTGCATCATCCGGAATAATCTTTGTGACGTGGTTCCTTTTCCTTCTCTTTGGATTACCCGAATTTTACACTTGGATATCTTTGGGAACCAATCCTGAAGTAAGCACCAATATTTTTATTGGAACAATACTGCGTTTATCCAAATTTAATTTATTTTTAGACAGTGTCAGCCTTGAATTCATATCGTTACATTCCTTATCTGATATGGTATCCTTTGATACTCATTCAAACCATCCTCCATTGCTTTACATTACAACATTATACTGGAATTGGAGTAAGCTTCAAATAATTTTCTTCATTGAGTTTAGAATGAATCTCCTGAACGACAAGCTTCGTTCCTTTCCAACCAATTTTTCTGTTGGTTTAGTGATATTGTCAAATTGGGGAAGAAACGAGCTCTGGTTTCCGATGATTTATATGAACTGGACCCGATTATGCAAGGAGATCGACTTGATCTGAAATGGACTTCGTTGTGGACAAAGTCATATTCTGGTATGGGGGAAAGCTGCATTTGTTTTATTGTATAAGTTTTTAGATTACATGAAGAAAGTTGATAATTCAAAGCAATATCGAGAATACCAATCGCTGCACACGGTAAATGATCAGACTCCATTGGTTGGTCACAAGCATGAGAGACTTTTGAATTATGGATCTCATGGAGGTAGGAAACGTGCACTGTTTTCATTCTTATCGACATTTTCAGAATGTCGTATACCCACAAACAAGGAGAAGCCGTCTCCACCATCGTTTATCGCCGTTCTGTTTCATCTCTTCAAATGGGAATTTATTGGTGGCTCTATCCTCAAATTCATCACTGATCTTCTCCAGTTTGCGAATCCATTATTGTTAGGGCAGATGATCACGTATACCCAAGATGAGAAAGCGCCCATCTGGCAAGGTGTTGGACTGGCTTGTTTGATGTTTGCTTCGGCAGAGACGAGATCAATTTTACTCAACAATTACTTTACTATTATGTTTAGATTGGGATGCAAAGTTCAGAGTGTTTTGACTGTCGCTGTTTACAATAAGGTGGGTTAACTCTTTGGTTACTGTAATCTTTCGTTAAAAGAGTATACTCTTGTTTTAGGTGCTTCGACTTTCAAATTCTGCGCAACAAAAGAGAACTGCCGGAGAAATTGTGAATTTAATGTCGATTGATGTCGAGAGATTCCAAACTATAACCCCCAACCTTCAACAATATTGGAGTAGTCCTCTGACCATTGTAATCGCTCTTGTTATTCTCTTCCAAACAGTTGGTTATTCTGCATTTGGCGGAGTCTTCATCATGTTATTGATCATTCCATTAAATTTGGTCATCATGGTCAAAACAAAGAGATGGCAGGTGAATATTTTATTTTTATTGTGACCAAATGTTACGTAACTTAGGTGGAGCAAATGAAATTGAAAGACGAAAGGCTTAAATTGACAAACGAAGTGTTGAATGGAATCCGAGTAGTAAAATTATATGCCTGGGAAAAGGCGATGATGGACCAGATTAACGAATTGAGACGAGCTGAGGTGATGTTGATTAGGAGAGCCCAACTAACTCGATCCATTGGAGATGTTCTCAATGTCGCCTCTCCATTTTTGGTATGTTATAATCTTTCTCACTTAAATTTTTTAATTTAAAAATTATAGGTAGCACTAGTTGCTTTTACAATCTTCACTTTATCATCCAAGGACAATATTCTGACCCCTCAGGTTGCCTTTGTTTCGTTGACAGTGTTCGCTCAACTTAGGGTGCCCTTGTTTTTGATCGCCGAATTGGTTGGAAATACGGTGCAGATGATTGTATCGAACAGAAGACTGAAGGAGTTCTTGGCCGAGGAAGAGATGGACGAGAATGCAATTGTTAGAGACTTGAGCAGTAGTTGTAAGTGTATACTTAATTTTTTGAGTTGTGTTTAGATGACCGCGCAATTGAGATTTCGTTGGCTACCTTCACTTGGGATAAGGCTTTACAAAAGGCATCTCTGAAAGACATTCAACTGGATATTGAGAAGGGATCTTTGGTTGCTATTGTTGGCAAGGTTGGATCTGGAAAGTCGAGTTTGCTGAGTGCTCTTCTTGGGGAGATGGATAAACTTGATGGATTTGCCGGAGTCCGGGGATCTATAGCATATGTCCCTCAGCAAAGTTGGATTCAAAATCAAAGTCTAAAGGATAACATCACTTTTGGAAAAGAGTGGGACGAACAGCTTTACAATAAAGTTATTGAGGTAAACTTGGGTTACGCTGGTTTGATTCTTTCGTTTTTTTTTATTAAATCGATGACTTTTATAGGCTTGTGAGCTTCGTCGCGACTTTGAATTCCTTCCGGACGGCGATCAGACTGAGATTGGAGAGAAAGGAGTCAATCTAAGTGGCGGACAAAAGGCCAGAGTCTCGCTGGCAAGAGCTCTTTATCAAGAAACCGACCTGCTTCTTCTAGATGATCCTCTTTCTGCTGTTGATGCTATCGTTGGAGCCACAATATTTGAAAAAGCCATTGGACCCAACTCTCTGACGAAGAATGCCACTCGGGTACTCGTCACTCATTCCCTTGCATGTCTTCCAGAATGTGATAATATTGTTGTTGTAAAAGATGGAGAGATTGTCAGAGTGGACAAATTTGATAATCTCTTGGCTGATGAAGAGATGTCTCGGCTGATTAAACAGATTGAACAAGAGGAGGATGAAGAAGTACCTGTTGCTAGTGGAGATTCTGGAAATCTGGAAGAGAGTGATACTGATTACTCATTGACGGAGAGCGACAATCGATCCAAAAAGGAAAGAAGAGTTTCCAAGTTGTCGTCCAAAGCCGGCTCGAGAAAGAAATCAATTATAACACCGACTAAATTAGTTCACGATGAGGTCGCTCAGACCGGTCGAGTCCGTCCGTCCATTTATATGCACTACTTTAAGTCGATGAATCTCGCATTCTTTTTGTGTTTCTTGCTTGGAATGACTGTGAATACGGTATTATCTGTCATCAGAAGTTTCTGGTTGTCATCGTGGTCAGATGATGCCGGATCCGACCAGACGTCATTGGGACTTCGGCTTGGAGTTTTCGGGGCCCTGGGATTTGGAGAAGGCAAGTTCAGAACAACTTCAAGATTATTTTGTAAAATTATTTATAGTGTTTGCTATGTATTTCGCGACAATTTTCTTGATCCTCGGATCAGTTAATGCTAGTATCCGACTTCATGCTCCATTATTATACCGTATTATGAGAGCTCCGGTCGTATTCTTTGATGTTACTCCATTAGGACGAATTTTGAATCGATTTGGGAAAGAGATGGAGACTGTGGATCTCCGTCTGAACAATCTCTTCCGTTTCCTTTTGGTCTGCATTCTTAGTGTGCTCTCTACGATAACAGTAATTTCTATATCATCGCCAATCTTTTTATTGTTCATGTTTCCATTAGCTATTATATATATTCTAATCTTGGTAGGTTTCCTTTAACATTTCGGTATGATATTGTTTTAGACATACTTTATCCCCACCAGTCGTCAACTTCAACGTCTTTCATCCATAAGTCGCTCTCCCCTTTTTGCTGCCTTTGCCGAAACAATTCAAGGGGTTACATCCATTAGAGCGTACGGTGTTGCTCGAAGATTCTATCAGGGGTTCCTGGAGAAGATCAATTTGCATATCAAATGCAAGTATTCTTCTTTGGTATCAGCGCGTTGGCTTGGAATGAGATTGGAGATTATGGGGAATACCATTATATTAATTGCGGCTTTATTGAGTGTATGGTCAAAGGAAACAGGGTTCATGAGTGCCGGAGTGATTGGAATGACATTGTCTTATGCGTTAAATGTCAGTTTTAATGGATGATGTTATTTTGATACACATTCTTTTAGATCACAAATATGTTGAGCATGCTGGTTCGTCAAGTCAGTGACGTCGAGTCCAATATTGTTTCAGTAGAACGTATAAAAGAATACACGGAGATCGAAGAAGAGGCCCCATGGCAAATGCCTGAGGGTTCGAGGATAATGCTTCCCAGAGAATGGCCTTTGGCTGGTGCTGTTTCTTTCAAGAATGTATCTACCAGATATAGAAAAGAATTGGACTTGTCTTTAATGGATATTAATCTTGATATCAGACCAGGAGAGAAGATTGGAGTGGTTGGAAGAACTGGCGCTGGAAAATCATCAATGGTTTTGACTCTGTTCAGATTAATTGAACCAACAAATGGCAGAATCTTGGTTGATGGCGTAAATTTGTCCATGTTAGGATTGCATGAGATTAGATCAAGGTTTACGATTATCCCGCAGGAACCGACCTTATTCTCGGGTACCCTCAGGCTCAATTTGGATCCATTCCACGCTTATTCTGACGCTGAATTGTGGAGGGCGCTGGAGGATGCCAATTTGAAGGAATTTGTTCAAGGTTTGGACCTTAAACTTGAGCATGTTATAGCTGAGGGAGGATCTAACATTAGGTAAGACAACAATTGCGACATTTAAAATCTTCATTGAGCAAATTTAATAATTCACTATTTGCAGTGTTGGTCAACGTCAACTCATCTGCCTTGCCCGAGCCATTCTCCGAAAGAGTAAGGTAGTCGTTTTGGATGAAGCAACAGCTTCGGTTGATGTCCAAACTGACGAAATCATTCAACGAACAATTCGGGAAAAGTTTGTCGGCTCTACTGTTATCACCATTGCCCATCGTATTCGCACAATTTTGGATTCGGATCGTATTTTAGTCCTGAAGAACGGGCGAATGGTCGAATTTGACACTCCCCAGAAGCTGTTGGATAACCAGAAGAGCTTGTTCTATTCGCTGGCAAACACTCATAAAAGTTAAATTAGTTTTACAATCTTTTAAAGTATGACGGTAAATAAACAATTTAAATTTTTTTCAACTTTATTAATATGGCAACAATAAATGGACGATTCTTAAAGCGATTCATCGAAATTCGGACCAGAAACATTGAGCATTTCATGGATAAAAACAATATGGAAACAATATATTCAAATATCAAAGATGTACATGAACAAAGTTACAAAAATAGCTGGAGATTGGGGCGGATCAGGTCAATCAGGCACTAATTATGGCAGTAAAAGAAGAAAACCTTGGGAAAATGCATGGGAAAGGGGGAACACCCGGGTAATAAATAGAGCGGCCGAACAGAGATTCTCATCGTTTGGAGCGATAAGTGGTGGTGTTGGGGGTGTTGGCATTCCCGGCATACGAAGGGTTGTAAAAGGTGTCAGTCGCTTGTTTGAATATCGGGTTATCGGTCTGAAATTACAAAATTAGTCTTCAGAAACGCCTATTAATCATATTATAGACAACATCCAAAACATTTATTTTAACGATATCAAAAGTTTTGTTTGAGTTCAGAGAGACGGATACTAATAAGAGATGAAAAAGGATTGAATTTGAAGCATATAAAACAACGGCCATTTGACCCCTAATTTTCATGTACGTACGAAGATAAACACAAAAATAGTAGCAAGAGAAAATTCAAAATAAAAATTACATTGTAAATCCAATATTCTAATTGAGTTTGACTCGATCTCCCGAATACAACGGGTTCTTAAAGGTGCTGGTGGCTTGTTTGAAGATAGGATTCTCATTCTGTAAAGAATACAGTAATCTTAGTTTTCTATCGATGTTGGTAAAATAAAGTAAAGAGGTTAGAACTGGTGAATAAAAACTCAAATCAATGATAAAATGTAAGATGAAAACAAAAAAAACAAAAGGATATTATAAAGACTCAAACAAAACCAACGCAAAAAATAAAACTTAGTAAGTTAATAAAATTCAAAACTCAAATTGATCACAACATGCAAAATAAAGCCTTTGTAACTTACCGAATCATACTTTCCATTTAATCTCTCTTTTTCGAATCTCACATATTCTCTTCTGTCATACATGACAGCCAAAATCTTCCACAAGCATAACAACAACAGACCGAGAAGAACAATACCAGCAATGACCATCAAAACAATGACCAGGACTGGCAATGGAGCCGGGCAATCTTTTTCCTCCTTCACCCAGACCGTCAGATTACTGTAACCATCATAGTAATAAAGGAAGTAGAAGGTACAATCATCAGCAGGATCGACAAACTGACATTCGTTCCAAGTCTCAGAATCAGATGCATTCAGAACTGAAAAAAATATTGTAATAATACATAATTACAACAGATATTACTGTTAATATAAATTAATCTAAACCAACCTACCTGGCAATTCCTTGACCGGGATGACTGTAAATGGACATTCTGCACATTTGCTCTCATTATAAGGTCCAGTTCCCCATTGCTGGCACATCACACAAGGTTTGTACTCGACACATTTAGTTGGGCATGTAGGGCAGATATCGCAGAAAGGTCCCGAGTATCTTTGGCCATCTTCATCAGTATGACAATGACATTTTCCACAAATACAATCTCCATGTCCATTACAAATCTTGCCATTCTTCGAAAGACAGGTCTCAGTAGACAATGGGCATTCACAAGCTGGGCCGGTGTATCCTTCTTCGCAGTGACAGACACCACAATTACATGTTCCATGACCTCCACATAGTTTGCGATCGTGGCGAGGGCAATTGAAGTTATCGCATTCACAATACTGTCCAGAGATGATTTCTTCGGGGTTCTGACGGGTGTTGCAAACACAGACTCCACACTCACATCGCCCACGACCCGAGCAGATCAACGAGCTATTGTCTCTGAAAGGTAACGATGTAAAAATGACAAAGATGTCTCACAAAACGCAAAAAATAATTTAGTCATACTTTCTACACTTGGCTTCTAAAGCGATGGCCGATTCTCCACCAGATTCACATTGGCATTGATCTCCAACAAAGCCAGGCGCACATTGGCAGATACCACAGACCAGATTGCCATGTCCTCCGCATTCCGGTGCGTTAATCACGACTTCATCTTCACAATCACAATCGCAAATGACGTGAACATTCAAAAGAAGAGTCTCATCAAGACCTGAAGGACCAATGTGAAGTTCGAAATCGCGTTGCTTGACACAATGTGTGGCTTCAAGAGTAACTTCAAATGATACTTCATCTCCAACTTTGATACCCTCACAAACATTGGTGTCTTTCAAACTTGTTCCGCTAAAAACAAAAATAATTTAACATAGACTACAGTACTTACTCCAAGCATTTAGAACGATAGCTCAGCTTCAACCCCATGGAAGAGTTGGCATTGTCAACCATGATGATCTTTTCCGCAATTTTACCGTATTCCTCTTCGATCAAAGTGACTATGTTGGAGGAGTCGGTTGCCAAGACTCCAACGGAAGAACTGACATCAGGAAGAGCTTCACTCAACTGAAAGACAATCATAGAAACTGATAACTGTCAAACCTGATCGTAAAGTTTTTTGTTTTTCTTGGTGACAGCAAAGATCATGTTGACTTTGTTGTCCTTGATGATTTTGTGGAGTTGAGCGACAGATGGGTAGTCCTGTTCAGTGGACTGGGTGTAGTATCCTTGAGCATCCAGATGACATTCGCCGTCGTTGGGAGTCAATATACCTCCAAGCTGAAGGAAAATTTCTATGAAAACCAATCAATACTTATTCCATACCTTTCCATCTCCAGCAAAATGGAATCCAGCGTCAGTTGAGAGAACGATCATCTTACGAGAGCGTTCTCTCCATCCGATTGTGCTCTAAATGCGTAAAAATCAACAACCAAAATTCTTACATTACAGGCAATGGCTTGGACAACCGCATCGAACCCACCTTCGGGGGCATCCAAATTACCTGAGATCTCGGCTTTTTCTACTTCTTTCTACAAACAGTTTTATTGGATAACAAAATTATTTATATAAAATTCGAAGAGTTAATTTACCGAAAACTTGTTGGTGTTTGTGGTAAGACTCATCTGATTCCTGAATCCATAAGTTGGAGCGCAACCTTCGGAACAAGGAGAATCCTGTTTCTCTTTTCTAGGATCAATGAATGGCATCACTTTCTTGTCGACAAATGAGCCGAAGCCAAGACGGAAGTTCTTGGTAATCTCTTTCATTCGTTCCGCTGAAATGATATCATTATATGCAATTTCGAATATATCTTACCAAGAAGATCTCCCAACTGACTGAGCTTTTCTTTGTCATCCTTCATAGAGTAGGACAAGTCCATCAAATAGTAGAGATCTACTGGATAATCAACAGCCTGTCTGAAGGTCACATCAAACCGAGCTTTGGAATCTGAAAGAGCAGTTGTCAGAAATCGTATATCCGTCTAGAGTATATGAAACTGGTCGCCCTTACGAGGTCGAATTCTGATTTCGACTTCCTGAGGTCTCAACTGCACATTATCGTCCTCATCTCCTCCATCTACAAAAGGATCGGAAGCGATCGTTCGAAGATGACTCTGAGGATTCACAACAGCATTGGCGGCACATCCGTGATCCAACAGATTCTGAGCAGCGTCACATCGAGAGAATGAGGTCTCTTTGTTGAATTCCTAAACACCAAAATAACAAGTAAACCATAACTTACAAAGTCTTCACACCAAGCACAAGAGTCGTGGAATTGGATGCAATCACTGCAAGTATAATTCTCTTTGGGTAACGAATGACAGGGGAATCCGGCTTCAGCAGGAATGATTTCACCGTCGCTTACTGTAATTTTATTCTTATATCAGGGTTTATATCGGATTACTCACCGCTTTCTTGTCCCCAATTCTGCGGTGAAGCCACGCTAAGAATGGCTAAGCCAATGAGGGCCAAAAAACGGCCCATTCTTCAACCCAACACCAGTCTAAAATACAGGACATTATGAACAAAAAAGCTCGGAACAAGGATATAACATAAAAGCCATCACACGATAATAAAACAAGACCCTTATTCATAAAATAACAATACTTTCGAGGATTCCCAGCTCTCTTTCCGAAAAAATTTTGAAACCGGAAACCCTAAGGCTATAAAATTTATGGTATAGAATGACATCGAAACAACTAAATTATCAGTTAAATAAATCATCTTATTGAATACTAGCCAACTTGGCGATGAATTCATTACAATTCTTATTTTTGGAAAAGAATCCAGCCAAAGGAGAGGATGAGTCATACGAGAGGGGAAATAATACGAATGCCATGAGTAATGGGGTTGTTTTCAATAACTACAACATGCCCTTATCACATTATGAGCCATATACATTGATACAACGAATATTTCGCTTTCGTATTTTAGGAGAACACACATAAAATTCCAATAATTAAATAAAAATTTTGAATATTTTTTTCCATTTAAAACTGTAGATCTGCTCTTAAAATCAAAACATCGCAATATTCCCTCAGGTCGTCTACATATTAATCCAATCCACCTTAATTGTCCAGGTTTCGAGGCCGGCCTGACCCCGCAATGGCATTTCGCTTCGAAAAGGTCGCTCGAGATTTTCGCGAGATGGACATTGGGGTTGGGAGAGGGGAGTGCGGTCAGAAAAAGCTGGGAGAACAGCCGCGTCCGACGGGGGCAAATTCGCCAACTGGTGGGCTAAAACAGCCATTAGAAACATCGAATACCGGGATAGTATGCAAATTTCGGACGACTGAAGAGCTTTTTTTGTTTGCATGGTATTCAATTTCTTGCGCGAAATTATAAGAAAAAAAAACTAATGATTCGACGTTCGAATTAAAGTTAGCACAATTTGTAATATCTATCAAACATTAATCTGAAGCCAAAATACGATTCCAACAATAATTTTATAGCTTTTTCAACCTATCATTAAAACAAACTATTTCAAAAACCAATAAATCCAAATCATCCTTTAAAAGAACTAAACTGTTTGAATTATACCCAGCCCATCCAGAGAGAGCGGTCAACTCCAAACGTAACTTGAAAGGGTACTTTCAAAGACAAATACTCATCTCGCATCCAAACGTCTCTTCTAATTATCCTTCCTTTCATCTCCCGAATAAATAAATCCCAAATTCATTGTACAATAAAATAAACTTCATACTGTAAGATTCGGACAAAATAAGATTCTCCAGACTAATAATCTTGATAAAAACAACTTAAGCGACGACGGAGATACCATCTGGTAGCCCGAACCCATATTTCTGCATTAGGCCAAGAGTTTCACCTTATTTCTGTTTGAAAGCTTCCCGGATTCCGCCTACGCCCCTGAAAAAAGACCCCCAATATAAGTTTGGCAGATCAGAGAGGGCGGCTGTCGGCCTTTGCACATCTAAAATCGCGGCCGACGCCCGGTGTTCAGTGCCACATCCTTTTTGTTTTTTTATAAAATGTACATCGAATTTAAATTTCTCTCAAAAGAAACTCTATAATATTGAATTACAGTCAAGTACAGAAATCAGTTCAAGACCGAGTTTTAAATCAATTTAAGAAAATGTGACCCATAATGAAAAGACCTCAAAAAGAATACTTAAGACTAACATTGATCAGGACCCATCGCTTGATCTCCTTGTGAAACTCTTCAACATCGTTTTTATTGTTGGTTTTGCCTTTGCCTTTTCCGAACTCTTTGCTATGATTGAAAAATCGTCCATAAACATCTCGACCATGGAGTTTTGAAGTTGAAGGGAACTTTGCGTTCGAGATTGGAGACCCTAATGCCAAAAAAAATATAAGAAAAACTTATTCTTAACTTACAAGATCTTCCTCTTCATTTAGAGCTTGACAATACCCAATCAGCGGAGGTTTGCACAGTTTTGATAACGAAATTGAAATGAAATTGTGTAACGTTGTGAGTAGAATCTCGTGAAAAGTCTTGCAAAAGTAGTTACAGAATCTTTTATCGCTGGCAGGATCCGGTAAATAAGGAACACCTAAACATTTTAAACAGAAGGATGGAAGAACTTACAAAACCAATCTGTCCACAATGGATTGTTGGTCAAAATGTGGCTCATCTTCTCAAAGAATTGCACAGACTTGTCGGTCTTCTTGTTCTGAGCACAATTAGCCAAATACAATTTGAAAATGTCTGCCTCCAGTTTGTTTAGAGTTTTCGATTCCGCCTCAAATAATAATGGCAAAAATAAAAAGCTTTTGTCACAATCGTACCTCTGTCAAATTATTGAACAAATGGGTATTGAAGAACTCCCATGACGCATTTAAGCTGTCGATATCGTAGTTGTCAATGTATTTCACAATCTCGCACACAATTCGCTCCACCTGAATTTAGAATGCTAAATAAAAACGTAAATCTTACCTGCACTTTAAAGTCGACTTCAAATTGCTGATCCTTCTGTTTGGCCACAAGCTGAGAGAAGTATTTAACATTGTTAAAATATTGTCTAATCAATTCTTTGGTGGATTCTACTGCGTATACTCCACTCATCGCCTTTCGATCCGTTCCGATCGCGATATTGCAAAAACGAAAAAATAAATAAAAAAAGAGACATGACCAACGAGTCAAGTGTGTCTCTCTAGCAGAATCTGAACTGTTTCTTACTCGTAGAGAAGATTATTAGCTCTTCTGCAATTTTATACCACTATCTTCCTTACTATTTTTTATAAAATAAAGCCGATTCTCTTCAATAACACGATTTATTTTACATACCCAAACATGCTGCATTCAATTATAAGAAACAAAGAAGATGACATACAACATCGTAGCTTAACCATTATATCATTGACGCGATGAAACATTCGCGAAGAAAAAGAACCCGCGAAAAGTTGGGAGAAAGTGTAAATTTGGATCAGAAAAAGCGGTAAGAACATGAACATTGTTACTCGTTTTGACAGTGGGATTGGATGGTAATTTGCATAGAGAACAGATCATTGGAACAGCGACTTCTCTAAGCTAAACGGAAATTACGGTAATGTCTGTTTTACTGTAGTTTTGAGGGGTAAAAGGACGATAAAATTGAAGAGAAAAGACGACAGATAACTTAAATAAATTTATCATTACAGTCTGTCACATCTACTTGGTACATTTCCATATAACAAGTTGTTGTATGTGCTATAAATATCGAACTCTTTTGGCCTTGGGTGGAGCTGTGAATTGGGCAATGGGCATGTGTTGTGTGGCCATGGCCTTGTAAACTTGGGCCAATAATGTTCCATAATCCCGTGCCAACACTTTCCATCCCTCGGTATCAACAATTGTAAGACTGTTTTGGTTGATAAAAGCAATACATCGTCCTTTTAATTGCTCCGCACAGTGCAGATCAGCATGTACCAAGATCTGACACACATTTGATGTCGAAAGGGCGTTGCAAAGAGACCATTCGCACATTTGTTTTAGTCGTTTCAGCTGATATTTGTCTGCAGCACTCATCAATTTGATCGCCAGGTAATCGAGGTCGGGGACATTGTCTCCATAGATGAAATGCAACATCCCTCGGACTGTCTCGGCATCCAGGTCGTCAATAAAAACTTTATTTCTGTCCTTCTCAGTAGTTGGATGTGTAAACATTGCTCGGAACACCTCAGATCTGCTGGCCAGAATGGCTTTGTGGGCCTGAAAAGAGTACTGTAATACATGTTTGGAGAGAAGATTATCGCCGTATTAGATGTGATTCGAATAATTAATTAACTTAAGCATAGGGCTCGGGGATTAAACAACAAAAAACAACTACTGTAATCACAAAAAAAAACACTTCAATGGCAAGTGTAGCACAATTGAAGTGGAAGAGAGTGAGTCTGATATGATTACCTACCTTAATGACCTTGTCTTCCACTACAATCTCACAATCAGTGCAAATTCCCTCCGTAAAAAGAGTGGAATAATCTTCGGATAATGTGCTGGGAGGAATAGCGATCTGAGGGAGTTGTGTATGATGACCAGTGATGTTCACAGCATCAGTCACGATACTCACTTCACAGAAAATGGAAAGCCGATCATCAGGAAGAAGGCCGTTCTCTTCATTTAGAAGGTATTCCCGACGAATGAACTTCTTAAAGCCCCAATCTTTAGATTGGACAAATTTGTAGGCTCTTTGCGATTCTGAAAACAATCAGAATATAATTTACAAACATCAAAAACAATGAGTTTACGTTTTTAAGGCAACATTCATATAACAAGTGTAACATAAATGGACTTACCCATCGCTTTGCTCTCTTCTCTGTCCGCATTCAAAATCGAGAATTTGAATTTGGCGCGGACGTCGCTCTTGTCGCTCTGAACCAGCAGTAGATATAGCGACAAGAAGTCCTTGCTCTCCTCATCCAGACCTTTAGGGTTTATTCGAAGACACCAGCGCATCTTATCGTTGTGACTTGACCCGAATGTTGAAGACTTGAGCACTTCGCCTAACTCTTCATGGCAATATGAGAAATTATTTATTGTCCACAGATACGAAAACTTGATTACATTCACCTGCAATTAAATAACTTGAATTAAAGGATGACTTTTCATATAAGAGATAGGGTTTTACTAAAGAATTTTAAGTAAAAATGAGATAGACTGAGGTCTCACCTGAGTGCAACACCAGTTATCTGCCTGACATTCGTATTGCGACGTCTCGACTACATTATTTTGATCGGGCTCGCAGTTGTTGAAGGAGGAAGGGGACGCTGATCGCTGGCCCTCACTCACCGCACTTTCCTGCACCGTTCTCAATTCATTTGTCGCCGGATATGAGGTGGAAGCGACGGGCATCGATGTCGCTGTGGACGGGAAACCCACATGATATGGCCAGGCCCGCTTCGATCCCCGCGACCGTTCGGCCGACTGGGCCGGGAATCCGATGATTTTAGCCAGGATGAATGCGGGGTCCTCGGACCTGCAAAGACGACACTATTACACAATACTATACCCTTTTACATAGTAGAAATTATTCGAATATCTAGATCGTGACCATCAATTCCCATCAAAATAATCAAAATTATAGCCAAAACTCATTAGATCATATTCGAAAACAGATAGAAACCCGCCACCGAAAAGCGAGAAACTTCCGAACCGAGAGAAGACGGGACAGAGAGAGAGAGACAGAGAGAAAAAGAAAAAACTGAAAATCAAAGGAAAAAGTTCAAATATGGGTTGTCAATGAAAATAATAACGGAAAAGAAACGCTTCAGGAGACGGAATCTGAAAGATAACGATTCCAAGAATTCTCCCAACGACATCAACTTGTGTCACGAAATGTAAGAAACAAAGCGGAGGAATTTGAAGTGAAAAAATGTTTTCAACGCAAGAATCAAAATAAATTTTCCTTGAGACCTCGTGATAATGCACAAGGACAGCTGGAAAACATAATGCGACATCAACAACGATTCGAATCGACCATTTTTCCGCTGAAAAAAGGGCTCGGAGGCAGGTCGAAAACACATTTCGGAGAGAGATTTCTTGTGCACGGTGCAGTCGGATCACCACACGCTCCGCCCACCCGTGGACTGCACTCCAAAGGCTTTGTTTTTTGCGCGACGGAGCGCACTGTGCACCGGACCGAAAGCGAAACCCAGCGACGTCGTCAACGACGGCCACCGCTGCCCTCGCACTTCGACCGCCAGCCACCCACCGTCCGCGACAGTCATCGGCAGCTCGTTTTCCAAAAGCGACGACCGCCGGGTGCACGGTGTCTCTTCGCGACGATCCCCCTCTCGTCGCACCCCGCTCGGCCCCCACCCAATTGTCGCTCCATTTGCTTGCCTCTTTTTGTCGCTTCTTCTTTTGGTTCGGGATCAAACGCACTGTGCGGAGCGGTCAACCCTCTCTTCGCCCCACTCAGAGACGGCGAGCGGCGACAGTGTCGAAGAGGGGCATGGGCGGATCGAGCAAACAATTGCGCCGTGCAGCCGAGTGACCGATCCTGCTCGGGCTGGGGAGAAAGCCGGCGGGTTTGTCGCCCCGTTTTTTCTCTCCGGGTTTCTCGCGCGCGCTCAAATTCTGGGAGTGCACCGTGCGGAACGACAAAAAAATGCCGAGACAAATGCGCATGTCGTCGCGCTCAAATGAGCGGTCGCTGACTCGTATGGTCTCCCAACTGCAAGGCAAGAAAGTTCACGGTTTGAGAAATCGGGCGATGATATTTTTGGGGGTCGGAGAGGGGAGAGAATGGAGACGTCTCCCGGAAAACGGTTTGTCGTTAAATCCGCGAGAAAGTGAGAGCGACAATGAGCCTGGACCACCCAACAGAGCAGTCAGAGAAAGCACCGTGCAATGGCTAACGAAAAGCGACGATCAGACCGAGAGTGCACCGTGCACTTTTGGAATCTGCACTTTTTGGCAAAAGAACTTTGCACGATGAGACGCTTTGTTTTTCGACATTGAGAGAGAGAGTGTCGCGAAAGAAAAAAAGGGCACAGACACTTGCACTGTGCGAAAGCCTAAAAATTAAATTGGCAAAGAAAACGTCGCAATAGAACTGTGCACTGTGCACAAAAATTGTGAACCGAGAAAAGGGCGAAGTGGAAATTTGAACTGATCTTAGATCGATCAGACTCATTTTTGGTGCTGGAAAAAGGAGAGGAGAAACATCTTTGAGATGAGAAAGTCTGAATGGGTTATCTATCGAAAGGCTGAACAAGATTCTTACAATAATTTCTAAAAACGAAGTAGCCCCCAACAAAAGTATAATATAATATTATATTCCATGTATTGAAGACTCAAACCGAGACAACGGTGGGACCAAAAATAAGCGGGCAAATGGCTTGGTGAGTTTCCTCGAGACTCTCCAAAGGGGGGGGGGGGGGGGGGGGGCAGACTTTGCCAGAGTGCACGGTGCACTCTCAAGTTCTCAGATCTGGGGCATTTTGGCGGGTGAAAGGCCAAGACAAAAGCCGTTCTAAACACATTAAGAGAGCGGCCAAAAATACGGCCGGGGCCGTGCCGAGAGTGCAGCGTGAGACCTGTGGGTCTGTGCTCTGGCGAAGAGTTTTGTAGGGGGGAATCGGTCGGGGCAAACAAGCCCCCTCCCCCTCTCATCCCTGCCCATTAAGGTCTCGGCTGTTCCCGGACCCGGTGGAACGCTGGAATGGAATGTTTTTTTTGTCTTTTTTTGTTTGTCTCCTCGGGCGGTGTGTGTTTTTTCGGCGACGGAGAGGTGCTTTCTTCGCCCTCCAGCGACAAGAAATGACTCGGCTCTCTTTTTGCACTCGCACCGGAACACAAGGAGCGACGGACCGAAAGGCGAGAGGCCAAGGACGGGCAGCGGAGGGGGGAGTCATTTGTGCACCGTTTCGCTCGGACCGCCTGAGGGGATTCGAAGACGGGAATCGCGGTCGGGAAGAAGGTGGAAAGAGACCAGCCAGCCGCGACACGACCCCTTCTCCCACTCAAACCGGGCCCGTTTCCCCTCGCCGTCGCCCATGGTCCGGCGCTCGGGGCGGTTGGCTGGGCGGTCGGGAGCGGGGCGAGGCGGAAAAATGGAAAAGGCCGGGGTGTTTGTCGCGCTTTTCCGCCACCAGCCGTCGGCTCCTCGGGCGGTGCTTTTCCGCCGTCTTCCGCCCCAAGGTTGTGTTCTCTTCGGCCGCCCCGGAACGGAGACCTGGACTCTTGTGCTGGGCCTTGTCGCTCTTATGGGATCCACTCACTCGATTCCAAAACAAGACCATTTTTCTGGCTTGTTGTCGCGCCAGATGGGTTATTGAGAGCGGGGCACCCAAATGGGTTAAAGGGAGGGGAAGGGGAGCACGGGAGGCCCAAGACTTTCTGCACAGCGGCTTCTGGCGCGATTCCGCACAAGAATACCCGGCCAAGCCTTCAAGTCATCGCCAAAAAGGGGAAAGGGTTTGGACCCGTGAAAAGACCTCGAGGTGTAAAGATCTATAAAATAAGAGGGGCTCAACACTTTCCGCAACGAAAATCCCTTTGATCTTCCATTAGTCGTCTACGTTTCTTGAAGCAAATACCGCGACCGAATGACTTCTGGATCTCCAAAAAGCCTTCAGAACCTTGAAACCCCTCTTTTCTGATGTTCCCGGGCGTTCGGAAAGTTTTTTTGGTTGCTATTTTGCCCCCACCTGTGGTCGCCGTCGCCCCCTCGCATGTCAGCTGAGAAACCGGGCCTTCCGTAGGCTGAAGATGGGGCTGGGGAAAAAGGAAACACGACAAAAAACCCGAAAAGCCTTAAAAGTGCACAAAACAATTGACATATCATGGGGACTGGCTAATCAGAAGACGGGAAAAGGCTATCGTTTTGATTGGAAAAGGAGAACAGAAAAAAGGTGGGAGGCTGGAAAGGAGGGAAGTTACAGACACAAATACAATAGAAAAATATAATTTGCATTATATGAATAGTAATCACATCGCGTCAACAATTCTTTCAATTAAAATCCCTACGTGACCTAATTTAATTCCAGTTTGTTCAGAAAATTTTTACATCAATCTAGACTAAGGAATTTAGGAAGTAATTAAAACGCAAACGACTCTATTCAAAGCCCAGCCACCGGTGTTTCTACTTCTTCAGATTCCACCGCCTTTAACGCCGCGCAGTCCATTCGGAATGAAGAGTGGCCATTCGCAGGTTTTGGGGGCGGAGATATGGACAAGACTTATTACCGCGCCTCTCTTTTCTCCATGGAGAGAATGTCGCTGCGATGACCCAGGTCAGCCGGAGGTCGACTGAGGTCGATCGCTGAACCGGCGTTGGCTGAGATTAGGGCCCAAAGACGATGACATTCGAGAAAAGGACCGTAAACGGCCGCCGAGACGGGTAAGGCCGACCATTCCAAACATACCACGGCTTCACGAATTAAGTGTTGCTCCTCTCGCCTCTTTTGCTTGCCGCCGGAGAGCCATTTTGTGATCCCCGGGCACATGTTTCGCCGTTAATCCGACCGCTCTGACACGCGACCCAACCTTGACCCGGCCCCAAATCTTTGCCCATCTGTCCTTAAACGGAGCCTCAGTTATTATTCGCGCCAAATTTCGGAGACTATACAAATTTCATGATATTATATTAGTATATGCGGAGTTCTAAAGTAAACGAAGAGACAATAACAGTCACCATCATAACACAACGGTATAAAAAATGATGAGAATTAAAAAAAGATCGATTGCCGAACAAGAAAAAGACGCCAAGGCAGGGCTTTTCATCCTTGACCGACCCTCAACGACTTCAAGGGCAGTCGATTACCCAAGAACGAAACCTAGCATTAACCTTCAGAACTGCAGGTGTCAACAAAAATATGCGAAATTTGAGAAAAGAAAAGATTTTGATGGCATTACAGGAAGAGATCCTCTAAATGGTTTTATAAACGTTCAAAAAATAAGTTCAGAATAGATGACCGTCTATAAAAACGGAGCTATAAGGTTACAAGAGGACGGTTACGCAATCGGGCGTTCAGAGAAGAGATCACGATCATAAGAGAATCATTTTTGGTCGAAAAATCATTGATTTCTCAAGTTCCAAACGAGACGCTAGATGAATAAATTTTATCTTGAAAGGTCGGAGAGCTCTCATCCAATTATTCTAGGCCTTTAAAGTTTCCATTTATTTAGAGGTTGAGTTAATTTAATATTAATGTTTAGTCTTTTTGTCCTCAGTTTTGTTACATTTGACGCATTCTTTGTTTTCCACTCCTCCCAGAACATATCCGGCTTTGCATTGGCATTTTGGAGGACCACAACGAAGAGAATGGCACAGACTCTGAAATATTTAGACATAAAGATTAATAGTAAAAAGAATCAAAGACAGTTGTAATCATTTTACAAACCTTGTCTCCACAAGTTGGTGGACAGATGTTACTGCATTTTCTAAACTCGGAGTGCTTTGGACACTTGACTTTCTTTTCATCCGCATCTTTGGGATCGATGAAGAGATTCAGGTTTCTGAGGCCTCGTTCTAAATTCCAATAATTAAAGTCGTAAATGTTATAATTCCTTACTTTTACAATGACTTTCCTTTACGCAATGTCCATGTTTCCCAATAGCATATCCTTTTTTGCATTGACAATCAGGTTTACACAATGTTGGACACAGTTTCGGAGGGCTTCCCCTGACCACATCTTCACAAGTCAATGGACAAGAAGATCCACATTGATTGAATTCAGCGTGTTTATGACATTTCACGTTGATCTCGTTTGTTGGAAGAGGACTGGATAAAGAGCTGACCAATCCACCGCTTAAAACCTGAATTTACAAAAATAATTGGGTATTTTACAGTAATCTTACCACAAAGAGAGCTGCAGTCTTCATGATGGCAATACGCTAATGACGACAAAAATGGTTATCACTTTTATATCATCAAATTCGCACATGTTTTTTGATTATCTTTTAATATATGCAGTATATGACATTATTCCTCGTGTTCCATGCGTGTTCTTCCATAAAAATGCAAATTTCTATCGTAAACCTGAGTTTTATTCGTTTATAAAATCTCACGCATGTATAGCAAAAATATTTATGCATCATTAAAACCATTTATGATTATTATGCCTTTTGTTTTCTGCATTCGTTAACATGAACACAATCCTTGCCCTGAGGGCCCCCGAGGTAATGGTTGATCTTGCATTCGCATTTAGGAGGGCCACAACGAAGGGAGTGACAGAAATTCTAAAAAAATAACTTTAGATCAGCCATTTTATTATTACCTTATCATAATTTCCACAAGTTTGCTTGCAGATGTTGCTACACTCTCGCCAATAAGAATTCTTTGGACATTTAGGATCTTGAGGGCCCTCTTCTGTCGCGTACTTCAACTCCCTTTCAACCGATTCTTTTGATCGCTTACGCCGACTGGCAGCAGCATCTTCTTCGGCAACTAAATGGCGAAATAAATCTTTTAGCGGATTACAAGATCATAAGTTATCAGAAAAAGACTACCCACATTGTTGAAATACAGTGTCCAAGGGATTCTTCGGGCAAGTATTAACGTTAATACATCCATCATTAAAGTTGTCGTTCTTCCTTACGTAACCGGATTTGCAGCGACAAGAAGGAGGACCACAACGGTTGGAGAAACAGAGATTGTGCTGAAATCAGCGATTAAAATGAAAGAAACAAAGTTTTGTGATCGTTGTTAGACTGCTTACTCTATAAGTGGAACAGTTGGGATCAGGACAGACACTTCCACATTGTGAGTATTCCATGTTTTTAGGACAGCCTGGGACAGCTGGAGCATTTTTCTTTGAGTCCCAATCGACTGAGCCAACTGAAAAATTATTGTATATAATTACTATGAGCAACAACAATTGTCATCAATTCTCACAAAATCTCGTCAAAAAAATTTCTGCGTTTTTTACCTTTACACTGCTCTTCTGGGATGCATTTTCCATGATTTAAAGCATATCCTTTCTTGCAAATACACCCTTCTTTGCATGTATGAACACACAATTTAGGACCTGATCCTTGGATTACATCTGCACATGTGTGGGGACAATCTTTCCGACATGCTGTGTAAACTTCACCTGGTCCACATTGAACGGCATACGATAAAGGAACAAAGATAGCCAACAACAAGATCTTCATTTCTGGAGGTAAATATTTCTATGTTTATTTGAATAGAACCGCGATTTACAGAAGAAAAGAAAGAGGTGTAATTCATGTTTTACATGAGTTTTTGGTATTTTCGAGTCGGAACTTGGCTGAGTTCGTGTACTTTTGGTAAACACGAAGGAATGGGATCTCCAAACCCAAGTCGTGAGCTGAGTTGGAAGCAATAAAAAGTCGAGTTATCAAAATTTAACCGCTCTGACTGTTTTTAAATGCTTTTAGTGCCTTAGGCTATAATCTTTTCAGAACAGCATTAGCGCAAAAATATACTAATGATTTTTAAATCCAATTTCCAAGTCTAGACTTGGAATTTGTATTAAGACTTGCAAGTCTTAATACAAATCAGGACTTTCTTCGGACTAAAAAATACCTTAAAGAACTAAAAAGAATCAATTTCGTCAAATAAAAAACTGTTGTCCATGTGTCTCCCGGCATCCTGTGATCATTTATTTCCTTCCGTTTATTATCTTCTCCGCCTGAATCAGCGTTCGGATATAAACAAATCCCCGGCCAGTCATTCAACAAAACAAATAAATTGATAACGTTTTTAACTTTTTATTTCTTCAACAATTTTAATATTTACATCAAGTAAATTAGATTCAAAATCTTTTGTATGATCCGAGAAAATTGTTACAATTCGGACAAAAATGTAAGACATCCTGAAACATGACTAAGATGTGTTTTGATTGCTACTTACTTGACACTTTGTGATGCACAATGGGAGTATACAACAAGGCCAACATCTAAAAGTGCAATGTTTTTTCTCGTAAAATATTATATTATATGTTTTGTTTCATACGCAAAATAAAAATCTTAGCTACGTATTTCTTTTGGCCAAAAGTAGTTTACAATTTTTCTTACGAAAGTAATAACGAAAAGTAATTGTACACCTTATTGTTAGTGTAACATCAGAATTCCAAAATATTTACTTATTTAAATATTAATATCTCGTTACTCTATTTGCTTCAAAGACAAAAAAATTATATCAATCTTTTATTCTTAAGTAATAGAAATACGTAACAACTTACCCAACCAACGCCATAGCCCCGCATATTAGCCATGCCAGAACCCCGCATCTGTTTTGTAATCTCGTTACAATATGATGATGACAATAATAACAGGCCATGGACATAGGATAAGGTCCATATTGAGTGGCCATTACTATTTGAATATCCCTCAATTGGCCGATCGTCATTGGAGTTGATTCTACGGCATTATAAGGAGGAGGAGGGATGTTGGGAACTTCCAAATATCCAGGCGGATGAGGTGGAAGAGGTATGCATTGAGGATAATGGGGAGATTCCAAAGTCGATGGATTCAGATATTGGGAATTATATAAAACTGGAGGCGCTGATGGAATTGTGGATGCTGAGGTTGGAAAAGCTGCAAAAGAACGTCCTATTGAACTCTAATTGTAAGGCATTGTCTTGGTCTTTAGTCATCGTCTTACAAAACCAAAACAGACTTTTTGTGAAAATGTAGCGACAATTGACAACATAAAAAGTCATGGTCAAAGCACATTGTTTCTTTGACCAACTCTCCTCATTTTTCATAATCTTTTGTCCGCAAGAATTATGGAACATTGTGACGTACCTTGCGGAGTGATGAGGACATGAGTGTTGTCAAATTTGTTGCCATCTGAAAATGCGTCTCTTTATAAACTTTAAGACGAATATCAATTATTGACTTGGACCACTTACCGCTATAAGTTGGAGGCTGTTTCATACTGCTTCCTAAACGAGCGACGCAAGAATTCCACCTTTCTACTTCGCCATCTCATTCATGGACCTTAATCTAAGAATTAAGAGTTGTTTATTGTAAAGGTTTCTCCCCCTTACACCTCAAAGTGTAAACCGCCGCAGGGCAGGGCTTCTCGCTTTTCTGGACTGTGGGAATTCATAAAGACATGCAAAGGACCCGGTTACGGACGAAATTTCAGGTGTTTTACGCGTTATATTCTACATAAGAACGTAGGCAAAAGAACCAATCCTGGGACAGATGTTACTCTTTTCCCGTGTATGGGAAAGAACAGTTGCCACGAAACAATTAGTTATGTTTTGTTATGGTTCACATTCGTTTTTTTCCGAAACAAATTGGATTAACACGACAAATGATGGTGAAATACAATAAGTAAGAGTCATATTATAATACAATTTTTTTATTGTATCTGATAAATTTGTTATTCGCTTTGTTAATTACGGTCAAGGAAGGACATTTATGGACAGTCTGCAATGATGTTGACAAAAGACTTATTTTGTTGCTCAAGGGAAGTCTATTTGAACGTTGGGAAGTCGAGAGAAAGCTTGTGATACCTCTCCCCCATGTAGAGTATATTCTCGGTACCTTACATCAGCTTTTTGTCAACATTAGCGACTTTTTTTATTTACGTTTGTCATCAAATTTGTATAAAATTTACTCTCATCGTGACAACGATGGACAAAATTTATCCTTCTATCAAATATGTGCTTTGCAGACAACCCCGCAAAGCGTTCCAAAATTTCTCTTTATCAGCCACAGAAAAATCCGAGCCGAAACATGAGCTAACCTCAAACTTGGGTTAATAAACCGAAGATATCTTCTCATTCTCGCCTTTCCTCTATTGAAACACTCAGAAAAAGGCTGGGAAAATCGCATTTTCTGGAGTTAATTCAACGCCTTATCGACCTCCATATAACGCATGTTATTTCTCTTCTTTTCTTCTATAGTAAACTCATCTTTTTAGCAGTGTATTCGAATGGTCGACGGGACAGCTGGTTGAAGGTCGTACGGAGGTGCGCGCAGAAAAGACACAAGACGAGTGTTGGGCCCCTCGATAAATTGCTTTTAACGCTGACTAGAGAAATAAAAGAAACGATGAAAAATGTAGGACACAAGGACCTTTGGAAAGAGACTTAAGAGAAGCGAATTAACTCCAGAAAATGCGATTTTCCTAGCCCTTTTCTGAGTGATTCAATAGAGAAAAGGCGAGAATGAGAAGATATCTTCGGTTTATTAACCCAAGTTTGAGGTTAGCTCATGTTTCGGCTCGGATTTTTCTGTGGCTGACAAAAGGAAATTTTGGAACGCTTCGCGATAATCGCCGAAGCACATATCTAAATATACTAAACGATAAATTACTGTCGATTTCGTTTATCGTTACATCAAAGTGAGATATCCGCGTTATTATAACACAACAAATGCTCCGTTTCTTAATATCCAGGTGGAGTTCTTGGAGGAGGGCAGTGTTGGCAATCACCGCTAAGACCACGGCTACCGGGTAATCCTGGCTCTCCTGGGGCTCCACGACGTCCTTCCCTTCCTGGTCGTCCGGGCTTAAAATATAATTTGTTACATTAAACGTATGTTAACTCTACCTGTCCAGGTTTCCCCTTAGGCCCAACCTTAGTGCCTCCGATCTCTCCTTGGCATCCAGGAAGACCACGAACACCCTTAGGCCCTGGTGCTCCAGGTGGGCCTCTTGGTCCTTCAACTCTCAAGACTCTTCCGGGGATTCCAGGAGCTCCTGCAGCCCCAGTAGGGCCAGTTGGTCCAGGAGGTCCGGGTGGTCCAACCATTCCAGGTTCTCCTCTCTTTCCGTCGATTCCATTGTTTCCGTGAGATCCACGAGGTCCTGGTGGTCCTTTAGGTCCTTGTAATCCAGGGGGACCTGGTGGTCCGGGTGGGCAGATAATGCAAGGTTCATTAAGAGGCTGATCAGCAGCAAGAACAATACCATCACGACCACTATTTCCAGGCCTTCCAGAAACTCCATCTTCTCCGTCATTTCCGTCATCTCCAACTGGGCCAGGTGGACCAGGTGGGCCGTGTTTCCGACAAGCACATTGAGCGTTGTTAGATGCGCCAGGTGGTCCAGTAGCGTAACCTTCTTCTTCAATTTCTTTCTGCTCTTCTGGTTCAGTTTCTGTTCCCGATTCTTTTTCCTTTTCTTCGACTTCAGATTCTGTTTTCTTTTCGAATTTGGCCGCGCTTTCCTCTTCATCTTTCTCTTCTTTTGAATCAGTACTCTCTCCAATATCCTATAAACATTTCATTAACCTTTATAAAACCTCCTTACCTCTTTGCTGACCTGTACCCCAACAAGATCTTCGTCCTTCACAAAAGTTCCAAACATCCATCCTCTCTTTTGTCGCTGAAGTCTTGCCTTCGGCAACTCCCCATTCTTTCCCATGTGATACAATTCTCTCCACATATCACGAACTCGGACTTTACAGACCTCAGCTTCCAAACTGACTTCGTTTCCGATTGTGTGCATCCAATTGAAAGTGGCTGGAAGGGCGATCATGCAGACCAAAAGAGCGACGGTGGAGATGGCCACAGCCCAAAAGGCAACCAATCTGGCTTCTCTAAAAGGTAGCATAAATACAGTAAGAGCAAAACGTAACAATCTCATGAAATCTGACTTACTTGTGAGCATACGTCTCCTCGTCCTTCCTTAGCAGATTCTCCATAATGGCTCTGCTGAAAACAAAATAACGCCACAGGTGTGACGGCCTTTCACTTTTAAACCAGCGCTACTCCACCAACATCCCTGCCTCGCCCGCCCCATCGATAACGGATATTCAGACGATTTTCATTAAACCGGCTCCAGTGGCCTTCAGGTTTTTGCGCAAGAGTTTCGAGAAATTATTCAAGAATCGGAATTCGCCGCTCCATCAATACAAAAAAAGACATATTTGTCTGTGCTCATTTCGAAGTCATATCACAAAGAAAATAGGTACATTATTATATATATATTATATATACAAACAAATGATTACATTAATTACTGAAATAAATGAAGTTTTCTGATATATTCGGTCTGCTTGGCTTCGATTTGCTTCAAGTTCTCCAATTGTCGTTTGGCATGTTCTAATTCAACAGCTTTTTCCTGAATACTAGCCTGAAAATGAAGCTATACGGTAAGTATTTTTCTTACTTGAATCCTCATTGTATCCTTACTACTATCTTGATTCGATTGTATCATTTTCAATTCATTGGCAGCATTCATGGCTATAATTTTCTCACGATCTGCCAGCTCTCCTAACTAAAATTTATATTGAGTAATTTTATTTTCATAAAAAAGGTTTATAAAAATTACCTCTTTAAACACAAAGGTTTATAAAAATTACCTCTTTAAACACTTCCTGTACGTCACTCAACCTTCCTTGTAATTCTCCAACATTATACGTAAATTGATCACATAGTTTTTGCAATTCGATGGACATTTCAGTTACTTCTACAACAATGTAATCAAAAAAAATTAAAACATACCTGGATCTCCGATCCTCAAACTATTCATATCGTCCACGGTGATCCCATTCATTTTGGAAGTGATCAAAGATTCACTGTTATTAAGATTCATGCCTAATTGAATAAGCGTGTCCAACAAAGACGTCCGAAGATTGGAAGTTGGAGACAATTCTTGTTGCCATGGAGATACTGGACACGGAAGAGCATGATGACTGGCTTTTAATGCTAAAAGTATCCTAATCTCAATTGGAGATCCAATTAGGTTTCAAATAAAATGGAGAAAGATCTTTCAAATCCTCGTTGATGATGAAGCACAACGGAAACATACAAAATTACACAAAAAAATATAATTAAGCTTTTTGATATTGTTTTATCAAAAGGTGTTAAAACGATACTCGTAGCAAAGTTCACGTCTGAATTAACCGTTGATGAGTCGATCGTAGTATTTGTTGACAAATTCCATGTTCGGTCTGCAAATCTCCATCACTTCACTATAAAACAAAGTCAATTTTATTTGTGACATTTCGTCGAAATGGAAAAAAAAATATTTATTTTCAACCTCTTGCAAGACGCAAGAGGGCTTTTTCGCGAATTCGGGCAAGGAGGAAATCGTTCCAAGTTTATGTAGGACGCGCTGCCTCAGCACTTTCCGAATGCTCAAATTATTTCCAATAGTATTTACCATCGATTTCAGAGAGTCTTTAATGGACGGATGTGCATGGTCAGCCGCATGTTTGGAGTTTTTCAGACGGCACGTATTTTGGCACCCAGTTCGAGATTAACGAATCAAGTAAGCTATACTTATTTATTTTTGTTTTTTGGTGGTAGAGGCCGTTGTTATGCGACAGGAAGAAGTAGTAAATTTAACAAACTTGCGTGATCGGTAATTCTGGATTGGTTTTGAAATTTTTAGAGGATCGTGCAGAAAGCATACTTATCTCACAAGGTTTTATTTGAAGTGGTTGTTTCTATTGGATCACGATGGATCCATAATAATAACATTAGAAGTTTGTTTCAAAACAGTTAGATTGCTCTTTTAGGTCGAAAGTTTAAACTAGAGGTCAACTGCACGTCCTTTTTGCCTTCTCACTCTGATTGCTTCTAAGTTTTCTGGTCCTTTGATTTTCTCTATAGGAGTTGGGCTAAATATAATAAAAGGAAGTACAATTAAATTGAACTTTTACCAAAGTACTCTTTCGAAGCAATGTCTCTTAAATTTTTGATTCTATGGATACTTTCAGCGTTCCCTCGGCGACTGGCGAAGTGGAGTTTTTCCAAAAGGTAAGAGGTTTTTAACGTTGTTTAGATAATGTTTTGAAAACAACTGATTGCCGTATGTTCGTTGCAATTTCTGATAACTCCAAACTCTTTTTTGTTCTTATTCCCTCACATTTTTTATTTTTACTTTGCTCTAGGTCTTTCTGCACTTTATTAGATAAGCCAAAAAGTGTGAACCATTCTTTTGCTGAAATAATATTTTGGGACTTCTGGAAGGGTTGAAAGGTTTGGAAAGGGATTTGTTTGTTTTTTGGATGAGAAGTTCCCATTTCTCTGAAGACTTTCGCGGATTCCAATTTAAACCGGATAAATGGATATTTGTGCAGAGAAAAGGAGTGTTGCTTTCTGTAGACCATTTGATTTAAACATCATTCGTCTTATTTTGAAATTGTTTCTTATTTATTTTCAGATAGATTTCAAAAGAAATTGATGCGAAGTAGTGGTCCGGGAGGTCAGAATGTTAACAAAGGTGAGCGTCGTATCTTATAGGTAAAAATATTTTTTATTTAACATGATCTCATTGTTTCAGTAAATACAAAGGTGGAGATTCGGTTTGATCTCAGGGGATGCGATTTCCTCCCCAGCTCAATTTGTGAGCGAATGAAGGAGAAATTTCCTTCAAGGTGCACCAAAAATGGAGAATTCGTGATAACATCGGACGAAATGAGGACGGCGGTGAGTAGAATGTTTTTTATTTTATGAGCGATTTGGGGAAGATGACAGTGATTTGGAAGGGAATTATGCACAGGACGCGCTTCTTCCCTCCATTTCTTTATTAGATTGGGTTTCCATTTATATTGCACAAGGCTGATTTGAGATCAGAAATCTCTTTTGTGAATGTTATTGTTAGTGTTTCAGGAGAAAAACGAAGACATTTGCTATAATAAACTGCAGAAGATGTTGTTATTAGTGGAAGAGGAGCTGCAACGAGAGAACAGGAAACCAACAGACGAGGACAACGTGGTTTTGCAGTTAAAGTAGGTCCAAAACCGCACGATTTATTAGTTTTAGAAAAGAAAAGGCCGCTGAGGTTAGGAAATTGGCCAAGGAAACCCAGAAAATGAAGAGACGCTGGCGTTCCGAGCAATTTTTTGACTGAGATCTTTTTAAGATTTGTTTTTTTTATGACTAGTATTTTTAATCCCTTTACATTTTTGGGTGTTTGTTACAAGTTTTATTCTTGTTAACTATCAATTTTACTATCTTTAAAATAAAAGTATATATTCTGTGCATGCTTTTCTTGATATTATACTTCTTTTCTCTTTTCCCAAGGGTTTCCATCCTTGATTTTTGATTGACCTCAATGGGAATTTTGATTTTTTAACAGTACTGATAAGGATTTTGTGGGTTGATGCTCTGATTCTGCCGTTTTGTTTGATCTCTGAGCTATAAATTTCAGTCTGAAACCACTTGCCACTTATTAGTCGTTGTCCTTGTCATTAAATCGCGATGGAAGGTTGTATAATGCGCGAACAGGCACTTGCTCGGGTGATAAGACCTTTCTTTTATGTTTGAAGTCTTATCAAGAAAGGCCCGAACAGTCCATGCCTTCCTTCTTCATTTAACTTTTCGATTCAATTTATTGTCTTTTGTTATAAATCTTTCATAATATTCGAATATCCGGAATTATTTTCGTGTTGATTTAGTTTGATTTGCCGCGAGATGCCTTTTACAATTTTTTCGTACTGACATGGTTTTAGTGGGAATGAAACCGTTATTGCCAGCGACCAACGAAGATGATCACACAATTCTGATGAACAACAAAGATGTCGAGCAGGGCCGTCCTCTTCAACTGAATGGGATAAATTCTCCCCCACGACACACTCATGCCGTCCATCAGAAAAAGGAACTCAAAACACAAAGAATCAAGCTGATGGTCATGATCTCAATGACATTCTTCTTCTTTGTCGTTGAGTTGGTCTATGGTTACATGTCAAATTCGATGGCTTTAATAGCCGACTCATTCCACATGTTGTCAGATGTTTTGGCATTAATCGTTGCCTTGGCCTGCATAATTGTGAGTATTTATTGGATGTCTTTCGTTGGTTTAGACAAAAAATCTCAGTTGATTTCATTAAACGGCACTTGAGATGGTTAATGATCTCAATTTCCTTTTAGATCGCGAATCGAAAGACAAAATCTCAGTCGAATACGTTTGGATGGGTAAGGGCAGAGCTTATTGGAGCACTTGTCAATGGCGTCTTTCTTCTCGCACTATGTTTTACCATTTTCTTGGAATCAATTGAACGATTGGTGGAGCCCCATCCTCTGAAAGAGCCTCTTAATGTCCTAATTGTTGGTATCCTTGGTCTCATTGTGAACATCATTGGAATGTTCTTGTTTCATGGTGAGATTGGTGTGTCGCTTACTTCTTTTGCCTCTAATTTAGCTAACGAGATGCTGTGGATTTGAGTACTTATAATTTAACATCTTTATTTTGAGTGACGCACTTTAAATTTTTTTGTGTCAACATTAATTTTAGGTCATTCTCACGGTCATAGTCATGGTGGAAGTGATGGGATTTCTGAGGAGAATATTGCCGGAAGCAGTGGATATTTGGCCACATCACATCAAGAAGGGGCTATGGTTATTGCTGATTTGAAAGGCAGTGAAGATGAAGTAAATACGAAACAAAATGGAAATGGAATCACAAGTTCAGAAACAAATAAAACAGAAAAGAAGAAAAAGAGCAGTAAGTTGACCGATGTTATCATTGTTTATTTTTTAGAAGGATCGGCTCAGATGAATATGAAAGGAGTTTACCTCCATATTGTTACTGATTTCATTGGATCAATCATTGTTATCCTGACAGCCTCTGTATCTCTTTGGTTCCCAGACATGCAGTTCCTAAAATACTACATGGATCCAAGTTTGTCCATGATCATGGTCATCTTGATCATGTCATCTACGATTCCATTAGGTAATAAGGACAATTTTAAACTAGTTTATTTGTAGTTTAGATCAGAATATATTTGTATTTCTATTCCCTGGTATGAAATAGCTATTTTTAGTTAGAGAAACGGCCCTTATTCTTCTCCAAACAACCCCAGATGATGTTGATGTACAGACAATTGAAGAGAAACTAATGGCCTTACCTGGAATCCTTGCTGTCCATGAGTTCCATGTCTGGAGATTGGTCGCCGTTCGAATCATCGCGACGGTTCATATTCATTTTGCCACATTTGAGGACTATCTGAGAAACGCCGAACAGATCAAAGAGATCTTCCATGATCATCAAATACATTCGGTCACTGTTCAGCCAGAATTCACTGTGGTAAGACCTTGGCGGACTTGACGCAAATTCAGAATATTTTTTCTGACGTATCAAATTAATAATTTGTGTTTATTCACTCTGAATATTGTTTTAGATGCGGAAGGAGAACTTTGGCTGTGCTCTAAAGTGTGAACCCGAAGACTGTCAACAAGCCACATGTTGCCAAACAGAAACCTCCAAATCCCCATCTCCCAAAGACACTAGTAGATCGACGGCGCGATCAGGAAAGGCTGTTTAGCGATGAATGACTGATCCCATCTTCAATCTCTCATTTATTCCGGTCGAGTGTACTGTAATTATTTGTTACCGTGTATGTAATTAATGCAATAATCGTTTAATAATAAATAATGGTTTGTTTACACTCAGGTATTAATATCAATTCACAATTCTTTTTCAATTCCTATCATGTATTGGCCATCGGAATCCCATCAATTGTTTGCAACACTTGATTGGTCACATCCTCGGATTCTAGGATGTCGATGGCATTGAAATCGGTGAAGAGTTTGAGTAAATCTTCTTCGGCGGGCCTTAAAGATCATAAATAACAACAAACTGTATTAAAACTTACATCAAGCTCTCCGATCCCTGCGTTTCTTTTATATCAAAGGTTTCGTTCAGTTTAACGGGGGTAACCTAAACATCAAAATGTAAATATTTATCTTATATTTAAAGGAAAACATACCAATCTGAGGACTTCTTGATCAAACATAACAAACTCCACATCAGTCAGCAAAATGAGTTTGAAATTCTCATTCAACATGACATACATCCCCAGTAATTCGACGGTTCTTTTCTCTTTATCCGGTTCTCTCAAGAAGAGTTCAAACCAAGACGGAGGGGGAGATGATTTAATGTTGAACAAGATCTATAACAATAGTAACTTGAGAATCGACCTTAATTAAAGAATCATCAAAATTTACGTGTAACACACCAACGCCTGATCTGAATACGAAGCTCGGACGACTTTTTCCACCAAATCTTTGTCCGTCCATTTGCTATCCTTCATGTCGACAGTATTGCAATCGTTGTAGAAGAATTTAATCATATTCAAAATATCGCCACGACGACTTTGGATCAACGGCCAGGGTTCCCTCCAACTGACTTGTCTAAAAATAAATAAAATAAAATAAATTAACAAAAACTCCTACCGTAGTAATTCCACTACCAGCGTTTGGATGGACGTGAACTTCTCTTCGTATGTGATATTATACCTCAACATAGCACTTCTCCATTTTGTTATGATGCTCTAAACAACTAATTTCCTAGCAATTTTCTTACATTTTTTGTCTCTCCACCTTGTGAACTGACCAATACTCTGAAAGCGGCCATAAAAACACAATTCCCAAGTAAATTATCAAGTTTTGATTTTGTTGATGACACCATATTCCTCCATCTAAACAAAAAAGAATATAATCAAACGAAGGGGTTACCTGTTTTGCATTCCTCCAATAGAATTTAATACCAAATCACCTCTTTCTCTATAAAATATAACTCTAGTCAGCTTCATGACGGCGTTATGTTCGGATTCAAGATCTTTTTCCAAAGCTTTTGCCCTCCGGGTCAGGTAATCCAAGTCATCGGTCAGTCCGGCCAAGAGGTCTTCTTTGTTTCGCACTGTTTTTTCAATCTCATTGGCGGCTCTTCTCAAGGTTTTGATCGACCGATTGCATCTGAAAATAATCAAAATTATATATGATGATTTCTAATTTACACTCACATAATATCTATTAAATTCACAGTACAATATAATAAAATACCGCTTACTTTGCGACATTGATAGAACTCATCACCCATTGTGCCAGTTCCGCGCCTAAAGGGCTTTCCAATTGCAGTTTGGCAGGCTTGAAATCCTTTCCATCAGTCGATCTTTGTAATTCTTTCAGTTTCTGAGGAGTAATATGACTAGGCCTAAAGTCTTTAATTCTTTGTTGGAACGACATCTTCATTATCATTTTACTAGAATTTTTCCATGCCTCATTCACATTCCGATCTAAAAATATAAATAGCATTAATGATTTAACCAACCAGATTTATAATTCTTTTCGACCAATTTCCTTGTACATTCAATAACAGCCCTTAGAGCAAGAGAAGGTTGTTTTATGTTAGCCAACTTCTTGTAATCATCGGCTTCGTATTCCAACAACCCGGCCAAAGCATCGTGAAATTCAGCCTCAGGATCTTCAAGGGCCATGTTAATCTTGGAAGTTTTTTGTAGCAGCTTTCCTCGGACAGCTTGGAGATCTTTTTCAACTGATGCAATTTTCTGAAAAAAGAAAGCGTAACATACGATATTTTGTGCAATATTGCATCGATCATATTACCGTTTCTAACTTCTCCTTGATCTCTTTATTCTCTTCGATACATTTCTTCAGAAAGTCATAAACCAAAGTCTGATCTTCTTTCCGTTTTTGCAGTTCCCATAAGCTTTTATTGGATCCTATAATACTCAATTCTTTGATTCTCATCGTTGTCTGGAGAGCATTTTCCAATCGTTGGACTCTTTTTTGGATCATGCTGTACACAGTTTCATATTTTAGATTATCCAACATCAAAGTCATAATGATAAGTATAAAAGGAATTAAAATATTACTTATTCCTTCCATTATAAGCTTGAACAGTCAACCTTGTAAGGTCATAGAGAAGCTTCGGATCTTGGAACAGATTCAGGCAAGAGAAGGACGACTTTATGATGATATCCTTGGTATTGGCAAATAATATTTCAATCGTTTCGCAAAGTCGGGTTTTGTTTTCCGCCGAACATTCGGCGATTATCTTCTCCATAATTCGTCGGGATTCTTTTTTGCCGATTGTCTAAAAAATCAATAATTAAACGAAGGATGAGACTTACCATATACTGGTCTCCACTGCACCATTCAAACTCCGTGACCGTCTCAGGAGGGGATAAGAAAACACCATGCAAGAAATCAGCGACTCTTGCCTCGAGGGTCGATCGGAGAAGATCCACATTTTTGAAAGCTTCAAACGACAAAAATTGACAGTACCGTTGTCTAGAACAATTTAATTTTAATTTAAACGCCTTACCCCGGCAATCGTATGTTGGACGATTGTACTAACGTGGCCAAAGTCTTTTCGCTTTCGATCATCTTTTCCGCCATTTTGATTACGACCGTGTCATTGAGCAAATCGGCGATTAATGGACTTTGTAGCCACTGTTTCAACATCTTCAGCCATTCCTTCGGGACCATTTTGAACTATAAAGATGTTTTTATACATCAATGACAAGCCCAGCTCCAACTATAAAGGTTCTTACGCAATAATCACAATGGAAAACCACCACAACTGGATGGTTCGCAGTAACCAGCATATTGATTGCTCTGATGATTGTTGACTTCCATGAATTTTCGAATGTTTCTGCGGTCGTCGGATCTAAGAAACAATGGAAAATCTGGCCACCCACTCCGAATGCAGCCATCTTCACGCATTGAGTTCGTCCACATCCAGGAAATCCACCCACAACAAAATGTTCATTGTGTTCTCGGAATGCATGCATTAGACGTTGAACGTGGTCCGACACAAAACTGAAACAAACTAAATTAGAATTTATGTACTTACTCCGTAATAACCAGGTCGATATTGAATCCCTCGTGATTTTTGGTATATTCAAAATGTAAATTCTCCAGAGTTTTGTTGAAATCGGATCTTTTACTGATAATCTGATAATTCAGGCCATCCATTGTCTCTTGGCCAGCCATTTCCGAGTAAAGCAAGTTGGCTAAATCAAAATCGACCAGCTGAAGATGTCCTTCTTTCTTCTACAAAATCACATGTATTTTTCTTCTTTTCTTACCCCATAAAAATCGTCATCATCTTCATCATGTTCATCACCTTTAACCGAAGGGAAAAGCCGTTCCATAGTTGTGCCCAAAGTCTCTGTGATTACTGTATCAAATGAATTGAAGAAAGCTCTTCTTTTATCTTCGGAAAGTTCTCGATCAACGGAAGCTCGAAGGATCTCATGGCACCACAACCGTTGCATCGAATCGAGATCCGGGGTGTTATCGGGAAATGCAAACATCATCGACTTGGCCAAGCGGATCACAAATGGAAGCAATTCCTTTTCATCCTTAAAGTATTTTAGAAATTATTTCTTCTTGGACTTACTCTCCCCATAGCTTTAAATATTTTTTCTGACGCCAAACTAAGGGCAGGTGCCAGTTGAAGATAATCGGAGGAGAAAGTCCTGAAACAGTGACTTTAAATATTCATTTATCTTACTTTGTCTTTAGATGCCAAATCAGTAATTGTTCGAAGATGTATCGAAGTTCTTCCAAGGTCGGAGGTTTGATTGGGACCACATTAAAGTTCCTTTTGAACCCACCGTACTTCGAACATTTCTCGTATTCCTCAGTATCCATTATCAAGATAAACTAAAATAAATAAAAACAATAATAACTTCACTTACTTTAAATTTGGAGGAACAAACCTGTGGTTCATTTTGATAGACCAACATACTCTGGTCATTATACATTTCAAGCAAGGCCTTACAGGTCTCAGTGAAGTGAAAATGATCGATAATTAAACACTAAAAATAATAAAAAGAATTTAAATTTTGATTACTTACAATTTTTTTATCCTCCGAGAGTTGCGCCAATTTATTTTGCATTGTTTTCAATTGAAAACGGCCAATGCAATCCAGAAAAACAAACTTATATCCCTGCTGAGAGTAGTCCAAGTACTTTACCAACCGCTAAATATAATAGTTAAATGAAGAACTGAATTAGAGAATCTTACTTTAATCGCCGTACTCTTCCCACAAAATCTAGGCCCAGTAATAATAAAATGCGTATCCGAATTTATGAAAACCTTCTCAAATTCTATAAAAAATCGATCCATGGAAATGAAATTGACATAAATCTGTGATAGACTGAGCTCTTTGGCCAACATCGATTTCACTTGGAGATTGTCGACCCATTTTATCCAAAACCCGGGTTCCTAAACACGGATTTCCATCAAAATATAGCTATCTTACAGTAGATGACAATCTGAATTGACTAATTGGAGCTGGCAGTTTCCCCATGTCCGACGAGTTCCTATCCCAATCATTGCCTCTTTCTTCTACAAACTTGGTGGCTTCTACAGTATCCCGTTCCATGTAGATAAGTATATGATTGAAGCAGCTTTGTACTGTCACTGATCTCAGGAGCTCACCATAATTGGCCGTTGTGATTTGAGGCATAGTTTCCTTCAAATCAATCTCCAAACGCCAGAGCATCAATCCAAAAGAAAAACTCTGGAAAATTGATTGAAGAAGCAATCATATATTATACCGTTTTCATTGAGAACATCCTCAACAAAGGTAATATCAATATTTCTACTGTGCTCGTGACTACATCAAAGTACTCTGATCGCTTGATTAGCATGTCTAGAGCAGTCTTGAAGCTACCCCATAGCTCATCTTGATTTTCTTTGTTCTGCTCTGGCAAAGAAACGGTTCGAATTTCATACCTCTTTAGCCATTCATCCACTGATTTCTAAAACAAAATTTAACTACACCCCCTTTCATTATATCCTCCTACATCTAAGTTCGGTAAACAGAGTATAAATCGAATATTCTTAGCGGCATAAAAGTTGCTTCCATCTGTCATTGTCAAGTAAGATCCTGGAGGCATTTCGGGGACGACTGCCGGAGAGTGAGAATAAAACAAGGTGCTAATCTGAGGGAAATGACTTTCAAGTTGATCAATTCCGTAGAATATGAAGAATCGGGGTGCTCGAATTGAAACGGACTGTCTTCTTGATGCGGTTTCATCGCTGAGGCCAGTCCCACTAGTACCAACTCGGCTAAACGCAGTGGTAACTCGGTTCGAATGAGACGTGGCTGCAATAGTAACCATAAAAGTTGAACAAGGAGGAACAACAATCACTTACACATTCTCTCCGCCTTTTCGTCGACGGCTGGCATGATACTTCGAAGGGATTTTATCAGATATCCAAGACTACCCTCCCCAAAACCCTCTTCACTTGAAATCAGTTGATTATGTTCCAGAGCGTCAAAATATATCCAGGTAGCTCTTGAATTTGTTTTGCTCATAGTTTCAATTAATGCATCCTTGGCTGACGACCCAGCACAAGCCAAAGCAAAGTTCACATTGGACATAGTAAAATTGATAGCTTCGGCGCCAAACAAGGCGTCGTTCACAATGTCTTCGGGATTTTTGGTTGATTTTTCGACTTCTTTATGCTAAAATTATTTTTATAGAGTAATATCTCGACGATGCATTAAAAAGGCATTATAATGTAACCTGAGGTGGTCTTTGTCCAGCTGCTGTTGGAGGTGCCACCGAACTCCTTCTTCTTTTGACCGGAGTACTTTTTGGAGCTAATTTATCAATGCTTGGCTTATTCTCGTTTGCTTGATGATGTAAGAACAACTTCACATGATTGCTCAATCGGCTTGCAAATGAAGTATTAGTGCTGCAAAGAACCAATCGAACACAGTCCGTCTCAATTCGGTCAATGGTCAACAACAAGTAGTTCAACTGGGCCTCCGTGAGTTGATCCAGGTTCTCCAAAACAAAGAGGACTTCGTTTCGTTGACAAGCCTACGATCATTAGAAATAATTAAACGGGCTTGACTTACCTTGGTCACCTTATCAAAAACATCGTTCTCTAAACTCGGATGACAATTGACGAAACGAATAGAGATCAGAAGATTCCTGGCCAGAGATTGAACACGAGATCGCACTTCATTCAATTGACCGGAGAAGACCGGAACCTTTCCAAGTGCCCAATTATGAGTGAAGATTGCACTAGAATAAGAATTTCTACTGTATAGAAATCATTCTTACTCAGTCAATACCATAGGAATCAGAGAATGAATAAAGTCGGGACAGAGAGGGACCACCATGTTATTGCCTCGAAGAATAATTTGGAGCTCGTTGGTCTCATCCTAAAATAAATAATTATTGAATAGTGATAACTTGAGCCCAATTTCCATGCAGCCATTGCCAAGATGTAAAACCGAAAATAGAGATGGAAGAATCGATAGAGAATTTTGTCAAATCAAAAAGATATTTTTGCATTCGATAAAATAAAAATGTTTCTCAAATATTTTTTACTAGGGTTGTGCCGCCCGTCAAGTTGACGGTCTGTCAAGTTGTCAAGTTGCCGTCATTTTTGTCATGACAAATTGCTCTGTCATTTTGATTTGTCAAATTGATTTTTTTGGGGAACTTTTTAGAATTTTGCCAAAAAATCGAGAATTTTGACCCACAACGAAAAACTGTCCCGCCAAACGAGGACGAAGATGATCCGAAATAGGTCTACTTAACTCCTTCTGTCATTATAAGCTGTTGTTTTAATGTTTACATGGGCTTGAACATGCTTGAAAGCATTATACTACCTTGATTAATGTTTGTTTAATCGTTAGACAGCTTCCGACCGACACAACAGCAATTTGACGCAATTTGACAAAAATGACAGTAATTTGACGTCACTTTGAAAAATTCTGTCAAAATCACAACCCTAGTATTTACGAATAGTACAGTACGCCCACATACCATTTTATTGCTTGCCAGTTTAAAAACCCTTTTTCTGGAATCCGCTTACCTCATAGTTATATTTGAATCCGCTTTCTGTGTTCATGTGTAAGATGAAGTCATTGATGACATGCGTGATTCGAAATTGAGATTTCATCAAGCTTCTATGTTGCGTGAATTTGACATAATCCTAAACCCATTTTTCTGTTTTTTCAATTTTCTCTTTACCTTTATAATTAATTCTTTGAGGACCTTCTCCAGAGCGATGCAAAACTCCTTGGGTCCTTGATCATAAAGAACGTCGGTTGTTATTAATTCGTCTAATTTTATTTTTTCTCCTGAAATCGCGGCCATTTACACTTCGTTTGTTATACTTGCCTTCAATGTTTATACAGACTAATTTGGTGTCCATTTCGACGAGGCTTCTGAGAAGGGGGAAGCATTCTCGTTGAAGGATCGTTAGTGCGTCATCGATGTCATTGATGGACAATAGTTTCAACAGATCTCCGTTAGACATTAGGGCAATTCGAGGGTTAACTTCTCGAAGATTTATCAGATATTTTTGCATTCCATTTACACATCTGTTTAGATGTTTTTGGGCGAGGTCTAGCCAGCAATTGATGTGTTTTCCATCAATAATCTTAATTACAAATCGCTCTTCATCAACGTAACGGGACAATCGTCTGTAGTTGTTTTTAATTTTTGATTATCTTTTATATCCCATACCTAAAGTACTTTGTGCACGTCCTGAATTCTTTGAATTCATCGATAACCTTCTGACTTGAATGCTTCATCACATTGGCTACTCGTTTCCAGGTCTCCAGGACTTTGTTCCATTTCTTCAAGATCTGCAAAAGTTTTGCAAGATCATCGGTCCATTGGTCTAAACTCTGATTGGTATAGCTCTTGTCATCTGGATCTCTATAAGCACGGATCTTTGTGTTATGTTCTTCTGCTGATTTGAGTAAAGTGGCCAAATTGGAAGGGATCTGAATCCCCCAGAAGTTTGTTAAAATCATGTTGAAGGATGCCTAAAAAATAAAGGTACAGTCCTTCTCAAATCGATAAATTGTTGACAACATACACATTTTCATCTTCCCTTAGCTTTCAGAAAGCCTTACCTCAGTCCAAAAATCAGTAATGAAGTTGGCCTGATCAGCGATTGCTCCTTCTCTCTCCGCAATAAAAGCAATGGGCTTCAGTTTGCTGACATACAAATTCAAATTGAGCTCAGTGATCTGAGCGACGGTTGCATTTGCGTATTGTGCAAGGTTGAATCCGACAATGTCGGACATCTTTTGCCAATGTCGTTCATTCAATCGAGGGCAGGACATAACCTCGAGAACTGGAATATGATGTCTGAATTGTTCAATTTCTGTTTTTAATTGCGTGGAGAAGGCTTTGGCTGCTCTTTGTATTTCAATTTTGGGTCCGATTGAAGCCAGAATCTCGAAGAACGAATCCACAAAATTTTGACAATCTGACACGCGGATGTCTGTTCGTCGTCGTTTGAAGAAGTCCCTGAATTTGGCTTCACTATCATTTAGTATTCTAAACATACTTTCGGAACTCATGGAATCGTTTGCACCATTCGAAGAGCGACCATAAAACGTTGACTTGGTCTCCGAGGGAAGTGAGTTCAGGGAGGTGCAACACTGGGAAGTTGACCACCTAAATTAGTAACTGATATTATTAAATCAACAAATGATAAAAGAATAATATTTTTTCTGTATCTGAAGAAGTTTCCCGGTTACCTTCTCTTGGCAGTTGAGTTCTTTCAGTTCATTGAGTAGATCCATAACCATTGGCTTTAGGGCTCTCATTTCGATAAGATATTGATCAACTTCTTGTGGATCAATGAAGCCATGGATAACTTTCAGTTGGACGATTGCTGCTTCTGTTTGTTGTTTTATGGTCTCTTCTCGTTTCTAAAGTGATTTTTTAGATGGATCAAACGGTGAGTTTCTTTTCGGCTACTGTACACTTACTCTAACAAAATGTGCGAAAATATGCAATCTCCTTTGGAAGAACATATTATGATCAGCTATGTGACGTGGCAATGCTCTCCTTGTTAGTGCAACATTAATCAAATAGTCATGTTCAGCTGGATCAAATTGGATGACTTGAGTTAATTTGTGCATTCGATCATACGCTTCGACCAATGCATTCACAGCTCTTGGGAGATCAAATTGGGTTATCTCCATTACTTCGCCCTATACAGACTTTAGTTGATTAGTTTTACGATCTCACTTTGTTCTTTAACATTGTTGTTGGATCCATCGATCGGAAATTGAGAACTTTTTTGAATTTAGTGAACTCCTTTTGTAACGACGCCACAGATCTGTAAATAAATAACAGTTCCTTTGAGGTTACTGTGAACAGACTTACTCATGAAAACTTTCTCTGATTTGTCTAGAGCACTTCAAAATTACGGTATGAGCTCTGTCTTCCAAGACTCCCCAAACTTTTGACATTTCGATGGAAAAACAATTGACTTTTATTACTTTAGGGCCTTTAGAAAGTTTGATTAAATTCTCGCGGGAGGTTAGGAATCTCTCGATAAGGTAGTTCTCAACGGCATTTTGGGGAATCTAGAAAGTGATATATCTCTTATTAAGTCCTCTTGTTACCGGCTCATTATGAATAAGAGACGAGAATTGCGCGATAACTGGATTCCGTTGAAATTCATCGTTACTTTTGTCGACAAATTTGAGTATTTCATCTGTATATTGTGTAATCTCTTCTGCAGTCAGTCGGATTCTCTCATGACGAGCGAGTTCTAGGATTGGTGATTTCAAATCATCCTTCAGTTTATCCAATGAGATGTTCAGTTTCCTTTCTTGGGCTTTGCATTCCACTTTGATCACACCCATCTAAATAACACTCCTCTAATCATATTTGATCCTCACCGCATTCTTTAATGTTTGGATGTATCCTTTAATCGATGCATGAGCGCTTTTCGTGCACTCTTGACTCAACGTAATTTCGGTCGCCCTTTTCTTTTTAATCGGGAGATACGGTATCAGTCCTTCATCAATTCCTCTATGGAAGGCATTCATCAACGTTAATATTCGATTTCGAATGCTCTGAGATGTCAGAGATCCAGTTCCACTCAGCCAGGAATTGTTAAACAGTACTCCTTCTCTAAAATATAATATTTTAGGTAAACGTATATTGGTTTACCCACCGTTCTTCAAAATATTTTCTGATTCGGAATCGGGCCAGGTTGGAGAGAGATACAGCAGTGCTTGGTCGTACTAATTTGATTTTGCCAACTCCTCGGGATGCTAAAAAATATATATTTAAGTATAATATATACTAGTTCACCTACCTATTATTCTCTCTTCTCTACGAATGTCATCTTCATGGTATTTTCCTGAAAAAAAGTTGAGCAATGCCAGTTTCTCGGCTGTCCAGAACCATAATAATATTTCTTCTGATTCGATTCTAACGAAAGAATCTCGAGGAAATTTGGCCAACTGGTCCTCGGGATCTTGAGAATGGCCTTTGAATTGTTCCTGTTTAACCATCCAGAACCAAACCCTCTAAGAATAGGGTTAAATTTTATCTTATACATACCGCGAACCCCATATCATCATTCCAACTTTCCTTCAGAATTGAATTTACTGTAGTTCGAAGAACACTCTGTTCGAAGGGCCATCGGACAAATTTATTCCTAAAGATACCATCGAAAGACGGTTGATTTACCGTGGAAGGATACTGGCTTTCTTCTCATGAGCAATTGTCCATTTTTTGAGCAACTCCTCGGCATCTGGGGCTCCCTCCAGATATCTGATGTTATATAATTCATTCGAGAATTTAACTGAACATTATTATACCATTAATTTAAAAAACGTTAGCTTACGTTTGAATTTTGTGTTTTCGAACCTCAACCTCGCTTCAGTCATTTTAAGATTTGAAAGGTCACTTTGGCCACTTTCAGAGTCTTTCGAAGATGGAAAACGTTACTTTACGTATGAATTCACACATATTTTATGGTCGAATAAAGCTTACAATTAGAGTCTATTTTTAAATAAATACTGTGAAAAAATTGTGAGTTGCTGAGATTGAGCCAAATCTTGTAAACGGAGACTTTGTAGTTGAGTGTGACCACATTAATGAAATTGAACATGTAATTGATCAAATGTTTGGTATCATTCGTGTATTCATTTGTTCTTGGTATAAAATCGCGAAACAAAGCTCGGACAATTTGAACTGTGCATTCTTCTTTAATTTTTCGCGTTTATCGCTGCTATTTCCCTTTTCTTACACAAGCGTCATGCATTTTTCTTGAGGCAAACTTTTGGGAGTCATCTGTAGTAATCAGAAGACTCAACCGACAAGAAGCGGTATCAATAATCAAGAAATAAAATAATAATTGTTGATTACACCCTGCGCCCACCATTACGCAGGCTGCAGAATGAAGTAAACACTAATCCGGCAGATCTCGGGTTATCGCTCGAAATAGATCATTCTTCTTCCGGGTTGAAGCAAGGTTTACCGTTAGATATTTCGCTCTTATTTCTCGATAACATAAGGCGTATTAATCGAAATATTTTGAATAATAGGAATATTTTACAGATGAAGTTCATTTTGATTACTCTTCTGGTTGTCTCGGTAATTGCTGGCCAACTACTTGGGGGCTGGAATAATGTTGCCTTGAATGATGAAGAAATCCAAGGGTTCCTGCCAAAAATTGAAAAGTTGTACAATCAACAAGTAAACGATGCCAATCAACATAAGGCCATTCGATTTTTAGATGCCAAGTATCAGATTGTCAGTGGAGTGAATTACAAATTCAAAATCGAAATGGGACGAACGAACTGTCGACTGGTCAGTAATAGCGATCAAGTTTGATTAAACATGACTTTTGTTCTGATATTATTTACATTGACTTTTTAAAAAGATGTTATTCAGGGCAAAGTGTGTAACGATCCTTCGGTCAGCAACAAGCACCACATAGAGGCGTCAGTATACAAACAGCCGTGGACTGACACTGAGAGCATCAGTTTCAAACCCTTGAACTAAAAATGAAGATCAAAACATTATATTATCTTATATGTACTACAAGAAAAATATTTTTTACTTTTTATTTAATTATCTGCTCACATAAGTATTTTTAATGAAGGCCCAATAAAAGGAACAAATGGAAATTAACCCTTAATGATATTCTCATCCCATTCTCAATCACCTTTTATTTTTCCCACTAGAAATGATAAAATATCTTGTTCTTTTACTTCCCCTACTGCATGTAGTTCATTCTGAGCAGGAATGTTATGGGATAAGATGTGAGAATGTTCCTGATATTCTGGCGATCGAGAAGGCTTATAACAATCACAGTGGGGATACTAGATATTACGTTGTAGTAAAGGTCAACAACTATACAGAAACTGCTGAAGAGGCCAGAGCTGAGGTTGTAATTGGGCGATCAGAGTGTTACAAGGTCAGTATTGAAAGTCAATTTTATTATAATATTTTATTTTGCTTGTTTTCAGATAAACACAACTTGTTATCCAGATGTAGATGGTGCACAAAACTCGCACAAAGTCCTCGCTTTTTCGGCTAAGTTAGCCAACGGCACAAAAGGAACGTGGTCTGTTCATTGTGATACGATGTCTTGTTCAGAATACGATGTTCGCGCTTATATGATAAAAGACATGTTACTCAAGGTTACTGATGAATACAACGCCCAGAGTGAGCTTGGGAATTCAGTCCTGGCGTTCGAAATGAAGGAGAATAAATTGGAAGGGAATACTCACATGTTAATATTGGGGATGGTCAATACAACTTGTATGAAGGCAAGTCATTTCTGTTTTTATTGTATATGTTCCAGCCCGATTTCAAGTGCGATCTGAATACACATGCAAATTATGAACAACAGTTTTCTGTAGTTGCAAATTTGACGGTGATTCCAGGAAGACAAAAGCCTGTTGTTATATTTAAAGTTTGAAATAAATAAATTTTTTTGATGACAAATCAGGGTTACTGTAGTATGAAATAACTTATTTATTTGTTGGATTAAATGAATGTTATTAACTACGCATGGATTACAAAAGAAACGAATTTTATGTAATTTAATTTGGAATTCCTTTCAATCTGAAGACTTGGATCAGATAATCTTTGTTTTATTGAACATGGATTTCCTTCCGGAACGTCCATTGAATGTTCTTTTATAAGAGTAAAGCCCCTTTTCTTTGAGCAGTTCGCTTTTTCATCGATGAAACGTGTCGCTGCAAAAACGGACAGATTTTTTATAGTTATAACAACGGCTTTATTTTAATTTGGTTTTATTTTATAAACTTTATTTGATATTATACATGATATAAATGACTGTTTTTTCCTTCAGACAACGAACTTTGTATTCCCCGTGAAAGTACAGTATTAACTGCCAGGCCGATTACTTTGATAAGAGCCCCGTTTAAAGTAAAAAATGGTTTTTTGGAAGGTCACAACCTTTTTTTGTATTTTATAGACGGCTGTAAACCTGAGGGTCTTGCCGATATTATAAAATAAGAACCGATTGTGGCCTCCATATCGAAGTAATTTTTGTGTTTCATATATTTTTTAAATATTTTTTTACGTTATTTCAGGCAGTACCCTGTATTTGGAATATAAAAATGCCACCACAAACCATCAACATAATGGTCTCACCAAAGACTGGGACCGCGCCAACAAAGGGAATTACGCAAGGTAAGAAATTCAAAATGTAATCAAAGTTTATAAAAATTTTTTTGCTCAATCACGTGTAAAGCATGCTTAGAACAACAAAAATACATATGAAAATGCCTCTGGGAGATAAGATAGCGGCGTTTAAAGATCGACGAAAAAGAAATCACTTTATTTGGGGGCACGTTCAGATTAAGGATGATGATAAACACAGATTAAGCCTTGATAAAATTTAAGAAATCATTGACGGAAGCCACTTTTTCAGTAATGATTTATTTGAGTAACTTTGACGCACAAAAAGATATTTTCTTGTTCGTCTTGAATGTTCTTTATAGTCAAAACAAAGAACATTGGTTAGATACAAAAACTGTGCCCCATATGGTCAAAAGCTGAGCGAAGAAATTTTAAAACAAGAAATAACTAGAAGAGAGATCAATTAATCATCAAGAGGTCAACATCATACTCGAACGTTTGGAGTTATAAAATCAGAAGTAGAGACTCTTGAGAATAAAAAACATTATGACAACAAGTCATCCGAAAATCTTGGATAACATTTAAATTCCACCCTCACCTCATCTGAGGACAGTCCGGAACAATGGGTGATCAGCCCATTTCCATCAGATTTCCCCTTCTTATCACCGTTCTTTGAGGCTGATAGCAACATCGAGTCACAATTTATTTATTTAAAGTCTCCAAAATATTATTTTAACCACTATTTTCAGCGCGTCTTATACTGTAGAGTGTCTTTGGAAACGCCAGCAAAATTTGAAAAGTTCTCAGCAATCTATAATATTTAGCATTTGTATTACACTACTTTCTAAAATGGGAATTAAAAATCGAGATCCGGAGAGTTTGATTCTCGAGTTTTTGGGGCATGTGAAGCGACAGCGACATCAATCGCTGCCTTTGATCTTGCCTAGGGAACTTGGACTTCGTAGGTTTCTTCAAAGCCCGTCTTAATAGTAATGGAAATTTTCAACATTTTCAGCTATGCCATGGTTTGGTCTGGATATTGGTGGAACCCTCACCAAACTCGTCTATTTTGAACCTTCTCAAGCTGTAAGAAGTACTCTAAATAACATTACTTTTTAGGATTACATTCTCGAATCGGATGAGGAATTCCAAACAGGGAAGAATATCCGGCAATACCTCTTGAGTCGCAGTGCTTATGGAGAACATGGAATCAGAGACAAACATTTGCAATTGGATGACGTCAACATTAATGTAAGCGCATGAAACCTTACGCAACTAGATACTCAGCTGGACTTCAAATGAAAATACCCGATTATGACCACAAAACAGGGATTATGACCCCAGGTCGAAAAAAATTGTTGCTTTCAACAGAAAATCGCTAGCCGGATGCAAGAAAGAGTGGCCAAGTGGAAAAAATTGTAGCCAAGGTGTTAAAAAAATTGCCCAATTGGAAAAAATTTTCCCTAAGTGGGAAAAAAAGTTCAAACAAGCTTTTTATCAGACTTGGCCACACTTTTGGGCTAAAATTTCTAATATTTGACAATTTTGTTTTAATTTTGCCCTTTGGTCAAATTTTTCGACCCTTCGCCACAATTTTTCCCACTTGGCAACCTTTTCTTGCACTTAGAAAAACTTTTTTGACGCACGGGCAAATTTCGACCTGGTGTCATAATCCGTGTTTTGGAGACATAATCGTGTTGGGGTCATAATCGGGGGGAATCGCTTCAAACATATAATCTTTTAGGGTCGTTTTGGGTCGATTCATTTCATCAGATTCCCCACGGACCGAATGTTAAACTTCATCCAGTTGGTAAAGTCCAAAGGCTTCACACAAATGTCATCTACTGTTTGCGCCACAGGCGGCGGCGCTGTAAAATATGCCATGGAAACCGAAAAGGAACTAAATATGAGCTTGCACAAATCCGATGAATTGGATTCGCTGATAAAGGGAATCGAATTAATCGCCGCAAATAATCCCAATGAGTGTTATTATTATGAAAAACCTCTGGAAGGAGAAAACAAGGTTATTTGGAGATGGTCAAGTGCCCGATCTTCCACTACTGACTACAAATACATTAACCAACCTTGTGAGGAAGGACTACAGTATCCTTATGTCTTGTGTAATATTGGATCGGGAGTGTCGGTAATGGTGGTAAAGGGGCGAAACGATTTCCAAAGAGTCTCTGGATCCAGGTGAGTATCCATTTTTATATTTAGAGACGTCAAAGTGATCTAAAAATTAATTTATTTATATTGTTTTAGTATTGGAGGTGGTTTCTTTAATGGTCTGTGCTCTCTTCTTTGTGGCGTCGAATCTTTTGAAGAAGCGATTGATTTGGCAACCCAAGGAGACAACAAGAACGTAGACATCTTGGTCGGCGACATCTATGGATCAGGTTACGACAGTATCGGCCTTCCCAGTGATACTGTAGCTGCCAGTTTTGGAAAAGCTTGCACAAAATCTGGCCGAGAAAGCATGACGCGGGCTGATTTGGCAAGAAGTGCATTGGCCACGGTCGCCAACAACATTGGAGCGACTGCGCTGAGTGTCGCCACTCAAAATAACATCGAGAGAATTGTCTTTGTGGGCAACTTCCTGAGGGTAAATCCCCTGGCTGCCCGTCTTTTGGCCTATGCCATGGAATTCTGGTCCAAGGGAACCAAAAGAGCTCTCTTTTTAAATCATGAAGGATACTTTGGAGCTGTTGGATGTCTTGACAAGCTTGTGGAAGTGACACAATCACGAAATATCCCAGCTATGGGAGTTTAGGAAGTATGAGGACTTTAGATATTGATCAAATAATATCAGAAACTGTGATCTCATATACAATAATATTATTACTTAGAATGCGTGTAATAATAAACAAATCGTCAATTTCATCTTTGCAATTAATCATTGGAATTTACGCGGGATCAGCAAAAATCAATAATTTCGATCAAATTTTTTCATCCAGAGATTGGAGAAATGATAAGATTAGAACGCGAAAAACGCATGTTCCGACCTTGAAATCACCCCTAAATGATTGTTTGGATGCTTTGTTTCGGAGTTCTTTGTTTGTCATTTGAACCCTAACAGTTTTTCGATCTGTTTTAATGTCTAAAATTAGTTTTTACTTGTTTTAGACCAACAAATTTGGAGATGAACAAATTTTGTCTATTATATTCTGTCCTGCTCTTTGATGGACATGCATTTTGAGTGTTACGTGTTCTCGTTATTATCATTTGCATTGATTGAAAAGTCAGATTAGTTTTCAGGTGGTCCGAAAAATGGCGATCCGATTGTATGGAGATGCCCTTTATTCTTTTTCTAGCCATTATCAGAAACTGATGGTCGAAGAAATCTCAACAAGGTCGAGAGAAGATGTGATGCCAAGGATGGACTGCTTCTACAAGAATTTTGTAAGTCTGAGTTGTTTCATTAAATTGCGATATTTCAAAGTTTCCGAATTTGCTTGGAATCGATTTTTTTAGGTTTTGAACAAGAAATTGAAAAGGCAAATGCTCCAAGAGTCCTACAGGTTTAATACAGCTATTTTTTCCATCGACGAAGTTGTTTTTGGCACCTCCTTGCGTGAGATTGGAACCATTCCTTTATCGCTTGTCTCCAAAATAGGATTTCTCCCATTTTTCATCGAAAATGTTTTCATTGACAGTTCAGCGACTAAGAAGGAAGCGGTTGCAGCAATTCGCTTTGGGCTCGGCGCAAGAGGACTTATTATTTCACCTGCCGCAAAACCTTTGATCTTCACTCGGGTCTTGAATGCGCTCTCATCAAATCTTGGGCATTTGGAATGCTCCATTCAAGTTTTTGATCATTTCGGCATTGACAAACTCAGTTTGAAGAGTCTAAAACTGCTTTGGCCAGCACGAATTGGAGGTAGGAATTGAAATTTTTTAATGATAATTTATTATCTAAAGGGCTATAAATTCAATTATAAGATTCTGTTGTTTATTTCGTTTCAGGAATATTTGCTTTGATGGACGCGTCGGTCAATGAGATTGACCTCAGCGAATTTGGAGATCTTGCTTTGAATGAATTGTTCTTTCACATTCACGAATACAAATCAAATCGATCAGTTAAAGCAGTCAGAATAAAGTTGGAAAGTGACACAGGGATATGGACGGTCAGGAACCTTATGATGAACTTGAATTGGATGTTTCCCAATCTAGAAGAACTCAAGGTTAATGTCAGTGATGAAGTGAGTTTTAAACTTTTTATAATGTAATCTTTTATTTTAAAACTTCGTGTTATCGTATGATGTTGTAATGTCTTCATATTAGTTATTTCAGAGGTTTATCGTTGAGATGAGGAGTTTCAATTTTGCCGACTTTTTTCTCAATCGCTACATCTCATCTGATCTTACGCTTCAGTTTCAATTAAAATTTGAGTTAAATTTTAATTTTGAACACTCTATGGTATCTCCAATAGCCGGATTAGTGTTGCCAGAAGATGTTGTTCGACTTTGTAATGATCTCCTTTCAATCTTTTCTAAATTGGATAATGTAATTTCATTAAAACTGACAAAGAATGGTAATTGTAAGTCAATATTTTATTATAGTTTAATTTATTTGTTTATTTCAGTCAAAAAATACGAGATAATCCAAAAGGACCCCTCCAAGAATATCACAACCACTTCTCACGTTGGACTCATCTTACCTCTAACTCTCCGGACCACCAAAAATACAGTAATCCAGACATCAAGTTGAAACGGATTAGGTATCTAATACCACAGATATACAATTGCAATATGTAAATATATTTTGATTATTTTGTGACCTCGAAGAACCATAAATGATTTGAGATCCAGCTTTGTCGTATTATAATTTGCGATTTGAAAAGTCTTTCGGAATGATTAGATGTCCAATAACATATGGCCAACCTTGATATAAATGGTAGTCATACAAGAATTCGATTTTTTTCCAAAAGCGCAAAATCCGATGCACAAAAAAGCCGACGCCAAAATTGAAAAATTTGCGTCGAGTTATTTTGCAATTTTTAAGTCCGCGCCCGATTTTTGAAATCGATGCATTTTTTAAGTCAACTTCAGATTCGCGAAATTGGTGCTGGGTTCTGACCAAAAGCTGGCGGAGCTTCAGGTTACCTCAGCACCGAATTCGCAAATCCTGTGCAAATCGACTCGACGCCAATTTTTCAATTTTAGCGTCGGCTTTTTTGTGCACCTGATTTAGCGCTTTTGGAAAACGAAATTTTGTATGATCACCTTTATATCCATGAAACTTTTAAGTCGTAAGAAAAAACAAAACTTCACGTTAAAGTCGAATGTTACGCCCAAGAAGACGTTTTAATCACGAATTTGCGGGTTACAAGGACAGAAGATTATATTTATTTATCGAGAGAACGGGGCTTATGCGTCAGCCATTGTAAGGGACTACCAAAACCAATCTCTTGTTTTAGCACAAATCTGGCCTTTGATAACATCTCAAAATGTGCTGTATTCGAATTCTTTTGACCTGACATTTGTGGAACCGAAGTTCTAATCTAAATAAACAGTTAAATACAACTGTTGCTGGTCTTAAATCGTAATTCGGAGGGCCTTCTTATCTCCCTGGATTTATACCGGGGCCTTCGCTAATCTCTTTTACGTTTGTGCCCTCAGGCCATTACTTATCCAATGCAGCATACACCCGTATTCTTTAACATCCCTGTTCACTTAACTTTTGGCGTCATTTCATAGACGTGCCCTTAGGGGGCATGTGTCAAATATGTCCTTTATTGGGTTTTATTCAAGTTTACATCCATTTACAATTTTCAAAGTTTTAAACGCGTATCATGAGTGGATTTGCGTGCTCAGATGTTTTTTATGCCTGCTACAACATATTCTAAAGTGCAATTCGGATTGCTTTTGGCCCCGACATACTTGTTAATTCGCAGTCATGCTTTTTTAGCAAACATTATATAACTTTATGTCACTTTTCAGACTAAAGAGCGCTTCTGTTTATTAATAATTCTAAACTACATTCTCATTAAACACTCTTCCTTAATTGGCCATTTGGTTTTCGTTATTGCAAGATCTTTCGGCACGGCTCGGGAATATTACACATCTTATTTTGGCAATTAATTCAGTTATATTCATGAGGTAACGGGTGTCTTTATTTTTGGAGGGGAAGAAGTGATATTATTATAAACGGGTAAGAGAAATAACAACTTTGATTGTTAGCAATACCTTATAAGAAATTGTTAACAATCTTCAGTTTGGGTACTTCTGCCTCATGAGCAGAGAAGCGCTTAAGTCATTAAACTCCTTGACCTTACTTTATGTGACTTTACGGTCGTAAGTAATTACCGTTTGAAATTCTTTTGTAATTTCCTTTACCTTCCGTTCTTTCTTTTGTAATCATTGAGCGATTATTCTCCCTTCTTATATTTATCACTTTTCTTGAAAAAATTGGTCCATATACGATGGAACAATGAAACCCCCGAGGCCATTTCCCTCCACATTATCATAATTAGCTTTACAGGCCGTCTAATGCCTCCATTCTCGTCTCTTTTCGCACTTACTGTCCGATTCCCCTCTAAGGGAAGACTTGACCTCTCACGTAAAGATGGGTTGAGTCTTTCTCTTCGGTCTTTAAGGTTTTCGCGGCCCCTTTAGCGGCTCCCATATTTACGGGCTTTTGGTGAATTATTTAAAATGTCCGGTTTTTAAACAAAAGGATTTTGATACAATCCCTGACTGTATTTGTACTTTCAGACGTTGATAACGGTGACGAATCTAGAGACAGCGAGGTGATGCGATGGTAATAACGACCTGACAACGGCCACAATGTTTATATTCCGTGGATCCTTGCCTTGGCCATGTATTATAATACTAGTCTGGGCGGTGAGCATTTTCTCATTTTTATTATTATTTAGTGAACCAAAGTAACAGAATTTAAAGGCTTTCAAATGAGTAGAGATAAAACATTTGGAAACAATTTGAAAACTGTAAAAACTAGCAAAAACGTCTTACCAATAAAAATATTCAGGTGGCCGAAGCAGCTCGCAACGAAATTGTTTGTGATCAGATCGACTTGAGAAATGACCCAAAGGGACGACAGTACAAGGGTGATGTGAACTGCACCATCGTCGAAGGGGACTTTATCATTTCTATGATAACACAAGACAATGTTACCGATGATCATTACCCCGTTTATACGAGACTTAGGGAGATCACCGGCAGTTTGGTCATGTTCCATTCAAAGTAAGGCAATTTGAATGCTTCGCAAAGATACCACACGCCCAACAATTTACATTTGACTTTTGCAGAGCTCTGATTAGTCTTGGGAGGATATTCCCGAACCTCCGAGTGATCGGTGGAGATCATCTTGTCATGAACTACGCTTTAGTTGTCTACCAAAACAGAGATCTGAAAAGTATTGGTCTCTCTAAACTAACTCTAATAAAGAATGGAGGAGTTCGAATAGCAGACAATGCAAGAGTTTGCTATACCAGATATATCAATTGGAATTCGATGTTATACGGGAAGATCAAGGATGTTATCATTGATCCAGATGACTCTCAATGTCAAGAGCAATGTATTGTGTCGCAAGATCAGCTTTGTGAAAGGACTGATGGGAATCTAGCTTGCTGGTCGCCCAATACTTGTCAAATAAGTAAGTAATATTAATAACTGTAATAATCAATTTGAATGTTCTAATCGTATTTTTGTAGAATGTGCTCATCATCGCTATCCAAATGGAACCTTTGGTCCGGGATGCTCAGAGAAAGGCGAGAAATGCCACCCGCTCTGTCTTGGCGGATGTTTTGTAGCTCAAGACCCGGGATCATGCTTTACTTGTCGCAATGTTGCATTAAATGGAATCTGCATTTCTCACTGCCCTGAGGGTTTCTATGAATATCGGAACAGGAAATGTGTGACCAAAAAAGAATGTGAGGAGATGTTACCGTTACATTCAGAAGGAACCTTCAAGAAGAAAGAAGAGTACAAGGCCTTCAAAGGTATCTGTCATTACCGATGCCCATCTGGATATCAGGAAGGTAAAGAAACTCTTTCTTGCCCTAAAAAGCACCCGAAAACATTGTTTCGAGATAAGATCTGACCTTTTCCTTCATTTACAGACCCGACAAACAGCCGGAACTGCATAAAATGTGTAGGCCATTGCCCTAAGAAATGCGCGGCGACAACTCAAGTCGACTCGGCTGGGGCTGCCTTGAAATACAAAGGATGTAACATCATAGAAGGGAATCTGGAGATCGAAATCAGAATCGGAAATGAAGCGAACACCGAGAAATTCACAGAAGCCTTCGGAGAGGTCGAAGAAATTCAAGGGTAAAGTTGAAGGAATACAATCTAAAACACAAAAATTAAATCAAAAGACTTACCATGAAAATTTCAGATATCTGATGATCAGATTCTCCTCTGTCCTTGTTACTCTCCACATGTTCCAAAAACTACGAATCATTGGCGGCAATGAATTATGGCACAATTATTCTCTAGTTATCCTGGATAACCAAAATCTGAGAGAACTTTTTCCTCTGCGATATGACAAATTCACGATCAAACGGGGGAAGATACACATAGTCAATAACAGAATGTTGTGCTACAAGAAGATCCAAAACTTCCTAGAAATGACTGGAATGAAATATAATGTGACAGAAGCGGATGTCAGTGCAAGGAGCAATGGAGACAGAGCTATTTGCGATGAAATGCCTCTGGAGATTGAGGTAACTGGAGTGGAACCCCATGGATTCACAATTCGATGGGCTCCATTCAATCTAGTGGACACAGATCACCGAAAATTTATAGGATACCAGGTGAGGAGATTTATCTGATCTATACAAAACAGCAAAAATGGCCGCGGGCCTGGGGTTTTTCAGGTCATTTTTTGGCAGGTCGCGCCGTAGCCGGGCTTTCACGGGCCAGGCCGAGCTTGAAAAAACCTCTACCGGGGCCGGGCTTTTGACGGACCGGGACGCAATCGATTTTTTTTAAATAAATAAATTTTCAGATATTTTACAAAAAGGTCGAAAAAATTGATCCGAACCTGTCGATCGATGAAGATCGCTCCGCGTGTGCCGATACATGGCGGATGCAATTTACTGAAGCGACAATTGATGAAAGCGGGGAGCCGTAAGGTTTATTTATTTTATTCGATTATTTTCTTTTAGTGGAAGCGAAGTGGCTGCAAACAGTGGAGAACTCATTACAACTGGAGTAGAAGCCAATTCACTGTTAGTAAAAAACATTTTATTTTGATCTCATAATCTTTTAGATATGCGTTTTATGTACAAACGCGAGTTGTGAACCACCCAGGGGCCCGCAATGCCATCTCTAAGGTTGACTTTGTGAAGACCCATTTTGGGGTTCCGGATCCTCCACGATTACGGTTCTCTGAGACTTTAAGTGATGATCAAGTCGAGGTCACCTTTGATCCTCCTCCAATTCCTCGGGGTACTATTACTCACTACACTGTCGAATGGGAAATTCAAACTGATATGGAGTTCCTTGAACATGCTAATGCATGTCTTGACGACTGTAGGTTACTGGTTTATAAGTTTTTATTGTGTTTAGGGTCAAAGATAAGAGAGACTACTCAACCTCAGAAACCTCAGGAAGGAGTTTGCATGAAGGATCAGGGATGCTGTGAATGTAAAGACGTTGATGAACAAAAGCAAACAGTCTCTCGCAAACAATACGATGTAAAGGGTATTCCAGTTGAAGAATCGAGATTGGACGAGAGTGGAGCCTTTGAAAATGCGATTCAGAATTTAATCTTTATTCAGAGGTTGGTTTTGTACACAAATGACATTTCTCTTTACAAGGGTTAATACAATGTTCAGGTTGAGTATATTTAGGAGACCATTGCGTTACATTGTAACTGGTCCATATTTTTTTGCTACAAAGGGGTTTTAAGTCTACTAACGATGACACACTAAAACGCACTTTATTTTATAATAGAGAGCAGGCTCTCATAATACATTTTACATAACTGCTTACCGCACGGTCTAATAATGAATTTAATCTTCCTCCGAACATTACGACTTATATAATGCAATGCCACTTTAATCTTATGCTTTATGAAGATGTGGGGTCAAATACGATCCCCGTTATTGTCGCCCCTTCATCCGAGACCCTGCAATGCCGGCGATGGAGGTGCCCCAACGACTGACGAGGATGCCCAATGTGAAACCGGTAGCTCAGAATCATCCGAAAAGACGTCGGCGATACTATTATTACTCCTCACCTCGACCTCGGCCAGCTTTTTTAGGGTATCCTTTAATCGGCTTTTCTGTCGCTTTCTTCCGGGTTTGCAGTGGACAGCAACTAATCCCACCAATGAATGTTCTTTCCTTATTAACATCACCTAGTTTCTATCTCTGTAATGAATCTTATATCTATTAGGCACAATTTCCTTATCATTTATTGCACCGGCACAGAAAGGGATACAGTGATTTATATAAAAATTTAGGAGATCTTTATAAAAAAGAAGCAGATTTATTTACATTTTCTAGGTATTATCCTTGGGATTTGGTAACGGTGTTTGCTCGTGAACGGGAGTTTCTTATGTATTTGGAGGTCTTTCTTTCGTATTGTGATACTATTCATCTTCAGTTTGTTCTCGATATTACCCTTTTTTTTCAGCGTTGACTCCAGTCCTCGTACCAAGAAAATTGAGAAATCAACGGATAGAGAATCTTTTTTCAAAGTTAAAAGAGCAGTTGATAAAGTGGCCCCTTCGTCTACAGTATCCGTTCAGGATATCTTGAGCAAGAAGAAGTACGCCTACAATATAAGTAGACTTGACCTGTCGGATCCAAAGTTCCCAACTGAATTCAGAAACAAAGGACAGATTAATATTACTGGACAGTCCATTATTCTGGCTGGATTACCTCATTTCACGGAATATACGATCTCGGTGAGACTTGGTTTTATTTCATATGCTTTTAAGAGAGATTCAAATTTCTTTATTTTATCCAAATTTTAATTTTTACTATAGAATTAAATTTCGTTTATAGATCTATGCTTGTCAAGATATCATCGAGCCCGATAACTCATGTTCTCAGAAACCGGCTTGGGCTAACGTTCGGACTGCACCAATTCGTATGTTTATTTTATTTTACGCTGATGTCAATATTTAGCCGAGTTTGATCGAGTTGATGAGAGCACGGTATCTGTGTGGAACGGCACTGATGGCAAGCCGGACTCCAGACACGTGACGTGGTCCCCTCCTAAAAACCCGAACGGCCCAATCTTGGCCTATCATGTCAAACTTTTCAGAGGGGACTCGGTAAGCCATGTTTAATACAACGGTTAATTTGTTTTATTTAGATTCCAATGCCCTTGTGTATAAATAAAACCGAGTACGAGAGGAATGGTGGAGTCACCTTTACCGGCTTAACTGACGGGGATTACACCTTCCACATATCTACAGTAACCCTGGCCGGGGTCAGCGAACCCACGGTTGTCCCAAGTCTTTTTATTCTCAACAATAAGGGCCCGAATTACATCCTCTGGATCCTGATTTTCTTGCTAATAATAATGCTATTGGCATTGTTGGGGGTATACATTATTCCTTTGTTTATCCCTGACAGAATCAAGAAGATGAAGATGGCCAGTTTCACTATGAACCCAGAGTATTTAACCGAACTTATGATGTATGAAAAGGATGAATGGGAATTGGAAAGAGATCTGATTACATTAGAAAGTGAAATTGGAAAAGGAAACTTTGGAAAAGTGTTCTATGGAAGAGCCAATAATGTAAAATCAATGGCTGGGATCGAGTTCTCGGAATGTGCCGTCAAGACATTGAGTACGGAGGTGGGCGGACAAGATCGAGTCCCTTTCCTCGCCGAAGCTCATCTCATGAAGAAATACAAGAGTCCCCATGTCGTGATGCTTCTTGGAGTTGTCAGCGACCCTCCAGTTATGGTTGTCATGGAGTATATGAAACACGGATCCCTCAGAGATTACTTGACTATGTTTAACCCTCATGATGAACATTATGAGAACAAGTACTTGACCTACAAAAGAATGGTGTTGTGGGCGTTGGAGATTGCAGATGGGATGGCTTACCTGGAGAATAAAAAGTTTGTTCATCGAGATCTGGCTGCCAGGAATTGTATGGTCGATAAAAATGAGATTGTCAAGATTGGGGATTTTGGATTTACCAGGGATATTTACTACAGAGACTACTACAAACCAACTGGTAATCATTTAATGCCGGTCAGATGGATGTCTCCTGAGGCGTTAAGAGATGCCAGATACACTTCCAAATCAGATGTTTGGTCATATGGGATTGTCTTATACGAGATCTTGAGTTTGGGAGCTCAGCCTTACGGTGGATTGAGTAATGACAGTGTGTTCAGTTATGTGGTCAACGACAAATTCTGTTTGGTCAGACCTCATGGATGTCCAATCTTCTGGTAGGTCATTGTTTATTACAATAATACGCATTAAATTTCTTTTAGGTATGCTCTGATGCGTTCTTGTTGGCGTTACAGTCCTTTGGACCGTCCCTTTTTCTGGGAAATTGTGCAATATCTCTCCACTTTCCTCGATCGAGGTGAACCCATATTAGACGTTGCCTTTGCTTTGAATATGGAGAAGGAAGAGATTCAAAAAACAGAAGCTGATAGGACAGACTTTTATAAATCGATCATTGGGGACTTTGCCGGACCCAATAATGGCGCCATTTACACTTCAGGCAATGATCGAAGGAGAAGAAAAAGGAACAGAAGGCATGGAGGAAGGACCGACATTGACAGAACTCTCAATGGAATGGAATCGGACTCGAAGGAGGACGAGGAAGCAAGGAATTATAACCTCCATGCAGCCATCAAATTTATGGTCGATAATGATATGCGAGTTTTGGATGGATTTGAGGATGAAGAACATAAAATATCGATGCATTATTACGATGGAATGCCCATCGACGCATGGGAAGAGATGGCCGAATTGCACAGAGCGATCGAAATGAGCGAACAAATGGTGCAGAATGGGGAAGAGGATGATGATCGCCTCACTGAACTCAATGATGATCGGATATTGGACTTTGTGGATGGCGATATGGGAGATTCGGATCATCGATATGATGAGGGCGATGCGGGAGATGTGGAAGAAAGTGTGACAGAAACGGATGATACGGTAAGGGAAACAAGAAAGGTTTATTTATATGATTTAGGAGTCCGGAAATTATGAATCGGAGATCCGTCGCCCAAATATCATTGAAAGATTTGCCAAGGACTTCAAGATTTATCCAATGGATCTGGACAAGGGATCTGATATGACTAAACTTCTTCCTCCAAGGGATAAATTGATCACGGAGATCAGAAATGAGTATGTCCCGGAACTCTCGGCCACTGCTTTGGATTACGCAAGTGAATCTGGGCAAACTGATTCAACCGAATCAAAACAAGATGGAATGGATATTGCAGAACTGGAAGCCCTGAGGGAATCATGCAAGAAGAACCTCCCCCATCCATCAAAAAGTAACATAAGAAGTCAGAATTCAGTACCTTCCCTTCCATCAATAGCTGAAGTTGACTTGGCCAGATATTCGAATAACTGATCTTCTCATCTCATATTTGACTTTATCTTTCATCTTTTTTTGTCCGGTGTGTACAGTTTTCTTATCGAAAGTCATGTCATTTCTTAGTTCAGGGACTGTAAATTAGTTTCTGATATGTTTCTTTACCAAAATTTGTATTGAACATGACTGTTTTATATAACAACTACGGGTTATTTTTTAAAAGAGCTCTACTTTCTCCGAACTCCATATCTCATCGTTTTGATTGCGTTTTTACGGATCGACCTTTCCTCTACATTTATTATACATTCTCCTAAATTCCCACTCTTAATCCCACAAATCTTTCCATATTACAATTGTATATATATATGTTGTTGTTTGCCTCTAGGTTTTAGATATATTCTTGTTAATTTTATTGAGATTAAAAGTGAACTCTGAAAGACTGAGATCATGGCAGATGTGTGGAGATCAGTAGAACCGTGAGAAGAAGTATATGTAAAGTTGGAGAGACCTAATTCCTAGGTAGTCAGCAGCAGAAGAAAGCTCGGCCAAGTCTTCTGGACTCATCTCGAAGAAGTTTTCCTCAGATTTGGAGAGGGCTTTGGGATATAAGCGGAGGTTCGGCCGGGTTTTAGGATCGTATTCGGGCTCAGGGATACCTGAAATCAAATTAATTTAAGTTGATATATCAAATACAACATAATTTCTTTAAATGAATATGTTTGCAGCATTTTATAGGCCGTATTCGTACCTTCCCTCAACAAACACCATTCCAATACTTTCTTGAAGACCTCACTCCTTATTTGGGGTAGTGCACATGGATCTGTATCACAATCATCTTCATCTACCAGATGCTTTAAACTCCCGGCTATCTTAATCACATCGAATGGCACCATGTATCGCTGCCTGTCCCCGGTCTCAATCATTAAACTTTTGGCTTGCATTTTGATCTGGAAACGAAAGGTATTGATATTAGAAAAGTATAAAGAAGGAACGAACAAAAGAAGTAATCTCCGGATGATTACTTTTATATTACAAGGGTATTTGTACACAAAGGGCAGTAAAAATAACCTTTTATAATAACATATAGCCCTTTTCAAGAAAAAATACAAAAGCTACAAATGGTCATCGTTTACACAACCAAATCCCAACTCAAAACTTTTTCGTGTCCACTCATCGAGAGTCTCGACAAAAAACTTTTGCTTTCTTCGCTTTTGACTCAAACAGATGAATCAGATCTTTTTTGTAAAAAGAATGCTCTAAAATAACATGAAATAAAGATAAGGTTCCAAAAAAGATTAGGTTTATATAATCGAGAGTGTAAATATTTAATGACGTTAAGGGAAGAACAAGGTCATCCGATTTTGTTTTGGCGAATCGAAGAAATTGTAAATTTTTGGACTTAATTTTAGGGATAATTTTAGTAACAAACAACCTATAATAAAAATAAATATCTTAAGACTAATTTTAGAAACAATAAAATTGAGGGCGATAAAAAATAAGAAGTCTAGTCATCATGAGGTTTGATCTTTTGAGGTTACAAGAAGGGTAGTAAAAGTTGTAACAAAGATCACACTTTCAATTAGCAGAGTTGTTATTTCAAAAAGAATTCGATTACTTTGATAAGGAAACTAATGTCTAAGGGGTTGTTTTCAGAGTACCCGACTTAACTGATTGGAAATTACAAGAAGAGAGGCGGAGAATACAGTAAGTAAATTGTATGAACTAACCTTGAACTCGAGATAAAGAAATTCGAAAAGTTCAGGAAGGGAACAAGGCTGGATAAGATGTTTTAGGGTCACAAATGGCGAAATGGGCAGAAAAAAATGAAAACATTTATTGTCATCATTTTGAATATCATCCCAATTTCTCATACAAAAAATTAAAATTTTGACCTGAAAAGCTTGGTCATTCTTCCTATCAAAAGGCAGAGATCTTAGAAGTGTCATCGATTATAAATTTTGTCCAATTTCCAAGGTCTTTGTATCTTTAAGAAATCATTTTGAAAATTTAAATATTTTGGCGACAAATAAAAAAAAGACATTACAAATGACTATCCATTGAGCACAAACCATCTAAGCAGGTAGATTATGTTCAAAAACAAAACAATTGCAAAGTTTGAATGCCCACCGCATCTCTTTTTACAATTTTTAAATTGTTCCCAGCCTTCCCCATCATTGCATCTTCCCTTTTTTCTTTCGGCATTTTCCTTGGAAAAACATCCCGAAATGGTTGAACTGACTCACTTCAAGTAATAAATAAAAGATTTGGACCGAAAATGCCATTTGAACAAAGTTTTCGCGGGATAAGAGCAAGAGAGCGCTCATGACTCATGTTTTGAGGGATGAGAAAAGGGCCACCAAGAACCAACTGGTTTACACAATTTTGGGCAATTAAACGGATCTTTCGAAGGGAATTCCCAATGGTACGGACTGTTAGTCATCCAGATGACATTTGTGTGTCATTATGGGGGTACGGTAGCTAAGGGTATGACTCAAAATTTTAAAAAAAATAAGAATTTTATTTAGATGAAGAAATTAAGAAAGAAATCTATCAAAGAAGATCTCGCGGTCGAGAGAACTCTTAATCATCAAAAGCCAGGAAAATTGCAGTAAGATTTTCCGGAAAATGTTTTTTTAAAAGGACAGGGCGCAACTTAAAATATTGGGTTGCAAAGCACGAGCTAAAATTTGGAGAATTATAAATGCGGCCTGGATAAAATTGAAGATAAAATAATACAAATGTTTCTAATCGACAGCATCTTTTGTAAGTCGGAAATTTGTACAGATAAGTCCTCAGAAAACGATATCTCGTCGTCAAGTTTTGTTTCCCGAACTCTTAATCATACCAAATTAGCAAAAAAATTGTCGTAAGAGCCTTCTTGCTCCCTCCTTTCTAATTCTAAGAGGAAAACAGATTTCGAAACTTTTCGTAAAATATTACAGTAAGAAAGACGTGAGAAAAATGTCAAAAAATAAAAAAAATTTTCTCAAATTTTTTGAGTTTGATAAACATCTGTTAGACCATGATTTGCTCTCTTCCTGACCTTAAATATTCCCCCTTTATTCGCCAAAATTACCCATTCCTTAAAGAGATCGTCATTTTAAATTCCAAATTGCTTTCAGCGACAGAACTTATGACCCGATCTCTTCATCGATGAATGAATGACTCAAACCCAAATTGTAAAAAAGATACGGGTTTTTCATCTCAGGGCTGCGGCAATGACTAATTATTAACTGCAAAATAATAATTTTTTTAATTTCAAGGGTTATTTCGAGCTAAAATTAATGTCTAGCAGTAATACATCTAGGACAAAGTTAAAAACGCCTATTGATAAGGAAATGATCGGTGAAAAGCTCATTTATACATATCAGAAATTATTTTTTGACAGCGCCCACCATTTAACGTCATTGCCACTCCTTTTGAATGCCTCAATCATAATAAAGGACAGCTGAGTAATACAAGGATTCTTGGTATTTATATTCCGCACCTGATTTTATTCAAATCTAGGCACTCTTTTTGTTTAAAGTAGAGATTTGAATAAATTTGGAGTAAAAGGAGAAGTTCAGAAGGGTAGATTAATGTAAATCCGGCCAAAAAATAGTCGCGTGTTAACTTTTCCGAGTAAAAGAAAGACAGAAATGAGGAATCGTAAAATTATTTTTGTGGTTTTAATGCGATCTTTGGCTTGGAGATACGTCTTTTATCAAAAATTGAGGTAATACATATTGTGTATCTGCAGGGTGAATACTTTAAGTCGGAACCTCAGATCTGGCTGGAATTTTTTACATAAATATTATCTATAGTGGTTGTAAGTTAACCCATCAAAAAATTTCTTTTAAAGAGCAGTGGAGATATCGATCGGTTTTTGCAGCCAAGGGGGTGTATAATAAAACTATGGAAATTATTTATGCAAATTTTGGCGACAAATCCCGGCCTCAAAGATGCGAGCCTATAACCTCGCATATACCTTCAAATATCCGTATTTTGAGAAGATATCTGTGGCTGATATGTTGATGATGTAAAACAATATAGTATTTATGGTGTATTCAGTAAGCAAATTACTGAAATGTCGTCAACAATATTCATTGTCGTACGTACGTTCCATCATATCTGATCCAACTCTTCCCATATTGTTTTTATAACCGACCTTATTCTTTCCTTTCTTTTCCTTTCATCCAAAACATACGTTCACGGGGATTGCGAACGCGTTCTGAACGTTTACCGCATCATTTCTGTCACTTCGATTATGTAAAAATCATAATTTCTGCAAGTTCTTTGCGTGCAAAGTGTGACCGACAGAAAAGAAATGAATTTTAGGTCCAGGAAAAGAAAAGAAAAAAATAGAGAAAAGACATTAGACAGTAATTACATTACAATGGATACGACAAAAAACAGAAATCAGAGACCATTTACAACTTAATCACTACAATTACTTATTAACAATCGCTCTTTTTGGATGTTGTAAATTGATATTAAAGAGATGTGGAAAAAGGAAGTGATTGGATTACTGGAAATTAAAGAAACAGTTAATTACTGTATGCAACTTCATGATGGATGATCTCTTTGTGTGGATTCCTGATCGTTGGATGTTTAATAAGCCCTCGTTTGGAGAAAAGCGATGAGAATACTTACGTAACATCGAGAGTGCGAAAAAGAGGTGACATGAATGACATGGCAAAGACCGACAGAATTCCTAATAAGTCACTCTTGGAACAAAAAATCGAACAGTGCCCGGGGTCTTTAATGAACTAAGTTTGTTGCAATCAAGTCCATCAATAACAACTTTTTGAGAACTTGGACATCAATGTTTGTCAGTCTAATCGCTTTATGACAGAGGAAAAAAATTCCGAAAACAGTCAACTCTGCATTTTATTTACTTTATCCCAGTTGCATAGTAATCATTTCTTTACACCTTTTATCGTTTGATGCCGGGAGAAATGTTTTGTCAACAGAATTCTTGACTTTTGTGAATACTGTTGTTCTGATTACAAATCACATATCCTCCATGAAGTAATGAATTATTCCCAGACCACCATCGTTTCCAATACGACCATTCCAAAGAAATCTGACCCCATTTCCTGACGTAATAATCATTCTCATTCAGCTGTCTAATCACTTTCTTTTCTCCGTTCCTTTGTTCATGTTAATCTACTTTTTACAAAAATGGATTCGACGGAAAGTGGGTGGGGGAAGCCAGCCTTCCGAAGCCGGTTAAAGAAGTCTCCGAACCAAAAATGGATCCAGAAATTATTTAAGCGGGCGCTGCTCTCATCGCCTTGTAGTGGTTGTCGATTTCCTCAGAGCGATTAAACGGAAAGCCCTCCGGGGCGGACTGTATTCGCTCTGCGGAATCGGCTTTCCGTCGACTTCTACAGAGAGGATTTCCTGTTCGACGGTGTAGAAGAGAGGAGAGAGAGTGGGGAATCGTCTTCCTTTGTTTCATGGTGCATTTTATGGTTATGTAATCGCTTCATTTTATGCACTTTCTGAAAATGGGTGATGGGTTGGTTGTATTTCTTCTGGGGACAATTCTTATGGGTTACAACATTTTTTTGTCAAATTTTATGCCAATTTATATTATCCTAGACCATGATTGCCACTATTTCATAAAAAGGATGTTTATCGTCGGGTGATTTGGGGAACTGTTGCTCCTTGGCAGTATCTTATTCAATATACCCCAGTTTACTTTGTCGCTTTCTAATTATGTTCTAGTTCTATTCAACTCAAAGTTTTAGACTCGGCCTGTTTCCACTATGCTAGTGGAATCAGATGTCCGGGAGCGGGCCTACCGTTTCGTTGCGTATTCGGCCGTCTCTTTATCTCTTTGTGCCATAGTCGCTGTGTTTATTACCTTACCCATGGTGAACAATTACATCACCAGTGTGCACAATCGAGTATATCATGAGATGGAGTTTTGTAAGGTGAGATTATTTGATTTTTCAAAATTTTTTGTTTGATTATGAAGTAAAACTTTTAATTTTTTTAGATATCGGCAAAGGAAGTGATGATGGAGATGAATCAATATAGATCCGCCGTTCTTCCCAAGGACGGGCCCACTGCTTTACCCTTTTTCCTTCAGAATAATCAAACAAGGACAAAAAGACATGCCGCGCAATGTGAAGGTAATATCAGCTCATTTTTTGATCTAAAATTATATAATCGAGAGTCGACTCGAAGAATGTTTGAGATTTTTTGAAAACCGGCTGATCCCGATCCGAGAATTTGATCGTTTTTCTGACTGTAATTTCCTTTCGAATCCCGTTTTTAAATCGAAAACAAATCCCCGATTACTCTGTTTTTCTTATTTTACATTTCTTCTTAGGCTGTTGTCTGCCGGGATTACCGGGACCATCAGGACCACCTGGTCGAAATGGAATTCCCGGCCGGCCTGGCGCTCCAGGAGCACCTGGATTCCCCGGACGGCCCCCAGCGTAAGTCATCATTAGTTTGATGTTAAATCAATTGATTCTTGTTATAATTAAATATTTTATTATTGCAGTATCTGCGAAGCCGTAACGGAGCCTCCATGCACCCCATGTCCACCAGGAGAAGCTGGTCTCCCTGGTCCAGCTGGAGAGCCAGGAAATCCAGGCCCACCAGGTCATCCAGGACGTGCTGGAAACGACGGACCCCCCGGCCCTCAAGGCCCACCCGGACCCAATGGATCTCCCGGAGAACCCGGAAGAGACGGACCCCGAGGCGATCCAGGACGACCAGCTATTTCCACACCTGCCCTCCCAGGAGATCCAGGATCCTCCGGCGATCAAGGACCACCAGGATTGCCCGGGGATGCGGGAGAACCGGGACGCCCTGGATCAGAAGGGCAGCCAGGGCCACCTGGACCACCAGGGCCATCCGGAAATCCTGGTGCCCCAGGCAAATCGGGAGAACCTGGCCAACAAGGACATCCAGGCCCTCAGGGAGAACGGGGAATCTGTCCCAAATACTGTGCTCTGGATGGAGGCATCTTCTTCGAAGACGGAACTCGACGATAAAACTGTCTACAGGCTCCCAAGATGTTGTATATTGTTGGAAAATAAGAATAAATTCTTTGCAGTTCTTTGTATGTATGAAACATGTTTTTGAGGAGAGATCGGATGGGCTAGCTCAGATATTATAGTATTAGATTCTAATTATTCTCGCAATATATAATTACCCTTGGGTATATCTTTACTTGTAAGCCGTAACTGGCAGTAATATTTATTTGGCCAATTGGGCGAACCTGGCGATCAAAAATGGATGTAAGTTTATGGTTTTAGATGACTCACGTAAAGGGATTACAGATCGCAACAAATGGAAATGTCCAGCCATTCCAATTGTATCAGTATCGGCGTTTTCTTTGGCAAGAACGGATCCTCTGGTTCTTTGTGGGAATTGGCGTCGGATGTCTGATTGCTGCTGGCATTATATTAATCATGTATTTACCTCCGTTTATAAGTGTGGCTAGATCTTAAAATAAAGTTTTTAAAGTCCGTGTCTTAAATAATGTGCCTTTTGTTTATCGATTAAAACAAAGCCCTCTGGCTGATGTGGAAGCCCAAACTAATTATCTGGAAGTCTATAATTATGGTAGAAACGTATCTCAAACCGAAATACATTGTGATTAATGCTCTTCTCGCCACTCCTTCAGCGTAATGCCAACAGATTTGACGGTGATTCAGATCGCTTCTTTCAATTATCATTTGGTTAAAGAGCGCCTTACTTGGTGTGTTGTAGGAGGTCTCATTACTGTATTCATTGTGTTGAGCTGCTTTATCTCTATGCATTTACCGCCTTTTAATCATATTATTGCGTCAGCACAAGAGTATCAGAGTAATGAAATGGATGGAAGTGGAAATAAAAGTGCAAGGGACGTGGTAAGTTGAAGGGGATATGCAGATTTCCTGTAAATCTTGCAGATATTTTCTATTTGAATCCATAAATGAATCCTTAAAAATATCAGTCTTCAATTTGCAGAAATTGATTTTTGTAGACGAGAGACTGTTTAAAATGAGGAGAGACGTTTAGCGAAGAAAACTTTTTTTGTTATAAATTTTTTAGATAAAAGTCAGCAAAAATATTCGAAGTCCTATCAGAAACCGAGCCTTTCTAATAGTGTAACAAATAATAAATATAATTTTAGCCAACACCAGTAATTAATTATCCCTTCGACGATTATTTTACCGATGCCGAGGGAATCGCGGATTGTCGGATTCGAGAGATCTTCAATTTCGAACACAAATGTAAATTAGATCATGGCTTAAAGGGTTTGATTAATCCAGAGATCTCTTCATGTTCAGACCAATTTAAATCCACATCCATTCTTAATATTACACTTGAAGCATCTTCAAATTGACCTTTGCTTTTCTAATAATTCTTTTGCAAAGATTGTAATTGTAATTGTAATTGTAATGCCCATAAGAAGTAAAACTTATATTTTATGAAACAATTTACTAATAATTGTAATAAATTTGTAGTACCGATGACATCTGAAATGTTGAATTATTTGAAAGTTGGAAGAGAAAAGCCGTGAAAATATTATACTCTAACAATGGCCGAGTTATATAATTTGGGCCTTCGAAAAACCGAAAAGAAGAGGAATAAGTAGTATCTAGACCATATTTTCTCTGTCTGTAAAGTGTCAAAACTGAGGTAATTTAAGCCATAATGACGATAGCAGGATCTCTTCATGAAAATCCCGAAGACAAAGGGTCACGGTATATTATTCATGTGATTGTGCAGTTGATACTTGCTCTTGTTCTGATTTTATCGCTTTATCTGATGATCAAACTGTTCAGTGAGATGAGTAAAGAAAGTGTATAAAGTACGGTAAGTTGAGGGTTATGGGAAAAATGATTTGGCATAATTTCGATTTACATAAACTTGTTCCTTCCTTAGCGATATTGTTCTTGTTGGAGTGTGACGGCTAGATTTGGGTGAGGCCTGGCAGTTAAGGGGTTGTATTTCATAAGACATTAACAAATTTTTGTGATCGTAGGTTGCAGAAGAAACTATAAGGTTTTACAATCAAAAGTTATAAAAAACTTTCTGTATGCGGTTCTTGTAGTAGGTAAAAAAAGTCGATCATTGACTGTTTTCGGTCTGCAAAGATTGTTGAATATGATGACTGCATTTGAAAAGCTAGAATCAAAAACGTGATACACATTAAAGCAAGCTTTTCTATTTTAGGACCGTCCGGGTATTAATGATTGCTTTTGGGAAATTCGAAGCCAATCTGTCTTACTTTACCCGCTAATAAAACCGAGATCTGATCCTTTTTCCAAATCTTTTCCTATTTTAGGATGTTCCTTCCTCCTCCGCCCCCATCACACGAACTTGCGTCTAGAAGTGTGTTCGTTCATGTATTTAGGTCTGTTTAATGCTCTGATGCGTATTCCCAGTCGGCTTTATTGTCGCGGCCCTTTGGATGATTGGATTTGTCCATATTATGGCCAAGGCCCAAACCATTCAACGCCCCAGGCACTATAAACTCAGCCCATAAACTTCTCGATTAAAGACTTAATTTCCGCTGAAGTCGGTCCCTTTTTTCATCGTTCCGTAACGTTCTTAGTTTGAAGAGTTATGCAGTATAGTAGAACGATCGAGAGTTTTGGGGAAATTGATCTGACAATTCCTTTGAAAGATGAGCATAACGGACTTTTGGTAAGTCAGATAATATGAAGTAAATATGACTATGAACTTCAGGAATCAGCCCGTTCTGATGCCAGTTACATTCGCCTTTCTTTGAGTCCGGATCCGGATTTTGGATCGGTAGATATTAACTCTAATCTGACAAGCCCAAATCCAACCAATGAAGGAGGTACGAATCAGTTTAAGTCACTTTATATGTACAGCATTACACAAAATAAATTATCCTCATTTTTTCAGATGGGCAGCCAATTTTTCCTCAACGACGTAGATCATCGCGCTTGGCCAGTCTCAAGTCAGAACTCATTGAGAGTGGCGCTATATTCAGGTATTTTCAGTACAAAATTTTTTTTATCATCAACCCCAATAATAATCATGTTATTGCAGACCTCCATTTACCCCATCGAATAGTCTAACGCGAATGACCGCCGACCAAACTCCTCGAGAACAAATCGCTCAGGCATTTGATGTTCCTCCGAGTCCACCATCTCGAGCTAGTTCTAGGTAAGTTTAAATATATTTTTAATAATTTTGTTCATCCGGTGTCATTATCACTGCTTGGCAAGGTTATTTGCAGTCAATATTTCTGATTTTCCTCAAATTTAGATTTCTTTCAATTAAAATATTTCCCATTCATTTTTGCAAAATTTGAACAAAATCCTTGTCGCTATTGTCGCTACTTCAGAAAAATTCAACAAAACGGTTATTCTTTTCTAGTCCCCAGTCATCCTTCTCCTATTACTTTGTTCTTTTCGTATTATTTATGGGTTATCGGCATGACTGGTTCTTCTGGATTACCTTTATATCTTCTTTTTTCTTTTTATTCCCACGTTGTTAAATTGACTGTGAAACAAAAAAGGGTCCGAAATGGGGGAAATAAGGGAAGAAAAATGCCAAAAGCGGCATTATTTTATGTGGCCATGCCGAAAACATAATGTAATACGTCTTCATGTCCTTAGGGCCAACATTTGGTAGACAAATATTTGTGGAAATTGGATCTCCACACCTTTTCTCTGTCTTTTCTGGTTGCACTGTGCAAGAAATTCTTGATTCCCTCGGGCACCTCAAACATTTAGCGCCTTAGGGAGGATTTGGAAAGTGAAAAGTTAGGCTGTGGGAAGTTCCGTGACTCGGGTTTCATGTTTTGAAGAACATGCATAAAGTTGGACGGGAATTTCCGAAAACTTTTCTTTTGATTGTCCACTCAAAAAGATGAATTTCGTGGCTGAAATAATACAACGACACCTCTGATGTACCCTATAATTATCTTCGCTTTTTAAAAAAACTTTTTCCAGTCGAATAATCCTTGAATTTAATAAACGCCGGACCATTCAAATTTCCCCGTTTTCTCGCTCCTTTTGTCGTTGAGGCCATCTCCCAGCCCCTCAGGGCCCTTCTCTTTAAGGCCTCGCAAAAATCTGAGCTCGTCTTTTTATGGGGAGAGAAACTCGGTTTACCCGAAACCAACTTTAAATGGGTATTATGGAGATTGGGGAGGGTGTGGAGTCATCAAAACTCGGATTTGGATTACTGTAATTAGATGACTTAAGTGTATTTTTGATTCATTTTTTCATCTAACTTTGCAATTTGTTTTCTCACAAGTAAAATTAAATTTGAATACTGCTTTTTGTACCTTCAAAGTATCACGCAAAAACTTTGCCTTTACTTTATATATTCTAACTTCCTCCCGCCCGTTTTTACATTTACTTTTCAATGTAAATCCATTTAATTTTCTTGCCATGTGACATTTTATCCACAAATTCTGTTTTTTACACCTCTTTCTGCCTATAAAAAGTCATAATGATCTCCGGTATGCAACAACAATCAATAAGCAGTAATCCCTATTGTACGATCAAAAGTCGAGGAAATTGTGGAGGAACTTGTGAATATTTTATTTTAAAGGTCTGATATGTCCAGACGGATGTTTGAGACCTGTAATTTACACCTTTTCTGGAATTATTGATGTGTTGGGCATATAAGAAAGCCATTTTTTAACCGTTGTTTGGTGAAAAAAAAGAAAATTTGGCAAAACCTCTGTAATTAAACAATTTCAGAGGTTCCAAGACATGTCGCAGATATATTATTTCTAAATTTTATCCTTCATTAGTCATCGTATCATCGAAAATTGCGTAAAAATTATTTATTATCAAAATTTTTTTCTATCTCAAAAGTCTCTGAGATTTCCTTAAAGTCACTTTGGATTATTTATTTTCTCCAGAAACGCCTTTTCCAGAAATTAGAATCCCCGTTTCATCCAATAGAAGGAGACGGACAAATGATTGCTTTGAATGGACATTAGCCCCAATTCTGTCGTCCATTCTTTTCCCTTTTCTCTTTAATCTTCGGATATTGCAAAAAGAATAGCAATGTTTTCAGACCTTACCCTTCCAAAAAAATCGTTTTAAAACGGGTCTCCTGACGGAAGTTTCTTTACTTTTGTCACAACTGTTGGTTACACGTTAGATTTTGGAATGAAAATTGTCATTTACTATCCAATCAGCATTGCTCTTCTACAATGATTGCAGTGATTTAGGTATAATAGAAAAAAATTTTTGTCATCTTTTGCAAAAATATCTTTGTTTAGAATATAAGGATGGTCACAGAAGAATTTGCCTTGAATTTCCTTTGATGAAGCAAAAATCAGTGCAAAAATTGGTCTTCATCGATTTTTGAAATTCATTGCCGACTTAATATAATTTCAGATATCGGTGCAGACTTAAAAAATCGTCCGAAACTCGAGAATGGATTTCAAAAATCGGTGCAGAAAATTTTTGCACTGATTCACCCTTATATCCATTAAACATTTCCAGAAATAATTCATTATAAATTCTTGCTTTTCATGGAAATGCATATGTTCATTGAATGTTAAAGACCTTTCTTTTCTACTTTACCTCCATAGAAGTCAATTCAAAGTATTCATTTTTGAGAATTCAGGATGAGATCAGCTTCAGTTCGGCCAGGATCACAGGCTTCGAATGCGTCAAATGCAAGCAAAAGGGATCCCAGTCTTCCACCGATGAAGAATCGATATGCCCATGTTAGAAGGTAAGGGGGTATGGAATGATTTTAATAATTTGATCTCATATTTAGTCGGGTGGACTCTCATTCTAACCACAAACCGCCTCCATCACAGGTCAAGATCCTTCACAAACCAGTCAAAATCGAAGCCAGAAGTCGAGTCGGATCCCTGGCCAATATTACACATGTTCCTGGTCTGTTTCTTTAATTAATTATATATAGTAGTTATGGGTTCAGACCCCGCCCCTTTCTTTACTACTCGCGTTAACAAGTCCTAGCTCCGAAAAAACAACATGTACTGCGCAAAATGTTGTTTTTCTGTCAAAATGCACCGTGCAAAGCACTTTTTTCGCGATTTTCGACGCGCCAAAAAACCGCACGGTGCTTGAGCGCGAGTAGTACATATTAAGTCAACGGCCCGATCTTGCGAGTGCTTGATCGGTATGGCCAGTCGAAGTGACGATGAGATTAGAGTAAGGGAGGGAGTGGGATTTGACAAAACGTACAAAAACGGCCTCCGCCGGTAAAAAAGTCTCCGCCGAGCCGTCGCCAATGTGTGAAACTTCTTGGATAGCTGCAACGAGCACAAATACATTCACAAATACTTTTTTTTTTATTTCTTGAAAAACCCTTTGTAAAATTATATAAGTAAATAGAGTCCGCTAAAATTAGACGAACACCAATTTCTATGTCATCTTTTAGGTGGTGGAGACAAGAGAATTCCCACTCAAAAACTCGATTTCAAATCCCGAGCTTCTCCCAGAATTGATTTCGGAGTAAAAGGAAAAGAAAGTGCCAATGGGAGTGCCGCCAGTAGCAGACCTCCATCTACAACACCAGTAAGTCACCTTCAACAAGTTTATTTTATGTGATTATAAGTCAAATTACAATTTAAACAATTTCAGAGTCATTCCTCCCGCAGTATGGACAGAAATGGAGCGCCCCACAAGAGACCCGTCCAAGCGTAATTTGTCACAACGCTGATGACAAAAGATTTTTACGGGTCACGCTAAAAATATATACCATAATTTGATTGCTTATTGTTATTTACGTATTATAAATTTTGTAATAAATTTTTCAAACTTTCGGCCGAGCAAGTCGAAATCTTTTTTCAAAAAGATTTTAGACGGTAAATCTAAATTCAAATATTTTAAAAGCTCCCGGGCATCGCTGAATTTGGGGTTGAGAAAAGTCGGGTGACCCGTATTCTGGTAATACAAATTGGGGGTCGCATTCGGATGATACCTATCTCGGGTTGCCAATATTCGGGTGATGGATTTTTGTGTTAGGTGGTTAAATGCGACACCACTTAAAAAAATCTATCAGGTAAGGAATCATATTTTATCATCTGGTTTGCCCTGTTCTGGTAACTTTTGATGTGTTTTCGACAGCCATAGATATTACAAAATGCTGAGCAAGGGCGATTTTGAGTGATCGTCTATAAATATTACTCTGTCCTAAAATACGGGCAATCGACTCTTCCAAACGCGTTGAGGAATCGAAGAAATTCATCCTAAACTTACTCAATTATTCAAGCGGGACTTGCCAAAAGTTGTTGCTTTAATAGTCAACCAAACAAGCGACAAAAATGGACAAAATAAATATTTTGGCTTACCCTCAGGGCGTAGACAATACAGATAAAGAAAAACGATAAAGAACAACATACATTTCCCGTTTGTGTGATGGGGATCCGTCGAAGTGAAAAACGAAATGAGAAAATGCAGAAATTGCTGGGATTTTGGATGAGAAAAGACCAAGAATAACATCAGCTGACAGAGAATAAATGACAATCACCGGTTCAGGGTCCCACTCAGTCCGGACTAGGAGAGTCCCAGACCAACTTTAGCAACAGAAAAAAATACATCTTCATAAACGACCCATCTTAGTATAATTAATATATGCAAAAACAAGACAAAATAAAGAGAATGCAGCACCAGCAATCCAAAACATACTCGACCATGACTGGTTCAAATTAAGACGAGGCCAACTGCTTCTCCAATTCCTCAACAGTCATTGGTCGGACATGAGGTGGGAGTTTGTTCAAGATTGAGAGATTGGAAGGACCACTTCTTTGTTGATCATGAAACTGGGAAAGCTTCTGGAAAACAGTAGGAAGCCCTGGATTCTGCTGACGGAAGGTATCGACCGACTGATTGGAATGCATTGAACCCATCGGAGATTCATTAGATGGGCGCTAAAACCGGGAAGATAAACTGAGCCCCGCATAAATATTCCGTTTGATAAAAAATCTTACATTAAACGGAGAGTCAGATTGTCGGGAGATTTGCGAGGCCATCGGATGAGGAGCCATCGGTGGTGCGTGTCCAATATTCTGAGCAGCCGCATTCTGAAGACATGATAAAGCTTGGAGTTGAGTTTGAATACTATTCTGGAGATATGCTACGGCTGCCGCATCACCCCGCTGCTGTGCTTCTTGAAGACGTTTTGCATCCATTTGGAGAGCTAAATATACAAAAAATTATTTCAGAAAACACAAAAAGGACTATCCATTGGCTCAACCACGATAAACAACGTCCAATGATATCACAAACACTGTCACAATATCAAATCTTTGCATATCGAGTCTCACCGATAGGATGTGGAATTGGAAAGACGTGCATACCCATTTGCGCATATCCACCCGGACCAAATGGACCCATCGAAGGAGGGGGCCCCATAAAAGAAGAGGCTATTTGAGGAGCCGAAAGCATTCCTCCCATTGATTGAGACATTTCCGGGGGATTTGAGGGACGACGGCCAGCCGCCAGAGATGAATTGGAACCACTTCTCGACTTATCCGTCAACGTTCCGGGGGCTGAAACACAACTCAATAAGATAAATCGAGTAAAATAAAGAGCTATAAAATAAGTCCAAAAAATACGTTCACTTACTTTCCCGATCCTCTTTATGTTGCTGTTTTGTTTGCTGCAGCATAACTGCTGTTGGTACCAGATCAAAAGCTGGTTTCATTCTGGTTGGGGCAGGGGAAGATCTGCTTGACGGCATACTTGATGGAGGTCCATAAGACCGTTCTCCCGAAGAGCTTGGAGGTGGTATTGGAGGCATGAACGGCATGTTTGGAACACCCATAAGTTGCTTTTGATACTTAATATGATTCAACATACTCTCCACTCGTGGATTGGAAAGATCGAGCTGACCCGCAGCGGCCCAATGTTCTACTTGAGCAATAAAAGCAGGGTGGATCATGGGGAATCCATTAGGTCCAGGCACCATCGGAAGACCCATTTGAGGCATTCTGGGCATATTGGGAGGCATCGGGAAGAACGGGGCGCCTGAGGTAGGAGAAGGCTGGATTGGCTGTCCTTGCATGGCATTTGTTTGTGACGGGATTGACTGAACTGGGGGACTCTGAATCGGCGGGATCGGCTTTGGCGTCTCTTTTTTCGGTTCGAAATGTGTTATCGTCTCTCTGGGAGTATAATCGTTAAGTACTTTCTTCAATTCCTCCACTTCTGCATCCCATGCGTCTTCTTCGGGTTCCTTCAGAGGTTCTGGAGCTCGCTCGGATCCTAAAATTGCAATTAATGTTCTTAAATTCCTAAAACGCAATCAAATACTTACGAGCAAAGTGATCCAACAGCGTTCGTTCATCCATAGCTTGGGCGTGTCTCTCCACTGGTTGATTGCCTCTGGCCCCCTTTAATAACATGGCTACAGCTGGAGGAAGGGTTGAAGTCGGAGACTCTCTTGATTTCTCTGAGAAGAATTGACTTAACCTGCTTTGTTTCGGAACTTCGTTGGACAATGAAAGAACCTAAAGACCAATGATAATAAGAATAATAATCTTACAGGTTTGCTTATCGAACCAATATCAAGAAGGCCAAACTTCGCTGCAAATTCTAAATCGGAATCTGGGAGAACAGAAGAAGGAGCTTGGCTCACTTCTTCTTTTGGTTTTTTCATCAAATCTCGCAAGTCTGAAAAAGGTTAATAATTTTCATGTAGAAAATAAATATTAAATGCAAAATCTTACTGAATGGTTTCTCCTTATGGTCTCCAGAAGCCTTCTGGTCCTCTTCAAATCCACCAAGAGTAATTATTTCGTTGTGATCGGTTGGTCCCCCATCCATCCATTCAGGCATCTCCTCATTTCTCTCATCTTTTCTACCAAATTTCTTGTTGAAATTGAGAGTATTACTAGTTTTCAGCCCATTTTTTGGGCGTTTCGAGGTTTGCGACGCGGCAGGAAGATTATTGTTTAGAGCGCGACGTCTAAGGCTTGTATCATCTGAAAAGCTAGCTGTCAGGATAAGATAATATTAACACCAAAAGAAAGTTTCAACTCTTCTTACCATTACTCGAAACCTCTTTACATCCACTGGAAAAACCTCGGCGCTGTGGGGACAGGGATGAACCGTTAGAAAAAGCGTCAGGGATATCCGTCTTCTTCTTTCCTGATCCTTTCTCAGTCCTCCACATTCCTTCCACATATTTGTCCGGCACAAACTGCCCATCAGTACTAAAATCATCAATGACATAAGAATGAACGACTTACTTCAGATACTCGGCATTGCTCATATGCTGCGGAAGAAGGGCTTCATGTGCTTGAGATTTTAGGGCTAAAAATGCCTCCCTTGAATAAGATATATGCCCCAGCGGCATGTCTTTCGTGAGCGTGAGGTATCCTCGTAGAACTAGAAGAAATTCGATGAAAATGAATTATAAACAGCTTATAAAAAGCACGAGTTTAAAACGTCCAATGCTACAGTTTTTTCTTTGCTGTACCAAGTTTTTGAAAAATAAGATAAACCACAAATCTGATACGCCTGCAAGAAATCAATGATTCCACCCACAGCAGATGTCGCACAAAACCTCGGATAACCACGAATCTATCTAAACAACAGACATTTATGAGAGATATCTATCTTTCCCTTTCCAAAGTCATAACAAAAAATAAAAAATTTTAAATTAATAAGAACACCTAAGATTTATACAGCATAACATGGACGTTGTGGAAAAAGTTCGTTCAGATACCCTTCTTCCATCCTCCGTAACTGCCAACCCATGAAGTGAACGAAAAAAGAAAAAAAACGAAAAAATCACTTGAAGAAAAGCCAAGTCTCGAAGCGAAAAAAGAAATGCCAATTCGGAGTGATACGGTAAAGTCGAATAGAAATTCCTCTTTTTCCAACTGGAAATTTTACAAGTATACGAATTTGATGGTAACTAGCGAATTCTTTATATTCCGTCTCAATTTACGTATTGTGCTTAACGGGCAACCTTATTTTTCACTTTTTATTCTTTTTGGTATATTATAGGTTTGCGGAAATTGTATTGGCCTCTGACTTTCTGCTTCGCTTATTGTAAATTTTGTTTTCAGCCAAATTGATATGGCCGTGGGCAAAAACTCCAAAGTTTCTAAAAAGGGAGGTAAGAAGAAGGCCGCGGATCCTTTCTCGCGCAAAGAGTGGTACGATGTGAAAGCTCCAGCTCAGTTCACCAACCGTGATGTTGGAAAGACCATCGTTAACAGAACTCAGGGAACCCGTAAGTAATTCTTTATTACTGTCTTCGTTTTTAGGCGGTTTTAATGTTTATTGCATTTCCGATTTTAGGGATTGCCAGCGATTTCTTGAAGGGCCGTGTTTTCGAGGTTTCTCTCGGTGACCTGAACAAGAACGAATTCGACTTCAGAAAGTTTCGTCTGGTGGTTGAAGAAGTCAAGGGAAGAAACTGTCTCACCAACTTCAATGGAATGACTTTCACCCGTGACAAGCTCTGCTCCATCGTCAAGAAGTGGCACGTAAGTACTATCCCCTTTTTATTTTTACTATTTTTAGAATCAGTTCTGTTGCCGATCGGTATTAATTTAGCGTTTTAGACTTTGATCGAGGCCAACGTTACCGTTAAGACCACTGACGGATATCATCTCCGCGTCTTTGTCATTGGATTCACCAAGCGAAGCCCCAACCAGGTCCGCAAGACTAGCTACGCCCAGACCTCTAAGGTCCGTCTGATCCGAGCCAAGATGACCGAAATCATTCAGAAGGAGGTGAACGGCTCAAACTTGACCGAAGTTGTCAACAAGCTGATCCCCGATTCGATCGGCAAGGACATTGAGAAGGCCTGCTCCCGATTCTACCCTCTCCAAGACGTATATATTCGCAAGGTTAAGGTGGTCAAAAAGCCCAAGTTTGATCTTGGGAAACTTCTGGAGATCCACGGCGAGCTCGGAGCTTCTTCAGGAAGTGGTAAGGTTGACCGCGCTGATGCTGCCTACGAACCCCCAGTCCAAGAGAGCGTTTAAAATGAATTGTTACTTGTTTTACAGTTTTCTTGGAGTTATTAAAAAATAAATTGTTTGTTATGCTTTTATTTCCACGGGGAATTGTTGTTAGTCGGGGTTGTTGTATGGTTTGATATCACCCAGTGATGCTTCTTGGGACAGGGTTGGTTTGCATACTTGAACGTTTGTTTGCATGGAAGTCGCGTTATAATGCTGAGAGCAGCTATTCGATGAGTCTTGGAACGAAATATTATTTCCTTGGCTTTGTGTATAAATGAAGAAGAATACACGGCTTGCCCAAATGGAGAAAAAAATGTCCAATAAAAAATTAGCGACATTTTATACGATGAAATATTTCTAATGTTATTTTATATCAGAATGAAACCCAAACTGTCAATATTGATAGGAATTGGTAGAAAACCTGTTTTACATCAATGCACACATATTATTACCACAAAAATATTATTCTTGAACGTTAAATTTAATGAATTTTGGCAAACATGGGTACTGCAAGGATGTTGTTTTCAAAGGATGTTATAGATCAGATTTTGTTTGATAATATTAATACGCAATCTTGAATCGTCAACATCGGCCATTTTGACTTACATACGCGCTAAAACTATACTTGCCGCGGGTTAAGAAGTAAATGTCATCACTTCGCCTGTAAAATCTCACAAACTCTGTCAAAAAAACTGAAAAAATGCAGCAAGGGCGTGTGTTATTATCAGCACCTATCGTGATCTACTGTTTCGAAGCAAATCAAGCCTTGCCACCTTTCAAATTTTCTCGATATTGATGTATACGTCAACTGTATCAATGATCGGGGGTAACTCAATATTTTTGAAGCAATGCTAAAATTTCTCTGCTATTGACAAGAGTACATAATAAATGCTATAGGCACACAGCGATACCTTTCCGAAAGCTTATTTTACAGAAATTACAAAATTTGTAATTTTGAGATATTGACTTGACGTGGGAAACGTTGAAAATAGTAAAAACCTCGGCTCAAGAAGTTAAATTTGGATTATATAGGCTTTGGACGGTGTTTTATGGGACTATATATAGTTTTAAAAATTTAAAAACCTGAGCTTTTTTTGGCAAGTCACATTACATACCCAAAATCATCAATATTCACTATATGTCATATTGTGTTAATACGAGCCAAATAAGCATTGATGAGCATCCTTTAATATTTTTAAAACTGGGAAATTCTTAATCGAATTTCTTCTCCACATCGGGGGTCGTTAACCGATGAAATTCGAATATGCAAAATATCACGAGGTAGACTTTCAAGAGTCTTAAGCAACACAAGGAAGCTATGAAATTAGTAATCTTTCACAGAGCACTAAGGCTTCGAAGGTGGACAACTCCGCTATTTGCAGTGGAAAACGTTCAAGTCTATCAAAAAATTACCCAATTAAGATGAAACTTTGTTCTAGAAAATCAACTACAGGGTCCCCATGGAACTAGGAGAGCATATTTCGTTTATTACATCTGTTGGACCTTATACATGTTGTACAAGGTACATCAAAATTGCTGACTTTGAGGAGGTCACATTTCCCGATTCAGATATGGCAATGGCATGAATGATAGCTTAAATAGATGGCAGAGATTCAAAGAAATTTTTACAAACGTGTTTTTTATGTGATAATAAGAACTTTATATGTTTTGAGCAACAAGTTTGAGGGGCAGTTCCCAAGAATTTTTCAAGGGTCGGACGCGAGCTGCGCAGGGCGTGCACGTTTTTTCTCCGATTTTAGTCTATTTGGGCAAGCCGTGAATATCGGTTTGTTTGGAGCCCGGAGGGGAGGATGAGTAAAGAGAAAGAGCCAGTGACCTCGGTCTCGTTCCATTCCGGGGACAGAAGCCGCGCGCAGACCGATCACATGAACTCCTTTTTCAATGATACTTCCGTTGAGACTCCCAGATACAAGTAAGATTTGATCCATTTATTTTTAACAGAAATAAACTAGTAAAATTAATGTTATGTAATTTTAGACAGCGATTGTATGAATTATTCTCCCAAATCGATAAAGAATTCGAAACATTATACCTTGAGAACTGTCAATGTAAGTCCATTCAATAATTGTGACTTCTGATTTAGTGAAGATACGGTTAGGGCAAGCTCCAGAGAATTCGTTGAATGATTTAATCAAATCTCCTGACACTTCGACTTCCATTTTCAACGAAATTAAAGCTGCACAGAAAAAATGTAAGTGAATGACATTTTCCTTTTTCATAGAACGTTAATTGAGGCAACATTGTGTTCTTTAGATAGACAGCAAAAGTGGAAGTCTGCCTTCAGAAGGCCCCCACAACGATTTGTCCCGAGTTTAAAGGTTGGATCTGGCCAGAATTCAGATTCTTCTAAACATTCTTTCGTTCGTTCTTTTGAGGGTCATCAGGATGCTGTTTTAGCGCTAGCTACAAGCTCTTTTAACGGCCATACACTTGTCGCTAGTGCATCGGCAGGTTTGTCAGTTTTTTTCTTTCCATCGAAGTTTAGACCAATCTGCTCGGATATTTTGCTCCGACTCTGGAGAATGTCTATTCCAGTACGATGGACATAATGGTGCCGTCAACTCGATCTCTCTCATGCCCGATGTTTCTACGAACGATCAATTCTTTGTTCTAACGGCCAGTGGAGATAGGACTGTCCATTTATGGAAGACGTCTTCTTTGAATGAATCATCCCAACCAAATAATAGTTCCGAAGATGATCTGGATGCAACTTCGGAGAAATTGAATGACAATGAAGGCAAGAGAGATTCTTTATCTACTATTTATTATACCCTTTAATTTTTTGATAGTAATGGCTAAAATAATCCTTTAGATGAACATGTTGGTCCTGCCTCTATTGTCATCCGCCAGCCTCTTCGAGTTTTTTCCGGGCATTCTGATGCTGTAGTCGGAGCAGAGTTCCTACAGGGAGGAGAACAGCTGATTACGGTTTCTTGGGATAGAACTGCTAATATTTATGACATGGAAAATGAAACCGTTGTTAATGTACTGACCGGGCATGACAGTGAACTAACCTTTTGCTCGAGTCACAAGACCAATAAGATTGTTGCCACTGCCAGTCGGGATCACACTTTCAGATTGTGGGACTTCCGTGAGACTATGAGATCTGTCGCCGTTTTCCAAGGACATAATGCGTAAGCTTAGATATTTTGTATGATTTTTTTAGTGCTGTTAATTCCGTGGTATTCGCTGCAAATCATCATATCATCTCCGGATCAGATGATCGAACGGTGAAGGTCTGGGACCTCAGAAATATGAGATGTGCCATCGCCTCGAGTCGCTTCGATAGCGGAGTCAATAAGGTCGGCGCATCAACGAAAAGTCGACTTATGGCTATCCCATTGGATAATCGTCATGTTTATATACACGATCTCAACGGAAATAGAATTGGTCGACTTCACCGGGGAAATGTGAGTGTCGTTATTTATTTTAGTGTCATTTATTCAAGTACAACACGCATATAATTACTTTCTTGCTTGAAATGGATTTGATGTTTTTGTTTTTCAGAGCCATACAGCATTAGTGACATCCGCCATATGGTCTGATGAGACCGAAAGTACGAATCTAATAACCGCGGGCATTGACAAGAAAATGTTCGGATGGAGGGTTAATGTAAAGTCATAATACAGATATATATTGTCTACTAACAAGAGTGCCATTACTTAAAGCACAATAAACTAACTTATAATTTGATTGTACATTATTATCTAGATATAAAAATGGTTTTTGAGGAGGTCCTTTATATTATTTTAGATTATAATAGCTACTCCATTCCAAGTGCGATCATTCTGACCCTGGAGGTAGATTCAGAATCGATGATCTCGGTTTTGGAAAACAGACAGACGTCACTATTTATGGAACTGCGGGAAGAACATCTAGATGACATCCCTGATCGAGGCCGCATCTTTTTTCTTCTACTTCGATATCTCACTTTGTGATGGATGGGAAATATTTCTTTTTCCAACATTGCATCTGTGATACAGTAATCTGAAAGTCGGAATTATTTAGTTCCTAATCCTCTATTTACCGTAATATAAATGCTGGAGATTCGTCCGGTGTGGTTCGGTCGAATTGATTATTACTTCACAAATATTGGCCATTGGATAATCGAGAAATTGGAGGACTAAAAATATTAAAGTAAAGCCCAAATAAGATGGTTACATTTTTCATCGGGGACTGCCAGAATTTCCGAGTGCTTGGCTAACCAATTTGATGTGTTGTTCTTGGTTACAGCCTGAAATTTCAAAGTAATTTTTATGTAAGATCTTACCAAACTTCAGAAAAAAAGACTTACTTTTCTCAACGAATTTCTCATCTTGACTGATTTACATCTCATATCGATTTCACCGTCTAAATAGACGTGGAGTATACCATTTTTGCATGCTTCTTGTATTTTTTCAACCAAATTTAACTCTTTTTCATCATCATTATTTATATGTTCAATCAAAATTGGAATCATTTCTCTCTGAAAGTCCTCAATAGTTTTGTAAATCACCAAAAAGTTTGTTGATGACAAAATGAGCAGCCAGAGAGGTATATGAGACCAAGTGCTGCCGACCAACACCAATACTTTTGGTCTGGCTTCTGTCTCCAATAGGAATATTGGATTTAATTCGATTGGTTCCACCAATAGGACGGCTGATTTGTTGATCGTTTTGACTTGATCTAATGTTTGGAAAACATCTTCTTGTGTGGAAAGGAGGATGAATCCAGGGATCTTCTGATATTCTTCAAAAGATTTTCCAATCATAATGACTGAACAGTCATGAGTAATTAATGGCTTAGTGGGGGGATTGATCATAAAATAACTGGTAGAAGCAGAGGTCTTTTGGTCCAAACAATCGCCAAATAAATGTGCAGATTTATTTAGGATTCTTTGAAAGTGATCTGTGGAAATTTTGGGAAGTTTTTGTTTATCGACCAGTCGATTAATCATCGTATTCCAAAAGGTATTTTTACATGAAGTGCCAGTGATAAAAATGTTTTCTTTATCCTCTTCCTTGATCCATCCAATTTTATAATTACCAAACCGATGAATATACGCAAAGGTTTCGTATTTTAGAAGAGTATGTTTGAGGTTCTCCTTATCCAAATTTGCATATTCAAACTTTTTTCCAATCTTTGTCCATTCCACTTGAATTTTTAGCCATTTTCGGAATTCACATGAATAAATTGAATCGAAAATGTCTTCGCCAAAAAAGATCATCAAAATTATCGTAATAAAATCAAAGTCCCAATTGCTGTAGGTAATAGCGGACGACAATTGACTAGGATCTTCTTCTAGTAACGCCAATCTCATCACTTTTTCCTTGATTAAATTGTCGGTTAAATTTTCCATTTGTAAACCTTCATATCGATTATGATAAAAAAGCCAGTGAATTCGCGATCTTGGTGAGAGAAGTTTGACTTTATCTTGGGGAATTTCGTTGTAAAGGTCGAAATTATCGAAGAATTTTGTTTGATCTTCATCTAAAACAAGGTCAAGAAAAAAGAGATTTTGATTAAAATATTATATCGTTTAATTTAAAAACGTCTTACCACTCAATTGTAATGCCATCTCCACACATTTTTCTCTGCTAATATTTCCTTCCACTAGACTCATTGTAAGGACATCAAAGAAATCCAAATGGATCTGTTTTTTGGTCAAATCTCTGAACAATTCCACGGCCTTCACACTCATTTCCATATCCAAGTATAGATAAATTAATCGATTTACGAGTTGAATATGGAAATGTTCGGAATGGATGACACTTTCCAACAGATCAACACTTAATTGTTGATCATAATCTGATAATAAAGTGGATAATTCAAGGAAATGCCTTTCGTCACACAGCTCGAGATTCTGATTAAGATAAGTTGAGAGGACAATCTGGGCCTTGTACATAAGATTGAGGGATTTGAGTTGAGAAATCAACAAAATTATTTGATCAGAAGAAGCGGGAACATTGTTGCTGAGGATAATATCAGATTTTTTGTTGAGACAATTGACCACGTCATCATCAGCATTTAGTTGAAGCAATGTTGTAATTGATTGATCAAGAATAGTCAACTAAAAGACATATAACTTCTTTTTGCACCTTACATTCAAAGTTATGGATCCTTTTTCAGCTGCCGTCACTCTCATTTTGATGACTTTAATAGCTCCAGAGATGTCGTTTTTGATCATTTTGTGCATTATTATGTACTTCAAAGTGTCCGTTTGTCCTTGAGGATCGTTCATAAAGTCGAAGAATCGAACTTGTCGACAGAAATTTCTTACTGCCTAAATTGGAAATTATCAATATTACTGTCAATTTTACTGACCATTTTCCGATTATTAATCGCAAAGTAAAACTCTCCAAAAAGTCCGTAAATCTGACCCAATTCCTTGGCCATTTTTTGAGATTTGGCCTCTTTTTTGGCCCGATCCAATAAATGATAAATTTCTTCAAATTTCTTTTCTTTGATCAAAATTCTAGCCAAAATTATTGTTACAGTAACCCTCGTCTCGCTCTTTGACTTTTCTAGCAATTCCTTGGCAAAAATTATTGCTTCAGGCACAATTTTCAGCTGTTCCATAGTCTTCAGCACTTTAATTGAAACCTTTTCCGTCTTCTCGGGATAAGGTAACTGTTTCCAAATTTCGTTTGCTTGCTTTAATCTACAATATTTCTTGTGTTCATCACCTAATTTGGAAGAGATCTCGGCTAAAATCTCATGGATCACGGCTTCTTCAATTGATAAATGAAGTTCCTGAACAATGGCCAAAGCTTTTTCCAATTCAACTTCAGCATCTTCAAACTGAGCTTCGTCTTTGAGGTATATACCGTAATCCAGACGGACCTTCCACTCAAAATAAATGGATTCAGAGCCATCGTACTGTGATAAAATGCCCAGTTCCTCTTTTAGATAATAATGGCGGAGATCCTGGATGTTCATTATATGTAAAACAAATACTAATTTTTTTCAAATCTTGCCCCACACCTCGACCATATCAAACCGCCGCCTTACATTATTCTTTATAGATTTATAGAGCCCAACCAAATCGCTGAGAACATTAACTATCAGCGTGGGGATCCCGATTTCTCCCACCTTCTCCAAGTTCTTGAGTAATGTCATCTCGGCTAAAGTAAAATCATTACTTGCAATAAACACTTTTCCAATTATCCCATAGACAGTGGCTAGATGATGATCATAAATATTGTCGTTGTTATTTGAAAGTAGAAGTTTCAGAAGGGTTTGTGATGTCTGAAGAGCTTTCTTCAATTCATTGGTGGATAGGAAATAAAATGATAACATTTCCAAAAGATGGATTTCAATGTCCAAAGGGATATTATCTATGGAGTTCAAGGATTTGATGATTTTGGAGATTTCGTTGTAAAAGTTTGTGAATTGATGACTTTTAAGGTGGCAAAGGGTGAATGTTAAGTTTATCCACAACCGCTGAAAAATTTCAAAAATTGAATTAAACAAAATATATTATACTAGACACTTACATTTTTATCACACGACATTAATGCATTCTTCCCTTCCGTCAATAATTTTAAAGCTTCAGAAGTCTTATTCATAAAGATCAGACAACGACATCGGTCGAGGAAACTCGTAAACTTTGTCTCGATATCATTACTTAGTAAATGCAGCTTTGTTAAGTAAGGTAAGGCAAGATGGGGCCATTGCTAAAGTCAGATCTCATCTTATGATATAAATATTTGTAAATCTACTACAATATTTACTCACCATATGCAAATAGCACAAGCATATACCCTCCAATCCCTCTTCTGTCACTTGATTTTTCATTTCCAATTCAAATTTTGCGTCATTAAATCTATTCAAAAACAAGAATAATAGACCAAGTTTTGGGTCGCTTGGAGAGATCTGAAATGGAAATAAAGTCATCCAAAGTAGAAATGGAGTGACTATGAGAAGGCCGGCTAAAGTTGACTACCTTTTTCCAGTCCCATAAATATTTCAAGGCTAAATCGCTACCATTAAAAGCGCTGATCAAGCTGCAATTCCAAGAGTCTAAAAAAATGACAAAATGCAAAAAATTAAAATTAAAAATGGGTAATTAAAAATTGACTGACCACTACTATAACTCAAATACTCTTGATATTCGTCCAATTCCAAGAGTAATCTCTCTCTGAAATTGCGATACAACTTTGATTGGGCATAATTATTATGATCAAAAAGGTTCAAAACTATAAACGCAGATTTCTTTTCATTTTTTTCGTACAAATACCGAGCAATACATAAGATTACTGTAGATAATTGCAATTTGTCAAAGAGCAGTTGATGAAGTTGAACTAAAAAGTTTTTTTTACTAATGTTGATTATTATTAAATTAATTTGAAGTTCTCAGTCTTACCCTTAATATCGTCGCCAAGCAACAATTTTTGTACTTTCTGATCCAGACCCTCTACTTTGTCCAAAACCAATCGTATCCCCGTTTCCAAATCACTCATTTACAATCTATATCCAAATTAGTTTTCAGCCGTTTCGCCGTCTTCTTTAAGACGCCCCAAAAACCGCTCAAAAGTGCCGCAATGACCTCCATCGGTATTATTTCCCTCTGCGGGGGATCCCAATTCAGATTTGGCGATAATTTGTTTATTCGATAATGTTAATGTATGATAATATGTATATCTCGACAAGTATTTACAGAACGATGACTGAGATCGAAGGGAGTATGTAGATGCGGTCTGATTGTTTTGGCAGGGTCATCGTGATATAAGAATAGATTAAAGGCAGTTCAGGTGGCTAAGAAGGTACCCGCGACTGAGGAAACAATCGTGAAACTTTGCTTGTAGACTTCGGTATGAGCCATTTCTGAAAAAACGACTTTCTTTTTTTGACAGATCAATTTTCGTAAATGATAAAAAGTTCATTTTGAAAGAATTTATGAATTTGGAGTTAAAAGAAGCACCAGGATTTTATTTTTAGGCCAAATGATGACAAAATCCGACCGTTTTTTGCGATATCCGAGATAAAAAATAATTGTCGGTATTTTGGCTCGTTTAGAAAATGGCGAGATAATGGATTGAGAAGTGGCCAGATAGAAGATGCACGCGAAAACTTGAAGGAAACCATTTTGAGCGATTTTCTTGATTGAAAAACGCTTTGAAAAATAAATTGAAACAAAATGAACTCACGTTCAGGACGTTGGATATGAGTGGCAGTAATGGTATTCTCTCTATTCGCATTACCTTCGATCAGATTACAATGCCTGGAAGATGGAGAACACATGATCCCAACACGTCCTCACAGGACCTACAATTAGAGGGAGAATAAAATTTTTGTCGCCTCTCGCACGGGTTATAAGTAAAACACGTGCCAGCTGATTGCTCTCGTCATTTCCCTGCCTCTCTCCTCATTCTTTACACTCTTTCTGCTCGAGACGCATTTTTGAGGAAAAAATAATTTAAAAGAAAAATAAGATTGGACATTTTGCCTCAGGGCTCAGAGAATTGGAGCAGAGAAATTCGAATATAAAGGGGACCAGTTTATTGTCATAAAATTTTATAGCCATAAGTTTAGTAACCCAGATGACGATACGAAAGCTGGAAATGCCATCTTGAATTTTGCAGGGCTTTCGAATTTCATTGAAGTAAATCAGTAAACAAACTATATAGAGCAGTACAGAAATCGTAAAGAACAATCTGCAGAATAGTGAAATGAGAATAAAATCCTAAAGTAAAAAGTCGAAGCCAATAGTCACGTTATCACAAGACAACCCAAAAACTAATAACGATGACTGACTTGTGAACAAAAGACGCCAAAATGACCATCCATCAAACTCACAAGTTTTTTAACATTGATGGTCAACAGATGATGTAACGGTTTACATTTTGGGGTAAAAATTAGAAATATTAATTACTGTTAAACAACAAATCGCAAGGAACCAAACAATTTGTTCGTTACAGATGATGTTTGTTGTAAGCACTTTGGCTTAAAAACTACTCGTGTGTCCTCTGTTTGTTATAGAAAAGTCTTATTCTACATAACTTCATTTTACAGGGGTTCCATTGCATAACAATGCGTCACAAACATCATGCTCTTTGATCTATTATGCAACAAAAACAAGAGCAAAAAGTGAAGAACAACCTCCATGATGAACTACAAGTATGGACAAACATTGTTCAACATCACCCAGACAGAGTAAACAACTTACAAAAATCCAAATTTTTTTCGAAGATCAAGCCGATTATTAAACTTTTTAAAGACCCATTTCATTTTTAAAGATTGATTTCCGTTTCCTGAACTCATGAAAGAATACGATTACACTGGCGGTCGAACAGATGCTCCGGCTCTTTAATATTTGTTTTTTTATAAGTAAAAGATCTTTTACAAAGTGCAATATCTGATGTTTATCGGGTCCCGTCCCACTCTCTGATGGTCATTTTTTGATTTAGTAAATAAATTTGCAGTAATAATATATTATACATAGAGATCAAATGGACATTACGAAAAAAGGGGGAGACAAATCAAATAAAATGATTAAAAAGAAGTCGAGAGTCTAGTTGAGAGGGGGGAGGGGGCATGGACAAGATCGGGACACAAAGATTTCAGAGAAATCCGAACTCCCGGCCCACAGAACAGGAAGGAACGTCATATCCTCGGCGGGGAAAAAACTTTTTTGGTGATCCCCGTTTTTAACCACCGAAACAATGGAGACCGCCGCAGTCGAGGATACGATGGTCTTCGAGCCAAAGGACTATGAAGAACAGTTCGATGGAGAGGCTTATCTGGAACATTTCTACTCCAAGTAAGCGCCTTTTTGATTATCTTTTCATCAACATTAAAGACATGTATATGTTTAGAGAAGCCATCCAAGACGGTACCCGTTTATGTCTCTTTGCCCTCCCCACTTTTGCTGCTCTCCTTCGTAAGACCTGTCCTCCAGAAGAACGTCTCAGACTTCTGGATGTAGGTGCTGGGCCTACTGTTTATTCGGCTGTGTGCTTTCGAAATGTTGTTGATCAGATCTTCCTGTCTGATTTTTTGCAACAAAATCTCAAACATCTTGATGACTGGGTAAAGGAAAAACGGGCGTTTGATTGGAGACCTGTAATCAAAACCATCGCAAGGTAATTAAACTCTCCTTACATTATCTCAAGTATAATGTAATCCAATGGTTAATATGGTGAAATTTAGATGTGAAGGCCAAGAGACATATCCGGATCCTTGTGAAATTATGGAAAGAGAAGCCAGAAGTGCCGTTCTAAAAGGTGGAGTTATCAGAAGTAATGTGCATGACAAGGATGTTCTCCTTGATCTGCTCGTGAAGCTGGAGCCCTTTGATGCCATTGTTTCCGTGTTCTGTCTCGAATCTGCTTGTACTGAACAGGAAGAATACGATAATGCTTTTTCAAACATTGTAAGTTCTGTCTGATTTTTTGGTGTTTACTTTTCAACACCTCAAGCAAAGTGCGTAATTCTGTGCACAAAATCTTTAAATTCAATGAAATTTAACTCTTTTTGAAAGAAGTTTAACCGCGTCAAATCCCAGCAGTTTTTTTATCTGGAAACAAAAGATATCATTGTCAGCTTTGTTTTCTCACAACAAAGTCAAAAGTCAAAGTTTCGGGGAGTTAAAGGTGCCAATTGGTCTGATTATCTTCCGGGATGACGTAAAACCCAGAGGCGGATTACGATCAGAGATCTCAAGGGACCTCTAATTAATTTAGTTTATAAAGATTGGTTCAAAGAAAAGCCGGGTTCTAAATTTTCTTTGCATTTAATGCAATGATGACATATGTTTTCTGAGACTTGTTATATGTATAATAACTGAATATTCGAAATGTCATAAAAAATAAAATTATCTTTAAAGATCATTCGGTTTTCAGGTATCTCTCCTCCGACCAGGCGGGTATCTGATCATTGGATCGGTGATCGACGACGACTGTTACACATCTGGGATCAATGCTGACGGCCGCGCTACCTTCTTCACTCTACTTGCGTTGACTGAGGATCAAGTCCTGAGTTCCTTCGACAAGAATGGATTGGATATTGTGCATTGTTTGAGCTTACCGAACGAAGGAGTTTGCTTTTTGATGGGCCGAAAGCGAATTGAATGATCTCTTCACTTCATGACGCATCACTTAGGCCTTCCTTTATTTACCAAACAGTATTGACTTTGAGTTTAATTGTAAGAATAAATTCTTTCACAAGGCTGATCAACAAAACAGCGCCCAAACTAACGGTAAGTCATCGTCAGGAAAAGGCATATGTAAAACCAGCGTTTGTTTGCTCCACGGTAACCGCAGAGCGTTCCAAAATTTGTCTTTATCAGCCACAGAAAAATCCGAGCCGAAACATGAGCTAACCTCAAACTTGGGTTAATAAACCGAAGATGTCCCGTAATTCTTCACTCCTCTTTTTTCATATGCCGCGAAAAGGGCTGGGGAATCTCTCTCTTCGGGAGTTAATTCGCTTCCCTAGCGTTATTTCTGCAGCTGCAAACATTCCCCATGTCTTTACTTCCCACACTTGTCTCTTCTATTTGTCCGCTCACTTTGAGACCCCCTTTTCTCACGAGATTTGTCGGAAAAACACGTTTGAGCAGCTTCTAATTCCCTTCCGAATCTCTTTCGTTACCATGTTCTCTTTCCCGAACATAACTTGTGCGACGTTAGAACGTCAAATTTGGTCTGCGTGCCCTTTATCAAATTGTAGATAAGGGGTCTGTGGGGGAAATACGTCCTTTCATGGGCACAAACATGTAAATACAATTCAATTTTATTCTGACTTTATTACAAACATTACGCAAAAGGCATTTGGAAAGTAAGGTAACAAAAATCTGGGAGTTGGGGAATCCCCTTGGAACAAGCAAGTCTCAATCACAATAAAAATTACATTTAATTTCACCTTAACAACCAATTTACATCAACTTATATATCAGTAATCAGCCAAAAAAATCAGAATTACCATTTGAGACGAAAAAATTTTGATAGGAGATATTCGAAGGGGATGTGAAAGATCGCTAACAGTATTCAATTAAAAAAACAACATCTACCAACTATCTATACATGTCAGACACACTTACACCTAGCCATATAACTTTTACAATAATACAAGAGAAAAAAAGGACGATCAACAAAGAAGATGAAGAAGACCATTCTTTTGGTGCGAACCCGTTCCACAATTCGGAATCCATTAACCGCGATCAACTGAAAGCACTCCTTTATAGTTAGCAAACAATTAAGAAAGTTTTAGAGAAGTCTAAAGCCATTTCCAAGAAAAAATTGGACTTCCGATTAACTAAATGTCAACAAAACAAAAAAAATTCTTACTTTTTGCCCTTTTTACCGGGGCTTTGATTGTTTCGAGGAGGCGTGGTGGGGCGATTGGGACCCGAAGAGTTGCCGTATGTAAACTTCTTCTTGTCTGACGGTTTGAGAATCTGGAAGGAACACATCAATGTCTCATCCACCGTCATCATTGAACCCGCATTGTCGAATTCGCCGCAGTAATTGGGTGCGGAGAAGAGTGTAACCAGCTGACGTTTTGCAAAGAATTCATACCCGTCTTCGACGACCTGAAAAGGGGCAAAAGTTTGTAAATAAACATAGAATGAGATAAACAAAGACTTCTGCCAAAAAGAAAGACAGTCTGATAGTGGTACGGATTCTAAGTTCACGTTCAATGTCGGGTTCTTGAAGTTAGAAGATAAACATTAATTAGTAAGGTTTACCTGGTGGGCACGACAGATGAGATCAAGATCATGCTGATTCAAGAACTTGGAAACTACTTCAGGACCGAAAGTGAAAGAGACCCCACGGTCATTCTCTCCCCAACCAACCACATCCTTGTCCGGATCCGACCACAATAAATCGCATAACAATCCCTGATCTGGCACATCAGTTGGTCTCATAAACCGACGAATCTGTTCCATTGATCGAAGGTCCGGCGATAATCCTCCATGGCAACAGAAGATCTTCTCATCGATAATGGCAGCAACCGGCAAGCAATTGAAGCAGTCAGTGAAGTGCTTCCATAGTCTGATGTTGTATCGTCTTTTACATTCATCATAGAATCCATAAATACGGTTGATCGATGCACATTCGTGGTTTCCTCTGAGTAAAAAGAAATTCTCGGGGTATTTCACTTTGTAGGCCAATAAGAGACATATTGTCTCCAAACTCTGCTTTCCTGAAAATTAATTATTCATTGAGCTTGTAAAAAACACCCGAGAAGATTAGGCGTTCGTGGAAAAAATCCACCAAACGCTGTTAATTGTCAATTCCGTAAGACACGGTTAAAGAAATACCAAATCCATCACCCGGAATGAACTAAATGATAAAAAAAGTATATTCTTCCATCTATAAGAAGAATAAATTGGCATATTTACCTCGGTCAACATAATCACCCAGAAACAAGTAGTTGGACTCAGGTGGAAAACCCCCGTATTCGAACAATCGTAAGAGATCATAGTACTGTCCATGGACATCTCCACAAATCTTCAAAGGTGCCTCCAACTCCAGTAGGATGGGCTGGCTCATGAAGATCTCCCTGGATTTAAAACACAGGCCCTTGATTTCATTCTCGGTAAGCTGAACGTTCTTGCCGGGTTTGGAGCCGCGAACTAAATCTCATACAAATAAAACGAAGGAAACTTACCTTCAAGGAGTCGAGAAATTATATTATCCAAATTGATCTTCTCTGCTTCCGCCATTTCTCAAATTTGAGGGCACTACAACCAGATTTACGTAGGACCTGACCCTGAAATTAGACCGATAAGGTCGAGCAACGAACGTATGAGGCCAACGCAAAGAAATTGCACTCGATCGCAAGAAAAGAAGCCTGTGACGGAATGCCAATGATTAAACTTAACCAATTTTTCGCGACGAGACACGACGGAATGAACGAGTTAATTAGAGGGTGAGGTTGAATTTACATGCATAGAATACCGACACCCGACAACGCGGGTTCTTCCCACAGGGTTATAGAAAATGGACGGGTGTAAACAAGGGCGAATACGGTGCAACTATATTGGCGCGGAATTTTGAAATAAACGACAAAGGCCAAACGGAAATACGTCGCGGCCGACGCGCATTTTTGCTCAACACCGCCTCCGCAAGCAAAGCAGTATTAGGAATTGGAAGAATAAGGTTGACAGCACGGTCATCTCATGCGAAAACCGGCCGACATCCAGAAGAGACGAAAGAGTCTCTCCAAGGGAACCACCAGCAAAGAATCCCCGAGCTTCGGAGGGATTCTGAAGCTGGTCGTAAGTTCACGAGGTCATCTGAATCCCCACTTGAACGCGGGCCCCAGAAGACTTCTCGAAAGCGCCCTTAAAGCGGGGCAGATTTAAGGAGGCTGGGGAGTGAATCTCTCTGTTTTTTCGCAGTGTCAGAAGGTTTTGTGGGGCGTGAAGGATGAGAAAAAGAGAGAGAAGAACACGCAGCTGTGCCCGTCCTGTTCTCTTCGACTTGGCCCTGCATTGGACCGCGTCTCTCGGCCCAAACGATGTCGCGGTCGTTTCACCAAAAAACTTTTATGAAAAAATGTCTTCTGCCGTCACTTCCCGTCTGGCCGGCTGCGCCCTCACGGCCGCTCATGCTGCCTCGGGGTCGGCGTCGTCGATTGGCTCCATTCAGCGGATTCGAAATCGCAAAAACATTGTTTGGAGCGGTGGCGAACGGAAAACAAATCCTCGACGGTCTCCGGAGCTGCGTGGGGTCAGGAATTGGCCGTTTTCGACAATCCCCGCAGGGCCGCTTGAATAAAAATTGAATAAAAATTTGTTAAAAGAACTTGACTTTACGATTCGCACGGCAGGCTACAAAAATAATTAATTTCAAAGCTAAATCATAATCTCGTTTCTTATTTTTATATTATAGAACCCATAAAAGTATCCACAATTACATGTTTAACTAGATTTCACCCGAAGAATGTGTGGGTAACAGCAAATAGAGTACGTGGGTGAAAAGGTAAGGTGAGAAGAGTGTCGAATACACGGGAGATACGAAGGGAACATGGTAAAAGGAGGCGGTTTGGCCTTTTTTGAATGCCCAAGTAATCGGGGATGTCGTTTCTAACAAGGTCCCAAGAAATCTTTTGGCTTATTTCCTTTTCTGGCTGTCTCCGAGGCCAGTTTCAAGACATCTTAATCTCATTTATATTAACCTTACAAAAACAAAAAAATAATATTTTAATGAAAAGAATCTTTTCCTATTAACAGTAATCATAACAAAGGAATATGTAAATGGCAGCAGGCCAAGGGCAGTAATAAGAATATAAAAAACAAAAAATGAAGCCGCCAATAACCCCTCGGGGGTTTTATTAATCCGAATGATGAAACGACCTCCATGTCGTCGGTATGGAAAGCGGATGTACATACTTATGAGATAACTACTGGCATTTATATTATACTTCTCGTACACCCTGTTTACACCGGAAGATTAATCTGAGAGTAGGTAGTAAAGCATAAAAGACAGTATTATAAAAATGGATGATGACAATAACAAGTGTAATAAACGAAAGAAAAGTGTAAAACAAATATTAGTATGCATAGATGTGTCTCTCGTATACCATAGACAAACAGAGCACGCATTGAGAAACTTGATTGCATGCAGTAACTGATGGTTACTTAACAAATCCCATGATTAATTCCAGGGTGATACGATTACGTAGAAGTTTTTGGTCATAATTCTTCAGTAATTACTGTGGCAAGCTTTTGACGACGATAACCTCATAACCTTTGTTAGCATAATATGGCACAGTCACAGTTCTCGTGTTTTTAGCATTTTTGTGGCATTTTTATATTATCCTTGACTGCCAGCTATGCTTCATTGCAAACGCTTTTATTTATCGAATAAACCTCCCAAACCGACTGCCAACCATTCTCCAAAGAAGTTTGCTTATTTGCTGATATACATAGCGGTAACTGTACTTTATCTCTTTTTTTATCAGCTCTTTACCAGCCCCACATTAACTTTGTGGTCTAAAAACAATACTGTTTTGCGTGACCAATCTCTGATACCTACGCTCAAATGCCAAGATTTAGAATTCGTTATTTGTCCTGTAGATATTTCGTAATTGTTTAGCGACTTTTTGGGGGCGAAAAGTAAGAGTAATAAATAAAAACATCGAAAGTGCAAAGAAAAGAACGTCAAAAGAGAAAAGTCATCGCTGAAGCGAGGTTGGGTGTCGCTGAAGCGAAGCGATCTTTGTGTGGACCTTGAGAAAAGAGATGGGAAAGGAGACACGTGCTTTCTCCCTTTCGTTCCAGTCATTTGTTATACCACCGGATGATTTCGTCCTGAGGCATAATTCAATGTATGTTCAAAATCAGATTTTATTGACAAAATAACGAAGTCGCAAATGACGTTGTTTGGTGTAAAGTGTCTTTACATAGTGTTTGGTGTAAAGTGTCTTTACATAGTGTGTCGGTTAAGAGTGCTCTCCATTTTATTTACCACCATTCCGCTTCTGTGCGATTGCTACTGAGTTGAGACAAAAGTTGCAAATAAAAATAAGTTTTTGATTGTTGTTCAAATTTATTGTTTTCGCATCTCGAATATTTATATTCAATTCCCTCTTTTTCGTTCTATTTTTTCCTCGAGACTTTTGGGTCATGAGACTCGAGAAAGTGGGAAGCGAGAGAGCGGGAGGACGGAGGAGGGCGAGCAGAGAAAGGAAAAGCGACAAAGAGTGCGTCGCTTTTCCGCGATCAGCTGATCCAAGCTTTATTTGGACGGCTTGTCGGATGGCTCTCCCCTGACTTCGAGCGGTGAAACTGCAAAATTATGCATAAGCATCTCCTTTATGCATTTATTTTTTGTCATCTCCGTTTTTCTCACTTTTTGCTCTAAACTCGATGAAAAACCCGTGTCGATATCGAATTTTTCATTTGATAAATTTGTAAGTTATCGATGGTTTTATGTAGTAATGTCCACTACACTTGTCTGGGGCGTTCTTGAGTGTCCTTGTCCTCCTTTTCATCCGAAATATTTTATTTTTACGCTCATTTCTCCTCACAAAAACCCGCTGATATATCTTGTTGTGCGTATCTATTGTTTTCCAATGATTTCGACTTTTTGACCGCTTTGTATTCGTATGCTCTAGACTCCTATTTCCTCAAAAATCCGGGTAATTAACTTATTTTGGATGTTTTAGGTAATAATCAGCTAAGATGTTGCTGTTTAGGTGGACTTATATGGAGATGATAGGACACTTTAAATTTACTTTCTGTTTCGTATTTTTAGATGCTTGAATTTTTTGGAAATTTCCACATCTTCCAACGGGTTCTCCAATTTTTGATCGATATTACCTAAAATCTTTCCAAAAATTTTCCCAACAAAACGGCCTTTATTTTTTGTTATATTTACTTTTTTTAGTCATTGTTTTCACCGATCCCTTCGAATTGATCTCAATTCCGGTTTCTTTAGTCCGGCCATGAATAATATCTGATATGCGGACTGTTAAACTGTTTTTTGAAGGAAGAGGACGGCTGTCCGAGGCGATTGAGGGGGTTAGAGAATAAGATCTTCTCCTCGGGAACCGTTTTTCATGTTTATTTTTTGTCTCATTTAAACGCTTCGAAGCGTTGATAAATATTTTAAAAAGGATTCGTTATCAATCATGCGGGGGACCGTATTTTTGGTTCTCACGCGCTCAAATAAAACCAAAATTCACAATGAACAGTCCTTTTTTTGGTGATCTTGACGCCCGTAAAGGCATGCTCTCCTCTTGGATTCTTTATTATACTTGTTTATTATCTATTTTTATTCAGGAATTTGATTAATCCATGCAGTAGCTCTTTGTAAACTTTATGTAATATTGTTTGTTTATTGCAGAATGATGGACAATGTGAATCGCGCGTGAGATAAGTAATGTCATGCGGGTTTCGTCATAAACGTTTAATGTGGTGACGAAATCTTTCATGGACAACGTTTTTCCTTCTTTTTTTTGATAAGACGGCAAGATAACAATTCAACGCAGAGTTCTGTGCTATTTATGTTTGTCTTTTTTGGTCTTTCTACCAATTTTTTGTCTTTGAGCGAACATATTTCTTTGTTACGTGAACCGATTGTCAGGCTTTGGGGGATTAAACTTTTTATGTTTTACAGAAATAAAGCCAGACGGAAATATCAGAAATTCATAACAGATCTAGTACAACCTTGATCCCCACCTCACCCACAACCTCACAGTCACATTCTGAGAGCACAAAGTGCACAATATTATGTCCATGAGCCATGGTCGGTCCAAGAAGCAGCAGAACGGCCACAGCAAGGAGAATGTCAAGAAAGGTCAGATCAACACAGTTTTTCCGATATGCAGACCAGTCCCGAAGTGCGGGAAGAGTGACGTAGTCAACGGGAATGGGGTGGTGCCGAGGTTTGCTTCTGGTCAGGTGGTACGACCACGACCAGCGCAGTGAGTTTTTTACTTGGGTTTTGTCAGGTTTAGGTTTAAAAAGATCGAAGTACCGAATAATACGTCCGGACGGATGCGTTTTTGGAACACGGTCCAGAATACGGTGTTTCTTTCAATATAAGGATTTGTTTTCAGCCAGCCCCGAATAGTGACATCTGTGGCCGAGTTTGTGTCGGAAGTGATTCCCCAAGGTTCAAACCAGAATCATGTCCAACTCGAGCCCATCCAATGGATTCGTATTCAAAAAATTCCACTTGGTAAGTACTTTAATTTATTGTTTTTATGACTTTAGGTATCATCTAACACAAGCATTGTTGTAGATAACCGCACGGAAACGTTCCTCGTTGTGATCGGTCTTGCTCGCGGCTATCAGATCTTCTTGATGAAGAGCTCCGGAGAATGTGAAGAAGTCCTTTCCGAACGTCGCGGCCCGCTTCGAGTCGCCCATCTCTTGCCCCACTCCAATCGATCCGAGGATCAATTCGAAAATGAAAGGCCGCTGGTCGGTCTCGTCGATGGAAATCCTATGGCCGCCGATAACAAGTTCTGCTCGGTGAATGTGGTCTCTCTCAGGTCAGGGAACTCCGTACACACACTCAAGTTCGATGAGCCGGTTCTCGATGTGAACAGTACAAAAATGTAAGTGTTATTACGTAAAAGCTTTTATGATCTTGTTATTTGTTATTAAATTGGAAGAAACGCTTTGTGTTTTCAGATGTGTGGTTGTCATCCTGTCCGAGTCAATAGTTATCTTCGACTCCAATAATTTCCAAGAGAAGGCCTCGATCTCGGTTACCTCCAACGATGCCCCTCTCACACCAATCTACGCCCTTTCTGATGTTCTTTTAGCCTTTGCCGATAAGAATTTTAATCGAGAGATTCAATCTTGTGGAGGGCGATGTGATGGAGACGATCAATCGTACAGTGGACAAGTAATGAGCGCGGCTAAATCATTGTCCAAGACTGTGACTTCTCTCGGAGAATCCATCGTTTCTTCATTCTCAAGCCCACAGGATAAAAAGAATGGCGTGCCAACAAAGAAAGGAATTGTTTCGGTGATCAATACCTCCAATGTAACTGTAGGTGGAGATGATGTGAGTTCATGAAATTTTATTTGATTTGGAATCAAAATAAATTATTGATATGTTTGTTTCAGAATGCTGGTTCGCATTATCTGGCCCACTTCATTGCGCACGAATCTAAAGTCGGATGTCTGGCCTTTGGTCATGGTGGTCGAATCCTGATCACAGGAAACGAGATTGCGACTACCTTCAACGTCTTCATTCTCCATCCCCATCCCACCGCCCCCTCCCTCTCTTCTGTTCAACATATCTACACGTTACATCGAGGAAATTCTGCTGCGAAAGTGATTGATACGGCCTTCACATCTGATAATAGATGGCTGGCTATTGCCACAAATCATGGAACCACTCATGTCTTTGCGATTACTCCGTATGGAGGTCCAGTTAACTTGAGGACACATGGTGGGAAGTTTGTGAATAAGGAGAGCAGATTTGAGAGGACGGCGGGACTTACTCAGGAGAATCAAGTGTCTTACAGCGTTCATTCCAAGACACCCGCACCTGGATATCTTTATAAGTAAGAGTTGCTAAATTTTACGAAGAGTAATTTTGTTATTTTAGGGACCACCCATATCTAAAACACCAGCTCTTGTCCAAGACTGTTTTGAATCCCCGTTTATCAAAGTATCCCCCTCCAATCATTCTCTGGGCTCATGCCAAAATAAAACAGAAGGCTTTCTCGGCCGAGAACCTGAGTGCCTGGGCCACCGACAATTCCCCGGTCCCAATCTCTGGTTCCACCTGGTCTCCTCAGCTTGCCAATGGACAACCATTGGTGTTTGAGTCTCACAGAAGAATGGCACTCTGCTTTGGAACGGTCTATGGAAATAAATGTGCCGGTGCTGATGTACCCGTTCTATTTGTGATGAGTCCAGATGGAACTCTCAGTCAATATAAGATTGATATCAGAAGAGAACGGTTCAATTCGAGCGGATCTGTCAATTCTCTGAATGCTGATGACTCCGGCAAGGGAGTGGATGCTCCAATCAGAGTTCGGGTGGTAGCTCTCAGTGAATGGAGCCTTACCAGGTATGCACTCTTGAGTGCTTTTTGTATTTTTTTATGCTATTTTAGATCTAAAGGTACAGTAGGGGTCGATTTCATAGGACCTCCTCTTCCAGAATCCTCCAGCCTTTTGTATATCACAAATCCAACCAACGAGAAGAAGCGCGGGCGCTTCGCAAAGACTTCTCAGGGATCGTGGCTTCCTCACGTCGAGATTACAACTTACGCAGGTCCTCATCGCCGTATTTGGATGGGTCCCCAGTTCACATTCGGTGTTTATGCATTCACCGGGCATTCCAGTGCGGAGTTGGTAAGCTAGTTTTACTTTGCCAATTGTTTTTGGAGATGATTAATTTTTTTATTTAAAAAATATTTTAGGTAAGTCCCGGTGGGAACAACTCAGCTCTCCATGTGTTCACAACCCCTCAGAAGTGTTGTCCAGTTCTCATTGAAAAGAATTCGAATAATCTGAGTGGTCGGAAGGATCATCTGGAGAATGCAACCCGAATTGTCTGCGGATCTTGGAACTCGGATCCCATTATCTACGGCGATGATCCGTTGGCCTCATTGAAGGAACAACTGGAGGATGCCATGCAGGACGAGCTTAAATCTAAGGAGAATCGCCTCGAGAGCTCAAGTCCAAGTTCGTCAAGTTCCAAGTGAAACGTGTATATATATAGAGAGAGAAACATGTAGAGATATTTGTCACTACGTCAGTTTCATTTTTAGATTTGCATATTTTATAACATTCGATTTGTAAAAGGGTAATTTGGATATAACAACATTCGAGATATAAAGGATAACTCATTTTGAATGTTGTTTTGGACTGTTACCCCGCATATTGTATGATATGATACTTTATATAATTCTGAATTCTTTCCTCTTTTTAATATGGGTATTTATCCTTCTTCTAGAGTAATTTGGACGAAGAAAAACGAAAAAAAAACTACCAAAATACACCTCACTTTTATATGTCTTGTCTATAAAGTCCGGATTGACGCTGTGTTGAGTGTAGCTAACATTAATTCAGGAATAATTTGATAAATCAATCTTTTCAACATTGGCGATTTTTATTTAGTTTTAATGTTTAAGATTATTGCCAAGTTCAATGTAAACCCATAAAAAATCCCAATGAAAATCTCATTTTTGACTTGATAATTAAGTTTTTTGGCGCGAGATCTAAGACTTTTATTGTCTTATACACCGACTTTATGTACCCCGTAATTCCGGCCATAAAATCAGAATTGGATTGACTTTTTCCTTTGCCTGAAACGGCACTGTGCATTCTAAAAAAAAAGAAATGGGAAATATGCATTTTTATTGTTTCTGGCCCAGAAGGAATGAAACAAATTGCAAATGTTGCCTTTTCTGAGTCCAAGGAGCATATGACAACTACTGTAACCTAATCGGTTGGGGGTTTTTGATGTTTTTGTCCGGCTTTATTTATTGCAAGTTAAATGATGACATTATAGGTAATGTTTTTGCATTATTTTGACGTCTTTTCTTTTGATCTTTGTCATAAAATGAGTCTTTTCGATTTGTCCACCTACACACAATATTAGGCCTTAATTTAGGATGATGTAAGTTCTACTCGTTCCGAATTTGTAAAGTATTCTGCAAATTAAAGTTCCTCTTCTGAAGACGGCTTTTATGAATTTCTTGTCACTTTGGATGACTTTAAAGGGGAGTTTATTCGAGTGAATGAATGCCCGCAATTACGACTATTCAATGGGGCCGGAATTGACTCTCGAGATGCGTTTATAACATCTTTTATAACATCACAGGGGATTATATGTGTTTCTTTTATAGAAATGACCCTCTTCTGTCATGTTTAATATAATATTTGATATAAATTTGTTATTTTTCGTTTTATTATTACTTGTATTTGCTAGTTATCTTATTTTCTGATAGAAAGTGTACTTTTATTTCGGTTAATTCTTTTTCGAAAAACTTTTTCGGCGCCGGCTCCACTGTCGGACCGAGGATATGGCCATTTATATGACATTTATCGTTAAAAGTGATTTATTGTATTCAAAAAAGAGACATTGCACACTTTTGGGCAGCTGTGCGGGGATTATTTCTTTTCGTTTCCCTCTGTCTTTTGATCTCATTTATTATGTCCATTTACTGTCAACTTTATACGATTCCCTTTCTTTTATGTTAGGCCTTGTTGTGTTGTTGTAGGGTCATTTTCCGCCGTGATTAATGGGACCTGGACATTAGAATTGAATGATAAGATTAGTAAAAAGTTTTGGGAAGGATTTCTTTTGGAATAAACTTCGTGGGAGAAAGTTTGGACTTGACATTAAAAAAACTAAAGTTTTATCCAGTAAAGAATTATACTGTAACAATTGATTTGTGTTACAGTAACCTTTTGGAAAACTTTATTCTTCTTCGATCTTTGGTTAAAACTCTTTCCTTTCTTTTTTAAATATTTGGAAGTGAAATGGAGATTAAATTACTCGGGTTTCATTAACTTGAATGACCTGGATTCTTCATTTTGAATGGAATCAATTACGTCATCTTATGTAAAAGATCCCCGGAGGCAATTCTCTTTATAGGGATTTCATTGTGTGCTCCGTAGTAATTACCGTGCAATTTTCAAAGTAAAGGGAAAAAGAGGTTGGAATCAAATCCAGCGATTCGTTTCTTCTGAAACTCATTTGGTTTAGGGAATTCTGGGGACATTTGAATCCGAATTGAACTGTTTCCTTTTTCCGGTCAGAAAAATTTCGAATTTTAAAAATCAGTTTATATGTACATAAGCGAGATTTATAGACCTAACGTGTCGCCTTTTTGCCCTCAAAATTTTTAACATCAAAGATATATATTAAAATGTCCAGAGATTACTGTAGAAACAGGGGTATGAATGACCTTTCCAAAAGAATTATGAATATTGCTTGTTGAAAGCAATTTCTCAAAAATTTTCCTGGCCATGATTCAGATTCTGTGCCTGGGACTGTTTCAAACAATCGTTTCTCTTTTCTCAGGTTTTGGGTGTTTGGAAAAATGACTCGGCCATCCCAATTCTGTGGCCAAAAACGTTGCATAAATCTTGCTTTGCAATTTTGGGTTACTGTAATTGTTTCTGTCTCAAATTACTCTAAATTTTTATCAGGCAAATTTACTTACTTGCAGAAAATATTATTCTGGAGAACTAAATGACTTTTGAATATTGTTTTTCCCCTTCAATTGCATTTCAAATAAGTCCAAGTTATTACTTTCCATGGATGTTTACTCTAATAGTCCTTTGCTTTTTCTTTCTAACTCTTTCTCCAAAAGTTTTGAAGGCAACATTTCATTCGAATGTCATCCCGGCGACCCCTTCTGTCATCTATCTCTACACAAATAGCCATTGTCAGAATATTTTATCTCTCAAGATTGAGTGAATTTTTGGAAATTTATTTTATTTTTGTGTCCGATCTCCTGAGGGCATGCGGAAAAGGGGTACGGAAACTCGAAAAAAGAGGTTCCATACAAGTCAATTTCATATCCGAAGAAGAATTCGTTTTCAATTTGTGAACCGATTAAAGTCAATTTACTTGGAGAGGGGACTTGCATTGCCTGAGGCTATCTTCAGACGGTTTTTCTTTTCTCGAGAGGCCTCTTCCCTCAAGGTCGGATAAGAGTTTGAATACGGTAATTCTGAAGGGACGATCTTCCACTGCTTTTACTAATTGATATTCATTTTATGGAGGATGGGTACCTGCTCTTAAATGACATAATGACCGCTACCCTCCACTCTCCACCAACATAATCCCTCCTGGAAAAGAGCGATCAAGTTTCTTTTGTTTTTCAGCCACTTTCCTCCTCTTCCCATGTTACATTGCATAATATTGACTTCGACCGCAAAACAAGTTCTCCTTTCGCATATTTGGGGATCAGAAGACGAAGAAAATCTTCGCAGTGAAATTCGTTTTTTGAGCAGGGAAAGAGAGAGAAATGTTTTGTTTGTTTATCTACTTGTTGGACCTTGTCCTGCGCGTTTTGTTCCTTCTCTTGCAGATCATTGGGGACAAGGTAAAAATAAATATACTTCTTTTTTAATCGACTCCAAATTTGGACGAGTTTTATGCGGGATTTCCGGGTTTTTAAGGGGGAAAGGGGGATGCAGACGAGTTCCAAAGATATCTGAACTGCGATTTGAAGGCGAAAGGAATAGTTTGAGGTCTTTTTCAGAGAAATATTTTAGTCATCTTGGGGTAACTCATGAAGCTTAATGGTCATTTCTGGCCGATAATTTTTTTTTATCATCATAATTAGACGTTTATAAGACTCCAAACCGCCAAAACGCACTTTATTCGATGTATGATGACCCTCCAACTGTAGATTACTGATTTTTGTGTCTAATTTCCCCCTCATTACTTTCCAAGCCAAGTTTAAAGTTTCTTCTAAACATTATTTGTGAGTATTTCCTCTTCTGAATGACCTTGTTTTTGGCCTCTTTCTCAAGATTTCAAAGTGACCTTCCATTCGAAACGACTCCTCTGAAGATAGTCTTGTAATTTATGAAGATTAGAGGAGATTTCCCTCTGACCTCCACAGTTTATAAATAAAATTCGATTCTTTGGATTATCCTTTACAGTAACTTTGATTGAAATCGATCTGAAATTAATTAAAGTCCCTTGGAATGGGGTTCTTTTGTCCGATGCGGCTTCGTTTTTATGGAATTCAATTCCAGGAACATGTGGAATTCGAATCTGAATGGGACTGTCCACTCACTCGGATGAACGCCGTTCTGTAGAAATGACTTTCGATTTCAGTCAGTTTTGCATAAACCTAATTTGTTTCTGGTCTTGGATCTCGACTCCTCGCTCTTCCTCCCATTCCTCACCCTAAACGACTTTACAGTCGAGATCCAAACTTATACTCCAAAACAAAAAATGGGCCCATAAACGCGGCTGTCGCAGGATTTTATGCAGATTTATGGAGGGCCCTGATGAACAGCGGATGAGTCAAAGACTTTGTTTTGGGGCTTATGAAGGTCAAGGAAGGGCGGACAGTCATTTCAGCGTTGCTGACTACCTTTCTCTTCTTGTTTTAACCTTTTTTGGACATCAAATTGACAAGTGTAATAACACGATAGTACGTTCTTATAGGCAAATTGGACTTTTATAGTCATATTCGGCAGTTCACTTGTTTGTTTCAACAACTATTAGCTTTTTTTACTTTTTGCTGGACACCGCTCAAGGCATAAGCTCTCAAATCTTATATTATATAAGCTGATTTTATTTCTCCTCAGTTTGAATATTTCTCTAAATGAATCCTTTTATTATTTTTTCGTTTTTTGCAGCGTTATGTCGAAATAGAATTAGGTTGGTCGGAAAATTTTTGGCATTAATCATCCAACTTTGAAATTTGTTTTTTCCTGCCAAGAACGAGAGTCTGCGGTATATACCTAGTACAGGTATACATATATAATACATACAAGAGTACAGTCTGCAGATTTACATGGTATGTGCTAATGGTCAATTCCGTCAAAACGAGCACAATCATAAGAAGTTTTCCATTTTGAGGAAACTTCGGACAGGATTCAGAGCGCACTTTGGACAGGATTCAGAGCACAAGTTTCCATATCGCTTTTGATGAAGCTCTTGAACTTTGTAGGTTATGTCAAGTCATTTTTTGACTACGTTAAAATCCTAAACAGGTCTTCCGAATTAAACAAGGGTAACGCCTTCACAAGATAAAATACCAGCAAAAAAAAAATAAAAAAACTTTCCGGCCATCCTAGTATATTTTGTATTATAAAATACGCTTTTACCTTGGCTGATTTGTCATCAAATTCCATTAAAATCTTATTCTAATCTCCAGATTTGAAGGAGTTGTGAAGGTCATATAATTTGATTAAATTTTATTATTTTTGGAGAAGGAAGAGACCATATCATGTTTTACACATCATGCCTCTTATCTTCATAATTTTTATATCTTTTTTTTGGTTACATTTTCCTCAGGCTCCAAAGGTTGTTGGGGTCATTTTTTGAGAACTTGCAATTTCTTCTGTCTTCCAGACAAATTTTTAATTTTTTTTGTAAATCTTAAATTTGAGAAGATTTGTCCTTAGAACATTCCAAGATGACGCCATTACCTTGTGTATTTCCGTTTTCTTTCGCTTTCAAAAAGTGATAAACTTGATAAGTGAGGATCCTATTTAATCTTATCCTGTTTTTCTTTTTCGAAAAGTGTTAATTGTGCCTGAGGCAAGGTGAGACTGAAAATACCAGTTATCCTAGCTTTATCTTTGTTATCAGCTCAAAGCGAGTCTCATTATTATTTGCAAGTATTTACCCAAAAAGTCAGGCCTTTCTTTGTCTCGGATCACAGCGGGTGAGGGGAAAACAAGTTCAAGGTGAAGTTTGGGGGGTCAAGTGGGGATTGGAGGTCATCAAGGGAACTGGGTTCGTATTGATTTGGGTCGTAATTTCTATAAAAATTGGATTCTTTTATTTCAAAATTAAAATATTACTTTAGGTAATTTTTTAACAGTTTTGATGATTAAAAAAGACAATTTTACTGTTAAAAATGACAGAGGACAAGAACTTGTGTAAATTAAGAAAGGAAGGCATGGAAACTGTCTTTTCCACCAGTGCAATAGTTTTAGAAGTGCTTCAATCTTTCACATGACACCGTCTGATCATTAGTTCATGTGATAATTGTTGGTAAAGTCATATCGTTTTTGATATTATTAGTCTTTATAATATCGTAATATAACTTGAAAACTCGGAGGAATGCCTTGAAAGTCCTTAATAGAGGTCCTTCTTCGTACTGTAGTCTTTTATTCGCTCGGAATATTGGATTATATTTTAGGTGGAAGGGGTCATCAGAGAGCGTTTCATTCAGATTTCCCATTCAGAGAAGAGAGTAAATTTACTTTTTATTCAAATCGATTCCCCTCATAGTCAACAACCCAGCACTCCTTTTCAACCGTATTTTAGACATATTATGAATTCTTTTTTTTTACTAAATTTAAGTGAAAAATAAGCCATAAGCCAAGTCCATGTCCTTTTACATTGTTGATAATTATTTAATGATCCAAACATTGTTCGGAATCACTGTGCCGAAAACATTTTCTTTTCTCTTGAAACCCCCACTCCTTGAAGGGGAAAATTTCATATTCAAAAATGAAGTATTCGAAAAGAAGTTTTCTTGTTATGTTTCCATTTTTCGTCTTCTGAAAATCCCTTTAAAACCACTTCATCCAACTCTTCTGAAAGGTCGTTTCAAAGACTTTCCAAAACGTTTTTCGCTGGGCAAATCAGATCCCATGATAATTTCCACATTTATTCTTACATTTTCACTAACATTGTTGCCTAAAATTACCATTTACAATCCACAATGTCATTCTAAAACGGTTTCATCAACACCATTTACTCCTTACTGCTACTAATTACCACTGTTTTATCGTAATCACCCAATTTTTCGTCCTCAGAACCCTTACTGGTTTATTATTTTTGCAGAGAGCGCCAAATTATTCAAATTAAATTTAATTTCCATCTCTTTTCATAATTCTCAACATCTGTCCGTTCTGACTTTGATTTTGGCGAAGGAAAAGAGGGGGCTTAGAATTAGAGAGAGCTCTTATCTAATTGGCTTTATTCAAATTAATCATAATTATTTTGGGTATTTACAGAACCGGTTTAGATTATCGTTTCAACTGGTCGGATACTTTTATTGAACTTGAAATTTAATATAATTTCAGGTCATTAAAAAATATTTAATTTTATTTGTGTTATTTTTGAGTCAAAGTGATACTTTCTGATGACATTCCGCTGTTTCAGATTTGTTTCAAACTCTCTAATATTATCTTCGAGTCTGCGCGTGATAAGCGGGTTCATTCTTCGTCTCCCTTAACAGTTTATCTTTGCTTTGGGTGTTTCAATATTTGAACGTGACATTAAAAAGGATCTGCATAAATTATTTTCTCCATGACAGCGATTATGTCTGTGGAGGGGGGAAGTTCTTGTCCTTTCCAGATTTTGAGAGTGAAATCGAATTGCAATTTCATCTGGTCTGATATCAATATAGCCAAGATTTTAAAATTATGTTACAGTAACCCACCCCGCTAGTCTATTTTCTTATCTGATATTCCTTTTAGATCCCACTGAACTGACCTCGGTTCGTTTGCAACACAACAGTTTAGAGGGCCCCTTCTATTTCCATAACATAATTAATTAGACAGCGAAAAAAGGGAAAGAAAGAGTGCATTGCTGGGGGTACCCGTGCCGGTCACCAATTGGTAAAAAGGAGGGTTTAAGGGGTCATTTGCATGCCCCCAGACCCCCTCCCACCCTCCCCCCATCTCTCTCTCTCTCTCTCTCTTTTCTTGTTGCGCGTTCGAATGTAAACTCATAAAAATAATTTACATTGAAGGTCATCATCTTCGATTCCGATGCTCTGCACTCCTACAGGCCCTGAGGGCGGCTTATATTTTGTACAGAAACAGATTGAACAGGACGAATTCTACACGAGACCTTCCACCAGGTACCAGTGAGGATGTTGTTTTTGTCAGCAATGTTGTTTTTTCGTGACATAAAATTAGATTTTTTTGGTATTTGTGGCTAAGTGAATGTCGGTTATATATTTTTGGAGTTACAAGCCTCTGCTACGTCGCGTGTTGTTTTACTTGTGACATGATCTTATATCAGTTTTCATCATTCAATTATATGTACTTTGTGACATCATTTTTGGTGAAATTTATTTTTTGATCTTGACCAATTAGACCATTTTTTTGTGATGTAACCCTTAATTTTATTATCAAGACTTACCTAATTCCTTGTTGACCATCATCAATTATTTTATTATTTTATTTCCTCATCAAGATCAGCGCTGATTTTTCTCTCCAAATACCTTGTTATTTACAAAAATTGATTAAGAATTTTGGGTTGAGCTCCGTCTTTTGTGTTATTTTGGGTGTGAGGGTCACTCTCGAATCAGCTCAGGCAGCCCCCCTCTCTGACCCCTCTCGAGTCTTCATTTTTTCTGTTCAAATTCGTGATTTAGTGAGAAGAAAAGAGTGCATCCCCCTGCGCACCTTTTTTATAACCCGGCTAACTTTGATGGAGTGACCGTCGAATTAGTCAAAATAAGAAGAGTTTGTTGGTTTACATACCTGATGTTCTTGTGTTTGACTTGCTCTTTGAAGAGTTATTTTGGGCCCGAGATTTGAACATTTTCAGAAAAGAGATGTTCTGGAATGAAAATTTGACTAAAGTCATTTTAAATCCGTTTGTCAGACCTTTGTTATAGGCTTAAATTGACTTGTAAAATGTTTTTTTATAATTTACAGACAATTATACACACTTTTCCTATTATTTTTTCCACCTAACATCTGATCTTGTTCTATTTCTGCAAATTTTTTTAAATCATTTTTTTTTCGGACTTACTACGTGGATGAAATCTGATTTCTTTTAGCCCTCTGACTACTGCAGTCATATGTTCAGCAGTTAACTGGGCTGTCTGTCGATCAATTATACCCTAAAATGATCCTTCGCTTCCATTAATCTTCTTATTTTTGATGTTGTTCGTGATTGTCGTATCTTTCCTTATCTTTCGTTCCTTTGGATTACCTTGATTTTCTTTTAGTGTTATGAGCACATTGGGTCCGATGATAGTGATGGAAGGAACCCAATCCAACGGCCAGATGCTACCTAACTCTAACATGGTTCAGATGCCCCCTCAGGGCCCCTATTTTCATCAGATCCCGAATCAGATCCCCCCTCAATTTATGACTTACCGAGGTCCTCCTCCGGGTCAACATATCTCGGTTCCCAGCTCGGCAGCTCCACCCCCAGCACCCTCAACTACCTCGTTAAATCGGAGTCAACGGTGTGGAGTCTGCAGGGGATGTCAATGTAAGCCTTGTGGACAGTGCACTTATTGCCAAGATAGCCCTCAATTCGGAGGTCCCGGTGTGAAAAAACAATCTTGCGTAGAGCGACGATGCCTGAGGGTATTAGAGAATCGACTTCAAAGGGATGCGCCCACCTTCAAGGCTCGAGTTGGATGCAATCAATGCGAAGATTGCAAATTGCCGGATTGTCAGACATGTTTGGTCTGTTTGGATAAAAGGTTTTTTGATAATCGATACATGACTGGTGCTTTATGTGCAAAGAAACGATGTAATAATGCGACGAGTTTAGAATTGCCAATTCAAAATAACAATGACAGAAGTGTAAGTACTTCTAAAAAGTAATTAAAATTTAAGAATAAAAATGAATTCAATATTTTAATTGATCTTTTTCAGTCGATGAAACGCTCCTACGATCACAGTAATAACTTTGAATACGGTGGGAAAAGAATGATGAATTCGAATGGAATGCCCGGTTCTCAGGTCATGATGCAACGACAGATCATGCCTATGATTCCACAGGATCCTTACGCAATTGTCAGACTTCAGAATATCCAACAGATGCCCCAACAACAGATGCAGATCAATATGCAACAATTTAATTCGAATAGGTAAGGTTATTTTTTATAAGATTATGAAGATGGTTATATAAATATTTATTTGACTGGTTCAATATCGTAATGATTTTATTTTCAGTCTTCTGATGCCAATGAACCCACCACCAAACTCGATATCAGATAATTCGTTGATGAATCACAACTCCCTTCTTCCTCTCAAAGATCCATCGATAAACAAGCAGGACTCCCTTGATATGAATCCCGAGACTCCCAACTCTCTGTCCACTCCAACTTCTTCGATGAATCTTTCGAATCCTTTGAATACTCAGTGTAATATCCAATCCAATCTCCAACAAACAGTCCCTTCCACTCAAAATCTTCTCATGAATAACACCATAATGACCTCCTCGAGTCCGGCAATGTATTCGTTCAGTCCTATCAACAATATCAACAGTCCTTACATGCCCTATTCGAATACTCCGCCAAATTTTATGCAGAATGATAAGATGTTTTATGGGGAATATCATGATATCAAACAAGGGCAGAACGGAGTCGACCCCTTTACCCCGCCCAGTTATGCCCCTGAAACAAAGAGTGCAGTCATTCTACAACAGCTGTAGATGATCTTGTCGTAGATATTTGCATCTAGAAATAACTCTCTTACTTAAATTAAATCCCGCTACTTAATAACTCGTTTGACGCCTATATTGTACAATATTTGACTATTGTGAGTACTCTAGAATCTCCGACATTCCCCCCATCTCTTCTTTTCTTCCCTTCAACCGTCTACTAATACAATATTATACTAGATTTTTGAATATTTTATTCTGATTCTAACATTAAGGTAGATGTTTGAAGGGAAAAGGAAGATCGTCGTATCTTTCATCGTTGTTCCTATTTATTGTGCCTCAAGTCTGATCACTTTTATGACAAAAGAAAGTCATGGTATTGCAATAAGATTGTTACAGTATCCCCATTCCCTTCCATGGTTCCGAATCCCAGAATCTTTCGAATTTTATTTTTTTATTTATTGTATATTTTGCTCGTATCTTATATGATAATTAAAGTTTTAAATCGACGTGAATACAAAATTAAAAATTATATTGTACTTGAAAGTTGATCAATTTGAAGGAAAAAAGATAAAAATTTTCGAGAAAGAAGTTCGAGAGAAATTTTTGGAAAATAATGCCTCTAGGCAGGTGTATTATCCCAAAATTCACATGATGACATAGACTGAAAAGAGGCATTGAAGGGTGTTGTTGACCGATTAATTTTCAAAAAATCCGGGTCAGAATCTCTTCCCAACGCTCTCCACTGGTTAAAGCGTTTTCAAACACCTTTTATGAATTCATAAGCCCCGCTTCAACATGTTCATTAAGGTCGCTCTTTTGGTGTTTTGTGTTGTTCAAGGTAAGTTTTTTTGATGTTTGACGATTAAATGATAATCCTTCTTTATTAGTTCATAGTTTCACTAAATTACAAATCCCGTTGTTTTGCAGTGAACGGTCAGTTGGCTGCGGTTTATTCGAATGTTTCGCGGAGTTCGGATTGTTCCAGTTGGAGTAGTTGGGGACCATGTATCTGGCCTGATCCCATTAATCGAGTAGGTTCAACATAATGTGTTTTTGCCGACGAATTGATGGCTAATATATTTTTTTATTTTTAGAAGCCCTACATGTCCCAGTTGACCCCAGTCTGTCGCAATCATTGGTTCTACAAGTTTATCAACGCCAGATATCAGAGTGCTCTAAACAGCTTTTTCGATTACTTTTTATCCATTATGAAGGCCACAAAACCTTGTGGATTCTGCTCTTACAAGCAGAGTTGTGGATATGGAGGCAAACAAAAATGCAATTTGTCACCGTTTGAGTAAGTAAAAGAATAGTTTGGAAAAGTTTCAATAGTTTAGTGTTAGGGTTACTGTAGCATTTTTAAAATCATCTTCAGAGTCCCCGGTGGTCGGGCGATTATGCCATTTTACGTTTCGGAGAAGGTTTGTAATCGTCGTGACCTCAGAGGTCAAGATCAAAGTGATGCTTGCACTGTGGATTATGAATTGGTCAAGGAAAATGGAGGGGAATGTAAACTTTGGCCTTCGAAACAAGTCTCCCTAGAAGAAGTCGAGGCTCCTTTCCGGTCTCAAATCGAAAATCTTCGATGGTACTCATGTCTTCCACAAGTTGTGAAGTATGTCCATTACTATAATATTATAAATAGACTCTTGCTTAAATTTAAATTATATTAGTGACGAATACTTTTCAGAGATGAAAAAAACGAGAAAGCAAAGCCGGAGAAGGTGTGTAGATGTTGTTGCTTCCCCTTCCGTCCAAATCCCGTCACCTTTAAATGCGAACATATCCCGGGATCACCTCGAGCACCGGGAATGGAAGATCTTTAAAAATCGACTCTCATCATGATCAATATACCAAAATAACCCTTTATCATTCCCATTCATTTCATCATAATCTATTTGCATTTACTTATGAGTATTGTACTCAATACAATCAAAATTTGAAAAACTAATTAACCTTAAACAGACTTATTGTTAGATAACTAATTTGAGAGCAAAACCTGTCCATTGGCCTTTTTGAATTCGGGTTCAACGGATCCATTGGTCTGACTTTTAGGTGGGATTCCTCGTTTGATGACATGAGGGATGGTCTTAGGTACCATCTGAATGCATTCTGGGACAGGACAGACACTGTAACACAAAGTGCAGCCAGTACAATTATCAGTGACGAATGGCAGATGAGTTTGGGCATCGAATCGGATGGCTTGGTAGCCACTGTCGTTGCAGGTCATGTAGCATTTGCCACAGTTAATACAGAGATCCTAAAATTTGTAAGCGATGATATATTTTGGTAATAATGAGTACAACACCATGAAACCCTTACATCGTCAACCAAGGCGACTTTTTGTTCTTTGTTTGTCAGCTCATTGTAAGCGCCGATCCGATCCAAAGCGCATCCAATAATCTCCTTTAAAATTGCATCGATTATAATAAAGCTCTCCTTACATTAACAGAAGGCACTTTCTCCGATTTCTCTGCGGGTCTCTTAGCAAAGGTAACCGAGCTTGTGTCCAGAAGATCTGACTTGTTTAGAATCTCTTGTTCCAGTGATTTCCTCTGCTTCCTGAAGTTTCCAAAGGCCGGAGCATGGATATTCTTCGCCAAAAGTGGTTTTCCTTTTTGTTGTTTCTCCACTGGAGGACTTTGACCATCCCAATCAGCCAATGACTTCACTCCTCGAAGATATAAAAGAGCCTTAAGTCCATTTTTGTAATCCTCCACCACTGTGAAATCTTGATTTTGGACGGCAGAGCAGACCTGTAAGAACAAGCAAATGGGTTAGAAGCAAACGCTTTCTACAAATTAATTTTAGTATCACCTGTAAAACACTGGCTCCACAAGCCAAGAACTGAAGTCCAGTTTCGGCGCTTTCTATCCCTCCGGTAGCTAATATCGGGAGTCCCGGAAGAGCATTCGCAATAGCCGAGACTCCTCTCAACGCGATCGGTCGAATGGCTGATCCAGAAACACCCCCATAAGTGGTTCTCTTCTCGTTTCCGATTCTTGGCCAAGCCTCTCCTTTGGCGTTTAATCCCATTAATCCGGAGACTGTATTTGTAGCGGTTACTCCATCAGCTCCACCTTCTTTGGCAGCCGTTGCAATCTTTCTAATATCCGTGATATTTGGAGTCATCTTCGCAAAGAATGGTATCTTGACAGCAGCCCTGACCCATTTACAAATATTTCTGACCATGTTCTCATCCTGCCCACAAGCCAATCCCATTCCCCGTTCGCCCATTCCATGAGGACAACTCAAATTTAATTCGAGAGCATCAGCTCCGGCAGCTTCGGCATTCTTGGCCAATTCAACCCAATCTTGTTCGTTGAAGCTGGCCATAACAGAAGCGATGACAATCTTTGTGGGGAAATCTCTCTTCAATTCTCTAACAGTCTCCAACCAGTAAGCCTCTGTTTTTTCAGAGATCAATTCAATGTTCAAGAAGGCCCCTTGTCCAGGCCCATATAAGGGGCCATGGGTTGTTCCTCGGACGATTCGAGGGGATACATTTGTCACCAAATCTTTGTCCAATCCAAATGTTTTAGTCAGCACAAATCCCCATCCTTGTTCGAAAGCTCTTCGACACATGGCTCCAGAAGTTGTCGGAGGAGCCGAAGCAAGACCATAAGGATTTTCAAATTTAATTCCGCACATCTCCACACTGATATCTACGTCGTCAATAGCACTTCTAAACATGGGAAGTTTGGGTTCTCCAGTGATTTGATGGCCGTGCAGACTCTGTAGGTACTTATGGATATACCAAGCAGCAGTTTTCCCGTCATTGACCGATTCAACGGTGGTCTCGGCGACTCCAGCAATGTCACCGCCAAAGAAAACCCAAGGTTCAGAAGATCTCTGGGTCTGGGAATCGATGTCCGGAAGACCCCAACGATTCAATTTGACAGGGGAGAGCGCGGCTTTTACTGAAATTATAATACTACGTATGTGTTACTGATTAGGTACCTACCATTTTCATCAATAAGAGTAGATCCAAACGCTGAGATAATCCATTCAGCCTTAAGAGTGAGGCCTTGTTCAGCATCCTCATACCAAGTTCCATCGAGATCCTGCTCTGTCTTTGTAAATTCCATCGATCTGATCTTTCCATCAACAACATTCACCTTCTTGGGGGTCATGAACGGAACAAAGTCACATTTCTCTTCCCTTGCGGCTTCCATCTACAGTAAGATTTTCAACTGTTCATTGTTTTAAAAAAATTAGTCTACAAAAAACAAACTAACCTCTTCCGGAACAGCACGAATCGAAGTGAATCCCTTTCTGAAGACTACAGTAACCCTCTTAGCCCCACATCTCAATGCAGCCGTTGCACAATCAAAGGCAGTATCTCCAGCTCCAAGAACAATGACTCGGCCAGGAAGACTGGGAAGTTTGGTGGCCTTACATCCACACATGCCAGGCTTTGAAGCTCGACTGACAAGAGGGAGAAATTCTTTAGAAGTGAAGAATCCTTGGGTTGGAGTGAGACCATCAAAAATCTTATCCCTCTTAGGTTCAGGCATTCCTATTCCAACAAAGACAGCTTTATTTCCAGAAGTCTTCAGGGATTCTAAAGTCAGATCGGAGGTGTGGAGACTTCTTTGCATCACGATCTGCAAAAAAAATAGACCGTAAAGGAATCAAACATTTTTTTTGTAACCTACCTTAACTCCAATATCCTTGGCCAATTGGATCTCAAAGTCAACCGCATTGTATGGCAAACGGAATTGCGGTATCTCCGACGAACTAAGACCACCAACAAAGTCATTCTTCTCGTAGATCGTCAAGTCTGTGTATCCGAGCCGGGCCAAGAAAGTTGCACAACTTATACTGGCAGGGCCACAACCAATCAAGGCCACCTTCTCTTGATGCGCAGTATTCCTGTTTGTCACGATCTCGGGGTCCAAAGTTTGGGAAACATTCATCTTCATAAAGATCTCGGTTGCAAACTGTTGAAGGCCCCCAATGTTGATGGGTCCCTCTTCTGTTGCAGCCAAATTACAACTCCCAACGCAGAGATCAGAGGTCGGGCAGATCATTCCACAAGTCAGCCCGAGGGGATTATCTGAGAAGATTTGTTTAGCAGCACCATAGTAATTCTAAAAAATAAAATGTGAAAACAGTTCTGCATAAAAAATTAAACTTGATTACCTTGTTGGAGATGCTAGTAATGAATGCTTTGATATCCAGTTGAGTTGGACAAGACTTCTGACAAGGAGCATCAGCACATTTGAGACATCGCCAGGCCTCTCTCAGAGCTCCGCGCTCACTCAAAGTTGTATGTTTTATGTCACGGAAGTCGTTTTTATATTCATTGTTACAAGTCTTAAAGAAATCTTATTCGTATGCATGATTATTTTCCCTAAGACATTATTATTGCAATCAAAAGTCAAAGAATTTAAATGCAGACATAAGAGTGCAAAAAATTAAATTGTGGCGTTATCAGTCACGTTTTGGGGTCATTAATCAAAAAGTTTATGGTCAAAAAAGCGTCAAAGGATTTAAAAAATCGCCGAAATATGTAGTTAACCGTCCTAGGGGGCATTTTCCGTACGAAGTCCTCGCCTTCCTGCAACAAAAAGGCCAAAGACAACACCTAGGTGCACCTTTTTTATTATTTATAGAAAAAATATTCTTCAAGAAGTTAAACCTACATACAAAAAACAAATGAAGAATGTATCGTTTTAAACTTACAAAACATCCTTTGTCGGCGTTTCTTTTCCAGTTATGTTTTTCTTTTTTCGTAACAATCGACGGTTTGAAAGTGGCAGTTGTTCGGACTCGCGGATTCAACGCAAGAATGTCCTAAAATCTCAAAAATAACAGGCGTACAATAATACATGGGAGTTGTTGTAATTTAGGCTTTGGCTTACCTCAATATCAGCGGGATCGATGGTCACGGGCATCCTTTGATAAGACCCGCAAACTTTGAAAGGCCCGGCGAATGAAGAATCGGAAACTTTTAGGGCCTCCCAAAAAAGGGAAATGATAACAGAAAATAGGTTCAATTAAAAATGGGGAGGAATGGTTTCGCCAAAGAAAATTCGCGGTCATATGAGGTCTAATAACATAAAAAAAGTCGCCTCAATCAGCGATCACCTCTGCTCTCTGTCGCGCGTCGTCCGATCCTTCGCATTTTATCGTGTTTATTCGGGCTTATCAAGATCATTTTGAGTGTTATCAGTGATGAGACAATGGAATTAGTAATATAATGAGTAAAGGCATGATTAGACTGGTGGAGAGTATGAGAATATCTGATGAAAATCATTACTTTCTATGATTTAAAAAGTGTGTATCCTCGACAGAAGAGCCGAGTTGTCGTCGATGGGATAACATTTCTTTTCGGGTTCATTTTCGCTGACCGAGTGATCGAATTGATCCAAAATTCCGACCAATTCTTCAATTTCTGCCCATTCTTTGGCTGATGTTACAGTATCAATCTTTAATGAATGTAAATGTCGAGCCAAGTAATCTCTGGAATGAAGGTCCATTATCAAAGCCGCGGAATACACAGGTATTCGAATAGATGCAGCTAAATGATGACAATCTTTGAATGTGGCTGGGTCTCGGCAGTTCTCTTTGGCCTGTTCGAAGAGATCGTTACACTTGATTAGAGCTGGTCTGTGATCAAATCTGATGGCATGATCAAGGACGAGACGGCGGATCTCGGTCTCCTCATCAAATTTATCTGCCTCAGTCCAATCAATAAAGCCATACAGCTGTTCCATGAATGGTTGAAAGTCCTGGAATATAAACATAAAGAAACATTCCGTCCCATCAGCAAAAATCTACAGTGTATGTATACATGACCCCGACGATTGGGAAAACAACAGCTGCGAATGCAAAATGAAGTTCTCGCTTTTTTGGCAAGCCAAAGCCATACTTCGCTAGCTCATCGCCACAAAAACCTGATTCACAGTCCCTTTCGCCATGACATGCCCATAGTTGTTGATCCACCCAATCTCTGAATGTTGTTTTACAAAAATTCCAAACTTCGAGCCTTTTACCGAGGTTAAAGTCGTTTCAGGGTCAATTAAGGGCATGGATAGTTGAAAGCCACAACAAATGCAGATTTTGTGAAGATACCTTGCAAATAAAATCATTTTATTTCCCCCAATCGACGAAGTTCCATAATATACATACCAAATTCAATTTGCTTTCAACGACTAATTCAACAATTCTTAAAGGGACTTTGAAGACGTCCAAAGAGTCCACAATACTCAACAGACAGCTTCCATATATTTCGGTTCTAAAAAAGAATCAATAACAAATGGATAAATATGACCACTTACTTGGCATTCAAACTAAGTTGAGTGGCCAAAGAACTGATTACAATATTATCCATGGATCTGATCAGAGAGTAACTTTCCAATCTTCGATGATACTCATTTATAACCAAAGGGGATAGATGGATCGACACAAAATCCGAGGATTCGGGATTAAATACAAGCAACCTAGTGTTGCGGAAACTGAATGCCTTGTTTGGTTTGCAGAGAGTTCCATCTGCAATTACGAAGCATATGCATTATAAAGGAGGACTATGTCAATTTAAATACCTTTTTTTATCCAAATTAGTTCAGTTCGTTCGCTTTCCGAATCCCATATATGTAAGGGTAATATCCACTTGTTTTCTGAAGACGTGGCGCTTACATTGAACGTATAGACATCTTCCACAAGGTCAATGTAGACGACGAGACGGTCAGTTTGCGTGAGAAAGTCATCTACAAATTCTTCAAAACTTATTTGGCCATCGCAAATTGTCTGTCCTCGTAATGCCTGGAACAACGTATTAAAAAAACATCATCTTAAAACATTCAACTTTTCAAAAACACAAACGTGAGTCAAACCTTTTTCATCGCAGCTACAAATCCCTTGTAATCAGTTGTCTGTTCCCCATGATCTTCCAAATAATATCCAATGGCATCAGAAAATATGTTATCCCCGAGAACTGAGTGTAACATCCGAACCATCGATTCCCCAACAAGATATGTGATACCTGGAAAAGATAATAACTAATGCTAATACAAGCGTACTGTCATAGTGCCCTTTGTTGCTGATGACTGGATGTTGCGCCCATTTCATTGCATTTAGAGCCTTAAGATTTTTGCTGATGATTTGAGTATTTTGATAAGTCTAAAAAGTAGGATAAAGTCATAACTCTCACAAGGAAAGCCACTTTATTCGCAGACGGACCTTAGAACGGGACCTAGTAGATTTTAAAGGTGAGGCATCTGCGATCATAAAACTGATTTCCTTAGGTGTTTCCAGGCCTTCCCGGTCGAGAAAATCGACCGCTAAGTTTAGCCGAAACAAGCGAAAAGTCTCTTCAAAAGAAACGGCTTATTTCATGTGCAGTCGTGGCCGAGTGGTCAGCGCGCTTGGCTTTCTGCGCAAGAAGAGGCGGGTTGAACTCTCCTTCCGATTAATTTTCTTTTTTGGTTTGATTTTATACCACGACTGCACATGAACTGTTTCTTTTGAAGAGACTTTTCGCTTATTTCGACTAAACTTTGCAGTCGATTTTCTCAACCGGGAAGGCCTGGAAACACCTAAGGAAATCAGTTTCATGATCGCAGATGCCTCACCTTTGAAATCTACTAGGTACCGTTGTAAACTCCGAATAAAGTGACTTCCCTTGTCAGAACTAAAGAAACGGTATGACATACCGGTGCACTTACCTTTAGTGTTGAGTTCCATTCCAACGCTCTGTTGCCATAATACGACGCCAATCCCTCACTCAAAAACAAATCTTTCCAATCCTCAAATCCCACAAAATCTCCAAAATATATATGAGAAATCTCGTGGCAAATGTTCTGAACCGTCTGGAACAACTTTCTTGTATCAGATGATGAAGAAAGAAAAGCTGTTTTTGAAGATATAAAGATGAGACCATGAGATTCCGAGCTAAATCCTTGATTTAAAGTGGCCAGAAGTTTGAGTTCAGAGATCGGGAAAGATTTCCCAAGTAAACCCTCAAGATGATCTAGGCATTGAACAGCAGCATCGAGATGGAATGAAGATGGAGATGGGTAACCGTGAGGTGTGAGGAGAGTTATCTGGAAAATAAATAATTCAATTTAAACATTACTAATACAAAATGGCAATTATAATAATAATGTCAAAAAATTATTTAACGTACATTAACACCATTTTGACTGGTTCTTGAGAGCTTATGAAAATTTCCGACAGCAAATCCCAGAAGAAAAGAGGGGATCTTACCCGTCCTTTCAAAGACAACGGTCTCAAAGTGCCCTCTAAACATTAATAATATAATATTACTCATTTTACTTTACAAACTTACTGCGCGATGACTTCTTTTATTTTACTACCACTAATAGCTTCAATTCCGCTTGGGATAATTAATCGAAGATCGAAATGAGATCTATGAAATGGATCATCAAAGTTCGGAAAAGCCCTTCGAGCGTTCTTTGGACTAAACTGGGATTGCAAAAGTTTTGTTTGATGTCTCTGATCTTGCTGAAGATGCAATCCGATGGGATCCTTGTAGATTTGTCCTTCAAAATTAAATACCAACAGATACTTGATGTCCATTCGGAACGTCTCGGGGCCCTTGATTTCAACAGCATCGTCCTTGGACGTTACAGTAATCGGAATATTTTTAGAAGGATTGTCAACTTCAGAGAGAGTGGACCTCAAGATTGTCAAGTTACATGCGTGGACAGAGACGTAATCGGAGGAATTGAGAACTTGAAATTGTATTTTAACAATCCCTCGGAATTTAGAATTTGCTGAAATAACAATGAGTTTTAGGTTATAAAGAACACCTTACAATTTGAAGTATACGAATTAATTAGACGCAAGTCAAACTCAATTTCATATAATTCAACAACGATATTCTTATCCGGATCACTTGTCAAATCGTGTCTCTCAACTAAAAAGAAATACATTAACCTAGGTTAACGCCATAAATAGTCTTTAAAAATTGTGGTTAATATTATACGCAAAGATTAAAAGCACTTCCAACTTACCGCCACCGTAACCCCACGCCGAATAAAGAGATAAGATCCATAAAAGGACCCACATTCCGGCCGAATACCAGCTAGTGAGTGCATTTCAGTTGGGTCCGAAGACTTTTTTGGTCGTATGATTCAAAGGTTTTACGAATTGGTGAAAGGCGATTGTACAGACATTGCCCTCGGGGCCGGAGCAAAACTCATTTAGACTCATCAAACCCGAAAAGTTTAAACGCAGAGACGTCGGAGGAAATCTGAAATGAATCAAAAAATTATCATGAATATTACAGGATGGTCCACGAAGTCCTCCCTAGTTTGTCTGTGGAATAACTGTAGAACTGTTCTACAGAATTTTATAAAAAATATATTTTTTATGGTACCCTTGGTTCATTTCGAATTGCAACAAGCTCATCTTTCCACAGATTTATTTCAAATTTATTTCAAATTTTGGAGAAACCTCCGTAAATTTGAATAAAACACGTGGGACCATGAGTTCGGTGCAGTTCAAATTGAACGGAGGGTACCTCAAAAAAATTTTGGCCGGGAGATTTTTTTGAAATTCTACCCGAAAAAAGGGGGCCTGAGGATTCTAAAAATATATTTTATATAAAATTCTGTAGAACACTTCTACAGTTATTCCAAAGACAAACTAGGAAGAACTTGTACTTGGTGGGGGAAGAAAAAAAATCGATGTTGTGGGGAGGATAGATACAGAGCAGCAACATGACAATCATAAAGAAAGTTGATGCCATTTGCAATAAATATTACGTTAGAACTCAAATAACAACAAAAAAAGTTAATTCGAAAAATTAACTTCCAAACATGACATGCGAATCATGCTTTACCGCTCGCCCTCAAACTGATTTGAATTCAAGTAAGGTTTTCCTTTTTTGATTACTCAATTTTTCGAATAAAAGTGCAATAGCGCGGTATCGGGCGCGACTCGCGGCCTATATCTGTTCTATTCTATGTTCTCTTGTTTTTTTTGAGGTGCAAGTTCCTCGGGCCCGCCGTCTGGTTGCAAGAATATTTTGTCGGGTTAATTCCCATCGGTTTCTTTTTGTAAGATTTCGGCCGCATGCATAATATATTCATTATATTCCAAGCGGTTATTTTTTATTTTGGAAAGTGATAAGATTTCTGGATTTATTTCCGTGAAACTTGGATAATACAATTTTTGGTTGTCCATGAATATTAGCAGTGTCTTTTTTTCTCCATGTTTCCCATGGGAATTTAAGTTTATGATCCCTCGAATTCTTCCTCAAACTTCACTTGATTTTGAGTGAAATTACTGGCGGAAATATACTTGGCCATGTTTTGAGCGAACCCTTTCTTTCAACCCGAATTGGACGCTTTCCTTTCGTCTTGGCCAATGTTTTTTCACGTCCAATTCTCGTTTCTTGGTCTTGGAATTCTCTCTTTTCAGGTGTTTTCTCGCTTGATGTACAATATAAATTAGCAGTTTTTTTTTGCGTGGAGCTTACTGGGAAGGACGTTGTTCAGGTGGTTTTCGGATGTTTGAAGCTAAGGGAAAGGTGTGTCCTTTAGACGGACAGCACTTTAAAATTATTCGTTCTTTTCGATCGAGTGCAATATTATTTTAGGGTAGATATTAATAAGTTGAAATTTTGTAACGCCCATTTCTTTATAGTAGTGATTTTCTTGCCATACGTCTCAGTTTTTATCGCCCACTGCAGCATGTTTTAGTATTATTACTTGCAGATTCGAACAAGATAAACATGAGAGACGAAGAAACGCGAATTCCCTACACGTTGTTTAACGTCTCGCTCCTTTTATTCTTTTCACTCGCGCCATTCCGCTTACAAATTTCAATAACTTCATCCTGGGGCCATAACCCCCCACGTTTTATGTTATCCACTGTTCGGGAAACCAGTTCGGTTGACAAAGACTCGCGCTTATCGTGGTGTCTTATACGAGGGAATAATCCCAATAATTTTTTGATTATTTCGTTAATTTTCGTTGCAATTTTTTTCTGATTCACATCGATTTTATTTGATGGGTAATGTAATTTTGTTGACTAAACCCAAGTAATCCAATATTTTGAATCTGTGGGTTTTCTCGATCTTTGGGAATTTGTTTAACTTTACCGTTTTACCGTTTTTACACGTTTTATAAGACTTAAACTTTTTTCAGCCTCGCCGCCTCCAGGAATCATGATTATCAAAGAATAGTAAGTCCTTAATTTTTATTACCTTCATTTTTAGTCGGATTGTACTGCCCATGTCAGTAGAGGAATATCAAGTTGGGCAGCTGTTTTCGGTGGCTGAAGCATCGAGAAATGAGACTGGAGGGGGTGAGGGAGTGGAGATCTTGAAGAATGAACCTTTTGATAACTTTCCGCTCTTTCATGGGAAGTTCGATAATGGTCAGTATACTCACAAGATCTACCATTTACAATCGTAAGTTAACTTGGTGTGTTTCTACTATTTGTTACGTCTAAATCAAAATAACGTTTATGTCTTTAGGAAGGTACCGCACTTTATACGTAAAATTGCGCCGAAAGGATCTCTCGCCATTCATGAAAAGGCTTGGAACGCATATCCGTATTGTAGGACTGAACTTAGTGTGAGTTTACGCCAGAAATATGTTATAGAGATGAGTTTGTTGCTGATTTATGGTTGTTGCAGAACCCCGATTACATGGGTGATAACTTCTTTGTTCGGATTGAGACCATGCACTTGAATGATCGGGGGCAGAACGCAAATGTAAGTCTACTTCGATGTGTTTGTTATGCTTTTAGGCTCATCAACTTAAACCGGAGGTTCTGGCGAAAAGAGATCTGATAGATATCAACATTGCCAACGACCATGAATTTTTGACCCCCGCGGATGTCAAGCCAGAAACCTCGCCTTCCAAATTCATTTCCGAAAAAACCGGGCGAGGTGAACTTGATGTCCAAACATGGAGGCAGACCGTAGAACCAGTTATGTGTGCTTACAAATTGGTCACAGTACATTTCAAGTGGTTTGGACTTCAAAATATAGTGGAAAACTTTGCTCACAAGGTAAACCTTGGCTCCTTTTATCATAATACGTTCTTTCAGCAATATCCCCGATTGTTCTCCAAGTTTCATCGCGAAGTATTCTGCTGGATTGACCGATGGTATGGCCTCACAATGGCCGACATCCGTGAGCTGGAAATGTTGGCACAAAAAGAGCTAGATGAGGTAAAAAATGCAAATTTTACTTATGTTGTTGTTTAGGCACGCAGAACGGGTCACGTCCGTGGAATGACGGCCTAACGGTTATGACGCTTCTAGCAAGGTCAGCTCTCGCTCCTGATCCCGAGTTAATGTAATTAATAAATAAAGATGATCATGCCATCCATCTCTTCTCTTTTCTAATCCCCCAATCCCTCTCACTAGTCGTTCTGTTAATGTTACTGATGGTGAAGGCGGGCCCTGTCTGTAAACAACTCTTCTTATCCTATATTCTTCAGTTATACTTCTAGCCCCTTAGTTTATGTTCCTCTTATATTGTGTTCCCTTTCCGATTTATGTTATTCGTATCACCTCATCGTCCAGTTTTGAGTGATTGTGACCCTTTTGTGTCTTCTTTTTGCTAATCAGTCTTTTGATGATAGGCTATATCTCTTTAAAAAAATAAAAATAATGACAGATAAAGCTTAGTAGTACGCAATAGAGCATTACAACTTCATCAAACACTATTTCGTGATGGATGTTATCATTCCCCTTTATCAGGGCTGGTCACCGGCACCTATTTTTCCGATTTTCGGCCCGAAGCCCGGCTTGAGTTTTTTTCAAGCGCGGTCCGGCCCGTAAAGGCCCGATTTTGCGAATTTGTGAACTAAAGTTAGCAAAAAAAGCTTCGGTGTAGGTAGTACTAATGTAATACATTACTATATAATGCTCTTTGTTTGCAACGAAACGCCAAGATTTTTGTCTCGTCCCGAAAACATTTTAATTCTCAACGTCAAAACTTTGGCCAACTGAAAATTTTGTGTGGACTGCTGTTTGTGATACGAGTTACACGTATTGTATCTATAAATTGGCATAGACGTGGCCGGACATGGCCGAACCTCAGGTGGCAGCGTCCGCCAAGAACAACAGCAAGTTGGGATACACGACATTCCTCACATTCGCCATCCTCGCCTTGGCATGGGTAGTCGGATTCGCTTCTCGTTTGTTCGCTATAGTTAGATTTGAGTCCATTATTCATGAATTTGATCCATGGTGAGTATTTATGTATCCTTTTTGAGCATTTTGCGTTCAGGTTCAATTACCGAGCAACAGCGTACATGGTAGAGAATGGGTTTTACAAGTTCTTAAATTGGTTCGATGAACGAGCATGGTATCCTTTGGGAAGAATCGTTGGAGGAACGGTAAGAAGGCTGCTAACGTTTGAGAATGTTTCGTTTTTTCAAAGGCGAGCTTGTTTGAAACGTTGTTTTTTTAAAGGTTTTCCCCGGGTTGATGGTCACCTCGGGTGCCATTCATCATGTTCTCGATTCATTGAATTTCCCAGTTCACATCCGTGAGGTCTGTGTCTTCCTGGCGCCATTCTTCAGTGGCCTTACAGCGATTGCAACATATTTGTTGACAAAAGAGGTCTGGTCTGCCGGAGCAGGACTCTTTGCCGCATGCTTTATTGCGATTGCTCCGGGATACACGTCCCGATCAGTCGCAGGTTCTTATGATAATGAAGGAATTGCTATTTTTGCTCTGCAAGTAAGTTTTGCATTTATTTTTTATTTACATTTCCATTTATGTTGATAATACTTGTTTTAGTTTACTTACTTCTTGTGGCTCCGTTCCGTTCGTACTGGCTCGGTTTTCTGGGCAGTTCTGACCGCTCTATCATACTTTTACATGGTTTCTGCTTGGGGTGGATATGTATTTATCATCAATCTGATCCCTCTGCATGCTCTTGTCCTGATATTGATTGGAAGATACTCAAACAGATTATACGTTGCGTTTACTGTGTTTTATTGTCTTGGAGAACTCTTGGCTATGCAGGTTCCTTTTGTTGGTTTCCAACCAGTCAAGACTTCTGAACATATGGCTGCTTTTGGTGTTTTCGGTATACTTCAGGTAAGGTTATGACGCATAATACCTTATCTCTTGTTTTAGTTGGTTGGAGCCCTCAAATACATGCAAAGTCGCATTAATCGACAACAATTCTTGGTGCTTTTTGTCGCCGTTGTTGGATTTACGATTGTTTTGGGAGTTTTGGTCATCGCTTTTTTGACTTATGCCGGATATATTGCTCCATGGTCTGGTCGATTCTACTCTCTTTGGGATACGGCCTATGCAAAGGTGCACATTCCAATCATTGCTTCCGTATCAGAGCATCAACCCACCACTTGGGTTTCCTTCTTCTTTGATCTCCACATTTGTGCCGCCGTTTTCCCTGCTGGGCTCTGGTTCTGCTGTCAAAACGTCACTGATTCCCGGGTTTTCAGTAAGTAGAAAATACAAGATTTCTTAAGTTTTTTTAGTTATTCTATACGCCGTTACTGCTGCATACTTTGCCGGTGTCATGGTTCGGTTAATGTTAACCTTCACTCCCGTTGTTTGTGTGCTTGCCGGTATTGCCTTCTCAGTTATCTTCGAGAAATACATGTTGGATGACACTCAGCCACGAAAGGAAGAATCGATCAGTGAGAAAAGACTCTATGATAAAGCCACCAAAGCGAAACCTCAGCCTAAAGTTTCCGATGAAAACGAGGATATCGGAATGAATGGAAGAACTGGGGTTAGTCTGGCCTTGTTATTCATCTTGTTGATGTATGTCGCTCATTGTACGTATGTAACAAGCAATGCCTACTCTCATCCTAGTGTTGTTCTGCAATCATCGACTAACGACGGGTGAGTTGGTTCACGATTGCTTTTTTCTTTATTGATTTTTTTTAAATATCGCATTTAGCGGTCGTTACATTATGGATGATTTCCGCGAAGCATATTATTGGCTCCGAAAGAACACCCATGAAGATGCTAAGGTGATGTCGTGGTGGGATTATGGATATCAGATTGCTGGAATGGCCAATCGGACTACATTGGTCGACAATAACACCTGGAATAACTCTCATATTGCGATGGTTGGAATGGCAATGTCGTCAAACGAGAGCTTCTCCTATGAAATAATGAAGTCTTTGGACGTGGATTATGTTCTTGTCATCTTCGGTGGAATGATTGGATATTCGGGAGATGATATCAATAAGTTCTTGTGGATGGTCAGAATTGCTGAGGGGGAACATCCAAAGATTATCAAGGAGAGCGATTATTTTACGGAAAGTGGAGAATACAGTGTTGGGCCAAATGCTCCGAAGGCAATGACCGACTCAATAATGTACAGAATGTCTTACTACAGATTTGGAGAAGTTAGGGTAAATGCAAAAGTCATGATTATTATTCTAAAACTTATTGAAAATGCACATCAATTGTTTTTTCAGACGAGTTTTAACCATCCCGGCGGAATGGATAGAACCAGGGGCTATGCCATTGGATTCAAGGATTACAAGCTAGAGCATTTGGAAGAAGCCTACACAACTGAGAACTGGCTGGTTAGAATATTCAAGGTGGTCGATAAGAGTAACCGACCAAAAGTCAAATATTCTGATAGAAGAATCAAGTCAAAAAAATCGCCAGCTATTAGCAAGAAGGTAGGAGGTTATTGAATGGATTCTCATTTCAGAACAAAAACAACAAGAAAGGTGTCATCAAGGCATAGAATGCTCAATGGTTGTTCTTCTAAACTGGTCAAACTCACTGAAGCTGTTGTTTCCGTTATTATTAAGGCTGTCTTGCCCTATTTATTATCAATAGTTAGTAATGTAATAATTATTGTTGTTATAATATTTATTCGAGATAAAGATTGTGATATCTAATATAACAAATGTAAGAAGTATCGTCTGTTTCCCCAATCATCCGAAATGGTTGAAGTACAGCCCTAATATAACCGGAGGTACTAGATATCGGTGTGGCCGGAAAAGAATCGGCCTCCCCATCGCCTCAAAATGGCAACCCCAAAGATCAGCGGCGCCGAAAGTTTTTGCGAGAGTGCAGTACGACCAAAAAATATTCGGACAGGTGGTTATCTCCGAAGCACGTTCATAGTTTATGTGGGCTGGTCCTTTTATCATGTTTGGATTGTAATCACTATTTAAAAAGTAATTTTAAATCCAACAAATATTTAATTTGGTCAAAAGAAGTATGGATAAGACTATGCTCTTCCTATAAGCTATAGGATTTCCTGAGGAGAGCACCTGCTCGGCTTGACAGAGGTTTTGTAGGTAACTCTTGTCATCCCAGATTGTAAATGGGGTTCGAAGTAATTTTTCGGGTTCTCCGCAATTCATCGGCGGCTAAAATAAATGAGTCAGTGTCGGCATAAACCACTCTGAAACCAAAACCAAGAAACAATTACCGTAAATTTGGAGCAGAGAGGATCGCATCTATGACATAAGCGGACAGAGCAAGACAATCGTATCGTATCGGCTCCAACCAATCGTACAGACAACCAACCAACGGAATATGCGGTCAGAAGGTTCCTTTCGTATTTTGGAGAACTGAGCATTGTCTTCTCTCTACTACATCCATGTTTATTAATCAGGTAAATCGGATTAATTGCACTTCCAGTCCAACATTCTTGCACTCGCATCACATAATCTTCTAAAGTTGGAACTCATCAATTCTGGACATGAGAGCTTACCTGTGTTATTACAATTCCATTTGAAACATATCCGCGTGTTCCACGACAATTTGTCAGTCTGCTTTATGACTTTATTCATGCAATTGTCTCTGTGCAAACTCAAAGCGCATGTTGTATTCTCAGGAGCAGTCGAATTGGAGTATTGATAGCTGATATTTAGCGGCTCTACTACCACTCCAATCTTCCGATCGACCAGTTCGCTGAATTGACTGAGATCCGGTTCCTTCCGAACAGAACTTTTCGCATCCGTTAGTAGCTATAAACCCAACTCTTCTACCACCAAATAAGTCTTACCGTAATGAAGAGTTGCAAAATAAAAATCAACATCTTCGAAGTCACATAGGGCTCATTTGGAACTTGGCCATTACCCGTTTTAAATTAAGTGACTCAGGAATGGCGGAAGAAATCCCGAAACTTTTTTGAAATCCCGGCCAGAAACGTTGGCCCCAACGTTTCCCTTGAGGCGCTGCAGATGGCAGAAGGCGATGAAAAATGGTTGGTCAGCCTGTTTTGGATCTCGAGAGACCAGTTGGACGAATGAATAGAAGGAAAGCACATATGCGAGAATATCCAGATAAGAACGCTGACGACAGGGCCGTGGGGAAAGATTTTTGGCCATAGGTACCTGTGAAAAATTTTCGCAAAAATTCTTTGGAGTGGGATCTTTTCTCCAACAGATGAAATTCATAAAACTTTCGAAAAATCACCATGACAACGTTTATTTTTGAACAATAAGCGCTTATAGGAGTAACAATAACAACAATCTACTGTACGGGTGAATCGCTAAAAAGGCAAGACAGCAGGACAGAGAACAACTCAACAAAATGTACTAACTACGACCTAACTACATGGATAAAAACCCCAAAACCAAAAGAAGCCTGATAAACACAAACATAATATACATATACGTTAAGAACCTTATACACAAAACAACACTAAATAAAGTTAATTTAAGACTAGAAACCTCGTTTCGAAAGCAGTGGGCGGAATGTCCGATCCAATGCTTCCTGGATGACTTCAGTAATATCCTCGTTCTTCTTATCCGACCCTACTTGGTTTGGTCCGAATGTGTACTCAGCAACGTGTTCTCGAAGTTGCGTTGCCTGGCTTCGATCCAATTCTTTCATTATAGACATCAGCAAGTTCAAAGCTGAAGTATGGTTGGCACAGATCTAAAATTACGCAATCATAACATCATAAAGAACTTACCAATAGCAGATGATACAACACAAAGCCAGCATCTTCGTAAAGCCCATTACGACATCTAATTACAGTGGTATTAACGGCCAGAAAAGGACAGTGCAATAACAAACGAGCAAAGTTGGCCATTGACCACAACGGTTGAGCTAAAACAGATGAAAATTAGTTTCCCGAGCTCTTTACTTGTCACATCTTCGAGGAGCATGAATACTTGGCCTCTGGACCATCTATGCTTTGTCTTGGTGGATCGATTTCTCAGTTCATTCAACATGTGGAACAATTCTGGGAACCCATCAATTTCATTCTGACTCTGTAAACTTTCTCCGTCCCCATCTTCAAGAGCATCAAAGTCGATTATACCTTAAAAAAACAAATGAAAACCAAAGTGAAAATCTTACTTCCATTAATGTCCTCGACATTCCGGGGACCAAATAAGAGCTGAGCCAAGTAATATTGCTTTCTGACATCGGTAGTCTTCCTCAAGAACATCGATACAATCACCGCTCTCTCAAGCCTGACCGATCTCCTGTTGTAAAATAGATTTACAAAACGCTCAAAAATGGATTCTTCCAGATTCTTATTCTTCCGCTTATGTTGTCTAATCATAACATATTTTTTAACATCTTCTTGGAACCAGCAACCATAAATCTGATCGAATATTTCCTCATAATGAGTTGAAGTGAAAGTGTTCATAAGCTAAAGATCATGAAAAACTCATGCAAAAGCAACTTACCGCATTAAAAGCAATGGCAAGAGGAATTTGGTGTCTGTACTCGAAAGCTAACTTGAACCATCGAACTGTCAGACCAACTCGGTCGTGAGAAAAACGGGTATGGAATATTTCGACTAAAACGAGAAATTTTATCAAAAATATTCATGAAGAAACAAAAATATACCAGCTGATACTTACACAACTTGGACATAAAGCAGCACTTTTCATGGTAATTGAGGACGGGAAACTGATGAGCAAGGAATCGAACCTGTTGCGTAGAAGACAAAAAATCTGCTAACTCCAGCTTCATTTCCTTCGAAACACTTGACATTCTAATTAGGGTTTTTAAGTCCATATTCCGGAAGACCTCCCATAACATTTCCCGAGGTAAGGAAAGCAATGGATTTACTTTGGAAGCATCATAACCTAAAGCAAAAAGAATCATATACAAAAGAGTAAAAAACGTACGATTGGAAGTTCTCAAGCACTTCAGACTAGGCGATTCTTTTTCATGCACTTCTACATACCGCCGTTTTCGAGTAAAGAAGAAATTACTAAGTGTCTAAACAAATTTTTAAAAAAACCATAAATATTATCTCATTACACCTACCCGAAGGACACCTCGCCCACTGTTCATCAGAGAGGTCTTTGAAAATTCGTAATTCGATTTTCCGAGAGATTTGAATTTCAAAAGGATGTTCCGAAAAATGGGACTGTAATTCAAAGGTTTTCGTTGTGGGACTTCCTAGACGTATGTAACTAACTTTTATTTAACACGTAAAAGCTTTTGTGAGGTAATATAAGTCTCTAAGTTACAACTTACATTCTAACTAGGGGTATAATGGTAGACTCCTTCGGAAAAAATTGCTTGACATACGGTACGAAACTTTTTTGACAGTGATGGCAGACTTGACACTTGTGTCAAGCCTTCTCTTGGCTAAAAACATTTTTTAGATATTTTTTCTGGAAACATAAGATGGCAAAACAGTAGTAGAGGAGAACCAGTGCTTCTAATTGCGTAAACTGCCTTCTTTCTTTCTCCTTGAAGATGTAAGTTGATTTGACGTTGTAGTGTATTCTGAAATTTAGGTGCTCAGCTACGTCTTCACAGAATTCGTCTGAATCTGCTCTTCTTTCGACGACTGCCGAGGAATTCTTTAAGGATCTGAACGTGGTTTTGGATAGCAAAAATAATTTCCTTAAAATGAAGAAAGAGGTCGCCGCCAGATTTTGGAATCTATTGACTGCAAGTCCGGAAAGAGAATTGTATTTGGTTTTCTTCGAGATCTTGCTAAATGTCGACGAAGTTATCACGCATGCCAAGATGGACTCATTTGGTAATCTTATTCGGAAAGCATTGATTACCGACTTCTCGAAGTTTGTTGAAAAAAAACGGGAATCAGCTGAAGGAAAACGTTTCATAAATACGGCTGCCACTGGCTTACACAACCTCGCACATCTTCATGTAGGCGATTTCCCGGTGTCCTGAAATGTCGTTTTGTTATTATTTTGTGATTTCAGAAGAAGATGATAGAGATCTATTTCAAGACTAAATGTATTCAAGATTTCAAACTATGCATGCTAACTGTGGCTACCATTGACGAGCTAATCAGCTATCTCGAGGTGTGTTTTGTTTACTATTTTCGATTTATTATTTTTAGGAGAAGAGTTATCGTTATGTGGGGGAAGTCTGCAGGTGGATTTTGGCTCTTCCTATTAAACGTAAATTGGATTACAGTATTTTAACAGCCAGGGCTCTTCTCAACGGTGACTTGAGTAATTTATATTCTCTTTGCCGGGAAGATGTGCTGATCCGGAACTCCGTAGTTAAATATCTAAATTATATTTGTGGCGATGCGTATATCGGAACAGATCCAGTGGTTGTTGAAGAAGACTTTGGAGATGTTCGTCTGAATGAACAGCTTCGGAAAAAGATCAATACTGTTGTAAAAATGGCTTTCAATATGTTCAAGGAATTCAAATTGCCGAGGAAAGCAGTGGAGAATTGTATTTATATTAGACAGATGAACGACTTTATCTACGTTTTCAACAGATACAAAAAAGGCGAAATTAACAGCATAGAACAGTCGATTGCGAAGGCTTTCAACAAGGGATATCGATTGCAACATTCAGTTCTTGCTATTCTTGTGAGAGATGAGGGGCCAGAGGTTGCAATGTATTATGCCATGTTTTTTAATGTACCCGAGGAGAGTTGGCCTCGCATTCTCGAAGAAAGTAAAATCAGTCTACAGGCTTTGGTGGGTGCTAAAGTGGAGAAAAAGTAAGTTTATTTTTCATGCTACGAGCATTGTGTTTTAGGAGAGAACAAATTGCCATAGAACAGAATCAAATTGAAACTGGGCTAATCATCAATACCCAAAAAAATCACCGTGCGTTTGTTGTGGACACAACTGAAAAGATTGACTCGATTTTGAGACCTTTTATGTCAGAACCAACTGAAGGTGGTTACCTTGGAATGGACGCCGAATGGGATGCTTCTGATTGTGGGCAGCAGGGAGATCTTTGTATTATACAATTGTCCTCTAGACACAAAACTATCATGGTGGATGTCACCCGACTCTCGGACCTCCTGACCGATGAACAATGGATTGAAGTTCTTAAAATTATATTTGATGGGGGCAAAAAGTTAATTGGTAAGTTTATTTTAGAGTTTTGGTGATGAAAATGCGGTTTAACATGTGTTTTATATTCTTGTTCCAGGTTTTGCGCTGCATTCCGATCTTCAGGTTTTGGAATATAAGTTTCCATTCCTCCTCGAGGCGGTGCCCAATGTCACCAAGAACATGATATGTCTGTATGCTGCCTTCAATCTAATTAATACTGATCAGGAGAAGGTTCGGGCTGTCTACAGAGTCCCAAAATCACCACAAAATAACCTTGCTCACATCTCAAAAGTCATGCTTAACTACGAGTTGAGCAAAGAAGAACAAAGCAGTGTGTGGAGTGCAAGACCATTGAGGAAAGAACAGTTGAGATATGCGGCCAAGGATTCTATGGCTGTCTATGGAATCTATGGATTAACATTGTCGAGGCTTGGTTCTAAATTTGGAGACGTAAATGAGATCTTCAAACCTTTGGAAATGACGATAACGACGGCCAAGAAGTCTTTGATGGGAGAGCTTGAGATTGAAGAAAGAACGGCCGAAAAGAAAACCAAGTCTTCTCATATCAGCAAACACGAACTGGAGACCATTGTAAAGGTAACACTTTTCTGTATCAATTGTCTGCTTTAGACAGTGAATAATTTCTTCTACGATCGCCAGATTGCCACGATTTCCCCAGGTCAAGTCACCTATGCATATGATTCTATGTGCACTCAACTGGCCATTTGTCTTCGCCGTCTTGGAATTAGTGTTGTCAAGGTCCCGAAAGAAGACGAACTTCCGGAATGGATAATGGGAAATTCCAGAAATTATAGAATTTTGTCATCGGGGAAAGCGATGAGAAAGTTTATTGGATTTGAGAAAGTAATCGATACGGCATCATCTTCGGAGCCCTTAGATGTGCAGATTGAAATGTTTCTAAAGAAGGAATTTTTGGCTGTAGATGTGGAAAGTTATAAATCAAGATGTGAAGGATGCAATGCAAAGACCTTTTGCATGATCCCTCTTCCTTATTTACAGTACTTGCATTATTGTACGGTACTTCAAAATGAGGAAAAATATGGTCATGTAGACTTGGACGAAGATGAAGTGGAAAGACACTTTGAAGGGCTGACCAATTATGTGTATCCGGTCATGAAATATCAGTCATCGTTTATTCAATGCAAGGGGAAGATTTTGATCTATACGAAGAATGCATTAATCGACCCAAAGTAAGTATTTCGCAAATAAAAAACAATTTAAAGTTCTATTGTAGTTTTTATTTTGATTACAATTTTAGTTCATTGGAAATTTGCGAACTTATTCATACCAATAAGGTAACGAGGAAAGGAGAAGCAAAAAAATTGATTATGTCCACGCATAGAAGTCTCAAGGACCTCAAGGAATCACCCTACACTGTACATGGAATTTGTGTGAGCTGCGGCAAGGAGAATATCGAAGTTACTGATGACCCATTCAGACGCAATGTATAAAGAAGGGTCTCTTATTTTTCACAATTATTATTTTTGGCATTCTCACAACTATTCTTAAGTTTTGTATATAAACTAATGGTGCTGTTCCATTTCATCGTTGAATTGACGGCAACGATGTTTAGTAAGTCAAATCAACAGCGGAAGTGTTGCAGGTTGCCCAATGCCTCTCTCTCTTATCGCTCTGTGGACACCTTTGACAAAAAATAAGCTCGAGGAGAACGAGCGCTGATAATATTATGCAAACCGACCATAAAACGCAACGTTTCCCTTGTATTCCCAAGATGCGAGGCCTCGATGGAGAAGATCCTCCACTCTTCCAACCATTAAAAAGAAAAAGTAATGCGCTCGAGGACTTGCTGGATTCACTTTGGCGACAATCAGCCAACAATAATGTAGACGAAAGTGTGAATGAGAAGGTTGTGAACTCCAGTTACTTCCATGCTTTAAGAAGTGTTTTAGAAGATCGAAAAAGGGAATTATGTAAGCGTTCCTTATTACCCTCACTCTTTCAGCTCTCCGGTTTATATCATTCGAATGGGCCAAATTGGAAGATCAGAACAAATCTTTAAAAAAAAGCACCGAAGATTGTCTGGAAGCCATCAGTAACATTGAGAAAGACATAAGTAATGACTCCATACGAATTGTTCACGACTACCTTCAACATGCCAGACAACAGCTTCATCAACACACCGAGAATATTGCCGTGGTATGAGTGCAATTCAATCGGACCTATGTATGTTTCAGGAAGTGTGGAGTCATCAATCAAACGTTGAGCAGATTCTACAGAAACATTCCCGGATCAGGCCAATAACTCCAAACGATGTAGAACATGCAAAGAAAAACTTGAAGCTTAAGCAACTGACTTACGCAAATCAGCTTCAAAATGATTTCTGCAACTTTGCGTTACTTTCCTCTACCTTCTTTCTAAGAAAGTAAGAGACAGTAGCTTCTTATAAATTTATTTGTAGACAGAAGCGGCGAAACTTCCCTAAAAAGGCAACTAAAATCCTAAACCAATATTTTGAAGAGCACATGGACGAGCCTTATCCAAGTGAAACCACAAAGCAAGAACTGGCGGACCTGTGCGGAGTTACGGTAGGACAGGTAAACTTTTTTGTAAGTATCATGACTTCCAAAAACATTTCAGGTGTCGAATTGGTTTGGAAACAAGAGAATCCGTTTCAAAAAAGCATTGGAAAAGCGAGAACGAGGAGAACCTCATCGTTTTCAGTAAGACCATAACCATTATCGTATTAAACGTTAAGCCATCCAATAATGAAGTAAAAGTCTACTATTATTAGCAAGGTTTTATCGAATCGTTTGTTTAAAATGGAGAATCGTTTAGGACATTACAAGAGGAACTGAGATTTTGGAGATTAAAAAGCCGGGAATTCCAAAGCTGAAGCCAAAAACAAAGAACGCTGAGAATGCAACAACAATATAAAATAACAAACAATCAATAAACAGATGGTTGTTGTTTATTGGCCTTGGAGAACTTGTTGGGCTCCAGACATTTCGTTCTTGTGTCGGGGATTCTTAATTGTCTGATCGATGGATAACACTGTGCAGGCGGCTTCGGTAGCAGCAATGATGGCGTTCTGAAAAGATGACGAAAATAAAAAAGGAATAAGACAACCTTTTCACGAAAAACACAACTGTAATACACGTAACTCACCTCCTTCGTAATTGCGGGTTCCCAAACACAGCCATCAAAGTTGTTGCTGACAGCTTCCTTGTGAATATCAACTCCATCCCACTTGTTTCCCTTTTGATGTCTCGACCTCAAATGATTGAGAATCTCAACTCCATCCAGACCAGCGTTAAAACACAGTTGTTGAGGGATAACCTAAGCCGGTTCAAAAATCACAAATGAATACTTACTTCGAATGCCTTCGCATAAGCCTTCCAGAAGAATTGTTCCTTGGAAGCGATTGTCTTTGATACATCTCTCAGATGTTTGCTCAATTCCATCTCAATAGCTCCGCCTCCTGCAACAATCGCATCGTTCTTCTTGGCTCTTCTGATGATCATAATGGCATCATGCAGAGATCTTTCTGTTTCGGCAATAAATTGTTCAGCCCCACCTCTCAAAAGCAAGGTGCAAGAAGTGGCCTTGGCTCCACCTTCGAAAATGTTAAACCTCTCAGAGCCAACAACATTCTCGTAGAATTTCGCGCATCTTCCGAGGACACTATCATTTATTTGGTTGACAGTGGTCAGAACGGTTCCTCCGCAAACAGCTTGAACTCTTTGGAGATCTTCTTCAGGTATACGTCCAGCACAGAACAAGTCTCTAAAAACAAAATGGTTTCCCATTCGTAAACTTAAAAAAAATAAATATATCAAAAAATACCTGTCGGCAAACCATTGAGTGGCAACGTCTCCAATGGGGAGCCGACTCAAAATGACCTTAGCTCCACTCTCGTGGATCTTCTCGAGTTGTCGATAAAGAACGGTCCACTCGGCATTTACAACCTAAATTGAATACGATAAAAAATTATAATTATTACCTCTTCATAATCGGCGACATTCGAGATTCTAACTTCAGCATTTGTTCTCTCAGCCTTGATCTCCAATTCAATGTTTAACAAAGCAATCTTGCAGTCATCGTATCTTTTAGGTTGCATTTCAAATCCAGCGTAACTGAATGCCTTCTTGAAGGCAACTCCCTTGATCAACTTGGAATCAGTAAGAGATCCTCCATTGACTTTCTTGATGCCAATCATGTTTAGTGGAAGATCGGCGTCCAAATAGTTGACGGCCTCTACACACATTCGAGCGAAGTGTTCGCGATCATTGGACACCAACTTGCTGCTGAGTGTCGTAGCGGCACACTTCACCAACAATTCGTTAACCTCGTCCTCGTCCGTCAATTTAACGGCCAATTCCTTCAACTTCTTGATTGCCTAAAACCAAAATTTTATACTAAACCTGATCGGCTCACCTCCTTGGAAGCGGCTGTGTATGATCGGATAATCAGTTGGGGATTGACTCCATCTTCAATAAACTGTTTGGCACTCTTCAAAAATTCAGCAGCCAGAACAACAACAGAGGTAGTTCCATCTCCTATTTCTGCATCCTGACTTTTCGCAATGTCTGCCATAATTGTGGCAGCAGGGAAAACAATATCCAACAACTTCAGAACAGTGGCACCATCATTGGAAATAGTAGTACTACCTAAAGGCCAATAACTAAGATTGGGCAAAACTATTTACCTTTTCCATCAACAACCAGCTTATCCATCCCACGAGGTCCCAATGTGGTTCGAACCGCATCAGCAATGTTCATGCAGGCATTGATGTTACTGACCACCTGCCCTTTTCCATGATTTTCCTCAGTCCCCTCCTTCAACAAGATAATTGGCATACGATTCATGGCTGAAAGTACTTGATCTGAATATGGGATCTATAATGTTCACGAAGATCTCGAATTATTCGCGAAACCCTCCCCTCATTTTCGGCCAAACAGAAAGCCAACATGTTTTAGACCTTTCAATTTTTCGTGGTGGGACTTACAAGCCATGGCCAAAAAAGTCCAAGCTGCGCCCAATTTTGATTTGTTGCCCACTTTTTTTTGGAATATAAGATTGAGACCCAAGTTCCTTGAACTTCGCTAATACTTTGGAGGTAGAATTCCTTCAAGTAATTTCTATGTTTAAAGTCGATCTCGGCAATATTCGAAACACTTTGTAAATTTATGGTGGGTTGGTTAGCATAAACTACTTTGCCAACTGGAAGCCATGGAGTTGGGTGTTGAATTTTCCGAGCTATTCAGAACAATTCTGATTTACTCCATGGTGGGGATGTTTATCTTCATTCAGCCGCAAGCGTTCCGATCAGCTGGGTTCACCATTGAGAACATCTTGCATTTCCTTTTGCCGAATCCCAGATTAGACTTTCTAAACTTTCAATTGCACAGGATTGCTTTGACTATGATGGTTCACATTGCGTTTTTCCCAGGTATTTGTGATTTACCTATTGCTTCATATATTTAGGATTTTTTGTGGCACTGGGAATTGTGTGTGGACGGAATCTGTTTACTATTACACCTGGTAATATCATTGAGGGTCTCGTGGTACTTTCGGTTGTTTTTGCGTCAGGTGGGTATTCGGAATGAAGTTAGGATATCAGTCTCGTTTATAGCTGGTTTTGGATTTGTTGGATACTTGATGTCAAACGATTTCGAGGGGTACTATGTAATGAAGAAGCTGAAGAAAGTAAATGCAGATTGGCATTTTCTTAGCAGAGATGTGAGTCGAGAGATGATGGATCCATTTTCCATAAAGCTCGTTGATTCCAGTGAGTCTATACTTATGTTATTTATGCGTTTAGATGAAAGTGGCGTTTATGTTCTTGACAGCTATCTCATCCGAGTAAGTTCATATAACTTGGAGATAGCGAAGTTAGAAGACGCTAGATTCACAGTGCGTAATGTCCTGGACCATCCGGTATGTATACTTTTTAGTTTGTTATTCTCTTCTTTAGTTACGACATCAGAACGATGATCACCAATTGATCTTGGTTGATGTGGATAGTCTCACAAATTCTTTCAAGTCTTTTAACATCCAGTATGTGACATATTTTGTATTTTAATTTTATTGTTAACCATCCAACGTTCATTTTTATTTTTCAGTCTCCAATCGCGCACAGTAATGCAATTGATCCGCGATAAAGTTGGGCCAGAATTCCGAATCCCCTCAACTGTCCAAATGAATTTTTCCCTTCAAGATCGATTTGTTCAAGACTTTCGAAGTGTGATATCAGAAAATCAGATACTTGAGTATCTTTCCAATGAAGATCTTGATGTATGCTTTGGATGTATGGCTGTCCCCCCGAATGTGAAAATTACAAAATCATGTGATTCAAATGATTGCGCTTCCTGTTCATGCCGTCCCACATGGTGTCATTCCTGTTTGGCGCGTATATTTGCTACCGAACAAGATCAAGAACATCCTGAAACTTGGATGGCAGGGAAGGCGAGATGCCCCACCTGCCGTTCCAATTTTTGTGTGCTGGATGTAAGGCCATTGAAGGTCATACGAGAAGATTAGAGTATCGTTGAGAACTAAAATGGGATTCTTTAATATATTGCGATAAAATTAACGTGTATGATGTTGGGAGACAAATTATAAACGACTTAAAATTGCTATTTCGAAGTCAAGTCGGAGAAATTGTGCATATAAGGATGATCACAGAAGAATTTGCCTCGAATTTCTTCCGATGAGCCAAAAATCGGTGCAAAATTTTTTAAGCTTGCGCCGATACCTAAAATTATTAAGTCGACAATGAATTCCGAAGATCGGTTGCAGACCAATTTTTGCACTGATTTTCGCCTCATCGGAAGAAATTCGAGGAAAATTCTTCTGTGACCACCCTTATATGTGGAGTTTTGTCTAATTCGAGGGGATAACGACAATTCTCTTTGAAAGGGAACCCGCATTTTCCTTAAGGAGTTAACCCCTTAAGGAAAATGCTATGTAATTTAAATAGAACTAAGAATTTATCTCTGAAAGGTTGGATGTCTGGGCCTCCTCGAATTAATTTCTTTTTGGTTAACGTAATTGTAAGTTCACTTACGTAACGATCTCAGTAATCATCCCGCCGCCCTAAACCCCTCCGGATAACCCGATCAGCCCCGGAGGGCAAGGCCGGCCCGCCTGGCCACCAAACAGGATGATCGGTTGCCATGACGACCGTCAGCCTCATCAAGATAATGGATTGATGTAAGAAATAACAATAAATATGTAAATAAGGCGCATGGTCAACAATTAAACGGTCATTCAGCTAGCCAGTCTTCTCTTCGCTTTCTCCGTCGATCTTGCGTGGACATTCCGTATTAGACTTGGTGGCCGGATTTAGGAAGAAGAAGATGATACGGGGCGCAGGTATGTTTGGTCATTGTCCGGATTTAATTACTCTGAAATCCGCTACTCTCCTCTTTTTTGAGCGGGATTTTTCGGAGTCCATTTTAACATCGCCTCCGGGCTTTAGTAATAATGTAGACCTTTTTTATTGTCATTCTTTCGGCTGGAGATGTATTACTGGGAAATAAGAGTTGGGGATTGTCTCGGATTGGGAAATTATTATATACTGCAAAGTGTGATATCATTTTAAATAGCTACGTTGCTTCAAATGTTACATTACTTTTTACTTTTTGCGATGTTGTTGTTTATGTCTTCTTTGTGTTACAAAGATTAAAAGTTTCTTGTCAATCCGTATATTGCGTAGTAAACATTTTTTTCAGGAAAACGGTTCAGACGAATGAGAGATCGCAGTAGAAGTAGAATATCTTTAAGTGAAGATGTGGAACATTGGATAGAAGATGGAGATATTGACAGTCTGGAGGAGTTGCTTCTGACCGGAAAGGCTTATTTGCTGGAGAATAAGGATGTCACCAGCAGTAAAGCCTCAGGGTTTCTGCGACTTATGCCAATTTATCGGGTACGAAACTTTTTTTTTTCTTTTAATGGTGTCTAATATAATGTAGTTATGTAACCGGTCTTTTGTGTTTTTGAAAATCTTCTTAGCGTTAAGAATTATATGTCATCTTCTTTTATGATGCGACCATTTACTTTACAGTCCAATAAACCTAATCACTGACATGTTACAGGCCAATATTGAGTGTATGTTGGAGGCTGTTTGTATCGGGAATAAGCGTGCCGCCCAAGATCTAATGTCCTACCGGAAATGTGTGGCTGCCCGTCATCCCTTCACGATGTGTTCGACCATTCATCTGGCTGTTATTCATCAGGAATACGAGATTATGAACCTTCTCCTCTCCCATCCCGACGCTCCCTTTAATACCAAGGATATTGTGAGTTGGGGCTTCCGTTTCTTTCACAACATCCTTACTCTCTGTACTTGTACTGTTTGTGGTAGTGTCGCTTTGAAGAGGCGGAATTTGTTATCGTTTGATTGGGGATTAACCACTTTCTCAGACGTCAATCCCATTTTCAGGAAGGCCGCACTCCTTTGCATTACGCTGGCGCCATCGCTGGTTCTTTTCCCAACGACTCCGAAGCTTTAAACTGTTACGAACTGCTTCTAAAACACGGTGTTTTGGAGATGACTGTAGATATGGAGGGATACACGGCTTTGGATTACAAAAGAACCCCCATATTGATGGATATGAATCAAGTTAAGGGACTGAATCGTTGTAAGTTATGTTCTTTTTGGACTCCAAATTTTATAAAAGCATTTTTTTCGATAAGTTATTGCAGTGCTAATACAACTAAATGTGGTTGTATATTTCAGAATAATGGCTATCAAATCGCCTTTCTATCTGCCGATGATTTCAGATTCGTTCTCTGTTTTTATAATATTTGCTGTAAATTAAGGCTTATGACTTAATAAGAATTTCAAAATATTTTACAATTTATTATAAGTTTGCTCAATTATGGTTTGACTAAAAATGTTTTCAGATCCATTGGACATCGGAGATGACATTGATAAGCTGATCTCCGAACGGAATGAAAATGAACTTTCAAAGATTATATTCGCCGGGAAATATGATAAAATTGAGAATCGTATCTTCCCACCACAAAGTCGAGATCTGTCCCGAATTTTGAAGAATTTAAGTGTAAGTGAGACTTCTTTATAATACAATGTAAATTAAGATGAGATGTCGGGCTGTTCATCAGGCTATCCTAGACGATGACTTTATCCTTCTAAAACAACTCATCGATTCCGAAGAAATGGCCACTTGCCGAGATTCAGAAGGCAGAACTTCTTTACATTTGGCCGTAATTAATGGGAAAGAACAGATCGTCAGATATATTTTGCTTTTATTTCCAAATTCAGTGGATCTTGTAGACAACGTGAGTTTTTAAAAAAATTAAAAACAGCGTTTAATCTCTTTTAGAGACATCTCAAATGGTGTATTGCGGAAATTACATCAAAGATTTGACATTTTGAATTGTCGTGTAACCTAAGACAAGTGTAATGTTATCTAAATTATCCTTTTACACATAGATACTGATAAAAAACGTAACTATGAGGAATTTTGGCGTTCAATACCCTCAGGACGTACTGACGATGATCCTTCCAAAACATGAGAATTACTGAGCAAAAGCAGTACTGACATTGTTTTTAATGATGTTCTGTTTACTCGAGAGACTAGACCAAGTCATCGGCCCGTTACCATGGTGCCTTCTCTTGTCGAGGTGTTCTCTCGTTTTTAATATTGTCATAAGTATCCGTCTAAAAGTACTAATTAGAGTAATTACAGTTTAAACACACCGCCTTTTATTATGCGAATCAACTGGAAGATCACAATCAGCGGGATCTTATGCTAGAGATTCTGAGGAAGGCCGGAGCCAATGAGCAAGAGGACAATGAAGAAATGGTTTGTTGTTATATACTTATGGGATTGTTGATTGGACGGTCCGCCTTCTTCCTCTGACTTCTGACCGAGTATTATTATTTACGGCGGCGCTCAGAGAAGGGAGAGTAAACTGTAAAGACCAAGGACTCGGGAGGTGGTAACTAATTAGAGGGCAGAGTGCAATTAATGCATGATGATATAGTATTAGTTAAAGGTCATGAGTTACAGTATTCCAGATAATATTTGTAGAATTTGAAGGGAGATTTAAATGGATTTGGAAACAAGTTTTGGCAAAGTTTCTCATTTCCTGTTAGCCGTTCAATCTGAGGGCGTTTCCGTTGTGCCCGTTTAACCGTATAATCCTCATTGAACCTTACTTTATATAACGGTTACCTCTAATTTTTTTGCAGGACCCCACGGTTCAATTGTTTTCCTCTCAAAAACGCCGGAAGTCTGAGTCGATTCGAACTATAATGGCTGCAAATTCAGTCCATTCAACCAGCGACGACATGTTTGGTAGGTCCGAGTGTAAGACGGGTAAATATATGTAATTTCAGACATTGAGGAGGACGAAAATGTGGATGAAACCATCGAACAAAGAATCTTGGCCATCAACTTTGATCAGAAATTATATCGAGAATTAGAGGATCTACAGTATGAAGGGAAGAATGATGAAATCTGGAAAGTGGTCAAGAAACATCTTGGCAATGAAAAGTTGATTCGATACGTATATTCTTATAGACAAGTGCAGGTGAGTAATCTGTATCGAATAAACTTGAATGATTTTGTAATTTTTAACAATAACATATAGAACCGACTGGTCGCCGCGATCCAAGCCGTCAACGAAAATGACCTTAGGAAATTGAAGAGTCTTCTCGACCTAGAACTGGTCCAAATTCGGGATAATCGCGGTAAGAGAAAAGAACTTCCTCCCCGCATCATTCCACAGGTAATCCCTTAATTTTTCTTTGTAGGATTAACCATCTTGCATTGGGCCGTGATAAAAGAACGACATGAAATGGTAGAACACATCGCCAAATCTTACCCCAAACAGCTTGATACCACTGATCAGGTTGGTTAATCAAAGTGATTGGTAGAGTATAATGATCCTTCAGCAAGGCCGATCGGCTGCTCATTACGCGGCTGTCCAACAGAACGCGATCTACGATACATTGGTGGACGGTGGGGCGAACGTTTACTTTGCGGATAAGGTAAGATTTTCAAAGTGAAATCTGAAGGCTGAATGGGTAATGAAAGGGCAAGAAGGAATAGAAAGTAATCATTACCTCATTCTTTCTTGAGGTATATAATCTTGGTCTTATCTTATGTTGTCTTTGTCTCAGAAAATGATTGGAAACGGCATTTCTTTATAGGTTTTAAGGTGTTTGCGGGAGTGATAAACTGATATTGATCCGTAAACATGAAGATTAATCCCATCCCCTTAGACGTTCACGATGAGACAATAAGGTATTTAGTGGATTCGAAGCCATTTCAAATTAGGGTCTATTGAGGGGGGAGTGTTTACGGCGCCGTATTTACTTCCCCTGCGGACCCCAGCAACGAGGAGAGGGAGGAGAGGGCCCGAGCGCCCAAAGAAGCTCTGCAAGTCCTGATAACAGGCCTTAAGACAACATGTTTTAGCGTGGTTTCACCGCGAGTCGCTATCGTACTAATCCGGACATGAATCTCCGTCCAGCCTCACCCCAGCTGGGCCAGTCCAACACCTCCGTCTACAAACATCCCTCCTTGGATGACACGGTTCAGGACACTGGTAAGTGACGTCACTGATTTAAATCATTGTGTGTATTGTCGATAGAAATTATTTTAATTAAAAAAATTAATTTTCCAATTGTAATGTGTCTGTATTTTTGTTCGTCACCATATTTTGCTGTATTATTTTATAAGGTGATGACGTTAATCCCTGAATTATATATTAATTTTTGTTTTTGTTGATGCAGATGCCCCATCGGAAGAGAAAGTAGAGCGATGGCTGGCGGTGGGCGATATCCAGGCATTGGAACAGCTTGTTCTGGACGGACGGTCTCATCTTTTAATGGACAAGAAGGCCATAAATCTGTCAAGCACCGAATTTCTGGACGGACTACCTCAATATCAGGTGAGTAATATAAAATATTGCGTCATACTTTATTAGGTTATATGATTGTTGATTACTATTGTTTTAGGCCAAGATTGATGCTATTCACAAGGCCGTGGAAGAAGGAGATGTCCGTCGAGTGAAGAGTTTAATCGACCGGTCTCAACTGTCAACTGCCCGAGATCGAAATGGGATGACACCATTGCATAAAGCTCTTCTTTATGGCCAAACCAACACGGTCAGATATTTGTTGGCCAAGTATCCGCAATGTGTTAACAGCACTGATCATGTAAGGAAAATATCATAGCATAATGTGTTATGGGTTTTATATATGTCATTCTGACTCTTATTGAATAACTAGGTGCTTACATAAAAGCGTTCATGATGCTATTTCGAACATAATTCTTAACGGAATTGCATATTCGAAATAAGGGTAATTCATGGGACAAAGGAATATAAGAAGTTGAATAATTAGCAAACGAAGTGACAAGTAGAAAAGAGGTTGTAATAACGGGCCTTGAAAGTACAATTGATTATTGTCATCATTTTGCATTTCTATTTAATTCGTAAAAGTAGGTTCTGGAATGCTATCGATTATTATCTAGAGGTTGGAAGCCTCTTATATTACATTGATTCGTAGCCATTTCTTATATCCGGCCTCACTTTTGCGTTTAATCTCCCGATTCGAGGGATTTGGGATTTGTTGAGAGAAAAAGAAACCATATGATAACATTCGAAAAGAAGCCTTTGACCGATTACTATTGATGTCATCGGAATTTCAGGCCGGAAGAACGGCATTGCATTATGCAGCGGCTGATCCCAATGGAGAACATATGATAAAGGTCTTGCAGAAGAGTGGGGGTGACGCTTTTATCGAAGATAAAGTAGGTGTTTCATGGAGTATTTGAAATATGATATTTTAGTATGGTCACACCCCATTCTATTATCGTACACACGGGAAAGGCTTGAACATTCGGACATTGAAGGATAATGCCGTCATTAATCAACTTATCTCGGGACAGCTGAATAGACCACTGCTTCAAGGTGAATTTTGCAAAATTCTTTTGGGCTACAGGGTTTTGTGTTGATTAATAATGCTTTTAGATCTTGAGGAAGACATTTCCGATTGGATTCACACGGGGAATGTTGGTAAACTCGAGGAACTTGTCCTCAATGGATACGCTGATCTTTTACTGGGCCGAACTCATCAAGTTGATGACGCTGATGCTGTCGGATTTTTGGAAGTTCTTCCTCAGTATCAGGTAAACTATTTAAAGTAGCATTTTGATGTCAAAAATACTTGGCCTTTTAGGATTATTAGTTTTCAGGCAAAGATAGGAGCTATTCACAAAGCAATTGAGCAGGGAAATATCCGCGCAGTAAAGTTGTTAACCGACCGAAAGAAACTGGCTTTATGCCGAGATAGCCGTGGCTTAGCTCCATTGCACAAGGCGATCGTGTTTGGGAGAACTGATATCGCCAAATATTTGATTCGAAACTATCCCCAATCAGTTAATGCGATGGATCAAGTGAGTTTTGCGTGTTAATTGACTTAATAGTTACATTATCATTCTGTAGTTCTATTACCGTATTTTGAAATAACTTTATTCTTTTTTCCAGAACAAACGAACTCCTCTCCATTATGCGGCCGCCCTCCGAGATGGTGGCTATTTGTATAAATTAATGAGAAAAGCTGGCGCCGACCCCAATATCTTTGACTGTGTATGTTTACTGTAATTTACAAATAACGCTATCCTTATCTTTACTAAAACGATTATTTTTAGAATGGAAGACCAGCCAAATATTACCTTCGATATCCAGGAGAAATCAATCTGGAAAGAATGAAGATGGATACAAAGCAAGCCCTGAAACAAGTGCTGCATAATAGAGTAGCCCCGAGTTATTTGGAGACAAAGTAAGACGGAGTTAAAATGTTTGATTTTATTACAGTATCCAACAATGGATGAGAGAAGGAAATCTGGCCAAATTGGACCAACTGGTGTTATCAGGATGCGGAGATCTGTTGATTGACAAAAAGGCCAATAACAGCGATGCAATGGCATTTGTCAACGAACTGCCTGGACTACTGGTAAGATTTGTGTTTGCAAATTGTTATTTGGTTACTTTTAATAAAATATCGCCTTTAAATATTGGCTATAAAAGCCTAAAGTATTATTCCGAAAAATTACAAAAGATTTCCCGCCCTCACCCAGTCATTAATGGCCGTTCAATCTTGGCCATGCGATCTCAAGTATCCGCCATTTGCTTTCCTTTAAAACAATACAGTCGGTATCTTTGAATCCCGAAAACTTTCTTTTTTGGAGGTCGGAGGCATCTTGAACATCCCTTAATTGATAGTCGCTGTCTTTCAGTCATTGTCCTTATACCGTAATTAACAGCAAAGTGGGGAAAGTACCTTTCGCGCACTTTTTCCTCTCTTCCGAACCAATTTTGGAATGTCAAGGTGGCGGCGGAAAAGAAAAAATCGCGCTTCTTGGTTTACAAGGCCAAAAACAGGGATAAAAGTGGATAATGGAGGGCGGAGGGATAAAGAAGATCAGTTATATCACATCGCGGCAACTAAACAGGAACGGATTTGGAGATTGCAGTCAAAGAAGATTAGATATGATACATGGAATAAGCTGTACGATCAAAAATCCATTTTTTTGAAGAACTTTTGAGATATTTTGAGTTAGAAAATACAAAAAAATCTGTTTTTATTGTAATAACAAAATTTTATTTTTATCTTTGTAGGACACGATCAGCCAAATTCACAAAGCGATCAAAGAAGGAGACATCAGCACTGTGCGTCATCTGATGACCACCAAACGGCTAGCCCTGGCCCGCGATCGCCATGGCTGCACTCCATTGCACACCGCCATCATCTACGAGCAGACGGAGATAATCCGCTTTATCGCCGCTCAGTTCCCTTCCGTTCTGAATGCTCCTGACTATGTAAGATTTGAATACCGTAATCTTTTCAGTTACGGGGATTTGAATTTGAATTGGCCCTGTCGTTGATAGTCAAGGTTATGAGAATATTTTTAGAATAAGAGAACGGCCATGCATTATGCAGCAGCGGCCAGAGATGGAGGCCATTATTTGAAGATCCTTGGCAAAGCTGGAGCTGATCCGATGGCCGTGGATAATGTAGGAATAAAAAAGTTTTTTAATATTTTTTTATTCTAGGAAGGTCGAACTCCCGATTACTATAGAAGAAATGCAGTTTTTGATCTGAAACTGTTGAAGGAGAGGGAAGACGACTTCGATGTTCTCCAAGAGCATATGATAGATGAAGTGAACCCGGTCGATTCTCCTCCTTCTCCCGAAACCATGTCTTTGGGAAGGTAACTAAAATTAATTTTCATTTTACATATTTAATCTCTGCATTGGCTTTGTATACGGAATCTTTGTTTGGAATTCAAAGATATCAGACGTATAAAAAACCTGAAATTTTTTCAGCTCGATTCTGGATTCCGGACGTCGCGACATTGCTCAATTAGCCGAAACCGAACCCGAACTGGACATTGACGATCTGGACGACCCCATGGATGACGACATGGAAAATATGGACCGAAGGAAGTTTGAGAAGCTGGTAGAAGACAAGATGGACATCCCCACCAGTGACAATGGCCTATATCTTGCCCGAACTGTAGCTCCCGTCTTAACGAAAGCCTTGGCCGAAGTGTTATTGCGACGTCCAGCTGATCCCATCGATTTCATCTCCGACTGGCTCCTCCGTTATAACGAGGGAAAGGACAATGGACACGATTACTAACATTAAAATTACACTTAGTGACAGTAGAATACAAAATGCAGAACTGTTTTTTATTACAAAATAAATGAATCAAGCGAAAGCACGGGTGTGAAAAAAGTTATTGCCATAGGGCTTTAATGGTCCAACTTGTATTTCGAATGATTCAATTTCAGAAGAACAGCACTCAGTGGATGATTGGCTTGTAAATGGGATGTGTATTCATCATACGCGGGAGCGGTGAAGCCACAATCTTCACAAACAAACACCTAAAAATATAAATTTTAATTTGAACAGTAAGCATGGACAATAAATCAATATTGATCATAAAATCCGGACTGACCTTGCTTCGCCTTTCCTTATATCCATAGCAATGCGTCTTTCCATGAACTTTTCGAGTATGAGATTCGAGTGAACATCGCTGAGTAAACGACTTGTCACACATCTCGCATTTATAAGGTCGGACTCCTGCAAAAAAAGTTTCAATTTTAAATTGTAAGCCGATTGTGTACGAAGAGTAGCACGTGAAAACTTACCAGTATGAGTCCTTGTGTGCCTCTTCAGATCAAATGTATCATTAAATCCTTTCCCACAAAATGTACAGAGATATCTTTTTAGATCCGAATGACACTTGGCGTGACGATTGAGAAGACGTTGGAGATGGAATTCCTACAAAGAAATATTTGTTCATCTTTAAAACAAATTATGTAAGAATCAGTGAACACAATTTTGCGTACCTTCCCACAAATCCTACATCGATAAATCCCGGGTGTAGTTGTTGGAGCGGGGGTGGTATCAATGGTCGGAGAAGATGTCCCCACAGCTTGAAGTAATGGATTCTTGACTCCATAACCGCCATTTACGTATTCTACAGAAGGCACTGAGGGTTGAGGAATTGTTCGAAGCACTGGCAATAACTAAAACAGAATTAATTTAATTAAGAAAATATTACACTTTTAGATTAATATAAACTTTAGTAAAAATGACAACTTACAGGTGGGATAATAGGAGGAGATGGCGAGGCCATTACCCCGGGTGATGCCCTCATCTCCGGTGTCGAACGTTTACTTTGGCTTATGGCATTTTGACTTAACTGAAGAAGTTTTTCGATCAGAAACATCTGGGCCTTATTCTCTTTGCTCAACTCTTCTCCCTTGATTGGAGAACTTAACGATTCCATTTTCATTTTTGGAGTGCTTGAGGCTGTTGAAGAGTCATTGGAACCCGTTGAAATCGATGAAATCGAAGACGACTGGGCCGGAATTAAAGGTGGAATGAAAACCGGAGGCAATGGCGGATATATGGAGAGGAAAGGGTTAAAGCAGCTAAATGGGGAGGTCTGGCCGTTCATCCTAAAACAATTTACAACCTCAGTATTTCATCAAACGTTAGACACTGACACGGTAACAAATAAATACTCCAAATCATAAATAACATAAAAAATATTGGCGGCCGGGAATTGAATTCGTTTTCGAAACGAATCAAGCGGAAATGGGGAATGTTTAAGACTACCGTAATACTTGCGGTGATTGGAAAAAGGGGACCGGTCCTGACCACCACAAGGGCAAACAAGAAGGGAGAAGGAAGAGACGGTTGCGCAATGAAACGAAGCAACTCAGGTAAGAGGGGCTAGAGACGTGGGGAAGGAGCGGAAGGACGGGCTCCTCTTCCCTCGGTAACACTTCAGAAAATCGGAAAAACCTCTACAAAACCGTAATAAAAACCGATCATGTCATCAACGGAAGAAGGCGAACGTTGGATCAGATCCGAAAAATCTTTGTGAATACACGTTATAACATATTATAATATGATTTGTTTTGCTTTATATCATCATTAGGTTTGAGACGAGTTTAACGGAGATCAGATAAACTTATTTCTAGATGTGAGTTATTAGAAAGAAGCCTTATTATCAATTTTTTTGAAGCTGTGTTTCAAGTAAAAAAAGTAAAAATAAAAATAAAGATGGAGAAATGATTCAAGATTACTCTAATTATCCAATTTAGATACTACGAGTCAAAATATTTCAAACCCAAACGCAATCTCCGCCACCCAACTTGTATCTTAATCTCCGTTTGCCCTCACCTCACCTCAACTGACCTGAAAAGTGGTCTTCGAACCAATGAAACGGCCTTTTGCCGATCGCACCAATAACCAGCCCCTTTCCTTTCCTCTTGCCAGTTACAATAGCTGTCCCTCGAACAAGATGGGCGGGATTGAGGTAGGCGCCACGAGCCTCCGCCTCGACGTTTCTAGCGGGCGGAAAGTAATGAAAGTGGAAAAAAGGGAGTTCATAATTACTCGTTACGTACGCGTTGGGGGATTGGAGTTTGGAACCTAGAACACATTCAATCCTGCTATCGTTTTTCCGCATATGCAAACGAGTATTCGATTAACTGGTTCATGTATTACCCCAAGTAATTGTAACCGAGATTCTGCTCGAATTTCAGAATCTCCACCCACAGTGAAGCCGAGTGGAAGCCTACAAAGTTTGGCGCCGAGGAGGACATCACATAATAAATATTAAAAAATCTTATTGCCTCCGGGGGTTAATTAACCTTTGCTCACGAGAATCCGCTCGATTCGAACCAGTGGATCCAGAACGTACGAACCGATTTATTGAGACCACAGTAAGTAATCGTTACTAAAAAGCGAGCTGATCTTTTCAGAAAGGTACGGAAGTTAAAGTTGATAGTTGTTAATAAGAAAGTAACAACGCACTCTAATGTAATCTGATATAACATAACGGTGATGTTTTCAAACTAAACAGTTACATAGGTCTGTCGTTAACATGTAATTACCCGCAGTATTTTGAGTCCTGTACGTGCTCCTTTTAAGTTAACGGCCGGTTGTAAATGTAATCACAAAAGTGCAAGATGTACCTATGATACGTTGAGTAACAAGGCCATGTTTACAATTAATCAAACTGTTTGGAGCTTACGTCATATGTCACGTAGTTACAGTAATCCTATAATCTTTATTCTAAAATTGATCTAATAAATAAAGTTATCAAGGCTAAGCTTTCTTGCCGATTTTATGCAAAGCAAGAACTGATTTGAATTTTGTCCAATCCTAATGATGAATTTCATAAATCGCAAAACCTCTCTCCTTGAACTGAAACGACATAACCGCGTCCCATTTATCAGCCCATATTAACTTATACCGCACACTGACCACCGTAATTATAATTACCCTTTTCCCCGCTTCTCCTCTCAAATACACTCGATCCGAAAACAAAGTAATTGAACATAGCCATCCGTGCTTATATACCGATGACATAAAAGCTTCCGGATCAAATCGGTTGCGCAAGCGATCAACCCAAAAGCGGATAAGATGCGAATGAAAGGAAAAGAGGTACGGTAAAAGCGGATTAAACCCCCAAACCAGAAAACATTCGTACAGTCAGAGCAAGCAGATTGTTATCGAATTCTGGAAAGGGTCTTCCAAAGGCGGGTACCCTCTTCTGAACGGCCCGAAGTCTCTAATCGAGGGGAAGGGACCGACGGTAGTCAGACGCAGTCAAAAAAAATAATAAAAAGTGAAATTTCAAGTTATTCTCAAGGTTTTTGCAATTGAATTCATAAAAAGTAAAGCTAAGTTATCAAGAGAATGGAGACTATATTACAGTAATTAATTATACACTTCCTAAAAGCATTCAAAATGATTTCGTACTTATATAAATACCTTTGTGATCTCTTCGACAATTACATATGTAGTATATTCCCAGTTTCATGATGATGCGCAATATCAACTCATTACGAACAGTTACATTAGATCCCACACGAAGGAACTGTTAACTCAAAATGTTCAAACCCAGTGCACCTGACACATCTTCTTCAATATGAAACTATATCTTCATTCCTTTCCTGACCATGGATGCCCTTGTCCCGTTTCCCCACATTCCATTATCATCAACATTTTTTTCATTCAAATAATTTACAATGGGAGAAGGGTAACTTCTGAAAGAAGCGGCGACGAACGGCGCTTTGTTTGGACCGAGATTTGTGAGCCATGTCCGCGACACCGCTATTGAAGACGGTAGCTGGGAAGACAAATAAACGCCCCCCCCCTTTTTTTTGAATCATCGCTAATGGGCCTTGGATTCTGGATTCAGAAGCGCCCGTTCTCCGCTGTTCCGTTCCGCGCAGCTGGCTCAATCGGATTGGGACTAAAGAAAAAAGGGCAAAGATGGGAAACCACTTCGGGGGTAATCCCCGAAACAGGGGCAATGCCAAGTACTCAGTTAATAAGCTTAAATCAAAAATGGATAAGCAGGGAATCGCTCATGGGAAGTTAGAGGAGATCACTTGTTGGATTTGATGGAAACATTGTTCTATAATAATTTCAGCTACTAACGTTTTTATTCTCTCTAAAAACTAAGCCAGTATAAATCGGAAGATTTCAAAGGTTCATATAACTTTTCCGAGGGTTGCTTTAATCACTATTTCATTTTTTCCATTTATTTTAAAGGTACCCCCAGAAACCGATGATTCGTCCAACCTGTCTATCTTTATTTGTGTATCCGCCGTTTCCTTTGCCCAACACATAAACCCTCAAGTTTTCCTTGCGCATCTTAATGTTGTGCAAACTCTGGTGCCGGGTCTACTTTCTCCTCTAATTTGGATCCCTCAAGGTCGCGATCCTCATTTCCGCTCCTCTTTAATCCACAGCTTCTTCCCGCATTGGCTCTTGGATAATGTCTTCGGAAATGTAGGGATCATAACGAGAGTGTTCTGAATGTAGAGACGATAGAGAAGAAATGGAAAGAGAAAGATAGAAGAAAAAGAGCAAAGAGAAAAGGTCATTTGAAGAGAGCGCAGACACTCTCTTTTGTTACGGTACCCAAAACTGGATAAACAGTAGAGAAAAGGCCTTGAAAACGGGTGCCGGAACTTAAAACGGCCTTGCTTTGGATAGTCTTCTTAATAAGACAGTAATCATGTTGAATAAATCTCCATTCATTCCCAGAAGAATCGCCCATTATCCTTCTTCAATCAGTCAAGTATGAGGTCCGGAAATATGCGGGCTTGGAAGGGCACTCAAGGACGGAAAAAGTTTTATTTATTTACTTCTTGAACAATACAAGGTAACCGAACCGGGCGAATAATTATGCAAATTAGAATACATAACAATGGGCTCAACTTTATTCGGAAGAAAAATTAATTGTGAGCACGACGAAGGCGATCCATGGGCAAGTCGAAGGTGACAATGACGTCATTCGGGTCGATCTCTTCTGATCGGGGCACTTTAAATCGACGCCATATCTAAAACAATGTCATTATTACCAAAAATTATTAATTTATTCATAAAAACATGTTTCGACGGACGAAACATTGTTATTTACACTTGCAAACGCATTAAAAAACATCTTTCCTAAGCTTCGAGCAAGCTGTCTATATGAAATTTCAAACGGCTTCAAATCGGCCCAAATTCTTTTAAAAAAATGTCTTCAGAAAGTTTAATTTTATTTTTTTAGCTTCAAAAGTTGCAAAACTGTATTATAATTTAACACAATCTTGAAGAACCCACCTGATTATTGTAATGTAATCTCTTCAACATCTCCTTCCTCTCTTTGGCCAATATTTTCAATGAGACATTGTCCAAACTTATTGCATTTACAACTGAAAGTAAGGTTCCTTTTGATAACATCATGAGTATCTATTGATGGCAGACCTAATTATAAGTACATTCAGACCTGCGTAGAAACGTGAGAACCTGTGTGGAAAGGAGAGAAAGTGTAAAAAATGTAATATAATGAGTAAATGAAAGTAATTTATACATTACTATTCTGTAGCATAGTCTTTTTTGAAAAATAAACAAGATAAAAACCAGTTTTGACTAACAAAGGGTCGGCAAAAGCTCGTGTTCAAGTCCAGCCTCGAGACATACATATATCATTCGAAAGAGCGTTAAAAACTGATCTAGAGGCAACTTTTTTTAGCTGCTACCTAAGCTTTACACGCTGGCTAACGAACGTTTTTTGCAGATTATGACCTCAGGATTTCACCGTTTTCATCGCCAAGGGCAAATTATCCAAAACAATAATTTCCTATTAAAAATGAATAGTCTTCTGCGACACCCCTGGCGTCCACCCAGAGCAAAAAAATTAAATTTTTTTCGCCTTCCAAATCTTAAGGCCATAGCCTTCAATATGCGATTATGGAAAGTTTCAGGTACTGTAACCTGGGACAAAGCAAAGAAATCTGAAACATGAAAGCGGTTTTTAAAGTAGTTTTTAATGTTTTTTGAATTGCTAGCATTCCCGCTAAAAAAAGTTTTAAATTTTTGCCTTACAATTTATCATATCATCCTGTTGACCCGGAATTTCAGAATTACAAAAATTTTAATGATTTGTAATTATATATTCGAAAGAGATGACCATTGAGTACAAGAGGACTAGGGCAAAAAAGGTGGTTTCTGTATTTTTTACAAAAAAAGAACAAAGTTCAAAAAAGGATAAACCTGGTCCGCAGATCGCCTCTTAGCAGCGCCTTACCCAACTCGGCCACCGAAGCACTGCTTCGCCGTCAGTTCAAATTCGATTGCAGTTTTTTTACCGTATTAGTGTGCGATTAGGTTGTGACAAAAGAATCCTCGCTTGCCAGCGTGTAAAGCTTAGGTAGCAGCTAAAAAAGGTTGTCTCTAGATAAGTTTTTAACACTTTTTCGAATGGTATATGTCTCGAGGCTGGACTTGAACACGAGCTCTTGCCGACCCGTTGTAAAAGGAGAAGTGCCACGAGTTTGATGCTTCAGTTTTTCCAAAATTTTTCATGGTCACTCTAAATAGATTACGTGTCACCCTACGAGAATCTTAAATCGCGATTTGCAATACGGGCCCATAAAAATTTTTTGCGACGGATTTGCGCAAAAAGAAGGGAGTTGGAAGAAAAAATTTTCTGCAAAGCGCGGCGTCTTATTCGTTTCCCCGCGCAATCAGAAAATGTTAATTTTTATTTATTTTTTATTTGTCTCCATTTTTGTCGAAATTGGATCACCGAGTACATATATGGGAGAGAGAATCTAAATTGCATCGCGCTGTTCGTTCTAAACCCCCCAAATTTTGTCCAGAGTTAAAAGTTCACAAAAAAGGAGGAGAGGAGGAGGAGGCGACGGAGAAAGGCAGAAATTTTTACAAAGAGAGAAATTGCGCGACGTTGGTCAGGTTGCGCAACGGACAAAATTTGAGGGTTTAGAACAAACAGCGCGATGCAATTTAGATTCCCTCTCCCATATATACATATATAATACATCCAAAGCTTTTTTTATTTTTATTTTATGATATTCCGATGAAAGCAACTTATTTTGTCTTAAAACATCACTCACCTTGTATCACGACACAAGAAATGAACATGATAACGAAAATCTGCTGAAAGCCCGCCATCTTGAATAGTCGGTTTCTGGCCTGAGGGCACAAGTTTTTAAAAGTTTCGCAGAAAGGCGGGCGTTCTCGCATTTGCCCTCAGGCGCTCAGGTGGGTGGACCAATTCCCATGGCCATTTGTAGGTGGATCTAATTTTATTAGGTTAATTGGCTCCCTTTTTGACACTATGATTACTACATACTACTATAAACGGTTACTTTCATGTTGCTTTGTAGTGCAACCTTTGAGTAAAGATATGAGAGATTTGAAGGGATACAGCACGTCAAATCGAAAAGGGAAGTCGTCAAGTTTGCAAAAAAGGTGGCGGCCAGGTAAAGGATTTTTCGCAGGTGTTACGCAATGCCAAACAACCATCTCTCTTACTTTTTAGATTTGACGTGTACTGTAGTTAGTCACTGAACTTCCAACGATAAAACAAGCCACAAAAGTTATTGCCTGAAGGCGTTTGGGCAGCGGAAATAATTTTCTTTGTTATACGATCTTAGATTTCACTCCATTCGTTTTGAGATATCACAGTTTCCAAATAAAAATAGCTCATCGACGGAACTCATGAATAATTTGGTTTTTAGAGGTAAATCACGTATTCTTTTGAATATCAGCCGCTGCAAACATTTCCAAATTTCGAGCTTTGAAACCTTTCAGACATTTGCAGATACAATTATTATTCAAATTCTTATTTATTTATTTTCCGATTTTTTCACCCACTTGTACTGTACAGTCTTCTAAAGTTCAACTTCACTTTTCGACGTCATAAAACTTGGATTGCGTCACATATTTTGAGGACATTATCCTTCCAGAAGGGGAGACTTCTTCCTTTTTAATATATTATTCATGTCGTTTAAAGTCTCAAGTACGCAAAAAAGGTTTCAAAATCGAGTAAACAACGTGGAATATTACTATTCAGGTATCGCATTAATACTTTTATACAAGTTTTCATTTATCATTCAAACCGAGTCCATGATTTCGAATATAAATATGTGGAGATTACTAATTACAATGTGAGAAGGTGTTAAGACACAGCGGGATTCGGGGGAGTCATCGATCCATAGTCCGAGGTTGATGGGGCCAATTTCCAGAGGGGTTTCACTGATATGGGACCGAGTTGAGCTCGCAGAAAATTGATCTAAAACAATGTAATCAGCCATTTGAATGTTTAAGATTAAATAATTGATTGAAAACTTACATCAAATATCCTCGGTGTACAAATGCCCATCACTTGGAGGCAAACAAAGAACAAATATATTACAAAGATCACATATATTATTATGGGAGCAGCCATCAGAAGATACGTTGACCATGATGTTCCGAAGAAACCAAAGATTGTATCCGTCGAGAAATACAAGTTGATGGCGATTACAATGATTGACACTATCAACGCAGCAAATTGGGTTTTCCTGAAATTATAAACAACTTTTATATGATACCTACTTGCTGGTTTTATACTCGAACATTACATTCGCATTAGCTGTAAATGTGATTATGGGAAGTAGAGCGAAGGGTAATTGGATCATTTGGACACAGTTGAGAAGATCATTCATTCCAGTCAGTGACCTTACACCTTGAGCAAAGAGAGTGACCACCAAAGTGGGGACAATGGCGATCAGTCGAGTTACCATCACTCTTCTCCATCTCGGCCAATTCATGTGTAAGAAGCCCTCCATTACAAATTGACCAGCGTAAGTGCCTGTCATAGTGGACGATTGCCCAGAAGCAAGGATTCCTAGACCCCAAACAATAAGCGCCAACCTTCCGAATGTGCATTCCAGGAAGATACCGCCTTTGTAGAGATCCGCCTCCACTGTATTGTTATTCATAGGAAAAATGTCCGGGTCCAGCACGGCTTTGTTGTTACAGGACTCCCTCTAAAGAAAAAGAATCAGAAAATCGACTAGTAGGCCGAGAGAGCACGCGAAACGCGGAGAGCGGTCACAGAGAAAACACTTTATGTGCATATTTTTGTCAATTTCAAGCCGAACAAATCGGGTTTTTGCGGACATATTACCGGTAGAAATAGACATGAAACTTTCTGTAACAAAATTCGCAAAAAAGTGGTAAATTTTTGACAAATTTCGACCTAAAAATCTCTGTTAGCGCGAGCTAGGAGTCTCGTGTCTTAGAAAAAATAATACTAAATTTGGGTCAATTTTCATCAAAACCTGAGAGTCGTACTTGGAGTCCTTCCTCTGTAAGTTAACTTACAACTTCCATGTTTGTTTTATTATATAATCCATGAGCAAAAACCCCAACCACAAACATATTAATGATGAAGGAGCAGAACAGAGCAACCCCGGACTCGATGGAATAGTAGTAACTAGCCTCCTCGACCGCCCTCTTCTTAGTTCGGTCGATTCTTCTACTCTTGACCAGAGCTGAGTGTAAATAAAGATTGTGAGGCATAATTACAGCTCCAACCACGCTGATCCCTTGAAGAAACTCTTGTTGGCCACATCCAGAGCACCAAGGGATAAACATTCCTTTCGCCAAGTCTAGAGCATCCGGTTGAACAGTGAAGAACTAAAAAAATTAAAAACATATGAAAATGAAAAAAAATAAAAATCTTACCTCAAATCCAAAAGTAACTGCCATAATGGTAATCAAGAAGGCAAAGAATCCTTCAAGCTTCCTGAATCCGAAGTGATCAATAAACAAAAAGGTCAGAGTATCAGCCATCGTGATTAAAACTCCAACTATGAGAGGAATCGTTCCATATGACAGCATATAAATGGCTACCGCAGTCCCGATAACTTCTTGCATGTCACTTCCAATAATGGCAATCTCAATCATAATCCAGAGGAATAATCTCGGACCTTTTGGGTAGACTTCTCGACTGATCTCGGCCATATGCCGACCAGAAACAACTCCCAATTGGGCGGAAAGCAATTGTAATGTAAATCCAAGAATATGAGCAAACAGTAGAACCCATAGTAACTAAAATAATCATTGACAAGACAGTCAAAAGCAATTTTCAACAACCACGATGTTAAAGAATAATATTACTTACCTGATAACGCGCTGTCGCTCCAGATTGCAGATCACTTTCGATGTTTCCTGGATCCAGGTAGGCAATACTCATCAAGAAACCAGGCCCAGTAAACGCCCAGAGCTTTCGAAAGCTGAATCCAGTCTGAAAATACAAAATGTCAGCTTTAACAAATTTCTGATACCTGTTCAATGTCATCTGGAATCTCAACCAAATATTCGATGGTCTCTTCATCCGGAATTATTTCGGCCGGCGCTTCTTCCTCTGGTATTCTTTTGGGATTATTATCCATCGAATAGCCTACTGCAACAATTAATCAGTGTTACTGTAACGTTAGACATGTACTTCACAAGAAAAAATTTATATTATATTACTCGCAACAGAAAGTCCTAATAATTTGTCGCAGGCACAAAATTTTTCGCACCGAAAAAATCGCGCCGAAAAACATGCGTCGCGCGCGACGGCAGTGCAAAAACAACAAAATGCACCGTGCAAAATGTTGTTTTTCTGTCAAAATGCACTGTGCAAAGCACCTTTTTCGCAATTTTCGCAGCCACACGCAAAAACCGCACCGTGCAAATTATCAGGACTTTCTGTCCCGAGTAGTACCTAAATTAATCAAACCTTAAGAGGATAAAAATATATATAATCAAAAACAAATTCCCTCTAGGTAATCAAACCAAAAATAGCCTTCATCCAATATCATGTTCACCGCTCGACAAGTTCTTCCCCCTTTTCTCATCCAAATTTATTCAAAACGGACTGAATTTTGAAGATTGAAAGGGGAAACCCGCACGGAATCAAATTCCAAGCTCTACACTACATATGAGTCACTCAGTAATAATAACAACCATTATTATTTTAGAACAAACTTTCTATTCTTTGTTTTCCCCCATCAATGTACGTTTTTGCACATTACCCTTGAAATATTACTTTACACGTAACCACACAAATTGAAAATGTGTTTGTCAACCGCGCTCTCGTATATAACAAAGCTTTTAATCCAGCAAACTAGACTACCAAGCGATAGCGACGTCACCCGTTACCCGCGTCGAACGGGAGAGTGATGATTGTCATATAACGATCATCGGTCAAGGATAACAACAAATGAAGGATAAAACAAACCTTCATTACTCGGGCATGGAATCAACCGTTCTTCTGCATCGTCAAGGATAGTGCCGTCATTTATAAGAGGTTGTCGTTCTGATACTTCCATCTTCTTCTTTCTTTTCAAACCATCGAATTGATGTGCGCACGGGGTCGCTGATAACCAATAATCTTATCAAGAGTTTATAAAGAGTTTATAAACAAGAGATTCGTGGGATTTCTATCATTATCCGATTTTGTTGATTCAAGAAAAAATTTCTTTTTAAATAATAAACAGAAGGCCAAGCATTTTTCGCATTCATTGTATGTGTTGGGACGCAGAAGAGAGGTAATGTATATAAAAAAAAGATTTTCTTTGACGGTTTATTCTGTGACTTGCAACAATAAGTTTTTTATAGTCTTGACCGAAGTTGGTCTGGGACCGGGGACAGGAGTGCTTCTATTTCGGATTTTAAATTAAAAATTTCCGCCGAATTCTGAAATTGTTGTTTTGAACGATTTGCGAAATTTATTTACCTTGTCTTTCAATGAGAGAACGTTGTGAATAACTGCTCCCGACAACTGTAAGTATTCCGAACATCGTTGTGAGAAAGGTGAGAGCTGTTTCCGGCATTCTTCAAGTGTAACGTTTGCATTCTTTGTGATTCTTTCCATAATGTTTTTGTATGCATGGATGTATGGCTAAAATTGTATTGGTGTCGTAGTCATAGTTATTTAATGTGAATATATGTAACTGTACCTGCAGTGTTCCCATGAGTAATTGTGCTGTTTCGTAGTCGACGATTCGGATGTAATCCCCGTCCAAAGCGAGGATTTTGAGGTGAATCAATTTGTCAAAAGTTGTTTTGAGGTCCTGTGCGTCTGTTTCGGGGGTTGAAACGAACTCTTTATGAAATATGTATCGAAGTTTTCTGTAGTTTGGGGTTCATTCTTAAAGCTAATGTTGTACTTACTTGAATCGGTAGAAGAGTTCTTCCGTTTTGATTTTGTTGTTGGAATTGCAAATCAGGAGAATAAGAGCCGCATTATACAACGAGAGGGTGACTAGGTTGGTGGCATTTGAAAGGATTAGAGCTGGGATTGCCTTCTGTAGAACGGAAATGGACAGTTCTTTTGATTTCTCGGCCGTCAGTGGTTTCAGACAGATCTTTCCGTTTTCATTTTCGATAACATCAGAATACAATTTCAGGTAGTAACTGGAAACAGTTTTGAGAAGAAGCTTGGATTACTCACTTGACGTCATCCTCGACTGATCCTTGTTGACTCACTCTGACCCCGAACTTCTCACATAATTTGATCAGTTGATTCACCTGTTTGAAGACTGCTCCCAGATTGGCATGCCCATTTCGGTCCATTTCGGACCGAACAATTGGTGCCATTAGTTTCCAAACAGTCAGAATGTTGTTCTTGTTATGTTCCTTTACAATATTATGAGCAAGATTGTAAACATCTTTCTTCATTGCTAGAGTGTAGACGAAGTGTTTGGATGGCTGAAGCGGTTTAGTTAATCAAAAAATGGTGATTTTAAAAATAAAAGTTGAATTTTACGGTTTTTGCCAAAGGTAGGTAGGGTGAGGCATTTCGGGCTCGACCCAATGATAAATAATACCGTACCATGAAGGACAATTCTGCACGGTTAACAGCCATTGTGTCGCGGAGTGAAATTGGTGTTCCAAACGTGACAAAGATCTTTCCAAAGTTCTGGTTTAATATATTTCTGACCTTGAGGACACCTGAAGTCATGACTAAAGTATCCTATCAGGGTAATTGCATACCTGAAATATCTTCTTTTGGCTTTGGTGATCCCAGAAGTTCTCGACTATAGAGAACTGATTCCAGAAAGCGATCGTAGTTCATTGTAACCGGTACCAAGATTGTGTCATATACTTGATTGCGAACAAAAGGCTCTGTCACTACTTTTAGAAGGCCATGTTTGGGATCCAACGATTTTGAAACTCTGCTTCTTTGGCCCTCAGGGAAGAATTCGACTGGTCGTTCGTTTCCTATTATATGAGCTTGGACATATTCGGAAAAGATCGCCCAGTAAAGACCATCCTAAATTAGAAATTAAAGAGAAGGTTTAAAGGAACCGTTACATTTCCAAATTGCCTCCGAATAAAGAAAGCTCCGCATTTCCTGAGAGCTTCTCCAACTACTCGAGACGATTGAAAATCTGAACCGGCACAAATCGCAGGTAGAGTAATATTGGCTTCAAAACAAATTAGCGAAATTAGTAAAAAGTCTGCGTATGTTCGATGCGTAGGGACGAATATAACGGAGTCGTTGTTACACGTTTCTCGGAGGGTTGTAAGAGCATCCATGTTGACATATATCTTGTCAAACAATCGCTGAAACATTTCTTGATAGTGGACGCGGAAGTTGTATGTTTACCTTTATCACTTTCAAAACGGGATACCCAACGGCTCTTGTGGAGTGGAGATTAAAATCGTGAGCCATGTTATCCAAGATTTCCTTAGCTTCTGCGAATACCTCGTTATGCGATCTTTTGCTTTCTCTAACAACGATACCAATGGCTTTCTGGACAACAAACGAAATGTTTTTTACTGAGGTTTTACTTGCCTCTACATTGTCCGAGTTTAAGACAATATCCAGAAGTTCTCCCCGAGTCTTCTGATGTTTCTTCCCATAAAATTTCTTTCTTCTTATGATCCAGGATAGCTCTCCACCGTCTTTTCCTACCTTTTCAAGCCAATCCACATAGCCTGCAGCCATCGGAAGATCACCTTATTTCTTTTTGCATACAACGGGAATGATAACAAAGGATGAGAGAGCAGTTGAGGTCAATTTTGGGACGAGGGAGTTGATAAGGACGGACTTAAATTGCTGTAAAAAGTGCAGCGATCAATGGCCATTGAATCACGGGTTAGCATTATTGAAGTCCCTAGACTCCTTTACTCTACTAGAAGCTAACAACAAACTCGAGTCGCGACAATGACTGATTTATTTTTTGGGGATTCGACTATAAATAGTCGAATCCCCACACAAGAATAAAGCGACAATATTTTTATAACTATGCATAACGAGGAAGAAGTGGGGAGTTTCAGTCCTTGTGTTCCTTTGATTGGTCGTGTCCTGGAGATACCACAAGAAGGGCGTCGCAAACAATCCCGTTGGGAGGATAAATCACTTTAAAATAGTCGAGAAGACATTGATCATCATGACATATTACAAATTGCGTTGTTTCGGTGCAATATAGGGACACTTGGCTTCTTGTTTTGTCAACATAATGGCAAAGAGAGGTATTGATGATATAAGTATACTTCAATATTGGAATTTGTAATCTTCTTGTACTGCGACCTTCATTTTTTAGCTACATATGTATAATATATTCCGCTAAATGTAGCCCGCGTTTTGTGTAAAAACTGCCGTCATACTCAGCAACTTTGAACTGAGATTCCGTAGAATGAGAAGAGACGGTCAGCGAAAAAGACCTTGATACATAAGAAAGGAGTGTTTGCTCAGATCGCAAACCCAATCATTTTCTTTTTTCGCTGCTCTTTTGAGAGAAATAAAAGAAATCAAATTGGAGAGAGCGCCCCTGCCTAGTGCAGGGGCAAAAGCCCACGAACCCCCAGAAAAACAAACCCGAACGCAAGTTCAACCCACCGGACCTTCCGAGTCCCTACAGAAATGGACCAACGTTCAAATCTACCAAAAAATGACCGAACATTGTCATCAACGATGCCAAATCCTACCCCAGATTTACGATCATCATTGTTCCTCATAAATGCTCGATTTCAAACCCCTCTGATGTATTGTCTACTCCCAAATGACCCTATCTCAGATTGAAGAATTCGACCCACGTAAACCCCTTAACCGTAGGGGGGCGGGGGTGGCTTCGGCTGTCCCCGTCTCGTGGAAAGAAGGGTCAGTGGTAGGGGTACCACTGACCCCAAAAAAACCGTAAGGTTCTCTGGTCTAACATCATCGCCAGAGTTCTTGCATTTTTGGAAATATCCAATTAATTAGCAAATGTTCTTCTACCTACAAATAATAAAACAAAAGTTATCCATTTTATACAAAAACTGACTTTATTTACAATTGCAACCTCCGTACAACAAAACCCTTCTGTAACGAATATTTTTTGTTTTGATCCCTTGCCGTTCGTTAGATGAATATTAAGATGAGTTTCTGACATTGTAATTGAGTAGACCAACATTTGAATTATATTATCCATGATACGCGAATGTTCGTTCCGGCGCAGAAGGTGACAAAGAAAGGCCGTCGTCGTCGTTGCAGCAACTTCATTAATGCCGATAACATTAATGCCGAAGTGTCGAGTACAAGATCTTGAGCCATTACCACCGAAAATTTTGAAAATATTGCTTCTTCGCTACACTCTTCGACCATAAATAAGTAAAACACACAAAAAATGAGTTTTGTTTTCGAAATCAGCGCTATCGATTACCTCTATTTCGAGTATTTCCTCGAAATATTACTACTACTACTATTTTACACTACTATTTAGTAAATTTTACTAGTAAAATTACTTATTAGTCATTTTTGATTACTTCCATGCCTTACTTTTTCAAAATTTGGCTTTCTGGGAAAAAATAATTTCTTTCTGGGAGAAAATATTTTCTTTCTGGAAGAAAATATATCTTTTCTGGGAGAAAATAGCATTTTTTCTATAAATCTCTTTTCTGGGGAAAAGTATTTTTAATTCTGTGCGAAAATATTTTTCTCCTTTGATTATATGGCCATTGACCATTAGTTGAAAGACAAGGGAAGAGTCTAGGGGTAATTGGCTTTCGTAATGATACTGATTTTTTTTATTTTGTCCAAGTGATCCTTTTTTATTTTTTTCTGCGTTCCAGGGGAACGAACACGTTCTGATATCGCTCTACTTGACAATCCTAGGTGTTCTTTATAAGTTAGCGTCAATGCGTTAGGCTCGCCGATGCATCATCCACTTGACTACTGTTTCATAAATACGATGACTTCACAGATTCTGTTCTTTTTTGGTCACTCTCAGCAACACATCTCACTTTAATAATTAATTATATTTGTTTGTTAATTATATGGCGTGCACAAAAGGGTTCTCTATACAGATAACAAATAAATACAATCATAAATACATCTATTAGACACAAAAGTGAACGCTGAAGGGAGCGAGATCAGAGAAAAAGAGTTAAACCCAATTTTATTTTGCTTGAGAGGATATTTGAGAGCTTTCCAGATGCCTTCCAAGGGTGGCTACAACAGCGATGCGGACGTGGAGTTGCTAGTGACCGGAAACAATTATTAGTAGCCGAATAACGAAGCACACAACTTCCATCGACAAGGCGTTGGCGTATAGTCTGAATATCGTCCTACTGAAATTAATAAGTAAAATGAACGGATACTGTATAGGAAAGGCGTGGGAAGTAGTTTACAGTTTTAAAAGGAACAACTAGTAATTGAAACGGCTGTCATTCGCAGACTTTTGTATTAATGTTGCCAAAAATGGAAGTTAACAGACATCCGATTACACCGAAATCTTTTGGAAATTACGGTAGTCTTGGTTTGAAAACGGGCTAATGCAGAGTACAATTCGAAAGTAGAAATTTTTTTCCTTACTATTTCTGGTGTATCTTTTGGGTTCGATGATAATGTCGACGAACCTCGGCATCTCCTGACCCGTCCTATCAGCTGGAGGGCCCAATCCTCGTCGTAGTCGTCGCAATAACAGACTTTCTATGACGTTATCTTCGTCCTGAAATCGAATATTTATAGTTTTTCGACTTCATTTCCCGAAATTTATAATTTATCTTACCATAAATTGTTGTGAATGAACAGATAAGATTAGCATTACAAAAAAAACCAGTACATTCCATGTCCACGTGCTCTGCATTAGAAATGGGTTGAATAAGGCAACAATATCCTGAAATATGAACATTGAACCGCTGTTATTATACAAATAAGGTGACGAATTACCTCGAAAAAATTTAATTTTCATATACTCATGTCTACTTATGCTAAAATACACGTGAATACGATAATTTAAATTCCTTTTGGATGCGTAATTTGACAAATTTCATACAGATGTCATGAGTTCAAGAGAAAAAGTGGATAAATGGGGATGATGTCTACTTTATATCAGTAAGACAAAATAAGCTGATAAAGAACATATATTATATTTAAAAGATGATTTTTGGTTCTGAACCGTGGAACCCAACTTTTCTTTTTGTATAGGGCGCGGAGACCTCGGACTAACGCCTCAATGATAAAAATGATTAAGACAAAGTTATTTTACACACATACAGTGTTTTTATGACCGTACGGTTTGAAACAATTGAGTTGTCTCACGCAATTTAACTAATGAAGGATAATATGAATGCAATGTCCGGCCCCTGACAAAGAAAGGCTGACACAGCGCGCCAAAAATCCTCTGTTAAGAGACTTTGCCCAAAATATCTATGACCGAAACATATACCTCAGCGAATGTTAGGCATAAAGATATGTGGCAACATCACTTTGTAGATGACGTCAAGAGTCGTTATAAGACAAGATTTATTTCTGCACTAAAACTAATCCACCGAGTATCCTCGACTTTCAAAGCAGGCGTAATTCAAGTGTCGGATGGAAGAAAAACGAGAAAATTAACCTCCCACAGTGCGTATAACACCAACATAATTAAGAAATCCAATATGAACATGTCTAGGAATACACTTCCGGTGTGGGGGAATGTCACGGAATCGACAAAAACGACCAGAACTGTAAAACTTTTAAAGGCCATCAGAACCGGAAAATGTCAACGCTCAAAGGCCGTTGCATAAAACAATTACTAATCACACTAAACGGGGACTAAACAGATCCAAAGATTAATTTTCACACTCCCACAATATTACTGTGAGTGATAAAAAAACTGCAGAGTGATCGTTGTGCCTTCTAAAATAAACTTTATAGCGAATACAAGAGAGCGTCTGTTTGATATTGCAAGATTACCCCATCCAATCCATTTTTACCCACCCTCAAATCCCGCAAGAATTGACTGCTAATAAATGGTCGCTATTTTGTCCATTCTTTTATCTTAATTTACAAAAAGTGGGCGGATAAACCCCCGAGGGTCTGAAGAATGGAGCTGATGACTTCATTTTAGTCGGTCTGGCGGTCTCTCTTTTTTGGCCTAATAGATTAAACAAGGCCCTCCAAAACTACCGTAACCCGATAACAACAAACGAAGGTCGGATAGGTAAAGTAATATGAATAAATTATCATATACCTGAAAACACAATATGCTTTCTGGATTTTACAAAGACAAAACTTCGTGGTTGTAATGGAAGGAGCACAAATTGATGACCAAAAATTTGAAGCCACGTAAAGTATCGCGTCTCGAATCAAAAAAATGAAATACATTTTAGAAGCAAATGAATACTGCGACCGTAAGCACCCCCGCAAGGACCCTCTGGTCAACAGTTCAATTAATTGCGTTTTCCCGGGGTTCGGAATGTAAATACAAAATATTGTATATTTAGACCTGGGTGTGATGTATAAACAATAAAGAATTCAAGCATCTTTTTAAACAAACTCCAAGATGCCAAGAGTGGAAATTAGATTAGCTAATGGGTTTACAAGCAGGATATGACAAAACTCCCCGAACTTTGCAAATTGCCGGCTTTGGGCATGGGCAACATTCCAAGCCGGTCATTTTTGAAAAGTTTGGGTCTTTGCTCATTTTAATCAACTTTAGATTGAGAAATTGACAATTCATACAAGTTACAAATGAAAACAGTTGATGTCTGGCATAAAAAGGAGAGAAGAAACAACATTTGGGCTTAATAAAAGTAAGATCAAAATGAATAAGAGCGATGTAAGGTCCTCAAATCAGTCCTCTCACAAATACGAACCAGATAGACGCGTATTTACCGAGTTTAAAACGAACCTTTTACTCCCACACAACTAGTAATGTCATAAACTGAGTACAATAAAATTATTGGATATCAAGTGAACAAGTTTGTTTTGCACTTTCCTTGAGCCTTAACAATAGAGTGATAGACTAGTTACAAACAGGTATTAACCATGATTACCAAAAACTCGAAGATCAAAAAATATTCTACCAGCTGAAGCCAAAAAAATTTTATTTTCATTTTTCGGAGATGCCTGAATGAGACCACAGTCTAATCCCGAGGATCAGCAAGTCCTCGGTGTGGTTCAGCGGCCCAGTCTTTATACCAATTCTATTTCCTAATTTCGTGGGGGCGCAGAGTAAAGAAATGAGGAAGGGACGTCATCGTCATGGCTTGATGAACTTCTAATTGATCATTCGTACAGGCCAACATATTTTTCGAGCGGGCGGAGCTGTGCAGAGTGCAGATTCTGGAAAAACGCCCTGCGGGCATGCGACTGGCATGTGGACAAAAGGAAGTTTTTGGCCCAAGAATGGGAGTAATGAGGCCAGACTTGTCAAAATAAGGGTTTCAAAGTGCGTAACAACATCCGCATCAACTTCTCCAGGGATTAACTTACTGTAAAGGTTATTGTCTTACTGTAACATCCATAAAACAATTGTAAACCATATAACATTTTCGAAACTTTAATAAATCTTTGACTCGTTTTACGCCAACTGATACCAGAAGAGCGATGCAACATGAACTCATTTCATCATAATCCAAAGTTCTGTTCATTTTATGATGTATCCGAGAAATAAGTCATCATATTTGGAATCAAGGTCCATTGCGTGACCCAAAAAGACTGACGTTAATTTACAATTAGAATTCTTTTTATAAAAAAAGGGAAGTTAAATTTGAAAGCAAAGAAAGTTGAAAAAATCTTGGATTTCATTAACAAGTCCTTGATTATGAAAATTTGAAGTGAATAGAACAAGATTTTAAACGTTATTTGTGCTAATTCGGATGGAATCATAACTACTTCATTGGAAGATAAAGAATTTCTTGGTCGTTTAAAATATCCAAAGAAAGGTGGGTAAATATCAAAATAAATAAATGTAATTGACTATTTATACGTCCCATGAATCACATTATGAATGGTTTATCTAACCCCTACACAGACGTCTTTGTTATTTCCAGTGAAACCAATCGAGACATCCTACCGTAATCTTTTGTTTGTTCAAAAAATCTCAAAATGGTTCCAAAAATTTAGACAAAAACAGCAGACATATGGAAGTAGACAAGTGACTCCAACTATGACGTAATGTTTTATGACGTGTTTTATTAACAGGAAAAAGTGCGACCAATAAAAACTGGGAGATAAAATGGTTTAAGATGTTAGCAGGTTGCGTTAATTCGATTTAAAAATTAGCAGTAATTGAATCGAGAACGTCATCGAGGGCCAGCAGAAGCCGCTTGAAAAAAAATTACTGAGTAATTTCTTTACAAATCTCTTAACGAGATTTTCCTGTCTCAAAAAAAGAAAGGGGCTACGTATTCTAGGGCCAAATGTATAGACGACGAATCAACCATAGGAGTGCAGGAAATGCCGGGTTCTCACGTATTTCTCGTACAATTCTGCAGAATTTGGATGCCGTTGGTTAACCAAAGACTGAAGGATACGGTCATAGAAATGATTTTATAAGTTGTATAAGGGCTAGTGCCCTTAGGAAATCAAATTTGATTTTCCCGACAAAGCTCTAAAGTATACAGTCTTAAGGCCTTATAAGGAAGTTTAATTCAGATTTTATGGAACTATTACGACTCAAAGTAATTTAATCGGCTGTATACAACACCATACAGACTTGTGATCACATATCATCTTAATTACTTGTACATTTCCATTTCCCAAGTGTACTTTTGGTACGGTCCGGGAGAGGGGAGGGACAGACTAATCCGTTATGCTAGATTAATTAGTCTCCAAAACACGCGTAATGGCTAAAATAACCGGAAAAAATGGGGACTGTAATTTAAATGACTTCAGGGAAACTCATTTTGAAACAAGTCAAGAGGAGCAAAAACAAGGAAATGGGCGATAAAAATATGAGTTACTGTTCGATAGTCATGTTTCGTTTTTTCGACGTTTTATAGAGTGATTGCATTTTCGTGATCCATGCAGTTTTCTGGTCGAAAATACAACCACGCCTCAGGCTATAATTAAAGTTGATTGCATAAAATAACCTAATCAAAATTAATCAAGTATTTTCTCTCCAAAAAAGGATGACAATAGACTTCTCGAAATAAATTTGGATCCAATTTGCCACCCTTTATATACGACCCGAAAATGATTTCATAAAAACTTTACAGCCGAACCCATTTCTAATAATATCTGGAATACGAAAGGTTTGAAACAGACTAATACAAAATACCGTGTAATGTTATTCAAATTTCGGTTCTTTAGAACACGGAACTTTGGGGAAATTAATCAACGGTTAAATTGCAGGGGATATCACGAAACTCTCCGTTCTGCAGGTGGATTTGGATAAATAATGCATCGTTAAGGTTCTGTAAATAAACGTAAAAAATAATTAGATTAAAATCGTATACTCGTAATAACTGCAAGTAAAAAAAGCTTGGATTGACTTGAAATTTTGATGCAATGAACTGAATCGATAAAAATTTTTTTACTTCGAAATTTCTAAACTACAGCTGAGCTATACATAGGCAGCCCGAGAGAAAACCTCAATTCTTTCCGCGTTTTGCGTAAAAAAATCAGCTAGGATTCAGAATAGAATCAACTAAAATTTATCTTACAGCTGCATATTAGAGGATATCAACTAAAACTTTTCCATCTATCCCTTGCATCGTTCGCATTTTCCCTCACCCCCATGTGGTTGATACCCGCAGCTCTCTGAACACCATGCTGTAGATGTTGAGGAATACCAAGCTTTATCTCCAGATGCAACATGGGTGTGTAATCAGAGCTGTTCTTGTCTCTTTCCCGCCTCCATATTCATTTTCTCACACCCGCCTTTTTGCATACCTTAGGTTATTTTTAAACCCTCAGGCAGGCAAAGTCTATAAACCGAGTCGAATGTCAGGTTCATTGGACGTTAATTCTACTCGAAAAGTAAATAGAATTAACCCATTTTGATTAAAAATAGTGCGTAGATTCTAATCTGATTGGCAATTTTATATTTTTGAGAGATCAATAGGGCAATTAGTGTCGCAGATTGCGAGCATTGGCCCGTCCGATCATCGGCCCTCCTCCGTCCCGCGCTGAATAATCAGCGCGGGACGGACGGCATGGAACGCCTTCGTGGCCATTCCGCCGTAAAAGGTTGGCCGATGATCGGACGGCCATTTTTCTCTTGTTTTATGATTTATTCGCGTTGTTTTAATAAACGGTTTATTAACCCAAGTTTGAGGTCGTATCTGCACACCATCAACGTTAGTGGCGACCACGGCAGTTAAAGAAATGCATCGTATTTTCAGCGAAGCTTCGATGCCACTCCACGAATTCATGTCCAACGACGAAGAAGTCAACCAGTTTTTGGCACAGGAAGGCAACGAAATTAAGTCGCCAGCCTCATTCCTGGGGGTAAAACTCGACTTCGACACGGACGAGTTCATCTACACGATTCCGCCCCTACAAGACCAGCTACTCACCAAACGACGAGTTAGCTCGATTTTGTCCAGCGTGTTCGACCCACTCGGCGTCCTGGAGCCTGTATTACTTCCCATCAAACGCTTCCTCCAACGGTTATGGATGGCAAACATCCCCTGGGATATTCGTCTAACCGAAGACCTCGCCGATGAATTCAAATCACTGACGGCCACATGGGGAACAACCGAAATCCATGTCGCACGGCTGTACGACGTGAAAGGAGCAATGGACATCAATCTTCACGGCTTCGCTGACGCCAGTAAACACGCCAAGGGCGCCGTCTGCTTTCTTACACTGAAACTTGCCAATGGAACACAATCCGTACACTTTGTCGCGTCTAAATCTCGTCTTTCACCGACCAAGATTGTTCAATCAATCCCCGTATTAGAGTTTAGTGCAATTCTGTTAACCGCACAACTTATGCACGAAATCAAACGGGCGTTGCCTAACATCAAAATTGAGTCAACGTTAGTGGCGACCACGGCAGGATAGTAATCTCGTGATTACTATGGGACGAGAAGACCTGCCGCCTAACACCGGCCCCTTAAGAACACAAATTGGTCTCGCTCGAAAACGCTTAGAAGATGCAATCAAGGACGTCAACGACATACTTGTGGCGGCAAAGCAAGCAACCACAACACCCGAGCTCATCGACATCCGTGACCGACTCCCAGACGTCGACGCCGTCATGACCGACCGACACGGGCACCTTGCGGAGTTGGATATCGAGTGGCAAAACATCTGTATGCGAAGCACGGCGGAATCCAGATTACGGCAAACTTGGCTCACTGAATACGGGGATTTCAACGACGTTCTCGATCAAGCAGAAGAAGTACACAGAGAAGCAAAAATAGTACTGGCTAGCATCTGTAAGTCCATACATCATCTCGGGAAAGATAAACCAAATCCCCCCCTAATTCGCCGCCGTCAATTGTCGCCTTTGCCTGCAAACTCAGATACTGAATCGACTGTTCGCATGGACGTGGACCCTTTCCACAAACCATATCCTGTCCCCACCCCACGACGTCTGGAACCAGTCCCAACTGCGATGGCCGTTCATCGCTCCGCAGCCCCACCATCCTCAAGCAAACCAAAGATGGCCCTGCCCGATGTCCCATCCAACAAAGACAAAGAAGTCCAACGTCCCTCAACTCCATCAGTTCCCGACAGACTGAACCAGCCCGAGGACCACGCACTCCATCAAGCGAACAATAATCAAACTGGAAATCAGGCCGGTTTACATAATGCCTTATACATTCACGGCTCGGCACCTATTTCACCGTTTTTAACCACTTTACCACCATTACACATTGAACATTTTTCGGGTGATTCCCTGAGTTTCCCTCAATTTTGGGCCCTATTTAATACTACTATTCACTCTACACCCGATCACATTCTTCCGCCCGTTCTTAAATTCAGTCATCTTGTCTCTTATCTTGAGGGGCGGCAAAGGAAGCCGTTGCTGGTTTGTCCATTACTGGAGAAAACTACGAAGTCGCTGTAAAAATTCTAAAAAGCCGTTTTGGAAAACCGGCCATCATCCAACAGAATCTACTGCGAATTCTACAGAACATTACTCCATCTTCAGGATCTACCGCATCATTACGTCATACGATTGATGAAGTCGAGAAAACGGTCCGCCAGCTTGATACATATTCGACAGACAAGAATTCGCTCATGGAATCAGTCATACTGGCCAAATTCCCCGACCAAGCCGTAACAGCAATTTTGCGAGCAAAGGAGCGGACCTCCAACTGGTCAATCGACAAAGTTATGGACACTTTGAATCGGTTTGTTGATGAACGCGAGACGGTTGAAGCCTTGTGTGCTAAAACCAACAACCGTAATCCCAACATTCACCGTGCCCACCCGTCCCTCGAGACTACTGTACCCCGTCAAGAGACAAGTCATCGACCTTTACGTTGCGTTTTTTGCGATCAGCCTCATTTGAATAAGAATTGCGCAGCATTCGCCACCGCTGACTCACGAGCTAGACAGGCCGCCGCTCGCGGACTCTGTTTCATTTGTTTGCAAGCCCATACAAGCCCGTGCCGGAGTGAACGAAGATGTAGAAAGTGCAACAGCCCTTCTCATTGTCGAATTCTCTGCCGCAACGCAACCCCTTTGCACCGACATTTACACCTATACAATCTAAACCGAACCGATCAACAGGAGGAAATGCCGAGCCACTCGGACGGAAAACAGTACCTTCCCCGAATCGACCAACCTTCTGTGGCAAAGAGCCAACGGTTGAAGCGAGCTTCATTACTACAGCGGAGAAAGCGTCGGTCTTAAAGCCCCCTTGTGGAACAGTCTTAGTCTGCCCTCTTCATTTAACACACCAAGTAAACTCAGTTACTTATAAAGCTCATGTTCACGCAATCTGCGATTCGGGAGCTTGCACAACATACATCTCCACTCGACTAGCCAACCACCTTCAATTAGAGCCTCAGGGTGAACGGAAAATCGTCTGCACGTCATTCGGTTCTAATCAAACGACTTCAGCTGTCTGTCGGGTCTACCAGCTTCCTCTTCGCACTATTGAAGACAAGGTGATCTATTTGGAAGCTCTCGGGCGTGACTCACTCTGCGCACCTATTTCAAGCACGGCGGTCCACGAAAAAGCGCGCGCTTTTGACTTGACCGACAATACGTTTACCCCTCAGATTTTGTTTTCTAATAACGATTTCTGGATGTTGGTGACTGGAGGACCTCAAGACGACGGCGAACATCGCTTCCTCCCTAGTGTCATCGGGCCCATTTTTCTACCGACCTCCTCGAAGAACACAAGTCTACCCAATACTACTACCGCATTCCTGACGGCAGACACCCCAGTTTCTACCAAAATAGAGGTCAATTACACTCAAAATCACTACTCCGTCAAGCTGCCGTTCCAACTCAACAAGGAGCCAGAGAACGACCACTACTTCCTTGCTCTTCATCGACTTCGCTCAACCTACAAAAACCTGGAGCAAAAGCCCGAAGTTCTAGAAGAATACAACGAACAAATTCAGAAGCTAATCGATAACAAAGTTGCCGAAGTGGTCCCATCTTTCTACCCCAATTCCGAAGATGAATTCCTTACCCAACGATTTCTGGCACACCACCCAACTTATCATCCACAAAAACAGAAGATGAGAATAGTTTTTGACGGGTCAGCTCGAACCAAATACTCCAAGAGCATCAACGAAATGTTGGAAACTGGTGAAAATCTTCTGCCAAAAATCCGTGAACTCCTTATCGAAATGAGGTCGTTAAAGAGATTTCTTATAGCCGACATCAAGTCAGCGTTCCATAACGTCATTATCGACCCAGACCACCGACGGTTTCTCAAGTTCATTTGGCTCAAAAACCATAAACGTCCACCGCTCAGCTCTAATCTGATGTACCTTCAGTTCGCAAAACTTCCTTTCGGTTTAACTTGTTCGCCTTTCATCCTGGCCTACTGCTTGCGAGAACATTTACACAAGTACCACGAGTTTGGAAAGCAAATCGCCAAGCGGGCATACGTCGACAATCTTCTCATCGAATTCGACGACTTCACCGACGCTGTTACGAAAGTTAAAGAAACGCATGGAAGTTAGGACGGATTACGGCGTTACATTCTACTCCGTATAGAAGCGCCACAATCGAAGTGGGTCAACCAAATGGCAAAACTCATCAGGTCAGCCGCCCCATCAACAAACTTTCCAGCCTTGAATTACGGGCCTTCAGCACTATTCTTGTCTTGTTTTCGCTTTGCACGTTTGGAAATGCTTGTTCGGAAATAGCGTCCCTCTCTGCAACTAGCCGAGAATGCACTCAAACCGAAGACGACACGTTGTCCTGTGGCTTTAGTAGCTCGGTTCGATTCGCCCTTACTCCCAAGACTCATGAGCTTTGTTTGCAGTTCAAATACGAAGAGAATGATACAGTAGCCTCAGAACTACTTATTATTAACCCCAATTCATTGCAGCTAACTTGCGCTCCCACCACCTTAGGCTACTCCAGTGACGTGAAGTTCCACACGGCCTACTCCCATCGATGTGATCGAGCAGTTGGGTCACAGTGCTTCGACAACTTCTGCGAAAGCGTCACTAAACAAACTTCGCTCACCGACCTTACCAACGAGGCCAACGAACATTTTGGCTACAGTTATTGCTATCGATCATGTGGTTGGTGCGATGGCTGTGGCTTAGTGAGCCCATCTTGCCTATTCTACCGAACCTACATCATGGCAGACTCGGCGAACTACTTCCACTTATTCAATTGTTTGTCATTCCTGCCAAAGACAACGCTCACGATAACACAAGGCAATACGTCCGACATCCTCGATCTTACGCCCACGTTTTCTCAAACTTTTCAAGAAATTGTTTTTACCGTCAGTTCTACATCCATTAACCCCTTACCGATCCTCCATCAAACTTTTTTAACCAATCTTCTCTCTAACGAGACTTTTCTCTTACCTGTCTCAGTCCTTGCGTCTGACCCAAACCCGTTGACGGTCTCGTGTACTTCTCCAGACGCCGCCAAATCCGCAAACTGCTCGTTTACTTCCGATCACTGTAGATGTACCCCGACAACTTCAATCCCCACTGCACGTGTCTCAACTTCGACTTCTCCACCGCTGAAAAATCCAATCCTAAGCTGCCCGTGGCCCGGGAAGGCACCACGCTTTCGCTCGTGGACAACAATCTCATTGCCAACACTACCCAACCCATCGAGCTACAAATCACAGTAAACAAAACGATCGACATGGTCATCCAGTTAACCACGTGCCAAATCGCATTTGTCAACATCTCCGGCTGCTACAATTGCGAAGAAACTCCCACTATCTCACTGACCTGCCACACAAGCTACGGAAGAACAACTGTTACGATTGCATGCGACACGGTCGATATCGAAGCATTTCTGTGCACCGCGAACTCAACCCTCTTCAACTTGCCCTTAACCTCCAAAAGCGCGGAGATCGACGAAAACTGCCGAGTCCGATGCTCGCGCACTATCACTAAACTTCACGTATACGGTCAACTCGGCGCGAAGATTATCCATCCCAACAATGGAGACGAATCCGACCAAGACAACTTCATTTCAAACTACAAACTCATCCTCCTTATTGTTGGTCTGCTGGCTATTCTCGGCCTTCTTATCATTGCTGGGTTCTATGCTAGGCCGATCTTTAGCGTAATTTACCATTGTTGCTTTTCGCCTCGACCCACCGCTCCAACCTTCGAACGTCATGTTCGTCTTCGTTTATCTCGCCTCTCCTAATCCGGGGGGGGGGGAGTGTCGCAGATTGCGAGCATTGGCCCGTCCGATCATCGGCCCTCCTCCGTCCCGCGCTGAATAATCAGCGCGGGACGGACGGCATGGAACGCCTTCGTGGCCATTCCGCCGTAAAAGGTTGGCCGATGATCGGACGGCCATTTTTCTCTTGTTTTATGATTTATTCGCGTTGTTTTAATAAACGGTTTATTAACCCAAGTTTGAGGTCGTATCTGCACACCATCAACGTTATTAGAGGTCTAAGGGACATTTCAGAGCATGGCGTGAGTATTGTCGACAAAAATACAAAATGTTTTCACCACATCAAACATGATTCGATTCGGTTTCTTTGAGGTATACATAAATAACACCGTGAAATAGACTCCAACATTTTAATTGCCAAAAATAAATGAACGCACTCAAAAAAGTATAATCACACTTCAACACTAAGAACCAACCGGCATCAATAGATTTTATTCAGAAATCTTAAAATTATATCATCAAAATTTATTATAATACGTCAGTAGTTGATGTCGTTAATTTAGTCTGAGGAATTTGGCAGGATACCAACCTTGGCTGAAGAAGAAGTTGTATTACGGAGAAAAAATTAGATTATTTACTATCAAAATACAACAAAACACTTACCGCCCTTCAATGGTCCTTCCCAAAACCCATCCTCGCGTTCCTGATTTGATGAGTTTAATCCGATCCCCTGCAGTCAGACTCAGTTGATGTTCTCCTTGGGCTTCGTAACTGGTCACAACCTCCAGCCAACGGCCATAATTTGACGTTGAAAATATTGGCCGCGCTGAAACTCGAAAGTTTTTTATGTTATCATTTGAAACTCAACTTGTTGTAAAAATTATTGACTTACGAGCTTCAGACGGCTTAATATACTTTGGAGGTGGCTGTCGAGAATTGTGAAGCCCTGGCAACGGAATAGGATCTACAAATAGTCAAGCATTATCTTCCAGTCGATCCTTACTTACTGTAAACATTAGCACTGTCAGTTGATTGATTCCTACTGTGGTAAGCAAAGAAGTCTGAGTTTTGTCGGGAATGTCCTGAGGGTTTGTCGGTCTCATAGACATTTGGTCGGACTACTTGAGGGTGATAACTAGCGTTCTGGTACTTATTTTCGAACTTCTCATACCTATCCGGATATTTATCAAACCCATTTGATTCTTTGGGGATAAGGCCCATGATCGGAGTGGGTTTGTAAATGCCCGGAGGTAGTACCTTGTGACGCTTAGCACCACCCGCAAGGTATTCGTATTCATGGGTTTCTGGGCGTTCTTCTGAAAGAAATTTTTTAAAATTATTTGATAATAAAAAATTTATTTATATCATATTACTTTAGTAATCCTTACCTTCGAAGTAATTTCTGCTTGTTTTGTCGGCCACCGGGCTATGGGATCTAACCTCATTCGAGTTGATGATCTTATTCTCTGATCTGACGGAGATTGGGACTATCGGGATAACTTTGTCATCAGTCTGGACACTTGCTGGGACACTTGGAACCCTCTCGACTCGACGGACTGAATGGGGAGTACTTGGACTTGAATAATTTTTGGTCGATCCTCTCTCAGACCTTGTATAAGTAGTGGTGGTCTAAAAGAAAGTAAAATTGGCGAAGTTCAATGACGAAATATATAAATACATCACCAACTTACATGAACAACATAAATGTTGTTTTGGTTTTCGGCATCTTCTCCTCTCACTTCTTGCGTCACAATTACAGGATGTTCTTCCTCATCTTCCTGTGTGGCAATAATCTCGTTGTGGTAGGCTTCATTATGTTCTACATTAATTCCATTATTTTCTGGTACAGCTTCTTCTGACACTCTGAAGATGGTTTCTTGTTCTTCTGGCTGGTCTGCTTTCAGTTCCTGAGTCTGAGCAGAGTATTGAGTACCTTTTCTTGACTTCAAACTCTGTCCAATCTCACTTATATTATCTCTATTTTCCCTCAAAACGGCTATAGAAATCTTGGACCTCAACGTGTCATTAATGTTTACAACTTCTTCCAGATTCTTAAGAGCTTCTGCTGAGTCTGAGATGAGTAATTGGTTCTCTGCAATCTCAATCTTGGCTTTGTAAGACTCTTTTAATTTCCTTAAAAGTTCCAGATAGTTCTTGGCAAAGTAAGCGTATCTCTGACAGTACTGTTTCTGCGCTTGTTTATATTGTTCTTGATGGAATGCATTCAATTCTGTCGGGTTCTGAAAATTGTTTCCCTTGTTATCTCGACTCACCTGAGTTCTTTTGCTGTTTTTGGCCGCATTCCTTTCATTTTTAAAGTATTTATGAGTCAGCTCTTTAACTCTTTCTTTCTCGGTTTCACTGAATCTGACAATGGCGGTCAATAAATTGACAAAAGCTTTGAACTAAACAAGATGAGATCAACATAAAGACACTTACCCATTGCTCTTCACATACTTGTATCTTTTCAAAGACTACTGTAATATCGGATAATTCTTTGCAGAACTGATTGGACTGCTCGAAAGGACCTTCTCCAGATTCAGCGAGGGATTTGAGGGCTTTTAGATGAACTTCGATTGATTTTTGATATTCTGAAATAATACTCAATTGATCTTTCAGTAAAAAGAGTGTTTTTTCTAAACTACGCCTACACATTACATTCTCTCCCAAACAATTTTTAATCTCATTTTAATTGAAAGAACCTCTGAACTTTGCCTTTCTGGCCAATCCCACAAATTAATCAACAAGACTTTATATCTTACAAACATCCAATTTCAGCAGCTTACCGGTATGATGAGTTTGTAAATCAACTCCAGTTTGTGCTACCGTTCGGACAGCTGAAATACGGAAATAAAGAAGCCCAAAAACGAATGATGACAAAAAAATCAAAAATCAAAATGGCTATAAAGAAAGATACCATGCTTACCTGGCGTAAATCCGGTCTGAATCCGGCGATAGAGGTCGGGAGTGGAGAAAGAGTCAATGGCCGTCATCTTCAAACCAAATTTAGCGAAATAATTTCCAAGGTTTTTAAGGGTCGGCGGTGCGGCCGGCCTTATCAATTTCGACGCTCAACCGCACCTTTTCATTCCGACCGGAGGTATAAAAATCTGTTTGATATGTCCTCTCTTTCCTATGCCTCGAGCATTTTATGTATTCGAGTTATCAAGCACGCAAAACATCGAGGTATTTATAATGACCTCAGGGTAAAAGGGAAAGAGGAAATTTGAGAATCCCTGGAATGCGATCAACATTTCAAATTGTCGCTAAGCGTTAAAGAAGATTTGATAACAACATGATATGACGCTATATCCCATTTTTCCAATATTCGAAAGTGGAAAACAATTAAAGGTCGAAGAGTTCTAACAGTATGCTGCAACAGATGCTAGCATTCATCCTTAACAAGGAGATTGACCAGCAATATTCTTTCCATCAGATGCTGGTATCAAAAATGTTCTACATCCAGCCCTGGATAACGGCTCATAAAGCCTTCTAAAAATTGCCTTTCAATTAAATGCTCATATCAATACAATGCAATTACTTGTAATACTGTTTATTAAACTTCAGTAACAATTTGGTTAAAAAATTTAAGGTTAAGGCACAAAAAGTGAGTTCATAATAAAAAGAATCCAAAGTCAACGTTAGGAATGCCGGATAACAAGTAGTGTATAAAACAATATGTAACCTTCCATGAGATGATTGAATTACTGAGCGACAAAGAGACGGGCTTCGATGAACGTAAACGCAACGCCAAAGGCAATACCTGAAAAGAACATAACATTAATTTAAAGATAAATAATAATACTCACCAAGAACCAAGAAGAAAGCCGACATCATTCCAGCAGTTCTGGCAGCCGAATTGGGAACTGCTCTGGGGGCATACATCATAGACAGGGAGCTGAAGTATCCATGCGTGAGACTCATCAAAGTGACTCCACCAATAAAAACCCATTCATTCTCGATGTAAACTGGGAATAATCTCTTGGGTCCTCCATAATTACAGAACCAAAAGAATGGGAGAAAAAGAAGTCTGAGAGCAGTAAACCAGATCAAATGCTTGTGTCCTGGGATCTGAATGTAGTTGGCGATCACATTTCCAACAGTCGCAAACACATTAAAGTTGAGGAAGATAATGACCTGAGTGTAGAGGTATTCTGGGATGAACACATCGTATTTTCTGTTGTTGGGATAAAGTCCCGTTGATGCGACGACGGCTGGGAAGAGGGCCAATGTAACAAAAAAGGTCAGAAATACACTCAGCATTTGAATCCATGCCTAAAAACAATAAAAATATAATAAACCAAAAGAAACCCACTCAACTATAATAACCAAGACTTACATGCTTCAAAACAAATTTGAAATCATCCAAATTCAGTTTTTGTTCAGTGGTTTCAGCTTCACCCCTGGCCTGCTTTGCTTTGGAGACATAAAAATCGTAAAATGGCTAAAAATAAAGCAATGAGCTTCATCTACAAAAAGGCATTCTTCTTGACCATAACTTACCAGTTTAGGTAGATAAAAGAAGGTGCCCAAACATAGAAGAACGGTCAGCAGAGCCACCAAAAAATAAGAAAAGGCCACCAAAAGAGTGTTATTCGTGACTGACAAGGTGATGATTAAGATCACCGTAACAAAGATACCACAAGTATTATTCCCAATAACAACTGCATTCGTGAACTTGGCGGGGAAATCAGCTAGTATTCCATAGATGCTGTTCTGGTACACTCCATTCGCACTGTTCAAGATAACTACCGTAATCATGGTAAAAACGAAGAATCCAAACATCCCTGAAATAAAAGGGTTTTTCCTAATCCAATATAAAATATAAAAGGTACCTTAATTAATATAACTTACATTCGTGAGTCGGAACAAAAACAAAAACAATGGTGGTTAGACAAATCGATGCGACAATAACAAGAGAATAGATGATCCGAACACTAAGATCAGCCTTCAAAACAATAAATAAATTCAAGCAGTTCAAGATCAGATTCGGAAGTTGAGAGAAGACTCCCAGATAACTGAAAAAGTTCTGAGAGTAATTTGGAGGCTCGGTGTCGTTATTCAAAGGATGGAATTTGTAACCGATGAAATACTGAAAAAATAACAAAATAAAATATAAACTATAATGGTTTATATGTACAACTTACATCTGGAGCGATTGTCAAGAACATATTCCACGGCATCAGCGTTCCAATTCCATGTAGAACAAAGATCCAATAAACCAAAGTTGCTGTTCTGGAGGTGTTCTCATCGGGTTCGGTCTTGGAGGATGGTGAAGAGCCATTTGGACTAGCCTGCACAAATGGAGTGCGTTCTTCTACTAAAAAAATAATAAACATCATTCACAAAAACGCTTGATATACCGAAACAAGAACTCATAGATTTACTGCAGTCCTTCCATACCTCTTAGGATACGCAGAAGACCTCTGAATACATTCATCTTTTAAGATCGTAACTAATCGCCAGCAAACATAGAATAAAACTTGGACAACGTCAAAGGAAAGACAGCTGAGCAAGCAAAGAATCAAACAACTAGCTCTAAAATCGTGGCCTTCTCATCACTCAAATCCTATTAAATGACCTCGTAAGCAAAAAAATTCTGCGCCTGCCGAGAAGTCTAATAAAAAGCAGTTAATTCAGGTAATAAATCTTGGATAATATATGATACAAATCACACAGCGCGCAAAACAACATGCGCCTCGTAGCAGATTCCTCAATTAATTTATGTCATAAAGTATACCTAAAAGGCAAAACAAAAAAATAAGAAACAACATACCCGATACATTGAGCGTGATATCGTTGCTCGGAGCACTGCTATCACCCATCTTCAACTCACTGACGGCACCGTACGGTCCGAAACCCGGTTCTGAAAGCAGATTCAGCAATTCAGACGTATCCTTTGAGGACGAAATATTGGGATCGGACATTGAATGGCCGGTCGGTAGACCATTTCCTGTATTCCCCCTTCGAAAAAAATAAAAATTCAATCAAACAGAGCATTATCGTTTGGTTATCAGTTCTAACAAGATTGCACTTTTTTCGACCGACCAAAAACGGACAGGTTTCGATATTATTCTTGGGTCTGGGGAGATAAAAGATGCAAATTGAGAGTAGAGAAAGTAGGAAAAACGGATATTCATCAAAGAAAAATGGGTAGGTCTGTAAAAGTCAAATGGCTTTCGAAAAACACGGCTCGCGGCTCGTACATGCATGCATGCAGGACCAATAACAAAAACAAAAATTTTCCCACCTACGTACGTAAAACAAAATATTTTGAAACGGAGAAATAAAAAAAATGGCGCCAAACTCTGCGAATCTGCAGGTCTTCACGCGCAGCTGTTCTCCGACCTTTTGGCGTTATCTACAGTTTCAAACGCTTTAATTTCTAAACTTTTTTATTTGGAAAGCGGCCAAGCTTTCTTTCAGGGTATTATAATATTAGAGGAAAGGAAAAATTCAAACAATCTAGTGGCAATAGACGCAGATCCCCTCTTAATAATATTGGAATGTGGAAAGCAAACAGAAAGGTTGCTTTTCCCACAAGATCTTAAATTGTTTAATTTCAAAGTGGAAGGTGGAAGTGACCTAAAAGATAAGGGGAAAGGTCGTCTGGCACATTTGCAAAGTGTCGGAGCGATGGCCAACTGATCGAAAAGAGAACAGAGAGGCCACTTCCCTTTATATAGGCGCATTTGGGACAGAGAAAAGGCTGTCTACGAAAAGTCCGATCTTTTGCAGGATTTAAAATTTTGTGAGAATTCGAATACAAATAGTGGAATGTAGCTGTTTTGGCAGACCATTCATCTCTTTCAAATTCGTAGTTTCACTGGAAATGACATTAGATTGTCCGGTTATTATATCATTCATCGAAAATATAATATAATGACCCCTGGGCCAATTGCATTAACAGGACTAATAAGTAGTGTTAAATACTCTTTCCTCGACACTGATAATCTCGTAGCATTTAACAGAGAAACCGATTGATAATCACTATGTAGTTTGTATATCTGAACTGGACATTACGAGCGTTTGCAAGAATTACTTATAATAAGTCAACCGTGAAACAAAATTCCTTTAATTAACCTAGTAATAGTATTATAAAATCAGATTCACTTTAATCTGACCGAATAATCCAGTTGTCTAATTACTAACATCACCCCGATAAGGTGGGTTTGATTCCGGACAACAGACATGAGACGGGCGTAAAATGATTTGTGACCTGCGGCTATGATCGGTTTATGTATAAAAAAGAAAATTCTTCAGCGAAGACGAGATAATTTAAGATCAAATAATATTTATTTGAGCGATTATAATTACATAAATATTGTTAGAAGTTATGTTAGATGTCTATTGTTGTTTACATTATAGTACCAGAGTTTCCAGAAGATGTCGTCTTTTGAAGTAAGAGGCTAGTCGGTCTTGTGCGTATGTCTGAAAATTGTTCTTTAGTTGACAAGAAAATAGTTATCGCGCGTCAATCCAGCGTATTTCTTGAACCGTTTAGACTTTTCGTACACACACTATCGGTTGAGGAAAAGATTTTAGATATAAAAGTTCTTTGGGAAGAATTTTTGGTGGACGAAATTGGTCTCAAAAAATCAAGAAAATTTTTAAATATTTGTTTTTGAGAGAGATTGTCCCGGCTAGCCAAGAGAAAACAGCGAAAGATTCTTCTCCAAAATTCTGTTTGTGACGAAATGCCACATTGCTTACATCTTGGTCAGGAAATAGCTTCAACTACACTGGATTGACGTGCCTCGGTATTTTTATTCAGTTGAAAGTTACCTTATATCCAAAAGAAATTGGAGATGTCTCCCCCATATATAATGACCATATGGCCCAGAAGAAGTCAGAAACAGGCATAAAAGGTAACGTCTCGTCTACTAGACTCTTTATCTCATCTTCAGATGGTTCAGTTCCATCATATTCGGCGAGATAATTTCTGCAAAACCTTAACATATGCTCTGCATCGACTTCTTTGTCATGATAAACATGATAATAAGGGTATTCAGGAGTAGTGTAGTTGATGGTATGCTCGTCAAAGTGATTGGCAATGTCATAACCTCTGGAAATAATAGTAAACGGCGTAATATACTTACCGGTAATTATAACATGAATATTCGAAATCGATGAAAATTAATTTTTCATTTTCTCGATGGGGTGTATTCAAGTGTAGAATATTGTTTTCTTGTAGATCATTATGACAAAAAGTTACTTTACTGTTGGTTCGGGATAACGCTGTTCTAAATACAAACAGTTTAATTGTCTTCTGCTTTGACGACATTACAGAAATTTAAAATATTTACCGGATAAATTCAATTTCTTTTAAGAAGTCGTTCTCTTCCAATACTCTAACCGACTTGTTGTAATTTTTTTCGGGTATCTCTACTTTCACTTTTGCACGATTAAGTACTTGAAGATACCCTTGGAACCATCTATAAGTAATAAGATTTGTTTAAGTCAAACGTACCGTCCAATGCAAGCCATGATAAAACTGGGATCCTTTTCGATTGGAGCATTTATTTTATGAATTCTGGCCAATTTACAGGCAATCTCTGTGCTATATTCTTCATGAAACAATTCAAGAGTAGTCAAGGGACGGGACTGCAAGAAAACTCAAAAGAACGGACTTAAAACTTACAGGAATATACTCTTCGAGCCGTCCTTGGTCAAAAACTCCAAAAAGCCTGGGTCCGATTTGTTGTTCGCTCAGCTGACTGAATATGACACTCTCGGTAAGCCACTGATTAGCGCCGTCTGGGGAAAAGTTTATTCGGATTAGCACTTGATTGGGTGCATGTCTGACATTCTCTGGATGGTCGACACTCACCAGAAACAACAGATTACTGGTCCCTCCGGTTATTTGTTTCAATTTCACTTTCTCCGGCGTCGCCTTGGACCATTGATTGGCTAGATATTTCTTGCACAAACTGTGAGCGGCGTCTTTTACTTGAGGATGACTGGAATAGTCAGCATTCTGAGGTAAGGACAACAAAAGACGACGCATCTCGAGGTCGATTGAGATCAATGGCACTAGGTTACACACGGAATACAATGAGGCTAAATCAATCATCTTTTTTATTATTTTAATATAATAGCGGAGTTAGGGGAAAGCCGCGAGGAATCGTGGATCAATATAACAAAGTGAAGGGAGAAGAAAACAAGCGTTCCGAATGGTCAATGGGGGAGTTTCCATTACGGGTTTTCATAATTTGTTGACGTTCTCTCGGTTATTTTAACTGAACAGTCTATTAATAGTTTGCAAATAAAAAAGAATTGCGAAGGTAATCAGTACAGTAGATGTGGGTAGGTATGGAAAAAGGAAGTCGATTGTAAGATTGCTGTTGAAAACAACATTTTCTTATAAACAATTCATTAACGATTCGATAAAAACACACATCCAAAATATAAAATCTTTAGAGGATTACAAGAATTCAAGCTCGCTTGAAAAAAATAAGTAATTGAAATTTAGAATTATAATAATAAAATGTTCCCTTTGTGTTTGAACAGCTTCAACCAAAATAATGATTCAAAGATGACTTGATCCAATTTGATTCCCACAAATGAACAGTCTGAAGATCATTCAAATAAAAAACCACTTTTAAACAGACGGGCCTAAACGACATAAACGGCGGAAAGAATTTCTTTGATGGAAAAAACGCTGTAAAATGGGACTCTCCAGGGTTTCCTTAAGATTACACCTGTCCGAGCGAGGGTACAGACCACGTCTTTGCTATAATACCTTTTTTTTGGAGTTTATAACTCAAAAAAATATTTGGAAAAAGCTGTTGATAAGAGATATGAGTAAAACAAAATAAGCAAGATACTGATCTAAATATGATCAAACTGATCATGATAAAAAGACGCAACTTTAAAAGTACAAGACGTAAAAATGACTAATTTTACGTAACACCGCGTGGGTTGGGGACTCTATGGAGATATTAATCAAATAATTTTATTAACCTTATGACAGGAAATCATTTTACCAATTGCGCGCCGCTTCCTGTTCAAGCAGCTCCTTTAGTGTAATATTATGACTTGTTTCGTTTTAAAAATAGATTGGTTGAAATGTGATTGACCTAGAAGATGTAATGACAATTTTGGCTATTGTTTCCTTACGCAAAATTACATTTTGATTATAACACTTTTAATATGACAGTGTGTTTAGCGACCTAAATTTTTCCCAAGTTGTCAAACCCCTCATTTCATTGTTAAAATTGCCCTTAAACTATTGAAATTTGTACAGTGGTTGGAAATGGAAAAGACGCCTTTGTCTGCGGGCCGCATTATATCGGCGTCGCATACGAACTTTTAAATCACGACATGTATATATACATTGTGTTCCAATTAGTGACAGTGGGGATCATCGTTGTCGCTTCTTTTTGTTCGGAAGGCAGCGCCAAATCCGTTTTTCCGCCGCTTAACAGCCAGCAGGTTTGGGGCGAGGGGAAGAGGGCTCTTTCCACAAAACAGGGGTTTAAAAACATTATAATAGTTGGTGATATTTGAACGCAACCGTTTTGGGGTTAGTCCATCACTCATCTCGAGATTCGGTTGGATGCTCTTTCTAATTATTATAATTTGCATCGCCCAGTTTGCACGGTGTGATCAAGTAAGTCATCAAATTTGGATACGGTAGATATCGTTAATTATTTATATATGATAATATTGTAATATAAATATTTAAAACTAAATCTGTTTGAATATTTTTTCAAACTGTTCCTGTTTCCAGTTCATCGATAAGACAGTGCCTGAGGGAGAAACCACACTAACTGACGCAGATTTTCTCCAGATTCGTCAGAAACGGCAAAACGTCGATGAAGTCGTTGATGACTCGGCAATGTATAATAAGGACAGATTTGAGGGGGATATCGGTGAGATATTTGAACAAGAAATGTTTGTTTGGTGCACTGTTTAATGTTACAACAGTCCTTAATCTCCGTTTATCTTCTCCAATCAGATGTCTTCCTTTTTTTGAATTCTTAATTTTTTGACTTATATATTATACATGACGTCATTTCTTGTTTTTATTTCAGTGACTATGATCTCCCCATCATCCGATCCCACAACCTCATCCGATGTCTCAAATTCTTCGTTTTTAATGAGGAATGCAGTTCGACAGAGTTATTTGAAATGGCCAAATGGTCGTATTCCGTACACGATATCGACGCAGTATACAACTTTTGGGTGTGTTTCGTAAAACCGGTTAGAAGAGACCTTGACATTGATCTAATGTCTCCTTTACTAGGTTACTATCATGCTATCCTTTTTACGTGTCGCAAAGAGCTTTGCATCAAAAAAGATTGAGTCATGAAGAAACACTGACTCGCTGAGTAAGCGCTGCTCTTCAGATAAATAAAAAAAAACGACGCAAATCCGGTAGCTCAAAAAAAAATTATTTTACGATAACGTCGAAACTGAGGAAATCACTACGAAATTTAACGCTTTGAAAAATATTTAAAAGAAAACTGGACAACTATTTATAAATTACAGTTATTTTCTCGTTTGTAAAATTCCCCTCTTTTGCATAAAACCATCTGAAGTTCTATTTAAGACGTCAACGAGTCGCATCAGCCATCGATGAGTATCATCAACGGACTTGCATCAGATTCGTCCCCAAAACCGTTACTGATTTGGACTATGTCCACATCTTGCCCGAAGACGGATGTTATTCATTGGTGGGAAAAGTCGGTAAGAGGAAAATTGCCGGAGACATTGTTTAATTCTAATTATTTTCGGTGGAAAACAGCCAGTTAGTCTTGGAAATGGATGTATGGTCACCGGAATTATCATCCACGAACTGATGCACGCAGTCGGATTCTTCCACGAACAAAGTCGAGCGGACAGAGACAGTTACGTTAGGATAGTGTGGCCAAATGTGGAATCAGGACTTCAAGGTATAAGAATATTGGAACACGAGAATGTATTTTGTTTCAGATCAATTTGACAAGTATAGTTTGGCTATGATCGACCATTTGAATACTGAGTACGATTATGGATCTGTCATGCATTACGGACCTTTGGCATTTTCTAAAAACGGAAAACCAACAGTTGAGCCCATTCTACCGACAAATCAGAAGATCGGACAAAGAATTGGATTCAGCCAGACAGATGCCATAAAGATCAACAAGTTGTATACTTGTCAGCCTGAAGGTCCGTTTATGTTAATCGATGATATCCTTCTTATAACATGAAAAATATTTGAAAATCCTACTGTTTCAGTTCAAGCAAGCAATGTTGCGTTTGGCCAGCTTCCAGTGAGTCTTTCAACCTTACCCGACAATGCAGTCCAATCCTCTTGTGCTGATCATCGGAGGGATTGCCAATTCTTGGCCGAACGGGGGCATTGCACCTCATCTTTTGCTCAATATTTCATGATCGAGAATTGTCCGAGGAGTTGCGGACTTTGTGCAGATAATTCTGTTCGTTTTTCTGCATGTCAGGACGTCAAACCTTGGTGTCAACGATGGGCCGATTCCGGTCTCTGTCAGTTGTTTCTCTTCTCCGGATATATGAAGAATAACTGTGCGAAGAGCTGTGTTCTCTGCTAGATGTATCTCGACTTTGTTCATGTGAAATACGGTGTATTTTATTCTCCCAAAGATGTTTTTCCCCGATGTTTATTATAAAGGAGTATTCTGAAGGTCAATTAAGTGGTCTTTTTTAAACTTTAAACAACAAATTTTGTCAAAGATTTAAGAGAAATCAGCAAAAAAAGGAGCGAACTGATAACAATTGGGAAAGAAGTCGGTTTTTTGAAGAGAAGTAGTCTGGTCTCTGGGCGGCTGACAGGATGTGGCCTCGGACAGCCGTCTTTTTTTTCGTGCTCCTGACCGTCGGTCTGGAAGCCAAATCTTATCGATATTTTGAGAAATTATTTGATTCGGCGGAGGAGGAAATCCATGGGAAAGTCAAACAGAAGTTGGACACGGTAAGAGATTAAAAATCTACTCATGTTCTCATTGCCTTATGTTGTACATGTGAAGAAATATTTCGAATTTCAGACGTCATTTCAATACCATGTAAAAACCCTTTGCCATAATGACAAGAACAACTCGGTCTATCTGATCGAAGGATCTGATTGTGAGAACAAGATCGCTGTCGGAAAATACAGCAACCAAGTTAATTCTACTGGTTGGGGTATTCTCGAAGTCGAGACTTTCCCCGAATTCACCGATGAGGTCCAAGCTTATGCAGCTGGAGTTGTGGAAGGATCCTTGACCAAGCTCCAAATCTATTACCACTTTCGGAATACCATTGAGGGAAATTGTAATGGAGCCAACAGGGATTACTGTAAGAGACTGTACAGATATCTGAGATCTAACCTTGATTGGGTTCAAAGTCAAGTTCTGAATCCAGAACTGAAGGATGATCCGTACTGGAAACAAGTGGGTTAAAGAGAATTTTAATCACCTGTTATTTTAGGTTAATTTAACTTATACTCAAGTCACTGGAATCTACCATGGCTACCACAATAACAAAGATTTGGACCCAGCCGTTGAATTTGAAATCACCCCTATTCTGTATGTGATTTCAAAATGAATAAAACTGTTTTTTTTGTTTTTTAGTATGTTGCAGATAGCCGGTGATCTTTTCGATCTCTCACATCTTCTGAAGAAGCCGAGACAAGTCTCCGACGATCCCGATCCCGGACATTGCACTGGATTTGTCAAGTTGACCGAAGGAAACAAGGACCTGATGATCTCCCATGTCTCTATGTCCGGTTATAACACCATGAACAGGCTGATGAAGCTCTACAAGTTTGCCTATGGTGAGACACTTCACTTAATTCATGCTTCAAATTTTATTATCGAAGTCGTTTAAAGATAAGGTCGTCCTTCACCTCCTTTTATCGCTTCATTATCAACTAAATTGTCCTTTTCCAGACAAGGCCGTCGTACCCGGTCATACCTATTCGTTCTCGTCTTACGCTGGTGCTGTCGTCTCTCAAGATGATTACACTCTTATCAGTTCTGGATTGGTAAGGAAAATGAAACAGTTGGACATTAGAAAAGAACTGACGCAAACATTTCTAATTGAAAAAAAAACTTTTAGGCTACTATAGAAACAACCATCTCTATCTTCAATGAATCTCTTTATACTAGCAATTACATGAACCCTAAGGGACAACTTCTTTGTTGGGTCCGATCAACCATTGCTAATCAACTAGCAACTTCAGGAAAAGAATGGGTAAAACTGTTTGGAAAGTACAATTCCGGAACTTACAATAACCAATGGACCATTTTGGATTACAATAAGTTCAGTCCAGGTGGATTATTTTTGAAAATATTATGTTTAAAACCAAGTTTAACATGAGCTGTGACTGCAAAATGTGGTTTATAAAGATTCCTATGTTTTTGTTTCAGGAAAGGAATTGCCGAACAACGACGTCTTGTGGATCCTCGAACAAACCCCTGGTTACACTGAATCGCGCGATGTCACTTGGTTCCTCCGCAAATTTGGTTATTGGCCATCCTATAATATTCCCTATCAAACCAAGGTCTCTGAGATCAGTGGCTTTATCGAGAAGGGCAGCCAACTTGACTGGTGGAGGTGGGGCTATTCTCCACGAGCAAAGATCCTTGAACGTGATCATGATAAAGTTATTGACATTCCGACCTTGTACAAGTTAATGAGATACAATGATTACAAACACGACGAATTCAGCAAATGTTCCTGCCATCCTCCGTACACTGCAGAGGCTGCTATCTCTTCTCGGGGTGATCTTAATCCAGCCAATGGAACCTATATTATCGATGGAATGGGACACAGGAATCATGGAAGTCTGGACTATAAGGGCACAAATTATGAGTTGTTCAAGAAACTGCAGATTCACACCGTTGGAGGACCTACTTACGATCCTTTACCAGCATTCAGGTACGTTCTTTAGAGTAAAAAGACGATATGATCATATTTTAGTTGGAACACAACTGATATTGTTGCCCCTCACTACGGCCAACCGACCCTCTGGAAGTTTCAACCTTTTATTACTGAATGGGAGACCAAAGTTAGCGCCGAGCTTCATAAAACCAACATGATAACTGACAAATACTTTGCCGATACGTCTTCTGAGTCTTTAGAGACAATCTTTTAATATATTTTTGAAAAAAAGAAATAAAGTTTTAAAAAAATGGCCTACTTACGAATAAAATATGGGTAATTGTGTTTTATCTAATATAATATCTAATGACTTAAACCATTATTTATTGCTCTTCTTACACTACAGATAGAACTGATATATGTATAAAACTAGTCATTATATTACAAAGATCCAAAACTTAAACACGACTTTTTGATTGATCTCTCTTTGTATTTCTTCTGGACGTTCTCATTAGTCATCACCATCAAGAATATCTGCATTGACATTTCAGATTTCTCCTTCAATTGTTGCCAAAGTTAGGTCATCAACTTTGAATCAAAATATTATTATAATCTGACCGTGACCAGGAAAGATTAACGTTTGGATTCAGTGTACAGTATTAAAAACAAATGCCAAATTCTTTATCGGATGGAGCATACGAGATCAGGCTGCGCAGTATTCGGCGTGAAATTTGCATATTTCCCGAAAAATCAACGTATACCAACCTTTTTTTGCATAATTCTGGCAGGTATTTTAGCAAAAAAAAATTAAAACATTTTGGCTGTTATGTTGAGTAAGTAATCAGTGTTTATGTTTTTTTAAAATATTCTGATTCTTTAAAGTATGCAAATTTTACACATCACTGTACTGATTCTGTAACTCTGTCAATGGAGACATGTGCCAAGACCAAAATTTTACGTAGATTCCAAAAATGCAATAAATTTTCATTTACTGTGGCATAAAAACTTGAGAAAACTTTTAATTTTTAACTGGACTGTGCAATATCTATTTTTTACGGTAACCTGGTAGGGTCAAAGGCAACTGAGAAAATGGTCCTTGAACCAAATTACACACAAATGCACCTTTTCCCGACATTCCCACATTTATTTATTTAAAGGTATGTTGAGTTAGCAGTCGTTTTTAGTTTTTAAAATTGTTTGGAGCTTTTAGCTGACTAACACCAATCTTTGTTCTATTATACATAATACACCAATGGGTCTAAGCGAGCCGGGAGAGATTCGTTTAGAAAAGTTCCGGCTCAAAGCCGGATCTCATTGTTGAATAATAAATCGTCTTTTAGATTTTAATCAGTAACGACCTACATTAAATCGTCACTAACAATTTTCTGAAATTTCAACTTGAACTAATTGGAATCCCCGCGAAGTTGCCGCCGTTTATCTAACATGTCTGGGCCTCCGCAAAACATACGGTAATACTATGATTACAATCAAGTTTGATGTCACCGGGCTGCCATTGTTGCAAGCCTAGCGGATCCAGTCCCCAATCTTCGCCGCGCTACTATGTTCTTTCCGTGTGCGGAATGGAGAGAGTTCCAATCGTAACTTTTGGTGGATTGTTACGGCGTTTCCGGGCATTAGATAGTCTAAAAATAATGGCCCAACGATAATCCCTGCAACTTTTTCTGGTCTTGACGTTCCGGCCATTCCTGTATATTGTTTTATGGCATTGAAGGAGGCGTCGGCCGCCCTGCTGGGAGAAATTGGAATTCACAAAATATGAAAAGCGACGATTTCTCGGTGACTGAGGAGACCGCTGGGAGGGGGGAGTAATCTCGAAAGTAAGGCCCTAACTTCACTCGCTCTAATCCGCCGTCCTTATCACTCGGCCCGGTCCAAATCCGCTTTACACGTTGAATTAAATATAAAACTGTTACATTTACTCGTTGCGCCTTTTTGTTTGCGGGCTCGGATTACTCGACTCACTGGAGGTGGATGCCCATGAATATTACCCCGTTTATTGGCAGGTGGTTTTTGCCCAGAATTTTTCTCGCTCGAAGGGAATTCGGATGATATACGGCACTGTACTTGCTGTTTTTATTCTTTTTCATTTACACATCGCCCGCAGACGTAATTAATTTGACATATTTCAGAGGCAATGATCACTGTCCGGGACTTGACTTGTTTTTTCATTTTTTTTTGCGGTTTTTATATTAAAAAAATTGTTACAGTAGGAGAAACTTTGTGAGAATTACGAACAGCGAGACCAGAGCTCGTGGTCCTCGAGAAGTTGTGATTCCTTATCTCGGGAACGCTCCCAAGATTAAATTAGGAAATTTGGAGACCATCGAGAGTGCGGAATTGGGTTTCCGGTAGAGTGTGAAGAGACTGCAATAAGAGAAGGGAAGAAGTTGGCACATCTTTATTTTCATTCCAAATAAAAGGATCTTATTAGAAACGGGCCAAGAGAATATGCTTCAGATCAGGATTAAACAGTTCGCACCATTCGCGGGGATTAGGATGGGTTCGGGAGTTCCGGTGGGTTTGACCGCCAATTACATCGGCCGCTCCTCCTCTTTCCCCAAGGCCTTCCAGCCCCCCCCCCCCCTTTATGGCCCGTATAAACGGATTTTGATGTTTTTCTACGAGCCGGAAAATTAAACGCTTGAGCCGCGAATTTTGAAAAGGAAATAAACGGTAAATAAAGTTGGTCTGGCCCCGCAAATTCTCATTTGTCATGACTAATGTCAGCCATGATGCCCGAGGGCATGCCTAATCTGCTTACCGCCTTCAGTGTCACTGATTCTCTCTTATTATTCTAGTATCATTGTTCTGTTTGTAAAAACGGTTCCAATAATCCCGAATGTCTCATAAAACGTGTTATGATAACGGCTTCTTCCCCCATTTTCCTTCCGAATGCAATATGTCTTTATAAGCACCGGGAAGCGCGGGACGAGATTAAAGGTCGTGTCAATTGTCGCGGTAGAGACTTCATTGCACGCCTTCCCTTTTCCATACTCCGTGCGGGCACGGCCTCCAAATAATTAAGGTTTAGACTTCTTTGGGTCTGCAACTCTGCCCGGTCCTAACTGGCCCAATTCCTGAACAAGTCCTCGGCGGCGCGGGGTTTGCGGCGATGAACTTGGGCATACGTTATTTTTTAACTCGCGCTTGAGCAGGTAATTCCCTTTCCGAACTGTTGGGGGGAAATCCGGATGAAACTTTCTAACCGCGGTCCGCTCTTTAAAGATGTGCTAATGTCATGGCGGACCCCAACAAATCTAACAGTTCCGAGCCGTCAGAAGCGCGGACTTGTGCGCAATGGGAGCGCCTTTTCTCGGCCATCAACCATTACTTTCGGGACGATGATATTCTTCAAGGAAGCGAGCATTCTTCGGTCGAAGTGAGACTTAATTTCATTGCTAATACATCACCTTGTCTTCTATTTGCGTCCTAATCCGTCTATTTTAGAGCGGATACGTCATAGTTGCTGCATATGTTCTGGTTATTTCGTTGGGTATTTTTGGAAATGCCCTTACAATCTTGGCTATTTTGAGAAACAAGCAAATGCGGAATGTCAGGAACTTCTTCATCCTAAATCTTGCCTTATCCGACTTTTTTATTTGCACAGTTACAGCGCCCATTACCTTGTACACGGTGCTGTACATGTTCTGGCCGTTTGGGACAGCGTTGTGCAAGATAGCAGGCTCATTGCAGGGTTTCAACATCTTTTTGTCCACTTTTTCCATCACTGCGATCGCATTGGACAGGTGAGGCGCGATGATTAAATTTTGGGGTTCTTGTGTATTAGATTAATGTTGTCTTTGTCATGTTTATTTAATCAGCCATTTCCAGATACGTGCTGGTGATATTTCCCACAAAAAGAGAGCGCCAACATAATCTGTCGTTGCTCTTCTTCTCCTTAATTTGGTTAATCTCAATCCTGTTGGCCTTGCCGCTCTTCGACGCCTCAGATTTGAATATCATCTTTCAAGACAAGAACTGCGGCATCTCCTTGACCATCTGTCATGAGCAGAACGAGAAATGGCAAAAGGTCAGTTCACCGGACCGAGTACACAATCCTATTTTTTTGACAATTATCAGAGACATACGTCGTTTGGACGATTAAAAACTAATAACAAACACCTTCAGATGGCCATCACGAAAGAAGTGTACACAGTGGGGGTTCTTTTTGTCCAGTATGCCTTCCCCCTCACCTCCATTGCGTTTGCGTATTCGCGGATCGCCAGACGGATGGGAGCCCGATTTGCAGCCAGAAACTCGTTACTGCCCAATAACGACTCATTGTTGAATCAGCGACGGAAGTAAGAAAAAATAATTGCATTTTTGTAATTACGTCTAATACAAATTAATTCTGGTTATTGTCGGGGATCCAGATGGTTGAATTGGTTTCCCAAAAAAACAAAACAAATTTTCCCGTCCTGGGGATGTTTGAGCATAGCAGACGGATACCTGGGATCTCCACTCATGCATACACTTGCCCATACCAAGAAAAAGGATTAGGCTCGAGGGTTCCGGATGAGACTACAGTTAATACAGTCTTTAGAGGACAATATTACGATTAGATCATATTTTAAAGTGAATCAATCAACAAAACATACAGTACCCATTCCAGATCGATAGCCGATCGTCACAGAAGGACCCATTTCTTGATGGTAACTCTGGTTGTTGTCTTTGCAAGTGCCTGGCTTCCTTTGAACATCTTCCATCTTATCAATACATTTAATATTGTCCAACGATTTTCCGTGCCAACCTTTGCATTTTGCCATGTCACAGCAATCTGTTCGGCATGCTTAAATCCCCTCAGTTATGCCTTCTTCAACCAAAACTTCCGGACCGAATTTGTAGCGATGTTTGAGAGTCTGGGATTAATGTAAGTGTCTCCAAGTGTTTATCAGGCTCTCCAGAAAACTGCATGACCAAATAAATAAATGGCTCAAATGGAATCAGAAGCCAGCCAGTCCGCTGCCATCGACGGACAAGATCGGGTACAAATTGAGAGAAACAGAATCCGAGAATTGTTTGAATCACATGGCACAAGAGCTTGGAAGAAGTCCATCTCAAGTCATGGTGGTCACCAACACTTGATCTCCTCTCAAATTATAGGCTTCTCTATGACGTCATTAATGTCGTTCGTTATGACATTAGTTTTGTTCTGTTGTCAGGTGGAACAACCTAATTGGGCGGGCACCGGATGCCCACAATTTTGCCGTTTTGCCAACTAAAATACGATTATCTCAGTGTTTTGAAATTATCATCAAATTGTCATCCAAAAGTCCTGGTCCAACTTTTATGACATCAGCGGGTATTCTCCAATAGATAATTATGAAATTGATAAACGCCGAATGCTTTTTCTGACTCATATTCTTCGTTTTATTAGTTTTTTCGTCGTAATTCGTTTTTTTATTTTACGAACGACATTGCGCAAATGAGTCACATGGGAACCGTGACCAAACCGCGAAGAAAAAGTCGTGGAACAATAAAAATAAAACGGAACGTCATCCAGCAAGCAACGAGCTCCCACCTCAGGTCTAAGGGCGGATTCTCCGGAATCCTATATATTCAGAAGGCAGCCAGAGAGAGGCATCTTTAGTTATTATGTCTAAACTCCTGATCGGATCAGCCCTTCTGCTGCTTTTTGTTCATGTTTCCAAGGCTTGTTTCTCCTCAGGAATTGGATGTTGCGGTCCTCCTCCTCCTGCGCCTGTTTGTTCTGGAGGTTGTGGAGGTGGTTATGGCTGTGGGCCTTATGGCTGTGCCCGACTGAAGGCGCGCGGCTCCAAAACTTTGAAGATTAAGGATGTCGAAGATGCCGAGGTATGTCTCTAATTACTGCAATTTACAAGCATATTTACTACACATGTCATAATTTACGTTTTGAATTTTACTATGTAATTAGAAGAATTGACAAGTATAATTAATTTAATTGTTATTTACAGACAGAGGCGGTTGAGAAGCCCCCTCAGACTCCGGATGAAAAGTTCATGGCCTGCTGTCTCTCCCGTCGTCTCCCAGATCAATGTCTCAACAAATGCAGCTTCTCTTCCTACAACCGAAATGCTCTTCAAGTAATGATGTTACGTCATTTGTTAATGGGGACTTTATCCAGATCATTATTTTGTTTTTTTTTCTCTTTAGGGATTCTTTTAAGACATGGTTTGGGATTTGAAGGTCTTAATTTGGTCAATACAGACCTCGAAGACTAAGTCCGAGGACTGATGGCTACTTAAAATGGAGTCTAATGTAATTATATTTGAAGAACATGTACTTCCGGGCCGACAGCTGTCCCATGCAGGCTGCTGCTGATCTCCAATTCTGTGCTGCCCAAGGCCGTGACCATCGTGAATGTTGTGCTCGGAATGGAGTTGGGGCAACTATGGCTGGACAAAAGTGTCTTCTCTTCTGCGATCAACGTCCGGGAAACACAACACAGTTGGATCTGAGCTATATGAGTTGTTTCGACAAGTTCGAGAACATGAAAGGCTGCTTCTGGCATGATATTGTAGAGCGAACCAAGCGAGTTCAGCCTTTCAGAAAGTGAAATGGACTTTGAATTCGAATAATTTCATCGATTATATCACCTTTGCTCAAGTGTAATCCAAAAATGTGTAATCAAATCTCAAGTATCGCTAAATCTGTAATTTGTTGTTAAAAATTCGCATTTATAATTTTTAAGTAAACAAAAGATAATACGAATGGACACAAGCAGGGAAAAGAAAAGAGATATCAGATCTGGTCGATTTTTTTAAAAAGAAGGAGGTGAACGAGGAAAAGCGTCGGAAAGACGGCCAGATCTCTCTTTTTGTTTTGTGAAATGGGGAAGAAGAAGAAAAAGAGGAATCAAAATGAAACTCCCATATCTTCCGTAGAAATCAAGGTAACCACAAATGGAAGTCATGTTGTTAATGACAAAGAAATAATAAAGAACAAAGATACTGTAAGTTCATTTTTCATCTGTTTGATTTTTAGGAAGAAGAAAAACGAAAAGAAGTGTTAAATGAAATTGAGAGGAGGAAGAAGCAGATCGAAGATGCCATCAAACCCATCCCCAAAGAAGTACAGTATCCCCGGATCACCTTTTATCCCTTTGCCTATGCTCTGTCGGAGAAATTTCTAGAGAAAGCTTGTTGGTATTGTCTACAGCTAAAAGTCCAATTAAGGTGATTCTAATTAAATTGTCTTTGCACGTCATTAATCCGATATTTTTAGCAATTGCAAAAACTGCAAAATTGCCCGCTTTTGTTCTGAGAAATGTGAGGAGTTGGCAGAAAAAGACCATCAGCCAGAATGCAGAGGATATAAGAGATCCAAAAATAAAGACTACCCCAATATTGAAGTCCGGCTTCTAGGAAGAATCTCTTCTCGATACAATGCAAGTTCAATACTATGCAATGAGAGATGTTTTAGATGATAAAGAAAGGGGAAGATAAGAAGATAAAGGATTTTTATTTGGAACGAACATCCAAACGATCGGTCATGGAGATCTGGGCCCATGAACAAGATTTCGCCGAACATCAAGATTACACAACTCAATTCATGGGTAGGACACTGTAACCGTTAGCAAATTAATATACAAAATGTGCTTAATCTATTGTCATCATTCAGAAATCTATGACAAACTGATGAGATTCTATCATAAAGACGACCTCCCCTCCAAGAAAGATGTATTCAAATTACATTGCCGCGATTTCATTAACAGACATGCCATTTGCGATAAGAATTACGAAAATGTAAGAGATAATATTGTAGTGCCATAAGCTGTTCAGGAAATCGGAAAAGGTCTCTACTTAGATTTATGTGCATATGACCACAGTTGTAAACCCGATACAATTTTCTTTTCCGATGGATTCAAATCAATCTTAGTTGGATTAAACAAAACAAAAAACATCTCGCATCCAAACAAAAGTTTCTATTCATACATTGATCTTCTTGGGTGAGCCTAAGAGATTTATACCATGTAATTTCATTACTTAAATCATTACAGAACATTCGACCAACGTCAGAAACAGTTGAGAGATACTTGGTTCTTCGATTGTAAATGCGAAAGATGTTTAGATCCCAAGGACCACATTCTCACATCAATTAAATGCCAATTGTGTGCAAATGTAAGGATAAATTAATATAAAATAATGAATTTAGCGAGATGTTGAGAGTACAATCATAGTCCAAGGACCATTGGCCCCTCGAAAGGAGGGCAGATTAGTCTGCCCAAACTGCGACATCATTCAAGAACCCTTCCATATAATGGAATGTAACTATACCATCAGAGATATCGGCCTCTTTTTGGATAACATGGGTCAAATCCCAGAACATGAGATTACTACACATTTCGAGTTATTCAAACAAAAAGGAATCTATTGCCTACCAAAACAGAATGTCTACAGGGTCAGACTTCTACTGGTAAGCATCAGTTATATTGTTTTAGATATTAAATGTAATCTAATTGAAAAAATCATTAATCTCGTACATAACAGCAATATGCAAGCCGGATTTCAACCAACGACGAAGAGAAGGCGATGTTAATGTGGTCAGTGGAAGATTGCCTGAGGCATTGTTTTCCCCAAAACCACCCTGGCCTCTCATATTTCCTCAGAGATTTGGCTTTTTATTGTAAACAGTAAGGGAAAGACAACTGAATTAAAGAGATATATCATATAAATAAGTAAAATAACAATTACAGAGCCGGATTCTTCAAAGACAGTGTCAAATATTACGTGGAATGCCTTCAGGGCTTGGAAAGAATCTTTGTGACACATCCATTAATCCAAGAGATAAGAGATCTATTGCCAGGAATTCAGAAAAGAATGGTTATGGTATGTCAAGAAGGGAATAAAAGTAAAAATAACAATACATTTAGGAAGAACAGAAAGGGAAAACAAAAATTTTGAGCAATTTGGACTTCAAATTCGATGAATCAGATCAAGAAATGCCCGAATTGATCGAATGCAAGGTCTCAAATGGCAGTTCGAAGGAAAGAGCTCAGCATCGACGCTCTCATCGTGCGCCGACCCCATTGCCGCCGGAACCCGTAGAAGAGGAATAACGCAGTAAACAGACGAGAATCAGTTTTTGTAAACACATCGAGGAGCCTGAAAGTTACATTTTTTTGTTTATAAAAAACAAAAACACAAAAAAATAATTTTTTAAATACAGTAAAAATAACTTACAGTAACCCCCAAAAGATCGGGTGGAAGTTGCAAGTCGTTGTACGGGAGGTAAATGTGGGCAAATGATGTTGTTTTAGTTATTGAAAAGACGGAAAACCAAAATACATCTTTCATATTCAGAGATCCCGGCAATCTCAAGGAAACTGTTTCATTCTCGTAATCCCTCAGGGAATCACAATCAAATTGATTGGAACTGCTAAATGAAAAGTTAATAGGACCGAAAAGGCCTACCTGTTGAAGACGGGTAAGATCTCCCCTCTTTTATGAGGCAGAATATCTTTTCCCACCATAAACCAGGTCGGAACTCCTTTTGTTTGGAGGGTGAAGTTCTCAATTTCAATTGTTTTGGTGTTCAGAAGCTAAATCACAAAATAATTATTATCAAAAAGTTGCAACTTCACTTACTCTGATCTTTCCCGAAGATATTTTGTACGGTCCGTTAGGAGTGAAAGGCCGTAGAGTAACCAGCCCTGGTATCTGATATTCCAGATCAGTCGAGAAGAGGACCATGGCTGCATGTTCATGAGCGTTATGATCAAAGACTGATATCCAGTGAATATCCCTTATAGTGTATTGATCTGGAAGTGTCAACAGCAAGGGTTGGACTCCAGCATACCAATCCAAAGCCTTTGGGGGAACAAAAACATCTTTGGAATCATTTGAAGGAATCTAAAATCAGCATGAACATTCAAATCATCAAAGCAACATACGTTATGTAATATTGCAATTTTCTTACCGTAATCGAAAGGTTTACTTTATTAGTGTCATCAGAGCTGGTTGAAAAATGAAATGGAATAGTACTGTTTCCTTCTCTTTTCATCCGTCTTACTGTATTTTTACTCATTCCATCTTCTTCCTCAGCTTCTGCTGCTTGTTTAACCACGCTCGCATCTTTTCTGATCTTTGCTTCCACTTCCTGTAATTATCATATATTATAATGCAATCTTTATCTTCCTTACTTCTACGGTCTGCGTCATAAATGTTTTAATATCCACGGGATCGGCGCTCAAATAAAGTCCATTCTCTGTTGGGATCATATCCAACTCCGTTTTGCTTGGCTTGGCCGGACCAGCCCAGAAAGTCACATTATCTAAAACCATATTTAAAAATCCAATAACACGCACCATTACTTGAAGTCGGTTTAAAATGAAATTTTGATATGAGAAATCGTTTATTATCCAGCGCCCAAACAGCTCCACTGGCATTGTAGATCCTCAGTTTACGATTTTCAATCAAACTTCCACAATATTTTCCGTAATACGGCAACTTGTCATTGGCTGTAAGAACGCTTTGTTTTGGGCGATTCTGTTGAATCCAATCCACAATCTTGGCCGAAGGTTTCCGCGTTTTGTTAGCTTCACTTATAAGAGATGCATCGACTTCCCCGGCAGCCACAGCGGCAGCCAACAGACGTTCTGGATCAGTGATGTTGATCAAAGGAGAGTCTGTCGCATTCTCTGTACCTGAATGATGACAATTAAAACAGAAATATTAAACTTACTGTTCTTCTCTTCGTCCTTGGCACTAGAGAACAGAGTATCCGGAACTGAACCAATCTCTCCACCCAATTTGGGGAGACCTCCAACGGCAGTACTTGTTAGTTTCGCTCCCTCAGCCGCTGTTCCAGTTCCCAGCGCCTTGGTCATCGCTGTGAGTAGATCTTTGTTTCCTGCTGGTAAACTCAACAAATTTCTGGCCAATTTTGAGATCTGCTCAAGGGGTGATCCACCTCCTAAGAGAGCAGTCAGCGGACTAAGCGCCTCAGGCTGGTTACCAGCAATGCCAGTTTGAATAGGACTGACAGGAGAATGGAGTCCAGCAAATGAGGTTGGCGGGGCATGTCTCAGATTTGATTGAGATTGGGTAAAAATACTCTTGACGATATTATTGGAAGGCTTCGTGGACAATGGAGGGAATGGAGCTGGCTGGACATTCTTATAGACAGGTTGTTCCAGATCCAATTCGTTGTTCAATAACGGGACTTGTTCGACGACAGAAGTGGGAGTAATAAAGGGCGGATTCTCTGTTTCCGTTGGACGCTGATATTTCTGCGCTCGACTGGCCTGGAATCGAGACTCGGTGTTCTTGGCTATTTGAGTAGTCTTTGGACGGAAACTAAAAAGATTTAATGTCATAAAAAACCATAAAATTCGTGGACGTGAGAGGGATTTACTTACATCGATTTCTTGTAGGGCAATGGATTCCGGCGATTACTGGTTGAATAATTGGTTTCTCGAGAGTTTGTTTGCTTTGATTCAGCGGACGACGATCTGTAAGAAGATTTATTATCCTTTTTCATTTCTACACTTTCCCTTTTTCGTTCGAAAGGACAAATCGGTTACTGAGGATGACCTAGATCTTGTTCTTTCCCCATGACTGACCCCTCTCACCTTTCAGATAAAGCATTCGTTCCAGCGATCTCATCACCTCGGGCACGGTCAAACGGGGGCAAATACAGAAGAACGGGGTCAGTTTCGGGCTGGGCCGTGATGCTAGAGAAGATCTGACGGTGTCTTTCTTCAGTCTCCTTTTCGTATTCCGAATACGGAACAATCGCAGTGCGTTTGCGGAGACCTTCTGATATTGGCGCAACGAAATTCGGGGAGACTACATCTAAAACAATAATAAATGAATAAAAGCTTGCTTAGCAAGATAAAAATGATATTTTTACAAAAAACTTTACGAAAATAGTCAAGAGGTAGAGTTACGATCATAACAAAGCGGGAAAAAATTAGAGACCAAGAGTAAGGTCATACTGTAACTGAAACAAATGTCGATTCAGAAGACGACAGACACCGTACAGTTATTTCAAACTTACCAGTACACGCCAAAGGAATCACTCCCAGTACCAACAACAGACTAAACATGGTAGGGATAAACCCTCGGGGTATGAAAAGGGAAAATAAGCGGCGCTCGGAATGGGGATGACGATCCCAGGTGGAGGAGGGATTGATAGGTGGACTGGCTCTCTCTCTCTTCCCCGTTTGCGGAGGAAATCGCGGCAAAATTGTGTTCATCGCCCTTCTCCCGCGATTGACCATACACATGGATGGAAATAAACACTCCAGCCTACCTGAATAGATCCCCTCCGGCTTTCAATAACCCCAAGAGAATGCGCATCGAGTTTGCAACGTTTAGAAACAAGTGATGCATCATTGGGTAGACTTATAATCGTCATTTTTGTAAGATCTTTGGCATAATTATATATATCTGATCATAACCACCATCACAATTTTCTTATTCAAATTAAACACTATTACGTCATCCAGACTGAATGTTAGTGTAAGTGAACGTTTGATGCATGGGATCACCCTTTTTTCAATAAAAAAGATCATGAAAACTTGATCTAATATTAAATTGTAACAACGACGTTGATAACAACACATTGTATTGTATGCATACAACGTTTTGAAAATGCTTGACGTGTCATTTAACCAACATGTAATAGATTCAATTAGCCCTCTAATCGGCCATCAACATCAGAATCGCCCTCAACGATGACATTTCCCGATGACATCCGAGAGAAAAGAGTCAGAGCGGCTTCGTTCGTGCTTAATTCGGCGTCGGAATAGCTTGCTTTCGCTGTCCTGGCCGCCCCTTTTTTGTCCATGCCCGCAGAGCGGGCCGTTTTTGGCTTCGGATCCATGAATTCATTCTTTTTCCCTCCGGGTTTTTGTGGTCATAGCTCGAGGCTTGTGAAGAGGTAAAGGCCTAACCTCCAACTGGACTTGGTTTACTGTTACCCTTCCTCCTCTAAGATTCCTTTTCCAACAAATCTTATCCCTCCTTCGCTCCCTTTACTTTTCTTTTTTGTTTTATCCAGAAATTGCCAAATTTGGGTATTGCCTTCACTTTTTGCGGCCTCATAAAAAAGGCGAGTCAAAGTGCCTGGGGAAATGAAATAGGAAGAACTCACACCGAATTAGTTAGAGTACCGCGTAATGTATTTTGTTTCCGTTCAGAAGCCGGTCATCTATCATGCTGAGGGGCCTCATCTATCTGTTTCTTTCCCCTATACGCCACTTCCCATAATCTTCTTTTTTGAGCTGTTAATCCCACTAAATTCTTGAGTCCAAAAACATATGTTCTTCGCTTTGTAAAATTATTTTGATGTGATTAAAGATTAATCGATATACAAAAACATATCCGTGCATTGTAGCCATGAACAACACATTCAACGACTTGTTCAAGAAGGCTCATGGGGCCTTGGCCACATTAAGAGGCCAGAATAATATGTTTCTCGGAAAAGACGGGGAGATTGTTTATTCCAAGAACAATGTTTGTGTGCATGAATCCTCGGTGGGAGGTGTTCCGGTAAGTCAATTTGCATAAATCATATTCAATACTCAGGAAGTGGATGAAAGCAACGTGGTTCATACCCCTGGATATTTGACGATACATTGTCTTAATGATGAACACACAGGAATCACGCTAGTCCTTCAATGGCTTCCCAATGCCACTCTCGAAAAGAACCCCAGCAGGTAAACAACAACAAATAATCTCGCTTTTCCTGACTGCGAAAAAAAACTAATTAGTTTCAGCATCCGTTGCGTGTCTCCGAGAAGCAGAGCCAAAGTGAGTAATGGGGACATTTCTGAGCCCGCCATTGCCAATAACAACGGCCCCACAATCATGGTTGAATCAACTGTCGTAATCGAGGAAGAAGCCTCAACATCCAACGAAAGGCCTCAAACTCTGAATACCGTAAGAATAAGCCATATTTTAATCTTCGTTTAGCTCGACTGTGATCTTGGAGTGCCTTCAATTAATGTTATTCCAAACACTCCAGTTGATCCAGGACAAAATAAGTTATTAGACGGATTTAACGAAGACGAGCTTGATGCCATGAAGAAAGCTTCAGAATCTGCTCGAAGTCGTGATGCGGAGTCTACCGGATCTGGATACACATCTGGTGCTGATGAATTCTCTGATAAAGAGGACATTTCCGAAGCCTCATCAATCGATGAATCTGATGAGGAAGTTCAAAAAAGTAGGTGAACTCGAATATTAAAATCACTTTTAGTTAAATCGCTAAATATGGATACATATCGAAAAACTTGTGAAAGCTTTATGGACAAGACTCCAGAACAGTTCGCCCAAGAGCACAATCTAATATTGAACACGGGTTCCAAGATGGACGACTCCAGTGTTTTAGCCATGGCCAAGGACAAAGTCATGTTTCAACAAAGACCGGCCTCCAACTCGTCTCTTTTCTCTGTAAACCTCGGTAAAATGAGATCGATGAGACTCTTCTTTTCCAATCCCGACTGCACGAGCGGTCAATTGGTCATAGCGAGCAATGAATCTCAATATAAAATCCTACATTTCCATCATGGAGGACTAGACAAACTAGCAAAACTATTCGAACAATGGAACGCTCTCAAATCTAAGTCGGTGAAGGATGTAAGTTTCTATCACAACAATATAATTCCGACTCATAGGGATCCCCATCTCCTCTACCTGACAGACAGTTACTCATATCTCAACCTGAAATCAGTCGGACAGAACTGGATCCAGAAGACGGACTCTATGATCGGGTCAGTTTAGAGTTTTGGAAGACTTATATGAACAAGGACGGGTCCATTGACGACAACTTCACCATTAGGAAAGCCATTTACTTCGCTTCAATGGATGCCTCAGTCAGGAAAGAAGTGTGGCCTTTTTTGTTGAGGGTATACACCTGGAATTCAACGTTTGAACAGAGAGAAACGGTCAGGAATGATCTCTTCTTGGAGTATCAGAAAATAAAAAAGAAGCGGTAAGTAAAGCGAACCTATGAGATCTCCTTATTTAGCATGAAGAAAATTAACTCCAATCCAAAAAGCTCCTTGATCACTGTTGAAAGTACAATCTGGAAGGATGTAGTACGAACGGATAGATGTAATCCGTACTTTGCTGGAGAAAATAATCCAAATTTGGAAGTTATGAAGTGAGTAAAACGAAAAAATCGATCGTGAAAATTTTTAAACAAATATTATTTTTTTGCAATTCGTTACAAATTCAAGATGTCCATTTTTTACTGTGTGATTATTTCAGAGACATCTTGCTGAACTATGCTTCAGTCTACCCAGAGATCAACTACATCCAAGGTATGTCGGACCTTCTGGCTCCAATCTTGGCCACCTTAAAGAACGAATCAGATTCCTATTGGTGCTTTTCTGGTCTGATGCATCAAACTCTCTTCTGCACTACTGCCAACGCCGAGACGAATGCCATGGAAATGAATTTGGAGTATCTGAGGGAATTGATGAAATTGTTAGAACCGAAATTCTTTCAATATCTTGTCCATCTAGGAGGTGATGCTCTTCAATTGATGTTTGTGCATCGCTGGTTATTGCTATTCTTTAAACGAGAATTCCCGGAATCAGATGCTCTCCATATATGGGAGGCTTGCTGGTCGATGTACAGGACAAAATTTTTTCATTTGTTTGTGGCTGTCGCTATCGTCAGCATCTACGGGCCTGACGTCATATCTCAGGGTTTGCCACACGACGAGATCTTGCTGTACTTTTCGAGTTTGGCTATGCACATGGATACTGTAGTTGTGTTGAAGAAGGTAAGTTCTTCAATAAATTTTATTTTTATGTTTTCAGGCTCGTGGTCTCTTGTATAATTTTTATCGTCTTGATCGGATCCCGTGTACATTAGCCGACTTGATGGATCATGATGCTTCTACGGAACAATGGAGCAGTCATATGCCTCAACACATATTCGAATGTACGAGAGTCCACGGCCAGAACGAGCCCTGTCCTTTCGCCAATCAGGCTTAAGATGTTAAAAGGTTGTGGTGACCGATTACTGGTTGTTTTAGAGTGACTTTTATTAAAATAACTTTAATGTAAACTCTTTTTGACATAACTTCAAACACTTTTGGAAAGGAGAAGAGGGGTGACCATTGATTCCAAATCCTAAAAGTAATTTCATCGATCACCTGTGTTGCACTTACGTCAACAAACGCTTCCAATGACACAATATTGTGTTTGTAAAGGAGAGAATGTTTGAGACCGGAGACCTTCCCAGAATTTGGTAATGATCCGAGGTTGTTGATCTTGTAGTAACTTGTGAATGGCAGTTTCAGGGTTTTTAATGCCTTGAGGGCGTCCGGGAAGTCCAATCCCTAAAAGTTCCTTTTATAAGACGCAGAACTTACCTCTGCATAAGTGATTATTGGCAATATGTTTGTTCTCAAGTCATCTCCAAACAGATATTTGACTTTTCGGTAGTTCAAGCTTAATCCGGGGTCAACCGTATCATCAAAAGAGGGAATAACTGGTACGACTGCATCCAATCGCAATCGGGAATCTCGGGTCAACCGATGTTTAACCCATTTCCCAATCAGAAGCGGAGTTGATTCCAATTCAATACCAGGAGTGTCGACAACAGTAAGGTTGTAGGGCAAGATAGTATTCGTGAAGGTGTAAGTGATGACCCGATCGAGGATCTTCTCGAATCTTTCGGGTAATTCCAACGCCAATCTAATATAAAGGTGACATTGTAGAAGGGCTCACTCACCTGAAAGCATGCTCTCTTTTACATCCATAGACGAAATTAAGCAGAGAGTAAATCAATGAAGTCTTTCCAGCTCCCGTTTTTCCAATCAGAAATAAGACCTTTTCATCGGTCACTAGAGTGGGACCTCCAACAATAATTTCGGGGAAATTTGGAAGGGCTTTCACTTCAAAATAAGGTTGATAAAAAGCAACGGAAGCTTGAGTTCCAATCATTTCAGCGTTTTTTATCTGATATTCGAGTTCAGGGCCAATAGGAATGACCTCTTCAAATATTTGCAGAGGTCCTTTCTTCACCGCGGCATTTCCTTTTTTGCTTTGTACTGTAATTGTAGATAGACTTCTGGGTAATGGATTGATGGGTGTTTTCTTTCTGTTCAGTTGTATTTTCTGGAAGTCCCTTTCAATTGCTTGCTGGTAGTCTTTCTCGCTCTGAGTGTAACTGTTTAATTCTGCTTTTGATCTAGGACTGTGGATCTCGGGAATATCGCTATAATGTTGTTCTTCTGGGTGTATTTGAAGAGCAGGAACTGGTGATGCCAAAGCAAATCCGTTGGTTCCGTTACCGTTTTTATGAACACTTTGACTGTAAGTCGAGTTGTAAGTAGGACTTCTTTCCTTGGTTTCTAATCGTTGTGATTCGATCTCACTGAATTCAGAATTGCGAATCTCCCTTAATAACGATTGAGTAAAGTTGTTAGAATGAAGTGGCGATTCATTTCCCTGGGGAGGGACTTTGGGAGCAACCTCGCGTTCTTCTGATTCGTCTACTAAGCTGACTTCTTCTGGTTCCTAAATAATAAAGATAGATGACCGGGCTTCTGTTTGCATTCCTACTTTTCTTCCTATTCCCTGATAAGCGACAATAGGATGATTCAAATTTAGTTCGCTGGTTTCTGTTAGATCAAACCCTCCAAATCGACTTTCGGCAGTTGAAACTTGACTATCAACTGTCATGCTTCGTATCTTTTTTTCGGATGACGTCACATATGTCATCGGAGTTGCATCCATAGGGCCATCAGAAGGGAAGATACCAAACCGATGTTCTTCTTCTACGTCATCAGTCAAGAGTCTCGACACTCCCTAAAATCAAAATTGAACTAGGTGATTGAACAACTCACATTTGCATTATGAAGAGCTTCTTCTAACATTGAAGGATGTCGACTTCGTGGGCTTGCAACAAGATGTTCATGGTTCTCATGCTCACTTAACACATGTTGAGTGACTACTGTAGTTACGGGATCCTCGTCCCAGTGTTTACTCAAAACATGGTCTAACTCCTTTAGAACTTCATCGTGATTTATTTTGTTGTGATCGGTCTCTGGAAGTTTTACAGCCGAAAACACCTGTAAACCCTTTATTGATAAGAGAATAGAAAAGAAATACTTTTGATTAGAAATTACTTACTTTATCAAGTAATGAATCGGCGTGTTCACGTCCTTTGGGAACACTCAGCTGTTTCTGAAATTTATTCATTTTTGATTTTGGGTCCAAATAAATTCATATTTGTAATAGCCCCCTATTAAACATCCAAATTGCACTCACCTCGATCGCAGTCATTTTGAAAATAGAAGGTGGTGTAGAATATTTAAGACCCTGTTCTTACTTCCCTGCAAACGCTCACAAAAGAATGACGATCCCTTTGCGTGCCGTCTTATCAGTGGCTTATCAATGCTCCTATGCTTTATTCATTAATATTTATTTATTAATAGGAAATTAAATTCTGAGGCACAAACAAATCCATGACAGTGGTTAAGTAGTCCACACCAAATGGGAGCTCTCCATCATCGGACATTAGTTTCTGACATGGATATACGAAAGAAGTGATCTTCTTGATGTATCCAGTCCATTGCCTCCACCATGCAAAGAATGTTTGTTGAAGAGTTTGAGCAGCCATATTACTATGACAGCTAACCAATATATTGTTCACAAACATGTCTCCATTCGCCGTTAATGGGGCATAAATTCCTCTTCCATTAACCTAAGAATTAATAAGGGAAAAATGATTGAAGTTAAATTAAACACGACTTACATCTTTGATAGACACAACTTTTGATGATCTCAGTCCTTGAGAGCCCTTGTAATGGATGCAATCACCAATTGTAATATCCGCCGCTTTAACTAGACGCAATCTATCTCCGGCCTTACACTTGGTAGTGTACATTAAGTGATAGGGCGTTATCTTGAGATCTTTTCCATTACTGGTTCTGATATGCCTGTATAAAGCATCTTCCTTCTCCTTTCGATGAAGGAACATAACCACTTTAGAGTAGGTAATCTGAAATTTATTTTTTAATTAAATCAGTAATGTGATGACATACCAAAGCTCCGTCCATTGACATCACCAGGTCCCCCACTTCCAGTTCATCCATTCTTTTATGCCCTGAGGGTGTTTCCACCAACATTTCCCCACTGAAACATTGCAAAGAAGAGAACATACTATTCATGGAACAACTTGGAGTGCAACAAGTGGACGTGCAAGATAGATCTGGTTGTGGTTGTTGGGCGGTCTCGTAGGTATAGCTGGGTTGTTGATAGGACGAAGGCTGAAGAGCATAGGAATTCTCGGATTGAGTTGGAACAACATAAGTCTAAAAAGTGTATTTTATTATACATTGTAATTTGTTATGTTCCTCTTACCGGTAATACAGAAGGTTGCAAAGCAATACTATATGTGTCTTGGGAAGAAGCAGGAGCTACTAGGGAGGGCTGGGCATAAGAGGAGTCATGTTGAGGAGGGATTGTCACTGTATTCTCGGCTGTTGGAATTGAATTTGAATAGGAAAATGGAAGTTCGTCGGCCCTTTGGGCGTCGTTCATTGGATAATCTGGCCCTTGATTGGTCTCGATGTTTTTGGACCCATGGGCCTTAAAATTAGAGGAAGAACTTGACTTCTTGTCATCATTGATGGGCCAGAGCACATCTTGATGATAACTCTGACGTCTTGCTGGTCTCATATCCTGTTCATAGTATTCGTATTCGTCCATATAAGGCTTGTATCTTCGTCTTCCTCCTCTTCTGTAGGTGTTTCGACCAGGTCCTCTTCGATACATGGGTCTTTCGTAAGAGTAATATTCATAATCATATTGTCCTCGATATCTATTCAGTCTGGATGAATGTTCTTTTCGTTTGTTGGGATTCCGAGATTTGGCTGATAATCGACGACTCAGATATTCTCCAGTTGTCATAGTTGGATCCACTTTATTCAGAGGATGACTGGGAGCGGGAACACAGCTCATTCGATAGACATGAGCGACGTAATGAACTCTGTAAAAAACGGAGTAAATAATTAAAAAAACAAATTGACCGAAGTTGGCAAATTTTACTCGTTATTAGCGGCGACATTCTTCCTGACTTCCTTGACCAGATCAAAAGCGATCAGCCTTCCGTTCTCCTTCACCGCCCCACCCACGAAACGCTCTCCAGGCCGAACCAACGCAATCTTATGTTCGGTTGCGTAATTCAGACCTTCGAAACGACAACATTCCATTGTAAGGGAGATATGAGTCCCATTATTGTACTCGGCAACTCCTCCGGTCCATTCATCGTTACCAGTGCATGGGATATTCGTGTATTTTCCAGAGCATGACTTCAAATAAACAAGGGGATGATTAGACGGTTTCAATAAGTTAAGCCCGCCAAATGTCAAAACATACCGCTGTTCTATGAAGAACCGACAACTGTCCTTGATCTTCATTAAAATCATCAATAAACGGACTCTTTAGTGGCCCAAAACAAGCCGGAGTATCACATGCCAACTCTAGAACAACGACATTCAAACTGAATATTAATAAAGTAAGAGTGAATAAACAAAAAGCAAACCTGGTTTCCCGGCGAGGTCAACGGAAAGAATGTAAGGAATGGCCTCTCTTCCACACGACTTTGTGGACACTGTGAGTGGTAACACAAACGCCACTAGTAACCTTAGTAGCATACCCTAAAAAATGAATGATGACTTATAAGCTTTGAAAAGCTCTAAAGCTCTTGAACAAATCAAGAAGATCAAAACAAATGCTAAAAAGCAAAGATGGCTGGTCATCGAGGCTTAAATACGTTGCACAAGGAGTGACGACGACAAAGAAGACGATCCTCAGAACGTCCTTAAGGCGCACGAGAGCTGCAGCGAAAGGGAAAGGATTCAGATTCCTTTCAACGGCATCGGTTGCGAGGATCGACTCCACTCGAGTGTCCTATATCTCGCCGTCAATTATCCCTCGAGGGAACGGAGAGGGGCGGTCAGTTTTCTTGGGCGGATCGAAAAGAATGAGGGATTCTGACTTTCGATTTCAGCGCGCGTCATCGTGCTGAACCCAAGACTAATGGAAACAATGGCGTTGCTCAAATCAATCATTCCTCGGAATAGAAGATACGAGCATTGCTGAAAAACACTGATTTCATTTCCTGGTGCCGTTGTTTTTTCGCAATTCCTCGCAAATCGAAACGATTAGCCCCACACTTTCCGGTTCAAACGCACCCATTCAAAAAACCTGTAATTGCCGCCTTTCAACCGAGTTTATAATGTAATCGGACCTCGCGGGTTAAGAGGGTTGCAATCGTCGGATTCCGCAGTAATCCTATGTTTGTTTTTCCGTTTTTACTGTAGGGATTTCATTGAATGAAAAAATCGACCGGATAGGGTTCAAGTTCTCACTTAATGATTTGTTGGATAATTCAATGATTAAACACCACAGTTAAAGTTACGTGTTTATTTTTGCTGAATATTGACAACAGAATTCAAACAAAAGTTTTAAAATCTCTACGGAAACGGAATTCAGGCCAGAGAAATCTTCGAAATCCTCGATCTGGCCGCAAATCTCATAAAGATTTATTTTATTTGAGGACAAACAAAGTTGGGAAGGTTTCAAAAACAATAAAGCCATATCGGGAGCGGCCGATTAAGGGCTGCGGAATGTCCAGATGGGTTGAAGAATGAGATCGGACGCCTTTAACAAGATTTCCGGAGGCCTGGGAGATGGCGTGTCCGCGCAGATTCCGGCATCCTAAATATATGTCTTCAAAAAAATTCTTTTTGGTTGTCTATTGCCATTAAAATCCTTCTGTAATTGTTTTTTGGATTCTTAAAGTCTTGGCCATTTCGTGTTCTCCAGTACTTTGGCCCATACGAAGCGCCGCCGTAATGCAGGTATCAACGTGAGAATCGGAGCGGAGTTCCGGTCGGAGTGCCTGAGGGAGGAAGCGCATTCTCTGAGATTTTAGAGCCTGGTTTGCTTTAATTATGTGGCGAGGAAGAAGGGCGGAGGGCAAGTTGGACGTCCTTTTTCATTCTTTGAATTGCCCCGACACTCAACAAAAGCAGGTGTGGACATGTTTGTAACTCCAATGGACATGCTCAAGGAACGGCTGCTTTCTTTTTTCGGCCCATCCTTGGCCCTTCTAATCTTGTGTCTCCAAATATTTTTGCCGCCTTTTTTTGACGGAATGACCGCAGGAAAAGAAAAATACCTCCGGGTTTGGGATCGCGGGCCCTCTCTTTGTTACATACTTCATGGCCAAAAGGCCAACCTCTTACGTTTTACAAGTTGGCCTTTCCGAAATTAAATTGCTTTATACACGGCGTTAATAACGGCTCTTTTTCCTCCCATTCCATGCAGATCTATAATAAAATCTAGTGGGGTTTGGTTTCATTGTGGCATGTGTACGATCACGGAATCCCTTCCTTTGACTCACACGTGAGACCAATGATATTCTCGATTTCAGATGATGTAAAGTCTTTCCCAACTGCCTTGCAATGGCAGGGTCCCCATCTTCACAAGACCTTTATCATCTCAGTTCTAATCCCCGGGTGCTCGAGGACTGCGATCGATGCGTTTTAAGCGACAAGAGATTGTTTTACCTTTAGTAAGTGTTTATTGTTCACTTATATTTTTTGCTTTAGTTCACCAGCGAGAAGATCGTATTGGGAGCCTCCTTTGGCCGCTTGGACATGTTCTTTTGGGTTGCCCTATGGGTACGAGAGAGCGATCGATGAATTCGGAACAAGTTATTATGTCAAGTAAGCCATTTATACCTACATTTTACTTTAGTTGCCCACAAAATCGTATGATTTTGTACCCCTTTATTTACATCCGCGAATACTTTGTATCTATTTTTGAATACGAAAAAATATTTCAATGCCTGAGGCTAGAAAACAGAGAATTCGTTTTTATAGACACACAAATATATTACTTTCTCCGTGCTCAATTAGCCCTAATTCAAACAAAAATGTTCCTGACCCTGAGGGCATAACAGACATTAAAGAATTGGGCCATATTATAAGTGTGGCTGACTCTTTATAATTATTTTTCCTCTTTATGATTATTTTTTCCTTCAGCCATATTCGTCAAGAGACGTCTTACGAGGACCCGCGTTGTCTGGCCAATGGTCTGACTTCTGGGGCCATGCCGCCGACTGCGCGAGTTTGTCATCTCAGCCGAAGTCCGGATCTCGGCTTTGGCTTCGTCGCCTCTTCCGAGAAGCCGGTTGTCATCCAATTTGTGACACCAGGTGAGGTTTCTTTTGTCTTGTTTTTTGTGTCTCATTTTTTCCCGCCATTCTTCTTGACCATTACAAATTACTTGGATTCGTCAAAGAATTCAAGTTTGTAATTACTGAAAAGCTCTTCTTGAATGGCGATTTTTTGTGTAAACGTTGAAGATCCATTTTTCCACATTTTACAACTGGTCAGCGCAAGTTTTACGGAACCGGCTTCGCGCATTCGAATTTGTTCCTTTTAAGTTTGTTTTTCTGACTTGAGTAATCAAAAGAAAAATAAAAAAATCACGTTTAATCGTAGAATAAAAATACAATAAAATTTTAAAATACGATTCAGGAGGACCGAGTGATGGGCGATTACTTCCGAACGATCAGATCTTACAAATAAACGATCAAGATGTCAGATATAGTGACAAGAATGAGGTGGTTGATATGATAAGATCCGCTCAGGGAGTTCTCAAACTGACAGTCGCCCAAAAACTTGTAGATTTAGTGGAAAATACATCTACTCCAAGAAAAGTTCGCTTCACAGAACGGGTTTGTGTTGCTGGTTCACCTGTCGAGGTAAGAATACTGTAACTTGTAACCAATGATGAGCAATAAGTATTATTGTAAGTAAATTTCAGCTCAATTCACTGACAATATTGCCAAATGTATTCCGGGTTTATCTAGAGAATGGTCAGACCAAGTCTTTCAAGTACAATTCTTTCACAACGGTTAATGTAAGCCTTGCGCACTATGCAATAATCATTTTATTTAAGGAAGTCATTCAAAGTTTCGTCGAAAAATTAGATATAAAGGAGCCAGAATTATTCGCTTTGGCCACTGAACAGCCGATTACCTTGTCCCCAGCTAAACTTCATGTCCTTAGAAATAACTGCCTCATAGAGAAAGTAAGTGCTGATAAATATTAAAATTACAATTACACAGATGATAAACGAGTCCTCATCTTCTCGCCTCCGTTTTCGCCTCAGGGTCGTATTCCCAACTAGAGATGTGATTGCCTATTCAGTCGATGATCCTACTGGATTTGAATACTTTTATCATCAATGTGTAAATGATTTCGTTGATGGCCGATTTGTGGATATGAGATACGAAGCGTGTCTCAGGTTGGCCGCCCTGCATATTCGACAAGCTTGGTTTGATTCGAAAGGAAAAACACGGGTAGATTTAAATAAAATAGAGTAAGTCATATAAATCAACATGTTTTAATATTGGTTTAGACGTGATTACGGCCTGGCTACGTTTCTACCGACGATTTGGTTGGAAAAAGTGAGGAAGAAAGAAGTCCGAAAACACCTCCGATTCTTTCTTCGAAAAGATGACCATGGGTTTGATAGCCTCAAATCTTTATCCAAACAGCAATCCGGATACAAGTTTAACGAAGACAATAATTTGTCCAAAATATTGCGTATTAAATACGTTACCATTCTCAGTCATTTGCCTGGATTTGGCGGGAAGTCTTTTAGAGTCAGTTACAAACCAACAAACATGGATATGATCATGCAGGTATGAATTTAGTATACTTTATCATCATGTATAACATCAGATTGATCCGAATGTGGGATTAGTGGTAAGATATCCCGGAAAGACCACATTACCCGCAATGACGATTAATCTGGACCTTCTGGAGTCAGTCTATATTTGTCCCGAAACGGACTCCACCAAGCTTTTGACTCTGAAATTAGCACCAAATACCAATTCAACCCCGCGTAATTTAGAATTCGTGGTTGAGAAAGCGGATTCAGAAGATTTCAGTTCTTATATTCTGGGATACACAAAAGTTTTATGTGGAAAAGAAATCGAATGTCATGAGAGCGATGTACGCGAGAAGAATGGCAGCTCTGGTAAGGGATGGATAATGGCGTCAAGTTATCCAATTTAGCCCCCGAATATCGTGGGATTCATTTTGTTTGCCCGGCCGGATGGAATTACAGCATGGAAGCCAATCAGAACCAGGAGAGGACCATCAATCTGGCCATGGACCCGCCTGTCTACGAGCAGGCCATGCTGTTAAATGCGACTTATCCAAGTCCAGACTTGAAGTTACTTGAAAATAAAAATAACTCGATGGTAGAGAAAAAAGAAGAGTTATCGACTTATATCGATGAAAACTTGTCTCCTATCGACTCAAATTCCCGATTAATATCACCAATAGGATCTAATTTGAATATGAGACGCCCCTCTCAACAACAACGCCTAAAGGAACTTCTGGTCGGGACAGCTAGTTCTTTCTGGAGTCATCGAAACAAAAAGTTTCGCGATTCTTTGAGGGTACATCGGCAACGGTGAGGGATCATATACAACTATTATATATTCGGTTAGTCTATTCAATGACTTATTTCTTTAATTTCAGTCATTCCATTCCGAATGGGCAACCGGCAGCTGCAACAACGACTGTGTCGTTCGAAGATCGCCGTTGGTCGGCCATTCCTCCGCATCCTGGGCATTCGAATGCGCCGTTCCGCATTAACGAAGTCAATAATATGGAGAAACCGGGGACAAATTCAGATTTCCGCCCGCCTTTTTCCCTTCGTTTCATCAAAAATGTAAGTTGTTATGCACTTATGAAGCCAAAATATTTTTTGCATACATCGGAAATCGTTTACCAATAAGCCAATTTGTGGGACTCCAATCTCCCGTATGGCCCATGTTGTTGTTGTCGGAAGACGCATTCCCCGTTCCGGAGGTCATACAAAATCCTCTTTTTTCGCGCCTTTTAAACAAACCCTTGTTTACGATACCATAAGACCTCGACCCATTTATTTTTTTAAATATGTTAAGTCTGCTCCAGATTATGATGAGAGTTGTGTTTTCTCCATTATTATAAATGTTGTGGGGAGATTTGGTGACGTTTACCGTAATCCAGGCTTCTTTCTTCGATGTTTATTTAAAACTTGGGAGAGCCCTTACTTCCTGATTTCCAACTCTAATAACGCAAATATGAAATGAATTCCTTAATATTTGATTGGACCAGGATTGAAAGGTCTCCTAATCTACTTTAAACATCAGTAAAAAAGGCCGACGAAAAACAGATGAGGACCAACTTAAGCCTACCCATGAACATTCCCATCCATCCCATGAAGATTCCGCTCATGATGCCTCCCGGGAATTCTTTTTAGAAACAGTAAAAATAGAAGCCAATTCGAGAGGCATTCAGCGTTTGGCCCCGACATTATTAATATTTGGTAAAAACATTCGGGAAATGTTATATCGTTCCTTTTCTGCGTTTGTTTATATGACAGCATGACCTGATGACATCTGTGGAAATTTGTCTTCACACCCACGAATTGTCCTCAAAGATTTTTTGGCCAAATATCCATTTTTAACGCGTATTTTATTTCAGACACCTCCTATCTCTCAATTGTTATCTCCATTATCCCGAAAATCCACCTATCCTCAACAGAAGAAACCCCTGGAACAAGTCCGACGTGCCTTCTCTTTGGACGAGGGTGAGATATTTTATCCAGATCTGTCTGGCTTTCACAAAGCCGTTCAGGCTTAAAAATTAATTTGCATCGAAGAGCATGTTGAACGATAGAAAGTAACGGGGCGCATTCCCCAAAAAGGAATTCGCCGTTCCAATGAGTCTATAGCCTCGTGGTCTTGTCATCGGTCTTCAAAATACCCATTTGAACAACGCTTAATGCAGTTTGACCTGACATTATTCGAAATGTATTTAAATATGTTCCATGAATGTATTTTTTATGACGTTTTTCCGCTTTCATGAAAGCCCTCCTTTTCCAATTTTCTCTATTGCTTTTTCTTTTTTCTGTCTGTTGATGAATTGCCCCTTTTCTGCCCGTGTCATTCTGGCCGAGTGGTCTAAGGCGCTGCGTTCAGGTCGCAGTCCTCTTCGGAGGGCGCAGGTTCGAATCCTGCGGATGACAGGATAACTTTTTCCTTCAACGACAAGTATAATATATAAAATCGCATTTTTTTAAAGCAATCAAACTTTATTTCGTTTTTTGGCGTAGCATACGAATCTTCCATTAGAATATGTATATTTTTCGCCGGCCTTTCAATTTGTTTCTCGTTCGTAATAATATTGTAGTACCTTTTGGCGGCTCCATCTATTTACCACTAAAACAAAAAAATGGCCGAAAATGCCCGCTCGAATTTGCGCACGCAACTCTCTGGGGAGGACTCTGGTTGAATGCACTGATTCCTGTCTTTCTTTGTTTTGCCTAAGGCGCATTACCCATCCGAAAGCATTTCAATGGCCTGACAAAAATATTTTTGCAACATATATAAGTTGTCGGTCATATGCCCTTTGATGATACTACTGTCTACTGTAACTCTGACTATTCTGACTGGCAATGGTTTTAGAACGGAAACACGTTCGGTTTGACTTTTCCTGTAATCTCATTCATCATCCGCCGCCCTCTCCCACCCCCTCCTTAGACACGCTGACTGGAGACGTTGAGGCCCCAAAGCGAGCTTTTGTCACTCTTAAAGATTTCGATACCGAACAATCATTCGAATTCATCTCCACATCCAAACTCTTGCCCACTTCTCAGACATTCCCCATGGACAGTCGCGGGTTGAACGGAGACTTCACAGAAGACTTCGTACCCAGGTCATACCAACAGCCAAATGTGGGAGTCAATCCACAGAAACCGAACATACGGAGGATGTCGTTGAAGGAGTTCTCGGGTCTCGAAGAAGCCACGAAACCCGATGTTCCAAGACACAAGTAAGTGCAAAAATAATGATATTATCACATCCGATTACAGTTCCACAACTCCATATTGTACCGGTTCCCCTCTTCTCCATCGTCTTCATTCCATGTCCATCTCATCGCAGCAGTCTAATTACTCGGCCTTCCTTGAGAAATACAATTACAAAAGACACTCAGCGGTAGGAATTGGTCGTATTAGTATATCTCCTGGAGGCATTCGGAGAGGAAGCCGAGAACATATCTGTGATCCCTTTGATAAGACCATCGATGAGATCAACCTGCAACTTGATCGACTACAAGAACATTATACAGCAAGTCAGAGGCTGGCCCTAAATAATGAACCTCTTACGGAAAATCTGATTGATGTTTCGGATATACAGGGCCCGGACGCAGTGAATGTAATGTAAGTAACATAATAATCTAGAAATAAAAGCATTCCATATTACATAATGAAGTTTTTTTAGCTTATATAAGATAAAATCCCGGTTATCTAAATCCATCGACAAAGTCCCGAATGAATCTCCAAAAAAGCGATTCGATGTCGGCGAAGAAAAGCTCTATCTACTACAAGAACTGGTAAAATTGTCATCAATGTAAGTAGCAAAGCCTTACTTTTTACTATTACTTTAGATGCAAAACTCTCATCAAAGCTGTAAATTCTGTTTTGGAACAAAAGGACAGACTTCAGGCGTTCTCGAATGTTCTCAGATCAACCGATCGAGTCATTAATCTTTGTGAATCCTTCCTAGAAAAAAGTAATTCGATCTATCAAGCACAACTTCTTAATGCCAAAGCAGACCAAGTACGCCTTCTCTCTGTCAACACATTCCTTACATAGTAAAGCTATCTAATATTTGTATTTTAGATGCTTAATTCCCTGATGGACGTCTTAAATGCCGCGTTCAATGCCTTCAACAAGCCCCGGTTCTCGGATGAAGCCAAACATCTGAATCGGATGACCACTTCGCTGACCGCGACGCTTACTCAACTGGCTCAAATAGTTCCCCAATTGTAATTTAATTGAATAAACGTTGTTTTTCGCCCCGTTCTTATGACACCTGTCCCTGTCCTCGAGACACAAGCCCTCAGGGTCGGTGCGTTCTTGTCAGACAAATAAAGTGCAGGCACGTGTTGACGGATGATCAGACGCGGGGATCGGGAAGTCGGGTTTCTTTCGCTCCACGTGATACGTGACGTCTGAAGCGTCGACGGTCGAGCCCAACAAGGCGTCGATGGGAGGGGACCAGAGAGCGAGAGAAAACATACCGGGAGATACTTTCTAATATATCGATTGACCCCTCTTCCTTCCCCTGCAACGGGGCTTATCAATCGGACCCTTTTGTCGCTTCAAACTTAATATCACGTGGTTCTTGATCTCGCGTCTCCCCCCATATTATTCTAATATTGGCTCCCATTCCGGCGCCCCACTGCTTCCCTCTCCCGACGTCAGAATGGGCGCGGATTGCAAATAAACCTACCTCCACCTTGCCAGTATCGTTTTACATTTTCCCACTCCACTCCAGGCTTGCTAAACACAATTAAAACCCTTATTTATGAGCATCGCAACCTCGTGTTCACATGATTTTCCGGGTTTTTCTGGCCTTTCAGAAAAAAATACAAAACGCTTTTTTGCAAATTTTTTGAAGAAACTCAAATAACCGGTTTTAGGAGGAAAACATGGCATATTCGACAATATTATCATAGATACGGGGTGGAGGTTCTCTACCGATGTTGTGCACTTCCTCTGCCAAATTACATTTCCGCGTAGTCTTTGCCAAAACACTTGGCCAAAATGTCACGAGATAATCCGAAAAAAATTATTTTGCAAAAGTTTTTTGGAAGAATTGTTTCTCGGGATTTTTTCTGTAGCTTCTTATGAGTTATTTTTTTGCAGGTGCCAAAATGCCAAATGAACAGATCCACAGTGGTCATTTTATGACCTCAAATCCACATTCGGATAAATTAGACGATGAAGATGAAGATGTTGAGGTAAGAAAAACAAGATTTATGGTAAAACAAAGAAAGCATAATTGCTTTTTATTATACAACCGATATTTTCAGGTCGACGTTGTCGATGTGGACGACAATGAGAATGAGCCCGAAGTCCCCAGATTGAGCAAAACAAGTTTACAAGAGACGCGGAGCAAGGTATTTGATTTCGAAAAACACAAAAAGTTTTAGATATTCCGAATAAAAAATGACGAGAATCCGGTTACGTTCTACAAGTTTGGTCCTCAAAAACAGCAGTCGATTGCCATAGATGTCTCACTAAACAAATTACATAAATGTATCAAAATCGCCTACATGAAAATGACAACGCCAAAATGGAAAGATTTTAAAGGATTAAAGTTACAATGGAAACACAGAATCAGACTAAATAATGTCATTTGGAGGGCATATTATATGGAATGTAAGTTCAATTGATTTGTTTTATGTGTTTAGTCAGAAAACCGGACAGGAAAAAGAAGACTCCTTATTGCTACTTCGCCGTCCCGGATGAAGATACGACGCATCAGAAGATCGAAGGTACCGTCTTGGAAGGGATGTATTGGAAAAGGCGGATGGAGGCAGTTTGTGCGCAATACAAACGATGGCGGAATTACAACCGGCCACACAAGATCAAGAAGACTTGTTGTCCCAAGACTGTAAGTGGATTGTAAGAAGCTTCCAAGTTTTTGCAGGAGAATGCCTGCGAATGCAAACCTAATCAGATTGTCGGTAGGCCGAATCAGAGTCAAACGCCGAATGTAATTTACAATACTAGTAACGATTACTTCGACGATGATGAATTTGAAAATGAATTCACGAATGAGCTCTTCAACAAATTAGGAACACCATTTTTGTTTCCAAATCCTAGGGAAATGGGTAAGTTAATATTTTCCCACGATTTTTCAATCTACCGTTATACGTCACCAGTATGTAGTGAGTGGATATCAAGAATATTTTGTTTCAGGATTTAATGGAAATGCAGATTTTATGCAACCAGGACTCTTCGCATTACAGCCCAGTCTAGAGGAGATTATGAGTAGGTTGTTACACTTATACCTAAAGTTATTACTGTAGCCGGGGAACAAGAGCAAGCGGATGTGGACATGTTGGAACCGACTATTTCAACTATGAATAATCAAGCATCTCACAGTAATGGATATAGCAATCAATTCCAGTCTATCACTGGTATGAGTTCTCCCCTGAACTCGGAGATTCAGCCATCAAAACAACGTTCCCAACATGACTATAACAACAAGAATTACAACTCTAATTACACTCAAAGTCAGCCCACGCGCCAGTCCTCAATGCCGGGTATAATGGATGCTCATATGAGTCAACCCCTCTACTCACAAGCTGTCTATGAAAACAAAACACTTGGTGCTTCCAATCATGAATCTCCTGTGGCCTCCGTGATAAGTCGGGACAAACTTTCTCGGAGCTCGGCAAACTTTACTCCCACCACCTCATTGACCAATCTCGATTATATGCCTCAGTTTACAGCTTCTATGAGCACCAATTCCTTTTCCGTGATTAACGGCCAGAATGGTGGACACGGTCTTAAGAGTTTTGTAATGGATCAGCCAGGACAGTTGATATCAGCACCTGCATGGTGGATGCCTAATCAACTTCAAGCTCAACATCAACAACAAGTACGATTGGATTTTTGTTTTGATTTTCTCGTTTAGGTACTACGAAATCCTCAAGATTCTCAAAATGGATTTCCGAATGTGCTGTTGAATTTGAATAACCAGCCAATGCAGCAAAATCAACAGAACTTCAGTCTGATCCCGGTCTCGCACCATTTTACTCAAATGAAAGCAGAGAATGATCAAATGGGACATCTTGTGCAACATCAAAATGTAAGGAGTACGAGTAAATGACATGTTCTCTTTCCAGACAATGCAAACTCCTACGAATCCCATGCATCCACCATCTCACACATCCGCAACAAGACTTCCCCCTGGCCCAACAAGCACAGATCTGTCTCACTATCTCCCCCACAATGAATCCGCGGCTCCGTCAGCTTCATTGGCTTCTATGTTGACTGCAAAACCTCGTAATAACCAACAACATCGGGGGTTCGAATCAACGAGAAATAGCACTGTACATCCTGCAGGAAAAATAAAATCAGATGTCAGACAAACAAAGGAAGACTTCCTGAATGAATTTGAAGATTTGGCAAGCACGGCGATTGGTTTAAAGGTAAGCGGTTTTATAAGGGATTGTGAATACATGTTTTTTAGAAAAGGCAAAGATTGGCCGTCCCTGAACCCATTGCCGCTGGAGATCCTACTTCAACGCAGTCCTCTCCTGCTCCTCAACGACTTCGGAATCAAAGAAAAGGAGTTCGGACAAGAGCTAGCCAGATCTCCTCTCAGCCAGCTTCGGTGCAGTCATTTGGTGCTGATAGTTTGTTATCTCCACAGGGCAGTACACCAACGACTGAAGGATTCCAGAGCGACGGAAGTGATGAAAAGATTCCTGCGAAAAGTAAGCTTTCGAATATTTATCATATTGTTATTTTAGAAAGAAGAAGATACAATCAGTCATGTTCCGAAGCTGCTGATAGCACTTTAAATCCTGAGGAAAGAAAGAGATTACTCCATTTGAATGCGGAAAAGAACAGAAGAGAGGCCCTTAAAGATGGATTCGATGCTTTGGTCTCAGCAATTCCCGTGATTGACGAAGCCGGAATCAAAGTAACAAATGCCGTTGTCTTGAACAGAGCGGGTCAACATATCAGACACTTGCAGAACAGATTGAATGATTCTGTCAGGGCTCTTGATGAAGCTGAGAAACGAAATGAAATGCTTCAGAAGCGAGTAATGTAAGTTGCGGATTGGTTTTTAGCATTGTTTTAGTCTTGTTCAATCATCTCTCCCTTCCACTGTATCTCAATCGTCCGGTTCAAAGGATTCCGACTCGATGCAAAACGAGATTCACCAGTTTGTGGACAGATATGTTAAAGAAAGAGCCAAGGAAGACAGCCGTTTCTTTGTCGTGAGTTGAGATTATGATCAGTGTTATCAATGAACTTTACTTTTTTATCTTGTGTACAATATGGTTGTTTAGATGGCGACTATGTTGAAACCCATGATCGATGCGTTTGCTCGAAAGATCCATCCAGGAAACAATAAACAACAGATGAGAGAATCGATAAGACAGTGGGGAGAGGAAAGTTTCCGGGTCTCCATGATCCGTCCTCTGGCCTCCCAAACCTTAATCAAAATAGCGGCAGAAACCAATCTGATGATGGATGGGAAACGTCAACCCCTTTCTGACTACATTGCCAGCCAAGTAGACCAATTGGGACAATACAAAGACCTTTAGATTGTTAAGATTTCTATATTGTTATTAGTGTATGACTTGTTGATTTGCCAACTTACCATTCGGAACCTCTTTTATCCTATCAATGGGAACAACGGGTAGCCCCACTGTGATATTATACAGTCTCATTATTTGCAGGTATGAATAAAGTTAGGAACAGATAGGAAAATAGTTTCTTTATTTTTTAATACAAAGTTTCGCAGCTCCTAATGCCGCCGATATATTCTTCGTCGATTTTATAACGTTCAAGGGCTCAAATGTCTGCTTTGCTGTTATAAAACAAACGTTATCACTTGCAGCACGGTTCAATAAAATCACATTTTGAATTCCATTACTTTCTAATAAGTTAACTGGTAACATGTCTGACAAATTCTCGATCATACCCTTCCTGATTGCACGTAAGCACTAAATATTATAAGAATATAGTCGTATGATCTGATCAGAGAATACTCACTTCGTCCAAACGCGTATCAGCCGAGAGATTACTGATAAAAGCCCTTTGATCAGAATGTCGCTCACCCAAAAATAGAGGTCTTATTATTAAATCTGACCTATTTCCCTGGTCAAAAGGGATTTCCAACAGCTGGTGCAGATTGCTTTCATCCAAGGTCTTTTCTCTCGTTCCAAATAATTGATCATGAAAGGTTGAAATCAGCTTAAAATTGTCTATTGTATGTAATATAACGATTACTTTTACAAAATTGTCCAACGCATTCCCCCCGTTCAATGAGGCGGCCACGATGAGATATTTCCCATTGAAATAAGGCACTCTCAAAAGATGTTTGAACTCATCAGCAACCATTTTGGAAAAGCTACAGTAAGCCAATTGAGCTGATGTTCCAAGATGAAGAGCTACAAAGCATTTTTTTAACAGATGTTGTCCTACCTGCTGTCTGTTCTGAGACAAATCCGAACAAATTAGCCTGCAAATCTCCAACAGACACGTAGATCTTGACATCTTTAGAGAAAAACGAAGAAATTACTGGATTACTGTAGATGGTGCCTGATGGCTTTATTTCAGGTAAAGCTAAGTGATCCATTAATAAAACAACGTTCTAAAACAATGACGTAACCATAAATACAGTACGTACCTTTTGCCATTCATTTTTATTTGTCATATATCCCCAACTGAATGCCAATTGATCCGATATGAAATACTCTTTGATTCCAAGGGAAAACACAACAAAATCCATTATGGTTCCGCATCGATCCCACCTTTTGCTAACTAGTCCATGTTTATGCAACCATATCAGAGTGGCCAGACCATATCCCGAAGAAATATTTGATTCTTTAGCGCCATTTTCATCTTCCCACCTATAACTTGATACATAACTATGACAACAAACCTTATCTTACGGTGGCAACGATTGTAAAAAGGATTTATCACATCGCTGATCCATCCAAGTAATTAAATTTGACATGGAATCTTTATCCGTCCCATCCGAGACATCTGTCGTGCTGTCCCAAAAGACGATTCCATGCATTTGCCCAGTTACAGTAATCCCTTCTACCCCATGCAACAAATGTTTGTTCTTCTTGAAAATAGCCTCCAAGTCGGTCAAGATCTTCCGCGGATCTTGTTCATCGTGATTGCACGTAGTATTAACATGGGCATTATGAGCAGAGGACTCCTCATGCACGACACTAAAAGCATCATTTACTAATCAATGTTTCACTTACTCCCCCTCGCCATTTACAATAGCAATCTTTAAATTGGTCGTCCCAATATCAATTCCCAAATATACTTTCATCGCAAAAAAAAGATACTTCTCACTCAATGGGAAATAAATTAAACTCAATTTATTGGAGACACTGCGGGAAACTACGCTAAAAGAAACCGATCGATCAATCCTTAGCACAGTCAATTTATTATAAAGAATAAAGTACAGTAATTCACCAGCCATATACAACAGGTATCATTTGTCCAACCATTCGATGTCGTCATCGCTCATATTCTCCTTATGTTCTTCTTTTATATCCACCATTTCTACCTCTTTCTTCACATGTATCTTTTCCGCAAACTTGCTGTAGATGACCTTTCCAACTCTATCTTCAAATTCTTGGTAATTCCGAATTGTCATGTCGTCTTCGGATCCAGCAGTTAATTCGGTTATCTTGTTAACATACATCTTAATATGTTCTCTCAACGTTCCTTTTGTTCTCTTATTAATACTCGCAAATGAGTAAGACTCATTCGATCCATACGCCTCAAGGGCTTTATTTAGCACATCTACTTCCAAGACCGCCAATTGATCATCACCGCAAACATTGTTGAAGTGTTCTTGAACCTAAAAAACGTGAAATCTAGTAAAAAGGGCTCGGCTAGACATGGCTGCGGGCCGAACTCTCGGCCCGGCCCGAAATCGGCCCATAATAACAAAAATTTTGAGTCTGAAAGCGAAAATTGGACAGTAATGTTACATTGAACCCTGCGATCCCATGTATACCCCGCGATAAAAGTTTGGAACAGTCTGGATTTTCTTTGCGGATTAAGATAAGAGTTTAATTCCTTTTCTATTATAAGCAGCAGATAGAAAAATCTAAACCATGTGCATTACCTGGGTAATAAGCGACCACATAATTGTTTTAGAAACACTTTTTGAAAATAACCTGGACAAAAGTTTGGAACAGTTTAGAAAAAATGATCACACAACTCTATATAGAGACAGAAGCTTACAGTATTTGGTATTTTTGGATGCTACAAGGACCGCTTATGAGTTCCAAATCTTAATTTCCATCGGCAGACCCAAAGTGAAAAAAATTCTAGTTACACCAAATACGTCGACAAAATTTAAGAAAAAAACTTTTTGTTCGTTTCTAAGATGCTTACAATTGGCGTTTAGGCGTTCTAAAATATTTGCCATGATTGTTTAGTAATATCAAGTCGGTTTCTATGATGGTTCTAAGACAATTAGGCATCTTTGCGGAACAGGAGACGTCGAATTCAGGTAACACTGGGCGCTGAAATTTTGAAAACTTCAATTCTTTGCAAAACCCCAATAATCCATATTTTTGTTGTCGTTTTTAAGCCGTTACGTACCGTAAAGCTATATAATTTTATAGATTTCAGGCAATTGCAATACGGTTAGGCGTTTTCTTTCGGTCTCAATTGGGTCACTGTGGCCAATAAAAAATGGTTTCTGTTGCACATCATCATGTGTAATATTTCAATTTTCTGCCTTCCGGTGTTTCAAATTCCCTGTGTCAACGACACCGCAAAATTCGAAAATCTAGTTTTTGGCTATAGCTAATGTTTTCATAAATTCAACTCTGCAGATTTGGTTCGAGTGCGACCTAAAACGTGACTTGATATTACTAAACAATCATGGCAAATATTTTAGAACGCCTAAACGCCAATTGTAAGCATCTTAGAAACGAACAAAAAGTTTTTTTCTTAAATTTTGTCGACGTATTTGGTGTAACTAGAATTTTTTTCACTTTGGGTCTGCCGATGGAAATTAAGATTTGGAACTCATAAGCGGTCCTTGTAGCATCCAAAAATACCAAATACTGTAAGCTTCTGTCTCTATATAGAGTTGTGTGATCATTTTTTCTAAACTGTTCCAAACTTTTGTCCAGGTTATTTTCAAAAAGTGTTTCTAAAACAATTATGTGGTCGCTTATTACCCAGGTAATGCACATGGTTTAGATTTTTCTATCTGCTGCTTATAATAGAAAAGGAATTAAACTCTTACCTTAATCCACAAAGAATATCCAGACTGTTCCAAACTTTTGTTGCGGGGTGTAACAAAAAAATCCACATTTATTATCAATAGCTCCGTTGATACTGAATCAATCTTTCTAAAATTTTGGATCATTTTTACTATGCCAATTTTTGTGATTTTAGAAGAACAATCGTTGCGGTGGCCACAAAAATTTTGAATTTTATTTTTGGGCGGTAAAACTCGGAAAGTTTTCGGAATGATTTTGACTTTCCCAGCCTTTTTTAAGAGAATACACCGATTTGCAATAGAAAAAATGCATAACTTTTAAGAAATTGGCCAAAAGCCCTTATTTTAGATCATCAGAACAACAAACAAATCTGGCATCCTTGGCATTTTGATGTGTAGAACTTTTTCAAGGATTCTAATACATTTTAGACCTTTTCAGGAAGATATAACAAGTATCAGAAGAAAAATGTATAAGTTTAGAGAAATTTACCAAAAGACCTTATTTTTAATCATCATAACCCAAAAAACGCCCTTGTAAGTTTAGACGGGAAATAAGTCAAACAAAGATCAACACATACCACAATTTCCACATTGACAGGCATTTCTTTCTTCATATTCTGCGGCTCAACGCCTTTCACAATTTCGGGATCTTTGGATCTGTGAACCCAAATGATTTCGTTTGCATTGACCACCCTATCCCTGTACAACCGACCAAATCGCCTCGGAATGAGAGGCTAAATTCAACAGAATAAACAACGACTTATTCACTCACTGGAATACGTTTCCATAACCCAGTGTAATGCAACCTGAATCTGACCAAAGGAAGTTCTGGTTGACTGTCTGTTCTGTTGAGCTCGGCTTGTCGGAGAATTTCATTCATCCTTCGATTCAAATACTTTTCATCCTAAAAGGAAATTAAAACAATAAAAACTACATACTTCCATCTCAGAAGTCCTAACATTTTCACAAGGAGGTATCAGATGTAGCCCATCGAGATCAATGTCCTCATAGAATATCTGTCTGCAAGTCCCCAACTTCAGGGGGGTAATAACTGGTTCTCTGATATCATATCGAGAATCCAAAAGGAAACAATGTTTTTGCATGGCTTCATCTGGGCAGAGAGATGTGGCTGTCGTACTTCCAGGTTGAAGAATCAAAAACTCTTGCCCATCTTTGGCGACAACCCTTTGCGGTTCTAAAATAACAATACAATTACAATATAATCCCTAACCAATTATAGAAGCATGCTCGTGGCCCCAAACAACCAAATCAATGAAGCCAGGCAAGAGGTCTGTGGAAATATAAGACCCAGTTGACCTCAACGTAGATCTCTGAGGTCGGTTCTGATGAAGGACAAGAATATTTAGGTATTCTTCGTAATTGGAAGGTTTATTAAACCTAACATGACCAGCTAAACTAATTTCAAATTATATTTATTAAAACTTACACATAAATGCGCGAGCCAGTCGATCATCCCTTTGAGAACCGATTCCATATAAGGCAACTTTACTCACAGAACCATCACGATTCTCCTTCTCCAACAAAATTGGGTTCACGTCGAAGTACTTTATGTCTTTGAATCTACCGAAAATATTCAAGGCACCCGCTTCATGGAAGATATCCACAGCAGTGCTGTCCTAAAAAGATAACAATATGTTTAAAAGCTATTACGGTGCAACAGAAGTCGTCATGATTGCCATTGATTGTAAAAATAGGGAGAGATACCGTCAGATTCTCATCATCAATGTTAGCTCTCTTAAAATGGAAGACTTCAAAGTTGTCCTCTCCTTTCGAAGTGACCTTCAGCGAGGTCTCTGGACCTGACATACAGTATTCTCGGATCAATCTCATCACTCGAATCTGGGTACGACGACTCGGTTCACTTTCATGGAAGAGATCTCCACCTACAATATACAAAACTAGATAAGGATAATAACGGTCTACCCAGCAGAATAAAGTCGCATTCATTTTCCTTTGCTTTCTGTAAGACCTCTTCAAACGATCGAAATGAATCTTCGTACAGATATTGTTTTATCTCTCCATACCCACAATGGGAATCAGAGGCGATGAGGATCTTCATTTGTTTGAGAAAAGAGCATCTACTTGATAGGTTGGGAAAGGACCAAAGACTAAAATGTAGCAATTTAAAGACACCGATGACTGGCAAAAATATAAAGCTAGTATTATAGAATGGCAATTCCAAATTGGCTTACACAAACTTTTAAGCTCTGGATCTTCCGAAATCTGAGATCTCGGATTTTTTAAAAGAAATTCGCGAAGTTGTCACATAATTTTTGAATTCAAGCTTTGCCGCCAAAATTTTACGAAACGAATCGAGAAAATCGGTCAGAGCGACGATTTTTTAAATATTTTTTGCTTTATTTTATGTTAATTTTGATTCTCGTTGTATTTACGATTGATGAATGTTGCTGCTTGTCTAATATTATAACCAGTTAGTGTTGTGTGACAGAGTACATTTTTCGTAGTGAAAAAGGAAAGGCTTTAATCACAAGTCTCTCCGCCCCGGAACGCCGAAGAAAAGCTCTGTTCAAGGGTCATTTTGTTTTTTCTATTCGTCAGATTATAATATTTTCGGTGACGTTGTCCGAAATGCTGAAGCTGTTCTCAGTTTCTGCTAGATCCTCTCGTTTTCTTAGTACTTCGTGTGTTTGCAACGGTCCAATTCAAAATGTAACAATCGTAGGATCAGGATTGATGGGTTCAGGAATTGCCCAGGTTTGTTTGGACTTTGTACCTTATTTTTATCTTAATTTAGGTGTCGGCACAAGCAAATATAAATGTTGTTTTGGTGGATCAAAATGAAAAAATTCTTGATGCAGCTCAAAAAAGAATTCAGAAGTCTTTGCAAAGGGTGGCCAAGAAGAAGTTTGCCGACAACCAAACAGAGGCAACAAAGTTTGTCGATGAGACTTTGAGCAAAATCAAAGTGAACTCAGATTTGAATACCGCCGTCCAGAAATCTGATCTTGTTATTGAAGCCATCGTTGAGAACATTGCTGCCAAACAGAAGTTGTTTAGCCAAGTGGAGCAAAATGCTAAGAGGTAATTTGTATAAATAATTCGAATTTTATATGTCTAATTCTCCATGCTGATGTCAAATTTGTTTCAGTGATGTTATCTTGGCAACCAACACGTCTTCCCTTCGTCTTGCTGACATCGGTCAAAACATCAAAAACCAGGCTAATTTTGGCGGCCTCCATTTCTTCAACCCCGTTCCAGTTATGAAGTTATTGGAGGTCGTGAGACACGACAAAACCTCTGAGCAGACATTTAAAGACCTCGAAGCCTTCGGGAAAACTGTTGGAAAGGTTACTGTAGCATGCAAGGACACCCCCGGATTCATCGTCAACAGACTTCTTGTTCCATACATGTACGAGGCGTTAAGATTAGCTGAAAGAGGTGATGCTTCGGTCAAGGATATTGATGTGGCCATGAAATTGGGGGCTGGTTATCCTATGGGACCTTTCGAATTGGCTGATTATGTTGGTCTGGATACCTTGAAATTTATCCAAGACGGCTGGGCCAAACAATATCCCAATGATCCTCTTTTCAAACCGTCTCAGCTGTTGGAGAAGTTGGTGGCCGAAGGAAAATTAGGAGCAAAATCTGGAGAAGGATTCTATAAATACAAGAACTAGATAACGTTATATGTAACTTTTTTCTAAATAAAATTTTACTTTTATTAGCGACACTTTTCCCGTGAAAGGTCACACTTTTCGAGTCGTACCCGCCCGACCCCCGACGGTGCCAAAACCAGTGAGACGGATAAAATTCATAGTCCCCAATTTCCCTCGAGGGCACGGAACGTGGTGAGATATCAACAAAGACTCACATTTAATGTTTTGTCATGGACGAGTTCAGGATCGTGTTGGCGAGGTCGGAGCCGGTTTTCTTTCCAGGTGAGGTGGTGGAAGGATACGTTTTGGTTAGACTCCGAGAACCAATTAAGGCCAGACAAGTGGTCGTATCATTGTCTGGAAAAGCTAAAACAACATGGACGATGTGGGAACAATACAGTGCGTAGGTGGAAGGGTGTACAATCACTACAACAGTTATAGCAATCGAAGTACAAAAAGCGAAGCAGTCCCTTATTGGGCCGAGTTGATCTATGTGGATTTGACGAATACGGTTTGGACGCCTCCTCCGACTTCCAACAGTTTAGCCGCGGGCGAAAGGAAATTTCCATTTAGCTTCTTATTGCCGTCAAATTCTCCGCCAACGTTTGAAGGTAATCTGAAAATCACTGTACATTTGGCATTCAAGATGTTCTTAAATGTTATTTGTCTTTCAGGAACTGTCGGCTTTATTCGTTACTCGTTGAAAGCAAAGATCGACCGTCCATGGCTCTTCGACCACAAAACTTATGTTGGGTTTACTGTAACGCCGCATTTTGACCTCACTTCCTTGACTTATGCCTCACTTCCCATTTACAAAACCGTTTGCAAACAACTCGGGACACTTTGGTTTAAACATGGGACCATTGAGGCAAAGGCAAGAAATATTTTGCCTTTATAAACAGAAGTTTCGCTTACGTTAGGTCACATCTACTTAAGAGTGAAATGAGTTTGTTTCGTTGAGCAAAGTTCATTCATTTAATTGTTTGCCTAAGGTCATTTTTATTGTCTCTCCCCGAGAACATTGGCATCAAACTGATAATTTAAAAAACCTCTTATCCAATCCGGAAAATCGTTTTTATTTTCAGATCCGTCTAAATAAAAGTGGATTTGTTCCCGGAGAGAGTATTGTGCTGCAAGTGGAAATCAAGAACAATGCGAACAAAGACATCACTCGGCTCGAGTCATCTTTAGTCCAATATAGTTATTACACCGCTCATCGGCATGCTACTCGATTACATTATGGTCATGCTCAGAATAAGGACATTGAACATAAAACTGAGACTAGAGTAGTTGTCCAATATGTTGAGGAATACAAGATACCAAAGAAAGGAGCAAGTTCTTATAAGAGAATGCTGGCCGTTCCTCCAGTGGTACCTTCGTTTAACGTTTGCGAGATAATACAAGTCAGTTATTATTTAAAAGTAAGTGCCATTGGGCCTGTTGGATGGATGTTTAGGTGAAGATTGTGGCCAAAGGAAAGTTATCTAACACCGTAAGTGGCGAAGTCCCAGTTTTAATTGGAACAATACCATCAAGGTCATCCTTGAGTACAAATGAGATCCCACAGAGAAATTACCTGGCCCCTCCGCAACCTTCTCTTCCTTCAGAATCAGGTATCATTCCAACCTCTGATACTTATAGCTTCATTAATTTAGATCCACCTCTGAATTATGCCGACTGTTTGTTCGGAAAGGGAAGAGTACCAGACGATCCCGACGAAAACGTCATCGACTACACTCCCAAGTATATATATTACAGTAATATTCCGTAATAAACTCGACAGCTCATTTTTATCTAAAAGTAATAACAGGAGAAAAATATTATGGTGACATTCCGCATGTGTTCTAATCATTATTTTACTATCTGAAGTTTCGCCAGCTTTCTTCCCAAGCCGTAAAAACGAATCAAAACTGTACTGGTTCATTAAAAAAAGTATAGCATCAAATTTGTGCAACACATTCCGAAGTCTGATATATACCCTAAAACTTGCCCTTTCCCGTGAAATTTGTCTAGCACCCTTGAAGGAAACCTTAGTTATCTTCCTTGATGGCTTCCACCCCAAAAAATCTCTCAAAACGCCAGGTAAGTCGAAAGATTACAGAATTCCCTTATAATTGTCGCCCAAAAATTTTTAAAACGCCGATAGCGCATTGAAAGTGCACAGTTATAAAAATTGGCACTCCGGGATTGGGTACCTCCTGAGAGGACACAATTTGCCTTAGGGCAACAGCCCACTCAGAATCGATACCTCATTTTTCATTATCGGACATTATATTTTTTATTTTTATCAGTTTCGATCATTAGGGATTCAAGAAGCTTTTGCGATCCAGGCAGATACCCATCCCGGTTCACAATTTGCCTCATCAACCCAATTTCCATACAGCCCCTCCATCCAATAATTATTTGACATTTTGTCTGACGAAACTTCACTATTGACTGAAAACAAAAAATTTTTTTATTTTGTATTTTATTGTTAGTTTTTAGTAGATAAGAATGTCGAAGAGGCCTGTAACCGCTAAGACTCCGGCCCAGCCAACGGGACACTCAAGGAGGATGGATCCAATCGAAGAAGAACTGCAAGATGCTGGATCTTCGGCCTCAACTCCTCCAGCACAGATGGTTGCTTCGGAGCCATCTCAAACAACAATCTCTAGAGCATCCTCTTCGACTGCCGTACATCGAATAGACCACAAACGCCCATCTTCGTTGAAGGATAGGTCGAATTTTATTAACCATAAACCATTGCCATTTCCGACGAGTAATAATCATTCAAATCCGCCAACGTCAATACAAACGACGGCAATTAATCAGTCCGCCTCTATTAATGAACTGTTTATGAATATGCCTTTCTCTGATTCTACAAATCCAGAAGTTCTTAGCCCTGCTAGTTATGAGTATAAGAAGTAAGACGAATACTTTTAGTTTATATTATTTGCTGTTTAGGAATAAGAAGATTGTGAATAATTTCGACTCCACAGTTCATTTCTTCAACAGCCCCGAATTGGACTTTTTCATTGTTTCCAAAGACGACTTTCAGTTTTATAAAATGGAGTATGAACTTGATTACGAACCAGTTGTGGAATTATTCAGAGAACAAAAGTTTAGAAGTTGTCAGACTGATCCAATTGAGGTGAGCCTTTATTTTTATCTTCTATTCTTTTAGTATACTTGTCAATGTGTAGCACTGGACAATACAGTGTTTAATAATATTGCATTTGGATTCAACAATGGTGACATCTTTGTAACCTCGGCTTTTTCTGAAAGAGAACCTGGAAGAGAGTAAGTGTAACATAAATAATTGTATTTCTTTAGTTGGTACAATGAGTATCATATTCGGATGAATCACAAATGCGAAGCTCTTGTTCATTTAGCATGGGATAAGTCGAAGAATGGAAAAGGATATCTTTGTGCTGCTTATGAAAGGTAAGAATCGTTACCTATTTGTTGATGTATGAATTTAGGGGCCGAGGAAATGAACATCTGATCAATCTATTTGACATTAACCAAGGTCAACAGCGAGATCTCTTTTGCGAACGGCAACTTTCCGAGACTATTCATGACATGACTTTCTTGGAGTAAGTATACCTAGAATAATATAATTTTTGTTTTAGTCTTGAGTTGACAACATTGATGGTCAGTTGTTCTAAGAACTTCCGTTTCATTGATATTAGAGAGAGGACGGGATTTATGAACATTACCAGTGTGAATGTGCCTTTGCTGAAGGTCGCTTTTGAACCTTATAATAATGTGCAATTCGCTGGTGTAAATGGAAACGATGTCACTATTTATGACAGGAGGTTCCTGAGTAAAGCTCTTTATGAATTCGAAGTTGGGGTAAGCTGTGCGGATGATAATTCAATCGTTTGTTTTTAGCCCAAAGACTTGAAGATCACAAATATTGAATACAACCCCAATCGATACTGTAATATATCATGTTCGTCCACGTCTTCTGGGATTGTATATGATCTCGATATCTCTCCAGCAGTTGCTTATTCGGATCATATGGCAGAAGGAAAAACTGTGGATGCCATGAAGCAGGCCGTCACCAGATACGCCCAAAAGTTTTCTTATGGAGTCAATGAAATTGTATGGGTTTTAAATTAATTTTTAATGGCTTTAGAATACATCACTTAAACAAGTGCAAGACTTTACTTGGTCTCACAATGAGGAGAATCTTCTTTTGGTGATCCCACCAAAATTGGAAATAGTCGAAGATCAGGAGATTCCAGATCAATTACTCTTCAAGACAGTTGTTGTAGATCATAACAGAAACAACGCTTGTTTCCCTCCAGATGGATCCATTGTTTTCTGCTCGGCGAACTCTGTTGAGAGAATAAAACCTAAACCGAGGATTCATACTCAACGAAAGAAGGCGGTTGGATTTTGTGATTCAAATGATCCTGAAAGTCCGACGGAATGTGAGAAAATGGAATCAGAATGCATTGGAAGACTCCATTCGGAGGATGGTCGGGTCCGTGTCAGAGATATACAACACCATCTCCCCTTCCGGGGTACCCATTCAGGCGCCTCTAATACGGTAATCGAGAAAGATCTTCAGTTTTGGTTCTCGCGAGGTGATATCAATAGGACTTCTTATTCTCGAGCTTTGAAGGGATATGGATTTGGAAGGACTGCGGGATCAGCCAGAGCGTTGATTGAGAACAGTGATCGGGCTATACGAGATGATAAAGATGAAAGTGATTGTCTCAAGGAATGTTGGAAGTTACTTATTCGAATCTATATAATTGAAGCTTCGCATCGTGTACAACAGAAATACGGAACGCTGTATGTTTATTAGTTCAATGTCTTAATTATGTGTTCATTTAGATTCCCTGGAGTTCATAGATTGGCCAGAAAAATGAAGTCATCAACAATGGTTAAAGATGATCCCGTTACTTTCAGAAATAGATATTATTTGAGTAAAAACCGAGATGATATTCTCCGAACTTGCGGCTGGACATCCTTGGATGATCATAATGGACTAGCTACTCGATTGGAAAGACTGATGAATACAAATAATGTTGAGGACAAGTTCCGGGCTGCCACCATGGCCATGTTTGCATTGCAAGGACCGGCGTGCAAAACGGTAGGTGTATCTTGATTTGAATTTATGTATTTTAGTACTTGAACAAGACCGTCGAATATCTTCGTATGGTTGAGTTTACTGCAAATCATTCCCCATTTATGATCCAGCGATATCAACACATGGTTGACCTCGTGATCAAAGCCCTGGAAACTTATGACGGGATCCGAATTCAAAACTACGATTCATTATTGAGGGAGATAGACCAGCCATATCTCATGGCCATGGTCAGATTTATTGGACGAAGACAACACACCTATTTATTAATGCAAAGAGAAATTATGGCGATCAATGGGATGTCCGTGTCTGATAGGATTGCGTTCGCCGCCATCCATATGGACGATCAAGTCTTTACGGAATCCTTATCTCGCCTTAACAGCATGGTATTAAAGAGTGACAATCCTTTGGCAGTGTTACTTATCAGTGGATTGGATGATCACAAACAGTCTCATATCGCAATTCAGACATACCTCGAGCAAACTAATGACATCCAGACGGCTGCGTTATTGCTTTGCGCTGGAAATTGTTTTAGAAGAAGTAAAATTTGGGAAAGCTATGACATGAGGAAGAGTGTCAGGGAAAGGATAACAATTGCAATGTAAGCAAGTAAAGTGTTTTTGTATGCTTTTCAGAACAAAGAATGCGCTCAAGAATACCCGTAAATATTCACTCCAAATTGTCCTGCAGTTTATGCAATGGCTTCAAGCATCTCAACTTATCCTTCAGAAGTCTTTTATTATGACTTTTTTGAGGAAGAAACTAGAATTCTCCAAAACTGATATGGAAGTCAAAGCAAAGTTGGCTCAGGTGAGGAGTTCTTTATTTTTACCGTTTTGTTTAGAGTATTATTGCTTGCAATTTCTGTGGTAAGCCCATCTTGCCCTATATCAGTGGGGAAGAATCAATGTTTGTCCAAAAAGCAAATAGTCAGAGAAAAATGGGCCCTCCGGGATCAGCTTCTGGCCAACGAACTTCCCATCCACCACCTCCGAGGACGAATGGATGTCCCCATCACGATTGCTCCAAGCCTCTTCCATGTTGTACCATATGTAAAAAGAGTTGTAACCAACAAGTGGACGTCCATTCCATTAATATGCACATGGATGACTGGTTTATTTGGTGTACTGTAAGCTGAAAATTATTTTGATTCATAATGTTTTTTAGAAATGTTGCCATGGCGGGCACTTGAAGCATCTGAGGGAATGGTTTGACAACTATGACCTCTGTCCGTCAGGCGGATGCGATTGTGAATGTCCAAAGTTGGATACAGTATTCAAAGCGAGTATGAGATCAAGGAAGAAAATGGCAAAAGAAGTGGATATCCTTGAAGGGACTAAATTGAGGACTATCTCTGGATATCTCCAACCGATCGATGACGAAGATGTAGAAGAAGAACAGCTGCGAATTCTGAAGAGATTAGCATCCAGGGAAGGAAAGGCTCCTTCTAGTCAATCAACGATTAAAAGAAACAGACGTAAGAGTAGCACAAAGCCCCTTCAAAGACTTGATCCAGAGTCTCAGCCTCCTCTCTATCATCCTATGATCCCAGAAGTTGTTTTATCTGGGTTTATTGCTCAAGAAGTGCAACGAACAGCATCAAATGTTGGCTTATCTTCGGACGAAACAGACGACGAATGTGATACTTTGAAGGCGGACAGTCCTAGGGATGAAGTTTATGAACCTTCTTCATCTTTAGATTTGGCCAGACCCAAAAGAAGAGTGCCGGATAAAAGATCGATCAGTGAATGCATTACGGACGATAACAATGGGGACACGAAGCCGCGGAGTAACAGTTCCTTGGAAGAGAAAAACATAGGGTATATAAAATGGCCATACGTGACAAGAAACTTCTGGCCAATCAAATCTGTTGTCTCTACGGAATCCCAGATCAGACCCAATTTACCCGGAGGGCACAGCTTAAGTCAAGAAAAATCGGTTAATCAAAAACTTGTTCAAGCGAAGAAAGCCCCGGCTAATGCCAAATTCAGCGAGCATATTTTCATTCTACCTCAAAAGCAGCGCCAATCGGGATATTCTACAAGTATTCAACGAAACAGACTACATCAAGCAATTGTCAGCCAAGCAATTTATGAACAAGTAGAAGTAGAACAACAACAATTGGTTGAACAAGCCCAGAGACTACAGTGGACAGATGTGACCCATGAAGTTGGAGAGATTTCAAGCGCCTCAGAAGATGATGATGAATTTAAAGAAGTGGATAAGTTGGTCAGATACAATCAGAGAGTTTATAACGAAGCTCGGGAACATGGAAAGAATCAGAAGAAACGAACGCAGAAGGATCTTCAGAATATTAGAAACAAGTTGGGATCTCCAAAACAAGTCCAACGAAAAGTCAGCGAACCTTCGAGGTTGCCTTCAAAATCAACACAACAGGTACAAGAAGATGAGATGAAGGCGCAAAGTCAATCTCCAAACAGGAAGAATCCTCGATTCAATTAAAGTTTGGTGCTGCAATCTTCATTCTCACAGACTACGAAACGTATATGGTGCAAGGTTATATCATTGTTTACAGTTTACTTCTAACGTCCATTCATCTTCTCTCAACCTTTTAGACTTTGATGTTGTAATGATCGATTATTTTGTTGTTTGATTTATCACTTTAATTTAGCTACAGATATTTTTATGTATATGGTGGTACATATTTGTATATACGACATTGTTTTTATTTGTTTCTAAATTTGTAAATTCCATTAATTTTATTTCGATATTTCAATGATAGAAGTTTATTTATTTTAACAAACATGTGGAAAGACTCCCGTTTACAACAAAAATGTACATCAGACAAAGCTGCTCCGACCCCCTTCTCTTCTACGGCAAGTGCAAGTTGTTCAAGGCCAATCAATTGGTTTTCGTAAATAAAAGAACATGCCTGAAGGAAGAAATCGAGCCGTTGCTAGATAGACTGCACAATCAGCCCCTCTTTCCGGGGTGAAGATCCCCTTGAAACCAGTCATTCGTGTCGCAACTGCACCAGGACAACACTAAAAATAGAATTGTATTATGATTGCGCCATTAATCACACTTACGCAATTGACGAGGATCTTCTTGGCCTTGAACTCCCGAGCTTGGATCATGGTCAGGGCAATCTCCAACGCCTTCGAAACACTGTATGCCTGTTTTGGAAAGGTCCCATCTCCAACAGGAAGCCCTTTCTGACAATGTTCCTTATAGATCTTGATCAGTTTATGAACATCTTCATAGGTCGAAGTGGGACTGGCTACTAGATCAATGTATTCGTTCTTGTAGGCTCCTCTCATCACTCCCGCTTGGCTACAGATATTGATGATTCTAAAATTGATGATTAGAAGCTTTACTGCTGTACTCACCGACCACGCTGACGCATTATTGGAGCCAAATAATCGGTGATTCTTTTGGTTCCATAATAATTTACATTCAATGTGACTTCAGCTTGGATGTCTAATGGTGTGGGATCGTTGTTCTAAAGAATGAATTAATACTTTTTTTAAAACCGACTTTGTAAGCAAATCCAGCATTATTGATGAGAATATCAAGACCGTCATGTTCCTTTTCCAAATGTTCTGCAAACATCTGACAACTCTCCTCATCGGTTATATCCAGGGGATGTAGACGGATCTCTGCGTGTTTTTTATTCATTAGTTCACAATCCAGTTTCTTGAGGACCCTCTCTCCAAAAACAACATCCCTTCCTGCAAATATGATCCTTATTTTTCGACGCAACTTACCTGTCATATAGATGATGTCATTGGGTAATGTCTCCGCCAACACTTTCACGGTGCCGCAGCCGATCCCCCGTGTACCGCCGGTGACAACAACAACCTTCTGACTTTTTTGCAACACCATTTTCGGACAGTGGCGCGGTTCTTCGACTGACTTCTTTGGTATGTGTTAATGTTTCCGCGCTGGGTTTGGTTTACAACGGACGTCCGTTAGAAGGAGAGGCGGAACGCTCGAGTGTGCAAGCTGAAGAATTACGCCTGGCCATCACATGGTGATGAATCGAACCCGTACCAACTCAGAATTCATCGCACGTGGTGATCAAGCAAATTGTGGGGGCAAAGTTTGGAACCGGTTGTAAAGCAACACCAGAAGCGACCATCGAAAAGGAGTTTATAAATTACAACTTTAGCAACGGTTTAATAAACAAATGGGTGAAAGAAAAGTAAACCAGCTCAAAAATAAAACTTTATTTTTGCTAGCCAGAATCTACGAATGTATATAAATTGATATCATGGAAAAGGAATACCCGGAGAACAGAGGAATTACCAGTAAAAGCAATAAAATAAAAGTGGTAATATGTGTATCACCGGATAAGAAATGCTAGATTAATCAGAGGGCTTTCTGAAGCCGGCCCATCTGGAAAAAGTGATTATATCGAGGCTGGGAATACGATGGCCAAAGGCGAGGAGCATCATAACTCGGTCCTTGGAGATGAGAAGTACATTACGATAGAGCCAGACCTCTCCACAGGGTACGTAATGACTCCTGGCTGATACCCGATCACTTAGTTTTCTTGCACAATCGATGATTAGACGGTCATTATTCTGGAATTAAATATTAAGTAGCCAAATTTTTTAAACTCAAAATCCACTTACAGTCTCGTCGAGCCTTTCATAATAGTCTGGATGGAAGTCGTCCACATCTCCATTACAAAGTAAAACTTTCACATTTGATTGAGTGATTGTTTCGAAGAGATTCAACGTTTTCTGAGCTCCCTCACTAACAATCTTGGCTCTTCTTTCATCTTTCTCATCTCCTGTCAGAGCTGTTTTATTTCTCAATCCTCTTAATTCACTCAGAACCGGAGTGGGGATCAGTATTGTGAGAGCCATGTCTTTCATCAACTCCACCACATAAGGTAACGCATCAATGAAGACGTTGGTGTCTATAACCAGATACTGAGGTTTGATGACAACCACAATGTTCCTGACTATCCCTTCGCCCTCTTTAGCATCTTCTAGACCTTGAGCCAGCTCCACCAGTTCAGCCAATTCTTTTGCCTGCTCAGTTGGGACTTCAGTTCTTCTTCGATTCACACATTCAATGATTTCGTTTAGAGGCACTGGCAACATGGACGGTAGCTCAATATACTCAGATTCGGGCACAAGAACACGAGTGGCATCGGACACTCCTCGGAATCGACCATTTTCGTAGGTAAAAAAATCATTCAATCCAGCCACTTTTTTCAGCGAGTCATAGAGACAAAAGAGTCGAACATCAACCTGAATCTGAAAGCAAAGATTCATCAACTGACTTCTTTAAAGATGGCTGGAATTACAGCTTGAATATTGTAGTAGAAGGAGGAGTCAGTCGTCTTGAATACCACCTTTTCTTCTTCTTTCCCAAGTCAAATAACATAATAAGACACTTACGTCCATCGAGGGAGTTGTCCGGTCGTGCATTTCCAGGTAGAATCGGGGAATATTCGAAGCAAAGATTGGAGAGGAACCATACGAATTCAGAAGTTCGGGTATCAGTACAACCAACGTGTTGTCCTTTTCTAACATATTTAAACTATTTATATCCAACATATGAACTTACCTTCTACATTAATATATAAAAGCTCTTTTTCTATCTCCCCAACAGTATTACCAAGTGTTTCCATTTCTGGCCATAGATCCGCCAACAAATTTGTGTCTAATGACCATTTCCTTTTCCATTCCGCGACCTCAGAGAACAGAGAAAATCGAGACATCCAGTAAGTTAATATTATAATCGGAATAAGGAACTTTATTGTTTCTGTCTCCATATTCCCATTTAGTAGGCTCTCTTTCAGGTCTGCTGCTTTTAGTATAATATTGAGTTGCTTAGCAATCACGGCACAATATTCGACTATTAATCTGACGGCGGTTCGAAGTCTAATCCTCGTTTCATCTGTTTCAATATTATCCGCACAGACAGTGGCCACAGAGATGAGGAATCGTGATAGATGTACAAGATGAGATAAGTCGACCATTTTCGTAGCGATCCCACAACTCAGACCGCCCATGGCAATAATCACATTCTCCTCGAAAGAATCAAGGTCCAGACCGTTTAGTATCTTGTATCCCATAAAAGTAAGAAGACGAATGCCACTCCAATAAAACTGAAACCAGAGATTCATTAACTGTCATATGATGACTTACAAAGTATTTAAATTCCAATTCCTGTCCCCTGGAGGTATATTTGTGTAGATTGTTGGCCAATCTTCTGGCCGTATCTGGGTCAAAGAGAGGATCATTTACTCCATCTGGAAGAAGCCACCTTTGCTTGGCACTACTTTTTATGGGACTCCTTTTCCTACAATTGGCATTGAAAACATCATCGTATGAAGCCGCAAAAATTGGGTAGAATAATGAATACTAAAACGTAAAATAATAATATAAACAAAACAAATGCTTCTTACCAGTCTGCTTAGATTGCGCAATTCCAGGGAAATACTTCTATTGTTGGTATCATCTCTCATGTAAGTGTATAAGGCAAGCAGATTATTCTCAATATGATTGGTCTGGAATAAATCGTATCACAAACATATTGGAACCTACATCCAAAGAGTTCTTGATGGCAAGGAAAGGCGAACTCTTATCGGGTCTAATCATCGAGGCTTTGATGAAAAAGTTAATATAAAACGTGAAAAAATCGGAAGGAAAGGCGCTATCGACGGGTGGAGTGACCTTAACACGGAATGTTTTGGCCAACGATAAGTGAATGTAGCCATGGGACATAAAGTCCGAGTATAGGAAAGAACTGATCAGCTGAAAAGAGACCACATTGTTTTTATGCAACCTTCTATAATCATCGGCAAACATGTTCTTACGTCAAATGACTGTGTCCCATTAGACTTTTTTTCAAGTTTATCCAGAACAATCAATCCGATTCGATCTGACGACAAATCCCGGGGCAAAAGAAAGTCCCAATCTCGGTCTTCCACAACCAACCTCAATTTGGAAATGAAATCATCATGCAATTTGAGTGCCTCCAATGCAAAGATTTTGAAACGTGTCCGAAGTAGCTCCGTGTGATGATCTCCGTCGCCTCCCGGAGACTGAGCTTTCTCCTTCTGGTGCTAAAAAACATATGCTATTCTAAAGCTTTCTTACCTTTAGGAACATTTTCTCAAAAGCCGACGCAAACTTGCTAAGGATGTTGAACTTGAAACCGCTCACATCCTTCCCACTATTCACAAGTTCGATAACACATGTATATATGAGTGAGAGAGCCCTCAGACTAAAACAACATTTCATAAACAATTTTATATTAGAACATACCACTTATTAGTGGCCTCCTTGAAGTCAGCTCGATCAGAGTTCTTTCCTGCCCTCTCCAGCAATCTCAGACAATCCTCCGTCTCCGATTCTAATGAAATTTGTGGAGTTTTTATCTTCAGCTTACTGACCTCACTAAAAACACTAAACCATATAATATATAATCAGTTGTATTACCCAACCACAACTTCTTCGGTTGATTTCCCCGGTCTCTGCAGTAATGTTATCTTGGTCTTTTCTTTTTCTTTCTTCCGCAAGGGATTCTTCAAAACTCTGATTGTTTTTTCTCCATTGTCCTCACTGAAACGCAATGTTTCTATTATAATACCAACCATACTTACTTGAATTTAACAACAGTCACGTTTTGTTTCCTCAGATCTCTACATTTATCGCTTAGTTGTACATGATCTGGGTAGATGTTTTTGGCAGACAATTGTGATCTTTTACTAACAACAAGAGAGTTACGGAAATCAAACAAGAGAGCTTTGGAGGCATCGTCGGTCGAATAAAACACCTTTTCTAACCGCCAACGGAGATTCTCATTCCACAACGATGCTTCCGTTGGTTCAAAAAATAAATTCAAAGCAAATTCAGGTTGCTAAATAAAGATGGAATAACTAATAACAACTATTGCTTACCAATAAGTAATTTTTGTCCAAGTTCCGGCGCTTTGGTCGACTTCCGTGAGATCTCGGAGAATTCTTTGGTCGACTTACATCTTTTCGAACATCACTAAAAATTATAGTGAATGAGAAGGAGAACTTACTCTTCTTGGCACACAACGGAAATGTCCTCGAAAGAATCAATATCATTTGCTATCATAGCCAGATCTTATGCGATTATTAATAGACCTCATGAGAAGGCTGAGCGACTTTCCGGAACAGCTAAACTTTGAAACTAATATCTAAACAATATAACAATTAAAAACAAATGCAAGAAAAATTTAACGGTTCTATAAACCGCTGAAACACATGAATTGAGACAATAGCTTGCTGATATATATTTATTTTACATCACACCGCACTATTTACACTTGTGATTCCTATGATATGCATGGCAAGATAAATTTCGTTAGTAAATATACACATATTTTGTTAATCTAGATAATTGTGGAACATCTCCAGATTGGAACAAAGCAAAGAAGCATTGAGACGAGCCTTGTTTAACAACTGATGCAGTTGAGTCAACGAGTCCAATCGAGCCTCGGCATGAAGACTGGCAATGGAATAAGAGTTATTCGGAGTTGGAGTCATTTGATATGCAGTTAGGAAAAGGCGATCAATGGACACGTAGAAACTGAAGAGAACATCTGATGGAGGAGCGGGCTCAAAGTTATCCACGCATGCCGAATGGAAGAGCTCTTGGTAAGTACGAAGTTCAGGAGCAAAGAGACTTTGTAGACACTCATTAAGTTGTTTAATTACATCTTTGAGAATGTTACATAGTAATTGAGAGGTTTCTAATGTATAAACCGCTCCTTTCGTCGCTTCGTCATAACTGGCCCTTCCCTAAAAGAATAAAACGTTTATTTTGGCACTCACCTTTTGTAAAGTCCCCATGGTCCTAACCACTAATGCACTGCATGCCTGAAGCTGAGGGATCTTGAAGTGATTGACACATCTGGACTTGTACACGCCCCCATTGGCCCTAATATGTTTCATTGATACCTCAGCCAATGTAAGGGTATCTGCAATAAGTGTAACCCGACCTGAAAGGGCATCTCGATTTGCATGAGCCACCAGGTTGGCTGTTTTTGGCTCGGGCTCAGACTGCCTCAGAGGCGGAACCCTATTCAACTTCTTGACTGCGTTGAGACGACATGATATGTCAAACAAAATAGATTCGAGCTGATCAAGAACTTGGAGGGCCGAATGACTCTGAACCCAACAAATTTCGGCCTGAATACAAGGCTCCAGGGTGCTAAAAAAATTTATTACCGTAATACGAAATCAGTCACAAGGCACGAAGAATCAAAAAATATCACAAATTGAGTTCTAGAATCAGAAGAGCTCTCATGAGATCTCCAATTTTTGACCAATTGAAAAAATAAGTTTTATGACGATCTGCGCCCGGGTTTCTTCTAGTTTCTAATTGATTTTTATACGAACATTTTTCCGGCCATGGACGCGTCCACAATCTTTTATAAAGATTGTGGATTTCGTTGACGATGGCCTTTGATCTTTATTGTTTTATGTAGAATATTATATTATTCATTTGGGAAAGTTAGAATGTACTATAATTTATTAGAAAATTATTACTTGTACCTGTAATTAGAGACCCATTTTGTTGATTGAGACGTTATTGTCTGATTTGGATTCAGAGAATTTGGAAGTGGTGGAGGTTTGAGAAGACTGTCTAGATAAGGGATACGTTCTTAAAACATGAACGGGAGAAGAAATCGTTAAAATTGAAGAGGAAGGCGCGTATAAGTTATGGAACCCATCCTCGCGCGGTACAAAGTTGTGTGAGTTTACACGAGGAATGTAGATAGGCTCACTGGGGAAGCATTTTAATATATCATTTTTATATCGACGGAAATTAAATATTGAAAGAAAGACGGGAAGAATAACTAAACCATGCAGGACACCTAAAGTAATGACCAACATTATAGTTTTGAGGAATGATCGGAACACATAACTCTCTGTGGATGACATAAACGATACCCCCAGTATTGTGGATGATGCGCTTTGTAGAATTGGTGGACCAACTGCATACAAAGCCGATCGGACTTTCTCCTTTACATCTTCTTCAAGACTCTAAATTTGGAAAGAATAATACGATACTTTTAGAGATTACCTTGGCATAATGATAGGTTAGATGAGCAGCAAAGTCCACACAGAAACCAATACTCATGACAATTGTGACCATAGATATGAAATCCAATCTGACCGAGCAATAAGTCATGAAACCGAGGATTCCCAGATTAATACTTCCGATACTTAATGTCACCCAAAGAGCCGCAATTGGTTCAGGGATCAACAGTAATGACACGAGGATTACCACAAGAGCAGCAATGGCAATCGATGACAATGTTCCAGGAAGAACGGCGTTATATTGTTCAGCAAACTAACGAAAGTCAATATAAGACAGTAGATTACCTGAAAGAAGTCCGCATAAACTCCTGTAGGAATTTGACTGGTCTCAGCCAGTCGTCTGAAGAGATGCATTGCTTTGGATTGGTTGGCCGAGCCCACAAATCGAAGTTGGACTGGGATTCTGGTGGCTTCAAGATAACCTTTATCAGCTGTGAATCTGACATCTCTGAAAATAAGGATAACTTATCCTGTACTTGTACGTACCTTTTGTATTTGTAAAACTGGGGCAGTTTCAGGAAATTGTTTTTGAGATTATAGATAAACGAGGTCGAATTTAGATCTCTTCCATTTTTCTCCATAAATTCTAAGAAGGATCGGAGCCTAAAGAGTTATATTGTAATCCCTTAGTAGTAGTTGTAATAATATCGTTAATAATTCTACTATAGCTTACCAACAGTCGCTGGCTCCAGAGTACTCAGTAAACTCGTACAATTGGATCTCATCGTATAACATACTCCAGAGCTTTTTATGACCAGTATTTAGGTGAGACAGATTATACATCCAAACATGCAGATAACTTCCGTATTCTAAAGAGGGCTTTCTATAATTTTAATTTACTTACCTGAAAAATATTTCTCGACATCTTTCAGGGTTTTTTTGCCATAAGAATTGTCAGGAAGAAGATCATATGGTTCCAATCCCATCTTCAGATGAAGACATCCATAAGTTGCTGTCATCTAAAATAAGGTTAATACGTTCCGAGGTAAACTTACCAAATAGAGAATAAATCCGAAAACGATGACGGTTCTGACGTAAGGATTCATAACAAAATCAGTGTATTTTGTACGGAAAAAAATGGCCAAACAAGTGTTGGTCTCTTTTTTAATGATTTCCTTATTGGATGGATAATATTTGAGAGGTGGCATATTGGGAGGAAGAGGTTTGGTGGTGATAGGGACAGTCGGTTGGAACGTCAGACAGTTTCTTCGTTCGCATTCTCTTTTACAGGTATAAATCATGGTGGCAGCGAAGAATGTCAGTTGATAAATATAGGTGAAAACAACAGCTACAACTGCATATAGGCAGAACATCTGAACTGATGGGAATGGGGTGAAACATCCAACAATAAAAGAGATAAAATCTGTCAGAGAGGTTACTGTAATGGAGACAGCCGCATCACCAAAGGCTTCTGATAATCGGTCTTCGAATCGAAGCTTCTCATCTGTAGCTCTCCATGATGATAAAATTATAAAGACATTGTCCACACCAACAGCTAAAAGAAGTTAAGTTTGAAAATAAATAAAATCAATATGAAATTCAAGAATGGGATCAAACATACAAAAAACAATAAACGGCATTGAATAGGCGATACTGGTGATCTTAAATCTCAATAACAACAACAATCCAACTGCACTGATGATGGCCATAGCTGCGTTCAAAACTCCTCCAATAGCCAACCATGGGCGAGATCTGATCCAACTTTTGACACAACAACACATTACAGTATACAATGAGACCACCAGAAAACAAGGGATCAGCATGTGGATCAATTGCTCTCGATCTCTGGCCGATTCTTCGGCCAGAGTTTCGTATGTCCACCATGAAGTCTTTATTATTGGAGACTGATAAGTTAACAAATAATTAGCTAATTTGAGCTCCCATTTTTCAGCAATCGCATCCTCTTCTTTTGTAGCATGCCTTAGGGCATAAGGCAGAAGAATGGCCTTGGCCCCGGAGATTCGTCTTTGTTTATCCAGATTGACTCCTCCAAGCAATTGGGAGATCTCGGCCGTATTCATGGCCATAGTTTCCCCGATTTGAGTCAACAGATTTTCATCCAACGCAGATGTTAAGAGTTTTTGGCCGGGTCTCAACATAAATTTGAAAATCTCAATTATCGGATTACTGACACAGATCTGATCCGTCGCACTACAAGTTGTATAATCGCAGGACATTTTTACCATACCTCTGATTTGATGACAAAAATAAACTCAAAGTTTGTCCGAATTCCGCTGGCATTGGGAATTTGACACACATTGAGGGATAACTGAACTTTTTCTTGTCGGATTCCACAGTAATACTTTGAATTACAGTCCACAAATGCATTGCTTCACTTAATACTGATGGATTTAGTATATCCTCATCTTCTTCGTTTCCGGTGATGATTATATATCCAGTCCGTTTAATATCATATCTAAACAGTTTATTGGTTTATTGTCCTCTTACCTTCTACTCGCATAAAATGGGTCAGTGTCATTGATATGAAACAGTCTGTCCAGTTGTTTGAATTCGCTTCTTGACATGGCCCCCGTTGGGGTATACAAATCCAATTCATCTTTGACGAACGCCTGAGTATGACGACTCAACCCAACACTCAAGAATAAGGTCAGGCAGAAAGGGATGATCAGGAAAGGCAGAGGATTTTTATTCACGACCAGGATATATCTGGAGAAGAGCCGGGAGAATCGTCGTTCCACACAATCAAATCTCATCCTTAGGTCTTCATTTCAGTCCGAAGAGCAATGTTTTTTCATATACAACGAATCTCAAAAAACGAAATGACGTTAGTGGGATTAGAAGTTGAATCGCCGACGGTCAGGGATTAATGGACAATCAAAAAAAAGGAGAGTAATCAACGGGAAGCGTGGGACAAGGTCACGAAGCGGGACGTCGCTCGAAAGACTTGCAAGTTCAGTTCCAAGGGGTTCTCGAGCGACGATTCCCTTGTTCGGAGAACATCTCTTCAAACCCCTTCATCCCTTTGTATCCCCTCAGGGGTCATTCCAAATTCTTTTTGTATCGTTTTCCGCGATCGTCGCCTCCAACCTGCTTTCAAAGCGTATGCCATGCCCAATTTACTCTTCCCCTTTTTACAAGAACCAGATTTATACAGGTATATTATATTACAATGACAAGTGATGGGAATAAATGAAATGGTGGTCTGGCATTTTAATTACGTTGTAAATAAATACTGTAGCAAGAACAGGATGACTTAATCTTCAGTTGGCCTTAGTTTAAGTGTCTTTTCGGCAAGGAATTTCTTGGCGACTGCTGACAAAAGCTGTTTGGAGGCTAAAAGAAATAAGTCAAGTCCGGATAAACTCACCTTCTCCCATATTCTTCAATTTCTGTATCGATCTCTCATCTCCATTCACATAATCAACGATTACTGTGTGAGGATATAGATCCTCGGGCTTGGTCACACCCTGTTTTTTGTTTATTTTGGGAATAAATTTCTTCAGAAGTCTCGAGCGCGGAGTCTCACACGGATCTATAATAGAATAGTCCCTTATACATACATATAATAGTCATCGTATTGCAAAACACGTTTTCAGATACAAATACCGGGATATTTAACCTTTGTCGTACGAGTTGGTAACATATCAATTTAAAATACGTAGAAAAAAAAACAAACACGGTATAAAAAGAATTACATGTGCCACATTCAGTGCCGTTTGCTTCTTCTACGAGAATTGCAGACTTGATTTTAGACTAAAAAGATGACCAAAAATTGCAAAGCGATGTTTGAAAATACACAGTAACTAATGATTTTGTCCCAGAAAGGCGGGTTTGGTATGAAAAAATAGCCTCACACTATTTCTCACACTATTTCTATCCTCCCAGACCAAAATTTGCAACGACAAAAATGTAAATAGCAGTTAGGGTACCTTTTATGATTTTTTGCCATCCTCGTCCACCCAAGCCTAGCAAGAAACACCTGTTCGTTTAAGTCGGTACCTGCCGCCTCATATGGAAAGGGCTAATATTACTCACCGACCAAGGGTCCATTCGGAATGTAATTTTTTTGATAATCTTCTTCATTGTATGAAACCCGGGAACTGGAAGGTCTCGAATAATCATAATTACGCTCGTACTCTTCGTTTTCATATCGATTATATGAGCCGTGTCTTCGTGCTCGACGGCCTGAAACAATATTGTATAATAATTGAATTAGGCATACGGTGGGAGGCTTGTTGAAAGGCGGATTCCTTCTTGAGATAGCTCAGAAACTCTTGGTTCTGCAACATGGCAGCATATGCAAAGTCGTTGTCGGTGCTGGAATTGAATTTATAATGACAAACCCTATTCTGATCACAAAAATTTCTCTCAAATTACCTACTTTTCTTTTGAATGACCTTGTTTTTCAATTTCTTCCGAGATTTTTAGCAATTCGTCCACTGTATCTGCTACATCCCCATTGTGTTTCCTTAAGATGTGCTCGATCAGCCGCCTTTCCAATCGTGGAAACATCCTCGAAAAGTTATCCATGGCCTGATGAAGTATTGATCTCGTTATCCACTTACCGTATTGAAGTTAACCGGCTTCAAGTCGTTAAAATCCATGCCGTCTGATATGAAAAAGCTCGAATTTGACTTTGTAATCTCCCTCCTCAATACTGCCAGCTGAAAAAACGAAAAAAATAGTCGGTGGCCTCTCTGCGAATGGGCTGTAGCCGGAGGAGCTTTCGCTCTACAGCTTGCCCCTTCGGGCTCTTTCAGTTTCATTCCTTCAAAACACTCTCAATGCCTCTTTTTTATAAATTTATTTTTTAAAGCCAGAGGTTCTTTCCTTTCAGAGATAAAAAATCCGGAAATATGTCATCGTGACAGTCCTAAAGTCATTAAAAAGGTTTTGGCACAAGAACAAGAATTGGGCCTAGAGAAAATTGTTTTTATTATTTTCAAGAACGATGACATATCTCCGGCATAAAAAATTACCCAAATTACTGATTAAAGAATAACTATCTTTCGGAGAAAACAGAGAAATCACATGAAACAAGATCAATATATTGAGGAGAGTTTTGTACAAACAAAAATCGGGGAATTGAGCCTGGAGAAAAACTCTTGGAAATGGAAATATTATGTTCGAAAAGACCGATCAACTGCGAATAGCGAGGACCCCCAATAAATCAGAAAAAAGAAAACAAATTAGTTAGTCATCTTGCAGTAAACTATCCGTTCCGAAACATAACCAAAAAGGAGAATAAAACGAGTGGCAGTATAAGACTGAAAATACGGAAAGCACAGTTATATTATTCCTGTTATAACTACTCTATACGAAAGTAACGGCTACAACAATAAGCTCTACTATTAATCAAAAATGAACCGGAATTTGGCTACTCCAGTAAGAGCAGGATGGTGGTAGAACATTATTAATTTCCAGTTCATCTGATCAAGAAAGCAGCCATCATCAGAATCAAGGTCGATGTGATATATGTGGAAGACCCTGAAGCCAGTTGATCGCTGTTTGCATTCATCTGGTCAACAACTTCACCTTGAACAGGAGATGGAGTTGTCAATTGTCGGAGACAAGTGAATTCACAGTTATGCAATTTATCCGCATGAAGACCCTAAAAGTCGATATTGAGTTAATTGTTAATTTTCCAGTATTTATGGGTCTTCAAGTTATATATAAATAGTAATAATGAATTCGTTACAACCCAAGTATGCTTAATGCCTTACATTTTTTTCTAATGAATAAATTATTACCTTGAACATATTAACCAAGCTCTTGCACATAATCTGCGAGGCTTCTTCTTGACATAATCCGCTCATTGCATCCATATATTCCTGCAATTTGTTATTGACTTCGCTGCAAACTTGATCATCAGGATGCTCCAAGAACTTTTCGCTAAGATAAGTTCCGGCTGATAAAGTCATTTCTCCAATCTTTTCTGCCGACAAACAACTCCTATGTTCATTCAAAAGTTCTTGGCCTTCGGGGGAGCACGCATAAGTGAGGAGATAATAACTTTTCAGGAAGCTGCCAGAGTTCTTGCGATGGGTCAAGAGATCGCTGACGGTGTTCGAAGCGGCCACAATCTCGTTGTGATTGCATTCATGAGGAATGGGGCCATCGTCCTGCAAATTCTCTAATTCAATTTGTCTTTAAAACATGCCAACGGTCCCCGTTTATTTCCGAGTGACCACTCTGGTGGCCCTCGGGCAATCAAATCGGGAATTGTGTTTGGGGGAAGAGTTGGACTTAATGATTCGAACGGATCGTTAATTGAGCCCTATTTAAGCGCCGTTTAAGGCCGCTTTGTAGTCGGTTTGTTTAAAGCCCCGAATTTGCATATCCGAAAGAGATCCGGCTTTGCGGCAAAGCCATTTCCGGTCGAACGGGGTCCTCTCCTTTCTCCTTATTAATTAATTCATTTAGAAACCAAATCCATCATTCGGTCAAAACTGGAGTTGACATCCCCGCGATGAGTAATCCCTTATCTAAAAGAAACAGACCTGAATGCATCTGTCTAGCTCCTTCAAATGTTTGCATTGATCCTCGTTGATTGTGACCACGTTTTCTTTCAATTCGTAGAGAGTCCAAGTCCAGTCATCCAAAATATTTATGAAACATTTGACCAAAGTGACGTAGTTACAGTTCTGTAAAAGTTTTTTCGAAATAAATCAAACGCCAAATTAAAAAATGCTTGAAAACAAAAAAAGAGTTACTCTGGGGACAAATTTGTCTCTTTCTTCTTGGGTAATATTTTGGAAGCCGTTCGAAATGCGTAACAAAGTTCGAAAGACGCAAAAAACAGAAACAAACCTGCGAACGGACTCCATGAAAGAAAAGTAACGATATCCAAAAAAGTGGCAATTTCATCCCAGCCGCGATGCGAAGGCAGTGGAGTGGCGAAGGCTTGGCCTTTCCTGCAACGCTGTAGTTTGTATTTATCTTAAAAAAAAGTGAATCAAGCTATGCGGACTAGACCGCGCGGCACTCCGCAAAACACTTGAAGAATCCGCGCTAAGAGCAAAGGAGGAATAGGACAAACCGGCTTCTGCCCTCCGGGTCACACTCCATAACAAACACCTTGCCAACAAAATCTTTCCACGGCCGGACCCGAAGAAACCCCGCGGTGGCCCAAAAAATCTGGATACGTGAAAGCCGCGGAACGAACGAAAAAAGAGTCAAGACGCAAGCCTCGATCGATGCTCACACAGTACTAATACTAAAGCCAAACTTGAGGAATCCAACCCCGCCCTTGGAATCGCAACGAAAGAGCAAAACGGAACACAAAAAAAGACTTGGACAGGACCGACCCCCGGTCTTTTGCCAGTCCCCTTCGTTTAGGACTGACGTGCCGACAGAGTACGAAAGAAGTGAGGGCTTTTCTTAGTCGATTAGTCCTCGAGATTTATCCTCAGGTGGCTTGGTCTGGACGGCCACAAATCAAAAGATAAATTAATGAGAGCGTGGCGGCTTAATAATTGAATGAGAAGGCGCGGCAGCAGTATTCTGAAGTGTCATCAGGCTCCGGCAAATCGGATTCCAAAAAAGAGCTCTGAGCGGATGTGGAACTGGGTGCTGCTTCACGGCTCCCCAGAAAAAATGCCGCGACCAAACTTGATTACAAACATTATTTGGCCACGATTTGGCCGCGAAACGGAAGAGATTTGCACTCAGTTGGGCTGATAATTCCGCGCTTAAAAAGGCCTGGGAACCGGGTCCGGGGTCGGATGCCATTACTATTATAAATCCAAGGATGAATTCCGGGACGGTTTTACGCAAAGAATAATCCGACTGTAAATGGTATATAGGTCGCGTCGCCCTCTCTGTACTGCCGCTCAATCATCGGCTAAACCCATACACGAGAAACATAGCCATATAGAATTTCGCCACGAGTGCCGAAAAAACCGTCATTTCTCCCTTCCGTGTGCCAAAATGGAATTCCAAGTTGTATTTTGAAGGAGTTATTATGCCGACAAACGGACCGGAGAGTATCGATAAAAGTCGGCCTAAATAAATTATTCACGAAATTGATGTAGCTGTCGGTTGTGTATTAAGGAGGTAAGCGAATCATCACAGAAAGTAACACAAGAAAAATTTGCAAGGTGAAAGGAGTTATCCTTTGAAAATTAGCAAGATTTACAATAAAACATGAAACCGATAAATTAATGTTAGGCCGTTGAAGCAAATGTCAAAACAATCCGGGATCGGCGCTGAATACTCTTCCAGCCCGAAAACAAGACCGAACGAGATTAGGGAGTATGCCGGCTGAATAAACAGACTTGCGCGTGTCCGTCCTCGGGCCATAAAGTCGGCCCAAAAAATCACCAAAATGGGAAATATGTAGAGACGGACTGAATGTGTCAACGAACTTTTCATCTCGTCAAAATGTACCGTCAAAATTCATCCAATTTAAGACATCTGTTACGCTTTTCACGGCGTCTTCGTACCTTCTATTGGGTGGGAATATACGGCCAAAGAGAAACAAACTGGGACAAAACACTGAGTGCGCATGCCGTAAACTGATCGCCTTTGGCCACTTCCTTCGGCCGCACCGCGGCTCTCTTCCTCTACTTCTTTTACACTACTATTACGCTTAACCCGCCCTCCTTTGCGTCCTTTTTTGGACAGGATTTCCAGCGGAAATTCTGCGTTGAAGTGAAGAAAAAAGAGAATAAAAAAGCTCTTCAAAAGTCGAGAACAACAAGAAAACGAAGCCAATCGAAGCCGATTAAGGAGCCTTGGCCACACGTTAATTAGAGACAGAGCCGGAGGGGTTCTCTTCTTCTTCAAAGCTCTTCAAACAAAACTCTCGCGCACTCCCGAGATCAAAACCATCTCATTCACCTGGCAATGAGACGAATGTACTCGGTCCTGAACGTCGGTATTACCCTTCACTTCCCCGCCTGCCCCTCCTCACTTGTCCAGGCGCACCATCCGGACAATAAAAATGCAAATTTCGGCAAACAATAGAACGTTCTTACTGTTCCTCCGACATTGGCAGATGGGAAAATAAAGAACGAGAACGTAAAAAAAGATTGGTGGGCGCGTTAAAGGCAATAACCCCGGATTAATTCGAGGGCGCCGGATATGTCCTATAAAGCAGGGCTCATTTTCAATATTATACTTATAAAATGGAACATTAACGACACTACTTACGCGGTATAATTAAAAGATGTGAAAATGAAAGAAAAGGGTGATATATCAACCAGCCAAATAAAAGAAACCTTGCATAATCATACGATTATATCTTTCAATGGGAAAAGTCAAGACTGATTAATATCGAGCCTGACCCTTGGATCACTCAACGAAATTGTCTTCAAATGAAGAATAAATTCTGACAAGATATGACAAGTTTTAATATAAAGACATTGTTCTTTTGGCCCGACCTCCTGTCCTCCTCTCCAAGTTCTCGAAACCCCGCAACAAAGAAGACATTGCCATTTGTTCTGACCTCTTAATGACCAGTCCTCCAAATGCCACGAAATGATTTAACAATTCCTTGGGCGAACTCATTAAATGCGCCGGAATACTTTTCGATTTTACGAGCGAGCGGCTCTCTTGAATCCACCTGTCCGTCGGCCTCGAGCAAAGAAAGTTTATCTGATGAGGTGTGAAATCTCCGAAATCTTGAGAAAATTTATTTTTATTTTGGCTCTGCGTGAGGGCTTCTTCGGTTTCGGCGAGGATGAATTAAAAAAAGGTGGATTACAAGAGAAGAAGAAGACGGACAGGTAGGGAGTAACCATCACATTCCCGATAAAATCATGATCTATCTACAGTAACCCACCACTAGTTTATACGCCTTTATTTAATTTTTCCAAAATTTAAACTATGCTTTAAGCTTCAAGGAAATGCCGGTTAAAGGTAAAAATAATCCCTCACCCACCGTGAAAACGTATTCATATGCACATAAAAGTAACCTTAGCCCGGCTATTATGAGAATTGACGAGCCGGAAAACGGATCGAAAGAGTTTTAAGGGCCGAGATGTCACAAAGTTTGTGTCATCATGGCAGGCGTTAATCCCGCCACTCTCTTGCGGTCGGATCCCAAAATTGTGAGCCGGAGGGAGACCGGAAAAAAACAGATTGACATCTCCAGCAGAGATTTGAGCGACGGTCGCCGAGCTTGGGGCTTCCGAATCCCGTCAAGGACTTCCTCAAAAACTGGTCTTAATCCGGCACTGCAATTTAATTAAACTTATCCTCTCCCGGGCTTCCTACTAATTATGGGAGACGTCTGTCGCGCACCTTCTTTGGCCCCTCTTCTTATGGCCGGGGTAGCCTCGTTCGACCTTTACCCTCAATTATGATGGTCGAGTGGCCACAGAAAAGAAAACAGGCCACGCCGGGCTTCTTTTCATTGTACAGTGCATAATAAAAATCATAACACATCACTTTAATTTTTCAAGTTATAAATCGTCGCCTTTTTCTTTATACCCATTCAATTTTCAGATCTGCTTGGACACAGCTGTTTGAAAGTTTATGAGATCAACAAGAATGGAGCAGATGAGACCCCGATCAAATGCTCCGGATATGTTCTTTCCTCCTTCTTTTACTATTCCCACTAGAGTACACTTCCTTCCCCTTAACTAGTCTGAACTTCTTCGATGTTGAATCGGACAATAATTCTAGAACTGGATTTCGACTGAGGAATGAGGTGGAAACGGGACGAGCCATCACCTTGTTCTGTCGGAACAGGTGTCTCAAAATCCGTTCTCAAGTAAATTGTTCAGATTGCGCAATATATACGATAAATTCCAAAATAGAATAACCGGAGGACCTTTCAGATATCCAAATTAGTCCAAAATCATAACGAAAACTACGTGAACAGTTCGGATGACCGTCTGTACTTTCAATTGTTTGTTTATAAGAAACCGATAGGATTAATTGAAGTAGATGAGGTCATGAAGAAAAAACAAATCGGACTCTTCTATCTTGTTGGAGGAAAGACATTTATCTACGAAGGAGATTTCTCCAACAAAGTATGTTTTGAATACTATAATGCTATATTCTGTTTAGACTTCCGTCTTGGAATGGTTTAGATTCTTTGAGAATCCGAAAGTCCATCGACCAGAAGATCATGTGGAACTGGAGGCATTATTAAACATGGCCGACAGTTGTAATGAACCGGATAAAAAATTGATAATCTTGGTGCAAGATGAAAAGAAATGCCCGGATGTCCATTCGGTCACAAATCTTGCCCGAGGCCTAAAGAATAATCCCAATATAATAGTTGCCGAAGTAAAGAGACCATTAACATCAGAGATGGAGGCCGTTCTCAAATGGAGGATGCCTTCACTTTCCGATGCATGCAAGATGACAATCTATTTGAATAGTCAAACCTACTACGAAACAGATTCCAAAGCACAGCCCAGTCTAGTAAGTCTCTCTAATACTACAGAACCACTTTTGATTTTAGATACATTCTACGGCTGTCGAATGGAAGGCAGATTGCAATCAGACAATCGAAAACAATCGAATAAGATCTAAACTCACTGAGATTCAATTGGAATACCTGAGTGAGGAACGATCGGTTCAGAAGATCCAGGACAATCAAGTGTATGTTGTTGTGGGCGCTATTGGTGGCATAGCAGTGATCGCATTGGCTATTAGTATATTCTGGGGGTTACAGTCTGCATAACCCTCTCTATATAAATATAAAAATTTATCGTAAATTACATAAATATGATTAAATATATTTCAACATAATAATTTACTTTTTCACAGCTAGCTGATTTATCTTATCGGCCAGACTGGTAAGATTATCCGACGGCTGCAGGCGAAGATCTTCCAATGCCTCAAGCAGGAAGACTAAAAACACGCGTCATACATTTTGAATCCCGTTCGAACAACAAAAAATATAGCATACCAACATCCGCATTGAACTGTCGTATTAAAGGTAAGGACAACTTGACAGGATCTCCAATATTATTGCAGAAACTCTCCATCAACAAGATCACAATTGCCTTCAGAACCCACAGGTCACATTCGTCCTCTAAAAAAGATATGAAGAAATAAATCATTGACTTACCATTATATTCATCTCCCGAGGCAACTTCCACAGCAGTCTTAAAGTTTCTGTCGTTATTGTAAGCCGCGATATTATTGACTTGACTGAGGAGACCGTGTCCTACTGTAGTTATATAATTGTGAGGTGTAATTGAGAAAGTGGGAAGAGAGACTTTTGAATCGGCAGTGCCCATCTCCGTCTTCTGAAAGTCATATATATTATTAGGTTGTCCAATAAATAATGACCCTCTTCGAGAGGGGCAAATTCAGAAGTCTATAAAAAAACGTAAACAACAATGAAATTTCTCGAGATGTATTGCACAATTCCGTAGAGGAGATATCAGGCTTTCTTTTAAGGTATCATTTGCCATATTTGTTTCTTTTAAGGTATCATTTGCCAAAATTATCTTAAAAAAGTCGAGTTGAGCCGTCGTCTTGTTGGAGGCATCCCGTTGGTTGGTCGTACAAGCCGAAGAGACGGATTTTCTCGACCTGATCGTTACCTCTGATAAAAAGCGGATCAAGTATAACAGCCAGACGAGATTTCCTCAATGATGTCATTCGGGGGTACCACCACTGCGCTTCCCAAATTTTGAGTTCCTTGATGGTGCAGCACAGGCAGCTTGCAATGTAGCTGCTTGAAACGTTGTCACAATGTAAATTTCATCCCCTGAGTAGCCAGATCAACAGTTTATGGCAGTATCTACCAACATCGATACGCCACATAGTTCCATAAATTCTTCACGACAACGCGCAACCTCGCGTTTTAAAGATGATTTTCCAGAAGCCTAACGAATTGAGCCATGAGACTCTTTTCTCCGGCATACTCGCCAGGATTCGCCCACCCAGAATACCATTTATTGCACCTAACAAACTTCATACACAGTAGGAAGGTCAACAATCAAGACCCTGATGAAAAAGGCCTTCAAAAGTTTCATCGACTCCAGAAGTCCGAATTTCTACGTTACCGGCATAAAAAAGCTTGATACACGTTTTAACAAGCGTGTTAAAAAACATGGTAACCATTTTGATTCCATAGACTACTGTTATTACAGTAGTCTATGGAATTACTAGACAACCTAATAATAGGATTTATGATATAAAAATCACACTAAACAGAACCTACCAGTTTGTTCATTTCATCCGTCATTGGGTAAATCAAGAACTTGCTGAGATCGCCAACCTTGTTCTGAACAACTTTTCTCGAGTATTTCTCCATTAATTGTCGATTTCTAATGACGTAAGGTTCTTTTGGATCTACAACAACGCCAGTTCCGACATGTTATCGTTACTCACCGTTAGCATCCTTATTCGAATTATATACATCGTTAATAAAAGAGTTCAGGTCGTCAATCATATTCAAAATATAACCCACTGTGCACATGCATATCAGTTTGTCATTGACTTCATCCAAAATAAAGTTAACGTTACCGTTTGGAACCTTCAGACCTAGTATATCAGACTTTTTGAATATCGAGTATATCTGATCAATTGCATTCTCGAAAGTGGGGACAATAAATTTAGAGAACTTGGACCCGAAGATGTCCGCGGCTTCCGTAATTAGATCCCTCATTAATGAATGGATGCCTTCCAGCAGAGGGAGAATCCATTGGTGGCTCTTGTGGGCTTTCTGGTTAAAGTTCTATGACAAAATTAGTTATGTTAAAACATTTTACCTGCAAAATTTCATTTACTTTGAGCATCAATTGGGACTTCACGTGTTTGGAAAGGTCATCGCTGATAACCTCATATAAATCATCGCAAAAGGTGTTAATAACACTGAAAACGGCGTCATCTCCTTCGGCTTTTACATAGCCGCCAAAATCTTTTCTCAACTAAAACAAAGATAATCTCAGTAGTCAAAAATACCGTAGAAAGCTGTCTGGCTGTCGAAAATGTATCCTCTGATTCCATTACCATTTTGTTTATAATCCCTTTAATTATATTGTCTTTTGATGAGATACCTTCATAAAAACTGAGTGCTACAAACCGAGATCCGCCTTCTCCAAATAGATGCGACGACGTTCTTAACGCGACAATCAAGCCACTTAATTTATACATACCTGCTGGTCTTCTTCCATAAATTAAACGATTCGTCAAGCAACTTTAGCAATGTCAAATCTTCCTTGTTTTCCTCGATAAATGTACAGATTGTATTTGTAATAAACGCACCAAACGTCTTTTTATAATCTAAACCGAGAATGACGGAAGAAAAACGGGCTACCTTCAGTCCGATCTAATGAATCAAACTTTTCCTTTAGATTTTGAAGCAATTTTATGTCATTTGAATCAATTGCAAATAAAATTGCCGATGAGAACCAACTCAAAAAAAGGTCCTTTCGCGTCTCCAATAAGTGGTCTCGCTCCTCCGAAGGAACATACTGCAAAAAAACAAATTTTTCGCCGAGTCATACTTACTCGTTTCAGAATCTGATTTGATTTCTGCAAATTAACAAGATATCCAAAGAGCTCGTTCTGTTCCGATTCTCCCATCATATCGACAACTCGTAAAGACGATTCCCACATGGTTTTAGCCTAAAAATAGAATGAAAGGAGAATATGGCAACTTACATTGATCACTTCGATAAGCCGATCCGACCTTCCTTTCGCAGAATCAAACTCGAGGACATCAGATGTCCCAACCAAAGATCCTTCATTTTTCTTCAACTTCTGGATGTGGCTTTGAAGTCGCTTGTCCAGTTTCTGATTAGCATTCCCAAGATCTTTCAGCTTCCCTAAACTAAAACTCTGTTGTTATGTAAAAATATACCCACATTTTGGGAGACGCAACTTCACTCCGCGTAGTTCTAATACTCACTGCCAATTCTTCCAATAATCGGTCTACTATCCTCTCAGTTTCCTGTAGGTGATCTCGGACCTCCGGCGCATTTAAAACATGTGGGTCGACCAGATTTCTTTTCTTGAGCTGATTTCTCAAAAACTAAATCAATTTAAATAAACTTTGTAACCTTTACCTGTTCGATGGTAGGTTCCATCATATAATATCTGACTACCACTATGTTTACTTTTACATACGTCTATTCATGTTCTCGCCACGTTTTCTCGCAAAATTATTTTTATTTACAGAATGCCAAAAATGGAGTCGCGTCAAGAGACAAAAAATACGTCTTTGCAAAAAGATTTTTTTACAATTTTGCAGAAAAAGTAGTGTAACTTTTGTGTAGATGAACAATGCTGCCAGATCTCTCCCCACATCTCCACACAGCCGAATGTAACTTCTTAATACAATTGCTGCACAACTGTTGGAATGAAAATAAAATGCGTAAGTAAGGATAAAGATACTGATTTTTGGTTTAGAGAAGTATCTAGGCGCTTGCAATTATTGGGATGAGGCAGTATGGCAGTGTACAAAACAGGAACGAATTTGGAGAAGGTGCGATTTGTTTTGGATGTTTTATTTTGATGTTTAGGGATAATAATCCGAAGTACTCAAAGAGATTGGTCGAGTTGAAGCGATTGCCAGATGATTATTATACGCCGGCATTAAAGAAACTCAAGGAAACTGGAGTTCTGCCGATGGACACCGATGCTACGGATTGCAAGATTTGAATTAGGTTATTTTATGCAAATAAAAAATCATAAATACCGTGGTTTACGTAATTTGGTTAATTTTCCTCGTATATCTAACTATGTTCCTATTTTTCTTTTCTAATTTTTCAGATGTCCGATTCTAACGAAAATGGAAAGAACATGGAGGAGAAAAATGGCGGTAATGGGGAGGATGTCCCCACAAACTCTTCGGCTGTTGTTTCAGACACTCATGCTGAGCTAATGAAGAAAATTCAAGAACTTCAGTTGGCCATGAGTGGAAATCGGGATTTCAGTGAAGCCAAGCATCACAATTATGCCTTTTGGGGAACCCAACCTGTTCCGAAACTAGGTATCCTAACTTATTTATTGTGGATCTTAAAACTAAGATTATGATTTGTGTCGATGCGTTTTTTTCAGAGGAAAATGTTACCGAAAACACATATATCGAAGCCCCGATCCCACTTGATAAACTCCGTAAGGAACCTTACACACTACCAGCCGGGTTTTCGTGGTGCAATGTTGATCTCCTAAACGATGATGAGTTGACCGAGCTCTATAAATTGCTGAGCGACAATTATGTTGAAGATGATGAGAGCCTTTTCCGGTTTGATTACAGTAAAGAGTTTTTCAAATGGTAGGCTCAAGTTATCATTTAACTTTGGGTTTTAGGGCTTTGTTACCGCCAGGATGGAAAGCTGAATGGCATTGCGGAGTCCGGGCCAGCAAGACCAACAAGCTTTTAGCTTTCATTGCCGCCGTTCCATGCAAGATCAAGGTCCGAGATGCTGAGATTGATATGGTGGAGATCAATTTCCTTTGTGTTCATAAAAATTTACGTTCCAAAAGACTCACTCCTGTTCTAGTCAAGGAAATAACAAGACGGGTCAACCTCACTGGGATTTTCCAGGCGGCTTACACCGCTGGAGTTATTCTACCCAAGCCTATCACCACTTCGAGGTACTGGCATCGGTCTTTAAATCCCAAAAAACTGATCGAATGTCGTTTCTCTTGTCTAGGAAGGAATATGACTATGCAACGGACCATAAAATATTATAAACTCCGAAATGTAAGAATGCTCATTTGATAAGAACCATGTTTTTTAGGAACCCGTTCACAAGGTTTCAAAACTCGAAAAACGACATCTCAAAGGCGCTTACCAATTGCTTACTGGCTACCTCAAGAAGTTTTTGCTCCATCCAGTGTTTAGCAAAAAGGAATTTGATCACTATTTCCTTCCCCGCGACCAAGTAATTTATTCGTACGTCATTGAGAAGGATAACGTAGTCACTGACTTTATTTCCTTCTATTCGTTGCCATCTACTGTGGTCAATAACTCCCAACATAAGAAGATTGTGGCTGCCTATTCCTTCTACAATGTCGCCACCTCTGTGTCCTTGACCGAACTCATGGGAGACGCCCTCATCTGCGCTCACAAGGTAAATATGACTTTATATATAAATGGTGTGTTCCTTAGGACGGTTTTGATGTATTTAATGCCCTTGATCTGATGGACAACAAAGTTTTCCTTTCTGATTTGAAATTCGGAATTGGTGACGGTAATCTGCAGTACTACTTGTACAACTGGAAGTCGCCAGAAATGTCACCGGACGAGGTCGGACTTGTCTTACAGTGATCTTTGCTTTCAGTAGAATTTAGTATTTCGTTAAACGTTTGCTAATGTCTGTTCAAATAAATTCTCTTATTTAGAACTCTGCTATGAGTAGTAATGTTAATTGTTATCATCTGGTATTTTTTTTCCCCGAAACTAAGCACTTTGCAGCAACATAAAACAACGCCCGATTAGCAGTGTAATCTATCGTTCTTTGCGGTCGGATCATTTTAACCACCTTTTATCAAAAGGCCGTCTCAAGGTTTACAGATTCCGGAATGATCTTTCATTTTGCTGCAATGATACATTATGTTGCGAGACAGCGTATAGAGCTCAGATGTTGTGTGTAAGTAACTAATCCATCCCACAAGGCACACGTAGACCAAATCCGCACAGTCGATCGCACCTTTCTCGTTTATTTATATACAGGGGTGGCAAACGGGCCGGGCCGCACCGGGCCCGTTAATTAAAAAAAAATATCCCGCGCTTTTTTCAGAGTAATCGAATGGCTTTGAAACTTCGGCTAAACCTAGGTTTAGAAGGGTGCTGACCCTTCAAAATGTTATCAGATTTTTGATATCTGTTCTCCAAAACGAGATATCGCGATTGGCGGGAAAAACAAATTTAAATAAACGGGCCCAGGCCCGGTGCGGCCGTCCGTTTGCCACCCCTGTTTATACACACTTCCACCCAAATCGCGTCCCGCCACGAAAGTGTGATTTCTGTATTTTTGCGGGAAGGGCCAGACTTTAGAGGTTTTTGCGTCGTGCCGGGTCGAAGTCTCTCATGCATCTGCATGTTTACACTCTCTTCTTTCGCGTGATGTTTCTTCCGTTTTTGTTCGTTCCCCGCCCTAGAACATTCGTTTTTTCTTTCAGGAATTGAGGCCCGCTGTGTTCACTTTAGCTCCTGCCTGAGCCTCGATCGGTTGAAAGTTCGCCGGCAAATCTCATAAATAGAAATCATGGGAGACAAGGGATTTGATGCCAGAAAATTCTTCATTGACTTGGCTTCCGGTGGTACTGCCGCGGCTATCTCTAAGACCGCCGTTGCTCCGATCGAGCGGGTGAAACTGCTTCTCCAGGTAAGATTTTTAATTTCGGTGTCAAATTTAGGTTTATTCATCGGTCGAATTAGAAACCTCTGCTTTCATAAATTATTTCTACGTTGTTTTCAGGTTCAAGATGCCTCTGCTTCCATCACTGCTGACAAACGTTACAAGGGTATCATCGATGTTCTCGTCCGTGTCCCCAAGGAACAAGGTTTTGCTGCCTTGTGGCGTGGTAACCTGGCCAACGTCATCCGTTATTTCCCCACTCAGGCCTTGAACTTTGCCTTCAAGGACACTTACAAGAAGTTATTCTTGGACGGTGTTGACAAGAAGAAGGAATTCTTGAAGTTCTTCGCCGGTAACTTGGCTTCCGGTGGTGCTGCTGGTGCCACTTCTCTCTGCTTTGTCTACCCTCTCGACTTCGCCCGTACCCGTTTGGCCGCCGATATCGGAAAGGCTGACTCCCGTGAATTCAAGGGCCTCGGAGATTGTTTGGTAAAGATAGCCAAGTCTGATGGACCTATTGGACTTTATCGGTAGGCTTTATTTTCTCTAAGTTTTTTTTTGTTTCAAACTGGATAACTTAATATTTTTAGTGGTTTCTTTGTTTCCGTCCAAGGTATCATCATCTACCGTGCCGCTTACTTTGGAATGTTTGATACCGCCAAGTCCGCTTTTAGCTCTGATGGAAAGAAATTGAACTTCTTCGCTGCCTGGGGTATTGCTCAAGTTGTGACTATCACTTCTGGGGTTCTGTCATACCCATGGGATACCGTGCGTAGACGTATGATGATGCAGTCTGGCCGTAAAGACATCCTTTACAAGAACACCTGGGATTGCGCCGTCAAGATCGTCAAAAACGAGGGTTTGGGAGCCATGTTCAAGGGAGCCCTCTCCAACGTTTTCCGTGGAACTGGTGGTGCCTTGGTATTGGCCATCTACGACGAAATCCAAAAATTCATCTAGATTCCTCTCCCATATTCACCCATGTTTACAATGTTTCATTTGCTGACATTATTGTTATAATCATGTTGGCGATTAGGCAGTTCGGACCTTATAAGATTGTTGATCTAATATTCCCGATTCTAAGGTCTCTCTTCCTTAGTTTCATATTTTTAGTGATTAAACTGTGGAATACTACATGATTTTGGTTTCCTTTTTTCTGCTAAACCGGGACGAAGTCAAGCACAAACAAAATGGAAGCGCCTGTTCACAGGAAACCGAGAAGACGGGGAAAGAGACCTGTCCTTGATCCAATTCGTTCTTTTGACTCTCGGAAAGTCATAAGGTTTAGATGCTCTCGGCAGGGCAGTTGTCATCGTGTCTTAGAATGCAATATGTAAGAAAACATCCAGATGACCTATTGTAATATCTTTTATCTATACAGCCGTATTGTATGTTTTGAGATGAGATTTCCGAAGGGGATTATTTCGATGGTTATTCTGCTGGTTGTTCATCTTGGACTCCGAGTTGTTGGTCTTTTTAGAGGGTAGCGCTCCTACCTGTTGGGGTTCATTATAATTTGCGGGCAAAAGAGAAGATGCCTGGAGTCAAACAGTTGTTTGATGCGGAAAACTAACCTTATGTTTTGTCAACGCTTCATGAACACTGTTCCCCTCGTGTACTACTGCCCCACCTTGCATGGAAAGGCGTAATTGACCATAAAAGGAGGCTTTCAGGTTTTTCTAAATCATAAAGTTGGTCACTTAAACGTTATTTTACCATTGATGACAATTGACCTTTTCGAGCTTCGATCCTACTTCGGTATAAGAACTCGCCTATTGCCGCTATCATTGAAATAATCATTCCGCCCATCAGGATGTAGAATATACCAGCAACTTTGCTTAGGTTGAGACTAGCACTGGAGCCGTCCTAGAGAAAGTCACATAATTTATGAAAATGTATCCTTGCCGATATTCCTTGATCACATTGACCTCTGTCATACCACCATTTATTCTCGAGCTTCTTCAGCTCACCACGTTCTTGTAGAGCTAAGATCGCCAGGTTAATCAGGTCTCTGAAAGAATATGAATGAGGATATTTATCCAAATACTGCAATTCATGCTTAAAAACGTAACCTACTTCCATTCGGATCCGAAAGGCGTGGCCACCCCATATCCAACGCTATTCAGGTTCGCGCCGACTTTCATAGTGTCACAAGGCTTCCTTGTATTTGCATATTCGTTGGCAGTAGCCTCAAGAAGGAAGGCGTATCTTCCTTTGTGTGTTCGGACTCTCTCGATTCCTTCGGCATAATTATTGGTGAATACTGAGGGGACTTGCGATTCCATAAATCGCCACATTCTTTGGTAGGTTTGTACAGAGGAATGCTAAAATAACCGTCATGGGAAACTTATCGACCTACCTTAAAGAATTGAGCGGTAGATCCCCCTTGTTGGATACCATACTTAATTTTTGTTTGCTTAGCCAGATCCTCCACGCTTTCGATGGGCGCTTGCATCTTCTCTAATGTCAAAAAAGCAGCTAAGTTAGCGGTATAAGAAGACACTATGATCATCGTGAAGAACCACCAAGCACTGCTTGCAATTCTGCCACTTATTGATCTAAATATCGTAATACAATTGCATAATAGACCCCTACCTTGGCAAAATGTCAGTTCCTTGCTGCATAAAGGCGGCTAAGGTAAACCAAAGACAATTGTAAACTGAGAAGTCATTGGAAATGGTAAACCCTCCGTTGGCCATCTCTTCCACTCGCCATTCATAAGGACTAAAGCGAGAGACTAAAAAAATCACGACAGAAACCCCAACATATGCAAATATAATGTACATCCAAATTTCAGTACTCAAGGGCTGCATGAAAGAGAAGACGGAGAACTCCTGTTTGTCCGGCTTCTTGATCATAATAGATATTCCAGTGGTCATATAAGGCTTACTGAAGTCGACAACTCTTTCTCGATCCTGGAATTTAAGAATACAATAAATTTTAGATTACTTACCTGATTAATAGTAAGCGAGGCTACAGCAACATCAGCTTCGCCTCTTAACAAATCCCCGACCAGTCCATCCCAACTGCCATCGGGTTGTTTAACGCCATACTTGTTTTGTTTATTCAATTGGATCTCATAATTGAATTCGGGTATTCGATCACGCAATAGTTTCAGTAAATCTATGCAGAATCCTTCAAACTTTGCATTTCCAAGGCATTCAGTAGCATTTGACTTTTCGCAGTCTCGCTTTATCATTACAAATGGTTCCACGATTGTGCTGACTACCCTTACAATCTTTGCTCGATCCATATCCTTCAGCTGCTTCCTTGTGTGTTGAGCAACTGTCTGGTTATTCAAGAATCCAAAGGATTGTTTCCAAGCAAAGATCTCCTTCTTATTAAAAGAACTTTTGAGATTCGAAACAAGGTCAATTACAGTAACTTGAAAGTTCTTCCTCTCTCCATTTCTGTCAAATTCTATTGTTCCAGTCAAAGCGCCTTCAGTGCCAGTAAGGCGCAACTAAAATTTGTCACCATTCAGGTTATACATGTACGTAAGGTTACGTAATGTTTCATAAAAATTTTTTTGCGCTTTTACTTGTAACACGATCTACCTGATGTAGCTCTCGAAGAATAGCCCTGCCATGCTCAAACGGTGCAAACGGTCTTCCGGGGTTTCTTTTGTCTGTTTGTGGATGACAGAACAGGCCCGGAAAGCCCTGGTTATACATTTCGCCGTGTCTAAAGTTGTGATGAAACAGCGAGTCGTTTCTTCTCAACGTCCCTTCTAATGCCGTTTTCGCGACTAGAATGGCATCATGAACAAATGCGAGTCGTGCCTGGAGGTCTTGATTATTATCCTCTTCATCCAGATGACCGTGTTGATGAAGGAAGCGACGTAAATGATCATACTCGATACTCTCCCGTTCCGTTATCTGGAACCCGGTGATATTTATGTTGGCGCTTTGGAATTTTTCGACATCATAGGGAAGAAGATCCTAAAACACACAGAGATCATAGCTTTGTCGATAGTTACTTACAAAGTTGGCTAGAACATAATGATAGTCGGCCTGGTTAAACTGAGCGGCCCTTATCGACTTCAGAATCTCTTGTTGTCGGAAAGCACTGGCCGTATCGATTATAACTCTACAAGGCTGAAAAACCCCCTTTAAAAAGTATCCACAACATATAATGATATTATTCATATGTACTTATATACACACATTACTATCTGCGCGATTGACCACTCTCCGTATGTTGAACTGTACCAAAAAGTCAGCAAAGTCCTTTGTTTCTCTGGTCATTTGGAGTATCTCGGAAGTAACTGTTTTGTTCGTTACCTTCTGTAGATGACCATATATTCGTTGAACATTCTGTGCCGCCTCGTCGGAATTATCCACATCATGCATGTAAATAAACGTGTCCCAATTCTTAAGAACAATCAAGTCAGCCAACAATTCTGCATTCGGAGGCTTTAAACTAACTTCGAAACTAAAAATTAAAGCAATAATTAATATGTAATCCCGGTTACTTCGTGGCGGGAGAGTACAGTTTGGGTTGATGAGACAAATCCCAGTTAATTAGAGGCATTTCCATCGTATTGGCCACGTTTACATACGCCTGGTGATGATGCTGATTGTCACCCACCACCATAATCATGAACCCGTTTTCCATCGAATCACATACTACAATATATAATGCGCTGCCTGCATTTTACCTGCTTGCATCACACCCCATCCATCCCCGGCAGCTTTTCTCAATGTCTTGTCCGCGTAATCCAATAGAAATGGATTCTGCGTTTCACTGTTCAGACGGGTGACTGTAAAATTTAGGATGGAATTGACGCCTTGTTCCCTGTCCCCAGGTGTTGTGAACGACTCTGGGAAGCGGTAATCGACTTCATTTCAACCTACGTATAGGTATCTTGGCTGGATATGAGACCACACAGAAGGGGAACAAGACCGCGAAAATTACCTTCATCATGTCATTAGGATGACCATCGACTGGGTCAGTCTGAAGTCCGATAAACTGGGTTCAACCAGAGACGGAGAACTCTCTCCGCGGCCGAAAGACCGCCCCTTCTGCGGCGGAAAAACACGGTTTTCAAAGTATGGAAATTACATTCAATTTGGCGTTTTCGCGGGCAATTACTATCTCCAGAAGACGGCCGAGAGATGAGGTAAGGAGTTCGCTCTTCATCTTATCCCTTCCGTCTTCCGAGACGTCGCTTCTTAAACGAAATGGACACGCCCCTCCAAGCCGCGACAACCGTCCCCTTGCCCGTTTATATCAAGTTATTCATATCGAGTTCAAGACCTCCCTCAAAACCCATTCAATTTTCCCCTTCTCCAGAACTCTTCTGGACCTGGGAATCCATAAAAGGGCCCCATTTGAATATAAATCCAGTTCAGGCTTATTCAAAAACGACAAATCTAATTTCCCAGGCTTGAAGTAAAGATTCTCAGGCCGAGAAAGACGAGGACACGATTTTTATGAAAAATCCAACAAACAAAATGAAACACCTAATATCATTACTTAAATACTCTGGATTTGAGTGGAATCCACGCTGACCTTGTTTATTCGCAGTGTCGTGAGCTCTTTGCTCTTCCCTAGAAGAATAACAACAGTGGTCATCCAAATATAGGGGTAATCAAAAGTGGACAAACCATGAAAAAACTATACTTACAATTAGTAATCCTAATCTGTTTTCCATCTTTACTGAAGTAATCGATCTCTGGTTGGGCCGTTGTCCTTTCCACAACCGTAGCCTCAACGGATGCCATTTGGGGGTCCAGAATAGGCCGTCCGAGCAACGTAAATTCACTTCCACCAACCAACAAGACCTTAAAAATTAATTACATTCAAAGGCCCATTGAACTTTTAATTTTTAATTTTTGCACAAAAACAACGGCCCTTCTCAATGGGACAGTTACTAATCATAGCCGAAAAATATTAATTACCTTCTCAAGTTTGATTCGCTCTCCAAAATCGAGTGGGATAGACTGTTCAACGACTACAATATCGCCATCGCTAACTTTGTATTGACGTCCATTTATGAAAACAACAGCAAATAAACGGTTCCTGTGATCTGCGAGCTTTCCAACAATCTTCGAAGCTACGAACTCACTTCTTGAACGGGGATCTTCGGGCATTAAAGTTTTGGAATGGCCTACAAACAAGACAATAAGAATAAAAATTAACTTACTAGGACTGTTTGCTTTCTCTGAAAAAAATCTGTGCTGAACTAGGGCTTGACGGTTGTTTCGCCCTGTAATGCATATTCGGAGTGATCTGACGTGAACTAAGACAATAATTACTTACAGTAGAAACCCGACTTACATTTAGACAACATTTTTGCGACTCTGATAGACGCGAAATCGAGCAAATAAAAAAAATTCTCAGATTTCTATTTTATAAATTTTAATGCCGAAGTGCGCCCTAGCTCCAGAAAAATGCACAACCATTTTATACGCTGAGGATACTAAGAGAGGTTCAGATGAGCCCGGCCTTCCAAGTAAAACAAGCATCATCAATAGAAGTCACCGTTTATTATTATCTCTGTACAACATAATAACTGCTTTAATTAATTACTCAGAAACAACATAAAAACTAAAATATTAGAATTGAAAGAATGCGCATAAAAATACGAACAATCGAATGCTTATCAACCATCATGAGCTTGGGCATTCACCTGAGCTTGGAATCGTTCAGTCTCTTCAAAAATTAGTCGCTTCAATTCTTCTTTTGGAAGGTCATCAAACTCCATCTCAAAAGTAAAGGGCTCTTCACAGACGGGCTAAAAAAGATATTAATTAGTAAAAGATGAATTAAGACCAAGTTCTACGAAACAAAAGACTGACTTCGTCATTGGGATCGTAATATTGTTCAAGATATGGATGAGCAAGAGCATCTTCAATAGTGATTCTTTTGTGAGGATTAAAGGTAAGCATCTTATCCAAGAGATCCAGAGCCCTGGCTTCCACATTCGGATAAAGCCTTTGCCAAGACTGTTTAGGTTTCTGAGGCAGCGACAGGAGATATGAACGGGCTTTCTCGTTGATTATGCATTGAAGATCCTCTTGAGAAGGAGAGCCTACAACTGTCAAGATCAAATTCAACTGATCGAGGTAATGTTTTCCCGGGAACAAAGGCCGATTGTTCAACATCTCGGCCAAGATACATCCGACGGACCAAACGTCTATCGACTTGGTGTAACCCTTCGAGTTGAGCATAATTTCTGGAGCACGGTACCATCGGGTGGCCACGTATTCTGTCAAAAATCCAGTGTGATCATGCCCTGGGTCGGTGACGCGGGCCAATCCAAAATCGCAAATCTAAAACATAGTTACGTAAAACACAAGTCCTACCTTCAAATCACACGTCGTATTTAACAACAAATTACTTGGCTTCAAGTCTCTGTGAAGAACATTAGCAGAATGAATGTACTTTAGACCTCTCAGAATCTGATACAAAAAGTAACAAATATGATCATTTGACAAACGTTGAGTCTTCAAAAGCTTGTAAAGATCGGTTTCCATCAAACATTGAACAATATATCTAAAACATCGGGGAATATTCACAAAGTATGGCTACAAACTTACATATCTTTCATTTCACTAATAGTCGGAGCTTGAAGAATGGCTTGGATATTGATAATCTAAACAGAAAGAATGATAAGTATAAAGTTTTACACTGACGTTTTCATGTTTAAATCTAGTTAAGATTTTGATCTCTCTCAATGTCCTCTGACAAAAAGTCTGGTGCTCAAACGGAGAAATCTTCTTTATGGCCACTCTCTCTTTAGTTATCGTGTCCAAAGCCGATCTAAATACGACTCAAACAATCTATTCAAAGGACTTACACGACCATGCCATAAGCGCCTTCTCCAATGTAGCTTAGATTTACATATCTCGGACCCACTCCAAACAACTGATTGTGGACTTCCTCAACGTTATTCGTTATTTCGGCTTGCTGAGCCATCTCTGAAACAGCATTTATGATCGGTAAAAATGCAAGCAAAATCAAACGAAAAGAACACGCAAAAATATTGATCTTTTGTTTCCCCGAGTGTCACAAGATTAAGAACTCGGGCCAGGACAAATTCGGGGAAACCTGCAACATGGGGTGGAATAAAAAAGTTCCCTCGCGGAGCCTGGATCCACACAAATTCCAAAAACGAGGAAAGCGATGAATTAAAATACAGAGTGAGACTCGACCCGGAAACAGAAAACACTTGGCCAAAGTGAAAGCTGGTGGCACGGTTGCTTGAGTAAACTTGAGTCGTAAGCTGTATTATAGATCATGATCATGAGCAATAAGGCGTTATTTAGCAGCTCTTTTCAATACCCCGAAGCGAGAAGACAGAGAATATATTATATTAGACAGGTGCAAGTTATTTGAACGAAAGCCCTTTTTTACTACAACCCCGAAGCATTGGAAACTTTCTAGCCTGCAATTATGTTTTACCGTAGTTTAACTTTTTTTTAACTACCTTCGGGAGGAAACTTTCGGGATCTTATAATAAAGGAAATAATAATAATGCATAAAAGAGCGGGCCAAAAGCCTTTATGGACATTGGCATTGCGGGAATTAGAGGCCCAGTTCTCACGCCAATTTGGCCATGCAATCTGAGCCTCACCTTTTGGGTCGAGATAATCGCCTTCCTCAAACGAGAAAAGTCTCGTAAAAGTTAAATTTCAGCCATGAGAAGACCTGGGACAAGAACAAGCGCTCACTTGGCCTTTGGCACGAGAAAATGCAAGCACTCTGAGAGTTTTATACTAAAAACAACAGAAAGGTTCGTTTACATCCCGCAGCAGTTACCCGCCGGTTCTACAATTACGTTTTTTAATCCCTTTAAGGCCAGGACTTCTTTAATCCCTGTCTATGGCATGGGTAAGATGTGCTCTTTTCGAGGACATCATTTCACGCGGAAAAACGCTCCAAAAGTTAAAATGCTGCTGAATCACCTTAGTGTTATCGAAAACAAGCGTAAAAGAGACTTAGCGATAAGAGAATTTGCAGCAATAGTAAAGCTTTTATAAGTGTAAGTTTACGTAAAGGACAGTTTACAATAAAGCCACACAAATTAAAGTCAGAACAAGCCATGGCAAACCAGAATGTATTAAAGTTTACAGGTGAAGCGGCAGCCATTTGAGGGCTGTCTTTCGGAGTTTTTTGTTTCCGCTCTATTACATCTCGTTTCCTACATGGCGGCCCAACTTTTTTCTTTTAATCCCATATACACCATCCTCACATCCAAATGTGAGACGAATGCGGATGGTGATAATAAAAGAGAGGGAATGAATTCAAATTAAAGCATCGGAATTATATTATGGAAATTCTATCGCCAGTCTGTGTATGAATGAGCTTTATGCAAGGGAATTAGATTGCGGAACTCAGATTTGATGACATTTAATTCAAGCATTGGATGAGATTTGTGTTATCTAGGGGTTAAGTGTAATGTAGGATAGAATGGGGGTCGAAGTAAGCAAAAAGAGGATTAAACGAGTAGGCGGTCAGACTAGATTGTTTTTTTATATGTGCTAAGTAATAGATACTGTAATTGAATTATCCAACAAAGCTCATAGTGGGATTATTGCAAAAAACGACCCCTTTTGTATAAATACAAGCGTTTATAGGATAATATGGATAATGACAATATTATCAGCTTTTGAAATTTGAATGAAAGAAAACTAATACATCACGTCACGCTGTGGGTATTTGCAGTTTAACTGATTTATTATTAATACTTTGGTCCTCGCGTTGTTTCCTTAATCTGCTTGTAATACGATTGATTTTTTTGGATTGCTGATTGAGAAGATTAAACTGATGCAGTTTCCCACCACTTTGTGGATCATCTGTTTTATTGAAAATGTGTTGGACACGCGTTGAGAAATGGGCACTAAAAGTTTTGAGAGCAATGTGGTGGCCCTTACCGTAAGTGAAGACATTTTGACGAAAGGCCCGTTTACGGTACCAGATGTGGCTGAAAAGCTGTCTCATCAATCGGATCTCGGATTAGCCAGAGGCACTTCAGTCCAGAAATGAGCGACCTCAAGTTCTCCATCGCCCATCTAATCGGCGAGGACTCATCCCGTGGTAAGTCTATGCTAAGTGTGATCTGATATGATAGGATGATCATTTGTCAACATTTTGTGTAGGCAAAGTTTTTGTATCGTGATTTCAGTGGGGTCTCATTTCAACTGTCCTTCTCGATCCACAAATCTTGATCACCGAATCTTTCTCTGTATCTTCGCTTATTTTCCTCTCTCTCTCTCTCGCTCTCCCTCTCTCCCTTTCTCTCTCTCTCTCTCTCTCTTTCTCTCTCTCTCTCTCTCTCTCTCTCTCTCTTTCTTTCTCGCTCTCTCTGTCCTTCTCTTTCTTTCTCGCTCTCTCTGTCCTTCTCTTTCTTTCTCGCTCTCCCTTTCTCAAAATTCGCAACAATTTTTTCCGAAATTTGCGACAAATGTATGCGAGTCGGATTGTGGAGGACTGTCCCCAGTTTTTAATTTGTAAGGAGAGAAATTGAAAAAAAACGGGGGGTTTGAAGAAAGGTTCAAGTTGCGAACGGTTTGATGGTTTTCCAGAGCGCTATGGATTCTGGCCGATGAAATTTTCCGGGTTTGGGATGATTGCGAGTCAATATTGGAAAAGGGATCCTTGCTACTTTTTTTGTATTTACTTCCACAATATTTAATCTTTACTGTTTCTTTCCTAATTGTACAAAAGCCAGACGCTACAATTGCAGTTTAATACAAATACGAATAAACACTTCTGTTATTCATAAGATTTTGAAAACTTTGAACGCTGAAAATAATGTTGCACCTTTGCTGTTTCTATAACAACTCACTAAAAAATTCAAAAGTTTTTATGTAAATTCAGCTGTTTCATGAAGATTGTTTGTAATAAACTCCTGGATTGAGATTCTGGTTATATTTATGAGACGATATTTAAGATGCAATCTCCGGAGATCTGAAGAATGTGAAGGTCCGATTGGATAGTTCTCATCTGTGGCGTCGTTTTCATGAGTTGGGAACTGAAATGATTGTCACCAAATCTGGAAGAAGAATGTTCCCGACTTTGCAGTTAACGATTAAGGGATTGAACCCTGAGGCCAAGTACTCGGTAATGGTCGATTTTAATTGTATCGATAACATGAGATATCGGTATTCTTTTCATCAATCGAAGTGGATAATTGCTGGACCAGGTAAGCCCTAGATGAAAAAATAAATATGTTAAAAAGGTGATGCTGAACTGCCTTGCCGAATGCATATCCACTCAGAAAGTCCGAATATGGGGAAACATTGGATGAAACAAACGGTCGGATTTGATCGGATAAAACTCACAAACAACCAGCTCGATCAAAATGGACATGTAAGATAGCCACTGAGATTAACAATATATATAAGAGCGCTTACGCGTCTTTATGGTGGCTAATAAGGGGTATTAAAGGGACAGTACAGCTACTTTTGAATCGCGATCTTTACGGCGTGAAGACAAAATGTCCTAAAAGTTTCTTCGTCTATTGTACCAATAACAACGGGAAAAATGTAATGGTGACATTCTACATGCTTACCAATAAATAGTTTACTTTTTGCAAATATTTTACCTTTGTTTTCGCTGCAGTACATAAAAAAACTTTTTGACATTCCGTTTCGCACGCCGTAAAAAGTTCAATTCAAAAGTAGCTGTTCTGGCCCTTTAAAGGTAATCGTCAACTCCATGCATCGTTACCAACCACGGATACATGTTGTTCTTCACAATTACGATGGGACCGAGGAACAAAGAACGTTTATCTTTTCAGAGACTCAGTTTATGGCTGTTACTGCCTACCAAAACCATAGGGTAATCATCAAGTTTACGAAATATAAATATAACTAACAAATAAGTATAAAACTTTCAGATAACCGAACTAAAGATTGAATGTAACCCTTTTGCCAAAGGATTCAGAGAGTGCGAAATGGATCAGATGAGACTTCTGACTACTGCCCACTCTCGACTCCAACTACCGTACGAACAACTTTATCCTCTCATCTTTGGCAGATTTACGGTGCCCTGACTGTTTTATGACCCAACTGGTTACGTCAACAAATATAAATATTATTGCTGATCATCGATTTTATCTGATTTATTTCGAGGGTGTAAAGGGAACAGAGAGAGAGAGGGAGGGTTGACACGCGACAAGAAGAATTTATGACTGCGACGATAGCGTTGATAATTAAAACGGGGAGTTTTTATAATATTTCATTAAATGCAGCTACACGGCTGTTCATTGAGTATGTAATAATATAAAACTCTAATAAGTATAAGTGTTGTCCTTATAACCCTTATCGTCTACAGTTTCCAAAGTCCCTGCTTCTGTCCAGATGCCCACTGCCGTCGTTTCCCTCTCCAAATCAAAATATTCCGGACAGAGATGGTCCGATGACAAATTGCCTTTGCTCGATTTAGCAGCCACCTTAAGTCGGTCCCTCACCAGCCCCCATGGGGTTCAGCATTCCGTGGACCCTTTCTGATTGGTCTTTGGCATACTGTAGACGCCGAACAGTCCATCATGCGATGCCTTTCTTTCTCTCATTTAGGTGGAAACTCTGTTAACAAAAAGTTGTTTTAGCACTTTTTTCTATCCTTGTTGTTCGATTTTATTGGATTTTAATTTATTTCGATGCGTTTTCAACGATCACTTTGGCATGACTTCCGTCGACGCTCTAATTTATAGTTATTGCGTCGGAAGTTAGGTTGTTGTTTTGAAAAAATGTTGCGGTGGTTGATTACAGCTCTGATTGTACCGTAGTAATCATATCAAAAAAGAAAAAGGGCATTTTGAAATTCTCAGAATAAAATCATTGCCAAATTTACATTAGCTTGGATTCATGGTATCTTTCTAATACGCACCAAATTTTCAAAAAAGAAATCACGATGACGGATATTATGACAGATTTAATTTTTGATTTTTCAACCGTTGTTACGTTTTACTCAGACGGTGCTAAGAACTTTTATTCACACGTTTTCACACTCGCCAACATTTTTGTAACTGCATCCAAACCTCCAGGACAACTGTGACACAACGAAAACAAAAATCACTGTGTAATTTTTTTCCCGGATTTTGGCCTGTTTGAATGAAAATTTTTTGCAGATTCCGATTCCGTTTGGAACTCTGCATCTAATGGATACTTCCTTTTGTTTTGGGGACTCGGGTTCCGGGGTCAAAATTGGGATTCAGAATCGAAATCTGCAAAAAAAAATCCAAGAGTGAAAAAGTGAGACGTCGGATTTTGAAAATGACGCTAAATTTGTATTTTGTTCTTTTTTTCTCATGTCGGCCCCATTTTTTACATTGCATTTTTTCAAAAAAAGCATGGAAAGCTTTCCACGCTTTTTCCATGGAAAGCGTTCTTTTGAACGACTCGCGCGGTATTATTTCTTCACTCTCAAATTTTGATTTAACCGATTATGAAAAAGTTTGATTTTTGCAATGAGTTTTTTCTTCTTTTTTGACAAAAATGCTATGCATTTTGGACCTAAAAATCGCGGAATTTTCATTATGTTTTTTCTCCTCTTACTTTACAAAAATGCCAACATACAGACTGACTGACCAGATAAATGAATTGCTGGGTTGACAAGCTTATCCATTTTATCTAAAATGAGTCAAAAACTTTTCCTTCGGATTGACTTTACTGAATTTTTTTATCAACAAAAGAGTTATTAATTTAAAGTGCGGAATCTTACTGTTCATTAAGGAATCAATATACGATTTTATAGTGAGACCTTGTTCTACATAAAATCTTAATCAAAGTTGACTAAAATTTCATACTTTTATATTGACATCGTTGGTCATTCCATCAAACGTAAGAGTTTGAAACCGTTGTTTTTTGTTGATGTTTCCTAATTGTTTGATTTGTTCTGTATATTACATGCGAATTCAGTTTTCCGACTACGACTTGTCCATCCTCTATTATTAATCATATATGCTTTCAAAACAATCAATTTTATTTCCTAAGCGTTTCTGAAGAGAAGAACGCTAATTTTCAATTGCAGCTTATTGTTAGAAACGGCTGTACTAATTTTAACATCAAGCTCATGATTAAACCCAAAACGAATCATTTCCAGCATCCAAATGTCATGTAGAATACCAAAGAATTTTAGTTAACCTTTGGATTTCTTTTGTGGACACGAATTGTTCTGGGCGCTTTTCTCTTTTCCTTTGCCTGCTACCGTATCCTCTCTCTTCCAAATTTATGACTGACAGCAACGAAAGAGAGCGAATGGAAAGGGAGAAAAAGAAAGCCTTTCCATTCAAAATGCCCCTTAATCCACTCTTTTCGGCACATAATTTTAAGAATTTTATTCCAAAACGTCTGTATATAATAGTTGGACATGCACAGAATCCCAGCACTGTGCATTCGAAGAGAAAGTGAACCTTACAAACATATCTTCAAAGTAAAACATATCTAATAGAAGAGGACATAAAACTTTCAGAGAAGGGTATTATGTTCATAGTAATCACATCATTTATACACAAAACAGCGACAGGACAGGTAAAGCACCAAGAACGGAGAGACAGGAAGGGAAGAAAAGGAAAAAAAGGCAACAGGATCTTACATCAGAAACACATTGCGACAAGACATTATAATTATGATTATGAATAGAGGGGACACACGGCCGCTATGACCTTCAGAATTACTGTACCTCTTACAAATTAAAAGTTTTCCAAAAAAAGATCAAATTAGGTGTAAAGCTCAGGGTACTGTAATTTTTAAAGTAATATTCCGTTTGTTAAAAATCTTGCTTTCAAGGGTATCTAGTCATAGCGGTTTTATCATTTCACAATCCCTCAAAAACTTTCAAAGCTCCTACGGAATGAGATATTAACTGTAATTGTTGGTCAAAAGGAGATTCCGGGGGAATCCGAGATGTCCAAATCCCATCGACGGAAACTGCATTGCCGCATTGGCCACAGTCATCTGATTCTGGCCCGCTTGTTGTGCTGCCATTGCCGCTCCCACCTCGCCCAAACCCGCAGGCATTGGTCGGTCTTTTGTTTCTTTTTTGTGTTTCATCCGTCGATTCTGGAACCAGATCTTCACCTGTCGTTCGGTTAACATTAGAGAATGAGCAATTTCAATTCGCCGTTTCCGAGTCAGATATTTGTTGTAGTGGAACTCCTTCTCCAACTCCAACACTTGGTTCCGAGTGTAAGCGGTCCGTTGGCGCTTTTCGCCTCTATTTCCACCTGAAAACAGAGATTTACCCTTTTGTTTCTGACATTTCCAAGGCTATAAATTCTGCAGTCAATCCCGACTTCTGGCCAATTTCAGTGGCCAAAACAACTGCGTGGAAATTTATGGCCGCAGGACCTGAGAATAAAAGAAAATTCATTGGATTTGGACGTCATCCGAAAGTGTAATATTAGAGATGTTGCGAAACCGGGAGACACTCTTTGAATGCGAGAATCATGCAATAGGAAACGCAATGCAATTTGCCAAGATGTGATATATACAAGAATTGATTTGGCTCTTCCAAGAAGTCGGTGTCCTTCAATTTATCATCGTTATGGAGTGGACAGTTCGCGGCCGAAAAGAGCGGTTGGCCTTTTTTCGAGAACGGGGACCGGAAAGACGCTCGTTTCAACCCAGAACAGACCCCTCCTTGCCCTCCCTTCAATCTGCTGGTGTCCACGGAGCTCATTAATAAACGTCCGTGATCAGAGGCAGAGGGACTCGACTTCCCAGAGAATCGGTCACAAGTCTTTTTTGAGACCCGCCAGATTTCTGAATTTAAACCCAGGAGGACAGGCCTCCGATGATTCGTGTTTTGCGAAAATTAATGGCCAAGGTGGGACCGGGGATTGCCACAAATTCATTTTAAAGCAGAAAGTTACAATAAATGAAGCCTTCATTAATCATAAAAGGGAATCAAAAACCAGGTAAAAAAGTCTGACAAGAAGAAAATACAGTGCCTGCATCCAGCCCCGCCGTAACCCCTTCTGATACCATCTCCGTATCTTCGGATGGAACGATCAACACTTCAAAGGAAACCCTCGGTTAGGAAATATAAATCACAGTAAACTCGCTGAGGATGACAAAGCCATTAAAAAAAGAGTTATGGCGATCTAATTGAATGTAAATGGGTGCACGTGAACCCGACCTTAATAATAGATCCTGATAAAAAATCAATTTGTGAAAAAGCGGAAGAGACCAACAAAAAAGTAAAGAATAACTTACCAGTACTGGAATGGACTCGTGTCATCCAGGGATACACAGCGACATTGTTTTTCTCATCCTCCTCTTCATTCTCCTGTTTCATTCCTTCTTTATTGTAACTGGCCAATTGGGTTTGCTGCGACCAATCCAAGGCCGTTGGAGCTGAGCTGGAAGCCGTCTGAAGACCGGACCCGTACATGCACAAGTTGTTCTGAAACTAAAAAACGTGACTCCCCCAAAATATGAGAAGAGAAATTCTCTAGGGTTGCTTTTTAAGAAGCTTTGACGCGTTTCTGTGATTCGGTGGGGACGCTTCCCCAAGACACTCCACCACACGACATTTCAGGGTCGGCACCCAAAAAAGTGGCGAATAAAAAATAAGCTTCAAACCGTCTCAATAATCTCAAGTTACTCTCCAACGATCATGGAAGCGAGATTCGAATTACTAAATGAAATGATCGTTCTGGTTGATCAAAGTCATTAGTCAAGATAAACGATGATAGAGACACTTCGTAATAACTAGTCCTTTCCTCAAAAAGGAGACTCTTTGGATAAGAAATAGACTCAATTGGACAGTGAACGGTAAGGTAAGTTTGGAGTGGAAAAATAATTGATAGATTTCGCAAAAAAGAATCAATCAGTCAACGAAATCGATAACTTTGGGAAAACTGCGTTTACTTTGAAATAACTGAATAGAAAAGGGAAACAAAGCAGGTACAAAATAAGTTACCTTTAATTGAAACGTCCGAGGATCCATCGGATAACAACTTCTGGCACTGATCTGCGACGTGGGCGAAGACGTAATATTACTCAAAGAAGTTGCGTTCGAGTCGACGGAGCTGGAATTCGAATAGAAGGGCTTGTTATTCTGGAGATGGGGGCTTTGGGTCGCCGCCAAATTGAGTGTCTGGACACTCTCGTAGTCGTAAAAAGGCTGGGAAGTAGATCCTGTCTCCGATGATCTACTCATCTCTCAACGACAAGAGCATACACTGCAAGAATGGGGGCAATAAATTTGTTTATTCCAGACAATCGCGCATGTCCGATAACTCAATGGTTATCAGTTGAGTTATCGATGACAAATGATTAACACTTAAAGGCACGCGGCGAGGCGTAAAATTAATTATTTTGGTCGAAGATAATAGGGTAAATTAAAAAGAAGAATGAAAGGTTATCAGAGAGAAGAAAAAGATCTCTTTGATGGCAGCTGTTCCCGTAAGAAATGCACTGAATTTCTTTCCAGTAGGAGTGTTCAGCGACAATGACTAGCAGGACAGAAGAGAACGGACGGGACGGGGCGGTTCAGTGGAAGATGGGGAAGGGTGCAGCGCTCTCCCTTCCCTTTCACCCCTCCTCCTTAGGGTCCAAAGATTTGGTGCGCGGATCCAAAAAGTCCCCGGCCGCTGATTGGCCTCTCACTCCGGTTTCGGCCGCGGACAAATCTTCCAGCCTCGAGGGCCTCAATCTGAATCTTATAAAATGCTGAGGAATGTTTGGCGAGTAATAACCCAACTCATCGTCTTACTTTTCTCGGTGTTCGTGTTTGAAATTGGCGTGCAAATCACCTAATTCAAGAGGTTATGGACTCCATTTTTGCTTCGATATCATAATTTTTGTGGTTAATGAGGCACGCAATTATTTTGGCCTATCAAAAGATGCTAATTTCCGGGGAAACTACGCAATTTTACTTTACATTCATCGCTGCTATATTATTCGATACTTCGGGACGCCCATCTGAAACATTTACCCGTACACTTAGAGCGCTTAATTCCTTTTAGAAAATGCGACGTTGCCTTGGCTATTAGTAGATAAATGTAATATCCTTCTGTACTAACCTTCATGACTACGGTAGAATATTCTTCTGAATTCAGATTCAGAATGGCCGGGAAGGGAGGGGAGAGAAATGAAATTTAGAATGGGCTAATGTTGCGAGGCGTCTTTGTTCTCAGACTACAAATTTAGCAGGCAATTAGTAAAGTGGGCGATTGATGAATTTAAGGCGCTGATTGGACTCCAAATTTACAGTTTCAGTCACGGAAAGAAACATTTCTAAATTAAATGCCAGCGGCGTTTTTTTTCTTTATTAGACACACGGCTGGAAGTCTGGAGGAATGGGAAATACAGTAAGACCCCAAACAGAAAATTTTCGATTACAACACAGTCGATGATTTATGGCCAATAAAACTGCCGACTGATTATGAGGGACTTGCGTAATACGACACAAATATTATTTCAGATCCAATCTCGATCCCCAATCTGACCTCAAAATTGGGGTTGAGTTGAGCAAGAGGAGAATCCCTACCTTTACTCACCTCAGAGCGAAAATTTGGCCAAAGGTCATGAGGTTGGTGGAGCCGGTCGGTTCCTTTGTCTTAGTAATTACAAAACCTCCCAAATGCCAACTTTTTCCCTTTCATGCCAATTCTGAGTCAGACTCATTGTGTTGACTAGGCTCTCTTGTTTTTTGATTAAATCAATATAAATATTCGATTTGAAGGGCCGGTAAGAATTAAATAAAGATTACGGTGGGGATTCTTGAAAGTAAAATTATTTTAATGAAGCAAAACGATTAAAACACAAAACTTGTTCGCCATAAATAGAGGAATCATAAAAAGGAAAGTCGCTGACAACATATACATGTCCTCTTAATTTCGTTCCCAAGGCGGCGATCAAACCGCCCACAAAGGAGAGGGCTAATCCCAGCCAAGCCGGCTTGTTCCCGTCGCGCAGCTGCCTGTAGGAAGTTGAAGATGTACATGGAGAAGACGGCACGTGGTGGCGGCTGTCTTTTAGGTCTGGTTCGGGGTCATGCCCCCGGTCAGAAGTTGGGCAGAAGATGAAAGGAAACACCGCCCGATCCATTTCAAATTCAAGAAAAAACACGGCCGCCGTTCTGCGCAAATCGCAACTTTTGAAAAGGATCATTTATCTAATTTGAGGCTTTGAAAAAAAGGGCCAATTCGGAAATTACCAAATGAATGAGACCATTAACATACAAATCATAAAAAGAAATTTTATAGGAAGATGGATAAAGTAAAGCAATATTATATTATCATTAAACCCAATTGCCTTTCATCAGTAGGAGACAAAAAAGAACATAAAAATTGCGATCAGACCATATCTCGAGCCTAAACGGCTTTGAGAAAGCCGCGCGGGGCCACGCGTCTGACACGAGAGTCGAGGGATAAGCTGACAAATTATCGTCCCGATGATTTCGATCAGTATTTACCGTATGCTCCTTTGCAACAGTCGAGATGCCGCTCACAAAAAAAACCGCTTCGTTTTTCTTTGACCCGAGGTGGCCAGGTCAGAGAAATCGCTCGATCAGGCGGCTCTGCTTTTGTTTCACCGCCAATATTTGGATCTATTTGGCACTCTATCTGTCTTGGGATGCTCAAAAGTTTTGGAGAATCGCATCAATATGTTTCAGAATTAGTTTCAGGTCAAACATTTTGTTTTCATCTGATATCTTGTTGTTCTTGTAACACCTTCTGTACTTTACATACTTAATATCCAATCCTGTTTACTTTGACATGCCGAACATCAACTTGTCTCGATATTGATATGAAAGGCCTTCAAATAAAAGAGAAAATTCTATTATATCAGTAATCACTCTCAATTACGGTCATTATTACACTGTTTTGGTCAAAATCAAAATGTTAACAAGTGGATTCCGTTCGACGACAATTATTTCTCAAAAGTCACAACATTCAGATTGGCATGGATAAGATCCTACGAATTTTAGTCATTATCAAAAAACCCCGTGAATAACAAACAACTTCACAGTTCCCACAAGCCATTTTCAGGCTAAAGTACTTCCGTGCCATGAAACCCTTCTCCAATTGTAAGAAATAAGTTTATTGCTGCCTTACATAGAGCCTGGTTTTATAGAGGGTTTACTGTAGTTATTACGTTATTGTAAAACTCGTCCCGGGTTTGATTCCGGGTGGGTTCAAATTATCAAGAAAGACAGGAAATCAATTGGAATGTAACAGTGAGGGCTATATGAGAGACATTGTGTATTTTTTTCATATAATAATACATAAAATGGAAATTAAAACTGGTTTTATATAATTTTAGAGACATAAAATGTGAAAAATAAAACGACTGCAAATCGGTTGAAATTGGTAACACTTATTTCAGGGCTAATTACAAGACACTTTTGTATTAACGTTTTTTGGTAGCTTATTGTATTATAGATTACTGTAACATAAAACGTATTCTCCTTAACAGCGGTTTTCTTAAAAATTCTTATACATTAATTTTATTTTTTTAGTTAAATACTTTAAACGACGAAAAGAGATCCACTCTAGATGTACACAATAAAATTTTACCCCGTCTAAAATGTTTCTTGATATCATCATCAGTTGGTAAAACTTCGCTAGATTACTCAAGTTTTTCAAACCTTATGGTCGTAAAAAACACATGGTTACACAATCCAAGTCTTTCTTAAACACTTTACGCGTAATGGTGGCAGTCCGACCTTTCTGTGTTATGTGGTATACGATAACGGAAATCGGGTTTCATCTTACAGTAGTCCACGATACAGTAAGTACCAAAAAAAGTTAACACAAAAGTGTCTTACAATTAGCCCTAGCATAAATGTTACCAATTTGAACCAATTTGATGCCGTTTTATTTTTCACGTATCAAGCCTATAAAATTATATAAAACTTTTTTGATTGCGTCTAGAGCAGAATTTTATGCTGATTAACATATCTAAAAATCCATAGTATCCTTTTTTATGCATTACGGACATTTCCATAGAAAGTTATGACCAATTACTGTAAAATCATAAATTTGCATATAAAGTATACTTAATGGAAGAATTGAAGGAAAATATGATTCGCTATTTCTCTACTAGTGCTGTCGGTCATATCTATGCAAAAAACTCAACATCAAAAAAATCCTATGTCACCGCTTGCTTCACTGACTCAGAAATCGTCTTTTAAAAACCGATAATGAGATTCCCGTAAAGCACCACATATCTTTTGAAAAAATTTATAATTTGCGGACATTGAGAATCCAAACGGCTTTTCGTTGTCAGCAAGTAAATTTTTTGGCCAAATGGTGGTGGTACTGTCATTTTCTCTTTCTTCTCTAGGATTTCGACGATGGATTTGACAATCGAGCAGCCCTTCTGAAGTTTTTTATTCAAATGAATACCTGTGGTTCGATTTTTTGACCTTTAAAAAAATCAAATAAACATCAAAATTTGGGACAAAAAATTTCAGGTTCTGATTATCATTTCCGAATCTTCAAACTTTTGATGCTTTTCAGCTTTTTTGCCTATATTTCCAATATCTGAACATCTTTTTCGCCGAAAAACAAATCATGGATAATATCAAAAAAAAAATCAACAATATCTTGGGTATAGGTTGATCGATTTTTGAATTTTAAAACGTTTCTGGACTAATTCGAGTACTGCGAACAACGTCATGATGTTAGTTTAAAGTAAAAACTTTAAAGAAAAAAAGGCCGGGCCCAATGTACCCCGGGGCCGGGCCGGGCTTTGGAAATTTTGAAAAGCCCAACCTTCGAAAAATTTATGTATTACGCAACTACTTAACGGAAGAAGTCAAGAACAGCAAAAAATAAATATGTTTTTCGAAATTAGCGGCCTTGATTACCTATGAATCGCCAAAAATCCAAAAATTGTCCGGAATACACCACTACATAACACAATTTACTACTAATCATTCTTTTAAGTCAGATTTTATTACTATTATATAGGGTTGTGATTTTGACAGAATTTTTCAAAGTGACGTCAACTTGATGTCAAATTGCTGCGATTTTCGTCAAATTGTGTTAAATTGCCGTCGTTTCGGTTTGAAGCTGTCTAATAATAAAAAACATTGTTCAAGGTAGTATAGGGCAGGGGCGTAGCTGAGAAGTCGGGCTTCGCGCCGCAAAAAGTCTGGAAATCTTTTGGTTAGCTTTTAGTTTTAGAAATTTCATCCGTTTGTCTCAAACAAGGTGTTCAGAGCTTATTATACATCTCCAGACAGCTTACCTGGAGATTTGTAAATTATTTTATGCTCGGATTTTGTTTGTTCTCCCCTTAGAATTTCATTCCGACCTTCGGATTAGGTGTTCTGATGCCTTTGACAATGAATTTGGGCGTCCAAAACGTTTAATTTTTCCGTCATTGTCTCTTTTGTTGATGTAGGTGATCAACACGATAAACGACTGGTTGATTGCTTGCGCAATAAAGTAACGGCGGTGACGTGCCTCGAATAGAATGCTAATATGCCCCTTTTCATAATCTGAGAGCGACTTTCCTCTCGGCCTAGTTTTAACAAGAATACGGCGACAAACATAAATTTTTTCCTATATTTTTGTATTTTTTGAAAAAGTGTCTGGTACTGGCGCGAAAGCGTGAAATATCCCAATATTTTCGGTAAAATATATGCCTACTGGTAAAGGTTTTCAAATCCGGTATACAACTAAAAAATTAAGTTGAAAAAACTAAATTGCCTATATTTATGGAACGCACTGTATTATAGCTATGTTTACAAAAAATTGTATTTTCTGGTAAAAAAATGTTTTTTTGGGGAAAAAACAACCTCCAAAAAATAATAAAATTGCAAAAAAAATTAAAAAATCGTCACTCCAAACCGGACTTAATTTTTGAATTCCTAATGGTCGAAAACCCCCAAAACACACAAAGAATTGCAAAATGGACTTCATTTTTTGAATTCCTCATGCTCGAAAACCCCAGAATTTTAAAAAAATTTCAAAATTTTAACAATGTTACAGCATTTTTAGTAGTCATCATTACAATATTTTATTCATCACCCGAAAGTTCTCACACCCCAACATTCGATCACCCGAAGTTGTGGCTGGTCACATTGTGTGCCCATTGGTGTTGGTAAAAACTGCAGGGTACTACATATTAGCACTTGAGTAGTACAGGGTGTTCAGAAAATTATGGAAAAAACTATTCATTAATAACTTTGCACTCAGTGGTCCAATCCGAATTTTTTTTGCATTTTACAGCAAATGTTCGGAGTTTTTAAAATCTAAATTTTTTTCTTTTATCGGCGGAGACGTCCGTAATCCGCCTTGAATTCGGCGGAGTGTTTTTTTTACAAATGAGGCTGTAAATCGTTATGTGTGTAAAGAAAATGGGCGGAAAAAGATCCAAAAGATAACAATATGACATTTTCTTCAAATTTTTATGATTTGGCGGAGACATTTTTTAACCTTGGCGAACGATTTTTCTTAGACTTCAGAGGGTGAAACCTGGCTAAAATCGAAACGTATGTTATCCCTGGTGGCATGGTGCCTAAAAACGACTTATTACGTCTTCGGCCGACTGGCAGATGAAAAAACGGCAAGTCGGCGGAGAAATCGGCGGCGAAAAATATGAAATTATGATGAGAAAGATAAAACTTTTGGTTCTATACGGCCTTTATAACTCGGCGGGCACTATTTTTCTACGCCGAATTGCCTTTTTTTCATCTGTCATTGGACATACGACGCAACAAACCGTATTTAAGTGCTAAGCCCCCGGGGATACCATTTGTTTTTGTTTTTCCCAGATTTTCGACCCTCCGAGGTCGAAGAAAAACCGTCCGCCGAGGTCACAAAATGTCTCTGCCAAATTACAAAAATTGAAAAGAGATATCATTATATGTCTTTGAATACTTTTCCGCCCATTTTCCTTCACACTTACGGCGCTTTATAGCCTCATTTGTGAAAAAAAACACTCCGCCGAATTCAAGGCGGATTACGGACGTCTCCGCCGATAAAAAAATTTTTTAGATTCTAAAAAATCCGAAAATTTGCTGTAAAATGCAAAAAAAATTTTCGGATTGGACCACTGAGCGCAGACCGTCAACTTGACGGGCGGCACCAGGGGTGGTCACCAGGCCCGGCGGCCCGGCGGTCCGGCCCGGCCCCGATCTGACTCAAAAATGGAAAATTGAAACCGGGCCGTTTTTTCAGGCCAGGCCCGGCCCGGTTTTTATCATAATGCCAAACCGTTGGCATTCATTGTTTTCGTGCCGGGAAAATTTTTTGATGGGGTTGTTGTTGTAGTTTATCAAGTTCTAACATATTTACAAGCTTTTTTCACGTTTACTCTCAAAAATAGTGCATATATGATAATGTATTACAATAGCACTACCGGGACCTAAGCTTTTTTTACAAACTTTAGTTCCCAAAAGGCTAATAAACATTTATCAGTAATTCTGTTTGCAATTTGTTGAAAGAAATCCAATTACCTATTATAAGTAAGAACAAAGATGATCCGAAATAGATCTATTAAAGTACTTTTGTTGTTATAAACTGTTGTTTTAATGTGTATATGGTCTTAAACATGTTTGAAGGCATTATAACAAAACAGCAACGATTTTTTGGCAGGTCGCGCCCTAGCCGGGCTTTCACGGGCCGGGCCGAGCCGGGCTTTTGACGGACCGGGCTTCGGGCCCAAAATCGGAAAAATAGATGCCAGTGACCACCCCTGGGCGGCACAGCCTAATATTTAGATATTTTTTCAAATTTTTAAATGTTTTCGTTTGGGTACACAGAAAAAAGATTTTTATTTTACAGAGAAACCGGTTTAAAAACAGACAGTACCAGAGGGTGGACTAAGAATATAGTTATAATGATTGTAAGCAAATAACAAGTATATCGCCCCATTTCTTTTTCTGAGGCATGGGTTTATCCAGTTCCACTGTTCACGGTTAGGATAAGACGTATCACGTGAACATCGAATATAACACAGAAAATAAGGATTTCTAAGTGGGATCCCCAAGTTGTAGGATTTTCCATGTAAGAAATATATTCCGCTATAGTTTTAATGTCTGGTCGGCCGACCGCACCACTGATGTGTATTGAAGACTCGTAGTCTTCATTTCCAATTTTCTGTCTTAGATAATTCATGCAGAAAAAAAAGGGAGATAATCATGTCATTCATGTTAGCCCCAAATCCAGGAAGTTCTGTTGGTCTGAGTCAGAGAGTTTTGGGATGTTGCTTAACAATGGCCGGGTAAAGGTAGCTAAAAGCTAGCAAAAACCATAATATCAATTGTTTGATATTCTGGTTTTTTATGAGAGCTTACATTATAGTAGAAGCGCGGCGATTAACCAGTCACAGCTTGAAGGCGACACTTACCGGTTTCTATCTCGATAATGTTAACCATGGCCTTTCATACTGTGGGTCAGACTATCAAAAATGAGAAAAATCGCGCATGAAGGTTACCGGACTAGCCCATCAATTTTTGAGAACAAACTACACCAAAATGTACATATTCAGTGCTATTTTTACATTTGTACCAGCACTCATGAAAAAGGTATGCATAGGGAAACATTAGTATTCACATGAATTTTCACGCCGGGTATGTAACTCCTTCAAAAATTCAAACGTGGAAGACGTGTTATCATATAATAGATATACTCACAAGCTTGCTGTGTCGTAAAAATAATTGGGCCGTCACAATCTGACTCGGAAGTTTAAAATCGTTCAGATAGGTAGTGAAATAATTTGTAAAATGTCGTTGGCTTAGCCCTCAAGATACGTTAAATTAACCTGCACCTCCTGTTGACAAGAAAAGTATCGATTTTTGAGGGTAACATCAGATTTAGGTGACCATGAATAATATTTTTTTTTGGGGAAATGCCGGACCCGTGGCAAATTCAAGTTGTAACACGGTACACAATTTCTCAATGTAAGCAGTACTCTTCCTTAAAAGACCGGAATATCAAATAATTTCGGTGTTTGAGACCCTCAGATTAACATTATATTGGACATGGTCCACCCCCAAATGCCCGGCCCATGGCAGGCGAAGGAGATAATAGGCATGGCTGAAAACAACTTTGTTCTATTCTGTGACTCCTCGATACTGATAACTCTATATTGTGGCGTTTGCATACAGCTTCCTTAAGATCTAAGGCACCAAATATGAAAATTGACAATTCGTCCAACAAAAAATATATTTTTAAAATTGTTGCCATGTCTATGACCACTATGAAACAAAACGTCTACACGGTGCTAAACTACATTTCCAAAAGTCTCAAATGGTCTCATCAGATTATGTTGACTCTGAGTAAAGTTACGGTCAAAATAAAAAAAAGTTGACAATTCACTGACAATTACTGTATTTTGCGGTGCGATTATATCTTCTCGCCAAGCACCGTGCTGATAGTCGTTTCTACATAGCACTGCTTACAAAGAATTTAAATATAAAAAAGTAAAAAGTCATTCATTTTCTGGTGACTAACACGAAGAAAATAAGGTTTGTGATTAAATTTCCTATTGTTGATTATCCTTAACCAACCCAGTATTGAGCGAACCTAAAAGATTGAGATTCTTCCATGTTTGCCAAAAACGGTGATAAAATTTTTTTTTAAAGTGTATTATTATGACCTGGCAAACTTTAACTTTAATATCGACCTGTTAAGATAATTCCTTATCAGTTGTCGCTTTGTCTATTCTCACTGACCATATTGGTGGACACTGCTTCGAGGAGACTTCCACAAAATGTATCGTAACGTCGATCGGCTTCCAAGCCGCGGACTCTTGCCCACGCCGAATAAAAGTTGTCGAATCCATAGACCGAGCTTGTCGATTTTTGTCCAATGTTTCATCAACAAATTTTTGGACAAAGTTGACTTAGTTCAGTTGAAGCCCGAAGATTTGCAAATTTTGTCCACTCGTTGGACAAAATTTGCCGAATTTAGTTCAAAGATAACTTTGGATTAAATAAGCAGAGTTGGCATGAGCACCATGACTAATGCAGGACCATCTCATTTCTTGTCCAGTACGCTCACAGACAAGAAATTGCGGTTTTCTGCGACAAGATTCGAAATGAATAAGAATTATTATATTATATACGCAGTATATAAATATATGAGAATAAGGTTTAATTTTTGCAGCACTTTGACCGTCAAAATACTTTAATGGCTCGTAAATAAGGTACAAGAAGGAAGGAAGAGGTGCGCGAGATCTTGACAATCACTGAAATGCGAATTTTATATGGTTTTATCCCCTGTCACGACAACATAAATCACATGAAACGATTCCTCGAGTGGAGCAAAATACTCGAGATACCATCCTTTTCTTCTCCTTCTTCCGAAGGCATTCGTTTAGTGCTAATTACGTATTTATTTTGTTTGCGTGCCCATAAATCGGGCATCTGGTGATCCTTTTTGCAATGTCCACAAATGGGATTATCTCTTGCTTGGATTGGGATACAGTAATGCATTTTTTGTGTAATGCGATAAACTGGAGAGGTATTTATGTAGGTGGGAACCTTGGAAATTTAATTATTTTTATTCAGTTTTGATTAGAAATTTGTGTTTTGCTGAAAATTATGGTCATATAAATTTTTAATTATATACCCTTATGTCGTACAATGCAGATTGAAATAAAGTGTTTCCCTAGCGGCTCAGCTTTGACTTCATGGCGTCTACCTTTATATGCGCTGATATTCTTTACACACTTCCTGAAGGATGGAGTTTCCTTCGGTATAAATAATACCGTATCCCCTCATCTGACAGCCTTTTAATTTCTAAGGGTGTGATCGCCTCGAGATGTCTTCAAGAAAGGTCATATTTAAAATTGAAGTCGACTTCATGAATCTCTTGATTTGATGGAGTCCATCCATCTGCCATCCTACCGTAACCCGGTCCCTTATACGCATTTGTTGAAAGGCTGGCCAGCGCTTTTCTGGAATTTATGGCCCGTCCAAAAGTTGGCCAAGTATGGATTCGCGCAAAGAAAGGCAACAGTTGTCGCCCCCTGTCCTCCTATTGTCCTTCCGATCTTGCCGCTGCCGTAAAACCGGGGATTTCTTTTGCTCTTCACAGATTTACATCTCTCTTCGCTCTTTTGTCGCTTCTGGTGTCAAAACATTTGGGCAAAGGAGATGGATCGACACCAAATTAATCTCAAATATTAATCCTTTCCTTTCTAATTAATGCAACCGTTTTTGAGCGTTACGCTTCTTTTGTTGCGTTACTGTAAGGGTCCATGCTTTTATGGGAGTCGTGGAAGTATTCTGTTGGTAGTTTTTATTTCTCGGAAATGGGTCGGGACACTTTTGTTTTAAGATTTTAAAATTTTAATGATCTTTCTGTATTTTCCACTAGCGTTTTGTCGCTGCAGGCAGTCTAGATAATTGTTAAGCCTCCGAATCACATTTTTAATGCAAATTGAGATTTTAATTACTGTCTTTTTTGGTATCCTAATTAATCTATAGATGTGATTTCCAAAACTTAGCGTCATTTGTTCAGTTTTATTCCGAAATTTGTGTTTATATAATTTTGAGGTGATTGTTTTCGTTTCGCTTACATTTTCTTTTAATTTTAATCCTGTTTTTCATTTGGCGTCGTTAACTTTATCCAACAGAAGGGTGTCCAAATATGTTTTATAAAATCTTAGTGTTGCGCGGCGATAATGCGGATTGCATAATTTTAACGGTCTTTCGCATTCCCTTGCGTAATACAGAAGTTTTATGATGAGCAGAGAGGTCATTTCAAATTCAGTAGGTTCTTTTTACAGATACAGTCACACCTCTGTGCTACAAATTGCAAGCGACGAAAAAAAATTTTTGTTATGAAAGGGTTTCATTGTACGGAGGCTCATTTTGACCTAAAATTGACTCTTCGAACCTATGAAACTGTTTGTTATAGAGGGGTTTTTCGATATGATGGTTTGTATTGCAGGGTTTCACTGTAATCGGGTAAGATCAGAACTCTTTTTCGTTTTGGAAAACTTGGGTTGTGTTGAGATTAAATTTTGTCGCAATTTTTTATTAGGGACTTTAGAAATGGCTTATTGTTAACAAAATTCAGGCGTTTCTTCATTTGTAAAATGATTAGAATTAGTGAAAAAACTGTGAATAAAATCGAATGAGTCATAAAGAGATTGGTAACTTTCCGCTTATTTGTTTTGAGTGAATAAAAGGTTAAAAAGTTCTTAATCTTAGCAGCAATAACAACTTTTTTTCACAAGCCACTTTAATGGGAAATTGATGGTAGAAAACTTTTTCTTTAAATCGATTCCAAATTGATTAGAAATTCGACCATGGCTTCTTCTAACTTGCTTCTTTACTCTTTCAAGGACTTGTAACAAACTCAACGTAAACTGTCATAAAATGAAAAAAAATTTAAGTGCATTCCACTAAATTTTCATCGGCTACAACTTTCCTTTGACTTTACAAATCTTCGGAGATCTTTCCTCATCATCCTAAATTCAAAAATAAAAACAAAAAACTTTAAAACTTACATTCCGCGTTTTAAGAAGTTTACAGTAACCGGAAATTAGAAGACCGGAAACGAATAAAGATCCTTCCAAAACATCGAACCTTCTTCAAGACAAAATGTTTTGTCCAATGTTTCCGGTCCCATTCTAACAAAATTAGAGAGCGAATTGGAAAAATATATAATTCCCCGATTCCCCAATTAAGAAACCCTCAGGGAAACAACCAATGTGCAGGTGAAAACGCCGAAACATCGGAGAATTCTCTTTCTAATTTACGAGTGTTATCAGTAGGGAGAATGGGCGACCTTGTAATTGGGCCTGTCATGTCATGTCTTGGGCTGATTATCAAAAACGCGAAAATTTACGACATGTTTTATGAGGGGGTTGCGGCGACTTGAAAAGGGCGTCGAGCACCAGTCGCCTTCTGTTTTGGTTAGATTAAACTTGAGAGGAATATCAACGGAGAAGTTGGAGCTCTTTTCGTTCCTGACAATCCCTTTCCGGACACTTGCGCAAGACAGGTAGCCATCGGGGGTTCGGGGTCCCTCCTCGATGGTGATTGGCTGCTTTCCTTGCAGCCAATCAAAAGTCAGGAGGTGGGGCTAAACCCCTCTGAAGAGAGCCTTCTCTCTCGCACATAACGCCACAGGCAAGCAAACTCCAGCCCCTTTAACCCCCTCCCATCCTTTCACGAGACCTTCCCCCCATACTAAACTCCGTCTTTTTTGCGATGATCATTTTTATGTCCGTTTAATGACTGGCCGTTTTCTCCTCTCGGAATGTCCCTATTAAATTAAATTTATTTGCTTCTGTTGACTCTCGTCGTTCTTCGCAAGGGGGCTTCTTCCATCGATAAAGTCTTTACATTATGTTTAGCACTTTCTCTTAATTATCTGTTAATTACTCGGGAAGAAAAAAATTTAAAATAAAATAAATTTTATCGCGGCGGAATTAATCACGTGCTGGCTACACATCGAGTGTCGTTGTGAATGATGATTGCGGGGTTTGTTTCCGAGTTATTTTGATAAAGTGTTTCCTTTCAGAATTGCCGATTCTTCAACGTCAATCGGACTTCTGGAGGGTCTTGTTGAACTGGACGCGCGTACGGGATTCTGAAGCTGGATACTGCCTGGAGCGGATCCCCCGCTCATCCACCAGTCACCACGACGGCCTCGTTGCCCCGTTCCGGGCTTCAGGCGTCCGGCTCCGAAGGTGTGGCCGCCTTCTTTAATCCCCAGCCCTACTACGCATGGCCTCCCAATTACGCAAGTTCCTCGGCAGCCATGATGTATCAGCAAGCAGCAGCTGCAGCAGCACTTAGTTGCTGGCCTTCCGACATGACCACTTCTCAAAACGGGGGACAGAATTCTTCTGGATCTAATCAGAACACCTCATCATCAACTTATTGGCCTCTTCCGGCTTCCAATAATCAGTTACCTTCGAGTACAACAGCTTCCAACAATCAGATGTGCTCTTCCTCGGATTCTACAAATACAATTATTGATGGAACAAATGAATTAGGATCAGCTGGGACTTCAAATCAAATTGGAAATACCTCATCCTCAACAGATGACGGGCAGAATACGACAAAGAAGTTATATGAGAACACAACGGCAGCATCGTTGTTGTATTCCAATCCCAATAACTACATGAAAAGCATGTTGGGGGCAGCAGCTCAGTGGGCAAATGATGCGGTGACGTGAGTTTACGGCGCTTTTTTTCTATTCAGCAATAAACCCCGATTATTTTTATGGAGTTTACATTGCACAATCAATTAAATTTGGTTTTAAGAACACCGATTTCAGATTCCCTTCTGCTTATTCCGGGTTCTCTCAGTCTTCTTCTTCTCAATTAAATTCAGAACGAAGTCCCCAAATCTCTTCCCATCCAGTTTTTCCGTGGATGAAGATGACCGGTAAGTCCAAGATTTGCATTTCGCTGTGCCGAGAACATACGTATTCCGAGTTACGGTAGCTTCTTTAATTAAATGCATAGAACGTTGCGGGATGCCGTGCCTTGCCCGCTCGTCTCTCTCCAGCCTGTCATCTCAACCTTTTTTCGCCCATGCCTTTTTCCATCCAACCGTGGATTGAATGGCGCTTACTGTAATTTCTCTGGAGGTCAGAATATAATTGTTCAGACTCCGTTTTCATCTCGACTCTACCTGTCGGTCGGACTTCGAACCGACTGTCCTTGGCTGTTAATTTATGCGTTTTTGAGTATTCTTCTTTGCCTCCGATCCCATAAAACCGGGCCCAATCCCACTTAATGCCACCCTCCGATCATCCGGGTTGTCTTGTCACCGGTCGGAGTCGGGTCTTCTGTTTGGTTGTCCAATTTGCAAACTTAAATTTGGCTTCAGAAACCGTGGAACAATGGCCCGACCTTATGCATCCCATATGTTTGGCGCAACTTTTTGAAAAGTTATTATTACAACGTTTAAGGCGTCATTTGTAACGGGGGATGTGTGTTTGGAGATCATTTATAACTCTTGACACTTTCGGGAATCCTTTCGGATTTACAGCTGGACCTATTTTTGGACGGAAAACCGGTGGGTAATGAGGCTGGGAAGGGTGAGGTGAAATAAAATGGAGCTGGGATTGTGCCCTGGGGGGGGGGGGGCAAATAAACTGTCTAAAGTCTTGGGGGATTGCTCGGACCCGCGTTCCGACCCCAAAAAAACCCGGAGAAAAGGCATGGCCTGCAATTGTTGTGCTGATATTTCACAGAGATGAAAGGGCGACGCCGCCTTCGGGTTCGAGCCCACGAATGAAATATGGTTATGGCCGAAACGGTGGGGAAAAAGAGCGGCGGCGGCGGTTCAGAAAACAGAGCCCGGCCTGTTCCCCGATTATACGTTCAAAAAAAACTCGAAAACCGGCTGCCTCCTGCGAATTGTATCCCTCTGACTACTATAATATCTAATATAATATTTACTATAATACCGCAGGAATGAAACCGGGCGAATCAAAACGCACCAGACAAACATACACAAGGAAACAGACACTTGAATTGGAAAAAGAATTCTATTACAACAAGTACTTGACTCGCAACAGACGACAACAGATCTCAGAGGCACTACAACTTAGCGAACGGCAGGTAAGACGCAAATAAAAATAGAATAGAAATAAGATTAGAGGACTGCAAAAAGGAATGAGGATGATAATCAGAGTTTATTTAATTTGATATAACATTTAGTCATCACAAAAATGTTGTCAAACATAGTTTTTGTCTCTGCAAAATTTATGGCTGCGATTTAACTGTCACCTGTTACAGTATAACCTACAAACATTTTATGGAGAATTCTAGTTTGTTTCATAGAATTGGTTGTAAAATTTATAGAGGGTCCATTCTGCCGTTCAAAATGTTTCTTTTCACATTTATGAACACTTATTTTTCATGAGGTTTAAAAATTTTTTACGCTACGTTTTTTCGATAACATTACTACTGAATATAAGAAAATTATGAGCTGGGCATAGTTGCAATCATATGCCGAGCCGCATAATAAGGTGTCTGAATAGTAATTCTTCTGCAATTTGGCATAAAATATTCTCAAACCAGTAAAAATAAATGGGCTGAGGCCATCAATTAATGGGCTCGAATCGCTACAATTTATGATAATGGGGTGATTCTCACTCCTCTAATGGGGTTTATTGTTGATTAAGGGCCTTCTGTTGAGTATTTTGGCCTATAATATTACTATTTATATACAAATCGAGTAATAATAACTTTTCTGAGGGAATCCGAGGCCATTAACCGCATAACGTGAAGGTATTCTTTAGCCTCATTAGAAGTAATGAGTCCAATTTTGGGGCGAGACAATCACAAATTGTAATTGTTACTCTCTTGGGATTTGACTTTCATCATTTTCAGGTGAAGATTTGGTTTCAAAATCGTCGAATGAAATTTAAAAAAGAGGTCAAAGTGGAGAATGGGGACAGTGGCCCAGAGGACAATTAAATTATTCGAATCTCGGGCTCTCTTCGTCTGCAATGATCCCATCCAAAATGTCGCTCAACCATCGTAGTTATCATCACTGGCTTTAATTCTCTTCTAATCATTCTCATATATCACAATTTTCATTTCTTTTTTTTTGATTTGTACACATTTTGTATTAAAAAAAGAGCTAAAGATTACAATACTAGGTTACAGCAAAAATCGATTGATCATTTTAATAACATATTATATTTCCTTAAGTTAGAAATTTTTCACAAAGATGTAATTTATTTAATTTATAGGCACGGTTAGAGAATGACATTTCATTTTATTTTCCATTTAATTGAACGTGAAGATTTTAACGCTACGGCAAACGGCCAGTTCTATCACGATTTAAAATGTATTATAGCTAAAGGGAATACAGAAAAAAAGCAAATTGAATCAACCAGTGGCTAGATCTAAAAACAATTTATATAAAAAGGTTCCGATCTCATGAATAAGGCTACACGAATCCCGAAACCAACTTTAATGAGGGGGTTTTTGAAACCTTAAATTCAATTCAAAGTTTAAAAGTTTAGGTCCAGAAAAATCTCGAGTTCAAGTTGAGTATGCCAAAAAACGAAACTTTGAAAAAATTAAATTGATTGTGCACAAAAAACTATTTGGATACTAGGGTAAGAGCATTCCATACTTGCAATCCAAGAAATAACTGTCATACAAGCAACTTAAATATTTTGATTTTGCAAGATTTAATAAGTTCAATAAACATGAAATTAAAAAACTTTTAGTTCAAAGTTCAGGTTGAACTTGTAATTGGAACAATATTGACAACAATATTGTAAGTTCAAATTTTTAAAAATTACAAACTTGAGCTTGATGAATTTATGAACTTGAACTAGCCAGCACTTTTGTAGAGCCATAACGTTCTCCTCATAAAAGAAAGATTAAGATTGTTTCAGGGCCAATTAAGAGCATGCATATGTATATAGTTGAAACCGACTACAAATGGAGATTTTGTGAGGATAGCTCAGCCAATGGAATTGGCTTCCAAAAAAGTTTATTTTCCCCAATTGTTAACGTCTCGTGTTAATCGAAGGGCATTTATACAACTTGTGAAGGGCTAAATGACAGTAAAGTTTTGAAATTCATCCAAAATACAAAGAGCTGCCGTTGCAATTGTAAGAATAATGTAGCTCCGTTAGGCGAGATCGCGGCCGTCATCTCCACAACTGAGTTTATCAAAATGTCTACAAATTGTTTCGTCTTCTGGTCTCAATTCCGTTGCCATAAACGTCAACCTTTGGCTTTATTTTCCATACAGAGGCGGAAAAGTTAAAAAAATATGTTTTCTGTCAAGCCGACGCTCTCAATTTTGCGTATCCGTGCAGAAGCAATATCACAATATATCGGGTGAAAACACGACTAAAGATTTCAGGGATTTATACATGGCTATTTCAGGAAAGGCTTTAAGATAATATGAATAAAAACTTTCCTTGAAATTAAAGATGCTTATAAGTTGCTAAATTTGAGACTCAATACTGTAATTGCAATTAATAGACCTGCCAGGAAGCCTATGATACGGCTTGTTTATCGGGTTATCTTTGAGTCCACGGAGAAGAAACATCTCAAAGGGTAGTTAATCCTTTGCAATTTGTCGTACAGAATTTTGATTGAAATTGGGTTTGGAAAATTGTTTGAGTCTTTTGCGATGATTACTTATCAGTATATACAATAATAAAAAACTAACTCGTACTGTAGAACCTGCGTGTAACTGATCTAGAAATGACGGATTATGCATTGCCAATCCAAAAGGTGCTCAATAAGGCTTGATTTTGATTATGAGCACTTGAGAAAAGCGCTGGTTATGGAAAACAGACTTTTTTGGTTGAAGTCTTCTCTTGAAAGTTATTCCGGAAGTTATCTCGTATTAGTACCAACATTGATTTTTTATAATTACGCATGTAGCAAACTCTAAACGTTAAAGTTCTGTTTATTTAATAAGAAAGCTTTTGGAATCTACAAAATGAGAAATTAACGATCAAAGTTCTGTTTCGTGTGATATGCGATTCACAAAGTTAAAGTCACGGTGCTGGAACAGTGATGTAGACAAATTTTTTTAAAAACTTTATTCCTTAAGTGGAAGTTTAAGTGTTAATTGATTTCTAATAATGTCTTGTGTAACTATCAAATGGCCGACTTGCATCATAGTTTGTATATCTCATCGTTCCATGTTCAAGTTCCAATCTAAATCTTCTTATTTCCTTGCAGTCTCCTCCTTATATTCTTTATGATAATAATTCTTTTAATCTAACCTTGTTTTTTTTATTTCTTGGCGGTTTTAATCAAAGCCTCATCAATAAGCCAAAAGTCTTTTAATTGCATTAACCGCCGATTACACCTGACTCTTGACTGACACTTTTTGATCTGACCTTTCGGCCAATTATTCCCGCGCTCTCTTCGCAAATTTAAATATTTTTTTATTGGCTGACTGAGTAATTTTTTCAATTATTGCAAAGGTATTTTCAAACATTTACAACTCAATCCTGCAGATTTGATTTGTGCAATAAAGTTACGGTAAAACGTAATGTATAAGTTGTCAATCAGAATTACTGACAAATTGCGGATCATCAGGTTTTTGGAAGAAATCAAAGTCCATTCAAGTTTTTTCGACGATGATGTCATTATTTAAACCAAAGAACGAGTACTATACTTTGTTGGAGGAGTATTCTACTTTCTTCATGGACGCCTTTAAATCCAATTTCCGACACAGAGCGTCGACGATCTGAAATTTTATTTTTTTTTGAATCCCGGAGAGTGAAAGACGGCCGAAAGGGGGCAAGGGCGGCTGTACCGTCGTCTAATCAATCATTCAAAAGTCGGGGTTGGCTCTTCGCATGTTCGAACAAAATATTTCCCCAAAAATCCTCCGAATAACTCCATTTTATTGGAAGGAAAATATAAAAACGGACTATCATAACATGCATGTGTGGATTAATATTACCCTGTACGTGGAGAGAGGCGGTCGTTATATACAACAAGGCTGGGCTTATTATTAAATTCTAGGACTCCTGCTCTCTTTGCGGCTTTCCAGGCCGCATCATCCATCATCTCGGAAACTCATCGAAAACAGAATATATAGATAGACACCAAGGTAGAGAGGAATATGGTAATGAGGAGGACAAGAATGCCGTCTCGGGATTCGTATGCAAATTTGAGAGAGATTAGACAACTAATCCTTGACCAAAAACATTGTGAGACGACCCTCAACAAGTAAGAAGTTTCTATTGAGGACAAGTTTTGGGAGAATCTGATGAACTGAGAGATATGTTGGAAGCCGAGTCCGAGCTGTTAGAGACTCCGGAAGATGAGACGCTGGAAGTCGGACGGGTAGTTGCACTCGACGTTGACCAATTCTGTCGTTGTGATCGGTTTTTGTTCAAGAATTCCTGCTCCTTCTGTCTCTTCTTATCCTTCATTCGTCTGTTTTGGAACCAAATCTTGACCTGAGTTTCATTCAACTTCAACATTTGAGCGATCTCCGAGCGTCTGCTCTTATTCAAGTACTTGTTTGTATGGAATTCTTTCTCCAATTCCGTTAGTTGTGTGTTTGTGAAGTTGGTGCGATTCGTTCCATTCGTCTCTTCCATCGTCTTCTTCTGTTTAGTCACTGAAAAGAGAGCATTCGGAATGGCATTTGATGATTTACGACCCCGCACCCCTTCCCACTTTTTTTACAATCCCCAAAAACAATTTGCTTAAGATTCTCACCTGGTGTCTTGTGTGCTGCCCTTTTGACCTGCATCCATTTGTAAGGCTGATGCTGTCCATGTATTGATGGGCTTGTTCTGGGGCTGTTATTGCTGTTATTGTACTCGGACTGCTGAGAGACGGAAACCGCCGGACTGGACCAGGAAGCGGTTGAAGGGGTCTGGACTAGATCTCGATACATCGAAGCTGCCATTAGGTTGTCGTTGAGGACTTGGGTATGATCTGGGGCTGGCATTAAAGGGGCAGAGGTGGGAGTCGAGAAGGAAACCCCGAGGGCATTGGTGTTACTCACTGACGCCGTCAAGGTCTGATTCCCCACCAGGGCCGCCCAGGAATGGTCGGGGATGTAGCCGGTCTGCATGGGATGAGGATTGTAGTACATAGCTGGACTTGACGCCGCCATATACGACTCAGCACAATTCATCAACTGTAATGAGCGTAAACGGGTAGTTGCTTTTGTGGGATGCCTAAAACGAGAGACTTTACTGTAAGAGAATTCTCTTCTTGCTTCTGCGCTACGTTTCTCGAAAACCTGAAAAATGAAAGCGGCTGATAAGACAAAAAACACGCAGTAAACCGTTACAAGCTAAGATCGTCATGTCTCCAAATGGTACCCCCAAAACGTCACGCTACTCCTAACCTCGGTCCAGAAGGTCTACAAGGCGACAATTCCGACCTCATAAAACTGATTTATTTCTTTACGACAACTTGTGGTCACCCCATTAAGAGATCCGATGGTGGTGAAAACTAGATTTATCTAGTCAATAAACTTCTTTAATGGAGGATATCGGAAGCCTAATTAAACCTGCATAAAACATCCGAGTAATTAATTACAAACCCCAAAAGCTTGTGGCCACCAGATAAAAAGGAAATTAAAAAGTAGTTAACGGGCGCGGACGATTTATTATAATAAACGACCTCTGAATGACGGACTGCCCGGAGAGGGGAAGGAGTTAATCAGCAGACACTGAGGTAATTAGGGGGCGGAGTCCGGGCCCCATCCCAGGGACGCACCAGGTGCCAAGGGCCCGCGGTTTGAAGAAAAGAGCGGTCAAATCAAAGGAATGCCGCTGGATGGATCAGAAAGGCCCGAGCCCACCATGCCCGAGGCATGCTAGTTCGAAAAAAGCTGAGAAAAATGAAATCAGAAGACGCAACTTTCTTCTTGCCTCTCTTTGACATTTCTATCTAAAAAAAGATGGGGTAGAAGGGTGCACTCCCTTCTTCAACCCCTTTCACGGCATAAGCGCACTTCCCCTGAGGCCGCGCCCTTTCCCAACCCAATCAGCGTGGCGGCCTACCGTATCTCGGAGCTTTGTAGGTCGATGTCTGAGGCGACCTTCTTCCTTCCCATCTCTTCTTTTCTACCCCGCTTTTTACTTTCTTAGGGTCTGCGCGTCTTATCAGGCCCAAACCCGTCTTTCTTCATCTTCTCCTTCCATTACTCCCATCTGAAGGAGTCATGTCATGTCCAAAAAAAGAGAAACCAGAAAAGAAAATTTTTATTGCCGACCTCTTGTAAATCGAAAAACAATAGGGCCAAGTGGTCGAGCGGGATAATGAGGTGAGAAAAGGAGGGAAAGTAGGTGAGAATGAATTGGATATTGTAAATCTGCCAGACGAAGAGCCGCCGACACAAGAATAACCCAGATCCGAGATGATGGATGATCATGGACCGGGACGTTGCTGTTTCTGGCCATAAAAACCCGAAAAAAATATTTGGACGACACGCCGAGAGAGTAATGCACCGCCATCGCGCGGTCGGAGAAAAGTAATTTGTCAATGAAGAGAGACGGAGATGAAGATCGTTCAAGGCCTTCAGAAGCGTTGAGCGAAGGGAAACATTCCATCCGCGCTATTTCCTTACTTCGGGTGTTCCGTCCGTTTCCTCAAGGCTTGCTTTTGTATTTTGTGGCCGCTTACTTTTTCCTGCAGGTGCGGCGGTAACTTTTTTGTTGCACGGATGAGTTGATAGCCATGGAATGGGATCATCTTGCCGTTTGTTATGCCATCCTTTCAGGTAAATGTTTTCTTTTTTTCTTTGCGTTTAGGGATTAATCGCCAAAGAGATCCATCTGTTGAGTAACATGATCAATAGATCAATGGTAGATTTTGATTACATGATTTCATCAAGAAAATTTTTATCCCAAAAAGAACGTTTTTATAAGAAAACATCATACTCTACCTACCTCGGTTTTTCTCATCCCGAAATATTTTGAAATCATAATTTTGGAATTTTCGAAAAAAGAGAATAAAATTTTGACACAACTCGATGTCTTCTCAGCCTTGTCTCGAGTAATTTTGAATCCCTTGAGATGTGTATATTACCGTATATGGCAATGTCAGCCGCTCAGTTCAAAGGCCAAGTCAATCCCCAGAGTGAACGGCGATACCATGTAGCGATGATGGATGAGGGCGGCGTTTCGGGTGCGCAATAGGACCGAGGCTTGGGTTAAATGCGCAGGGAGCTTCAAGAGTCATGTGTAATGCGGAGAGAAGGCTTGACCTCTTAATGCAATTAGATACAATAAGATAACCATTGTCTGATCGACAAGTTTAGATAGGAATGGGGTCAATGATCTGGGAGATTATTAGCGCATTCAAAATAAAGTTGCATAGTTTACAAATCTAATTAATTTAGCAGCAAAACAATTGAAATGCAGCCAACGTTCAAACATATCTCTTTTCTCGTTGAATTTTAAACCACCAATTTTACTGAAGGAATTATTTTTAGAAACAACATCTTTCTATAACAACCATTTTGACCCCTGAAAATTGCATATCTGCAGTATTTATACAGTCAACGTTAGGGTCAAACCTAGAGATGAAGGGAAATCTTGCTGACATTACTGCAAATCTGTGACCGTATTCTGTTGTTTCCCAAAAAGTTTTCTTTCTCGACCGCCTGACGTTTTTCTCTTTTTTCTTCTCCTCCTGTCACTCTTGGCCCCGTATTTACAGCCAATAGAGAAAATGCCAGGGTGATGGATAGTAGAATTAAATTCTAACAGATCACTTCTTTGTTCGGGACAGTTGTTCTGCCCTCGAATGTTGGCCAAACACAACTTTCGGGATAAAAATAAAGGGGGATACCCGCGACTTTCAGCTGGGGCATACAAATAAAAAAGCTGTGGACGGGTGTTGCAATGCCCTCCAATGTCTTGTCGTCAAATTTTCCGATGTCAAATCAGATTTTATATGATTTCTTTTATTCGGATCTCTGATTCTTCTTCTTCAAGCCCTTAAAAAATTTAGTTTATGGAAAAATATTTCGGAATAATTTTTTATTTAGCTAATGATTTCAAAGTCAACTTTTTTGATGACGACTTTAATTAACAGAGAATTAGCGATCGTTATCGAGTAATTGTTTTTCGTTAGATCGTTATCATTTCATGCAAAATAAATAAAAGTTGATAAGAAAAGACATAAATCGATCCTCAAAGATCTCCCCCGTCCTCTCCCGAGAGCACATGAGAGGGGAAACGGCCTCGGGAGAGAAGGGCCATAAATCGCCGTTGCCGCCTCGCCCTCGTATAAAAAGCTATAGCAACTTCTTCTCACTCCTCCCTCCCCTTCAGTTGCATTTAGAAGTGTTTTCCCAACATTTTCCGGCATCCGTTTTTGCTTTTATTTTCTTTCTTTCCCTTTTGTTGCCATTCTCTAACTACTTATCAAACGTATCTAAATAAGATTGGACCAAGGGTACCCCTGTAGAATTGAGCTTATATCTTCTAATTAACGGTAATAAGCTCAAATTCGCAGGTATATTCATGTCCAATTGTTATTAAACTGAGGGTAAGTTTTTTTCTGTTAAGAACAAGGATTAAAGTAAGTTAAAATAATAATAAACTTTTAGACAAAGTACTCCTAGTGCGACGCTCAGGTTTGATAAAACACAAATTTAAAATATTATTTTCTAAGGCATATGCGAGAACCCGAAACAACCGAGAATTTTAGGTCAAAAATGTAAAAAAATGTGACAATTTTTTACAAGCCTAATTCTACCGTAGAGGGTAATATTTCTACAAAAACCCGATTTGTTCGACTTCAAATTGGCAAAAAAACAAAAAAAAAGCTCAAAACGCGTTTTTTCTGTGACCGCTCATCGCGTTTCGCGTACTCTCTCGGTCGGTGAATATCTCGGCTGCCTCTAAAAAACGCGATCTAAACTTTGCAGAAAATATGTGCCTACGCCCAAAGTTTGTCGAGTTAAGGAAAATCTGATACGACTTGGAGTATTTCTCTTGTTAAAGATACAGTACAGCTACATTTGAATCGCGTTTTTTACGGCGTGAAAACGAAATGCCCAAAAAGTTTCTTCGTCCACAGTACCAATAACAACGGAAAAAAATAATGGTGACATTCTACATGCTTAATAATTATTGTTTTACTATTTGTAACTCTGTCGCCTTTTTTTTGCTGCAGGACATAAGAAAACTTTTTTGACATTTTGTTTCCCACGCCGTAAAAAGCGCAATTCAAAAGTAGCCGTTATATCGCTTTAGAATTAACTTTGACAAAAGTTCCCATCTAATCAATATATTCTTTCAAACTTTTAATTTATTAATTATTTCAAAAATTGTCACGCATTAGCTCAATGACTATGAAACCAATTTACAATAATTCTGGAGGGCAGCGACAATTTTTGATAAAACAGTTACCACTCACGTTCAATCTCTCCATCATCAAGATAAAAAAATGCAGCTGATTCTCTGATTGCAATAGCCAAATAGATTTGTCAACTAGAAACAACAAGATGCAGAACAAATAAGGTGCAAACAATGGATTACCATGGGAAACTTTTTGTATGTCTTTTCCGGATGCTGCAGTGGAGCAGACCCAATTTTGATAGTGCACGGTAACAAAGTTTGAAGACATTTTGCATCTTCTTCAACGGATGCCGCCATTTAAATTTCCCCTGAAGCAATGTTACGTTAATAGACATCAAGTAAATATTATAAAACTTTTTACATCAAATAACCTTACTTTCGAGAGGCAATTAGATCTCGGGTTTACCTTTCAATGTAAATCGTAATGTCCAAAATAAAGAGGTAAACAGGCCACAACCAACCAAGGCATATTGTAAAAAAAAGCTCACGTAATTGCACCTAGCTGCTTTTTTTACTCCACTAAAGTTAGCATGAGCTTTCATTCAGTAGATAAAAAAGGTAGGTGTTGACAGATTTTTACCGGAATGAAGCAATTTAATTTCTATTGCGAGACATGCGTCAATCATGGATTATAATATAATATTTTTTCCGCCTATTCTAATAAACTAACCTTTTTGCAACTCGCTGCAGTCATTGATGTGGATAGGCAAAAGCAAATTTATCATGAAAGCTTGTGCATAGTTTTTGGAAGTCAAACAAATTCTAGACAACTGTCCGGGGATAATAGGGTTGTTAAATTGGCAGAGTTTTTCAAAAATATCTTCAAATATTTATCATCGGCCTGTCGAGAAAATGATGTGGATTTGTGGCAACTTCAAATCGCGCAACATCGCTTCGCGGCGCTTGGGAATTTTGCGAGGCGCAAAATTTTGCTGCGACAAATCCACAATATTTTCCTGACAGACTGATAATACAAAATTGACGTTATTTTTGTCAAATTGTGTTTTAAGCCGTCTAATCATAAAAAAGAAGCACTATTCAAGGTAAGTATAATACTCTAATGACAACGGCAAAAAGCAATTTTGCTCGCTAAGTGGGTCGATTTTATTATCGTAAAATACGGATATTATAACGAAATGTAATATTTTGAGGGCATCAATTTTGTGCACTATTTCTTATGACATTACCCATTTTTGGTGTTACTAAGAAATGCGATTAAAAAATTCAAACAATGCCCAAAAAGAGCAAATCATAAGTACCTACATTGCGTACAAACTGCACTACTACGACGTGTAGAAAATGCCACATAAAATTGTAGGAAGTGGTTGCCTTTGGAGGCAAGAAACTATTGGTATGCGACTTGAATGCATATTCACTAAAATGTGCGAAAAATCAGAAACATGCAAAGGAAGCAACCTTCTGGTTTCTGGAGACTCTTGTGAATTTTTAAGGTGCGAGCGAGTCTTCAAAACAAGAGCAAAAACCGCTATTCATGAAAAAAAATGGATGAAAATTTTAAAAGACACGGGGATGACTGCCGTTGTTGTCGTAAGAAGAAGATGAAAAACTGATTACTGGCACAGGTCTTCAATTCCAATACTCAGTAATGTAATTTCATTAATTTTGCGACTTTTGGAACTTTTTTTGAAGATCTTCACCCACAAAATTTATAAGAGCCTCCAGAATGCACAGGGTTGCTTATCTCTCATTTCTTTTTGCCTTTTTGCACTTTTTACGTGCGTATGCACTCTAGTGCACGCAAATTGCATACCAATATTTTCTTGCCTCCAAGGGAAACTACGTCCCAAAATTTCATGTCAAATCAAAATTTTTCTAAAAACTTTTCCTAATGGACACGTCCCGACACTTCATTTCAGAGACAGCCGGGTTAGCGACAACTCGGGTCAACGACAACTTGGGTAAACGATTTATCATATATATGAGTAATATTTGGAATTTTTTTGCTTTGAGATAAAAAAAAAAAAAGATTTTTTATTGAAGAATGTTGAAATGTTTTTTTTCACTTGGAAATCCCTATTTTCTGTGTTATATTCGATGTTCACGTTTACATATATGATACCTCTTATCCTAACCGTGAACAGTGGAACTGGATGAACCCATGCCTCAGAAAAAGAAATGGGGCGATATACTTCTTATTTGCTTACAATCATTACGACTATATTCTTAGTCCACCCCCTGGCACTGTCTGTTTTTAAACCGGTTTCTCTGTAAAGTAAAAATCTTTTTTCTGTGTACCGAAACGAAAACATTTAAAAATTTGAAAAAATATCTAAATATTAGGGTTGTGCCGCCCGTCAAGTTGACGGTCTGACAAGTTGTCAAATTGTCGTCATTTTCGTCATGTCAAATTGCTCTGTCATTTTGATTTGTCAAATTGATTTTTTTGGGGAATTTTTTAGAATTTCGCCAAAATATCGAGAATTTTGACCCGCAACGAAAAACTGCCTCGCCAAAAATTCTTGCAATTTACTGCAAGAAGCCTCCAGTTTTACTGACTCAACTCATCAATGAACATTTTGATGATAGTGACAGCGGGAACGAGGAAGAAGATGATCCGAAATAGGTCTACTTGTTGTTATAAACTGTTTTTTTAATGTTTATGCGGTCTTTATACGGTCTTAGACGTAATTTGACGCAATTTGACAAAAATGACAGCAATTTGACGTCACTTTTGAAAATTTTGTCAAAATCACAACCGTACTATATATGATATATCGCTGACCCGAGTTGCCGTAGCGCCAAAATTTATAGTATTTTTTAAATTTTTTTTTGGTGGGTCTCTTGATGCTGATGCATTTTTTTAAAACGCATTTTATTACAAACGGTAGATTGGGATTGTTTGGTCGGGGCTTATAATTACATGAAAATTGTTCAACTTGATCCCTATTAGGCATAAAACAATCGCTTTCTTTGTTTTTTTTTTCAAGTTACTGTATGACGGATTAGTGTAATCTTCTTTCTTAAAAAAGACTTTACCCTACTGCAAAAATAAAGCTGTATTTTAGCTAGATCTGTCCAATACTACATGTTTTCAATCATGCAGAACATTTTTGTAATTATCACCAAAAAGTAAAAATTACATCTAAGCATTGTCGGTCTGTCTTGACCTAAAAAGTGTCACAATGTCTATTAGGGACTCCTTTTTTTCATTGTGAAGAGTTTTGATCCATTTGGAAGCATTTTTTTATTTGCGAGCACTCAAAGTTTTTGAAACTTTTTTGCCCGCAAATATAAATTTGATTTTTTCTACAAAAAAATCGGTGTTTCTTGTCCTAAAAAGTGTCACAATGTCTATTAGGGGACTCCTTTTTTCATTGTGAAGAGTTTTGATCCATTTGGGAGCATTTTGTTATTTGCGGGCATTCAAAAGTTTTTGAAACTTTTTTTGCCCGCAAATATGAATTCGACTTTTTCTACAAAAAAATCGGTCGGAATCGTGTTGTTGAAGCTAGTTATTACTCAAAAGGGAATAAAAGTACTGGTTTTCACATTTAAGGTATCAGGGTACTAGATTTCCTAATCTGCGGGCACCAAAAAGTTTTTCGGTGACAAAAAAGTTTTGTTTAGCGTTCATAACATCTGTCTTTCGGCATCAGATTCATCACATTGATCGAAAAAATTGATATGATTCCTTGAATTGCAATTCTATAACAAGCAACATTGATAACATACACAAAAAAAATTTTAGTTAAATTCACTTTTGCATATGCAAATTTGTTAATTCCACCGTATTTATACGGATATTTTTTACTTAATAATCCATATTTCAGACGTTTCAAAACATTTTTATAATTTGCGGGCAGAAGAAGCCAAATCTTCGCCGAAACTCCAAAAAACGCATTTTTACCGTAACCTTTCATTTGGGGCAGATTGGCTATTGGCACAAATATTTTCCGTTTGGCTAGCCAGAAACCTTGATTAGCCCGCCATAAGGTTTGATTGAATATACAAACTGTTAGAATACCTTCACACATGATAGTAACTATAGAAAAAATCTTTTGATAGCCATTCTGACACTTTGCCAAACATGTTTTGCTGTCATGCTAACTCATTGGCTAGGTAGTCAAACAATTTTGCTATAAATATTGAGCCGACGCCCGATCTTCCCCAAATGAAACCTGCTCCTAAAATGAAGGATAGTTATTTTTATTATACTTTGACTTGTAAGTAAAATTCTAAATATCAGAAAAAATGGATATGATTTTCAAAATCAGAACCAGTAATTAAATTTGATATTTACTAAAAAATTTTAAAAATCGTTTACTTTATTCTGTAAAATAAAAATTTAAGTATCATAGTAAGGTTTTTCTGCATGGTTACTGCTCAAAGGATTCAGAAAAGACATTTAAGTTGGTGCATCACCATTATTGTAAACAACGTGTACACATCGCAGAACACCTTATCACACTTTCATTATCCACACGCCCAACGATTTCCATGAATCCCAACTTATAGTTGACATTTCCTTTCTTTATTTGAACAATAGCTGATTATACATACATATTAAACATCATTAATTAAAAAAAACAATTGCATTGGACTTTCAACAAACTGATAAAAGTGGACGCCCTGAAAATGTGATCATGTCAACGGTTTGCTCTCGTCATCAACTTTGTAATGATGGTCTGAACTGAAGCCCTCAACTTGAGATCTTGTGCCATCGATTAAGTTTACGACTTGCCATTCCCTACAAATGTGGAACGCGTTTTAAGTATGCCTTGTGATTCTGTGGGTTTGATTAGAGCACATCTCCCCCACTCAATGTGCAGGTATTAGTTTTTAAAACTTTTCTTGATCCTGAAGTTCACCTTCTCGTCAATGCGTTTACAATATTTGATGTCTCCATAAAATTATCAATATCTCTTCATTCGGCTACAGTTTTATATTAAAATTACAAAGCGTATGCTTGAGAAATGAAAATGGTAATTGTGGTATATACAAGAGCCTCTAAAGCGTTTTATTTCGATCGAGACCATAAAAACAATCGGAGGGCCTGATTTGAGATGCAAATGAAGCAGAATGAGAAGAAGACTGGACTGGATGCCAAACAGGTTGAAGAAACTGTTGAGAAAGGGGGAAAGGGGAGAAGGAACGTCGGAGAATCTGAAGAAGAAGGACGCTGGAATCACAACAAAAACTGCGCACGTTTCATTTGGCTGCAGGAAAAGTTCCTTTGATGTTGCCGCCATCTTTCTTTTTACCCAGCGGCGTTTTCTCTAGGAATTTTTGTGCCCCCTGGGCGTGTTACGACCACCCAGAAGGGCCGAAGAAGAAGCGGATGCCTTTAATAGACGACTATGACCATCGTATTTCCGATCAGGAATGGTAGTTGTTATTCTTTTATATTCGCCTGCCACAAAACACTCACTAATCATGATGCGCTAATTTGTAATGGCTGATCAAAGCCAATGCCCCTGTCTCCCTCTTGGCCCCGAAGCCGAATCTCTTAATCAATTCGGGTTTGGAATCAGTTTTGTGTTTCCGAGCTCCCCCCCCCCCCCCCTCCCTAATTTACGACTTTTTCACGAGCTCTCGCTTGAATTATGACTGAGCGGCGGCATCCTTTTGTCCGTCCGTGTTATGTTGACCAGGGCAGAATTCCCCGCTTTGGAGTCGTTTTTTGTGGCAATTGTTCTGACATTAAGTCTTGGGAATCCTATTTTTCGAAAATCCGAGATAAGATGCGCAGCTTCAAATTGGGATTCCAAGTTTCGAGTAGTACTCGCACCTAGCGTAATTGATTTATGGACTGGCGAACGGTGTCTTCGCTTTGATCTCGCCGCCCCACTGATAACTGATCGGAACGGCCCACCCAGTCTCAGCCGGCTTTTCGTCCCCAGCGCGTTCAGATCAGGCAAAAAAACGAGGCCACCCCGATCGCCGCATCCAGAAGCCTCGAATGGATCTTCTTTTTTGCATATTCGAGGAAGATAAGACGTCGGCACCATACTTTTTTGCATATATAACAGCTGTGCCGTTCTTCCTCGAGTTTTATGGATTCAGAAGGGAGGGTTGGGGAAGAGGTACGGTCAGGTGTGCGCAGTTTTATTGGCTTTGAATGGGATTTTTATAGGCTCTGGAAATGGGCCCTTGCTCCGATCTTGCAGTCGAATATGAATCCAATAAATGTTGTCGTGGTTATCGGGCAAAGTGCTAATATAATTGATACTTTTAACTGTTTTTGGAGATGATTGATTTAATTGGTGTGTTGTTCAAGTGTTTCTTTTTTTATTGTATTTTTTGAATTCTGCATTCAAATTTGATACTCAGATTTAAAACCCTTTTGAAGATTTGTTTTATGCATTTATTCAATCTTTCCATTTAAGGAAATTAAAGAATTATCCGGATTCTTTTCCAATTAAACGCAGATCCGTCCTCTTTTTGAGTTTTATGGCCCTTTCTTGACCACAAAACTTGTCGCTTTTCAGACCCCGCAGCGGAAGTAAAAATCTCAGTAAGACGCCTTTTCACCCGACCAAGGACATATGCAAATTTTGCGTATTTATTTTACGAGCCAATCAGCGGATTTCCGAGATTTTTTTGTTTTTGTACGCTTCGAATTGAGCGCTCCCCGGCTTACGGTCGCAATAAAGGCGCTCTTGGCAACAATCAACCAGTCGTTTTATGTCGCAATAATTGAGTCGTAAAGGCCCCTTTCCTTTAATTACTTTCCCTGAACACAAATTTTAAGAAAGTCCGAATGCGCGATCGTAAATTTTAAGGGGCCGAGAGTGAGACGGGGAAAGTGTGAAACTGCTGTACTTTCTTGTTCCATAACTTTGTTTCTCTTCTTTTATCATCGTAATGGGTAATTCATTTTAAATACGGGATTAAATTGATATCCATTACATTGTCATTTAGTCGATTGGATGGGCTTCACTTATTTTTTAATGTCAATTTCTTTTGTAATCTTCGTCATCATATTGTATAATATATAAATTAAAATTTTTTGTCATTTGTAAATTTAGATGCGTGATTCGTTGACTTTTTGCTGCCAAAACTAATTTGGATTTATTTCAGGAAGCTCCTGATCTCATTGTTCCTTCTGTAAGTTTAAAATATTGTTATTGTAAAACTTGTTAATTTAGAGGCTTATTTAAATACTTGGATCGTAAGCTTGTCGTGAACCTATTGCTTGAATTAAGACCAAAAATTTTACAAAATTGATCTATCTGGCAGTTTTTATTTTAAAAAAAGTATCAATTTCCTCTTACTCAAACTCACCGGCTTTTCATCAAATACCATACATTTTGAAGTCTCTAAAGTTCTACAACTTTTTTATTCGTTCCTAATCCACCTTTTCTGTCTAATTCTTATATCCAAAAACTTGGCCAGCGCTCTATGAAAAGACTACTGTATCTTTATGCAATAAAAATATTTCGGGCCGGAAGTTTCTTTTATCTCGGTCAGGTGTAGCTGACTTGTTTTATGTACCCGGCGGCAGGTCAAAGACCCGATAAAAATGTCGCGCTCGATTCCGATTTGATTGCGGACAGGTGAGAACTCGATTTATGAGGATAATATAATTTTACGCTAACTTCTGGGAAATCCCTTTGTAATTATATTATAATATAGTAAATTAAACCCTGAAAATAAAAGTCTTGATCAAAAATAGATGAGTCATTACTTTAGAATTAGAAATCGAAAAAAAGGAGGACGGTCAACGTCAGAAATGCATGAGTGCACAGAAATTGAGAATCGGAGTAAAAACAAGCCGAGCCGGGGATACTGTAACCAAAATTGCGCTGGTTTCCGGAAAAAGGGGGAAGGTAACCACAGCCAAACACAAGGCCCAGTCTCTCGCCGTCTTCCATGAATTCCATTTTTTTTTCATCATGCACGCAACCCCCAGCCTCTCTCTGCTGGCCCTCCGGGGCTCTTCGATTTTTGGGATTCCGCTGACGGAAACAATCCAAACTCAGCCTAATGTGCTTTTTGTCTCCTACTATTACATTTGGAAACCATCGGATTTGGTTTTGTATAGGTCAGGCGTTTTAAAATATAGTTCTTATTAAAAAACCATATTTTCATTTCGGAATCTAGATGTAAAAAGTCGAACAAAATTTTTTTATTTAAGCAAACTTCGATATACGCGATTTTTAATTTCTTGTCTTCATAATTAGATTTATCTATAATCAAATTAAAAAGGGCATCTCTTCGAAATCTGTTTTCTTTACCTGTAACATCTGTAAAGTCTACTCAATCCGATTTACACTCCCATAATCAGATACCCTGAATGCCCGACCTTTATCTGCCAATTGTAGCCACATGTGGAGCTGAAGCTGAACAAATCCAGATGTGGGCCAAGACGGGTCTAGGCCGTTCTTCTCCAGGTGGGCCCTGCAAACGAGGATATAAAAGACACGGGTTTTGTTTATCGCTCCCTCTCCTACCGTAACCTCTTCTTGGTCTATGAATAACCGATAAAATTGCCGGAGGGGTGGTGCCACGGAAACTCGGAGCTGTGAGCCAGGGCCGGCGCTCCACACTTGGGAACGGGACTCGACTGAGCCGTCTGCTTTTCCGTTTTCAGTTTTGGGCGAATTATCCAATAACAATTCCGAAGTAGTAGTATTCAAATGGAATTGCCTTTCGGGTTGTCGTCGGTCGCGTCTTTCCTCCCTCCGCCTTCAGATCCCTTCTCTTCCCAGCTGTCTAGTTGTCATGAAGCCGCAATCCCTCCACTACCTTGGAAAAGCATCATTAATGGCATAATTAAATTTTATGGTATTGGCAGCGCGAAATTAGCATAGGGGGAAGGGATGATTCGACCTTCCACTCTCCCCTTCTTGAGCTCCAGAAAAGCGAAAGCGAAGACAAACACCGCGTTACGGTGTCTAAACACAAAAAGATTTCACCTGGAGGTCATGCCCGAATTGATTTGCATAGATCCTTGGTCTTTTGTCTGTCCCTCTCATCTTCTAAACCAAGACTTTCGAAGAGAGCTGCGAGCAGGAAACTAGCGTGATTGCTCTAAGAGTGCGGGTGGTCGTCTTATAAATTTAGAATCAGTTTGAATTGAGAACAATGCAATTAACAGGGCCGAAAAGTAAAACAAACTTGTAATTGTAAAATAATTGGGAAAGGCGAACTTTCAGAATACTAAATATAAATTTATGGATCCTCACGAATTCCCCTCCTTCTTATATGAACCATGCCGCAAACTTTCCTCGTCTTTTAAGCCCAAATATCCAGTTAAAATTAATTTTATGCTAATGCCCATTCCATTGATTTATAGTCTATTAATAATAACGAGATTGTAAATTGTACTCGGATGGGAATAATCTTGTTTTACCATCGTATGATCAATCTTTCCCAGGTGATGATAAGCCGCGCTTCCAGGACAGAGGGCATCTCCCGAATGTCGTAAAATCAAATTGTATTACTTTCCCATAGCGGGCCGCTCTCCCAACATCTGATCGCCACATTTTTTGACGGACCCATTCAACTTAAGAAAATATGCGCATTTAATTGTTTTTGAAGTTCATAATTCAAAAAAAATCTGTTCCACGAAATTTGGCGCGAGTTTTGATAAAGTAGTCGAAAAAGGGGTCAAACGAAAAGTTATAGTGAGACGAATACGGTAGTCTCGATTTGAGGACAAAGTACATCCCTGTAAGCAGTAGCCACATCCGGCCCGTCCTGGAGTAATGTAAGCACAATGTTGGAGCCAATCACCGTCCCGCCGAGTCTTTTTTCGTTCAGGTTCTCTTCAAAAAAATTACCGTATCCCCTTTCCCGGCTGTTCCTCTCGAGCGGTCCGAAGTGTTTCGTCGGTCTCTGTATCTTTTCCATCCAGCTCCGACTTTTTTTGTGTTTCTTCAGCCCCGGCCAGCCTTGAGGGAGCGTGTTTTAGAAGGGAGGGAGGCTGTCGGAAGGAGTTTTGCGGTCAGAAAAAATTGGGGAGGGAGAAGGAGAAAGACTTGGAGCCCCACAAAACTAATCGCTAACATGCAATTGTGGCGTGCTTTAACGTGAAAGGCCCTTCTGTTGTCAAATTATAATTATCCCCGTCCTTTTCAGGTATTTCCGGCCGTCAAGGTTAATTACTCTTGGTCTCGGTTTGCCATCGGATTTGGGTCGAATCCTCCATCCACCGTAACCCTTCAGATCAGACTATCAGCGAGGTCAGTGGTGACGTCTGATCGGAGCCCGAGTTGAGTGAATGAACCATAACTCGGCTTCGACGACGCCTGGGAACGCGGGCGTTCCGTCCAACGAATCCTCCTCGACCAGTTCGCCCTATCCCGATTACATGAACGCGACATCGACGAGTCGACCACCCACCTCCTCCACCAATACCGCCTCTACCTCCACCACCGCCCTGAGGACAAGTTCCTCGGAATCAACGCCGAATCTCAGTCTCCTTGGAGTCGCTGATCCCAACGATCATCTCCAACAACTCAAACAGATGACTCAAGGCGTAGGGCTGATGAAAGTTGATGCAGGCAAGTCGGGCTTGCATATTAATGGCAGGGATGCCTTTTGAACGTCTTCCGAAGCAGTTAAAGCGCCTTTTATGGACCCTAACTGTTCTGCTATGATTTATATATATGATCCCACTGTCACCGCCCATTCTGACGCCATTATGCCGGTTTACTAGCCCATAACTCGTTTAAACCATCAACTAACCTTTAGTGGCTCTAAAAGACTCCGGAGGCGCGCATCTTCTTCTTCCCGTACCTCAGCCGAAAGAAGTTATGGATATCGCGATTCCGAAAGGACTTTAGCGTCGTTAGGGGAAGTTAATGGCATTTACGGAGGTTGTCAAAGGTTTTAAGGTTGAGAGTTAGCAAAATTAATGGCTAAGATTTTAAAGCAAATACAGAAGTCTCGAAAAGGATAAAATAGTTCAGAAGCCAGCTGACAGCAGCAACTTCAGCCCCTGGTTAACGTTTTTGTGCTTTCAAATCTTGGGTTGATAAGAGCTGATTTATAGATAATGAGGCGGCGGCTTTTGTCTTTCATCTAGTCCCCTCCCAATTGATTCCTGTGTGGTTGCAGATGCCAATGTCTCATCCAGTAATCCGATGGTCGCCTCAAATTTTTCACCTGAGCTTTACACTACTTATGGGACCTGGCAGTACTACCAACAGTTCGCACCCATGGGACAAGCCGGCTTCTCTGCCTGGCCTCCACACGCCTACACCGGAACCCCTTGGCAAAACTACGGTAAGTGGGGCGTCGAATGGCGGCCCGACCCTCTTCTCTCCCATTCTCCTTCTTCGGACATTTATTCGAAGCCTCTTGACGAGTTTGAAATGGGCAAAAAAACCTGCGGGATGTCTTCCAAAAAGGCTTCAAGGGCCTTCTGAAGCCGATTAGAAACGCCTTTTAGTCAGACATTGCGAATCCTGTCTTTATGCAAACTAAGAGGGGTTCCAAATGCCTGAGATTACTGTCAATTCTTTTAAAACAAATTCAGTTTCAGCACAGAGCAAGAAAGGACGACAGACGTATCAAAGGTACCAGACGACGATACTAGAAGGAAAATTCCAACAGAATTCTTACGTCAGCAAGAAACAGCGAGAAGAACTTCGGAATCAGACCGGACTCTCGGATCGACAAATTAAGATTTGGTTCCAGAATCGGCGGATGAAAGCAAAGAAAGAAAAACATCGCTGTGACGAGCAAACTGTCGACCATCAGAGCATCGCTTTGCCCAGCAGCGCTTCCAAACCGCTGAATTCGACGTTACAACGGGTGGGCAACGGATTACACAATGGAATGGGAGGTAATCTCGGTTTAGCTGGACATCAGCTCGATCTCGGAATTATAGACCAGGATGACAAAAAGAGTCTCTCCAATTCGATGTCGCCGGTTGGAGCATCCATGTGGCCAATGTCGACGATGGGGATGCACGCAGCTATGACGGGGATGCAACCATTGCACGGCGACAACATGGCCTGGACTCAGAATAACCTGATGTTGCCTCAAGGCAATTTCATGGCCCCGCATCAACCCGGCGGTCTCACTCCTATCAACACATACAACTGTCAGGGCTTTAACCCCTACTCCGAAACTACTTAAGCCAGTTAGTTAGGTACTGTAGGATGATTATGTGAAATATTAATTTAGTTTGAAGTGTTCCACAGTATCCGGACTTGTACCAGAACCAGATCGGTCTCGTTGTTTTGTCTATATCACATATCCAGGCCAATTCCTCTACCTTTCTTAATTCTCTAGGATCCCGAGCTTCGGCCTTTTGGCTAATTGTGTGTCTTGCAATGGTAATGCTGTAATATAGTGGCGGACAAAAAACCGGACAAGCCGATTTTACATCCAGTGTAGCCCCCCGTACTTTCAGAGATACCGAGAAGGTAAAAACATATGAGTACTGAGGGCAAAGGCACATAAACAAACTTTGTCAAAATTCGTCCAAAATTAGCATAAATAAATCTTTTTCTCAGGGGGGCAATAGAAAGCGGACGCAAAGCTTTACATGCCATGATTTAATAACCATTGCGAATGGTCAAAATGCGGTTTGATTGTCTTTAGAATAATGCGTTGGATAAGGTAGGACGGTATTAAAAAATTGTCGATTTGACTTTAGTCGGCTTTGGGCCAAGTTTTGGAACCATTCGAAATTAATGATTCGGTACTTGCCGAGACCGTTTGAAATAAATTATAAAATTATTACCATTTATCGATCTACCGTTTATTATTATTGGTATTGCTTATTGAATCAGCATCTAAAACGAGACAGCCCCACGAAGCCTCAAAACCAAGTTGTTGTTGATATTGTACTGTGGCAGGTCGATATCTAGAGATCCTTTTTGTTGATGAATACCTATTAATATCTTGAAACACATTCAGCATCATCATTCGCTCTTTATGGCCTGACGCATCTAACGATTTGGCCAGTTTTAGAAATATCGGCGAACTCTTAGGTAAATGTGTAAATGGAGAGAGGCACCGGAAATCAGTTTCAAAATACGGAGAAGGGCTCTATTTAGTCCTAGAAAATATCTTTGCATAGTATTGCCGTTTAATGTAGAATTACTTCTATTTGAATTCAAAATTGGCCCAAAGCCGACTAAAGTCAAACCAACAATTTTTAATACCATCCTATCTTATCCAGTGCATTATAAGTAAAACCGCATTTTAACCACTCGCAATCGTTCTTAAATCATGGCATGTAAAACTTTATGTCTGCTTTCTATTTCCCGCATGAGAAAAAGATTTATTTATGCAAATTTTGCGCAAAATTTGACAATCTTCGTATACGTGCCGTTGCTCTCAGTACTCTTAGCAGGTCCAGTCATATGTTTTTACCTTCTCGGTATCTCTGAAAGTACGAGGGGCTCTATGTAAAATCGGCTTGTCCGGTTTTTTTAAAAAAACTAAAATATTAATAAGGGTCTGTTTGAATATTCGAACCAAATTTGGATATCTCAGCCAAAAATTCAATAAAAGATTTTTTCGTAGACTTTCGAAAATAAAATCGGAAATTCAAACAAATTCTCAATTTTTGCTTATGTGATTACAAAATCTGCATGAAATTCGTGACGTTGCAGGAAAGGTCTCATCAATTCAGATTGTTCTTCATAGTTATTCATCGGTTGTAATTATGTTTTTTGATTTCCGTAAAAATAAATATAATTTAAATGCGTCTTTAAAGTAAGTTCACGATTGTACAAATAGTGTTGCCAGTGAAAAGGAGATAACAGTGCTGAGTGACCGAATCCAAGTGGTCACCTCAGAAGTCCCAGCAAGCTTAATAATGAGACAATTGGATGTGGATGTGACTCACAAAATTCGAGTAGATTTCTCTAGTCAAGAAATTGAAGAAGCCAGTAGGAAAAAAGAGACGGAAGTTTGGGTTGGAATGGATTCTGATGATGATTCACACTTCTCTGACGCGAAAGAGTCGGATTCAACGGAAGCTCTTGATGAGAATAACACCGACCGGCCGATAATTAATGAACTTGAAAACAAGCCTAATATGGAAGTTAATGTGCCCCAGAATAAAGCACGAAATTTTATTTTGTCTTCTGAACCCTGTGGCCTCCAGTCTCTATTTTCTGACAAAGTAAGTTACATTATAGTCAAACTGATGTAATCGACATTAGATTATAGGTGATTTCTTTGCTGATTTGTTAAAGCAGTGAACATACGAAGTCTTTTACGGATGTTAAGAATATATGTATTATAATTCTCATTGTTATTGTAAGAAGCTTTGATCGTATAAATTGTCTCTTTTACCGCGATTTTATTTTTTCGAAGATAATAAATTGAAAAAATCCGAATTTTTCATTTCTTTTTGTTGACCGGTGAGTACTTACCTTTAGATGGGAATCAAGGGCCTTTTGCCGTTTGTGGAGAGAGCTTGTCGGCCTGTAAGTTGTTTTATTTTATAGATGTTGTTCTTTAGAGTCATGTGCAAGAATTCAAGGGGAAACGAGTAGCTATCGATGTAAGCTGTCTTCTTCATCGAGGAGTCTTTGGTTGTGTCGAGAGTATTGCTCAAGGATTAAAAACAGATTTGTGAGTGAACAAAAAATTAATAATTTTTTTAGTTGTATGAAATACGTGGAGAAGTATCTGAAAGTATTCTTTCACTTTGATTGTGAAATTTTCCTGATCTTTGATGGTAAAAGGTTGCAGGCGAAACAAGTGAGTACTTTCTTTTTTTATTATTGTATTCTAGATTGTAAATGATGAAAGAAAAGGAAAAAGAGACAGCATCAAGAGGACCGGTGAGGAGTTGATGTCCGTTGGTCTGGAGAACGAAGCCTACAAAGTGTTTCGCCAAGGCATTGGAGTCCCCAAGGAGATTCAAGAAGATGCTATCACATACTTTGCATCTTTAAATACTGTTAAGGTTATTGTTTCTCCGTATGAAGCGGATGCTCAGATGGCTTTTATGATTCAGAATGATATCGTCGATGTTGTTGTTACGGAAGACTCTGATCTCATTGTGTTTGGAGCATCAAAGGTAATTACTTGTCGTTGTCTTTTTCCAGATTTAGATTATATTCAAATTGAAAGAGAACGGCGCTTGTCTTCTTTTTGAACAAGCAAAATTACGCAGATGTCTTTGTCCTGCATTGGCGAAGAACTTCAAGCTGGAGACGTTCAGAAGGATGTGCATTATGAGTGGTTGTGATTATCTTCCTTCCGGGCTGAGTGGCGTCGGACTCAAAAAAGCGGAGGCAGTTTTATCCAAGACTTCTATTACGGATATCAAAATAGTAAGTATGCCACTCTATTTGATACGTATTTTTAGTTGTTACGAAGAGTTCCTTCACTTTTGAATAATCGATCGATCAAAATTACCCCAGAACTTATCGAATCTTTCATGCAAGCAGAGAATACCTTTATGTATCAGATTGTTTATGATCCCTTGTGAGTAATCGGCTGTTTTAAATATTCTTTCAGGATGAAATGTCAACGACCCGTTAACTTTTATCCCGGTACAGTCGAAGAGGATTACAGTCATGTAAGTTAATATTCAGATTTAACAGATTCTTTTAGTACACATCGTCAATGTTAGAAATAGCAAATCAATACAAGTTTGCTGGAACCATTGCATCCCCATCGGAAGCGGAGCAGATGTCCAAAGGGATTCATAAAGACTCTGTTGAATATTTTGAGTCATGCACACAGAAGATTAGCACTTCCAAAACCCCTGTTCTGACCTCATCTCACACTTTAAATATTAATATCAACTCCCAGTCTCCGAAGCTGGTCTCCCCGAAGATCTCTACCCTCAAATTACCTTTCAGACCGTCATCCCAGCCTCTTCAAACCGCCCCGAGTTCAGTCAACTACAATATAAAAAGATCTCGGTCCTCAGGAATGTTCTCCCCTAAGGTGACAAAAAGGCGAATAACGATTCATGAGAAGGGAGGGATCACATTCAATGTGACTGGCTCTTCAGAAGTTTCATCATCATCTAATTCCTCCAAGGAAACTGATACAAACCCTGTGAAAGAGGAGAAAATTGATTTATCGAAGATTAATGCAAAGTAAGGAGTAGCTAATATGTAAATAAAAAATAAAATTATATTATTACACAGTTAGTTTAGAACACAGATACCAGTGTGATTCAAAATATAAGAAGCACATGATATGCAGTTGAGAGGAGGGATGGTGATATCAATTTAAAATTCGATTTCAGAAAGATCGTGAACCCGTCGTTGTCCGTATCTTACACGAAGATCAATATAACAAATTTCAACGTGAACCGACGTTTTGTGTCGCCACTGGTCCGTCGTTCGTTTGTCGCCGGTTCTCTAGCGAAACCCGTGACTCCGCCTGCATTTCTATAATTAATTTTGTTATATTTATTTGGAATAAATTGTTTTGGTTACCTGAATCCGAAGTGATCTCTTCATAGGAGGGAAGTCTCACGTTCAAGGGCTGAGGTAATTGCAAGATTGAAGAGTCCGTGATACACGTACTGAAAGAGTTAGTACATCCTTATCGTCGTCTACCTCCTGCGATAGGCTGGCGGACCATAGATGGATTCAGGTAAGGCGTAAGTGCTGTCTGATACAGTATGACACCTTCGATCGGAAGTATGTCTGCTTCTTCCTTCTCGATGAGCCCCACATTCCAAGTGACTTAACGCTCGTCTTTCGTATTTCATAGTATCATCATATGATGGAGGGGGAGCCCGCATAAAGATCTCGCGGAAAGATGCTAAGCAATAAAACTCAAATACAATATAAAATGACTTACAAGGAAAGGCCCCTGATGCCATTTCCAGCTCATTTATAGGCGCGGATTGTCTTTCTGGACTGATGCTGTTGCGACGAGGTCTAAAGATCAAACATGATTAAAAATGACGTCACCCTTTGAGCTAAATTCTTGCATCATAAAAGGTACTACTCATAATATATAAAGGATTACAATTAAACTTATTTTCCGTACCCCCACCTGATTTGCATATAATAAACCAAGGCAATCCGGAAGCAGCAGAACAAGATCGCTGCCACCAGAGCCGCCGGAGCCACATAATAAACGATCCGATCGTATCCTTGTGGTCCTCCGGCCGGATTAAACTCCTTGTCACTCATAATTATGGCTAACCAGATCACATGCGGAAGCCGAGTCTTTTACAAAACCAATATTTGGGATGGCCAAGAAGAAAGGGAAGCCTCTGTTCCCTCTCCCCAATCACTGATAAGGAGTGATAGCGTTGAGAAAGCATCCTGGAAGAAGCCGGAACGTCTTGTGTTCAGCTCATCTCCGTTTAAAACTGTTTTTCGAGAAGGATTTCGTAAAAATAATTTATATCCGAAGGCAAGAAAATAGTGATAACAACGAGCCGCTGCAAAAAAAGTAGCTGACATTGGGTGACGTGGAATGAGTGATATAAGCAAGATGTTGTTCATGGTTCAAGTATCGCTGAGTTCACTGGGATTCAAAATAGCACCGATCGAGGCCCTTCTCAAAGTAGAAATTAACCAAAGAATGAACATTCAGTTTAAAGTCCTTTATGTGATCTCCCATATGTTGGATACAGTATTCGTCATAGCCTTCTTTACCGTACGCTACTGTCTTTAGAAGAGTGTGCCGAGAAGGAGCGGCAGCCAAAACAACTTTAAATAATTGGCGGGAAATGAAATTATGATGATGTTTGAGGGTCTTCTGATAACTTTCGCTGAGGAGATTGTAGAGAGATTCGCTTTTTTCCTTTCGATTATATGCTTCCACCAGTCCAAACAACATTTCCAACATGAACTCGAGGCCTCTGTAAACCAAATGTAATTTTTTTTGAAATAGCTTCCGTTAGTTTACTTACCTTTTCAGCCATAACAACCCTTCCGTTGGGATACCCATATTTCCTCCATGTTGTTCCAGATCAGAGTCCACCATGTCTTGCAGAAACTTGTACTTCTCCGGGTCCTTCTCATACATTGTCCTCACTTTGTTCACATTCCCGAGAACATCGTTCTTCACGGGGATAAAAGCCGTACCTAGGAATGCCACAAATTCTCCGATTCCTTGACAAGCCGAAATAAACTGGGCTGTTGGAATCTTGCCATCTTCCAGGTGAGGGAAGAGACGTTCTTTGGCCGAGAAATAAGTTTCTGGTTCCGACATCTTAAGTTACAAAAAAGTTGTAATCGATGTAGCGAACAACCGTTTCAAATTAACAAAATTCTATAATAATTTCGATTTCAAAAAAAATTACTCATAAAAACCCAGCTGTCGCCAAAAAAGAGTTAAAAAAGATATGCGTCATCGCAACGTCACTTGAATTAAAGGTATTCAACGGTAAAACTATAGGCCGAAAAAAGACATCGACCAAAGGAATACGTTTATTGAAGCAATTAAAGCTTAACCTGTAATTATGGAATGTAAAGAGACGTTTGGACTATTTGACGGCCAATGGGGCCTCTCACAATGTGAATATAGATAATTAAAGTAAAATACCCATAAGAAGAGACAAAATAAGCGAACACCGGGACGTTTTATATACAAAGAAATACAATATCATTTGGGAAGATTATGCTCAGTATTCTGTTCGAAGGTCCCCACCATCGACTTCACAAAACTTTGATGGATATCACACTGGTTAGACTTGACACAACGACGATTCGGCACTTTTAACGAGAGGATCCCAAACTTTTTTGCAATTTCGGTCTGAAGCTGATAAGATAAGCGTTAAAAAAGGCCAAACAAGAAAAACCAACATCATTACTTAAATACTATTGAAATTTAACACCGATAACTTGCCAATGATGAAGTCTTCCCCTCCACGCGAGGTTTCGAATTTTTTGAGTCAGGATTTCTGATGATGGCCTTCAAATATCCTTCGCAAATCGATCTAGATCCCCTTGGTCGAGTTTTCTTTGGTCTTGAAGACACATCAGAAGCTGATCTACTCGGACTAGACCCGTTAAAGACTGCACTCTGCCGATTTCTACTTGCACTCAGCATTCCTCCAAATGTCTGCAGCTGATTCATGAAGCCAGAGTTTGGTGTTATACAATTCCTTTTGGCTTTTACATAATCCAAAGCTTGACTTAGACTCCATCCATATTCTTTCATTATATATGATATTACAGTAGACGAAGAGCGACTGATCCCTTTCTTGCAATGCACTAATACTGCCGAATTTTCAATTCTGCAAACAACTCGGATAAAATGTCCAACGTATATCTACTTACTTGGCCTTCTTAATGAACTCATAAGTCCGATTCCAATGCATTAACAGTTCGGTGTTTGCTTCATCTGATACGAAGATCTTCATATACACAAAATGGGAAGGGAAGAAGTTGTCAACCTCTCTGGTCATATTCAAAATGTATCGCACCCTGAATATCATAAATTAAAATCTGCTTCAACTTTACTTGTTTTCATGCAGTTCATCCCAATTTGATGCATTCCATTCTGTCCCCAAATATAAATAATCAAATATTTTTGATGGTTTCTCCATCTGCCCTAAAATCACTAACATTTCCCTGTCGATGAACTCCTTGTAAGCCTTGACGGACACATTAATTTCCCGATCGAGTCTCCTTCTGATATCCCCACTGGTCACATCATCCAGATCTACAGTCTGCATTATTTGTTTCAGAGAATCTCTGATCCGCCTTTCCGTTGCATCCTCTACGTTGTGATAGTTGATTCTCTTGGCACTAATATCATCCCGAGCTGCATCATCAACAAAAGAAACATGCCTAAACAGCAAATAAAATAATCGTTCCAGTTAGATCGTACCATTGGGCAGAAATGGCTGGAATTTGAGTTGTCCGCTCAACGTCCCGATAGAAGTTCAGCCATTCCTCTGGCTTATCCAGCGTTGGATACTTATTCACCAATTCTAATTCTTTGTGAAGACATTGGAAAACAAGCCACATCGATTGGATTGAGACGGGTTTAAAGAAATAAAAGCTGGCTGAGATCCCGACCAGAATCCCACCATCTCCATCCAACTCCACTTGGGTAGTTGTGAGGATAGGGACCGACACACCAATCCTGAAATCAACTGATGTATTTGGCCACCTCCTACGCACTGCGAATATATAATATTAAAATAACATACGATACTCTGTTATCATAGAAGTCGAATCCAATCAAAGCCGATTCCCTTACTCCTGCCAAGAGTTGAGTGGGTGAGGTCACCACAGCCAGGTATCTTGTGTGCTTGGTCAGAGGAGACTGCAGTTGTACAACAATCGAGAGTCTGTCGGTCGGTCTGAGAACATTGAGCATCTGTTGAAGATGTAACTCAATTTCATCCAAAAAAACTAAAAGAAAGTAAAGTTTTTTTATGCGATTGATTAACTTAGTAAAGGAATCGCTACGGCAAAAAGGCTTACTCATTTAGCAATACATACCTGTTTCAGAACTCCGGTGTCTTGAAAGTATTTGTTGTGAATGTGATAGCACCATGGCGGCGCCCTTAACAGTAAAGTAATACTCATTACCGTCTGTGCTTGAGCCTGGCGGGGACAAGGAACTATCTGAGAAAATTGCGGCCTGAAAAGCAAGAATAAAATCTAGTTCAAAAAGGTAATATAAAGAATGACAGCTCACCTCATCATGACAAACAGAGCTAGGCCTTCTAACGCTAATCAAAGACATACTAAATCGACAGAAGCAGCCACTTCCCTATTGGAATGCTCTGAAGTCCATCTTACTCTTGGATCGATGAAAATAAAAATCTTTTCCGAAATAAACCTGCACCGATACAATGTAAACGAAATGTCACAAAAGAATTTCATTTTTTTCGACTTTTTATGCACACGAATATCGAGTTGATGAACAAATAGCAGGAAGATGGTGGAAGAACAGGAGAGTCCCAGCAGTTCTAATGATCTCCAACTGGAACTGAAGGTGAGTGGTTACTTTATTCGGATTTATTCTTTTTCAGGAGAAGTTGGAAGCAGCCAAACAACTCACTGACCGTTATGAAAAGATGTTGCAAGAAGAAAGGACGTACCGCCAGGAACTGGAACGAGTATTTGAAAAGAAATCGAAAGAAGCAGAGACCTCGACCTTTCAATTAAATGAGCAAATTCAATCTTTGGAGAGGCTTTTAGATAATCTATCGGGAAAATTCAACAACGAAATGAAAATCGTCGAGGAGAAGTTTGATGAACTTTTGTCCATCAACCAATCTTGCTTAGACCACTTTAATACTCTCAATGAAAAGTAAGACGTTCTAAGTACTATTCACATTTTAGATACCAAAAATTGCTTGGACTGTATCGAAAGAACGCAAGTAATATGCGAGAAGATAACATATCCCTACCTCAAACTATTGATGAGTTGCAATTTGAATGTCTAAAGTTGAGAGAAGAGATAATAGAAACCAGATCCGCCAAAGAGCATATAGAAGAAGAAAAGGCAAGTGCTGTGGCCGCTCTGAACAGCGAGTTGGAACAAGCTAGAGCAATTTCAGGACGAATGGTAATTTTTTCTTCGTTTTATTAGTTCATTCTTAGATGAGAACTCAAGAGAATGAAGAGTTGAGACAAACAATTTGTGACCTTGAAAAGAGATTATCCGAATCTCAGGCAGAGGCTGGTGCCATGGCTAAATCTTTGGAAGAATTCCGCCAACGATGCAGTCAGCTACAAGTAGAACTTGACAACTCTGAAGCCGTCCAGAAAGATTTCGTCCGACTCTCCCAGAACCTCCAGATCCAATTAGAGAAGATCAGATCGACTGAACAAGAAGTAAGTTTTCCTTGATGTTTTTGTATTCATCGTTTAGGTACGATGGCAGTTCCCCGAAGATGTGGCCAAATGCAATTCGTGTGAGTCAGACGTTCGACGGACTACCCAAAAGGGAAACTGCCTACACTGTGGAAAAGTATTTTGCACGAATTGCATAAAACAACAAGTATATACTGGTCCAAACAACAGAATTGCCAAAGTGTGCTCCGTATGTTACACACTACTAAACAGGTAACGCACGTAGAAAGAAAGTTACAATGATCTTTAGGAATTCTGCGCCATTCTTCTCGAAAACGTTCACTTCTCCATCATAAATTGGTCACAGAAATTCAGTCCTTGGATTAGATTGCAACCACGGATTTCTATTATCAGATCCAGGGATTGACTTTGTAATATATAATATATTTATAAGGTAGAAGATAAAATAGTTTCTATGCTGTGCTAATATCAAAAAGGAATAAGTTATATAGGGACCCGGCTGTCATTGGGCCTCTTGAGGAGGGTTCTGGAGTTGTTCATCATCATCGTTATCAGGAGCTCCCCAATTGAATCCTCCAGGCCGTTCCTGTATATCGACCGTGGGCATTGGCGCGGGATCAAACAACCATTTCATAAAGGCCGGAGTTTCCAGTATCCGGAAGCCATTGGGCAGAGTTGGAAACACATCTTCCAGGAAATAATAAAGATGGCCACATGCAATTCCTGAACAAACTTGTCTTTTTTTATCAAGGACCTTACCAAAAACATCTACCAATGCATTGTTACCCAGTAAGAGAGAGAAAAAAAGAAGCACCCAAGGCAAGTATGGGGCGTTGAAAGAGATGACTCCGAAGAAATTCATGCGGATCTGAGGGTTTCTTCTACTCCACACATACACCAACATGATGGTAAACGCTTGTCCGAGAAACAAGAGGTGAACGAAACACGCACAAATTATCTGAAACGCTATTTTTACAAAAGGTTACACATACCATAAATACACCGCCAAAAAGGAACATGAAAACAAAATCTGCAGTTCTATCTCTGAAGGAACCCTCCTCCAAGATCTGACAATGTCGATATGTGAAGATGATATTGAATAAGAATGTAAAACCCAGCGACCCAAAGTAGCAGAATGAAGTGAGAAGTCTCCACCACTGAAATGAGTTATATAAAACTATAAAAAATAAACAGAACTGACCTGGAAGTCGTACAAGATGAGATGCCAGTTAAAGTAGAGGTCAAAGGGAGTTACCAGTTCAAATTGCTAAAATATAATATCATTCATATAATTCACAATCAGACGCGCTTACCACAGCCAGTGTCGTGAGCACACACGCGGTCATGTAAACCCGCGTAACCGGGGGCATCTGTTCATATGTCTGGAGGAGATGTTGCATCCTAAACAAACTATATCCTGCATTAGTATAATAACATGAATGACACAAAGTCAGCAGTATTTCAGAGATAAAAACATCTCACAAACAGAATTGATTTAAAATGACCTAATATATTTAACAACCAGATAAGTGGCAACAACAATAAAATTATGACCCTATGGCGTGAGGATTGTGGAGGAGTTCCCTTCATTTAGAAGATCCCCCAAGATTTTGTTGATTCGAGGAACAAAGGCAGAGGTGTCGCCGATCAATCCAGCAGTCACCAAGGCATTATCATATACCTAAAACAGCATAAAAACAAAACAGCCAAGCGCTCATACCTGATCAATGACATCTTTAGCCAACTTTTCATTCTTCCTTTTAAGTTTGGGCAATCCTTTGATGACAGGATGTGCAAAGTTTACGTGAAGGACAGGCTTCACATTGATCAAATGTTCTGATTGTTTAGAATTATTGATACGAAGAACATGTCTCATAGCGCTGTGATTAATGGCGGTGATAACGAATGGATGCGAAGAGGTACTCTGCATCGGATGGATTTCAAACACTTTTACAGACCCCAGAGAATCCTTGATGTAATCCAACAATTGTTTTTTATCAGAATCTCTTGTCATTTCTGAATCAATTTAAATTAATAATTTAGGCAACTTTTACCTGTCTTTTCATGCTCCGATTGCAATCCTTGTTCCTTCAAATACGCCTCAACGGATACGATCTTCTTCCCTTTAAACTCGTTCATCATCAAAAGAACCATTTCATCAGCAGCATCATGTAAGAAAAGTACTTCCTTATTCTGCTGTTTAAACGATTCGTAATAAGGGGAACTCTCAGCCAGTTGACGTCTAAATATAATTATTATCCGTGATAATAACTTACGAAGGACTGTAAAGGTAGTAAATTGCGTCTTGATCCTTTTGCATCCGCTCCACATACTCTTCCAAACTCGTAGTAGTGCCTGGTTTGAAGTTGGAGGTATCAAAAAGTAAGAGTTGCGCAATTTGTTCCTGAATTTAACCATAATCGTCGGGAATTGCCTTACCTTCACACCAAAATCTTGTTCGACAACAATTCCTTCCTTAAAAAACATCGAATACCCATTATAGAAGTCAGTGTACTTGATTCTGTCCTTCTTCATCTCCTTCGTTAAGAATCTGATGATCCTCTCAGTTATAACCTTTCGTAACTTTCTAAAAAAGATTTAACAGAACTCGTATTCCAATTAATGTCTTACACAATGACAGCATCTTTTTGAAGCATTTCTCGACTCAAATTCAAAGGAACATCTTCGGAATCGACAACTCCAATCACAAATCTCAAGTAGCGAGGCAACAATTCTTTGGCATGAGCTTTAATAAGGACTTTGCGAGCATACAAAGAGACTCCAGAGTCTTCGAAATCAGTAGTAAACTCTACTTGATTTACTTTGTGAGAAGGAATGTATAACAAAACTCTCAGATTTAATGGAGCATCGGTCTACAAATTTTAGGTAACATTTTTATATCATTAAAACTCAGCAACCTACTTTATACTGCAATGTGTATCTGGGTCTGTCATGGATCAAATGAGCGTGATGAGTCTTCGCGAGTTGTCGAAAAAACGTCTCGTGCATTTCAGGAGTAACGTCCTTTGAATCCATAGTCCAGATAGCATTCATAGTATTGACTCTCTCCTCATTCACAAATATGGGCACGGTCACAAAGTAGGAGTACTTGCTAATCACTTCAATTAACCTTTCAGGCAAAGCAAATTGACTTTGATCTCCATCTCTCAATTCCAACTCAATCCGACATCCAGGTTTTGCGTTCGGATCTTCAACAATTTCATAAGAAGAGTCTCCGCTCCAGCTCCATCTGTATCCAATAGAATTATCATCGTGCTTCTTGGTAATTACGCTGACCTTATCAGCGACCATAAACGCCGAGTAAAAGCCGACACCAAATTGACCTAATAATAGGAAAGACAACTATGACACGATTACTATGAAAACCCACCGATGATTGATTCGGCGGATTTTGCATCATTAGTTCTAAACTCCTTGGACCCAGACTTGGCAATCGTCCCCAAGAGATTAACCAGCTCATTCCTGTCCATTCCGCAGCCGGTATCTTCAATTATAATTTTCCCTCCTTCTGCTTTTATCCGTATTTCATATGGAATTTGATCACCAGCGGCAGTAACAGCCCTGTCTTTTGAGACCTCGCTGTATCTCCGCTTTTCCAAGGCATCACTGCTGTTGCTAACCAACTCTCGAAGAAAGACCTAAAAATAAAATACAATTTAAAGAAGACAACTCACCTCCTGCTCAGAGTACAATGATTTAGCTACAATATCCAAGAGGTTTTTAGTTTCCGCCTGAAACTCATGCTTTTCCGCTTTCACTTCTTGAGAATAATTTCTGAATCCAAAAGTATTCCCAACTTCAGCAGAAACAGCTCGTTTCAATAATCTTGCCGAGGAACGGGATAACGATCGGCCAATCAAACAAACAACGGCACGCCGATACATTCCCTATAAGGTACACGTTCAACAATCTTCCACTTTTTCTACTTGTAATTATTTTTCTGAACACGAAAGGCCATGGACTGTTTTCGTTGAAGGACGTAATTATTTTTTTAAATTTTTTCGACCTTTTTTTTGACTGATCGATCATGGTAGTAGAACAAGACAACGATGTAAGGACTGAATAATCTATTTACGTGTCTTGCAGAGGCTTACAGCAGTTCACCCAATATTTGTGAAGGTTGGTCTCAGGAACTACATTGTGCACTTAGACAAATGCGAATCGGATTCAAAAATCGTCGTTCTTTGCATCGACCTCTGTGCCGCCGGTCTTGTGGATTCAAAAGCTTTTCGATGTCTCATTAAGCAGGTGTTTTCTATACTTAAGCCATCTTCAGAGTTCCTGTTAAAGGTAAATTCGATTATTTTTATGTCCAAAAGTTTAGCTTCTCGACCGTTTTCTGGAGAAGGATTCATACAAACCAGGATTTGTGGTAGTTCCCGTCATTTTGAATCGAGTTGGAAACGATGTATGGACGTTAGAAAGAATAAAAAAGATGGTTTGCTGGATTAATCAGGGTTCAAAACACGGGGCACACATCAGACATCTTTGTGATAAGCCTTGTGAAGCAACGTTGAAGGGCATTCTGGGCATGGATAATTCTACTGAATTGTTAAACGAAACTTTGGAATTTGCTAATTTGTAAAGAACCATAGCTGATTTATTTGTAATATTTAGATTGGGGAATTTGGAGAATTGGAAGTCAGGATGGAGAGATTTGAAGGATAAGAGAAAGTCGTTGTACAAGCATGTTTTTGAAAGTTTTTATACTGAAACGACCAATGTCCAAGACGATGTTTCTAGCCTCCATGACGAAAGTAAATTTGAACAAATTGCACATGATGAAGCTGAAGAATTGGTACTTCAATTGAAAACTTGGATAGTTGATGCCCAAAATTCTAAGGCAGATTCTGTTTTGACCATGGCCGACATTATGGAAACCTTGAGTTACGAAGAAGAACGATTTGGAAATCATCAAATGCCCAGAGATAAGATTAACAAGTTCTATAAATCTGTAAGAGTAGGTGTTATGTTTAGGAACTAGTGACAAAACCTTTTATTTAAGGATCATGTGTATAAGTTAGCAGACGACAAGAGCACGCCATCTTTATTAGTGGTGATGAATATTGTATTGAATACACACTCCAAGAAGTTGATTGATCTCGGTAATAGTGCTCTCATACGATTAGCCATATCTTTGAAAGACGATGAGACTTCGAAAGAAACGATAAAATCTAAGGTAAGCATAATATAAGATTTACAAGTATATTTTGCCCTAGATGTTTGAGATACTCAACTCAGAGTCTTGTTTAAAACTGCGGCCATATGCATTATCCACAGTTCTAATAACCCTAAGCAGATATGAATTTGTTGATCCTGGAGATATTATCGAACACTTCCTAAGCCAGGCTTCTCTTCGTAAGTCCATCTTAAAGTGAGTTATTTGAATTTTAGCGTCGAAGTATGTGATCTGGTTTAACGACAGTACATTATCGAGGTTGTTTGAAGTCCGGGTCATTCCTCTTGATTATGTGAGCCTTCTAAAAATGTTCTACTCTCGGAAAGCGTACTCTTACGTCAGGAGCTTCTGTATGGCCTTTTATATTTTTATTTCGAGGTTTTAGATCAATTATCTTCTGCTGTGTTTTGCAATGGTTCTGTATCGTTGAGTTATTTTTACTATGCCAATCAAGACCTTTTGGAGATTATTTTTGAAGTTTTGGATAATTTACGCGACAAGAGGATGAATTATACAACCCTAGAAATGTTGCAGAGCTCTTTATTGGTTCTTGAAGTGGTAGATCCTTTTGAATTGCCTGAATCATTAGCTTCCAGATATACGGAGAGGTAAGTTATTATAATTTCTTTTCAATCACATTACATCTTTAGTCACCGGAAAGTTCTAAACGAGAAACTGAGTTGGATACTCCAAATTGTTCCTGATTTCTCCTTCAAAATACGACTCCAGAAAGTCCTAAAAACATTTTCTTGTTCTTGTTAAGTTTTTTGTTAGTAAAGTTGTTGATTTCAAAAGAGGATCGTTGAATACACCGGTAGGAGTCCACATACATGTATAAACATGCGGGAATTCCAATTTACCTTCAGGAAATTATGGCACATGAATACGCTGATCTCTTATCCGATTATGAACATAAAGGAACTGTTGGAGCACCAGAAGTAGGACATACATGAAGGTAGATATATTTTCAGTTCTATGACACTGATGAGGAATCAGATAGCAAATTTTTGACACTCGCTGAATGGATTCAACAGGCACAAAAGATATTAGTCATCACTGGCGCTGGGATCAGGTAAAGTTGAGACACTTCTCTTAATCTTTGTAGTACATCAGCCGGCATCGCAGATTTCCGGGGCCCTGAGGGCATATGGACATTGGAAAAGGAGAGGAAAGCCAAGCGTGAAGAAGAAACGGACGAATGCTCGCTTGGATCATTTGATGAAGCTAAGCCAACAATAACACATGATGCTCTCAGAATACTCGAAGAAAACGGGAAATTGGCATATCTGATATCTCAAAACGTTGATGGGCTGCATTCAAGGTACGGATTCCCTATGGACAGAATTTCCGAAATCCACGGAAACGTGTTTCAGAAAAGATGCAATAGATGTAACAGGTAATTTGGGTCAAGGATTATTTTTATGGCTTAAGAATTGAATTCAGCGATTCTCCTTTGAAGTCTGTTGGTCGGAAACCAATTGGAGAGAAGTGTTTGGATGTCCCGAAGACAAGGAACAGATGTACAGGGGAGTTCTGCGACTTCTTATTGGATTGGGATGATGAATTGCCAGAACCTGATTGGTCTCGGGCATTAAAAGTTGCCAATTCGGCCGATCTTGTCATGTGTTTGGGAAGTTCTCTTCAAATTGAACCTGTTGGAAGTCTACCTCTAAAGTGCAAGAAGAAAGGAGCGAAAATAGTAACCGTTAATCTTCAGAAGACAAGAATTGTAAGCATATATATAATATACGTAGTAATATTGCATTAGGAAAAGAAAGTAGACATCCCAATTCATCGTAAAGTTGATGAAGTGATGTCTCGCCTTGTCAACCACCTCAATTTAACCCTCACGCGACAACAGGAGCCTCTAGTCATCTGGCACTCATCACAGCCGGCCAACGAAACACCAAAAAAACGACGAAAACATACAAAATAATGATTTATATAAAATAAAGGCCTAATTAATTTTTGTAATGGGAGAGACAGAGGGCTGGAGGGAGGGACTGATACTCGTGCAGTGAGGAAAAGAGTCCGTCGAGACCATAGGAAGAGACCACGCACCCGGAACAGAGAAACGAACGCCCGACAGAAAAAAAGAAGCTGGCGGGTCGATTCTTTTCTCCCTTTGCCCGAACCATGTTTTTGACAACTACAACCCCTTTTTTGGTAACTTCCAATATCAACGATTACCCATCCTAACAAAAATACCGCAGTACATCAATCGTTTTGTTGCTGCCAATTTTGGCACATTTTTTTCAATTGATTTTCTTGAATTTTTTGTTCTTTATGGCTTTTCATTTTTTCTTTCAGACTTTGTCACATCGCTTTGGGTCACATAACCAAACATCATGTCAGTCTTTGGCAACGATCAGATTCCTCCACGTAAGTTCTGCCTCAGGGGGTTATTTATTTTCCTAGAAGCTCCAAGCGGATCCAGACTGGCACAATATCTGAATGGGCGGAATCAACAGCAGCCCCAACAACCACAATTTATGGATCAAGTAGGTTAATTGGAGTTTGATTTATGAAACTTCCTTTAGGGTCGATTTAATAACAATGCGATGAACGGCTTCAATTCAACCGGTAAGTGGAAATGCGATCACTCATGTGTTACCTAAAATAATATTTTACTTTTCAGAATCTTTTGATCCTAATCGAGGATACGGAAACACTTATATTCCCACGATATCAAACGAAGACGCATCTCTAAATAAAGCAGATCTTGCTATGTTAACAGTACGTTTACAATGTTTTTGGTAATTATATATGTTTAGACTAACATACCTTTGGTAGGTCTACAAGTCTCCAATGAAGATACATTAAAACAACGATGGGCCAATGCTGGTCATGGCTCTTTCTTCACCGAGCCTGATATTCGGAATGTGAGTTAAACCTTCACTTTAATATACTTTTAATCATAGGAGCTAATGCAACGGCAAGTTGCAATGCAATGCCATCAGAGCTCTTCGGCAAGCGAACCGGCTGTTGTGGAACATTTAAGGAATCTAAGACAGATCGGAAGGACTCCAGTGATGCGATATGGACCTACGTGTATGGAATATACGTATAAAGGGATGAACGTGAATGATGGACTAACATATTCCGTGCATCGAATCAGCGGTATGATTTATTAATTGATTGGAGTGTTTAATTTGACATTGATTTCAGGTGTGCGGCAGATCAGTCCTTATGCCATGACACAACTTGAGAATTGGAGACGGATCTCGAATTCAAATATCGTCCGATTCCATGAGGTCTTGCAAACATGTGCTTGGAATGATAATTGTAAGGTTTCATGCATAATTGATGTCGTTTCTTTTATCTAGGTAATATTTTTTGCTGATTTCAGCGGTCTTATTCATCTACGAGTTCCAACCTTTGGCCGAAACCATCCTTAAACACTTTTTTCATTCAAATGGAACGTTAAAGTCAAAATACAGTGGTCAAGGAGTTCCTGGGTTGTCAGAACAGTTGGCATGGTCCTTTATTATTCAGATTTCGTCGGCAATTCGCACGATACATTCGGCACAAATGGCTTCACGGTGCATCGATGTGAACAGGATTATGGTTAATGCCTCTGGAAGGTAATTCCAACACAATGTAATAATTAATGTTATCTAAAGGTTTGTAATTACTGGTTCTGGGATCCCTGATGCGATGAATGAACCCAACAAGAACGTTATGTCCCTCCAGATCGAGGATCTTCGTATGTTCGGCGCTGTTCTTTGTGCCCTTCTGAATGGATCCATCAATGGCCATTCAAATGTAAATATTGATATGCATTACTCACCAGATCTTCGGAATGTGATTAAGTAGGTTCTAAAATAATGTGATTACTCTTTTTTTAGGGTTTTATGTAACGCCCACGCCAGCCCTAGTCGAGTTACATCCGTCAATGAGATCATGCCAATGGTCGGAGCTAGGTTTTACGCCCAAGTGGAGGCCCTTCAGATTAGAATAGATCTTTTGGAGAATGATTTGGTCAAGGAACTTCAGAATGGTCGTCTCTTCAGATTACTTTGCATGCTGTGCACTGTAACTGACAGGAATCTGTATGTTTTTTATTTTTTTGGGATTATGAAGTTCTTGTTTTAGACCAAAGGAACCCTTTTGGTCCGAGCAAAGTGAAAGGTACATGCTGAAGTTGTTCCGAGACTATGTTTTCCATCAAGTGGATCCTTATGGCCGTCCAGTTATGGATCTTGAACATGTTGTTCTGTCGTTGAATAAGGTTTGAGTTGGTTCGTTTCTAAAGTTGCGTTGTAGCTGGACAGTGGAGTTGAAGAGATGGTTCAATTAGCGTCCAGTGACAATGAGAATATTCTCCTTAACTCCTACAAACAGTTGAGGCAGTATCTGGAGAGTTCCTTCGATTATCTGAAGCGAGAAATGGAGACCCCGATCACGCCAGATCTCTCCAAACCAGGTCCCCCGATGATTGGGCCTGATGGGCAGCCGTTGGTGTCCGATGCAGCAATGGGAATGCCTCCGGACGCCTTTGGTGATATGCCTCCAGGCTATGTTCTGCCGTTTGCTCCTAATGTCCCCCCGCCCGGTCCATCGAGACGATAGTCAGTCCCGAGAAGTCTCACTTCGGCTCTTTTAATCTCATTGTTCTCTCGTTCACAGTTTCATAACGGATGTTGTATTCTTGTTTTTGTTTCGTTTCTTACAAATAAACGTAATATTTGAACTCGTGCAAATGCAGAAAACCTTCTTGTATTGGACTTGTTGTTTATTAGGTCCCGATGTGAAAACGAACAGGAATTAGGAAAGAACGAGGTGAATCACAGGTCGAGAAAATCGATTTTTTCGAGCAGAAACCCAGTTTGTTTACTCACCAAAATTTCACCCTATTTTTTTAAGTTATAATTGTTTCATCTCACCGAAAAGATGTCGGCAACTGTGCACAATGATTATTTATTGTTGGATGGGAGACTTCATGTCGTGGTAAGAGCTGATATTCCGCATTTACAATCTTAAAGAATGCGTCGTATGGCGCCCTTGTGATTAACTTGGTAGTCTTAATGTTCTCCGTTGCGTTCTTTCCGGGAGTCATGAAGGCTGTACCAGCTGTCATCATCCCGTTGGCTCACATTATCATTGCACTCGGGATCCTCAAGAAGAGCTCAAATATCGTCCATGCTGCTATGGGACTTTTTGTAAGCGATGATACACTAACGCAAATTTTCAGATTGTCTTATATCTGGGCGGTCTGTTTACCTCGATTGTCTTGCTTGTCATGGAAGTTGCTTCTCCACGTCGAGGAAGTTACAAACTTTACTTACTACATGTGAGTACGCTATCAGCTGTACTCACCAACGTTTTGATTATTCTACTCTATCTTTTGAGGAAGGTCAGTAATTATATCCGGGAAGATTACAATACGCTTCGAAGTGCCCCTATCTAATCTTATGCTTCTTAGTTTCTGATATACAGCAAGTTGTAATACTTAACGTTTTAAACTCACAGGAGAAGTTGTCCAAGTGCGACACTCAGATTTTGATAAAACTTTTCATAATTTTTTCTAAGCTATGCAAGATTTCAATAGTTCGCGCTTTGCAGAAACGATCGGAATTTTTAGATCGAAAGTTGGCAAAAAAGTGACACTTTCATACTCATTCCTACTGCAGAGAGTAATGTCTTCACCAAAAACCGCGCCCAACGCGTGTGCAAAAAACGTCGCACTTGAAACACTTCCCTCGTTAATAATGTAATAAAACAACTCAAGTGAGAATCGTAACCACTAGCAAACTAATCTTTATTTTCAAAATCGATCGCGTTTCCATTGAAACCATGCGATTGGCATCATAAAAAGGCGATAGTCCCGTCTGTTACGTAATAGACATATACACGGCGAAGATGAGCAAATGACAGCAAACAATCTGCGAAAACTTTAGAATCACAGGAGATTTTAGACAAAACAATTACATATTAACGGACACAATATAATATACCCAAAGAGAATTTCAAAACGTAAATATATTACACTATAAAAGAACATAACAAAAGTAAAATTTAACAGCGTAGAAATTCTACCGGATAGTGAAAGCAAAGGAAACCCATTATATTAGTAAAAATCTGACCCCGTGGTATACCTATACAGAAAAGGAATGTCACAGCGACATTGAGCGTCGCTGAATGTCTTGGAGACAAAGAAAAACTACATCGGCGCTATACAATTGACATGCACGGGTGTTGCAAACTATGAGAAACAATATAATAGTAAGAGAAAAAACATCCCAGAAGATATAAAATGTGTCATGATGACGCTATTCAAGGAAAAACCTCATGTGCTAGGACTAGCCTCCGGGGCCGCGTCCTTGTTGATATTGAGATTAGAGACTTCCTGCTCCAGAGACGATTCATTCGAACCCTGAGGCTGTTGTTGTGCTTGGACCTGCTGAATATGGGTTTGCTGGAGATGATGTAAATGTTGCGGAGGACTCTGGCCGTAAACAAATTGGCCTGTGTTGTCCATCAAATATGGAGAAGTCATGTAAGGAACTGAAGATGCTCCCTAAAAATTAAATTTTATTAACCAAAGCAAAAAAATGTCTCATGAAACGCTCTCGCTTACCTCCTGCGGCTGGAAATTAGACTGAACGTATTGTTGAGGATCTTGTTGAGCATTTTGAGGGACCACCTGGCCATATGGATAAGGATAGAAAGGCTGGTTAAATTTGTAAGCCTCCTTTTGTGGATAATAGTCGATGCTCTGAGGTGGCGAGTAAATGATTGGACCAGAACCAGAAACCGGAGGACGTTGAGGAGGCGTCTGATTAAGGGGAGATTGAGGGCCTTGACTGTAAACAGGAGAGGCATACATATTAACCGGCAACTGAGTGGGATATTGAGGATAGGTGCCTAGTTGAGGCTCGAATACTTGATAAAATGGAACGAATTGACCACCCGGAGGGCTGTAAGCGACTCCATTTCCCTGATAATAAGACGGTGAAAGAACGGACTGCTCTTCTTCCGAATATGAATTGTAAGGTGGCGTGGACTGCCAATGACCAATCCCTGCCTAAGATAAAAACAAATATTAAACCACAAAAAAATACGTACCTGATCGCCCATACCCGTGTTAGGGGGCGGCGGAGGAGGCTTGCTTCGACGAGAACCCGAATCGGCCAATTTAACTACCAGATTTTCCGTATGCCCTTCCAGCGGCTTTCCATGATAACGCTGCAAACATTATAAAAAAAATACACCACTTACATTGATAATGAATTCGCAAGTCTCCTTGCTGTCCATTCGAGCAAATCCTACACATCTACTGGAACCATCGTCAAAACGAAGAACTCTGGTGCTAATCACAACTCCGTGGCGGCTAAATAAATCTCTTATATTGACCTCCTCAAAATCCTTCGGGAGGTTTGCTATATACAGATTCGTCGGATCTTGTACCGCATGAGGAAATGTCTAAAAGTAATAAAATTAGTATTCCTCTAAGTACACCTTACTCTCTCCGGCCGTGGTCTAATCTCCTTGGCAATCTGAGCTTGATATCTGCCTTCTTTGTTGATGCCCTCAATCGCTCTTGCAGCGGATTCCGGATCCTCGAAGGCAACAAACCCATATCCCTTGCATTTCTTTGTATCTTGATCAACAACTGCTTTGGTTGAGGTAATATTACCATACTTCTGACATAAGTTGAAAAGTTCTTCCGGAACACAAGACGGAGTCAGCCCTCTAATATAAATGTTTGTCTAAAGCAATAACGATTAAACAATTACTGTCTTACTTTACTCATATCAGTGTCACGTCGCCTTCTCGAGGCTCTTTGAGAGTCTGTGAATCCGTCGCCCTTAAAGGAATCCTTTCAATAACCTCATTATCAAAAAATGAGTCATACAGAAAGGAAAACACTTACCTGACCGTCACCATATCCACCATTGGCAGGTGTTGAGGCTTGATCTTTTCCTCGGGGTGACACCGATTCCCGGCTCATGGCCTCGGTCTGGTTGGAGGAAGAAGGTGATATTACCCAGCGATAATGTCACAAAGAGCACCCTCTTTGCTGCAATTACATTCTCATGAAAAGACACGAGAAGGAAACGTGAAAGAAACTTATTTGTAAACAAGTCAAAACAGGACACCGAACACGCATTTCGATGAGAATATTCAAATTTACGGGTCGAAAAGACATTGGAAAGCGAAATAAACAAAAGCAAATAATTAGGAAAAGTGTGGGGAAAGGGCCGAAAGGAGTTAGAAACAATCCGTCCGACTCTGGGTGTTTTTTAACCGGAAAAGTGAAAATCGATTGTTTTGTGGAAGAGCGGGAAGAAAAAAAGATTGCAACCGACGGCCCAATTCGCTCGTAATATCTAATCGAACAGAAAGAGAACATACCTACGTGTTTTAACACAAAAAATAGTTGCAACGTCCTTGCAACCTCGGTCGATAATATAGAAGATGGTTTTAGACGCGAAGAGATAACAAAAAAAAATGCGTGTGCATAACCCTCTCTAACACCTGAACCGATTCCCCACAAAAACACGGAAAAGTTTCACACTTCTTACGAGTCCAAAAATGTTTTTGCAGAGCCCAGAGAGGAAGAAGAAGGGGAAACGGGCTGTTCGCTCGCTGCTGTTTCGCTCGCCTTTTCGATGTTCCTCCGTGCCCCGGGTCAGCTGACAAACACAGAAAAAGTAACCAGTGGAGCCGGAGTTCTTTCTTCTTCCTCTCTAAACAAATAAAGAGGTCAAACCCGTCGCGGAAATATCCTCAAACACGCAATTATGACTCCGATATGACACCTGTATCATGCTCGGTTCCAAAAGCCTGTTTCCATGAACGTTAATCTTGCTAATCTTTTCGGGAATAAACCGCAAAGAAAGGCCCATTGACATGTTGTCGCCTACAAGTGTGTTATAATAAAAATTAGAATCTGCCTGTTATATGTTTTGTACTCCACATTTGAGCGAGTACATTATACAGAGTATAAAAGGATCGAAACCCAACAATAAAGAAAATGTAAAAGAAGGAATTGATCATTCCAATCCTTGGCCCGATCTAGATCGGTTGGTCCAATGATGAAACTATTTGATCTTTGTCGTTTTGGAGTTGTCCCAAATGTCAGAAGAATGTCCAGAGTCAGCTACGAGCATGGCCCCAGCCCCATTCCTCTGGTTCATGGACTAGTCGGCCAGATCTTTGCCGATGCTGCAGAACATTGTCCGGACAAAGAGGGCCTCGTCTTCAGTCAACAGAATGTCAGGAAAACTTATGCAGAGTTCTATGAGGACTCAAGACATTTTGCCAAGGCATTGCTGGGATTGGGAATACGTCCTGGGGATCGCGTCGGCATCTGGGGACCCAATTATTACGAATGGGCCGTCACCAGTTGCGCAACAGCGATGGCAGGAATAATTTCGGTAGGTGTAAATACAAACCATTTATTGATATAGGTGACCGTAAATCCGGCTTACAAAACGGACGAGTTACATCATGCTCTAACAAAAGTCGGTATCAAGGCTTTGGTTACACCGCACAATTTTAGACGTTCCAATTATTACGAGTAAGAGGGAAAATATAACTAAATAATATTACAGCACCATCGCGGAATTGGTGCCGGAAATGAAGAACAAGGTTGTCGGTGAAGGGAATATCGAAAGTAAAGAACTTCCCGATCTCAAACACCTTATCATCTTTGATCACGAAAGGAAATCATATGAGTAAGTATTCTCCGAGTTATATATTCATATTCCTTAGAGGGGCTTGGAATTACAGAGACCTATTGAGAGGGTCTGGGTCAAAGGAGAGGAAGATTCTGGAAAGTATTCAACCACATCTCAAGGCTGACGACCCCATCAACATTCAATACACAAGTGTAACAAACACTTCCGGAGAACTATAATTCCTTGTAGGGTACCACTGGACGTCCAAAGCCGGCTACTCTTTCCCATCACAATCTCGTGAATAATGTCAAGTTCCTTGGAATTTGGATGGGATACGACAAGGGAGATATTAGCATCTGTCTGCCTTGTCCGTTATATCACTGCTTCGGCGTTGTGATGGGTCTGATTGCCTCCGCCTTCTACAAACAGACCTGTGTTTTCCCGTCTCCTTGGTTTGATCCAGGTGCCGTAATCGGTTCAGTTAAGGCAGAAAAATGTAACGTCATCTACGGCACTCCCACTATGTTCGTCGATATTCTATCACATCCAGATTACACACCGGCAGACATGCAATCACTGAAGAAAGGTAAACCCCTACAATCCCTAATCATAATGTAATTTTCTAGGAATTATGGCTGGATCGCCCTGTCCGGAAGCCCTTTGTAATCGTCTCGTCGAAGAAATCGGGATGGATGAGATTGCGATCGCATATGGAGGAACCGAATTGAGTCCATTGACTACCTTTTCCAAGCTTACAGAATCCCCCTTGGAAAGAATCAAAAGTGTTGGATACGCATTCTCACATTGTGAAGTGTGCATTGTTGATGACAAGGGACAAATTGTCGAGAGAGATGAAAAGGGAGAAGTTCTGGCCAGAGGATACAATGTTATGAAAGGATATTGGGCAGATGAGGAAGCTACCAAAAAAGCTATCGACAAGAATGGATGGTACCACACTGGGTAAGGAGACATGACAACTAAAACAGAAAACATTACAGGGATATTGGTCTAATGAAAGACAATGGAAGCATTGTGATCTGTGGCCGGATTAAAGAGATGATCATTCGAGGGGGAGAGAATATTTACCCCGCGGAAATTGAGGCCTACATATTCAAACACCCTAGTATCAGCATTGTCCAAGTAAGCAACCGCAATACCAGCGTTCTAACCAGTGCAAATTCCTGATCAAATATTTTAAGGTCGTGGGAATACCAGATGCCAGATACGGAGAAGAGATATGCGCCGTGATTGTCCTCAAAAAAGGCCATCACCTGACCGAAAAAGAAGTTCGTGAATTCTGCACTGGAAAGATTTCCCATTATAAGATTCCGAAATTCATCATGTTTAAAGAAGAAAGTTTCTTGCCACTTACGGCAACTGGAAAAGTCACAAAGAACGTTCTCAGCAAGTTGTGTCAAGAAGAATTGGAAAAGAACAAAACTGACTAAGGAAATCTCTAAAATAAACGTATACACTGCAGCGCGCTGTACAAGTACTCCACAGACCCGAAAAAATTACAGAAAAGAAAATTTATCTTTATGTCCAGGGGTGGTCACTGGCACCTATTTTTCCGATTTTGGGCCCGAAGCCCGGTCCGTCAAAAGCCCGGCCCGGGTAGAGGTTTTTACAAGCCCGGCCCGGCCCGGGTAGAGGTTTTTACAAGCTCGGCCCGGCCCGTCAAAAGCACGGCCCGGCTAGGGTAGAGGTTTTTACAAGCTCGGCCCGGCCCGGGTAGAGGTTTTTACAAGCTCGGCCCGGCCCGTCAAAAGCACGGCCCGGCTAGGGCGCGACCTGCCAAAAAATCGTTGCCGTTTTGTTATAACTAGGGTTGTGATTTTGACAGTGACGTCAAATTGCCGTCATTTTCATCAAATTGCGGCCGTTGTTTCGGTCGGAAGCTGTCTAACGATAAACTAAACATTATTTAAGGTAGTATAATGCCTTCAAACATGTTTAAGACCATATACACATTAAAACAACAGTTTATAACAACAAAAGGACTTCAATAGACCTATTTCGGATCACCTTCGTCCTTGTTCTTACTTAGTTAATTGGATTTCTTTCAACAAATTGCAAATAGAATTACTGATAAATGTTTATTAGCCTTTTGGGAACTAAAGTTTGTAAAAAAAGCTTAGGTCCCGGTAGTGCTATTGTAATACATTATCATATATGCACTATTTTTGAGAGTAAACGTGAAAAAAGCTTGTAAATATGTTAGAACTTGATAAACTACGACAACAACCTCATCAAAAAATTTTCCCGGCACGAAAACAATGAATGGTAACGGTTTGGCATTATGATAAAAACCTGGCCGGGCCGCCGGGCCTGGTGACCACTCCTTTTATCTCCATATTCTGAAGAGCGCAGAATCAATTGTTGCATTTCGCCGAATATAAAAATGTTGAAAAAAAGTTTTTATTTTTTGCTTGAATAACTTCAGGATACTTGAAGGATAATGGAACCTAGAGACAACGGCTTGTCTCGAAGACTGAATGGGTTATTGGAAAAAAGAAGGTTTGAGGAAGAACGGCGAAAATTGGTTAGTAAATCTTTACGAAATGGATCCAACACAAACAAGAAGATTGTGTTTAAAGATTCCGACGACGAGGTAGGTAATAATGCAATGATTTTAACTTCTTCAGGATTACGAGCCGCAATCAAAAAAGCTCACTTTGTTCGAGGAACATGATGAAGACCCACAGCTTAATAATAAAAACCCCGCCGATTTGCTTAAAAACCGTTTTTCGGGTTACAAAAGTGAGAAGTTGACAGAAATGGAGGTCCGTTTTAACTATGACGAGCGGTTCAAAGTTGACGTACGGTTTTTGGAGGGTTCTGATGATGAGATTGACAAAGAGGCAAGTGTTAGGGGTTTTATTAGCTCCTCTGTTTGTAGACCGGGGAAATGACATCAGTAGCGGAGAAAAAGAATCAGTTTGCTATTCTGTCCTCCGTTCTTGGGCATGAAGTTAGTAGCCCGTTAACATCGAAGAAGAAAGGGAAGAATAATGTTGTCAGACCTTTCCAAAGATTTGATCCGGATAACCCTAATCACGTGGAATGGATGGAGAGCCAAAAGCAACATGTAAAAGTACAAAATAAGCCGTTGATAGATGCCGAACAGTTTAACCGGGTATGTCTGACGACTTAGTTTTATGCTGGATTCAGGAAGTGGATAAGGAAGCGACAAAAGTCGTGGAAGGACACTTTTACGAAATGGATCAAGATTTTGTAAAGGAGCTTCACGAGAATCTAAGTATGTTTACTTTGTTTATTGATTGTTGTTATATTTTAGATGACAAGAAGTCGGGGGAAACATTCAGTTTTCTGTCGTTGATGGGAAGGTCTTCAAATGAGGAAGAAAAGCCCGATGTTTCCATTTTCGACAAATTGTTGCATGCCCCAAAGACAGAAGAAACTCCGAAGGTCGAGAAAGTAATCTTGCTTTTCAGTTCTTGAATTTCGATTTAGATAACCTCTCTCAATGACAACATGAACGCAGCTGATATAATGGAAAAACCCTTTTTCTTTATTTATCCATTTGACGAAGGGTCCAAGAAAGTTTTGAATACGTTTCGAAGACAGCAGGATATGGTGAAGGTAAAACAAGCATGGCAAACACATCGTGATAAAACCGAAGTGGTGCGTTTACTTATGTTAATATATTACTGACATCTTGGTTTAGTATTACAAATCCTTAGTGAAAACCAATTGGCGGTTAAAGGACAAGGAGAAGAAGCAAAACTTGAGGAATAAACACGCGAAATATGTTCATAAGATAGATGGAAAGGGAGATGCATAGCTTTTAGTTATCGGGCTTTTTGTTGTTGTCGTTGTCTGTTATATAAAAAATTTGTTATTAATACGGTTGCATACGCTGGTTTGACCCTATATTTCTATCAGATTTTTGAAGTTTAAATTTAATACGTATTTTAGAATGGATAAGGAAGACTTATATAGTATCCTGGGGTGCACATCTGCCGCTACTGTAAGCTCAATAATCACGAAAACTTTCGGTTTAGACAGAGCAAATATTCACAGAATACAAAGCACGTGTCCGTAAATTCCACCCTGATAAGAAAGATGGCACTGATTCAGAGTTCTGCAGACTCCAAAGAGCTAAAGAGATATTAACGGATCCAAGTAAGAGGAGACATTATGACGCGTACCTGGCTATGGGAACTGGAATGCCTTTGAATGAGTGGATGGCACACCAGGAAAGACTTCAGCAGGTGAGTTTATGGTTATGATACCTTCCTTCTTTGTCTTGTCACAATTTAGCTTGGTGATTTTACAGACTTTGCATTGGGCAAATCCTTCTAGTCAAACTCCTGCTATTGAACTCAAGGAAAAGGGGGACGTGCATTTAGAACAAACTGTTAAATGGAAGAGACATGAAGCTTCTACAATCAACGCATTTCGGAATTACCGAATATGATGGTCCATGATCCATAAAAACAAACGATGTATTATAACTTCACTTAGCATAATACGAGATTACTGTTTTGTTCCCAGCCTTGCATTACAAAATTCACCTACATGTTCACCGTGCGTGATGAATAAATTAGAGTTTTAAGGTTTTACCTCTATCGTTCAGTTTAAATCTGCGGAAAATATCGAATAATGTTTTTGTATACTCGTGTATAAGCAAGCGTTTTTTTTAAAGCACTCGGAATGGCCCAACACAAAATGAAAAAGAAGGTAAGCTGTAAATTAATGTACGATTAAACACACTTGCAGACCTCTATGCCCGTTGGCGTTAAACAAAAAGTGAAAAAGCAGAAACAGCAACAAGGACATCCTAGAAAAGGTTCTAATGTCGTCCTGCCAGCAAAGAAGGCTGGAAAAGTGGTTGAACATAAGGTCAGTTCGAATGTTTCGAAGACCATCAACCAGAAGAACGAGGACATGGTCAGGGGAAGGGCCGACAAAGATCAGGGGCGTGTATCCAAAAAGAAGTAGATAACTGTTTTTTGTTGTTATATAAAAAAATTTTAAGCGAATTCGTGTTGCAGTTTTTGCAAGTTTATTTGAACATTGAGTTGATTATACTCTGTCTACGCGATGACCTATGTAGTATTATCATTATGCCTTGTTACTCTGTTTTCTTGGAAACATCTACCTTCACGTCTGCATGGCTGATAATCTTTTCGATGGCAAAATGAGCCACAATGGGAGCTATCCAGTAAACCACGAAGTGGTCCAAATGAGGAACACCGCCACAATTGAAGGTACAAGCCCATGCAACGATTGGATTCGCATACATGCCAGTGTAGAAGATGCCTAGAAAACTTCTTTTTTTGCTGTATCTTACCTAATACGGTAACCAAGGCGGCAACAAGCGCAACTGCGAATTGAAGAATTCTTTGGGTAACGATTTTCCCCTCAAGATAAACTTCGGCCGATTTGTTTGCAATTAATCCTCCGGCTTCCACCAAAGAGCCAAATAACATGGTCACCTAAAGTTTTTTGCGAATTGGAGATGACCTTACGGATAAGTCAGATTCACAATCTTCGTGTAGAAATTCCGAATGCTTTGGATGCATTCCTAATTTCCAGAATCCCAGAACGAAGACGTACGACAGATAAGCTGCGAGGAATTGAATTCCTACAAAAGCGAATAACTTTTGAGCCGATACTTGTTTCTTGATGAAACCGATAATCTAGACGAACGTGTATGGATCTATCATAAACTTACAAATGGACAGGGATCGGCAGAAGCATCTCTTAGCAAAGCCAAGTTCATTAATTCAATGAATGTGATTTCGATTATAACGCCTTGGATACCATAGGTTTGGAGAACAATGTTTACATCAAACATCGGAGCACATACTTGAACTGTTCCTATGAACTACAACGTATTCAAGTCTATGATGCTGACCTACTTCCAGCACCAAGGGTGAATATTTTTCGTTGACATTTAGTAACTTCCGTCTCAATAGAAATCGGAATAACTCGCAAATAATATAAACGGAGCAATAGAGGATCAGAGAAGCAACCCAGACCCTCATCCCGGATTTTCAAGTTTTACATGACCACTCAGCTCACCTAAGAGACCTTGGCAAAAAATCTGGGAAAAGAGTCTTATTTCCGAACGCACTAAAAAAAAGAAAGATAAAAGACAAGAGAAGAACACCGCTGATAAAAACAAAGACAGGTTTATTTTAGTGAATGATAGTATAACAACGAAAATAACAACATCGATATAATCAATATTTGTATCGGTACAAAAGTCATAGTGTATAATCATTTGTCCACAAAAATGTGGAAAAAAGCATAATAACTGGCTTACACGTATACAACATCAATTTCATCGTAACCTACAACAAAATTTCAAATCCTAGTTAAACAAGTCGTCCGTAGCAGACTTTTCCTTTACAAATTTGTGAGATCCATCACAAAACGGCCGATTTTTGGTCTGCTTACAATTACAGAACCATACCTCCATGTCTTCTTCTGGGATGAACCTAACCGGTTTTAGTTTGGTGTCGGGCAACTTCACACTATTATGTGAACCATCGCACAACGGCTGATTCCCGCTATACCCGCATGAGCACCAAGCGTAAACCTTGTCCTTCTTCAAAAAAGCTCGGGTCGGTAACTTGTCGGCCACTTTTCCAAACTGAGGTTGCAGATGATTGTTTCCCTGAATACCATAAGGCTCGTTGGGTCTCTTGTCGTGTATCTAAAATAATATGTGGAATAACGTTATTTTAGCTTACATGGTGGTACTTTAAAACAGAAGGCTCTGTTCCGACGAAAAACGTTCCTCTGCGATGTAGACGATAAGGGCCGAATCCTGTCTTATTGCTTTGTAAAACTGAGCAAAATGAAGCAGACAACACTCGTGTGTGCCGCATCTTATAAACTCTACATTCAGAAATTTCTTCTCGAAACGTGAAAAAATATTTTTTCCGAATCGGTGCCAAGCTGCGCCCGAGAAATCATTTTTACGAGTTGACCCTCGTTTACTTGTAGGGGTCAGGGGTGGTCACTGGCACCTATTTTTCCGATTTTGGGCCCGAAGCCCGGTCCGTCAAAAGCCCGGCCCGGGCCTGACTCAAAAATGGAAAATTGAAACCGGGCAGGGCCCGAAATTTCCGGTCCGGGCCGCGGGCCTGGGTTTTTCAGGCCAGGCCCGGCCCGGTTTTTATCATAATGCCAAACCGTTGGCATTCATTGTTTTCGTGCCGGTAAAATTCTTTGATGGGGTTGTTGTTGTAGTTTATCAAGTTCTAACACATTTGCAAGCTTTTTTTCACGTTTACTCTCAAAAATAGTGCATATATAATAATGTATTACAATAGCACTACCGGGACCGAAACTTTTTTTACAAAATTTAGTTCCCAATAGGCTAATAAACATTTATCAGTAATTCTATTTGCAATTCGTTGAAAGAAATCCAATTAACTCAGTAAGAACATGTTTGAAGGCATTATACTACCTTAAATAATGTTTAGTTTATCGTTAGACAGCTTCCGACCGAAACAACGGCGGCAATTTGATGAAAATGACGGCAATTTGACGTGAAGTTGACGTCACTGTCAAAATCACAACCCTAGTTATAACAAAACAGCAAAGATTTTTTGGCAGGTCGCGCCCTAGCCGGGCTTTCACGGGCCGGGCTTCTGACGGACCGGGCTTCGGGCCCAAAATCGGAAAAATAGGTGCCAGTGACCACCCCTGCGAAGCCCGGCCCGGGTAGAGGTTTTTACAAGCTCGGCCCGGCCCGTCAAAAGCACGGCCCGGCTAGGGCGCGACCTGCCAAAAAATCGTTGCCGTTTTGTTATAACTAGGGTTGTGATTTTGACAGTGACGTCAAATTGCCGTCATTTTCATCAAATTGCGGCCGTTGTTTCGGTCGGAAGCTGTCTAACGATAAACTAAACATTATTTAAGGTAGTATAATGCCTTCAAACATGTTTAAGACCATATACACATTAAAACAACAGTTTATAACAACAAAAGGACTTCAATAGACCTATTTCGGATCACCTTCGTCCTTGTTCTTACTTAGTTAATTGGATTTCTTTCAACAAATTGCAAATAGAATTACTGATAAATGTTTATGAGTCTATTGGGAACTAAAGTTTGTAAAAAAAGCTTCGGTCCCGGTAGTGCTATTGTAATACATTATTATACATTCGCTATTTTTGAAAGTAAACGTGAAAAAAAAGCTAGTAAAATTTAATTTACTAGCTTTGTTAGAACTTCTTAAACTACAAACAACAACCCTATCAGATAATGTTGTCGGGACGAAAACAATGAATGCCAACGATTTGGCATTATGATAAAAACCGGGCCGGAAAGAGCCCGAGGCCCGGAAAATATTTCCCAGGCCCGGAAATCAATTTTCCATTTTCGAGTCAGGACCGGCAGGGTTACCACCCCTGTTTACTTGATTTTATACAATTAGAACTTTCCTGGCGTACCATTTTTGGAAATATCGATGTAACGTTTTTATTTTTTAAGAGAAATAAGAGAAAACAAAGTAAAAACTGGGATAAGGAAGGAAACAAAAAATGCGTAAAACGGAAAACAAGAGGCATGTCATCAAAGGAACTATGTATAAGGGTATGGAATTGGGAGAAGTTGAATATACTTAGAATCTGGTGAAGAGACATTAGCAACGAGGACTATTTTAAGTAATTATTTGCCGTTTATCACTGATAATACGTCACGTGTTGATGACCGGGGCCATTTGGAGGTTGAGTTTGTTGTTGGATAATGTGGGCACCCACTGTTTGGCCGTTCCCTGACATCGTGACAGGGACTTGGGTGACAGTGGCGCCAGGAGGAAGGGTTTGGAGTATGGTGGTACCAGGAGGATACTGCCCTTGTCTTTGTCTCAGCAATACCTGGAAAGATTTTGTTTAGAGTTTTATTAAAGACTATTTAGGTATCATCGAGAACTAAACTTACTTGTTGTGCCTGCTGAGTTCTCTTTAATACATCCCGTTCTAAAGACGAAAGCGCATCATATTCTTCCTCCTTCTTCTGTTGAGGGCTTCCTTCATCAATATGGCCCATAAGCTGACCGCTAGTATCCATCTGTCGTTTTCTCTTAGGGGTATATCTCTTTTGATTGTATGCCTTTCTTTGCTCCGGAGTCATCCGTTGGTACCTTAATCTCGCGGCTTCTGCTCGTTTCGCATTTCTAACCACAATTTGTTGCGCCCGATCCAAGGCTTCTCCGTTGATTCGACCAATTGGCATGGCTAGAAGTTGTTCCTCTTCCATTCGCCGTTTCCTGAATGCTTCTGTTCTTCGCTGGTTATACAACTTCTTCTCATCCGGATTCATACGATGGTAACGAAGACGGGCAGCTTCAGCTTTCTTGGCATTCCGCTCCTTCACTTTTTCTCTTATTGCATCTTCGTCTTTTATCAGTTCTCCTTTTTCGTTTTTCAGAGTTATTTGCCGCATTCTTCTTTTCTGATTATGCGCTTTTCTTTCCTCTGATGTCATTCGTTGATATCGACTTCTAGCAGCTTCGGCCCACCTGGCCCTCATTCTCTTTTCTCTTAACTGTTCAATAACTTCCGGGTCATCTACAATATCGTTGGAAGCCCGAAGAATAGATTCTAATTCAGCCAACTCTCGTTCCCGTTGACGTTTTCTTTTCTGGGCCAGTGTTCTCTTTAAATTCAAAGCCTTCTTGTCTTCTGCGCTGAGTCGATGGTAACGTAGTCGGGCAGCTTCGGCTTGTTTTTTTCGTTTAGCAGCTTCTTTTTCTATTTTATCTGGCGATTCTATGACCACTGGTTTTGAACTACTCTTCGGGTATCTGAAAAGACCAAAATAAATTGTATTACATTCAAATAATATTACCTATTTCCCGGAGTTGTTACCAATTGTCCCTGGATTGTTCCTTGATAAGGCGCCGTGCTGATTATAGTAGCAGGCTGTTCTACAAAATACTCGGCAAAGGCAACTCTTCGACTGTCATCCTGGTCTGGAGTCGGAGCACTGCCCACTGGCTGAGTGGTAATCAGAATATGCTGAGGTTGAGAGGACTGTACCCCCGAGCTCGGGATCTGCACCACTTGGATCTGACTGTTTTGGGGGATTTGTAATTCCTGCAAAAAAGTATATCAAACAATACCGCTGACTTTTACCTGTCCGTTGCTCGTGATAAAAGTGGTATTACTGTTATGGTATTGCCCAGATGACGGGGTGTATTGTGCCACAGAAGTCGGATGGAATTCAATCGCTTGGGTCTCGTATTGTATGATATTCCCTTGACTGTAAGGTGGCTGTCGATGATCAAATTGTTGCACGTATGTGATATTATCATTCATCTTGAAGGATGATGGAACCCTGTAATGCAAGTGTTTCACTCTAGTTATTTGAATACAGATTACGGTAAACACGGACTCGAGTGAAGAAGGGTGAAGATACGGAGTGGAAAGAGAGGAAAGCAGGGGAAATAGCAGTAGATCTGGCACGAGACATACAGAAGAGGGCGCTAATCAAAGCCAGACAAAAGTGGATCGAAAATCGGCGCCTAAAATGTAAGAGAAAGGAGAACGACAGAACCGAAAAGAACAAGGCAGGAAAGGGGACCGACTCTCCGCTCTCTCAACCGGCAAAAGAAACGACGAGAGTGAGTTAAAAGCAATCGGAGAACATGTGAGAGCGCTGCGACCTTCAGAACAGCCCGCTGCACCACGGCGATAGAGGAGAGAGGAGTGCAGCAGAGATGAAAATATGCTTCGCAACGACCCCTTCCCCTCTCTGCCCCCCTCCCCCCAACGCCGCCCTCTTTATCCCACTCTGCCCGCGTTCCCGGTAAATTCTCCACAAGACCCTTCTCTCTTACATTCCCCATAAGTTCAGCCCTCTCTTCCCATCAATCGCTGACGACTGTCGTCAGAGAGGAATGCGCACGCTCTCCTCTGACCCCATACTCTCTCCCATTTCTCTACTCATAATCAAAAACATTGTGTTCGAAAGCGGAGTGTGCAGTAGGAGGCGTGGGGCCCGCCAAAATTCTGGTCTATCCCAGAGAGTCGTTGTGTTTGGAATGGATGTGAAAGAGAGAGTGCAGTCGCATGACCAGCAGAGCATCCACGACACCTTGGAAAGGGGAAACGAAAATAGAAAAGACCGAATCGATGGGAGCGGAAGAATACGACAGAGAAGCCCAGTGTTTTTATATTGCTTTAGACCTAAAAAAGCTCTAGAGAAATCGCGACAGGGAAGCAAACCACTAAATAATAAAACCAGAGAAGAAAAATATAATCTTTATTTTTTTAAAAATTATCCTAATTTGATTCATTTTCTGCTCGTTTTTCCGCACGTCGCTGTTCCGTTCGTCGTTTATAAAACTCAAAGGTGTCCATTGACTTATTGCTTGATAAGAATGGGATGTACAAGTTATTGCCTAAAAAAAAACTCAAATTACTGAGTACAGGACGGGAAGCGAGTAAGCTACGCTTCGACGTACCGTAACGAGCTCGATCCAAAGTAATCGCGTCGTGTTGTGCTTTGAAGTCAATATAGTCTTCACGATCTAATATAAAGTAGGCATAAAATCCAGTCAATATGGGCCACGTAAGCACAAGGCTGAGCATACCAAGCGTTGTGTATACCGGCGACATTGGATATTGATATACGAATTTCCTAAAATGTAAATAAAAAAAGGATATAACAATCTTACCTCACAGATCTTGGGACCCAGGATCCCTTCCCTCGAGGTTCATAATAAGACGCTCTAAACCTCTGTCCAATCTTCAATGACAGCCTTGGCCGAAGAAATTTGCTGATCATATTATACCGTAACCAAAGATTATGTGAAAATGCCAATTAAAATCGCGTTTAATAACATGAGGCCCGTATTTCTATCGGTTGCTCGAATCTATGAACGTTGCTTGACTGTATATTCGTCTTCTGAAGAAAATTATTCTTTTTGTATTTGTTATAAAGAAAATAACTCGCACAACTTATTATAATTTTACAGTAGTTCTCAGACATGATAAACTAAAGTTCGGGTATACGCGGCGCACGTCGTTCCTAGCGTAAGCTAAAATTGATTTTTTAGCTTGACGACACCATTATTGATTGAAAATTTTGGGGCATTACGCCAAAGAGTGAGGTCTAGTAAAATTTGATTTCTGTGGAGACAAATCATAATACCAAGACGATCATTGTGTTTTATGAAAGAGTAAATGTAACTGCTTCATCCAGTACCGAAGCTGTAATTTAAATGTTATTCCTGTGCTCGGACTTCGTCATGGAAATTGACTAAAACTAATCATACTTTTACCCATTTTACCCATAACTCGACTCTCGATCGTCATCTGAATATGTTCGATAACTCATGATCAGAGACTTAATGAATCTATACTAAAATATTAGACGACATTCCTCTAGGATTTTTTGAGAAAATCGCCTTTATCTTACATGCACCACGGTATTTCAACCGACACCAAAAAGAAGATGAAGAGCTCTTCGCCAAATGTATTTAATTCAATTCCGAAGCATATTTGTTATTTCCTGACTTGTTATAACCAATTATTAAAAACTCTCCCGATAAATAAAAATTGTAAAATGCATAATGCCACATTTTTGGCAAATATGGTTTCGTCATAGGTCAGCACCTCTGTATGTGATGCATGGATACGTTACAAGTCAGTGCAAGCACATGTTTTATTTCACATTTATGAATTTTGATTGATGTGTCTTGTTCTTTTTGGATTAATGTTTGTTTTAATAAATGCTTTCATTCGTTTCACGTAAATTAATTTGTTTCCACCTCCATTCTTTTCACTGAGATACCAAAGCAAGAAAATTGAGAAGAATAATATTCTTCTTAATCTTCTTCTTAATTCTTAATTATTTATATATTATATAAAGCACTACTTCAACATAATAAATCCGCAAAATAAAACAAATCATTCTCCTTGAGGGCATATTGATTGGTGATAAAAGAAATCTTGGCCAAAACAACGGCAATTTGACGAAAATGACAGCAATTTGACGTCAAGTTGACGTCACATTGAAAAATTCTGTCAAAATCACGGCCGTAATACACACTTCCAACAATTGGAAGCTGCAGGCCGCAGCCGAAGTTATACGGCGGAACCTATTTGCTGGGCCAACAACTGGTTTAATTCAAAAAGAACAAAAATAACAACTATATTCGACACTACTTTGCTAACATTAAGATTTATAACTCGGCGTGATCTTTTTGTATATCCAGGCTGCGTCAATGCCCTCTCCTTCTGAGTCCACGAGCTTCCAATTAGGCTCATCCTCATCCAACGGGAATCTACAAAGAATCAAATGGGATTCTTGTTTCATCTCATTCAATTTTGGGGTCAATAAGGAAACCTGTAAGTAGCCGTTAAATAAATTCAGCATAGTTGAATGACTTATACAGTCTGTTCCATAATTAGAGCAAATTTAGTTTTTTTTTCAATTGTATATATTGCTTCCGGCGCAACAGGTGCCGGGTTCGACACCCGGCCCGCCGATTTCTTTTGCATTTCCTTTCCTGTACACCATAAAACGAAGCTAATTCGATGTTTTTTAATAATTTTGTTCCCCGTTGGCAAAAATCCATATTTACACGATTTTTTAAAATTTTTTCAAGGTTTCGAAATTTTTTGAAACAGCCATAAATTTGATGGTATTGTGAGGAAGGGGTTCTGTTACCGAATGATAATATAGGTCTCTCTGACGGATTTTTATTACTCATTGATAGTCAACTTTACCGAAGCCAATAGTATACATTTTTTGAAAAATACGAATCGGAATTTGCAAAATAAGCCAAAAAATGGACTTCCGACCCAGGCAATCAGCCGTTAGAAAGGGAGGGACATAGAAAATTTTCAATTGTTAGATTTTTGTATGTGGGTGACCACATTCATCATATAAGTGTATTCCCAAGGCCCTTTGCGCCAATTTTTCCACTAACCTAGTTTTTTTACAATTTTAGTTTCAGAACCGAGTATTCAAAATTCAGAAAGCGATAAAACAACTACCGTAAAACTTTTTTGGGTGCCAGGAACTCAATAGAGACCGTTTTGAGCTGGCAGAGTTACTGTGACATAGCGAACTGGCGTTTTGTCATCATATGACCCCTTTTAAAGAAAGGGTCTTATTCTATTCCCTAAGGACAATTGGGCAGCAAATCTTTTCTTTTTACAGCATTTTTCGCACCCTTTCAAATGATATAGGTTTTGTTAAGAAACCAGGAGGCAACTATTTGTCGATCCCTTGTTAGACTTAAATTTGATCAATAGAACATGTTAACAGAGTGTGGAAAAACAGCCTCGGTCGATATTATACTAGCCTCATAGATAACATTTTTCGATGACAAGAAGTTCAATTTCGGTGGGCCCATTGGTTGTAATCATTATTGGCACGACCTCGGAAAGGAAACACTGATCTTTTCAGCTAGTAATTTCGGCGGTGGGTCCATAAACATTGAATTTGTGATCGGAAAATATTGTCTATAAGGCTAGGATAATACTGACCAAGGCTGCCGTTCCCAAGTCTCTTGACACGGTCTATTGATTAAACTAAGTCTGGAAATTTTGTGGCTAGCTTTTAGTTTAAGATCGCTTGGTCTCAAAAACAAGGTGTTCAGAGCTTGTTATACATCTCCAGACACGTTACCTGGAGACTTGTCTTCCGCTCGGATTTGGTTTACGCATAGTTCTCGGTCTGTTCGACTCCGACTTTTACGATATGTAGATCTAAGAAACCGCAATAGACGGCTAATTCATATTCCAAAATAAAAATCTGTGTTAACTTGTATGTATTTTTGAGAAAAATGTGGGTTACTGTAGTCTTACCCTAATGGTCACAGCAATTGTGGTAATCAGAACACACTAATTTACCGGTTCCAGCGAGTAATAGCATCTATACACAGATTACGGTAACCGGTGATACCGTAACCCAGAATAAGAAATATTGCCAAATTTTTTGCAAGGATAATACTGAGAGTAATTTCACAGCGTCTAAAAACTTTTAGGACACGTTGGATAACTTTTCGCTAGATTATACTTGGTCTGCCCGTAGTAAGCCAATTTTCAAAATCCTGTTTCTCACCCTGTTCGATCCCGATTTTTGAGTTTTCGACTAGCAAAAAGCTCTAGATTCATAATCTATAATAAAAACCGCGTCAACTTGTATATTTTTTTGAGGTATTTCAAGATGAATGCAACTACGAAACAATATTGAAATTTTCCTATTAGTTCCGTTGATGGTCATACATCGGAACAAACTAATGAAATACTTTTGACTACGTGGAATCCAATGGTGAAGACCTCATGGCTCTACGTTTTCTGGTTTACGAGTTATAAAAATTAGGGTCATGTTACAGTACTGCCGGGTATTGTAAGATTTAAAAAAAGTTAACCGGATCAAGCCTTATGAAGGGAGCTCGACTCTTACAAAAAACATATTTTTACATGAATACAGCGACAAAAAGAAATTTTTTGATATATTTTTGTTACTTTTTTGACAAGGTGTCTGGTCCTAGCGCGAAAGCGTGAAATATCTCAAGGTTTTTGACAAAATATATGTCTACTAAGATGCTTAATAATCACTGTAAGGAGTTTTCAAATCCGGTATACTGTTGAAGAAATAAATCGAAAAAACTAAATTTGCTATAATTATGGAACGGACTGTACCATTTGCTCGGCTCCAAACATCACAGTGATGTTATACTTTCTCATGTCGGCTTTGAAGATGTTCTTTTTGTAAAACTTCGCATTATGATGGGTTCCGTTTCTGTAGGAATTGAGGATTGAGTACAGCACCAGGGGTCCATTCAATTCGACTCCATCGGCCTTAAGTCCCATCCGTACCATTTCCGTGACCTTCAAATAAATGTGTAAACGTCATAACTCGGTTCTTAATAAATATTAAAATTGAATGCGGCAAAAATGTCTTGGAATTTATTAATATAGGATCACGGGTAGCGTTGTTCAGTTAAAATAAAGAACATCAGCATTATACAGTATATAACAAGTTCAAGCCGCCATTTTCAACAAGTTGTGACATAAATGAAGATTGGAAAGATGATCATTGCCCGGAGACTAGAGTGAAATAAAATAAATTGCGAGGATAAAAATGGAATCATGGTTAAGATCAGTGAGCTGTTTCGACTAGTTGACCAGTAGTGGCACTGGGATGAATGGGGAGAGCTATCCTAGCGATTCTATTGCGCTTTAGAATCTGGCGCTTCTCACGGGCGGCCTTTTTCTGTTTCTTGACTCGTTCCTGGAGATCCTGTCCTCGATGGGTAACTCCATCCATTTGATCCATCTTGGACAAGAGAGAGTCGAGATCGCCCTTCCTGATTGGCTTCACCGAGATATCACGAACGGCACGGAATTGACCGCAGTTATTGACATGTTCATTCTCAAGTCGAAGGTAATTCCAAACAAATCTACGGAATACTTCTAATGGACTCATTATGCACATCAGAAGATCTCCATGCAGCATCCATGCTTCGGCCAGGGAAACGTTCATTACCCATGATAGCCGGAGGATAAAGTCTTCCACAATGGCAAAGTAGTAGTACCATTTACTTCCGTAAATCATTTCTTCTCTGAGCAGTGGCGCTTCTTTAGGAGCCCTCGGATCTATGAGACCCCAATCCATGAAAACGTCCCACAGGAAGGTGTAGGTGAAGGAAATTACGTAAGAAATTACCCAAAAATAGAAAAAGACGTATCCGTAATCGGGAAATTGAGTCTCCGCCCATTTATTAAGGGAGTTGCTGGTTACAACCAAGTACGTTGTAGCATATTTTCCTGCGTTAACAAGATGCGGATGCCACCTGTGGGTGTCGCGATAACGTCGCAAACATTGAAGGAAACGAACGGTGGCAGGGATGGCAGTCACGACAATCCTTATCCACGAGAATGAAGCACACATATCTTGTCCGGTGTTTATGTCCACATAGCCCCAGGGCACAACCCCGTCTGTCACATTCAGGGTCCGCGCCTCAAATTTGAAGTTGGAGTAGTCGACCTCGGTCGCGTAGAAGCAAATAAAATATTGGAGATCCAAAAAGCATGTGGCCAGCGAGTTCATTTGATCGCCGAGCCAGAAATCGGTGAAGGTAACAAAGTGGAATGGAGCGGTGAAACAGTTGAAACAATGCTTCAGAAGCCAGAATCGGCTGTTCCTATAGAAAACATTCTCTGGTTTGTTGAAGGGATTTAGAAGGAAAACAACGCAGATAAACATCAGCACAAGTGGGAAGAGGAATGGCGGTAGACCCACAGTATGTGCATATAAATACCCGAGAACACACAGTGCCCATAACATCAGCATGAAGGAGGCCAACTGCATCACCGTCTGATACGTTAGATGATTTCGCGGGTCCATCTCGAAGATGAGTACATGGTTCACGCCGGCTGCTGCCCATCCATACATGTTCAGTCCACACAACCATACACTCAGGAAGAATAGGAAGAAGCCGCGGAATAATCGAACAGCCACCCATTTTGGCTCATGCGGTCGGGCGGAAAAGCTGTACCACGAAAGGATGATTACAATACCCAGGACAGCGAAGACGCCAAGGAAGAAGCCGAGCGAAAAGGTGGTTCCAGAATGTTGTTTCTCAGTCAACGGAGGCACTTTCAGCCGTTTCATGGCTGCCTGTCGATTTCCTCCTTCCAATTCGTTGATTACAGCTGTCTCTACATTGTTGATTAGAGTCTCGATATCTCTATTCAAGAAGAAAGACGACTTTTCCACTCGATTTATTCTCCAATCCAGACCTGCTTCGTTCATCAACAATTTGTCGTGCTTCTTCAAAATCTTCCTGAACCCTGTTCCATTAAGTTGTTGGAAGTTTTGGAGAAGAACCAAGTTCAAGTAAAACTCTGAAAAGGCCAGTTTCAGTTGTTGGCCCGTTTTGGACTGTTCCTTCTGAAGTTTGCTGGGTTTATTGTTAAATGGATGTCGAAGAGATGTCCTTCTTTGGCTGAGCATATTTCGAGAAGTAATGGCTTCCTTGAAAGTGATGAGTTCGGCATTCAGTTCGTGGTATTTCCCTTGAGCTTCAGCAATTTTTTGACTGAAGAATAGGTTGATCTTCGTAAGTTCCCTCTCGCATTCGGCAAAGAACTGTTCGTCCATCTGAGACACGTACTGTTCTCGCGCTTCTGGTTCCGTCGGAGCTTCGAGCATGATCTGATAGAGGATTCCTTTGAGCTCTTCATACCGGATATACTGTTTTCGCCATTCAGGGGTTAAATGGCTGGCCAATTGTTCACCAAATTTCATTATTTAACCATTTACGAGGAAGGAAGAGCTAAAAATGTTAAAATTAGTTGGCTTACAATTCGGCCGTCCCCACTGCCCAGATCGACAGCTGGAGATTTGGGTCCGGGACACGAGTTGATCAAGCGTTTTACATTCTCGATCTGCTTGGGGGAGGCGGGGACATAAGGGATACAAACACGGCGGAATGCTGGAGCAATAAATGGAATAGCCAGCAAGGAAATCGTGACGGCCGATCCTCCGATTAAACCGACGACCGCCCCGCCCAGACCCATATCTGAAACATAGATAATAAGCCGGGATCTTCTACTAATTTAATGTAGAAGAATTTAGATAATCTAGCGGGCGGAATATGAAGCAGTTAATCATTTTTTGACAAAAAACAATAGAATAAAATAAAAGAAATTAAAAAATATAACAGATTCTCCAAATATGCGTTAACGGCTTATCATCCATGTCTCTAACGATTACTCCCAGTCAGCATATTCGTTAAAATGTTTACTCAGCGCGCGGTTAAATGGTAAAAAATATAAAAGAAACTCACTTTTTACAACTTTGAAAATAAAGGACCGGGAGGCGTGAAAACGGAGCCTGGAAACGAAAAATGGTTTTGTGATAATAGGAAAATGCGGGTGAGAGATCACACACTCTGTCAGATAAGCATACAGACTGCTGAACTGACATCAATATGCAAATACTAGTCAGGAGTTGAGAACCTGTATGGCAGTAATCCCCTCACCATTAACAACTTTATTGAAATTTGAAAAAAAATATAATAATCATTATTAATGAGATCTCAGCATATGGTGTTATTACTGATCAGCCAAAAGATGAGCCAAATTCAGGCCTTTTTGGTCAATCCGCATGTCACCCAAATAACCTCCATTGTTCCTCGCACAGTGATTCAGGAACAAGTAGATGGCAGAAAACATGTTATGAGGACCTGGCGGCGGACTGTAGATATCAACGCCACCGTTGCAAACAAATTCAAACAATTGTTGATGTTTCTGAATAACACAAGTCGTGTAATTTATGTAGAATTAAATGTGAGAAAAATTATGAAAAACCACTTACTTGTCTGATGTAAAAGGCGGTAGGGAGTTTTTGAGTAAACGCCAATTGGCTGGGCTCTTTGAATACATAAAGGGATGAGAATGGACGAGTAGGGACTCTGGCAAGCGATTCGGGAACAATGCAATGATCCATGTATAAACAGAAAATCCCGAACAAGATCTCTGCGTCAGTTGGAAACTCGGCACTCCACTTGTCATCAACGGCTAAAATTGAATGAGAATGTGATATATATGGCCTACAAGAAGAGTCATCAGTATCCTGTTTTCCCACTTTGTCATATTGATAACCATGCAGGATAGAACTTTTGTTCAAATCTCTAAGTCGTTTCACGAGATAATGTTGATTTGAGTGAATCTTGAGGAATGGTAACAAAAACGGAAGCTGAGTTCCATAGAGCTCGGGTCTTTGGTCGAGATGAAACTGAAGATCCTCCAACTTTGTGGTACCCACTGCAATATTCAAATTGAATTTCTTCAGAGACTCGTTGGCTTCATCAACCCCATCAATAAAAGGTTTGATCACCGATTCGTGCATGAAAAACCGGAACTTCAGGGAGAATTTGCTAACTCCTAGGAGTTCTTGGTCACTAAAACAGGTTTACCTTCAAAATTGATATAATCCTTACTGAAGATTGAGTTTATGGACGACACTCAGAGCAAAGGGATTCTCTTTGTGCGGACTTTTCTTCGTTTTGTCACCAGAGAAGAGTTGATTAAACGAGTAATTTGAATTGAACGAAGTTGAGGCCTCTCTCAATTTATCCGCATTCTTCTGGAAGGATGAGTACGACTCTTCCTTGGAAATACTGTCACGTCTCTTCAAAGATGGCTTTAAGTTAGTACTGTTCGGCTCACTGCTCGAGCTGGGAACTTCATCCACTTCCGTTTCAGCTTTCTGATACATATTCAGGAGCATGCCTAAGCAATAAAATTTTTATATAAATAATTCCTTACCATCCAGTTTGCGCTCGTCGCCTTTATGATATCCGAGTTGATACCCGCTGGAGCTTAATTCACTAAAAGAACTTCGGCCACTTGTAAAAACGAAATCAATTTTCCTGACAAAACTGCTATCATTCAAACTTGAGTCCAACTCTGAATCCTTTTTGAAACGTAGTTTTTCATATTGTCCTTCAGTGTAGACAGAATGATGCGGGGAAGAGAAGGAACTCAATTCTAAAGAATTGGGACCTGTTGATTGAATTTGAAATGTCCTAGGAGATTGATTGAGACTCGAATCTTTTGAGTAATTAATTCCTGAAGAACTATCCGAAAAGATTTGCGACCAGTTAGCCCTGTCAACGGAGGTATTTCCATTGTCGTCGACAACTCGGAAGCGGAAATCACTCAAACTTGTGTTGTTCAATGACTTGGTGAATGTGCGATTCAGTTTACTCTGATTCAAAGTCTCCAGAACTTCTAAAACGGGACGTATAACACGAATAAAAAGACTCACTTTTGGTTTTAGTATCCGTAGACTTTTGGAATGCGGCAAAAACACTCTCTCCACAAATCCAATAATAAATCAAAGACAAGAAGTTCAACAATTCACAAAATCCAAGCAATGCACAAAACTGGATCGTTTGTTCATGGGAGAGGAATAAAGCAAATAACGTTGTTGATATTGCGAATTTGAACAGCATTGACTGAAATATGGATATAAAAAACAACTAAAAAAACTTACATCAACCGCAGAAAATAATAGAAATATACATGAAAAGGAGAAAGGGCTAAAAAAAGTATTAATCGTCATACGAATCGAAAGGGCGGCCATTCCGCGGCCGGTATATAAAAAAGATTGAAAATCCGGCTCACCTCCACGTTAAATCCATAGCGCAACCTGTGAACAAAATGGCTGATATGTTCCGTTAGACGAGCATAAAATCTGGAAGGCAACCTAATAAAAAAGTCAGGCGGCGTTTTTAAAATTTCCAATACTTTTAGCAAAGAAATCTCGTGGTCCTAAGTGAAAATATAGAACATAAAGAAACCTTTATGAGTAAAAAATATCCCGGATTAAAAGCATATAAACATAATAAATTCTGTAACGACTGATATCATGAACCAGGAAATTGCAGAGACATCGAAAAAATTTTCGAAATGTGGTCATAAACGTGGAACTCATATTCGTCGTTGTTGGTCCAGAATACCAGAATGTAAAACTTGACAGACAAAAGCATTTTGAGTTTGCAGAAAATTCCGACGACGCGGATGGCAGGAAAGATAACCTTTCATCGTATAAAATAAGGTCGCAATATGAAATTTTCAGGGCGCAGGGCGACAAAATAAACAAAATATTTTGTTGTTTTTGTTATACAAAAGAAAGACGTTGTTACCCGGACGACCTAGAGTGGTCTCTATCTGATAATAGATTATTTTTTGCAAGTTATGCAATGGCGTCTAGGAGCCGTTACTTTTAATTTATGTGGTAAACCGGCCCAGACTCAGAAAGTTAAACAGTTGATTGACGATGTGATCTCGAGGAATGAAATCCCTTTAGACGGTATTGCAATATCTTTACAGGCAAGGGAAGCTGATTCGTCTTTTATGTATTTTAGGAGGTGAATATGACCGAAAGAACCAACGTATCGCCTGATGCTTGGAAAGAGAAGTTCCACGAACTGTTGTGGGAAAGAGGATATATTTATGCCGCTTCTTCCTACATGATGACTAATTTCTTGGCTTTCTTCGTATTAAAGGAATATGGAAAGATGGTTCGTTTATCTCTTTATAAAAACTGATCATTAAATAGATTGCCAAAAGCACTTTTGAATACATCAAAGACCGATATTATGGTGTCAAAGGTTCGATTTGTCTGAGCGTGGATTTAAAAGACAACATTAGATTTATTTTTGTTGGATCGCATCTTCTCCATGGTCCTGAAGCCGTTGATCGAAGGGTTATTCAAGCGAAGAGCGTTAAAGATTACGTTTCTAAGCAACTCGAGAACAAAGTGATCGGAGCGATTCTTTGGTTGGGAGATTTCAACTTCAGAATAACAGGAGTTGGAGCAGTGGAATTTGTTCAGACTCTGAGAAGTGATGACTTCATAGCTGGCGAAGTATTGAAGAAACATGACCAATTGACCGAAGTGCGGTTCTTTTATGATATTTTTGATACCTGGAGTGAAGCTGATGTTACCTTTAAACCAACTTACCGATTTCATGTACGCGTTTGTATTGTACTATTTCTTTTGTTCATTATGTAATCACAAAATGTGTATTATTTCCAGGTAGGATCCCTTCAGTACGATGTGAATCGAGTGCCTTCATGGACTGATCGTATTCTCTTCAACAAACTCAATTGTCTTTATTACGACTCCATGAGAAATATCAACATAAGTGATCATATCCCAGTTTTTGGAATATTCGAAACTCCCGAGTTTGAGGTTCTGGAAGAGGCAGAATGGGAAATCGAATTTGATCGGATCGACTATTGGTTCATCAATTTACCTTTACGCGTTCTCTTCAAAGGAGCCAACTTCTGGCAAACTGCTGGCTCAGTTTGGGATTGGCTTGGTGTTTACAAAGTACCCGATTGCAGTGATCGGAGATTTGTGACACAAGCGTCAATCATGAGTGCAGTGGAGACAGGGAACACCTACCAGGTGGAGTTTGTCCATTTACCCATTGGAGATTACTTTGTAGCTTACCATAGTTACAATAGAGGATGTATCCAAGGAATGACTAATGTATTTTCTATTAAAGAAATTTAATTATATACCTGTACATACGAAATTATACTAACAATTTAGAGTTTTAGTTTTCTGGATGGTATGTGAAGATCTCGCTTAGTATAAGACATGAATAAATATGACATTTTATTTGTTCTTTGGTCTTTCCGGGATGTGAATCGTACAAGGAGAAGTGCTCTTAAAGGATCGCTTTCCCATTAAATCTTTTGATTTCAACTAGGAGGTTCCTCTTTTTGCAATGGGACAATGTTTTGTCGAATTTATCAGATAACAAACTTGGGATGCTCTTTAAAATCTGGTAGGGGGATATATAATATTATGTCATTCTGTTGCGGCTTAACATGGGCGACTTGACAAATATACCCACGAGGAGGCTCACGGGTTTTTTGTCTACTAGATTGCGGAGAACCTTGAGGTGATGCGAAGGGGAAAGGAGGTTGTCATCAAGTCCGCTGGATGACATTCTCCAGAGCACTGAGAATGTTTATCCTCTTGTCCGTGGGACCAATCGGTAACCGGTAGCGGAAGTCTAGGTCGCGACCTCTTGAACCATGCGAAGTGGATGGCGAATTGGCCTCAGGGCTTCAACCTCTGGCGCTCTTCTGGTGGTTTGGAGATGCGGCGGTCACTCGTCACGCATGTCACTTATCAGTTCATATGTGTCGAATAGAAGATCACGTCATGTGCTCCGACCAGCTGAGTGCCCGCGGGCATGAAGAAGCGGTCATTCGGTCGTCCTTGACTCAGTTTTTCCTTTGATTAGGTAATATGTTTTTGGGTGTGATTCACGTGTGGAGGAGTTGAGGAGAACCGGTTTCGTGCCAGTCACTTCTCAATCTCTTCAGGAGCCTCAACTCTAGGCGGGTTTTCCATTCTCCTCACAAAAAAACAGAAGAATCTGAGCTCATCCCTCCATCGGCTCATCTTCGCTTTTTTTATGATTTTTTGTGCGTCTACAGTGTTCCATTAGCGGCGTTGCTGCGGCTCGGTTCGTGAGGAGTTGCGTGAGACGTCTCTCGTCGTTCGGGTCACGCTGAATATCTCCTCAAGTGTTTCAGGATTAGAGGATCGAAGGCCCGGGTCTACCTCCTTCAAGGCCCTTATGCGTCTGAGCGTCGGGATCACGGGTTGGTCGACGACGACAAGAACCCGGAATCATCTCGGACGGTTGTGGTGATGAGTGAAACCGTTCGGGGCCTTAGGTTCACTCAACTTGGCCACAAGTTTATTTTGATTAGTTGTTTAATAATAGCCTTTCTTCCGTCATATTCTTGTCTTATTACCGAGAAATTAGATGTTTTAAATGCGGAAGACTTCAAGAATGCAGATAATTTACAAAAAGGTGAGAATCGGGGGGAAGGGGGGGGGGGGAATGTCCCTTTATAAAGCTTGATTTTGGTTCTAGATGATGTTTACCGAGATTCGATTCCAATAGAAACCGTCAACGACTACAAATCTGATATCCGGGGTCCTGTGTCAAACAAAAAACGATTTAAAAGGAATGGAGTCAGCAGAGTGACAAAACTATGGCCTCAGGGGAAGATTCCGTATGCCATTTCTCCTCATTACACGACCCATGAAAGAGCTCTTTTGGCAAGGGCAGTAAAACAGGTGAATATTACACTTGTCTTCTTCTTTTACATTTTTTGTCGTCGTCTTTGGAAATCAAACTGATTAACATTTAATAAAAGTACTTGTAGTACCACGAAAAGACCTGCATCAGATTCGTTCCAAGAGTCGGCGGGGAGGGAGATTACTTATTTATTGGGAAGGTTGACGGGTAAGTTGTCATTATTCCCGGGATAATTTATTTCAGATGTTTCTCGGAGGTCGGGCGAACTAGTGGAGTCCAAGTACTCTCATTGGACAACGGCTGTATGGAATACCCCACCATTATCCATGAGATGATGCATGTCGTTGGGTTTTATCATGAACATGAACGGTGGGATCGCGATGCATTCATTGATATTATATGGCAAAACATCGATAGAGGTGAGCGATATCATCACTCCTTACCTTTTCAGGAGCTCTTGATCAATTTGGAAAGGTAGATCTGAGCAAAACGTCCTATTATGGACAACCCTATGATTACAAATCAATTTTGCATTACGACAGCCTAGCTTTCAGCAAAAATGGATTCCCCACGATGCTACCAAAGAAGTCAGGTACGTAACCGTTACCGTAACCCTCGATTTCAGGCCTAGCTACTACTATTGGAAACGCAAAAGACTTCAGTGAAGTCGATCTCGCCAAGATCAATCGAATGTACAAATGTGAGCACCGACGGCCTTTGAATGCGTTGTTTGGCTCTGCAACGAACAGCCATGTCTCTCCCATCTACAGCCAGCCGTATGTCCGTGGGTCTAGTCGGCCCTCATCGGTAGAAGGGAATCTGATTTATGAGACTCGAAGACCCCAGACGCCCGCCGGTAAGTGAATAAAATATTCGTAGATCGCATCGTCGTCGACAGAGACGCATTCGTTATGCGATCCCCCTTCCCAAACCGTTTGTTTTTCTGATCCGAGTTATAGTTTACTTACTCAAAAAAGATCTCTCGTCAGAAGAAAGCCTCCAAGGCAAAAACATCGCTTTTTCTTTTCTCAAAGCGAATTCTTCTCCATAATAAATAAATATTACTTTTAAAAAAGTATATCCGTAATAAGATTTCTTTACTTACAGTATGCGAAGACAAGATTACCGTGTGCTGGTGGACGCAAGACCGATGTTTGTCGCCAAACATCTACGCGATGATGAAGACTTTATGCGCCAAAACATGTAAATTCTGCTAGTTATTGCTTTAAAATGATACTCTGTTATTGTCTGTGAATAAACGATGTTGTTATACTGTAGAACCGGTCGGAAGAGAAGACCTTTTTCTCCGTCTTCTGTGGCTTCACTGTGCGGATCTGAACAAATGTCATTGCTCAAGGCGAAGAGAGCCGCAGCCGGCTTCAAAAAGGGCGCCGAAACAGCGGACACATTGGAGAGACGGCGGAAGAAGCCAGAGTCCGGGATCCGAGCCGGTTCTCCCGTCTGGTCTCTCCCCTTGACCACTGTCCATTTCCGAGGGATTGAGAGGGCGAGAGCAGCGACTGAATGAGGCCGGTCTTCGTTTTTTTCCTGCTAAAAATACTTCTGACCTAAGGGCGTCTCGTTCAACCTTTGCACTTTTTTATTGTAACAGTCACGATCTCGGAGGACTTGTCCCACCGATCGCCTAAACTGACACGAACCGAGCACCGACCTCAGCTTGTCAGAAATGTCCTGGAACCCGGCCGAACTCCACCGTCAACTCCTGGAAAGTACGTTTATCTTTTATTTTATGATCTCTTCGCTTTCCGAAGGGCAGGGTTTTCCTCCAGAGAGATTTCCACTCTGATTCTGGGTCAGGCGTGACAGATATTCTGGGTTGGGTTAGTCCGTCTGAAAATGCCGCCGTGAGTGTTCCTTTGTTTTATTTGCTCTCCATACTGCTTCGTGTCCAACCTTTTTTACTTTTAATGCAAACTAATTAATTGGGTTAATTCATTCAAATCCGGGATAATCCCCCTCCGGGTTTGAAGCGGCATCGCAAAAGACAGTAAGATATTTTCTAGGGTAATCGTCTGGATGGATGGTACCATCGATTTGAATAAATTTTCTTTCTTTATGCACTCTAAGGCATTATTTGATCTCAAACTTAACAGTTTTGTGGTGAGTAGTGCTGCTCTATTTCGCAAAGATTCTTTTGCGGCAGAGAGTGCATTCATGCGATGACCTATATACGTCACAGTTGTCAGTCTCTTTCTTCCGATTGTGCCTTTTGGAGGGCTCATACATTAAGTACTTCTTAGTAAATCCGGCGGGTTGCCGGATTTAGCCTGATCACAATTTTATTTTTTTTTGCAAAAGTATTATGACTAATTTTTACAGCTGGTTTTTGAAAGCTTCGGATTAAAAGTAAAGTAATCCATGCGCAATCTATTTGGCGGGACCTTTGGCCGATCACCTGCCACCGGCTCGTTTCGGCTTTTCCCCCGTTTCTGCTCGCTTCTTTCGTACCAGTCCTCCACTTTTTTGCAGATCGTGACTCCCATTCCTCTGATCAGCCGAAGAAAGTCTTGAGGGCGGTCAACTTTTTGGTGACCTCTTTTATTCATTTAAATGCTAACAGGATGTAATTCCCCCACGCTGGCATTCTTTAATTTATTTGCATATTCGATTAATCGTTGGAATGTTTGCTCCATCTTTATATCATTGCATACCATAATTTTTGTCATTTGTTTCCCATTTGACTCTTAATTTGTGTCATGCAGACCGGGTCATGCCAATCCCATATAATTTCTAACGGCGGCTGGTAGTGACGCACTCTGTCCGGACTTTCCGTCCTTTTTTTCGAATTTTGCTTAACTGACCATTTGCCACGGCGCATCTCCGCCGCCTTTCTTTCTTTTTTGTTGTCCAGTGCAGAACAGGCACAGAACGAGGAGCATGCCTTTCTCCTCTGCCTCAAGACAGAATTGGGCTTCGTTTCTTCTCGGGATTACAAACACATAGACAGTCGCCCATTCCAGGTTTATGATGACATATGTCGGATGTTCCGAGTTTTATTTATCGTTTTGGGCTTTTTTCTTTTCCTGGTCTATTTGAGATGTGTGATGGTCATCAAGTTTCAGACTAGATGTTTTTTCGACCAATAATTAATAACTGCTGACATTTTTCGCTGACCGGGTTTATTGGAGGGATCATGTTTCCAAAGATTAGTGGAACCATTTACCGTATCGTAGAGAAGTCATAGCTGATTGTAATTCGTTAGACTAGTTGTGTTTCCTTTCCTTCCTCGTTCCCACTTCTCTGAACGGTGTCGTGCGTTCGTTTTGCGAGGATCTCCAGAGCGTTAATTTGTGCGCGATCCGGTCTGTAGCGATGTTGCGGCTTTCTTTCCCTGTTTCATCTATCTCCGCTCTGCAGAGCAGAAGCGTGATTGCGGATGGGGAATGGATTAGCCCTTAGGATATTTTTTACGGGTGAGTTCTCGAGTCTGAAGTCGGGGGGTTTCTGGGAAGGAGGCCCCGTCTCCACGGCCCGTTTTTTGTATTGTTTTTGTATTATGTCTGAATGTTTTTGGAGGTCAGTGCTGGTCAGCGCGAGGCGTGGGGCGAGAGAGTAGATCGCACCGTGCGGTTTTTTGTCTGTCCATTGCCGCTCAGCTCCCCGCTTCTTGCTCCCCGCGCCGGCCTCCTCACCCCCTGCCGCTTGGTCTTTTCTCTTGCCTCGTGGTGGACGGACCCGCCAGTCCGTACCGTCTCGCGACAACGTCCTCATCGCGTATAAACAAAAAAATACGAAGAAACGCATCGCGCGCGCCACGGCTCGTCTCGACTTGCGCCACCCGCGCCTCCCATTTCAGTTCAATGCGCCCTACTGACCCCGAAGATTGCAATTCACACAACCTCCCATGGGTTGGGTCTCGAGATTTGTTCTCAAATTGTAAGAGGGCGGAGGGGATGGCATGGTATTCAGATATATTCATACCGTATAAGTCTATCTTGGGTTGATCCGATGGGGTTGATTTTATATATTTATATTTTGTTATATACTAACAGTCATGTTTTCATTTGTTCTGGTTGCCAAAATATCCAGAGGTTCGAAAGCCTGGGGCGTGAGAGCCTACAACTTTTTTTGTGAATCGCTTTCGTATCGTTGCTCCTCCGTCAGTCATCACTGTGTTGTCTCCGTTTCTTTTCTGTACAATAGCAAGGAATTATCGATCTCTGAGTCTCGAGTGTTTCTTAACCAGTTTTTGTTATTACCTGGAGACAATTCAAGTTATTCGTTATGTTTTATATCGATTGATTCATCCCTCTTAAACAAGTTTTTTGTCGTTGTAAGGGGGGGGGGGGGATGGGATCAGCGCAGTTCGAATCGTGAATTTTTTGGATGGAAAAATCCTTAAGCGGAGAGGGAAATAAGGAGTCGGAGTTTCCTTCTTTAACGTATTCTTCATCGAATCTCCGTTTGTTTCGTTCGCTTTTGTTGTTAACATTTGATGTCTGATTTTTTTTAGGGGGCATGGCTTTGGTGTCACATCCATCCGGGGCACCCCAAATGTACAAAGACCAAGATACCATGCCTAACAATAAGCCCGGAAGTAGTGGAAGTGGGGGGTTCCAGTGGGAGTGATGTAGTCTCCTCATTGAGTGGCTCCAGTGGATCAACTGGCAGCAATATCCATCATCACCAGCCTCGGGAGTACTCTTGCCCTACTGGATTGGTAAGCCTTGATCAGTGAATAGTAGTCTTTGTATGCTTTTAGTCTGATCCCAATCATCTGATCAAAGCGATGGTGCCCAACAACTCTTACATCTCACCCGTTTCCCCAAAAAGGAGTAATGAAGTTGATCGGCCTATTGGTTATGGTGCTTTTGGTGTTGTGTGGTAAGTTTTTTTGTTTGTTTTGTCTAAGATCCTCTTACGTCACACGTTTACACAATCGATTCCAGGTCTGTCACAGATCCGCGTGACAAGAAACGCGTCGCCTTGAAGAAGATGCCGAATGTTTTCCAAAATCTGGCATCCTGTAAACGCGTGTTCCGTGAGATTCGAATGTTGTCATCGTTTAGTCATGACAACGTTCTTGGATTACTCGACATCCTTCAGCCAACACATCCCCACTTCTTTCAGGAAATGTAAGTTTTGTTTTTTTGCGGGTTATGTTTTAATATTCACCCAATTATTTTTTGCCCCCTGCTTTCCAAAGGACCCTGATCTCGGCACAAAAGCAGCGTTTTGTATCGCTAGGTGCCATCCACCCCCATCTCATAATTTCGCGCACCGATTTGTGGCCTTGTTAATACCGGCACCGATTGGAACCGGCCGGTACGCGCCGTAGCCTCTTGTCCCGGTTGACCTTGCCTCTGACATACGGCACTCAATAGCGCCTTTTAAACTAATTTCCTTTTGTTTTACAGATATGTTCTAACGGAATTGATGCAAAGTGATCTCCACAAGATCATCGTTTCCGCTCAGCCATTGACCGTCGACCATATCAAAGTTTTTGTTTATCAAATCCTCAGGGGACTCAAGTATTTACACACTGCCAACATCCTTCATCGTGATATCAAGCCCGGAAATCTCTTAGTGAACAGTAATTGCATCCTCAAGATCTGTGACTTCGGATTGGCCCGTATCTGGGACTCATCCGAGAACATAAACATGACTCATGAAGTTGTAACACAATACTACAGAGCTCCCGAACTCCTTATGGGAGCCCGGAAATACACGGGGGCCGTCGATATCTGGAGTGTGGGCTGTATCTTTGCCGAACTTGTCAACCGAAGAATTCTTTTTCAAGCAGCTGGTCCAGTTGAACAACTAAATATGATTATCGATTTATTCGGAACCCCCGTTCTGGAGGATATGCGATTTGCATCTGAAGGAGCTAAGAATCACGTGCTTTCTATGCCTCGACGAAATCAAGATACCCGACGATTCATCGATAAGTTTTCCAGCTTAGACCCTGAGGCATTGCTTCTTCTCCGGAATCTTCTTCATTTCGATCCTTCTAAACGATACAACGTCTTTCAAGCATTGTCCAGTCCTTATTTGGATGAAGGACGAATGAGATTCCATTCTTGTATGTGCACGTGTTGCACTCATAAGCGAGATCAACGAATGGTTAGAGATTTGGATCCAGAAGTGAGTCTCAACTTCTGTTTAAAAAGCGCCAAAAATATTAATGTCATTTTTGAATTATTGGAACGACTTGAATGTTCAGTCACTTTTCATCTGGAATTTGTAATTTATTTGTTTTCTTTACAGCACAAAATGCCATTCTGCTCACAGTGGGAGAAGGATCTGTCGCGATTCTCGATGTTCGAACTTCGCGAACAATTGTTTAAATACGTAACGGAGAGGAAGCCCATGTTTGGAATCCCGTTATGCATTAACACAACTGCCTTGGCCTACAACGAATTCATGAACTCGAGTGTCGCACAGCCTTCGGAGCTGCCGCCTCAGCCACAGAATTGGGACTGCGCTGCATAATCTAACTTATCCGCCTCGTTTCTTCTTGCTCAGTTGACATTTATAGATGAATGTTTGAATCCGGGTTTATTTCTTCGTACTTTTTCTGATCCCCGTGTCTTTCGGGCTTAATCAAGGTATTCAGCTGGCCTTTCCCTACCCCCCCCCCCCCCCCCCCCCCCCCGATCCTCGTTCCGCGCCGTCTTTCATCGTTCTAGGTTGCTGCACCGTGTCTTTGTTTAGTATTGCTACCACGTCCTATATTAACATAACTTGTTGGTAACCCGTTTTTCGGCGAAAAACGTCATCTGGTCTTTCAGCTTGCCGCAGGCATTGCGGCAAATTATTTAATTAATGGAAATACAATATAAATCTGTGCCTATTTTACTTCTTGAGATGAAAACAATGAGTATATGTGATTATTTGGTATATAAATATTGATTTATTTGTTGGGAATTAAACTTTTTCATCAATTTCTTGGATCTTATATATGTTACACTATAACTATAATATAACAGCTCCTACAATTTTTTTACAGATATCTCCAATTGAATTTCGAATTCAGAAGAATGATATTATGTTTACTCAGAACTTTTCGTAAATCTGTCGCCTTTCACCGATACCCGTAACTCTAAACCTTCGCTTGTTATATCCGACTTTAAAGGTTTACCTTAGGCATAGGAAATGAGAAAGGTATATCGCCATGCCCTCGGGGTTTCAAACTTTTCTTCCGTCCTGACGTTGGGCGACTTTCTCACCGCATTGGTTCCCACGAAATCAGTTACCTGGAACGAAACATTAAGTAACTTTGTTTTTAGATTACTTTAATGGGTAAGCCTAAATAAAGCATTACTGTAGTTTTCAGGAAGATCGACTCCTGCTTCTGTTGTCTGCCAAATCTGCGGGGACAAGAGTTACGGTAGACATTACGGACTGTGGACATGTGATGGATGTGCCTGCTTCTTCAAGCGAACGATCAGACGAAAAATTAATTATAGATGTATTTGTGAGTTTATGTCATCAGAATGGCGTTAAATTATTTTGTTTTTTTCAGCTGGTGATAACAAATGTCCTGTTGATAAGACAAGAAGAAATTGGTGTCCAGCATGCAGATTAAAGAAATGTTTTGAAATGCAAATGAATAAAGATGGTAAGTGAAGCTAGAGCAACCTTAAACTAATTTTTAAAGCAGTTCAAAAAGAGAGAGGGCCAAGGACTAAGAAAATGGCCCAGAAATTATACAAAACGGATAATGAAAGTATAAATCAGAGTAAGTTGTCAAATCCAAAAAAAATCTTTAGAGATCGACTTGGTTGTTTATACTATGAAGAATGTCCTCAATAATGCGGTGATTGTATTTTTGACTACTGAACAAAAAAAGAATCTCATGGCACGGTTGTGGCCAATCTTTACTTTGGCTATTCTTCCACATACCAAAAGTAAAATCGAAATAAAAGCGGTAGATGTGAGTAATAAAAATGTCATTATAATCTCCTTAAAGGTTAACAATTTAATCTCCGACTTTTTAAAAAAAGTCGGCGAAATTGATGAGGAAGAGACTAGATTGTTATGTTCGTGGTTACTGTGTAATCTCGGTAAGTGAATGTTTCATACACCAATAATTATTTAAAGGAGGAGAAATATCAATTATTGACTTTGCGCCCTCATTATTAGATACTTACACGTCTTGGCTAAGAAAACATTGCAATTCCAATTATCCAGATGAAGATGATCGGGCTGACCGGATAATCGATTATGGGAAGGCCTTACTCGGCTTCAATGAGTACACTTCTTTCATCGCTGAATTCTCTTTCCTGTACCATGAAAAATCATCGTTGTCATAAACTTATAAATTACTTAAAATTTTTCGCATCTCCTTTCTTTTATTACATATTTATTTAGGTTAAATAACTAATTAACAAAGGTACTAATTAATCATTTACTTAACACATTCGCAGCTTTTCGCATAATTTGGCTGTAGATTGAAACCTTGGGGCATAATGAGGGCGGTATATTTTGGCGGGATAATTGTAATGCGTATTTCGAAGGCCTTCGTTGATATCCAGAAGAGAGGGATTCTGACTCGTGATCAGCTTGATCCCTTCTTTGTCGGCCAGCGACTTCATGGCTTCGAAATAAGAATCCTTGATCTGACTCTCCGAATTCGCAATATTTCCATTTTTGGGTAAAATAACACGGCCAGGAAGACGGAAAGAGTTCGGGTCATTCAAGAGTCGTTCATTAAACATCCCTAAACAAGGACACCAATAAAAATAGAGAGATGACTATTCAATAAAAAAAAGTTACTTACTTGCTGATTCAAATACGGTAGCCTTGACTCCCACTCCCAATAAAACGAATACCCAGAACAGAATATTCCTCATCCCAGTTTGATCTTAAATTATTCTCAATTTATTCTGAATTTCTGGTAATCGTTACATGCGGTAAAAAGCACGGCGTCAAACTTGTTTATGGAATCTTTAAGATTTCCACACATATAAAAATAGAGCCGAGACGTAAATTCCGTTTCTAATTGTAAGCCTAATCATAAATCCTTCTGACGAGAAATTACGAGAAAACTGTCTGTACAGAATAATTTCAAAGAAGAGGACTGCAAATCATAATGCAGACTAGAATAAAACTGCACCTTTATACAGTCTGAAAAAACAGGGCAACGCTGTATCCTAAAAGTCATGCTAGGGCATACATGCACCCTGGCGGTGTTTTTTAGAATAAAAACTGTCCTTCCCGCAGGCAATTTCTAGACTCAGATGACCAACAGATGCGAATTTTGGTGCATGTCATCGAGAGTCAATTTAAAAAATATAAACATGGTTTGGGTTGTCGGATTATTGTTGTTGTAAGCAGTTAGGACTCATACTTTATAATAATAGTGTTATTACAACAAACAGCAACGTTTGAAATCGCCGACAACAAGTTTCTCGCGTGTACCATTTTTGTCGTTTCGGAAACACTCAATTCTCGCTTTACATCTCCATATGTAAATTTACACCCACATGTCATATATAAATGTATTACTCTCAACGCACGCTACAAATCGTATGGTAAGAGTATGTACCAATCTCTTCTGAAACGGCAGATATTGCAAAAAAACTCCTTGTCCCATTTTTTGGGAGTTACAGTATAAGGAAGATCAATGCCAGAGATAGAAACATGCAACACCCCACCAAGCGAGGAAATTAAAGGAATTACTGACCGCAATGGTAAAAAAAACAATACAGGGCAGGAGTTAGAAGCCTAACATTAATAAATCCCAAACAAAGAACCCCACCCTCTAATGCCATTAGACAAATTCTTCACAGAAAAGGAAGCACAATGAGAACTCCTTAATTTACAATTTATCAGGACATTTGTTACAAGTTTAGCGCCACGTTTGATAAGGAGATTTGGCTGGGACAGACAATACTTCTGAGACCATTTTCAATATTACTGTGAATACAAAATACGGAAAACATGACCAAGCATGAATAAACATGTTTGTAACTCGCAAATTAATCAGGGACATCGACTTACAAAACAAAGCTGTAATTTGAAATTGAAATTCAAAATTACAATTAAAGTGAGTGCGACAACTTGAACAGGCAATATAAACAGGTGGAATGTGACTCAAATCGTTAATTTTAAAAGAGGTTTTCCACAGGAGGAGATGCAGAGCCATGCTCCCCCACCACCCCCGGAATTATAAGACCACAAATGACAAGAAAAATGCAACGTTGACATCGCCGAATCCACTCTCGGCTTCTTAAATTACCTTATTTTTGTCATCAAACAGAAACAAAATATAAACAGAGCCTCGCAGACACCGGTTACAATATATAATATTACGCAGCTCCGGCTGTCCGCACATACCAGGAGTAATTTGAACAAATTACACCGTTGATGTCACCGCAGAAAAAGTCGCCCTCATCCTCATGATTCGGCCCAAGAAAACAATTATTTCCCAGAGAAGATACGAAGCATAGTAATTAACCGAAATTAAAAAAGTTTGGACCCGAAAAGTGATGTAGATGTGGGGATTAGACAAACTGTTACTTTTAAAAAGTGTTACTTTACCCGGCCATTGTTAAGCGACATCCCGAAACTCTCTGACTCAGACCAACAGAACTTCCTGAATTTGGGGCTAACATGAATGACATGATTATCTCCCTTTCTCTCCTCACCCCCCCCCCCCCTCCAAAAAAACATTTTAAAATAAATTTTTATGGCCCGGAATTTTCGATCATTAGCCGGCTCTATTTTAGACCAGATCTTGAGTTAAAACCCAGTTTAGTCAAAAAAAAAGGCGGAAAGTGAGAACATAAAATAAGTCATAATAATACAAATACTTTGCCATTCCACCATGAATATTCACCGTCAATTACACGTCCAGGTATTACGTGCATTCTTATCTATCGGTGCAACCCAAGCATGAAAACAGCGTTGAATGATGCGATCATTCGTTTTAAGGAACATGTAACGTAATAAGTCCACTTTTGGGAAAATAGTTGTGACGATGCAGATCCTTTTTATATCCCGCATCTTATATAAGCCCTAGTCTGTAATAAGTATAATATAAATAAGCACTTTTTTTGAATTCAAAATATCTCCCACATTTTGACAATAAGGAAAAGACTGGGCGCAGCTTGCCGAAAATAAATAGGTTTTGACAAGCAGCATTGAGCGTAGATCTAGAAAATGAAATGAGCGGGACAACTCACGTACCCAGCGATTTGACATTGACATCATTTCCTTTTGAGATTAAAGAAGATGAACAACCAGAAACGGGCTCCAAGTCTTTTATGGGATTTATTTCAAGATTTTTCAACGAAAATAATTCTGAACCCGAAACAACCGTGCCTGCTCAACTACCCAGCATTTCAGGGACTTCCACAGAGGAGATCAGGACACCCCAAATTAGTCCGAGTTCAGGTTTGTTAGCCTTCCGTTTATTATTTTGTTCATTATTATCGCTTACCCCATTTTTATTGTCTAGATGAGGCATCATCCCTTCCAAACAGTCGAAAGGTTTCTAGAATAACAAGGTTGTTAAAAGCCGGATCAGACAAAGATCTAGTTGATTATAATGAGACCGTCTTCAAGAGGTACTGGATGCCTGATGCTGCTGTTCAAGAATGTTACGAATGCCACGAAAGATTTACGACTTTTCGAAGAAAGCATCATTGCAGGTTTTGTGGACAGATTTTTTGCAGCAAATGCTGTTGTCGACAGGTTCCTGGCGCGGAATTAGGTATGTTTTGGCATGTTCTTGATTATACTTTAGGTTACTCTGGTCTCCTCCGGTTATGCAATTATTGTTTTGAACGAGTTGCAATGCATTTTAGTACTTCTGATAGGCAATCGCGAGCTCAGACGCCAGTCCAGGGGTCGCCGAGCAGTAAGAGAAAAGTTTCTAACGTTGCCACGGCTTCTAACATGGGTCAATCAACCGAAAACATTCTAAGTGGAGATGAAGATATGCCTGATATTTTAAGTAACGCTGAGAAACCGAATGTCGGTGTTGAAGGTAAGTCTTGTTGTTTGGCATTATTTATTTTGTAGAAGTTCGCTTGCCTGAGTTAGATGCATATTCGTCGTCGTATGAACCTCGAGCTGATGAAAATGAGCCCGATTGGGTAAAAAATCTTCGAAACAAGGACGATAATCCCACAAGTATTTTTGCACCGACATCTGCTCCCATGAACACGGCCACGGTTTCTGAAAATGGTCCAATTTTAACTCCCTCAACCCAGTTTGAAGTCAAAACGAGATGGGATTCTTTTCTGGAGAGTGATGCTTGTCCTCCGTCTAATTCTCAACTATTCGAAGCTAAAACAAATGCTCTTCTTGATTATTTGTTTGAATATGAACAGGTCTCCAAGGCTGTATGGAAACCATTACTGGTGACTTTGGCTCAAGAAATTGTTAATGTCATTAATGTGGACACGAATGCAAGGCCGAAGTTGATTAATATTCTGGACTATGTTCATATCAAAAAATTATGTGTTAATGGGGAAAGATCGATAGAAGTGAGTATAAAGAATTTGTTCTAAATGTTTTAATAAATAAAATTTCCAGAAAGTGAATGGTGTTGTGTTCTCGAAGGCCTTGCATCACCGATCAATGGCTAGATATGGTGAAAACGCTTCGGTCTTATTACTTGCCGGAAATATCACATACGAACGGGTGTTGGAGAAGATGTCGTCATTAGAGCCCATCTTGCAACAAGAGAATGAATTTCTGAAAAACCAAGGTAGATTGATTGCATAAACATATTATTGTTTTTTAGTTCAGAGGATATCTGCCCGAAAAGTGAACTTGGTGTTCGTGGAGCACAGTATCTCTACAGTAGCCATGAATCTTTTTCTCGAAGCACAGATTGGAGTTTGTACTGACTTGAAACCATTTGTTTTGGAAAGATTGTCTAGATGCACAGGGGCCGATATTATCAATTCATTGGACGCCCAATTTCTACAACCAAGGATTGGGTTTTGTCCTCGGTTTTACGAGAGAACTGTCAGGTTAGCTAATGGAAAGGAGAAACAATTGATTGTAAGTAAGCATCTTTTGATGTATCATACCTAATTTATTTTTTTTGGGAAGCTTTACATGTACTTTTAGGTCCTTGATGAATGTGATGGTTCCTTGGGTATGTCGGTGGTTATTCGAGCCGAGTCTGCAAGAGAATTAAAGGCGGTAAAGAGGATCCTCAAGATGTTATTGCAAATATATTACTCCAACAAATGTGAAATTGCTTTTCTTCAATTGTTTAATTCATCCGGTCCATTATCAACATCGTCTTGTGATATTTGTGCAGAAAATCAGTTGGATGACTCTGATCGAAACGAAGAATCCGATTTTGGAATTGCTTTGAAAGAATCCCAGCTTACAAATACCCCGCTTATTCGAATAGTGGCTCCATATTTGGAAAGGGAAGAGGGCAAGAAATGCTTCTTACTTGATTATATTAAAAAGGTAAAACTTTCTCAGAAGGTGTACAATATTTTTTAGCCTCCATTTCATTTCTACAAGCATGAAGAGTTAATTGAAATGGCCAAAGCTGAGTGTGATGTGGAGAAAAAAATTAAACAATTGGAAACAGAAATGAAGGAAAATAAACTGGCCTTGGAAAAGAAGCATGTCCATTCCATATTGAAGAACAAGCATCTCAGATCAACTAATCTCGAACTCTCCGAATATAGAGTTCGATCGGCTTTTCTGTCTAGGAGATTGGTCGAAGTGAAAAAGGAAATGGACGAGAAGAGGTATGAAATTGATACATATAATAGAGATATGAAAGTGTTTCAGTCTCGAACAAGAACGTCTTTTCTTGAAACAAGCCTTCCTAAAGTTTGAAAAGCCCTCTAGTAGAAATGTGGATGTCCTGAATCCTTACAAACATCAAAGAAGAGCATTTCTTTATTGTGCCGACGGATTGGCTCGACGATGGCAAAACTGTGGATCCTTCTGCTCAGGACCTTCTGTTCTCGTCTGGAGATTTTACAGTGGAGGTGAAGACTTGACACTAGGGAATTTCTTAAGAAGGTTCTGCTTTAATGTTGAGTACAAATGCAAGGAATGTGAGAAAGGAATGGTGGAACACTTTAGGAAGATCATCCATCATAATTCCTGCATAGAAATCACTACACAGCACATGGGTCAAAAGAATTCACTGGTCGATTTTTGTGAGTTCGATGAGGTCAAAGAATTTGACGACGACATTCTTATTTCCTGGAGGCAATGTGCTCAATGCAGTGCCCGAACCAAAGTAAGTAATTTTTTATTATTAAAGAACTTGATGTCTGTTTAAGGTTTTGCCTGTTAATGAACTTATCCAGAACCTCAGCTTTGCCAAGTTTGTTGATTATCTTTCGAATGCGGTTCATTGGATATCCGATACCAACAAGGAATGTCAACACTGCACCTTTCATGAACATCGCCATCTCTTCGCCTCTCATAATATGGTGACTATGTTCTCTGTATCGAGAGTAAAGCCTCTTCATGTCCTCTTTGCTCCATTGTTATGTCAGATCAAACCAAGATTAGTCCCTTCTAGAAGTTTGATCACCGAATTTAATGATACTTGCCGTTTGTCTCAAGAGATTTTCAAACATATCCAGGAGTCCTGCACTGATCAGCAATCCACAAATTACCTCAGACAGCTGGAAGAATATTTAAGGTCAGTGAAATTAATAGTTGACCCAAATTCTTTTCAGTAAATTGACTGATGGATTTGATGAGGACGGATCTATTGGGACTTCCGATGAGGTGTATACGGACGGTTCAGTCGTTATCAAATCGGAAGGCAACCTTATTCTAATTAGACATTTCTTGAATGCTGTAATTGAAGAATGGAACGACCGTCGAAGCCAGCTTACTCAAATTGAGCTTGATCCAATGGCTAAATTGAAGAATTTATGTGCGAAATTCAATCTTTCCTTAACGTTACCTCTTGAGGAAAAGAAAGATCTACCGCAATTGGATACGCAAACCTTGATAAGAAGTCGGGATTCAGAATCTAAGGAAATGGACGGATTGGCGAAGAACCAACCCAATCAGCTGCCCAATCCCTTTGAAAAGGATTATCATCTTGAATTACCTATTCATAAGTCGACTACACCGATAATTGTGAGGGATTCGAGTGACGGAAAAAGTCCGGATATTGGTTCAGTAAGTCACATAAATTTAATCGACGTTTTTCCATAGATGATTGCATTTGCTTTGTCATCACGGGATTATAACGATAAAAGGAAGTTGATGGTCTCGAAGAGCACCTTCAATCGACCACAATCCCGGACTCCATCAGCCAGCTCTTTCTCCAGTTGGTCTAATCTCAGCAATACTGCTGCTTTTCCACAAATCCCTGCTCAACCCTTGACTTCCCCGAAGTTAGAAACGGTTTCACTGGAAGATTCCGCTTCAACTTCAATCGAAGTCGAGTTTGCAGATTCCAAAGCCCATTATTACGTAAAGGTAAAGTGTTTTCAACAACATTAACTCTCTTAGATTTTCTTCGCCGAGGGCTTCCATTTTCTCCGTGAAAAGATCGTCCCGGCCGGCGAATCAGCATTTTTGAGGTCACTTTCAAAGTCCGAAAGTTGGTCCCCTCAAGGCGGTAAATCAGGGGCATCATTCTTCAGAACGAAAGACGAGCGGTTTGTATTCAAGCAAATGTCATGGGTAGAGATGGAGTCCTTTAAGAAATGCGCCCCTAAATACTTTGAATACATCAATAAAGCGTTGAATGAAAAAAAATTGACAGCTCTATGCAAAGTAAGTTATCACCATTAATTTCACATTGTTTTAGATATATGGAGTTTTCAGAGTTGGCTACACTTCCAAGAAAGGCAGCCAGTTGAAGATGGATCTCCTCGTCATGGAGTACTTGTTTTATGAAAAGAAAGTAAAACAAATGTGGGATTTAAAAGGATCCCTCCGGAATAGATGTGCTTCGACCAAGACGGACATGCCTGTTCTCTTGGATGAAAACCTGGTCTCGGACTTGTGGGGAAATCAACTTTATGTTCAACATCACTCAAAAGTCGCCCTCAAACAGGCAATTACGAATGATAGTCACTTTCTAAGCAGCCATGTAAGTTTATTTGGTACTGAATCAATGTTAACTTAAATTTAGGGAATCATGGATTATAGTTTACTTGCTGGAATCTGCGAAGGCACTAATGAAGTAGTGGTGGGCATTGTTGACTACATGAGAACATATACCTTGGACAAAAAAGTAGAAAGCTTTGTAAAAACAGCTTTACCGAACCCCCACCTCCCTACAGTAATAAGTCCTGAGAATTATTGTAAAAGATTCTGTGATGCAATCGATTGCTACTTCGCCATGGCTCCAGATCAATGGACTTGTCTGGACTCCACTGTCGCTTAAGTTTTTTTGAATTTAATAACTTAATAATAGATATTACTTGATAAATATTTGTATTCTTTATACACATATCGTTCACCATTTTTAAATTATACAATTAGTGATAATAAAATGAAATTTACCGGTTATGAAACACAACATCTTTCTGCTTGTGGGGCTCGTGTAGGTTGCGAAAACCGTCTGAAATATTTAATTATTACTATGACATTGGTGAGAAAACGTACTGGTCTTCCTGCAATTGCAGTTGGCGAGCCAGTTGAAAGTCGAGATCTTCATCATTTATCTGTCGCCCTCTTACTGGCTTCAAACCAGTACAATCGTGATCTGCACCGTGTCGATGTCCCACACAAAAGTTAGCCCCGCAATCGGGACAGGTAAATGGGACAACTTCTCTTTTCTTACATCCTTTTTTCGAACATCGATTCTTATAAGCTCGTTTTTGCCGGGCTGGATCTGATTTGCAGTCATTGTCGATATGATTTCCGACAATTAGATCCGGTGACTCGTTTCTTCCCACGGGAACGGGCTGTTCACATAATGGGCATATAGGGACACGAACGTCTTTTATCCCACATTCATGTTCATCACCCTTGAAATGCTCCGCACTAAACAAAGACATCAAAAAAATATGATAAAACGTACCAGAACTCCTTCTCGCATTTAAAACATTTGTAAGGTAGGAAATCTACAGCATTTCTACTTAGAAAACGTGATATCAAACGTACCGAGAAGATTACAACTTGAAACAGAACAATGGCTTCCAAGAGTTGGGAATTCCGCCATATTCGATTGCAAATAAATGAATAAAAAAACTAAACGTAGACTAGCGCTGTATATATATCTAAAATCTTTCTAGAAGCTCTTCGAAGAGAAATTCGTGACAAAAATTTAAGAAATTGTCTATTGCAGAATGCCAAGGATTTTACTAAACTTGTTTTCGTTTCGGGGCGAAAATAAAATAAATAAAGAAAATGTTGTTGGCAACGATCCTCTGGATGGTCAGAAGGGGTAGTAATGGAACGCAAGATTCTTTTTCTGTTGTCTCTTTTATATTCCCGGAACCATTATTTAATTAGCCACGCGCCGAATTGAATATGACAAATTGAGATTCTTATCTTTTCATTCAAGTTTTAGATTCCTCCAAGATACGCAAATAAAACCAGAAAGGAAGGAGAATTGTTTGAACTCACGTTTTCATAAATCAACTCTTAAGGCATGGCCGACATTGACGGCGCGTTTGTCTCCGTTAAATTATGGTCGAGGTAATGCTTTCTCATCGTGTGTAACGAATCTTTAGGAGAGAGTCACGATTATGGACAGTAAACTTCTTCATGGGCACATGTGCATTATATGCGTCTAGAGTAGCGTTGCCAATATGTGCATCTGTGATGGCTCAGGAATATGGGTGGAACAAAACAGATTCGGTAAGGCGCTTTTGCCAGATTACTTATTTTTAGGGGACAATCATGTCATGTTTCTTTTGGGGCTACACCATAACACAGATTATTGCCGGTAATGTTGCCGATAAGTATGGGGGAGAGAAAATTTTGAGCCCGACTACTTTATCTTGGGCATTGCTCACATTCCTGACCCCTCAACTTTTTGACTTTGCTTATTGGACTAATTCTCCGCTTTTTTTCTTGTTATTGATAAGAGTGGCCACTGGAATTGGACAGGGATTCCACTTGCCGAGTATGGCCAGCATTGTTTCCCGCCATTTGACAGCTGCTGACAAAGGCCGGGTCTTTGGTATTTGTTTGGCAGGATCCCATTTCGGGTAAGTAAAAGAATAATCTAATCGCTTACATAAGTGTAATTAAGTTTTAAAAGTTGATTATGTTTTAGGTCGGTAGTTGCGGGAGGATTTGGATCCATTTTACTTGATTGGTTTGGATGGCGAAGTCTTTTTCAATTCGTTGGTGAGTTATCTTTCCTTTCTGTTTACTCTTCAGGCATATTGAGTATAATTTGGTGGGCCTTTTTCAAATGGCTAAGTGAGAAATCGGTACGAGGGATTGATAAAAGAGGTCTAACAAAGGCCAAAAACTCTGAAGAATCCCTTCTTCCGATAGAGAACCTGAAGAAAAAGACAGATCAAGGTGTGCCTTGGAAAACATTGTTCTCACATCCGTCATTTTGGTGAGTCATGACATTATTATATGCATGATATGTTTGTTCATCTATTTTTGTATTTTTCACGTGGGTGTATTTTTTAGGTCGGCATCTGTTGCGCAGTACTGTGGTGCCAATGCTTACTTTACAATGTTCAGCTGGTTACCCTCGTATTTTTCGGATAATTTCCCAACGGCCAAGGTTCGTTTCGAGGTTTATTTTTCCGAATCAAAGTTTTTGCCGGATTATGCGGCTTTTAATAGAGGATTAAGAAAGGTTATACCGGGTATATTTACGTAATTTGATGATTCCTGTGTTCAGGGTATTATCTACAATGTCGTACCATATTTGGCGATCGTGGTTACATCTCTGGCGGCTCCTTTCATGGCGAGTCGTCTGCTGAGTAGTGGGAAGAGTGTAACCTTTACTCGTCGTTTTATGGAAGGCTGTTCGTTGACATTAACAGCTCTCTGTCTTCTTACCGTCTCTTTCTCGGGCTCCTTCTACTGGTCGTTAATCGTGTTCACGCTGGCGATGGCGTCTCGGGGATTACATCATGGAGGAGTTTCGGTTAATCCCCATGACTTTGCTCCAAACCATACCGGCGCCGTGTTTGGTGAGTATTGTGGAAACGTGTTAATTAAACGGGCGGCCAATGTTTTGGGTCTTTCGAGTTTGTTTTTATGAAATGCGATCTCCCACGGCCCATCCCCGCCATTTATGAGAGTCTTATATTATATTAGCCTCCTATCAAATTAACTATAAGTGTTAATTGAAATACTTCCAGGGATCTTCAACGCCTTTTCGGCAGTGACTGGGTTCATCGGAGTCTACGTGGCAGGATGGATACTCCAACTTAGTAACAATAACTGGACCTATGTTTTTCTAATCACTGCCGTGCAATGTCTGTTCGGGGCCGTTGTTTTTTGTCTTCTGGGAACCGGAAACAAGATAATTTAGTCTTCAGAATGCGGGTCTTTTGTTCGGTTACATGTAATATAGTTGCTAATATAATATAATGTGATTCACAGTGCCTTATTTTCCTTATCTGGCCTTTTCTCTTCTCTTAGTACCGGTTCAGTCCTTGGGGACCTTGGCCTTCATCTCTCTGTTCAAAAGAAAACAGCCTCTGGGATTCCCTTGATCGCGCCATGCTTGATCTCCCTTACTGTATCCTTCCCCCCCCCCCCCCCCCCCCCCATCCGATGATTGGGATCCCCTACGTTTATATAATTTAATATGGATGCCCTCATTTTGAGCAATATCCGATCCTTTGAGGTATGACTGAATTAATGGGCACCTCACTGTCACGTTTTACATCCTTCCAAGACCATGCGATTGTGTTTATTATGTAAACATGATTTATTCAAGGAGTAATAAAAATTAATTCAACTCCGCTTTGCTGTGACAGGTGTATATGTGCCAAGAAAGGCCTCGCGGCCTGTAGTCAGGGGTGGGGCATGGCGTGTTCTAATATCAGGTCGTTATCCGAAACTAAAACAAACAAAACAGGGACCGAGAATTGTTGGACAATCACTTTTTGAAAACCTATTTTATTTATATTTTCTGTTTGTTCCGCGGGAAGATGCCTGAGGGATGGGCGGAATCAGCCCGCCTTTTTCGCTTCTTCACCACCTTCTGTGCCTCCCAGCCCCTCTGCGTCTTAAGTCCTGCCCTTTGACCCGTCGGGCATGTTGTTTTAATTATGCGATTTCAGCGATGGTTCCTGCTCTTATGGACGGGCTCGGGTTTCAGTCAGCCTCCATTTAAGGAATCTCGGAATGAGTGAATGAGACCAGACCAGTTGCCATTACTCTTTTGTTCTGCCTTTTAGTTGAAGAAGATGGGGCAAGTCCCGGAAGAGCATGTCTCCACCTTCGAGTTCTACTTTTATCTGCTTAATGGGTGTCTGGGCACCATCCTCAACAGTGCCGTTCTGTTTATCGCCTTCAAGTATGTGGACACGAGGGACAAACCACGTCAAGTAAGTGGGTTCTGTTGTGTGCTTGGATGCTGCTAACATCTGCGGAAGTACTCTTTTATTATATTATGCATAGCAAATTAAAGTTTGACAGACCGTGAAGTGAGTGGATCCTTGTACTCATAAGGTATAATTTAAATACCCTCGAGTTTCAACCATAATATGTTATTAGCCAACCAAATTACGCAAAGAAAATTCGTTTACGTGTGTAATGACATAGGGAAAAGGAACAAAACATTTAATTATAGATTCTGGTAATGAACATGACCTTGGCGGATCTGTTCACGTGCACAATATACATGCTGACCAGACCGTATCTGAATCGCTTTGATGAACAATTATGCTATCCCTATTACATCATCATTTTCACATCTCAACTTGCCAGCTGCGTGTTCTTGTTGTGCATCAACTTGGACAAGTTCATATTCATCGTGTATCCGTTGCATTATTATGAGATAGTCACGCGAAAACGAGTACTCATTGTAATGGTTACAATATGGGTGACTCTTCTCAATCTGGGCGCTCTCGCCTATAGTCAATTGACCGTATCTGTAAGTGTAATTGTATGCTCTCGAGAATTATATCCGTCTCTGAATGTTTCCACTTTGTGTTAAAATCGGGTTAATAACAACAACATGTTTTTAGAGTCCTTGTAATATCGTCGGGATCAACCCGTATGTGTATCTGACCATCATCGTGATATATGTTTTTGTCATCACCAGCAGTTTTGTAATATCTTCCATCATTTATTACATCGCTCGCAACTCCCAAAGAAGAGAAAACACGCACAGTAATGTAAGTCACTGATCCCATGACCATTAACACTACATTTTACACCACAGTGTCATCTTCGCTTTGCATAATATACCTTTTTTTGGACTTGGTCACTTCCCGCGCCGTTTTCGTGGGTGTTTACTCAGCTTTTCATTTACTTTTCAGCTCTCTGATTGAGCTACTTAGAGGTCTTCTAAAGTATATATTATTCACACGACCAGAGTCTCCTCACAAATCATGATAACGACCTGATAAGAGCGAAAAATTTTTATTTCTCAAAAGCCTAAAGTAATTGTTGTAAAAAAACACCTGCGAAATGCCCGCCTGCATCCATTAGACCAATTTCTATGGCGACAATAACAGCTACTTAGCACATCATTTCCTAAGGAAGTGTTTGAATTAAAAAATGCAATTCCAATGACCTATTTCAGAAAGCCTTCAAACGTCTCTTCTTCGTGTTCAGCAGCACCTTGTGGACGTTCTGCACCTGTCTCCCATATCGAGTGTGTTTCCTGATCAGCGCCATCCTTATCCCATGTTATCGAACCACTGATAGCGAGGAATCTTTCTTTTGCACTTTGACCGCCATCTTCTTCTACATGATAGTCGTGGGCATTGTGTTCAATGCTCTGATTACGGTGGTCACCCAACGAGTCTACCGTCAGCATGTCCTCAAATTTTTGCCTTTCCTCTCCAAATTGACACAGCCTGCCGAGAGAACCGTCGGATTCAGAAGGCCAAGTCAGCCCATCTCCAAATCCGAAGGTCTCAAATTAACCTTGAGAGAATGAAAAATATGATTAATCGACAAAAAAGACGGGTAGCTGGAGGAGTCCACTAAGTGGAGGTGACTGAGAACTTATCGCAAATCAAGTCTACCCCTTCAGATGTGAATTCTGGAGACTGACAGAAAGAATGTCGTCAGTCGTTGTCACTCAACTTGCCGGCCGATGTGTTTTATTTGAAATAAAAGCATTTTTATTGTTCCAACATGTTCCAATAATAAACCTTTTTCAATTTGATGGGATTTCGGAGGTGATCAGGGATCTAACCTTATAAAATCGTCTAGAGATACGTAATATTGCACATTGTTATCGAAATCACACTTTGGATTAAAGTTTTTTTAATCTTTAAGTTAGCGCTTAACAACCCGATTTAAAGGATTTGGAAACAATCCCAGGGTTACTCCTTAAAAATAAATATAAAGGAATTCCAGATGATTACGTAACCTTTCTCCATTAAATCCCCCTCTTCGTTTTAAGCGACAGTTCAGGATGAGACGGAAAAAGTGGCCCAACCTGTGCTAATACCTCCAACTTAGAGCCCAAAAAAGAGCCGATTAGGGGAAGAGGAGTCCTGACTGCAGCACTCCCGGACATAAATACATCTACCTTGGTATATAGCGTGTCCCTCAGCTCTCGGGCCGATGGAGATTGCCGTAGCGTTTTAATCCGTTCGGAGGCTTTTGTCACCAGTTTCGTGCTCGGGCTTTCCTCGGAGAAGATATATTTATCTCAAATTATTTGCTGGATTTGTTTGTTATTCTCCATGTTCTTGTCCCCCGAACAGTTCGTCCGTCTCACCGAGTATGCGTCATGTAAGTCCTGAGGTAAAAAGCGTTTGCCTTTTATCTCTGAAGTCTTACTTAAAATATTCAACCTTAATTTAATTATAGATTCAAGTCACAAACTGGTGGATATGCTTCCAGAATTCCAGCCAGATGGAATGTTCTTCAAATATCTTTCTGACGATCTTCAGGTTGGTCGTACCCTTATATAAAGTTGTTGATCTAGACCATTGACTTTGCTGGATTTGTTCAATTCATCAACTGCTATTTCGGCGCCGAACTTCCCTTAGATCTAACTCAACAATTCTTCCTATCATTTGTTCAAGGAAGTGAGCAAGGCAAGAATTTTGTGCTTTTCTAATCACATTATAGATGTAAAAGCGAACCAACAGACCTTTCGGAGGCCATCCTTTATGAATCATAAGTTGAGTACAGTAGCCAGTCCTTCCACCTCCAATAATCGAAAGAAGTCCACCATACAAACACAAAACAATGTACAGACTGTAAGACTATCCATCTAGCAACTTAACAACTTTTAGTTTAATATTGATGCCTCTAAAAGAGTTCCATTAAAACCATTGGTATGTTATCTTTCTCTATTGGAAGGGGCACCTCCCGAGGATAAACTCGAGTTCGTTTTCCATGTATATGACTCGGATGACAATGGATTCTTGGATAATAAGGCAAGTGGATCATCAAATCAAATCAACAAAAAGTAAATAAAGTTAAATATTTTTTTTTAGGAGATGGAAGGTATCATCGAGCAGATGATGAATGTGGCCAGATATCAACAATGGGATACGATTGAATTGGAACCGGTAAAACACAAAATCAGACAATTTATTTTAGATCTTACGTCAAATGATGCATGAAATCGATTATGACAATGATGGAATCGTTTCCTTGGAAGGTGAGGTACCAAGAAATAATAATAATTACAATTTCAGAATGGAAACGCGGAGGTCTTACAACAATTCCCTTACTAGTACTCTTAGGAATTGATACGGTAAGTGCTTATTAGGCCGGTAACCAAGGAAAGAATGACTCAGAATTTGTTTTCTACTCCTCTTTCTTCCTTCGACGTCTTTAAGAAGAAAGTCGATGGACGGAACTGTTCGCCCAACTAATCAAAACATTTGTCTGATTTCAATTCTCTTTCAATTAAGCGGAACTAAAATATATTTGAATGCATTTCTAGGAGATGAAAGAAGATGGATGCCATATTTGGAGACTCCGTCATTTCAGTAAACCCACTTACTGTAATGTTTGTTTGAATGTGTTGGTGGGATGGGGAGGGAAACAAGGGCTAGCATGTTCCTGTAAGTTTCTGTTTTACTAAAAATATTGTTCCCTGAAATAAGCTAAGCATATGTTTAGTATGTAAATATACTGTCCACGAAAGATGCGTTCGATCAGCCCAGAATTCCTGTATTCACACCTACAATTCGAATCCATCAAAGGAACAGATTATGGCCCATCATTGGATCGAATCAAACAGTGCTGCCAAGTGTGTGAAATGCAAAAGTTCAGTATCTATATTCCAAGGGAAACGATGTAGATGGTGCAAGAACGTGGTAAGACCACTTTTACTATCATCTCGAGTTTAGTTACATAACAAATGTCTGGACCAATGGCCGAAAGAATGTGATTTCGGAGCACTGTCATACCACGTTCTGCCACCGATCAATATCATCCCCACCTTTCTGGACAGATCCCAACAACAAAATCATGGCCATTTATTGCAACTGACTCCTCCTAAAGGGAATAAAAGACCGTTGTTGGTACTAATTAATCCAAAAAGTGGAGGAAGGCAAGGAGAGAGGATATACAGGAAATTACAGTATCTTCTGAATCCGCGACAAGTCTACGATCTGTGCAAAGACGGCCCTGAAGTGGGGTGAGTTCTCCTAAAAGTCAACTTTAACTCATTTTTAGTCTAAATCTGTTCAAATCCATCAAAAATGTTAATATCCTTGTTTGTGGAGGAGACGGGACAGTAGGTTGGGTTCTTGAGAAGATGGGTAAGTTGATACTAACTAAACCAAACAAAGGTACAGATAAGATTGATTACGGAGATAGTCGTCCACCAGTGGCCGTTCTTCCCTTGGGAACAGGAAACGATCTAGCACGTTGTCTAAAGTGGGGAGGGGGGTATGAGAATGAACCTCTTCTCAAGATTCTACAGAGTATAGAGAAATCAACTCAGGTAAAATAATGGATAATTGAATATTATAAACTAAGGTTTAGGTAATGATGGACAGATGGCAGATTACAATAGAACAGACAAAGAAATGTGAGAAAGGAGATCCACAACCTTATCATATCATTAACAATTACTTTTCGATTGGAGTCGTAAGTAGAAACAACGATTAATTAATGTTAAGTAGGACGCTTCAATTGCTCATAGGTTTCACGTCATGAGAGAGAAATACCCAGAAAAATTCAACAGTAGGATGAGAAATAAATTATGGTATTTTGAATTGGGGACCAGTGAGACATTGTCCAGCACTTGCAAGAAACTCCACGAACAAATTGATATACTCGTATGTTCATTTGGATATCTCAATTTATTATTTAAGTGCGATGGAGAAACAATTGATCTCGGAAATGGCCCTAATTTGGAAGGCATCGCCCTACTTAACATTGCCTCAATTTATGGAGGAAGTAATCTCTGGGGAAGCAGTAGAAAACCTTCATCGTGGCATATTCCTTTCCTCTTTCCCAAGATCGTTAGCAGTTCAGCTCAACTCCAAAACCGAGTACAGGATATCGGTGACAAATTAGTTGAAGTAGTTGGTTTAGAATCAGCCATTCAGATGGGGCAAATAAAAGCAGGCGTGAGAGGCGCGGCCAGAAGACTATCACAATGCTCTACCGTGGTTATACAGTACGCCTCCATTTTATGTGTAATATAATATTCAGAACTCATAAACCATTCCCCATGCAAATTGACGGAGAACCTTGGATGCAGCCCCCTTGCATTATTCAGATCATTCACAAAAACCAGGTACCCATGTTAGTTGGAACGTCAGGTAAAAAATGAAACATAAAGAATCAAAAAATTTCAGGCAAACGAAAGAAGAGCTCGTGGAATATATTAAAACGCCAACCAACGGATGATAGTTAAATTTGTTTTGACATCAATAAAAACATTTTATTCCTAATCGGGTAACAAAAACAAACAATTTGAATTATATTGGAAAAAGGTATTCTCTGCTTCACAACGTATCCAAAAATATTTGGAAATAAAAATCTAATACCTAAAGAGCTGACGCTGAGTTCTGTTCCTCTTCATTTACTTCGATATTATCATGGATCTGCGTCACGTCCTCGAGTTCACCTAGTTGCTCATAAAGCTTATCAATAAGTGCCATTTCTTCAGGACTGACGGGGATAGGATGTTGAGGGATTAGTCTGACTTGACTGTTCTCCACCACGTATCCTCGATCTGTTAATTCCTGTTCCACCTTATTAACCCTTCGAGTCTCAACAGTCAACTCAACTGCAATTCCATCATCTCTTTTCTCAAGTTCGACGACCTCTTCACAGTCCAATTCAATTCCTATCTCCTCCATTTCATCTAGTGTAATCTTTGATCCATCAGATTTCTTTGGTTCCACGACCACAAATCCCTTTTCGTCAAAGCGGGTCCTCAAACTTGAGTCCGAAAATCGGAAGCCACCACCAACCTAAACCAAGGTTTCACGTAAAATTATATAACTTGCCTTCTTTATAGCCCTCTGAACAGCTCCTTTCGTCCGATTAGAACTATCCGTTTCCGCCTCCACAATAATAAAGGCTCCAGAAGGCCCAATAAGATCAAAAAAGCAAGAAACATCTGGTGTCTCCTAAAGATTATTGAAAGTTAGAACAAATGTGAACTACCTTTAATCTAGTCAAAAATCTGTTTAGCGTGTCAGCTGGAAGCGACTTTGCTTTATACTCCAAATGCAATTTTTCCAAATCTTTGTTGAATTTAGGATCGAAACCACCGTTTTTGCATGCCGTCCTGAATTTACCGAGATAAAAGCTGATCTTCGCAGAACGAATCGCATCGTTCTTCCCCTTTACTTCTTTTATATTTTGCCATTTCGAATGCCCTTTCAATAACTGAGGAGTGGTGGAGAATCTCTGCAGTTGACTTCGAAGTGGATTGAACGAGCGGAAGAGAGGAATCATCGATATGAATAACAGATAACAATATATTTCACAAATCCACTAGAAGTTCATAACAAAAAAATTAACCCAAAAATTTCAAAAAAAATATAAAGGGAGCACTTGACCCGAGTCAGGTGTTTCTTTCAATTATGCTCGTTACTCATGCGACACCCATTGTTCAACAGTGGGTTTCCGAATATGGAGTTGACTTCTTTTTCGCATCCGCGACCTTCATCTCGTGGACCTCTGTTTATATTTATGATTTTTGGAGTGTGGCGTCCAGTTTTAGTCCGTGAATAATATAAATTTTAATTTTGCAGCTTCATCTATCTCGTTTTGTTGGATGTTCATAAGGGAAACGAAACATCCGGTAGGCATAACGCTCAAGGGCATGGATGGGCAATGAAACAAGACCGTGTGAAAAAAAGCGACCAATGGCGCCGAACCGACTTCTGGAGAGTACAACGACGGGTCGCGCGGCCCAACGGCCGGTCCCGCCGCCTCGAACTAGTCTCAACAAAAATGGGAAATCCGTGCAGAAAGACGGCACTGAAGAAGAAGAGGACTCCGAGGCCGGGCCCTATCCCCAGAGTATCGTCTTCCCCAAAAACAAAGCCAGCTCGAGTGAAGAATGCCTCCAGAATCCCCCCGCCCTCCAGCAACTCGCCGGTCTCCTCCACCAGCACAATCGGTGATCTCAACCCCATACCTCGACCAGTCCCAAAGCTACGTAACACCTTGACCCCGCCCCTTCCCCGGCCTCTGATCCCCCCGCCGCCTCCACCCCCTCGACCTTATAATAGACACAAGAAGTCGATGGACAACGGCCATGTCCATCAACCGTCACCCCCCTTCTTCATCTCCGGAGGGATCTTCTTTTGACCTTAGCAAGCTTTCTTTAAGATTTGCGGACGATGACGAGGCAGCTTCCAGATTAAAATTGAGGACACTTCGGGGATCTCGGTCGGATGATGAGGATGATGAATACCGACTTTCGGTTTTGGACGTAAACAATGAGACGTTCTTGGATCCAAATGAAACTGATGATGAGATGCTTTGCTTTTGTGGATGGGTTACGATCTACAATTTGGAGAAGAAAAAGACGAAAAGGAATTGGGCGTCGCTCAGAGGAGATGACCTGGCGTTTTATTTCGATGATGTGGTGAGTCTTTATGCAATTTTTAAAATTTAGTGTGTGGTTTTTTATAAAAAAATTTCAGAGGGATGTTCTCAACTTTGAATGTAAATCCGAAAACATTTATTTTGTGGGGCTAATCGATGATAGGATCAATGTCGTCTGTCGTCCTGCTACCAAACGGAGCTCAATCGTTTTTAGTTTTGTCCCAGACAGTAACATCGATTTCTGGTTGTTATCTTTATCAAAAGTGAGAGTTATTTTATATTATCTATTTTTTTAGGCAACATGTCAGAATCAAAAGTTTGTTCGCAATGTAATTACATCAGCCACAGCAGGAGGAAAGATTGTGCTGCAACAAGCGACAACGGATGAGTGGAATCTGGGCTGGGGATTCGTGCAGAATCGAGTGTTCAAGTATTATTTGCCAATATTAGATTCCTTCTTCGAGATTGATCTGCGAAGAGCCGTCATGATCAAAAAAGTCAATAACAGAGACACTCCTTCTGTTTCCACATCGAGTTCGCAGTTTGGATCTATTCAGATTTCTGTTCCTGAAAGGTAATGCGAGTATTTCGTCTCGTTGAAGTATTTACGTGTGCTTATATAACATTTACAGTTCTATTCGTTTCCAATCACTTAACGATCAAGCAACCGAATCCTGGCTGGATTTTTTGTTCAGTTTATTCAGGAACGCCAAGGATCTGGATGACTATTCGTTAACATCAGATGGAGTGCCTGTAATTGTAGAACGGTGTATTGAATACGTTTCTCTGAATGGCCTTAATATTAAAGGATTATATCGAAAGAATGCTTCATCATCTGCCTGTCGGACTCTCCTCAAAGATTTCAAAGAAAGTGAGTAAATTCATTCAGGATTAGGTTGTTTTTAGACCCTTTTACATTCAAAATAATGCGAATGAACGACGAAACGGCCAATGTCGCTGCAGATGTGATGCGATCTTTCTTCCGCCAACTACCTGAGCCTTTGATATGTACGTCTGTACATTCCTTGTTATATAAAATAAAAAGTAAGTAATAGGTCTTATTAAATTTTGTTGTTTTAGATGACCTAAATGACGTCACTCAAAAGAATAATGCATATCGATCAGTCTTGTCCCAGCTCCCAAATGTAAATTACAAAACATTACGTCGATTACTGCAACATCTGGTCGAAGTTTCCAAACATTCCTCGGAGAACTTGGCCTCAATCGAAAACTTGGCCAAAGTGTTTGCTCCAACGAGTTTCCAAGTGGAAGGACATGGTGGCGGACAAGCTGAATTGCAGGCTTTCATGAGTAACATCCAGGTCCAAATTGGTGTTATGATGGATCTTCTTCTCCATTTTGACGCTGTTTTTCCTAAAACATCCCAACAAATATTAGCAGATACAAGGCTCGAACAAATTAGAAATAAGGTTATTCCAAAAGTAAGATTACCTCATATCGCTACGTTATGTGTTTGTAGGCTACAAGCAACTCACGACTCGTTTCTGTGGTCTTCAAGGACCAAAGTTTTCGAGTTCCATCCAATTACACAATCGGTCATGTTCTCCAGTATTTTATTGAGGAATTGCGGAAGGGGGATCCAAACAAAACATATGGGGTATTCGAAAATCACGCTGACGGAAGATTAAAGAGAAGGTGCAGAAAGGACGAGATCGTTGACGACGTTTTGGTCGACAAGTGGCATAAATTACCTGCTTTTGTGACGGATTCTCTGTTAATCACGGAAATCGCGGGCGAAACTGCAGATAAAGTAATTTTTTATGTCATTACTTTAGTGGTCTTCTTGTGAGTTATTAATTCTATGATTTCAGAAGACGATTGCCTTCTTACCCGATGTTTTATTCTCTGAAGCCGGTTCCAAAAAGTTCAAGCCATGCAGTTTCAAGATCGAATCCGGTGTTCGAGTTGTCTGCTTTTCTACAGTAGGTTCATTTTGGGGTTTACCATTATTTTTTAGCGGATGAAAGAGCTCTACAGATGGGAGCTGGAGGATACAATATGGTTTGAAGGATGTGATGAACGATCTCCTCCCACCGATCATGCCCTCACTTTCTTCTGCACTCGCGGAATTCATGAGCACAAACAAAAACACAAATTTCTGGGATTCTGCCTTGCCTTCAAGTCCAGAGACGACCTAAAACTCTGGCTCAATTGTGTTCGTATCTGTCAGGGGGAACAAGATTAGAGGACTCCAAATTCACGGTGTTTCCAGCATCTTAACGGGTTACTGTATTTATATCGGCATTCACTCACTTTTATTATTATTTATGCAGATTAAATAAATTTCTGTAAAATAAAATTGTTCCATTTTATTTATCACATTCATTTATATACAGTAAACTTGTAATATATACAAAAAAATTACATTTCATTTAACACACCAAAAGTCTTGATCGGTGGCCAAATTGAAGATCAATTCAAATCCTTGAGGTTTTGGACTGGATTCGTAGAAATGATAATACATTCCGTCTTTTGTTACCGCCATTAGATCTACCTTGGAAGGAGAGATACTCTCGGATAAGAAGGCACATTCCGCGATCTGTTCTGGATGAGGCATTGTGAATTGGAAAGCACTTCGTCGTTCATCTTTCATCATGACATGGTCAATTCTAAACCCATATAAAAATTTCAAACTCGCTTTTCTTACATTTTCTTTGTGTTTTTGATAGTATCATCAATTTGGCGAGTCAATGGAAAAACGTGAATGGTACCTTTGTCGCTGCAGCACGCAAGATATGAAGATGAAGGGGAGAAACGAAAGCTAAACTCTCAGTTACATCATGTAAATGATTACTTACCAAAAAAGTTGAACAGCATGGGCACCTCTTCTCAATTCAAATATTTTGGCTTTTGAATGTGTATCAAAGATACGTATTACAGTTCCCTAGAATATAAAGCTTTTTACTACAAAAAATATTCTCACCTTCACACTTCCAGTAGCAATTTTTGTGGCTTGATTATCTATGGCAATCTTGCTGATTGCACTTTCGTGAGCGAATATGGTAGAAGGAGCAGACGACCTCTTTTGGCTAGCAAATTGTAAATTGACGACTTGAATACTGCCTGGCTTTAAACTTGGGAAAACAAGATATTCATTCTTTGGTGAGGGACTCAACGCGACCAGTCCACTAGGATTCTGACCCGTTTCTTCGTGCCTGATCAAGGAAAAGTTTGACTCCAAGTTGAAGACATGTATGTGTTGGGCTTGTACAACAACTAATCTAAAAGAAAAGCTGAATTAACAATGGAGATTCTTTACTTTGTTGAGGATATAGCAAGATTGAGAACTGGAGCTCCAACGGTTAATTCGGCGATGAATCTTTCCTTGAGGGCATCATATACCATCACTAAAGACTAAAGCAATCAATCAATGGGCTTGCCTGTCTTGTTCGAGAACTTTGCTCGAGGTTCAGCTGACACCATGGCAATCAAATTGGAACGTCCGAGTAAAGCCACGCATTTTACCGATCCCACCAAATCAACTTCTACATTTTGAAAACATAAGATAAAAAAGCGAAAACGATATCACTTACTCAAATTCAACAAAGCAACTAACGGTCTACAATTAAAAACTTGAATTCCCTGATCTGTGGCAACAGCAAAGCAATCTAAAATGATTATAATACTACAAAGATTAAACTGGACGAATAAATGTATAAAACTGGGTAAAAAGTTTAATTACCTTGATAGGAATTGAATACGATTTGCCGTATTTGGGTCATTGATTATATACAAAGAAAACAACAACAAGAAGACGAGTAAAAAATCAGCTGATGGAAAAATCTTTGGAACAAAATTAATCTCAACTATCGATTTGTGAGGCGAATCGCCACGGTTTTTTAAACTGATCCGTTGCAGTCGCAGACCTCAAAAACAAAGCGGTCAGTTGCGGACGGGCGCAAGTATACAAAAAGTTGACCTCAGAATTGATTTAAATGTCTTCAGGTAAGTTGGAGCTGCGTTGTCTATGCCAAAATTTAGATTTTGAGCTGGAAGATGAAGTCGAGGAAGTCAGGGAGTTGTTGTATGATATTGTAAAGAAGGCTGGACCCCAAGGAATTGAAACCGGCCTACTGGCAAGGGAATATGAGAAACAGTTTGTTGATTGCGGCATCGGACAGCCCCTTCCATCAGCTTGGTTGAGATACATCAAGGTCGCTGATGAATTTGATATGAGAAATGAGGGAGATAAGATATACATCAGTGTCATCCAACGAGACAATGTACCATTACAGGAAAAAGTAAGATGTCCTTCGCCCTGATAACTATTTTTAGGTGGCATCGATTGTCAAAGAGACCCTCAGTCTTGATGATGAAGAAGTTGTTGATCAAGATATAAAACTGAAGCCACTTCCACTGTCAGGGATGCCGCAATGCAAGACAAAAGTTCATATTCTGGCAGCTACAGATCCTAACAACATTAGTATTCGGTTATGTGCATGGGATCCTATGCCTGATTATTTATATTCGGCCTTGGCCAAAGACTTCTCTGATGAGAGTAAGAAACGAAAGAGGATCAAGACTGTGCAGGGCAGGATATGTGTGGCCAAATTACCCAATGGATCGTGGGAACGAGTGCAGATTGTTAAGCCCAGTGTTACGATGGGTCACAAGGGCTACTGGGTGGTATTCGCAGTTGATGTTGGAGTATTTCACCTGGCACACGAAAAGTATCTTCAACCACTTAGCGATAGTGTTTGTGCTTTTGACAAGGTTTTACTCGCCAAATGTGAAGTAAGCGATGCAAGTATTCAGGGATATTACAATTACGTATTAGCTAACAGGAATAAAGCCGAATAATGAGACTGGGATCTGGTCGAGGAATGCCCAACAAGCGATTAACAATTGGCTAAGCGAAGTCCAAGGGACGGAAATCGATCTGGAGCCAGTATCTGAATGGAAAATGTCCAAAGAAGAAGTCCCCGTTGTAAATGCCCGCCTTTCCGTCAATGGTGAAGACCTGGCCAAGAAATTAATTGAAAATGGATATGCTCAAGTGTCAGAATGAAAACATTTAATATCATCAACAACAAAAAATAACAAACACTAAATATTTACTTTTTCCTCTCGAATTTCCATTTGAAACAGGCGGGTTTGTCCTTCGTGGCCTTATTTATCAACTTGGGTTTATCCTCCTTATTAGTCATCTGAATGGCTTTCTTCAATTCCAACTTCTGAAGAACAATGTTCAGTTCACGCTCTCTCTTTACTCTCCTGTCCAATTCTTCATACATTGCATGACGTTGTTTTTCGATTTCCTAAGTACAAGTGAAACAGTATTACTCATGACATACCATGGCCGATGCCTTATCTTCTACTGCAATTGCATGAGTCCTTAATTTCTCTACTGGAATTCTATTACTTTTTCTGTCAACCAGGTTCGATGATGTGCCAAAAAGCTTTTCTGTTGTCAATTCAAAAACTAAAAAAATTATTATCCGATTATCGTTTAAAACAATAAACAACTACCTTCCTGGTCATCCTCAACAAAGAATGTATGTATATTCTGCTTTGCATTTGAATCTGTCATGTGCAACACCGATTTCAACTTGTCAATTTTCTAAACGTTAAATTATTTTTGTGACAACACTTACTTTCCTTTCTAAGGCTAGTTTATGGCGAACATAATTGATATCAGTGACATCATTCAAGAGGTTTTGAACAAAGCTCTCCTCCGGGTCTATATCTTTCGCTTCTCTATGAATTCCATCAAACTAAAAAAACTAAAAAATTTTATGTCTAACATACCCCGACTTGGCTGTTAACCATGTGGAAATCAAACTCATCTTGATTTCTCTCCAGAGCTTTGGTGCGCAATTTCTTTAACTTATTTGACTTTTTCTGATGAGCTCTGGTCCTTTGTATCCAGTCTTTCTTCTTCTCCAGTAGGCCCAGATGTTTCCGGTCAATCAGCTATTTAAAACATTATGGGCTGTAAGCTCTAAAACTTACTTGACCTCGTTCCCTATGCTCCCTTCCAACAGCCTTTTGGGCTCTGTTGAACGACATTGTTGTATACAAAATAAAACTGAAACAATCGGAACCTGTAAATCCCAAAAAAATAGATTATGGGCGCGAGCTGCGAAACAATGCTGCACACCGTTCCCGCGTAGTTTAAAAGTGATTTTTCAGCTCAGCGGCGCCACTACGGCGAGTGAAAAATCGGAACCAAATACCATAAAGTTTGATTTACCACGAGCGGTTTTACGCCAAAACGGTTGATCCGCGTCCCGACATTTCGGGTCAGGGACAGCTCGGGTCAACGAAATCTCGGGTCAACGATATATCATTGCATAGGAGTAAAATTCGGAATTTTTTCGCTTCGGGATACAAAAAAAAAATTTTTATTGAAAATTGGATAAAATTTTGAAATGTTTTCGTCTTGGGGTACAAAAAAAGGTTTTTTATTAAAAATTGGTTAAGCTTTTGTAACGTCTATATTAAAAAGTTATTGGGAAAAAGTGTGCAAAGAAAGAGGCATCAAAATTTGTGTTGCAACCGCCGCACGTTCGATGCTTTGCAAATGAATTGTTTGATCCCATGAACAACGCACATGTCGAAGCAATGTTGGGAGATGGTGCATGCTTGTTTAGAGCATTCTCAACGTATTATTGTGGATATATGGTGTGTTATTTGATATTTGAGGACTAAGGCGAACCCAGCGGGCCACCTATATTGTTCCTTTGGTTTTGGCATCTCAGGAACTGTGAAAAATGATTTACTGATTCGGAAACTGTGCATGAATTGTCCAAGACGGAAAATTGGAAATGAAGACTACGAGTCTTCAATACAAATCAGTAGTGTTGCGGCCTGCCGACCAGTCATTACAACTGTAGCGGAATATATTTCTGCAATTGCAAATAGAATTACTGATAAATCTTTATTAGCCTATTGGGAACTAAAGTTTGTAAAAAAAGCTTCGGTCCCGGTAGTGCTATTGTAATACATTATTATATATGCACTAACGTGAAAAAAGCTTGTAAATGTGTTAGAACTTAATAAACTACAACAACAACCCCATCAAAAAAATTTCCCGGCTCGAAAACAATGAATGCCAACGGTTTGGCATTATGATAAAAACCGGGCCGGGCATGGCCTGAAAAACCCGAGGCCCGCGGCCCGGACCGGAGATTTCGGGCCCGGCCCTGCCCGGTTTCAATTTTCCATTTTTGAGTCAGGCCCGCCGGGCCTGGTGACAGCCCCTGGTTGGTTTGGCTTTCGGAATATACAACTTTTTAGGAAACCCCGATGAAGGCGACTCTTATTAACAATGCGGGAAATTAAAGTCATTTTCAAATTTCAACTTCCTTAAAAAGCTCTGAAGGGCATCGTGGAAGCCAAGACATGAGTTCCACTATGTAGACAATTTTTTTTCTATAACATTTCCGAAATTCGTTTGAAGGTTTATGAGGCGTTATGAGATAAAAGCTAAATACTTTTTTCGTAGGCTACTTTTTTTGAATTTTGAGCTAATTTTGCCCTCAGGGCAATTTTTTAAAATATTTTTTAGGAGAATTGTTGCCCATCTTGTGCTTGTTTTATATTCCAAATTTGGTGTTTCTCTGACTTCTCTGAACGGCTGGGCCGGCGTTGTTTGTTGTACTAACGATAGACAGGTTCGATGAGGACCACGGTTCGAAAAGGACCCCTGAGCGTCGAAAAGGACCATCGCAAGAAAGAAAAAAAAATTTCCTGAAACCACAGTAACCGGATTACTGTAGAACAATTACAATTCAAATATTTAGCGACAAACGTTCAGAATTTATCAGTCAACAAGAAAATAAGCCAGTCATAGTGCATAAGCAAGCCTATTTAAATTTTTTGACGATTTTTTGACTTTCTTTCTTCGGCGGCGTTGAAAGTGCTGATTCCAGTAATGTGAAAAATAAACAAAAGTGGAAATGAACAATTCACAAAAAATGACCCCCCCCCCCCCCCCCCCCCCCTTTTTCAGATTTTTTTTCCTACATGATTTGCGTAATCAGCACCATCGATTACCTCAATTTAAACACACTGTTCATCGAGAAAATCGAAAAATTACTAACTACTACTTAAGAAAAACAAGTAAAGATCGGAAAAAATAGATACGATTTTAGAATTCAGCATCATTGAACCTCTAAATTCAATTATTCATAAAAAAATTTAAAAACATTATTACTTTACACTACTGCTTAAGAAAAGCAAGTAAAGGTAAAAAAATGGATACTTGAGGTCGGCATCATTGATTACCCTAATCCCCCCTCGAAAGGAATTTCTCATATCCAGTCAAGTCATACTCAGTAAGTTCATATTCAGTCCTTCATATTCGGTCATTCATATTCAGTCAGTTTCTATTCCGTCTCCCTTTGGTTATCTCATTTTAATTGGCATTAATGTGTTTATTGGGATAAACCGTGTTCAACAACAACATCTCTAGAACGTTGAAAACCCATATGAAGTAGTATTTGCGAGATCAACAAAGGTTTTAGCTCAAAATAGTTGCAATTCCATTGCTATAATGTTTACCCTGACTAGACGATTTGGAAGATGGCCTGAGGGCGTTAAACAGACCTCCAAGTCTGTCATGAGATCGCCGCATCTCCTTTTGGGACCTGGCAAGGTGCTGCTCTTTGCCTTTTGTATCCGCACTTTGTGCTCTTTCTATAAATGCATTTGGTCGTTTCGAAATTGTTTTACCTCGTGGATGAGAATATTTTGCTACTCCATTTTGCCTTGCACCTTGAGTTTGAGGTCTTTCATTGTAATCTGTTACTTGTTTTTGTTTCTCTTGAGGTTTAGCAGATCGGGCGGAATCAAAGTCAGTATCGCTGCATTCAGCCTGAGCTATTGGGGCTGCTCTGTAATCAGGCTGAGTGTGATGTTGACTAGGTGGTCGAGACATATTCCTTTGGGGGTTTGCGGGTGGTATCTTCCCATTCGATGACGATATAGGTCTTCTGCAATAATATTTCTATAATTTGTTGTTATTTTGGATCATGCTAACATCCGTCTCAGACTCACCTTTTCATGTCCTCACTTTTGTCGACACTTCCCCGTCTTAATGGTTGAGCAGAGTTCACTAGTTTCCTCTCATGTCCATTGTTCAGCGGTTCGTTTGTATAACTCTTACTTCGAGTAACTTCGTTCATTTCTGGTGGAGTATTAGAGTTTGATCCTCTCCTTTGACGATACTGAATTGGCTTTTGTTCTTCTGGTTTCACATATCCATTAACCTTTTTCTGATTACTCGGTTGTACATCGTCCTGTGGATAGATGGTTTGTTGGGCCTGAGGCCGAATGGGCTTGTCGTGTTGGATTCTTCTGATATGAGTCTTTTTGGATACAATCATGTCATATAATTTGTCGCGGTATTCTTGAACAGTGAGCTGAATGTGATCCGGAAGGGGAAGGGTGACGTCATAATGCAAAGCTGGTTCCTCAGCAGGATTGTGGAACTGCAGAACATACGGATGCACAAGACATTGCTCGACATTCAATCTTTTGTGAGGAGCGAAGAGAAGAAGTCGGTTAACCAGATCAATGGCATGAGGATTGGGACAATGGAGAAGGATTTCTAGAGGTTTCTTGGGACGTTGAGGCATTTTCTCGAGCACTGATTGGGCATAATGAGAGCCGATACTGTCAATGTCGGCCTGAAGAGTGGGGTCCTCTCTGGATATTCTACTTACTTTGCTTGGCTTGTTTATTGAATTCATTATACGCTCTATTTGATTTATGGTGGAACTGCCGGGAAAGAGCGCCCGCCCCAGCAGCATTTCCGCTAAAATGCATCCAAGACTCCACATATCCACCCCTTTCGTGTATCGTTTTGCAGCCAGCAGGATCTCGGGTGATCTGTACCATCGGGTGGCAACGTATTCCTGAAGAGTACATCGATCAAATTACAGTCAGAGGAAACTTACCGTTAATTCGGGCATGTTTTGTCCCTCTGGGTAGTCCTCCAGCTGAAAAAGTAATCGTGAGGATCACAAACTTTAAATTTAAACGTTTTATTTTAATACCATTTATAAATGTTATCATACAACCCACCTGACTTAACGATCTGGCCAATCCAAAGTCGGCCAACTTTACGCGACAATCAGCATCCAACAAGACATTCGAAGGCTTCAAATCTCGATGCAAAACATTCCCAGAATGCAAATATCTTACAGCACGAAACAATTGGCACATTATATATTGTTTGTGAATGTCTTTGAGAATTGTCATCTTTTTTATGACATTGTGCAAATCGGCCTCCATGTATTCGAAGACCAGATAAATGTCCCTATAAAGTTGAACCAGATACGATAAAATCTTACTTGTCGTTTTCAGCTCGTAAGATGTTGAATAATTTGACGATGTTGGGATGCCGGCCAAACTCTTGCAGGAACATAATCTCTCGAAACGTTCTTTGAGCATCGGTCTGGTTCCGGAAGGCGTCAAAGATCTTCTTTAAGGCGACGGTGTCCTTCGTCCTCTTATCTGTCGCCTTCCAAACGATGCCATAAGCGCCCTTGCCCAGTCGTTTGTGAAGATCGTACTTCTCACGGATCTGTGGCTCCACATCGTCGGACATGACTGTTAACCCTGAAAGTATGATAGTACTGTCAGTTGGTCTTCCAAGCCCAGCACGCCGTCCGATTATTTCCAAACAATGCGAAGGGGGAAACGGCATTTCTTTCACCTTTTCCGCGCCTGGGGCGTGGTCGAGGCCGGCTTTGGATTTTAATTCAAACCGAGGCCAGGGTCAGGTTGGATGGGCCTCGGGTTACGCGCCATATCATCATAAAAACTGTTAAAGTTCAAAGAATAACTGAAATTGGGAACGGAATAAATTCTTTGCAGATGACCGGCTCTGGTCCTACCCTCAGGCAAAAGAAGGAAATGGGGGTTTCGGAAATTGCAGCAGGTTCTGGTAGAAAAAAGGGTTTGCAAAAATTTATAACAAACGGTAATTGTTCCAATTCCCGAACAAGTTTTGCGGTGTTAATCCCCGTTTACGGAATGTTAACAGTCCCGAGAAGTTATCGACGTCATCGGCGCTCCAGACTTGTGGATTAATTCTATATAGAAGCGTGCTTGTTGCGATCGAAAGCAAAATAAGAGTTAAACTCAATGTAAACCGAATCTGTCCCCGAGGAGGAATAAGTCAAGTTTATGCGAACGACATTTTGCGGGCCAAGCGCGTCGGCCCAACGGATTTCGACTCCCGATTAGAGCATTACGAATTCGATCCCCATTTATTATTCATTGGGAAAGCAAGGCCACAAAACCTCCTTAAGGTGTTCCCTGGACTTCTGGCCGTCTCCATAATTTACAACCTTCTCGTCCCCAACCTGCTTTCCCTTATAAATACCACTGCAAGGCCTATTTGGCCCCTACGTTGCGTCGCTATAACAACCAAAAAAGCCACAAAAAGAGCCTCAAGGGGAGGGGAGGGGGGAGGGTGTGCGCAGACTTACACTTACGTCGGAAGGAGAGCCGGGCAGGTGAGAGTTGAGAGTAGGCTATTATGTCCTCATAAGATGGGGCCGCTCATGGCTAGGGGAATTAAGACTAGCTAAAAAATAGAAGAAAAACCAACTCATTAATGATAACATAAAAGAAACCAAGTATGAAGATGCACAAGAAGACAGTAACAAGGGTAACTAATTTCGTATTGCACCTGGGAAAATAATAGGATTTAAAGTGGATTGTCAAGTTGACAAAACCAGTTTGGATCGAACGAGATGCGAAGATCGATGATGGACATGATAATTACCGACGACTAAGGATTAATTACATATTTTTGTATTTGCATTTCTTTTATTCAGTTTTGATTTGACAACCCCGAAGTGGGATCCGTCTCCACGAGTTGTTCTTTTATTGCCTTCTCCGATGACGATGACCGAGGTGATGAAACCATCGCCCGCGATGCCGAATGGATCCTTTTTCCAATTAAACGGGTCACGGCTTTACAGGGCGAGGGCATCTGGAAACGATGACAAAAGGGCTTGTAATTAGATGGAGGCTAACCCACATTTCATGTCATTATGCATATTTTTATTGAAAAAAGAAGCCCGGATATATGTCATCCAACCTTTTTCCGATCGAGACTTCTGTCAACATTTTTTTACAGCTTTGAATATGAAGGTGCGGTAAAAACGCCTTTTACTTCGGGTTGACATAAGTAAGAAAAGTTTTTTGATGACCAGCTCTACTCCTGCATTACATTTGTATCTTTGTTACCGATAGATTTCGTGTTTGTGAAACTTTATTTATTGACAGGGGATGTTTCTAAGACATATGCGGGATTTCTAGCTCGCGATTTGCAGAAACGACCAGGATTTTTTTAGGTCGCACAGTTTTAAAAAAAAATTTTTTTGGTGACTTTTAGCATGAAAAATTTCAAGCTATTTCTACTGTAGAGAGAGAGTAATGCTACCAAAAAAATCAGTTTTCTGCTCAAAACTGGTGAAGATGGCCACAAAGCGTTTTCTCTGTGACCGCTCTCCTCGTTCTACATACTCTCTCGGCCACAAAGGCCAATGAATTTTGCGACTGACCTTGCAAAGCATTAGCTAAAATTTTTAGAAATTGATACGTGGCCCGAAGCGTGTGCAAAATTTAAATAAAATCTGAGCGTTACTCTTGGAATGCTTTTTTTGTAAATACAGTAGCCAATTTTTTCAGCATTTCTTACAAGAACTGAATTTCTTTTGTAGCTTTGCCTCGATCATTCCAAAAAGATCCAAATAATCCCACTTTCTCGCAGTAAACATAATCATCATGTAATTTTGGAGTTGCGGCAGATATCGTGATGATAAGTGAGCTCCACCCCTCCCTCAATCCTCCTTCCCTCTTTGGCGCCGCCGGTTTTCTCAAAACCATCTTCCTTTAGCCACTGGCATTTCGCGCGCAAGGTTCTAGATGACCCTTCGAACTCGATGACAGATCTCGGGTTGGGTCTCGCGATCACCCTTTTTCCGTCGCTTTCTGAGACGTTTTTATCCGTGGATTTTAACCTTGAGTCGCGTAATTACTTAATCGTATTTTGTTTCAGATGGGGTTTTTATTCCGAATTCGAATCCCGGGACTACTGATATTTGCATATTACATCTGTCTTCTATCATTTGCAAATCCAACGCAAGGTAATTTTGCCGCTCATTTCTTAAGAGTTTTGTTGATGGATGGTGATCTTGGGGGGAGATAAGAGTGACATGGGGTTTACCGCATTCTTCGCCCTTAATTTGACGCGACAAACCGGAAGACAAGATGAGGTTCGAAATTAAATTTAGGATCTGTTTTTACTCTTTCTGAAGGGTTAATGGTATGGATCTCCTTTCTTTCGCCTTCCCTCAAAGTAATGATCTTAATGAGCACATTTAAGTAAATCTCCTGAAGAAAAGTCCGGTCTCGCGGGTGGTTTGCACTTTGTTTGTACAACCTCAAAATCCGGTGATCCGAGACTTTCTCTCCCCGTTTCTTCGAGGATGGGAATACTTTTGCCATTCTCAGAAATCAAATAAATTAGATTCGAATCAAAGGGAAAACACACATCGGCTTCCAATTTATTAGATGGGGTCACCAATTCTTAGGGAAAGCGGAATAATGTCAGCGAGCGAATAAAAAACATTATTTACTCCTCCGTGGGAGGTTTATAGAGCTAAGCCACCACCATCCAATTTGTGAAAAAATAAAATTATTTAGATCGAATACGAAAACGACGACAATTCAATGGCCACGGACCCCAGATTGACCTAAACATTACAGTACCCTATATATTCAGTGCTCGTTTATATCCGTATGGACAATCGAAAGGAGATCAAATCACTCAATTAGATCCCCAACCAATAGATCTTCATACCCCCTTAAAATTATTTGGTCGAAATTACGAGACCCTGCTCATTCATAAAGATGGATATCTAAGTCTTTCCCCATCCAATAACTTCTTTCCCACTGATAATGAAAGACCGGTTATTGCATTATTTTGGATGCCATCAAAAGGCGGGAGGGTGTATTTTAGAGAGACTACGGACACTTCTATTCTATCATTGGTGCAAAATGAAGTTAATATTCAATATCGATATGGAAAAGAATTTAAACCGAGTTCTGTGCTAATTGTTACGTGGGAAGGAACGTTTAGTGTGGCCGACGAGGTAAAATACGATTAAAATTTTTTATCAATTTCAAATTTTAGAAAACTGAAGGGAATGTTTTCCAAGTTGCCATTGTTCTCTCTAATCAAGGGACTTTCGCGCATTTTGTTTACAACAGACTTGTATCTAACAATAACGCCGCTGTAAGTGCTTTAAAGTTTTGCCTATTTTTTATGATCATCAACTGCAATAAAATCGTTTTTTAGGCCGGCTTCAGTGGCTCTCCGTTTACAGAAGCTCATTTTTATCTCCCTGGTTCTGGTACTCCAACCTCATCCCATCTAATTGAGAAATCAAATATCGGAATTCCAGGAGAATGGCTCTTCAGAATCGATGACTCCCAAGTATATTTGTGTGGAGCTGGCTTCAAAGGGCTCGAATGTGTGGACTCCTGTAGTCCCAATCAATGGTATCTGGACTGTTCTCGGGAATGTCATTGCCATTCTGGAGTTGCTTGTAACACCGAAACTGGGGTCTGTCCCAATAATCAATGCAATCCTGGCTGGACAAATGCTCCGAAATGTGATGAGGATGTGGATGAGTGTCTCGACACTCTCCATATTTGTCCCGAAGAACAGCCTGACTGTGTGAATACAGCCGGATCTTATCTGTGTCTATGTTTTGAATACGATAATACAACAAACTCATGCCGATCTAACCAAGGTGGCAATCGGGTTCCAATGGAGAAGATCCCAGTCTCAGTCATGCCACTGGTCCCACAAATTGCCCAGAAAACAACGCCAAAGCAATCGATTAAGTCGAGGGATTCGTTGACAACTTCATTCTCCGTGGATTCCTTTAGTCCATCATCAGTGCCCCAATTACAGACTATTGCTCCCATATTTGCTCAAACAAATCATCCGTTGACAATTCAGCCAGTATTGGGTACAAGGGCGAGATCTCCGTCAAGTTCAACCACTCTTATTACTCCTCCACCAGTTCCAATTTGTCCTCAATGTGATCCGAATGGTCATTGTGAAGGAAATGAATGTGTCTGCAACACTGGATGGACTGGAAATGGAATCGTAAGGATGATTAATAATAATAGACATGATGACATTCTCGAAGGGAGACTGAATGGGAACTGACTGAATATGAAGCACCGAATATGCAGGACTGAATATGAACTGACCGAATATGACCTGAATCGATATGAAAAAATCCTTTCGAGGGGGGATTAGGGTACTCAATGATGCTGACCTGAAGTATCCATTTTTTAACATTTACTTGTTTTTCTTAAGCAGTAGACTAAAATAGTATTTTTTTTATTTTTTATGAATATTGGATTTAGAGGTTTTTAATGATGCTGATTTCTAAAATCGTATCTATTTTTTCAATCTTTACTTGTTTTTCTTAAGTAGTAGTGTAAAGTAGTAATTTTTCGATTTTTTCTTGATCAACAGTGTGTTTATAGGTAATTGATAGTGTTGATTACGAAAATCATATCCATTTCCCATGATTTTTGCTTGTTTTTCTCAAGTCGTACTACATAGTACCAAAAAAAAATAATTTTTAAAAATGATTTTTCTGAGCAGTACTAGGTACCAAAAAGACTCCGTTAACGTCCTATGCCATAATTTTGACCTATTATTATATAGTACGAAGTTCTAAAAACGTGCTCACATCCTCATTGTCATTTGGTTGGGCTGTCTGAAACTCAGTAGATGAACCAGACGATCTCCTTCTTCTCCGTGGTCGACTCGTTCCAGATACATCAATTCTCCGTTGAGAGCGGAACTGAACCACATCCACAACGCAAATAGTTAAAACAATTCGAAACGCGGCCAAAGATACAGTAATCACCAAACAAAAGAAAAATCAATAATGAGCCAATGTGCTCAAGCCTGTTTAATTAAAATTGCAACAAATTTGACAGATTTCATATTCAGTCAGCATCCCGGTTCATATTTAGTCAGTTCTTATTCAGTCGGTTCATATTTAGTCGTTTTCATATTCAGTCCTTCAATTCACTCAGTTCATATTTAGTCAGGCACCCGATATTCTTTCTAGGAATGCATCGATCTAAATGAATGTACTCAAGATGACATCTGTGGAGCCAACGCTTTGTGCCAAAATACCTTAGGATCATACCAATGTGTTTGTGACGTGGGATTTGTGGCCACAGGGCAAGGATGTGTGGATTTGGATGAATGTTCGGAAGGATTGGTGACATGTAGAGGGGGAGTTACAGCCAGATGTGTCAATAAACCTGGAGGATTTGAATGTCAATGTGCTCCAGGGCACACTGGCACGCCTGAGGGTCCTCAAGGATGTCAAGGCAAGCAAAGATATTTTTTCGTCAGTTTAGAAATCATTGCATCGTTTCTACCTCATGAAATTCAAAAAAAATAATTCAACTTTCAGATATCAATGAATGCGACACCCCTGAACTCTACTGTGGAAATAAAGCCAAATGTAAAAACATTCCGGGTTCGTACTCTTGTGAATGCTTCGAGGGATACGAGAAAGCTCACAATTCAACAACATGTGTGGATATAAACGAATGCCTTTTAAGCCCATGTGATTCATCCGCTGTTTGTACTAACCTGGATGGCACATTTCAATGTAAATGTGTTGACGGATTTGTTGGAAATGGAATTGAATGTAGAGGTAACCTTGAGAGTCATAATTTCATCATTCTGTAGAAACAATTTTATTCCCAACTGGAAGACAGACTTCGGCTTTGCCTCAAACTGATAATGCTGTCATGCCTTACCGATTGGAACAACCAATAAAAGCGTTTGGAAAGGAATTTGAAGTGGTTTATGTAGGTTTATATACAATCATCCGGCCATATAAAATACATCCAGATATCAGCCAACGGACTTGTCAGCTTCGATCGGGCCTTCAGTGAACCAGTTCTGAACCCGGAGCCATTGAGATCTATCGTTTTTTATCCGCTGCACGACTCATACAAGTCAAAGTCCGAAAGTTCTGTTACCTTTAAAGAAATAACTGGTAAGAAAATATTCAATATAATAGTCCAATTTTTAATACTTAATTTCAGAATCCGACGCTACAAATTATGGCCTTTTAAGCCGAGCATCTCTTCTGGTCCAGAATAAATTCAATATGTTCAGATTCCATGCTAATCGTTTATTGGTAGTGACCTATGAAAGGATGTCGATATTAAATTCTTTCAACCAAAATACTTTCCAACTTGTGATTGCGCAATCAAATGACGCGTCATTTGTTATCTATCTCTATGAGAATGTTGATGAAGACAGTAACTCAGCGATTGTTGGTTTTTCTTATCCTAATGGTATGGTATCAGTCCCCGCCAAAACAATCGTCAAGACTTCTAACGTGGGACAGAAGGGAAAATGGATCTGGAAGATCGATAATCCCCAGAAAATCGAGAATTGCCCGGCGGGAAAAATGGAGCCCCCTTTCTGCGAAGATGGTAAGCGATAATGACCATTTTTACAGTATGTCTTTATCAGTTATACAAAATATTTTTTAAGACTGTGCTCCAGGACGATGGGGATTCTCTTGCGAAAAAGAATGCAAATGTGCGGATGGAATGCCCTGCGATTTTGGAAGTGGATTCTGTGCAAATGGAAAGTGCGCATTAGGGTTCGAAGGCCCGACTTGTGGAAACGGTATGTCCAGAACACTTTTTCTTCTAATTACTATTTGTAGATATTGACGAATGTCAAAGAGAAATACACAATTGTCATGTCGATGCTGTTTGCACAAATACTTATGGCTCTTTCACTTGTAAATGTCGTCCTTTGTTTGCCGGAGACGGTGTGTCTGTTTGTAAGGGTATGCTGTTCACAATTTCTGTACCTCACACATCAATGTCAATACTGTATAACTCAACTTCTTCAGAGATCGATGAATGTTTCAAACGTTTCAACAAGAGTTGTGCCCCTCAAAGTCGATGTGATACCACAAATCCCGATTACCCAGAATGTGTATGCATAGATAGATATCATGGGGATGGAAGACGACTGTGTCAGCCAGATCTAACGACCACTACTCCATTGAATACATTTCCAACTACTACTACTATAATGCCAAAAATCATTGTTCCCAAAGAATCAGAGGAAGACATTCCATTCAACATGAGGACATGGACCTCAGTGGAGAGTAAGGCCGAAGTTACTCAACCTGTTAAGACAACTGAGACTGCAACAACTAAGAAGATACCACAACCACCCAAAGTAGATGTAGCCAAAGATTATGATGACACGGATAATGATATCACGGTTGGATCCAAATTGGAAGATACGATAGAAACATCTAGTAGTGAGTGACTAAATATAAATCTAAGCGACCGTATTTTAGTACTTTTCCTTATTGTCCCTGGTGTAGTAGTCGGAGTGTGGCTAGTCCTGGTAATGGTTGTGCTAGTCCAATGTTGTCGAAGGCGGAGGAACGTCCGCCTAACCAAATATTCGCCGCAAATGATGAGTTATGGCCAACGGGGCGCCAATACGACGTCATCGTATTTCGGGCCCAATCTCAATTGACCTCAGATGTTTGTAAATTGTCGTTGTACTTATTATATCATTAATAAATGGAACAAAATTGACCTCGCCCTCATTCCTAGCGCCCACCTTGTCGGAGATCATATCACTAGAGGGCATCTCCTCACTAATTCGGACCTCCACACCGCCAAACGATGAGACTGTTTTTATTTTCTCACCTCAGACTATGTCATCGATATGTCCCAGCAGTGGTCTTATTATTTCAAAACCAGTGTTTTCGTCTCGTCCTAATCTTAGTTGGGGCACTCTTAGGGGCTTCAATGTGGTACAGGACAACAAATTTATGGACACTAAAGAACCTGGGCGATAATTTTATTGGAAAAGCACATTTAAGGAGGGAAATTATTGTCGGGGCATTCCATAGACTTACAGAAGAACAGAATGTGAGGGGAAATTATGTTGTAAGTGGCTATGGCACAACGTTTACTTATTTTCTTTAGATAATCCAATTTATCGGTGATACTCTCATTCCCCATGATCTCTATTGTATAAGCTACAACAAAAACGGCAATAAATATACCTCAAGAGCTTTAATCCAAAGAATTCATCAAGGGAAACGAGGGACCAATGATGTTTGTGCATGGGCGGGACATCTGGCAGAATGTGAAGTGATATCCTCAAATCTGGAGACCGTCAGGTATAGTACCTGGAATTTTATGTCTTTTTTAGCCTCTCTACAATACCCTCTCCTGATCAGAATGAACAACTTCCAATTTCAATAGAGAAAGTTTACAAACAGGCTAAAAAACATAAACTCGTGGTGTGTGTGGCTCCAATGTATATCTATACCGATTGGAAGATTATGGTCACAGGAATTGAAACTTGGTTAGCGTTGGGGGCCACTAAACTTATATTCCCAATTCAATCAATCTCGAGGACGTCAATGGAAATCCTGAGAAGATATGAACTTAAAGGAATTGTCATCACTCGATCTTGGCCAAAATGGCCAGTTCTGTCAGACACTAATCCCAATGGACTTGTCTTATCCCGAGGGATCGAAGAATCTCACGTTAATTGCCTTCATTTCGCTAAATCTTTCGCTGAAATGGTCGCATTCACTGATATTGACGACATGCTTATTCCCCCAGATCCATCTAAAGTTACTCCAGGCATAAACATTGGACTTTTAGAGGTAAAATTAATAAACTGTAAATAATAGTACTTCAGGGATTATTCAAAGAGCATCCACAAGCAGGATCTCTGCTCTTCGAACACCGTGATGTCCAATTTGTATTGCCTGAAGAGAAAGAAAATGAGACTCTAAGGTCATTCAACTTTCATTTTTTACATGATACGAAATGGAAACAAAATTGTTTTATCTGGAGGATGAAAACTAGAGTGGTAGTCAATGCAAGTAAGTCAAAGGATTTAGAAAAACCTTCCAGTGACTTATATAAAGTTCAAAAAAATGTCTTAAGCCCGTGTGGACACTGTCAACATGCACGAGAGCGGGATTCATCGACTTGGCTATGTTCAAATCAGAGTACCCTGCCGAAAAGGACATTTCTATCATTTGAGGCATTCCTACAAAAGCATGGCCTCAAATCAATGGAAATTAGATATGAATCCTTTATCCAACATGCTAGATAACCAATGGCAACGAAGGTTAACTGACACTTTCCATGACCTCTCAAATATTACATTACCAAAATCATCGATCGATTCGTTCGAAGATCTAGATCAATGTGTAATGAAGGTCACGGAAGAACATTTTACTCTTAGGGTGTCCAGATGTATGACTCCTCATGTGTGTTTCACTCGGAAAGCCACGTAAGATAACGAATGAAAAGAGATATCTGATGTCGTTACAGAAACAACCCATGTGTAGCGGCAGATGCAAACTACGGATTTGCCCGATCGGGAGAAGATTTCATTATTGCGCCATTGAGTACCCGACTAGTAAAAAGCACCATAAATTGTGATGCGCCGATACCCAAGTTTACCTCCGGTTCTCATTTTTACTTACCGTAATTGGGATGAATCGATAGTATCCATTAGGTGTTAAGATGACAGTATGGACAGTTGAAGCATTAAAAATAAACCAATCAAAAAATAACTCAACAATCCAATAACAAGTTTTTTTAGATTACAGTAATCTCACAAAAATATGCATTTCGTTCTGCGAGAAGAGTTGACACATAAATAGAACGAGTCAAGTATTTCCCTTCATTATCATGCACATATTTTTCCGATTTTGGGCCCGAAGCCCGGTCCGTCAAAAGCCCGGCCCGGCTCGTGAAAGCCCGGCTAGGGCGCGACCTGCCAAAAAATCGTTGCCGTTTTGTTATAACTAGGGTTGTGATTTTGACAGTGACGTCAACTTGACGTCAAATTGCCGTCATTTTCATCAAATTGCGGCCGTTGTTTCGGTCGGAAACTGTCTAATGATAAACTAAATATTATTTAAGGTAGTATAATGCCTTTAAACATGTTTAAGACCATATACACATTAAAACAACAGTTTATAACAACAGAAGGACTTTAATAGACCTATTTCGGATCATCGTCGTCCTTGTTCTTATTTAGTTAATTATATTTCTTTCAACAAATTGCAAATAGAATTACTGATAAATGTTTATTAGCCTATTGGGAATTAAAGTTTGTAAAAAAAGCTTCAGTCCCGGTAGTGCTATTGTAATACATTATTATATATGCACTTTTTTTGAGAGTAAACGTGAAAAAAGCTTGTAAATGTGTTAGAACTTAATAAACTACAACAACAACCCCATCAAAAAAATTTCCCGGCACGAAAACAATGAATGCCAACGGTTTGGCATTATGATACCGGTTTCAATTTTCCATTTTTAAGTCAGGCCCGGCCCGATCGCCGGGCCTGGTGACCACCCCTGATCATGCACCCACCCGAGAGCTCTAAGTCTCAAATAACCGCTTGCACCCATTTGTGCAACATAATGTGGAATTCTTTTTTGACTTTCAGCATAATCATTAAATAAAATTTTTGTTTTAATCAGTTATAAATTCTGCGACCTGTTTTTAGTGGAATCTTTTGCCCAGAAATTGGATTCCAATAAGTTGTTTTTTGTTTTTGTTTCATAGAATAGTGCGAAGATATTTATGTGACGGTGAGATGACATAATGACTCTATTTTGATAGATATATGCGTTAATTTGCGGATAATATTTTTTTTTGAAGTGAGATAAGAAGAGTGTTTGAAAAATGGAGGAAGACATGTATTACTGGCTATTTTCGTTTATTTTTTACTTGGTCAGAGTTTACTGTTAAGCTATTCGTTGCGTTTCGCACCTTTTGGATGACTCAGCGATTCTTGTTGGTCTTTCCCCGATGTTTAATTCTTGGTTTTCAGCGTTTTCTTGATCTCCAGTGGAAGATTTTAGAGGGGAATGAGTCGAAGCGCTCTTGTGGCTGACGACCGAGAGACATTTGTAAAATCACAGGTGAGTTTTTTTTGTTTTTTTTTTATTTTTAGGACATTTAAATTGGGAATCAAAAGTTTAATACCTAAAAGTTCAGATAATCGCTGTGCAAAAGGTTTTAAACAAAGCCGAGGCTCCGCTGAAGCAGAAGCATGTTCGATCCCTTATTGTGGGTACCCATAAAGAGCGTTCTGCTTCTTTATTCTGGAGCACAGTTTCTCGAATTCCATTGGAAAAGAGCCCTATCATAACGTGGAAATTCTGCAATCTCCTCCATAAACTGATACGTGATGGCCATCGAAAAGTTCCAGATGATTGTGCCCGCCATATTAGCAAACTTGTACATCTGGGGAACTTCTGGCAGCATCTTCGAGCCAGTGGCTACGGGAATGCGGACGCCGTTTATTGTAGATTACTAACGAAAAGGCTTCAGTTCCATCAGAAAGTAAAGCTTCAAAATTAATTTTACTTCTTTGTTTTAGTATCCTCAGATCCCTGGGAGTGTCCAATTAACAGAACAACAAATAAATACGATCAGTTCAGATATGAATCTCAGCTTCGAGCTTGGAATTGACCTTCTGGATCAACTTGACGAACTTCTTGGCTTTCGGAATGCAGGTACGTAATTATTTCGTTTAAGATTGTTTTATTTTAGTGACAACCTTGGTCGATGGGTACCGATGGACGTCTATGGTTCCACAGTGCCAATGTCTGTTGGCCCCGTTGATCTTAGTTGTATTAGACACATCTTTGTTTTACGATATCTTGGTTAAGATCATTTTCAAATTGCACAGTGAATTGCCGGAGGATGTATTGATGGGTCATAGACAACGATTTATGACTACGTTTAAGAAGCTCAAGGAGTTTTACGAGGCGGCATCCAATCTTCAGTATTTTAGGTACCTAGTCTCGGTGCCAACTTTGCCAGCTGTAAGGTGCCTTAAAAGTTTATATCTCGTTTTAGAATCCTCCAAATTTTTTGCAGTCCTCCGATCTGGATACTTACCGCACCCCCCATGCTTATCTTCGAGATGAAAATGGGTCTGACGGAACTGAAACACCACCTGATGCTCAATCAGTGCAGGAAGAAAGCAATTTAATCATAGATCTCGATATCCCCGAGACTTCTTCTCATGTTCAAAACAATTTAGGAGTGTCGCCGACAGGGGAATTAGAGCAGTGGGTTTAAAAAGCCGCTACTGTTAATATTGTAATCATTCGCAATTTTAGAATGCAAATGATGGAGAAGATGGCAGAGTTGCGAAGAGCTTTAGAAAGTGAAATGAAAGCAAAAGATGAAATTGTTCTTGAAGCAAGGAGCAGAATTGAGCAGTATGAAGCGAGGTTGGTCGAGATGAAGGAAGAAAGCGACACCTACAAAGAACAGTCAGAACAGCTTACTCTTCAACTTCAACAACTCAAAGATACTGCAAATGCGACTGAACAACAAGCTGAAATTCAGCGACAAACCGATGAAAAAGCAGCTGAATTTGAAAGAAAATATACGAAACTGAAGACAGCTTATGAGACTTTTAGAGGAGAACATATACAGGCATTGACTGAGCTCCGGGATCTTCGAAAATTTAAAACCGAGAGATCTTCGGAGATTGACGAATTGAAAGTTGAATTGGAAAATGAAAGGAGGAAGACAGTTGAAGAAATTCAGAACAGTTCCGATGCTGTACAGGATCTTACTCAACAGTTAACGCAATTGAACCTTGATCTGCAGAATCAGAAGAACGAAGAAGTAGATAAACAATTGAGTAAGCGTTTGTTTGAATATTTTTATTTGTGTTTAGGGGTCATTTCTGAATCCGCGGAAGGAATTCTTTCCCACTGCAAAGAAGAGCTCCAGAACTCTTCCACAATTTCTTATCCGCCGCATCTGGCTGAGGCTGAACTCAAATTTGCGCAGAATAGTCTCCAACAACTGCATGATTGTGCAAAAGGGGGTGCGTTTGACGAAAGGTTCAGGAGAGAAGCCATCTTATTTCTGCATTACCTATGCAATTCACTCGTTCCATGTGCGGCTGCAGCCTACACGTCGAGCATCGAACATTATGAACGTAAGTTTAGTTTGGTATTGCAGTAATATTGAGGTATTCGCGTCGCGACTTTTCGGGTCGACGACAGTTTAGGTCAATACCACAAAGTTGATGGTTTTGCGGCGTAGGTAAGGCGAAGACCCAGAAAAGGTCGTAGGAGGTGTCAACGAGGCCTGGCAAATCCGTTGGATGCTCGACTTGGCGAAGACTTACAACATGATCGCTTTTTTATCTATTTTAGTTTAAGCTAATCTTAGTTTTTTTGATCTGAGCTGCTGTACCACAGAAAAGACCAAGAGATTCGTAATTTTTTCTGGAGATTATAGATGTAAGTACATGTAGTACATGTTGTTTATATAAATTAAGCCTTCTCTTTTCTTCCCCAAAGCATACAACGGCGAATTTTGGCGGCCCAAAGTATGGTTGACCCAAACTGTTGCTGTTCGGGAAAGTCGTAGTGGCGAAAAATTTTCTGTTTCAGCAGTCTTAAACGTGTGTAAGGATGTTGTAACAGAAGTGTCGGCCGCGTATGAAGAGCTCAACAAGGAAAAGATGTCTCAACTTGCTTCTCAACAACTCCCAAAAGTGATTGATCTTTTGAATAATCTTCAAGATAGGGTTGTTGCTCTTCCAACGTCATCTGGCGACATTGATCTAGAAGTGGTGGGGGTACAATTACAAGAAGAAATGGAAAGAATGAACAACGCCATCAAACAAGCGGCTGAGAGGATGAAGGAGCTACAAGAAAAATCAAAATCCACGAATACAGGAACCAGACTAGCTGTGAATGATAAGATCCTTGACCATTGTAACCAACTGATGGCTGCGGTTTATGACTTGGTTGAGAAATCTAGAGATCTTCAGCAAGAGATCGTGGATGCTGGAAGGGGATCAGCTTCCCCGAATGAGTTTTATAAAAGAAATCACCAGTGGACTAAAGGTTTATTATCGGCCGCTCAAGCTGTTGGAGTAGCTGCATTAGAACTGATGTAAGAGTTGTCTATAAAAGTTATTTCGATTTTAGGAATTCGGCTGACAAGGTTGTTCTCAATGAAGGGAAGCTGGAATATTTGATTGTTTCGGCCCAAGAAATCTCGGCCAGTGTCGCCCAATTGTTTGTTTCATCTCGAGTAAAAGCGGACAGAGAATCGCAGAAGATGACAAAACTTGGCAAGGCCTCAAAACGAGTCAACGAATGCACCGGAGCTGTATTGGCTGCTGTGAAAGATGGGAAACAAACACTGGAGGAAGAACGTAAGAAATTGTTGTCTATTATTACCACAATCTAATCGAGTGGCTAAACGAATATTTAAAAAATTTTTAAATTTTTTGACAACAATTTCGTCCACCAAAAATTCTTCCCAAGGAACTTTTATATCTATATACGGTTCAGGAAATTCGCTGGATTGACGTGAGTAGGTTATAATTTATATCTTTTCTAGAACTGTTCGACTTCTCTCATTATTCCTTGCACGATGCTAAGAAAGCGGAGATGGAATCACAAGTGAGAGCACTCGAATTAGAGAGTCTTCTTAGTCAAGAACGATCGAAGCTCGCCAATCTCAGGAAACAACATTACCACATGGCGTCTCTGGTTGATAATGAAAATAATTCTTAATCTCTTACACAAATTGGATTTACATTCTAGTCACTTGCTATTTTTTTTTTCTAACTGTCCCATTCCTACCCGAGTATCTTACTTAATGCTTGAAAATATTATATTTATCATGTAAATTGTTAGAATAAACGGATCTTCCAGCTTGTATGATTACCACTTTCCGTAAAAGTTCAGACCAAAGAACTCAATGTGTATGTGTGTCGACGGTTTTTACGTAAATCAGGTTTCGGAAAATCCCTATGGGCCCGGGCAAATCTGTGGATCAAGCAAATAAAAAAATTTCTGGCGGAACACTTGACACGATATATGTGTCAACTCTTTCTCTCTCTATGAATCGCTGAAATTTTTCATTTTTTTATAGATTTTCACAGTTTGTTCTTGTATTCGTAAGATCTTCTTTCAAGTTTGTTAAACGCGTGTTATAATTGTCACTACTTAATGATGTGTAGTTATCTTCCAGGTTTGTTTAATGGAAAGTTGAAGAAAAAATGGAATCGACTCAGGAAAGAGTCAAAACCTCCGTGGATCAGTTGGTCGATGAGCTGGACAAGAAATACCTTCGCGATATTCAAAGGAAAATGTTTTTATGTTCGTCGAAGTGTTGCGAGAACAAGAACGTATCAAGAGATCGGTTGGACACCTGCATTGAGAAGTGTAATAGAGGAACGGAGAAGGCTCAAGGTGCCATTGATAAGGAACTAGGATTATTACAGCGGAATTTGACCACCTGCCTACCTTCTTGCCACGATAGAGTTGTGCAGAAACTAGGATTAGACTTGGAGAAAGTGGATGATCAGCAATTAAAACAATTTAAGCAGCATTTATATGATTGTGTAGATAAGTGTTCTAATGAACAGCTCAAGACTTTACCTCAGATGCGTGCTAGGATTCTGAAGTCGTTGTCTTAATCAAACCTGCCTCAATTTCTTTATATGGGTATTATATGTTTTGTTTTTGTTGACCAACTTTACATGTTACACTTCATAAATACATTATTTATGGCTTTGGTTTGACTTGTTGATGTTGCGACATTTGAATATCCTTGATTTTTTGCCATTGTAATTTGTATTATTTTTGCTTTAAATTTTAGGTATTTTGATGTCAATCAGAGAAACGAATCCTTCGACTCTATGAAACTACTATTTTTAATGTTATTGTTATGGATTTCTCCATTAATTGGCGGAGTTTCATTAACAATTGGGGATGACCATGTGCCTGATCCACAGTTGGGCCGAATATGTGCATATGGTGATGTAAACAAGGACAGATACACTGATTTAATCGTCCAGAGGTCAGACAAACTTATATTCTTGTTACAGTCCGAAGAAGGAAAGTTTAAATCAAGTCAGAGGCATGGTCCCATTGATCTCAATGTGAAGAAAGATGTGTTTTGCGCTACGGGGGATTTCAACGGGGATGCCGCTTTGGATGTTATGGTTGTAACTGTGGGTTTACTAGTTACATTTATCATGATTTTTAGCCAAATGGAGAGGAGGAGGATTTCGTTGTTACGGTCTACCTAAATCGTGAAGGGTCGTTCCAACCATTGCCCAACCCTATCACTCATAAGTTCGTTGAGCCACCAGCTGTTATGGATGTAAATGGGGATGGAATATCTGACATCTTAGGGATGGTCAAGAAGTCTGGCGATGTACATTACTCTTTACATTGTTTGTCGGGGAGTCGTTCTGCAACTTTCGAAGAGTGCCAGAATAAATTCCGTGGCGGAGATTTCTCTCCGGGGCCTTATCAATGTTTCCCTCACATCTTCGTTGATTTGGATGGAGATCTCAGTGCGGAAATTGTATTCGGCATGAAGAATTCGAAGGTGCCTCTCAAGTTTATGGTCTTTAAGAGAATGGGAAGGCATGTATATTTTTGTGTTATACTTATGTTTCCTTAGCTCCCAATGGAATGTGAAAAACGACTTGATCCCGGATCTCCCAGATAGCCCAGAACTACAAGAGTTTGCTGCTCCTGTCATTGCGGACTTCAATTCTGATTCGAAGATTGATATTGTACTTCCTGTGTGTCGCGCAAAGAATGATTGTACCCACATTGATAAGTTCTTAGTTTGGTTTGATGGAATGGTCAAATGGGAGCAATTCCAGATGGATATGAAAGAAATGGCGTTTGTCGTCGAACCAAACTCAAAGACCGTCTTCAGAGTTGGGGAATTCAAATTGGATGGGTTTCCGGATCTAATTGCCACTTCTGTTTACACCAACAACAGGAAGACTGAGACCAGAACGCCCCTGATTGTGTCAAATGAACCGGGAGACGGAAATTTTTCTAGGTATGTTGTTAATCCATGTTTATTTATACTTTAAAGGAAGTTCGAATTCAATCTTCAAAAAGATCTTCATCTTGTGCTCCCCGAGGCCATCGCTGGTGCTAATATCTCTGCCAGTTCCTTCTTTGACTTGAAAGAAGATGGAAATCTAGATGTTTTAGTGGAATATAAGGACAAACACGTTGGCGGAACGATGATTGACTTTATCAAATGTGATGACAAAGGGGATACCACGTTTCTCAAGGTCCAGATCTTTTCCAATGTTTGTTCAAATGATTGCCCCGGAACTCCAAGTAGTGATAGCGGTAAGCTTTGTAGTAATCTGAGGATTATATTCTTGCAGGAAGCGGTATTGCATGGAGTGGAGCTTGTGTGTCCTACTCAATGGATACTTCTTATGGCCGTCCTCAAGTCGCAGTTCAATGTCAGCTTCCTCAGACTACGTACCGCACTCTCCATGCTCCCTTTGTGTTATTTGGACTTGGTCGATCCCCTAATTTTGTTGATGTTGTAACGTTGGGAAGTCCCCGGGATCCAGAAAGGAAGGAGAATCAGCAACATATCCTAAAACAGATCGTTCCGAACAGTCGGGTCATCGTAGTTCCCCCCGAAAGGGATGAAGCTCATTGGCAAAGTCGTCTATATCTTACCCCAAGCACTCTGATCATCCAATCTCTGTTGGTTCAAGTGACGGTATGTCTGATCCTGCTCGGTCTTGTTGTTGGCCTCCATATGAGGGAACGTCGGCATGATCGTCGGGAAAGGCAGTCGCAGTCACACCGCTTTCACTTCGACGCTATGTAACCGACCGTTTGCAATCTGGGTATAAATTTTTACTACTGGGTCTTCTGTCATTGTAATATACGTTGTGCTAATCATAGTGTGGAAAATGTACATCTACCGGTTTTTTAAAAATCTTTTTATATTGTTAGTGTTTTATTTTCCCATATCTGTCGGCTTTAATTTTTTACCATTTTAAATTAAAAAATAAATCTTGGTATCTAAACGAGATGACGGTTTATTGTTGTTTAAACGCAATTGATTACTTTAAGGGCCCCGTTTTTTGTTAGGAGGAATATCCAGTTAAGGGTAAGATGGCTCGACGACTTTATGTGGTTCGACATGCTGAGAGAGAAGATAATGTTAACCATAATTGGAGAAAGAAATACCCGGGGTTCACAGAAGATAACACTCCTCTCAGCGATCGTGGAAGAAGTCAAGCCAATGATCTCAAGGAGTTGTAAGTTTCTTATTGTTGGATCTAAAATATTATAGCTTTCATAATATCGAGATCTCAAATATTTATGTTTCCCCATTTGATCGGACGATGGAGACGGCTGCGATATTCTTGGACGGGCATGACAATAAAATCAATGTGGAACCGGGTATTTGTGAGGTAAGTCTATTCTACAGGTTCATTCATTTCTTATTTTAGGCTTTATATCTGTGCGAAAAACCCGCTGGCTTCTGGGGAGTAGAGAAGCTGAAGGAGAAATTTCCAAGGGTAGATCTCGAATATTCTCCCGCCTTCTCACATCCAATGCCTGAAGAAGGTTATGGCGATTCGGCTTGTACTCCCAGGGTCAGGAAAACAATAGAACATATACTCGATCTCAATCCTGGCTCAGGTAGATTGAAAGTTTAAGCTCAAGTAATGGATCCGATTTATAGGAAACATAGTGTTGGTTGGACACGGTGCATCGATTGGCGGTGTCCATTCAACCTTAGGGCACGGCTTCCAATATGTTGGACAAGCTACGGTATCCATTTTTGATGAGACGGCGTCGAATTCAAGGAAGTTTAAACTGGTTGAGAGTAGTGGGACTTCTCATCTTTCACCTTCTAACCAAAAAAATCTAAGAGCTTATTAGGAAGAGACTTACTTTAATAAAGTACTATCTATTTTAAGAATTTGGCATCAGAATATCCTTTGAGTATATAGTTTTTAAACATGTTTGGAAAGTGACGCATTAGAATTATATTAAAGGGCGGGGTATTTCCATGTCCATCTTCCGGTAAGACAAGCGTGGGAGGAGAAGGAATTTGTTTATCTCTCCATTCATATTCTCAGATCGGAAACTGATTGCTGATCGCCGGGATGAGATTCCTCCCAAGGCCAATCTTTCTGGTCGTACTACTGTTACTACTCCATATAACAATATCGGAGGAGTCCGTCAAGAAGCAATGCTCGTTTTATTGTTTCACATTTCCTCAAAAGGTAATTTTGTTTAATTTTTGTAACACTATTTTTAATATTTTTTAGGATGAGAGTATCGCTTCTTTGAACAGGTCCATATCTTCAGTACTTAAACTCGGCTGTTCTCATCTTGTTTATGGTCATGCTCTTGTCGATTCTGTGGGTAGAATTAAGAATCCAACAGAAAATGACATTGTTCTTGACAGTTATTATGGAAATTACAAAAATCTCAAAAAGTAAGTGGCGAGCTACATAATTTAAATTGACCTTTGCCTCGAATTCATTTTACTTTTTAATTTACAGATTGCAGATGAAGAACCCAAAAATTAAGGTTCTTCTGGGTCTTCGCGAAGATTTTGGAGTCAATTTCCTGGATCAATCTGTCGTGAGAGAAACCGTAGTCCGAAATATTATCACCCTCGTTGATGATAATAAATTTGATGGCGTTTTTCTTGATCTGAAAAGCCCTCGGTTCGCCTCATTCCATTTCCGCCGGTTTTTAATGGAACTCAGAAAAGAGACCATGGGTATGGAAGGAAGTGAGAATCCCTTTCTTGTGGCCCTGTCCGTCGATGCGGCTGATGTTTACGGAGCGGCAGAAAATCTGAAAGAAATTGAGAAGCTGGTTGATGTTTTTTATATCAAGACTGACAATGTTATTGGAGCCCAAGCAGACACAGAAACTCTTCTTATGACACCTCTAGATCATGCTAATGTTATTCCAAAAGAGGTCACCTTGAATGATGTCTCGGATGCTTTGGATGATATTATGTTGGAAAGACAAAAGATAGTGGTGGGACTAAGTGGATGGGCCCGAGGATATATCTTGGATGATCCGAAGAAGCCCGGTCCTCTTGTCGATGCTTTGGGATTTGCCCGCCACACCAATTCGACCAGAAAGGATGGTCGATTTTCTTACCAAGAAGCAAGTATAAAAGGTTCTTAGATAAATGAAATTTTCAGATATGTGATCTCGCTGTTCCCGACGACTACCACTTCGAGAATATAATGGGGTCCGTCTGGTTTCAGGGTTCTGATGCCAATTGGTACTCCCTCCTCCCACCCAGTCATGAAGCTGTGGATCGAATTCTGACTTGGGTAGCCAACAAACATTATGGCGGTGTTGGACTGATGCAACTCGAGTCTGATGATCCTATAGGAGATTGCGGAGAACCTTATCCTTTGCATCGGGATATCCAAACAAAACTGAAATGTGCTCCTCGAGAACAAGTTCGAGGTAATACGGCTCCTTGTAACCGGTTCTGCACACTGAGAACCGCCTCTTCCGATGTGACTTTAAATTTCGATTTGTTTGATCCTGAATGGTGCTCCCATTATATCATCTCATCCATCGATTTTACAACAACTGGCTTACTTAAGATTGATGACAAATTTAACGTTGTAATTGGAAAATACAATGATTGGGCACCAAAGATCAAACCGAATCTCCTTGTCTCCATTGGCGATACTGTTGATTCGAAGACATGGAAGTTTGTCATGAAATCCGAGGTTCTTAGGAAAGTCTTGGTCAGCAACATTAAACAGGTGTGAAAAATAAAGGACTACTGTAAAATAAAAATTTTTAGTTTTACGAACGTAGGAATCTGGATGGTTTGGTGATCTCCTGGCTCTCTGGGTCGATGGGCAACAAAGATAATTCCGATAGTCAAACTTTCCATCAGTTTTTGAAGGAGTTGAAGGAAGCTTTGCCTAAGGCGTTGTTGGTTGTAACGGCCACGGTCGAAGGTACTTTTGACCAAGGATATGATATCAAGGTTTTGAATCAGTGAGTGATCACGACTTGTCTTTGATTTTATGTTTATTCCAGGACTGCTAATTATTTGTTGGTGGAGATGTTCCGTTTCCACGACTCTTCGATGGGTTCCACAGGACATCCTTCGCCCCTGTTAGGTAATTTCGAGTTGATCGAGGATGGGTCGAGGACAGTTGTAAGTCAGCCAAATATATGTAATTAAAGACGAGGGCTTAGCTAATGATGATTACCTTTAGGAGGCTCTGGCTAACGAATGGATTAGTCGCGGGTTCCCAAGAAAGCGCCTTATTCCTCAATTCTCTCCCCAAGTTCTGTATTTTGGATTGGCTAAGGGTGTTGAGTACCGTGCAGACAGTCCGGTTGGACAGAAAGTGGATCAGAGTAGGGCTGTCAAGAACCGATCCAACAAAGAATTCATCACTCAAACCGAACTCTGTCACATTCTTAACAGCACGGAGGCCAAGTCCCATTTCATCCCTGAGATGGCTGTTCCCACTGCTGTTAAAGGAAACGAGTTCTTTGCCTATGATGACAAGAGAAGTATTAAAGTGAAAACTATTTGGACATCATTAAGTCAATTTGGAGGAATTGCTCTGACTGGTCTCGAGATGGACAACGTTCAAGGACAGTGCCCGGCTGGTCAACCTTATCCCATTTTGAATACAATCGTGGATAGTCAGGTATGAGATTATATACAAATTTGGAATAGTAATCATTTTGAGACATGTGATCTTTGTGTGAAAGAACGGGAGATTCCCAATAACATCCAACCAGAGTGTGCTGGTGATCCCTTTCGAGTTGTGTGTAGCTACCGTCTCCCTGATGTAAATGACAAAAAGAATCCTCTAAATCCCGATAAGATCCCATTCGGCCAATGTTCTGAGATCGTAGTGGAAGAGACGTTGATGGAAAAGAATGGAGATCTCAAATTCAGAGATTTAACGGCTCTCGAGAATATGAAAATTCTGAAGAAACACGATCGACATGGAAAGAGATTGATTGCGGCGATCAGGTGTCCTTCTGCAACTCCCGATGAATTCAAAGATCTGATGAAAAATGGTGAGTAATATAGTGAAAGTATTAAATTCTAATCCTACAGGTCGAGATCAGTTGATAAAAAATATCTTCGTTCATATGAATGAATTTGGATTTGAGGGAATTGAGCTGAGATGTGATGACATGTTAACGCCTGACGTCAAAGCCAATTTTGGAAATACTTTAAGGACACTTCTAAACAAAATCAGAAATGAAGAAGGGACGCAATGTCGGAAAACATTGAGTATTAGGTAAGAAGAAACTTGAAATTTCTGAAATTGGCTTCTAGAATCCCCGTTTGGCAACAAGAATTGGGTTCGGTCTACGATACTGGAGTTTTCAGATATCTCCATCAAGTTGTTCTTGAGCCCTTCCAGATCGAATCTAATCAGACCCAGCTGATTAGTCCTCTTTTTGCAGTGGAGACTAAGAACTTTACTCAAAATAGTATTGATTCTACTCTGAAGGCTTGGGTGAAAGCGGGAGTCCCTCAATCGAAGATTCTCCTCCATATTCCAGCTTATGGAATCAAACAAGATTTGGTAAAGGCATCCGAAACCCCGGAATTGGGAGCTCAAGTTCGTGGGGGAATCCGAGTCTTGAGTCAAGGAGAAGTCTGCCAGACTGTGAAGAAACCCGGAGTCGTCACCCAGATGATGTATGACATGGTGGCCGCTTTCTCGACCACTCCTGCCAATGAATTCATCAGTTACGAGACCCAACAAACTATCCATTACAAGGTTGGAAAGTCTTTTCACGGCTTGCAAGATTATCAGATGTTAAATTACAGCAACCCCTTTCAGATAAAATACGCAGTCCGCGAACAACTGGCAGGCGTTGGTCTCCTCACAATCAATGAAGACGATCATATGGATGTATGTAGACAAGGAAAGTTCCCACTGCTGAAGGAGGTCCATTCAGCCATCTGTTAAGTAAATATTAATCATCATTTTATTTTGTAAAAAGCATGGATAAATATATCTCTGAAGCTGGATCACATTTACATTCAGGATGACTCGGTTATATCAGCTACTCGTTTCTCGGGTTTCGGGAGTTCGTAGAGGAACCGTCGCCAGATCTCGCGATGTTGTTCCTCAATCATCTCGAAATCGATGTGGGCCAATTCGATGTTGGTCATCGAGCGTTGTAATTTACAGCGAAGTTGAATTAGTTCAATCTGGAAGAACAGATAGCATAAATTTTATAATTTTTTTTACATCCAACTTTGTACGATCACTACTGATCTCAGCAAGATCCCTCATCCAACAATCAACTTGATTCTCAACAGCTTGAATATCTTGATGAAGTTGTCTTAAGAGCTCAGGATCGCCTAAACGAAGGGCTTTACTCAATCAAGATCAATCTTGAAGGAATAACCCACCTCTTCGGAGAGCCAATGTCTCAGCCAGAATCTCTTGCCGGGCTCTAAGAACGGCAGCAGTCTCATTCAAAATCTCGAGTTGACAATCGTTCTGAAGGACAGGTTAAACTAAGAAAAGTTACAGACTTACTTTAGCGATGGAATTCTTCCAATGAGAAAATTTACGATATAGACGTTCATGTTTGGCACATAAATTTTTGATAGCATTCAATTCATTCCTCATGTCATCACAGCTTTGAAGATCGTCACAGGATTGGCACTGGAGATTATTTTATCAAATAAAGCACGATGGGCGCTCACCTTGGCCAGATCACAACTCCCAACCATGATTAACTCAACAATCAACCAAAAAAACCAAACTTAACAGTGAAAGTCTGACCGGGTACAAGAACAAAAAGGAACGGAAGGCAGTTTTGTGGGTGCCCGAGGCTGTTTTACTGTGTAATTAAACCATTTGCAGGCTTCCAAGTCGCTTAAGTCCAAGGCCGCCCAGGTCCCGAGAGAGGATGGGCACGGTGGGAACGATGGGCGGGTCTGTAAAGTCATTAATGATGTCTCCTTATACTCGCGTCACAACTTTTAGTTCACGAAAAAACATAGAAACGCAAAGGGAATAGCATATACATATAGTGTAAGGCAAAGGAAATTACTGTAATGTAGGGAGGGAAATGTCAAAGGATTTAAAAGATATTCTCCTTTTTTCGTATAGCGCAAAGCTCGGGGGTCAAATAACTCAGGCAAACCTCGAACAACGAATATAATAACCAACATCTATAAGATGGAATAAGAGCCAACGGCGACTCTCTCCATCAACTTGCTCTTTACGAAACGGAAGAAAAGAACGGACCACAATTAAATTATGGCCACAAGTACAATGACCCAAATATATATATATAGTGGCATACACTTTCTTTGCAACACGAGAAGAAGGGGAGACAAATCCCTCGACAGAGTTTCCAACGGACATGACTTTTTGTGGAACGACCCCGGCGTTTTTTCTCTCCGTTCCGGCCGTTCCTGGCAGAGATTTGGGTGCGGGCCTTTTCTGGACTAAGATGTAAAACCTCTTATTCGAGTGTCCATTTCCAGGCCGAACACAAATACTCCGCCTAATGAAGCCGGACATTCAATGGACATTCCACTGGCAATGGACATCCGTTTTAATTTCAAATGGGAAAAGGGTTGTTAAAAAGAGGAGGGGGTTGTTTCTAAATTACTTTTCTCTTCGAGTGCACTCTTAGTATACTTTACTCTTTTAGTAAAAACTCTTGAGTACGGCATGAAAAGTAATCGGGACTCACATGAAGAGATGGAAAAATTAAATTAAGAATAAAACGGAAATAGATGACTATAATATACAATATAATGAATTCCTAACGAAGGCTTTTCATTCAAGAGGATTTTAAAAAATTACAGAATCGAATCAAACAAACAAACAAAGCAATATCGAGCAGGAACGACATGATTGATCAGATAATTAATCTCTGTTCTCATCAATCTAATGTCCCTATCTTCTCTACAATGTTTCCGAATGTAATCTGTCATTTGTTTCAGACGAACAGGCATTGCCATGACCAAAGAACATCAGCCAGAAACTTATTCTCTCCAATAAAAACTGCAGTCAACCACATTGTGAATCCCTCATAAATTCACTCAACTCCATGCCCTTGGGGTTTACTGCTCCGCGAGAGATGAATGACCAATTCGAATATAATTCATTATTATACAAATTCAAACAATAAATCATTAACAACAGCAGATGTAACTAGGTGTAAACAAAACTTGGTTGTCATACCGTCAGGCACGTCTCTCCAGCGTAATTGAAGCAATTTCCTGACCAAGATTTAATCGATGTGGCGTTTCGTCACAAACAGAATTTTAGAGAAAAATCTTTCGCTGTTTTCTCTTGGCTAGCCGAGATAAAACCTTGCTCTCTATCAGAAACGAATATTGAAAAAATTTTCTTGATTTTTTGAGACCAATTTCGTCCACCAAAAATTCTTCCCAAAGAACTTTTATATCTAAAATCTTTTCCTCAACCGATAGTGTGTGGACGAAACGTCTAAACGGTTCAGGAAATACGCTGGATTGACGTGTCAGGTATATTTAGGAGGAATTTATTCAATCCACCCTATTTATACGGATATTTACTTAATCATGCATATATCAGACGTTTCAAAAAAATTTATAATTTGCGGGCAGAAAAAGTTGCGGGCAGATTTTGCTTTAATTTGCGGTCGCGAAACGCCAAGATTGCGGGCAGCGAAAAGTGTGTCCTATTATTTATTATGCGTATTCAAATACCGCCCAAAATTAGGGTGACACTCGATGACACCAAGAGAACAAAAGAGCCCGCCTGTTGTCCATCCATAAATCAAGGATATCAGCCATGAAAAACGCGAGAATAAATGGATGTTCTGGCATGGTTCCCTGCCTTCGGGCAATCCCTTCGAAAAAAATGGGTGTCCTCTTTAAAAACACAATAAAAAATAAAAAAAAAACTAAAAGAAACCCGAATAAGGTCAGGGTTAGAAACTGTTGGACTCGATTCGATTAAAAATGGAAATTACGCAAAGAGAATGTAACACTCAGAGGAAGAGAATAAAAGATGGAGAGAACTGTCGACATTGATGTGACAATCCAAGACCAAGAGGACAAGAAAACAAAGAACAAAAAGACGTCATGCCATTTCTTTTAAAAAAGTTTAAATTTATAAATGGAACTATTGTAAAGTAACAGATCCTTGTGTAATTGCATTTTACTTTTCAAACAATGTATTTTACAGAGTTGAGGGTCAGATCAAATATAATGTCATTGACAGTTGCAGGAATTTCTCGGTCTTTATTTTCTCATCGAACTTTGTCTTATGTCGTCTTTTAATATCTCTGAGGCAATTGATAAGGGAGATTCTAACAACAGACGTGAAGGTCCTTTCTTATCAAGTCAACGCCCTTGAAATGACATTTGAATTCCCCGGAAATTGGTTCGTGTGAATAAATCAGGCCATGAATTTCCAGGGAGCTTTTTGATTTCTTGATTTTTAGTCCTCTAAAATTTATACTAACAAAATTTTTGACAGATTTAACAAGGAAAGTACTTCCGGTGGACCCCCTACTTTTTGACCACACATATGTCAAAAAATCCGCAAAATCGTGCAGATCAAGAATATGTAAAAATTAGCTGCCCAATTTGTGGTTTTAGGGGTGAAAAAATAGTCCTACATCAGCCCCTCTCCGCTCAATTTTTTACAAGTATGAAAATTTTACTTTGGCCTTAAACCACGTTTCTAAAGTTTCTACGACGTAAAAAATTGATTTTGGCAAAAAAATTTGTTTTCCAGACTTGTAATTGCAAAAAAGTTGGCTCGGCCCAAAAAAGAAATCGAACCCGTGCGGCGTGACCCTTCTTGATTTCCAAACCACCACTTTAATGAAAACCCGTTTATGGTCAGTTTTTGGACTTTTTCGGGCCTTAAACCCAAAATTGGGCAGCTAATTTACATATTCTTGATCAGCACAATTTTGCTGATTTTTTGAGATATGTCTCGTCAAAAAGTAGGAGATCCACCTGAAGTACTTTCCTTGTAAGGTAAAATATACAACGTTGGTGGCTACTTATGTATAAAATAAAGACATTTTAATACGTCGAAACTTCTGGATCTAATATTATATTATAGTTTACAAACCTTGGAGATCGTTTCTGTGATTCACTTTTTTTTAGATCAGCCATTGTTACCTCGGAAGGAGAACAAAGACCCTGAAAGTTTATACATTTAAAAGCCATCATGAAATTATTTTTTTAAATAATTTTTTTATTGCTTCTTCAAAGGGCCGATTACAAAACCAAAAGGTTACTGTAATCAGTAAAGGCCATTTTTAATCTTTTTTGTGCTTTTTAAATATTTCTACATATTTTTTTTACTTTTGGTGCATTTGCTCCTAAACTAATGGAATAAAAAGACAAAACATGCCCTAATTACCGCTGATTTGCAAATAATTGGAGCGATGGGCCCGGCCCGGTGACCTTTTTATTATATTTGCCTTCCTTTCTCGAATAAAATCATTTTCTTTTCGTCTTTTGAAATATTTTGTTTTGGGATCAAAGGGGTTTATGAAATGGCAATGTTTACCGAGCATTTTTCTACATTTCTCGAGGGTATTTATAGTTATTTCTGCCAGTTCTCTGTCACTTTCGTATTTCGATTTCTCTTTTCATGTGATCATTGCATTATTACAATTTTTATCGTCCTTTTTTGACTCGTTAAGAGTACTTTTTGTTTATGATTTTGTGGGAAAAATAATTCTGGTATTTCCCCGTGAGTAATATTTCTTTAGGAATTAAAATTCTGTGTATTTAATAATGTCTCTCGTGTGCAAAAAACGATTACCCTCAGGTCATTACGAGTTGATAAGACCAAAAAATGCGGGAGAGGAGTCGTATTATATAGTTCCCGAAAATTCAAGTAGTAATTGTAATTTTCAACCCACGCAGTAAACTAAAGTTTGTTTTTGTTTTATTTTTCCTCAATAAAGGTCATTTAACTGATTGATTGCCCAACCCAAAATAATATTATTCTTAATAAACGGAGCCTCTGTTTCCGGTTATTTTGACTGTAAGCGACAGCCATTTTATCAAGATTAACTCATCCCATTTTTGTCTGCAATTGCGTTGATTTGTTATTTTCTTCCTGTTTCATCAATTGTGCTTCCTATATAAGACACTGGAACAAAAATAATCAAAAAATAATTTAGATTTAACGATTCTTTAACAATACTACATTACGATGAATAGCGAGGACAAAGCGAATAGAGTTTGGTGTGATGGATGGTGAGTTTTAAGCGTTGAAAAAACTGTGGTTTAGCTATGATATGGTCCATTTTGGACATGCAAACCAACTGAGACAAGCCAAACAAATGGGCCAGAAACTGGTAGTGGGAGTTCATAATGATGAAGAGATCACAAAACACAAGGGACCTCCAGTTTTTAATCAAGATGAGAGATATAGAATGGTCCGGGGGATCAAGTGGGTCGACGAAGTAAGGAGAATATTTTGGATTTGTGGCAAAGACTATCTTATTTTAATTATTACAAAATGTCTGCATTATTTATAACAAATAAAACTTCAGATTGTCGAAGATGCCCCTTATTCAACGACAATCGGGACTCTCGACAAATATGACTGTGATTTCTGTGTCCATGGAAGTGAGTATATAGTTATTTATACCAACAAGGAAAGTACCCCAAGTGCGACGCTCAGATTTTCTTTAAATTTTGCACACGTGTCAGGCATAGACCACATATATACTCCTGAAAATTTTAGCTCGCGCTTTGCAGGCGCAGCCGAGATATTTAACAATCTTTTGTAGCCGAGAGAGTACGCGAAACGCGGAGAGCGGTCACATAGGAAAACACCTTTTGGCTATAACTTTGCCCTTTTTGCGACGAAAAAATTAATTGTTTGTAAAAACACTACGCGTTATGGTAGAAATCGGCATGGAACTTTTTATAAAACATAATACTAAATTTGTGCCAAGTTTTATCAAAATCTGAGCGTTGCACTTGGGGTACTTCCCCTGTAAGTATACCTTCAGACGACATTACATTAACGGCAGATGGAATTGACACTTATGCTGAAGTAAAGGAAGCGGGAAGATATCGAGAATGCGAGAGGACAGCAGGAGTCTCTACAACAGTAAGTTTGGCAGTCATTTTATAAGATATGATATCAGGATCTGGTGGGAAGGATGTTATTGATGACAAGAAGCCATCACAGCCAGAGCGAAGACATGACTCCAGATCACGAACAGAAGGCACACAAGTTGAGCACAGTAAGAAAATCATCCCTGCGATTATGATCCACCGCGACTATGACCCGTTTTACATGGTGTTCAGAAAACTATGCCGGAAAGCTTTTTCTCGATTTCTTGGCGCTCAGTCAAGATATCCAAAAAATTATTTTTACAAAAGAAAGAAGGAGATGGCTGGCAGGGAACATAATTCTTCTTTTCAAAAAACCGCCGATCTACTTTTTATTTTCTAAAAAAATATTTGGATATCTTAATTGGGCGTTAAGAAATCGACCAAAACTTACCGGCACAATTCCCTGGACACCCTGTAAATAATTTGCTAATTTAAGGGGTATAATCTCTAGCAAAAGAGTGTTTGTGTTGACTCTCATCAACAATTAACCAGAAAAAGTTTAATTAGTAAAAAAATCATCCAAATGGCGCTAGCCAAAACGTAGATTGGCAGCTACTTCTTGGCCATATGAATCTGGAATTGCGATTGATTCCACTGCCCTGTGATGCTTCAGGGTGATTCATTGGAAGGTTTTTTTCTTGCTATTAGGCTATGTTTTCTTGCTACGCGATGCGTCGCGCCATCGACGGCGGGTCATAAAGGTCATATCTCATTCAAAAGAAATATTATTTGTTTAAAACATTATTAAGATTGCGGAAAGTCACTGTTCTCTTATACACTAACAATATTTCTCAGGATCACGGAGCCGGCTCCCCATGGACCAGAGTTTCCAAGTTTATGCCTTCAACTCAAACCATTCTCCAATTCGCTGATGGGAAAGCCCCAGCGCCTGGAGATACCATCGTTTATGTCTGTGGAGCTTTTGATCTCTTCCATGTTGGTCATCTCTGTTTTCTGGAAGAGGCCAGGAAATTGGGAGATTATTTGATCGTGGGAATCTATCCAGATCAAATTGTAAACAGTTACAAGGGAAGAAACAATCCGATTATGACATTACACGAACGTGTTCTCAGTGTTCTTGCTTACAAAGTAGGGTTTCAGGTTAATTCGCGGGCTTTGTTTATTTTATTTTTTGATTATTTATTATTATAATTTGACGATTTTCAGCCGGTCAGTGAAGTTGTCATCGGTGCCCCTTATGAGGTGACCCGGGAACTGATTGACAGATTTCGGATTGATATTGTAGTAAATGGAGTCCGAGGACATCATCAACATGATGGAATCGACCGCTTTCACGTCCCAAAATCAATGGGAATCTACCGGGAAATTGAAAGTGGAAACAGAATGACCACAGACAAGATCGTCGAGAGAATCATTGCCCATCGTCAGGCATTCGAATCTAGGAATCAAAGAAAGGAACGGAAGGAAATAGCTGCCTTTGAAGCATTAAAACGGCTGCAGCAACGTCAGGGATTTTTTTGCACAAGTCAAGTAATTTCGATCCACGAACAAAATGGTCAAGCTCATTAATAAATAAGTAATCAAGTAAACAAAAATAAAATTTCTTTCGAATAAAAGCTCATAAACAATATAAAATCATATGATTAATGTAATATCCCCTTAAAAGACTTGTCTCAGATCTCGCCGATCATATTGATCTTGTGCCTGATCAGCAGAATAAGTTTGTCGACGAGAAAAAGGGAGTCTCGGGAGATTGACAATCTCTTCTTCAACTTCTAGAAGATTGCGGTTCTTGGTCTCCGGAAGGAAATAATAAAAGAATATGAAGCAATAAGCCATTGGAAGGACAAACAAAACGAGATAAGAATAATCGGATCCAATGGTATTACTCAGAGGCAAATAAAATACCAAGATCAAGGTTCGGCTAAATGTATAATAAAAATTTTTATAAATAATCACAACACTTACCAAGACATCTGAACAAAAGCGGCCCAACTCTGTCCTGACGAACGAGCATGTTGGCCAATCATTTCTGACGTAATAAAGTAACATAAAGGACCAGGACCAATAGTAAACGACACGAGGAAAACGGAAATCGCAAAGATCAGACAATATCCGATCCATGGAGCTTTATAAACGTTGTATGCTCGCATAAACGCAGAAATGTCGGATTCCCTCAAAGAGAGCCCCATTCCAAGCAAAAGCCCTAGTCCAATGGCCAGTCCCAGACTCGAGAACAATTTATTTTCAGTGGCCAACCTTTTGGGCGACAAGAAGTAAGTGTAATTTCTTTCTTTCTATTATAATACACTCATTTCCATGGTAAGGCTTATTAAAAGGGCTTAAGTGCATTCAAACCTTTTACAGTAGACAATTTACTTAGACCGAATTAATTCCGCCTTTCAATGCCTGCTTTGCCATTGTTTTCGTAATGGATATTGCCCAATAGACTCAGAGAAATTGGCCTTTCCCTCCACCGAATAAAACATAAATGTCCTTAAAGTTTAACTTACTCGTCGGCGTTTTACTTTTACTTTCTCCATTGTTCCTGTTCAGACTTGACGAATTCACTCCAAAAAATTGTGAAAATGCAAAATTTGTACTATATCAGAATGCCAAACATGTTTTTGTTTCAAAAGACCCGGCTAATTTTTCATAAATATTTTTTTTTAAAGATTGAATTGATAATAGCATTCTTAGTTCACTCCGCAATACCATGTTGCTGCATGTTTGAATAATGAATTCGTACGTTTTGAGAGTCCATTACTAAGTCAATACGCACAGATTCCAGCGTTTTCATTATGATTTATTCAGCGATCTCCGACGCTTCCCGAGAGCTTCGAATAGAAAATAAAGCACCTTTGTGTAATCGGTCCTTGCATACGTTCACTCTCTGTGTGAGTTCGAAAATTGAAAAGCGTCAACGTCAACCCTGTACTCTGGTAAAAAATGGACGTGGTATTAAAACGACCCGAGGCCGTTTCCCCGACAACATGTATTGCCCGGTCAGCGTCACAAAAGGAAGGGACCGTCGATGTGTTAATTAACGAATGCTCTTTTAATTAGATGCCTGCTCTTTCCGGCTTATGAGAGCGAGGTTAAGCCTTCCGGGGACTGAGAGGATAGTAGCGTACTCCTTTCGACGTTCCATACTCTTTCGATCGCGGGCTGATGGATGAGTTTCGGGGCCGGTGGGGTTCGGCCGTTCATCGGGCTTTTTCCGAGGCCTTGGAGCTGGGCCAAGAGCCGCCGCTCACTCTTCATAGGTCGCCCCTACCCAAATGGCGCGCGTCTTTATTCCGGCCACTTTTTTCGCAGTGTCAAGTATGCATGGCTGTGCTTTATTGTGGCGAATTCAGTGTGTGGGGACATCCCGTAAAGTTTAATTATCCTTTTAAATTAAACGTATCCCTTGTTTGGCATAATTTATTTGTTTCCTGTCCACTTAAACTCAAATTCTGAGAGGTTTAGGAATTTATTTTTAAGAACACCTCATGTAGACAGGTGACCTTTGACCTTGGACAAAGTAAAAGCACGTCATCACTCCGTCGTGAAATTGTGTCAAGTGAATATTTATGAAGATAAATAGCCTTCATTAATCCCGACTCTAATTGCTTTTTTCCTAAATCCTCCTAATCGCTTATCCATTTCTACTTTTCACGTTTTTTTGCACGTTCCGAGCCGATTCCGCTCATGTCACATTAAATTAAACATTTAATATTTATTACCGTCAGAAATCTTAATATTCCTTCGGGTGAAACCGGTCCGATTGCCATTCGGTAGTGGAAGTCTCCTGGTCGCAGTTTTGTATAAAAAATATTATAAATAACTGTTTTCGTAGAGCGGTCTTTCCAAACACTTTTTGTTCAGAAATCCGCTTTAGGGCGTGCAGCAGGTATTGCGGGCCTTTTATCGGGCGATCTGACATGGAGAAGAGGAAATAAACAGTGCGTTCGGTTTTCTAATTTACTCTTAATTGAGCTGCATGATTTATGGTTCGATCTGATAAGTGCGCCCTTCCAGACCTCGGGATCCATATTTTTGTCGTCCTTTACGACAATCTCCCCAGAGACCGAACATCTGGAGCTGAAGTCGGGGATAAAGAATCTCCAACTTAATTCCTGTCAAAAACAAGGTCAGGAGACGGAGAGGGGGGGGGGGGGGGGGTAAACAGCGATCGCTTACATAGACGTTCCATGAGCGGTAAATATTAAAGAAAGGGGCTATGGAGAGCGGCGAGTATTAAGGCGAATTTTGAAGGCGGAATAAGCGGAGTCTGATTGAGTGAGTTCGTCGGAACTTTACCTCAAATCTCGATGGAATTTCGGTTTACTGTGCCCTCAAGATGTGTGCATGTTATCCGGGAAAGAAACGTTGTCATCAATTTATATTTTCTCTGTCCGCAAGATATTAGCGGAAAACATATTGCGAAACGTTTTATAACCAGCTTAACAAAAGATGTTTCGTGCTGAGAACGTTTCGAAAAAGGTCCTTGAGGGCCACAGGAATTCGAACAGATTCAGGACCGTCTGTAAAGTGTTCGCGGTCAATGCGCGATTCAGTCCATCGTTTCTAGAGGTCACCCTTTTACTCTCCCACATTGAGAGTGTAAACACCCTCGGAAAGAGGTTGGTAGTCTCGAGGTGTGAGCGGATCTTGGCCTCCCACCCGATCAGAACCCCCGCCCTCCCCTCAGCCAGCCGCACTTTCAGCATGCTAATGGCGCTCGGGTCTGGAAAAGCTGGATGCCGTTCCTTTTTTTTGTGACTGCGTGAACTCCTCTTCTTTTTGCTTATTATATTATATTAAAGGAGCGGTCTCATGAAAGATGAAGTTATTTTGATATTTTTATTCCATTAATTGGAATATATCGTATAACAGAACTGAATCGGCGGTATCGAGTGCTTGTGAGATGACGGGAAATCATTTCTAATTCTCGACTTTTTCTCTATCAGAAACTCGTTACTACTTCTGGAACAGGGCCCCGAGGCCTTCCCTCCAAGTTGTTTTAATCATCAAATGAATCAGTCTTATCAATCCTTTTCATATCGCGTTATCAGAGCAGTTACAACGCTCAGGAATGTTTATTCAACAACAGTATTTGAATACTCTTTTATCAGATTTAAGAAAAATGAGCCCTCTACCGGCTTCGGAGTTGTTCCACCACTTTACCGTGGATCTGGACTCGGGCCCTAATGCCTTATTCGGAGGTGGAGAAAGAGTGACCGGCCATGTTAGGATAAAATTGAAAAAGTCAACGGCCATTCAAGTCATACGAATTCAATTCAAAGGACGCGCGTGCTTGAAAGACCATAAGAAAGGACATGACATTGAAAAAGTGCGTAATTAGACGAGTCTTTAATTACCCTCAATTCATTGATCTGAATTTAACTTATGACTTTTTTCAGATATTCTTTGACAAAGACTTTGTCCTATTAGAACGACCTCCAGGCAACCCGGTTGCGGGAAACTTTCAATGGAAAGCGGACTTTGATTATTCGCTTCCTTTTGAATATATTCTTCCAATGGGATGTCCCAGTTCCTTTGAGAGTCCCGATGCTTTTGTCCGATACTTTGCCCGAGTAACACTTCAAACATGCGAAAGTCAATCAGTAAGTAATGTTTTTATTATCAGATTCGATTATCATTTTTATCACCATTATTGTCGGTTTCAGCCTATTTACATTTCGAAATGTCACTTTTCAATTTATGATTTCGAATCAACTGCCGCGGTTGAGCAACAATATGAAGAACCGTATGTGCAAAGAAAGACATTCAAGGCTTCTGGCTGTTGTTGTTGCAAACGAAAAGTATATTTGGAACTGATCATGCCAAAAAGAGCTTTTTATGCGAACGAAATTCTACAGTCCCGACTAATTATTGATAATATCGCGGATGCAAGGATTGCTCAAAATGTAAGAAATTACGTAAAAATGGTTACGGTATCAATTTAGATCGCATATAACGTAGTTGAGAGGACAGCCAAGGCCGAGACTCCATTTACGGAAGTCCAAAAACAACCTGCTCGAGTCATTAAGTCGGGCAAGGTCGATGTTGAGAAGGTCGAAAAAAACGGAACACCATTATCATAAATCAACTAAATTTCACTACTGCTCCCATATCAGCCTCCAACTCGTTAGGTGAGATTCATTATAATCATTTAGAAGAAAAAATTTTAGCTACTTCCACCTTGCCTCGGGCAGATCTAATCCAGCCTTATCACCTGATGACTCTGCCAACAAACTCTTTGATCATCCTTCGATCATCTCACAAACAAGAAAAGAGCCCTTATTCGACATTCACTATTCCCTACAGGTAATCTAACATCGTTTTGCTTTCGATTTATACCGTTTTAGATACTTATTGGGAAATTCTTAATCGAAGTTCCTTTTGTTCTCAAGCCAACGGGTCACGCTGAGACCAAGGAAGCATTTGCGTCAGCTAACGAAAGCAACGCGGTCAAGTTCATTCCATCTGAAGTCACGGAAATAAAGCATTCCGGATCCTCCAGAGACATCAAGGATCATTTTGCAGAGCCAGACGAAACCGATAAGTTATTCGTCGGCTCTCCGGATTACACTTTTGTCCCCTTGATACCAGTTTATGAGAAACTCCCAGAAGATGGTAATTTATATCACTGGCCAGAATTGGGAACATTTGGATCCAACCAAAAATTAATCTGGCATCCGGATGAAAATGAAGAAAAGGAACGGAAAGAAAAAGAAGTAAAGGAACTAGAAAAACAAAAACAAAAGAAGCTAAAGTGAGAGCCAAGAAAGAGAAGGAAAGTAAGAAGAAAGAAAAGGGAGATAACAAGGAAAGTGAACCTCTCTTAAACAAAGACGCAGATGAGCCTGGTGTGTCAAGGATCATGGGTAAGCCATTATTTCAAACATTGTTAATATGATTTATCCGACGAAAATTTTTATTGATCACACTTTCAGTCGAAACAACAGAATTCAAATCGTTGGAGCCCTCAAGTAATGGCAACTTCGTCGAAACTGAGACAAGATTCATTGAGACGAGAAAGGTGAAGGTTCTAGAACAGCATGGAGACTCTCCGTCCCAAAGAACCGAGATTGTAACAGTAATAGAAGGTCGTGGACAGGATGCCCCAGTCACGACAACATACGAGACAACGTGGAATGAATTGGTAACGACAGAGAAAACACCGGAATCTCAAGAAACCGAGATTACCATTCAGAAAGAGGAATTACCTGGGACCGAGATCGGAATTGAAGAAGTCGACAACGACAAAAATAATGTGAATTTTCAAAAGTTGGAGGACACTTCACAAAAAATCCTTGAAAGATCGGACGAAGTCAGAGAAAATGGAGGAGTGCACATGACGTCGAACAAAAAAGCAAGAGATGATGTCGAACAAAAAGACAATATAAAGAAACCACTGCCTCAATCAAACGGAGAGATCGAACGAACAAAAGAAGTCGAAGAGAGTTTTTGATCGATAGTATCATATCTTTTTAATTTGCCTTTCCCAAGCTTATTGTTGTGTCTCTAGTCACTGCGCCAGAATAGTATTAATTGTAAAAGAAAGTAACCTCAAATAAAATGTAAAGATTCATTAGAGATGATTAATTGCGAACCAAGGAGATGAGTCGTAGAGCAGGAACAATGAAGGCCATTTTTCGATTCAAAAGAGATGTTTAAACATCTCAATCTAAAAGTCCCATTTACAACACAAAATATTAAAATTACTAGTGGTTATTTCTCTCATCAGTAGGCAAACCATTTCGAATGACCATAATCTAAACCTGACGAGTAAATTTAAGCCAATATTTAGGGGCATTCCCATTGAAACAACTCAACTGGTTTCCAATGTCAATTGAAAACAAACAAGGACTTTTTTCATTTGTAAAAGAGAAGAGACAACCCCCGAATTTTTTGAAACGGTCTGATCAGACATGGCAAGGGGGCCGGGCCGGGCCCAACTCTAAACGGGCCGGGCCGAGGGCCTAACGTTTTTTTGGGACCCCTCGGCCCAGCCCTTTTTTTTAAAAAAATTGGTCTTGCAACGAAAAATTCAGGTGCCAAATTTTTTTGGCATTTTGTTGTAATTTTTTCGCAAAAAATTATGGGAAAAATAATTTTTCCCAGAAAAAAATAGCATTAGAAAAAATGCTATTTTTTCCCAGTAAAGATATATTTTCTTTCTTGGCGCTCAGTCAAGATATCCAAAAAATTATTTTTACAAAAGAAAGAAGGAGATGGCTGGCAGGGAACATAATTCTTCTTTTCAAAAAACCGCCGATCTACTTTTTATTTTCTAAAAAAATATTTGGATATCTTAATTGGGCGTTAAGAAATCGACCAAAACTTACCGGCACAATTCCCTGGACACCCTGTAAATAATTTGCTAATTTAAGGGGTATAATCTCTAGCAAAAGAGTGTTTGTGTTGACTCTCATCAACAATTAACCAGAAAAAGTTTAATTAGTAAAAAAATCATCCAAATGGCGCTAGCCAAAACGTAGATTGGCAGCTACTTCTTGGCCATATGAATCTGGAATTGCGATTGATTCCACTGCCCTGTGATGCTTCAGGGTGATTCATTGGAAGGCCTTTTTCTTGCTATTAGGCTATGTTTTCTTGCTACGCGATGCGTCGCGCCATCGACGGCGGGTCATAAAGGTCATATCTCATTCAAAAGAAATATTATTTGTTTAAAACATTATTAAGATTGCGGAAAGTCACTGTTCTCTTATACACTAACAATATTTCTCAGGATCACGGAGCCGGCTCCCCATGGACCAGAGTTTCCAAGTTTATGCCTTCAACTCAAACCATTCTCCAATTCGCTGATGGGAAAGCCCCAGCGCCTGGAGATACCATCGTTTATGTCTGTGGAGTTTTTGATCTCTTCCATGTTGGTCATCTCTGTTTTCTGGAAGAGGCCAGGAAATTGGGAGATTATTTGATCGTGGGAATCTATCCAGATCAAATTGTAAACAGTTACAAGGGAGGAAACAATCCGATTATGACATTACACGAACGTGTTCTCAGTGTTCTTGCTTACAAAGTAGGGTTTCAGGTTAATTCGCGGGCTTTGTTTATTTTATTTTTTGATTATTTATTATTATAATTTGACGATTTTCAGCCGGTCAGTGAAGTTGTCATCGGTGCCCCTTATGAGGTGACCCGGGAACTGATTGACAGATTTCGGATTGATATTGTAGTAAATGGAGTCCGAGGACATCATCAACATGATGGAATCGACCGCTTTCACGTCCCAAAATCAATGGGAATCTACCGGGAAATTGAAAGTGGAAACAGAATGACCACAGACAAGATCGTCGAGAGAATCATTGCCCATCGTCAGGCATTCGAATCTAGGAATCAAAGAAAGGAACGGAAGGAAATAGCTGCCTTTGAAGCATTAAAACGGCTGCAGCAACGTCAGGGATTTTTTTTCACAAGTCAAGTAATTTCGATCCACGAACAAAATGGTCAAGCTCATTAATAAATAAGTAATCAAGTAAACAAAAATAAAATTTCTTTCGAATAAAAGCTCATAAACAATATAAAATCATATGATTAATGTAATATCCCCTTAAAAGACTTGTCTCAGATCTCGCCGATCATATTGATCTTGTGCCTGATCAGCAGAATAAGTTTGTCGACGAGAAAAAGGGAGTCTCGGGAGATTGACAATCTCTTCTTCAACTTCTAGAAGATTGCGGTTCTTGGTCTCCGGAAGGAAATAATAAAAGAATATGAAGCAATAAGCCATTGGAAGGACAAACAAAACGAGATAAGAATAATCGGATCCAATGGTATTACTCAGAGGCAAATAAAATACCAAGATCAAGGTTCGGCTAAATGTATAATAAAAATTTTTATAAATAATCACAACACTTACCAAGACATCTGAACAAAAGCGGCCCAACTCTGTCCTGACGAACGAGCATGTTGGCCAATCATTTCTGACGTAATAAAGTAACATAAAGGACCAGGACCAATAGTAAACGACACGAGGAAAACGGAAATCGCAAAGATCAGACAATATCCGATCCATGGAGCTTTATAAACGTTGTATGCTCGCATAAACGCAAATATTAGAATGTTGATGATGACAATTAAAGATACGGTATTCAGAAGTAAGGGCCGTCTACCATACTTGTCAATAATTGAGGCAGAGAATAAAGCTCCGATCTACAAAAGTAAGAATAAATTTATCAACTTACTAATGTGAGCAAAGAGAGTCCAGCGTTGGCTATGGAGGCTTCAAATACAGAAAAACCAGTTTCTCGAAGAATATTAACAGCAAACGCGTTAATAACTGCCACTCCACTAAAAGTCATGGCAAAAGCAGTTGTAGCTCCAACCAGAGTGGCTCGTCTTGTTCTAGGATCTTTCAAGACGTCAATCATGTTAAAACTTCTCGTGTTAGCTTGCATATTCTCCTTGATTTCCTTTAAATTCTTGTCCACTAAGTAATCTGGACAATGGTAATATAATTTAACAGAATCTCGAGCAGAGTCTTCGTATCCTTTGAACAATAAATAACTAAACAAATACAGGGTTAATAACAACGCCTACCAAGGGCTTTCCGGAAAGAATGTAAATAGTAGCATCACTAAGGACACCACCAACGTCTCGGCCAGATAAATCATCCACCAAGTGTCAGATCGACCGAAGATATCCGGCATTCCAATCAGAGATCCCGTGAATAAACCAAGCTGGACAAAGATCCCAGTAGTCATTCCGACCATACCCCGACATGCTTTAGGACTAAACAATTAATTTTTGAAATACTGTATACATAAAGCAAATACCTGCACTCCGTCAGAAAAAGTCCACTCATTCCTAATCCCGCACACATCGATATACCCATAGTAAATCTAGACAATGCATATACTTCAAAACTGTCAATCTAAAAAATTAAGGTAAAAAGAAAGAAAAACTCACAAAGAAAGAGCATATAGACAACAACGACGACACCAAAATACCGAAGAAAGCGACCAGTAATCCTTTTTTTCGGCCCAACCAATCAGCAAAGAATCTTAAAACTAAAGATCCAATAATGCCTCCGGCAAACAAAATTGCGATGATAAAACTCCATAACGCCTAGATGAGATGATTAAAAGCTACTTTGTCTAAACATACATCAAGTTGATACTTTTCCGGAACAACTCCGTAATGATCGGAATAGGACCGATTCACAAAACTGGTCAAGGCCAATTGCGCGGGATTGGTAAGAGTAATCTGATATCCGAAATGAAACGAACCTCCGAGACCTGTCAGTAACGAGGCAAATACTAATTTTTTACCTGGACGGGTCTCTGTGTAATACGACGACATGCCGAATGAACTGCAAGCTAATCGAAAGACCACTGCCCATCAGATTTGCATAATCAGCATAGAGCCTCATGTCGAGCAAAGAAATGGTTCGAGAGCAGGTGATTGTTTTTTGATATAAACCAGTTTTGTGTTTCAAGAAGATTGAAATTGCAAAACATAGAAGAAACATTGCACTCTAATAAAATGAAGTCATGTCGTTTTCTTCCCACTTCACATGCACTCTTGAAGACTTCCGTGTTTGTATTATATTTAGAGTTACTAAATTAGGCAAATGTTATACATTTGCCAAATTTTATTTTTTTTCCAAAAAAAAGTCTACTGTGAAGAAATAACGCAAGGTAAAATATCAATGTCCATCTTCGTAGCTTCGGTGCTTTTAAAACATATTTTGGCGACTAGTGCCAACAACAGCTCTTGAATGGAGTAGTTTTTATGCTCCTTCAGTCCTTTTTGTGAAAGAGAGTGCCTAAGGGGCGAGTTCTTTTTTGGCCATTCTTTGGGTCATGTGGCCGAAAATACGCAGGGAGTGACTTCTATTCGTGATACTCCCTCACTCTCCATGTTCTCTTCCCATCTTTTGTCACATAATAAAACAATTACTTGTGAAAGGATTTGCAGAATTCGATTGTTTCTTTTTAATTAATTAAACTATAAGATTTGAATACCTTGGTATCTTTTCTTCTAATAGAATGCTGGCATTAATATTTCAGATCACTCTTATAATGTTACGTTTTGTAAACCGTGAAGATGTAGACGCTGACATAAGAAGGCATGAAGCTGAGAGATTAGTTCCCGAACCGTCGCCTCCCATGCCTGCATTTGTACCTGCGGACTACAATGATGATGACATTGGAATGGAAGACTACTTTCTGGACACCTATTATCCTCTTCTTCAGCATGAACACAATCGTTTTCCGGGGCTCTTTGAAATGGCCGAAGTTCCAGTAATCGGGGGGGGGGGGGGGGGGGGGGGGGGGGGGGGGGAGCAGAAAGAACCCCAGATACTCCAGCTGAGGCTTTTTTTCTTAAATCAAATGGTCAAAGCCAGTAGTATATAATAGGCGCACCTAAGACAACTCCAATTTTCACCCACCACCCGCCAAATCATCACATAAATATTTATGATACATAGAGTTAAAAAAAGTATGTAATTTATCAAAAAATGCTATTTAAAATTAAAATTCAGAATTATCATCTTCTATACATAGGATACCCAAGATACCCCCAACACCCGCTAACGTTGGACATGGCCTGCATCGTGCGTCTCACCGCGAAGATTGGATCTTGGCGTTATGTTTCAATTGGTCGACTTTGGAGATTCAGACGTGGATTTTGACAGTTACGAGAGAATCGACTGGAAGGAGTGGTCGTTTTCGGTGGAACCTTCGGCAGAGTAATTCTTGGAGACACGATCGTTGTTTAGTTGGACAGTATTCGAGTGGATAAATACATTATTGTGGATATTTGGTGTGTTGTTTGATATTTGAGGACTAAGGCGAGCCAGCGGGCAACCTTAACGATCCTTTTCTAAATCATTACATCAATACTAACAAACGCTACAACGTATATACATATTCAGTGCACACATTGACAATTACAAACCTATTATTTTCTTGTTGCAGAATGCCACAAATCGGCGCATTTAACAATGGTGTGTTGCTTTTCTTAGAAAAATAGTTTTTTATTTAGCTTTTTTTGCGTTTTCATACCTTTCTAATATTTATTCTCTTTATTTATTTGTTAATTTTCAGTTTCAAATATTACCACAAATGTCGGCCCATAATAAAGTGTTTGTTTTTTGATTTTGCTAATTACTCGTTTTTTGAGAGTTCTGGATCTTCTAATGGAGACGACTCATGGGAGAAATTAGACGCTTTACCAGCGTTTAAGCACGATATGATACTGACGGACATTAACGAGGATGGCTACAAGAAGGTATGATACCCCCTACATTTCTTATTTCTATATTGTAGCTTTTTGACGATACTGGTATCGAAAATTTGTCCTTAGGATCGTTCACCTCTGTGTTTTTTCCTGTTGAAGGAGTCATTTTTGGCCCGAACAATAGGTTAATGATCTCGTTAAATTGCCGTCGTGCAAGGAAGCCAGACGCTCCAGTAATCAAAGTGTGGTTTTTGGTTGATTCCGGATATAACTGTACGTTTATTAATGAAGCGACGATGGATAAACTTATGTGTCAACGTGGATCAGGTGCAACTTTCATGAGAGTATCAATTCAGGTATTTGCTATTTTCAATAATTAATCTTTTAACTTTAGGATCCAGATAGCATTATCGAATGTGACCTCTCTCACAGACACTTCAAAGAGGTAAATGTGCTTGGTATGAAAGCAATGCTCCAGTTAAGAATTACAATCACGGACATGAATTCGGATAAATTGTCTTGGAGATTGGTTAAGCAATAAATTTATTTTTTCGTTAACTTGGTTATTTTTTTGCATGTTGTAGTTTAAACATTTGTTTTCTCAAAGATATAATATATATCGTTATTTTATGATTTAGTTGAATTATATGATAAATGAAACAAATTTTATAAGAATGAAACGAATATGTTTTACATCCTATAATGCCCATGAGCTAATGTGCTAAATTTCCTTACAAATATATCGTTTAAACTCTTCTTTATCGTCTTCATTTAAAGCAACTTTATTCTGTTTCAGAGTATAAATCTGGTGTCTTTTAGCTTGAATCATGAATTGCTCTTTTCGAGTAATCTTTCCTTCGAATAAACATCGTTTAAATGAGCCTGCCGTCCCGTGGTACTTCTTTAACATTACGTCGTAATGAAACTCATACATAAGATATTTGCTCAAATCCAAAATACTAAATCCTACATAGATTGGCTTATTAAACACTAAGCTTGTCTTTTCCATTTCAATACTCAATAAATTCTCATGAATGATTATACTATTTTTAAAGTTTGGCTTTCTAATTAATTTTAAAGCTTTATTTTCATCAGTTACCAATTGAATGTCTACTCTGTTTCGAATATTCTCCATTGTTTTTCCAAATACAGCATTATTCATTAGTTTAAAAAAGTCTTTTTCAAAATCGTTTTTGGCTTTCTTTCTAAGATTTGTATTCAACATGATGTACTTTTCCATCCAATTAGTTTCCTTAAATGTCAAGATTCTATGTATTTTCTTTAATTTCAATCCATGATCTAATGCTTGAATTAGATTTTTATAGTGAATTACGTATTTTTCTTTATCAAACAAAGTATTCATTAGTTTAGAAACTTTTTGTTGATTAACTTTAGTATTTTGTGGACAAAACGGGAAATCATTGTGCATATTGTGTATTTCACTTGGATATTCTAAATCTACTTCTAATATACAACCTTTTCCTATTTTATTTAGTTCTTTGATATATTTCTTTAATTGTATATAATCAAAATGTTGGAATTCTACAGTTTTGACATGTCCTAAGTTAATTTTATTTCCTTCATCTATTTTACTTCCAGTTTTATTTAGATGTTCCATTATTTTATATTTTATATTTTCCTCTTCATCTTCATCATCATTTTTGTTCAAATTATTAATTAACTCGTTCAATTCTCTTTTGTATTGTTTAAAATTTTCTTTATTCATTTCAAATCTTAACTCGTCATGGGGCAATCTTTGAATCATTGCCCATCCATATAAATTATTAGCATCCAAGTACATTAGATATTTATTTGCTTCATCAGGATTATGATCTTTCATATATTTATTATTTGCTTTAGAGTATCTTTTTACAGCATTTACCATTTCACCTCGAATTCCTTTTTCAATGAACAAGTACATATCATAATCTTTAATTGTTTGTAATTTGATTTTAGTGATCTTCAGCATAGCATCCCAAGCTAAACCGGGGGCTGTATAATACCAACTAGGATCTAATTTATAATAATTTACTGTCAAAGCCTTGCTTGAATCCCTTTAGTTCTAATTTTTTCAGCATCGAATCCATCGGCTTCAGCCAGCGACTCCACAAGATATGCGGTTGAGTTCAAGAAAAAGACACGCGGTTGGCGCTTCAGCTCAATTCGGGGTTAACACGGTCCATCCAACAATCCAAGCAAAGCAGAACCAGGTAACTTTTTTCCTTAAACTTCTCCCATCTCAGTCATCCGCCGCTCTCGGTTTGCTGTCCTTAGATAACCATAAATCTATAAAAAGTGCCATTCCCCGGCACCGGTTGGTTTGTACTTGCAATGCACTTTAAAAGCGTCTGCTGAAGGAGGGTCTTGACGTTAGAGACAAACGAATCTGTTACACAACTGGCTTTGAAAGTTTAATCACATTTTTTCTGCGAGGAATTAGCTTTATCATTCAATATATTACGTTGGTATTGTGTCGAAAGCGGATCAAAGATTACAGTGGTTCGAGACTTTATTAACCACTCTTCTCGCAAAATAATTATTTTTAGGTCATCGCTGCAAACAGTCCTTGTAACCTTCCACTCTGTTATCAATTCTGTGATTATTTTAAAATATTAATCGAAGAGTATTAATGGCTTTCTAACCGAATTACAAGGTTATATTAATTCGTTTTACCTCCAAGCCAGTTCATCTAACTCCCCAAAGATGGGAGGAATTGTTGGTTTAGTGCAGTCAATAACGGCGGAAAAGGGGTGTGAATGTTTTTGGCCAGAAAAGAGCCTGTGCTCCGCGAGTGTTTCGATTCCTGAAAAAAAGACCACACGGCCGTTCGCTGAGCGTTCCACGCGAACGGCCTCGCGACCCATCGTGCCGTCTCTCTTTTCTCTCCGCAAAGGCTGTGCACACTTGTTTTTACCTTTTGCTTGTCAGCTGACTGACCATCGAAAAGCGCTCCTTCTTTTCTCAGTCCTGCGGGCGTTTTTGGGGGCATTTTCTCTTGTTTTCCGAACATTTGAAACTTCACAGACAAAAACGGTTTGGATTATCCGTAAGAAATCTCTCGAATAAATGTTGAAAGTTTCCCTTCCGATGTGAGAAAGGTACTTCTTCATGTCCACTTTCCAGTCAGAGAACATTCGTTGATGCGTGATTTATTTTGACAGTTATGTTTGCATTGCCAGCGGTTTTTATTCCTAAATAAAAGGTTCAAATCGATGAATGGCCCGAACCGTGGATGAAAAAACGCCTCTGAAAGTGAAGTCGGGTTTGCGGTCTGGTTGCAAAGTTGGCGCTATGAACCGGGATGTGAGTTAAATTAAATTTAATTGGAATATCGAGAAAGGCTTTAATCTAAAATACCGGTCTCTAATGCAGATGGCCATGAGCTGCGTGAAGATCATTGAGCTGGGAACGAACTCGAAAGGCGAAAGATTTCTGAGCCAGCCGGTGTCTTTGTTTTGAATTCTGCGCGCTCCTTTATTTCCGCAGTCTTTTCTTTTCAGTAAATAATAAAAAGCTAAAAAATGTTTTTCTGTTCACCAAAAACCTAATATCCCGTGCTTATTTTTAGATGTACTTGATAACCAGCTTACGTCCTTCACAAGGGGATCAACCAGCCCTCATTAATCGTGTCTTGCCCAAAGAGCTGCTTTTAAGGTAAAAAATGAGACCTCCGATTAAACAATTGTCATCTTCAGAATATTCTCTTATTTGGATATTGTGACATTATGCAAATGCGCCCAAGTTTGTCGAGTATGGAATCGATTAGCCATGGATGGCAGCAATTGGCAACAAGTCGACTTGTTTGACTTCCAAAAGGATATCAAAGTAAGTCACTAGGCATCCGGCTCCATGGGTCTGTTAGCCTTAACTAGAAAAAAAAACGAATGATCCACATCGTTTCCAGGCTTCTGTGGTTGAAAGCCTCGCCCTCCGTTGCGGCGGCTTTTTAAAGGAACTCAGCTTAAAAGGGTGCGAGAATGTCCAAGATTCCGCGATGAGATCTTTCGCTGCCAAGTGTCCAAACATAGAGGCTCTTGTGTTAAGTAAATGCAAATATATCACCGATGCGTAAGAGATCCTTGAGAAGACTTATCTCTATTTGCAGTACGAGTGATTATTTGGGAAGATATTGTCATAAGATCAGTTACCTGGACCTAGAGAATTGCACGGCAATAACCGATCGATCACTCAAAGCATTAAGGTAATCACAATCTCAAATTACAAAACTATCAATGACTCTTCTAGTGAAGGATGTCACCGCCTAACTGAGTTGAACATCAGTTGGTGTATCAATGTATCAGACGATGGCATTCGACATGTACTCGAAAAGTGTCCAAATCTTGAGACTTTGATCTGCAAAGGGTGTCGAGGGGTAAGTATCAGATCAAAGTTTGCTAATCACTTGTTTATAGCTGTCTCCTAATTGTTTCAATGACTTGAAAGATAAAATGAACAGGGTAAAGACATTGAATCTGTTGTCATGTGTCTTTCTGAATGACGTAACTGTAGAAGCGATTGCTCAATCATGTCCTCTTCTGGAATACTTATGTTTATCCAATTGTTCTGATATCACAGACCGATCTTTGCAAGCTCTTTCTCATGGCTGTCCTCTTCTCAAAGACCTCGAGTTGGCCTCGTGTGTCAATCTCACTGACGTCGGTTTCATTGGACTCTCCAAAAATTGTCATGAATTGGAACGAATGGATCTCGAGGATTGCGTACAGATTACTGATACTGCCATCGTTAATCTGAACAGTGGATGCCCGAATCTGAATTCTCTGGCACTTTCCCATTGTGATCATTTGACGGATAACGGGTTAGCCGAGTTATGTCAGAGTCATAAAGACATCATGAAAGTTTTGGAATTGGATAATTGTTCTCAGCTGACTGACGCGGCATTAGATTTGATGAAACCCATGCAGAATCTGGAGCGAGTCGACTTGTATGATTGTCAACACATAACAAAGGATGCCATTAGAAAGTTCAAGGTAAGGTTAGATAAAAACTATTCATGTTATATTGCTTTATCGCTTATCCAAATATTTCCAGCAAGTTCGTCCAGATGTCGATGTTCATGCCTATTTTGCACCAGCGTCTCCACCAACCCAAGCGCAGCCACAACGTCGGGGTATCTGCAAATGTTGTGCCATTCTCTGAATTCTTATAGTTTCCATTTGATTCCTTCCGCACGAGTCCTGAAGCCGGTCCATTCTCAATAAAAACACACCGGTCCCAACAGACCTGAAGACAATTCGAAGGGGAAGAAAACCTCCGCGATGGCCTTATCACCAGAACTTTAATTTATTGTCCATTATAACGAGTACTACTTAATTTGTTTCTTTCGGCCTTCTAACATAACTTTGTGTTAATAACCTCTAACGTGCATCCTTAGCGTGTTTTGACTCCTATTTATTATGTTTATCTTTCATTGACTCGATTTTCGGTCTGAAGTTGTTTTCTTTCCGCATGGGTCCAAGAGGATATTGATTTAGATAAACTAAAAAAGGCGTTTATCCATTTCTCATATTACAATATCCTCTCTTGACCTGTTAATATCCGAGATGCCAAGACTAAGGTACCTGCCAATTTGGTGAATCTAAATTAATGTCTCTAGCACCTATCGGGAGTCTCTATACCTAATTTCCGGGTCATCCATTATGTGTTTTCGCGTAACCCGCGGAAATACGAGCAGTTATTTGGTGAGAACGGGAGGTTCTCATTGCTCCGGGTAACAATACTCATCTCCTGTACATGTATGTAAATAGAAATGCAATTAAAACCAAGTGAGAATAACCTTGACACTATCTCCGAACTTAACACACAATTAACTTTATTGTCTCACGATTAAAGTGGTGACCCATCTGATTATACTCGAATCATAATTTTCATTTCGACCAATAAAACTATTATTACTTGTAGTTCTATTTTTCATCATTTGGCTTGAGTTACTAATTGGATCTGGTAAAACCTCCACAATTTAGATAGAGTTTGACATCATACGTAAGTATACACAAGATTTTTTCCCTGAAGAAAACCAATAATCCAGCTAATAATTGTCATTCTTGATTAGGGTTGTTATGCCGGCAACTTGACCCGTCAGTCACGTTGTCAAAGTGCCGTAATTTTTGTCATGGAAAATTGAACTTTTTTGGAAAATTTTTGTATTTTTTGCTAAAAAATCGTAGGAATTTAAAATTTTTAGGGACTAACTAATAATTTGTCAAAAGGGGCGATGAAATAGCCGGCGAATTTTAGAGCCCTACAAAAATGATCATGTTATTCAGTAATCTATCTTTGTGGCAAATTCAAAAAAAAATATTTCCTCTATGAGAAAACGCAGTTTGCGCCCGAGAATTTGAAATTCAAAAAAGTTTGGCGATATTTATTTTTCAAAATAATAAAGAAGTTTTTAAAAGTAGAGGTCTAAGATTTTTGTACGATTGAACAATCAGCATGGAATAATCTCCAGATATTATCCAAAGACATGCTCGGAATTAGAATAATAAGATTAAAAACGCACTTTTGATTGACATTTGGTTGCGCAACCGGAAAGAGAATATTGTTGACCAGGATTTCTGACATTTAATTAACTAATTAAGCCTACAGTCTGCGTCTATAGTTATAACAAGAAAGTATGTTTATTTGGCCAAGTTATTATTATTATTATGGCCATTAATTACGGTAACCTTCAGACGCGTCAAGTACAAGATGGCGGTTGATTACGGAATTAGAGCGCTCACAGCGTCAACAAGTGGCCGAATTGTAGATGGATGAGCTAAAAAACAAGGGTATTGTGTAATCAATGCTCATTAAAAGATGCTGAGATGTTCCTTGAGTAAACACGGCCACCTTTCGGCATCATCTTCCAGCTCTCTAATGCAATATCCGGTGAGAAGAGGGCTGAATTAATATGTGATGGGAAGACCCGAAGCAATCGGGGTCATTGCATTAAGTGAATAGAGGTCCGAATTCTCCTTAATATTCCCCTTTTGGGCATACGGTAATTCGAATAAATAAATCAATTACTTTGGGCCTAAGGCGCGGAAATGTCATTCTCGGTTATTCAGAGGAGAACTTTAAGTAAAGTAATGCCCAAGTTTTATTCAATCAACTACGGTTGGAGTTCAAGCGGCGTCATCATCGCGGAGGTTAATCCCAGCTCAAGGAAATTGGAGCTCCGCGATTCGACAGGTCGCAATTAAATTAGCAAAGACGGGCCTAATTGACATTCGTGCAAGCGGATTTGTCTTGGGGAATGATATCCATGGAATCGCGATAATATTATTTTATTCCAAAGTTTTTTCGAATTTTTTTATATATACATTGATTTGCGCTTGATATCTCTAAACTCAGAGACCATTATCCCCAACTTTTACAATGGCGCTAAAGCAGATTACATTGGTAGAAATTAGGCCATTTCTCTAATTTAAATCTATTTACTTTAAGTTATTAAAATCACGGAATCTAATCCTTTTTTGGATTTGTAAAAATAAAATAAATTTCTAAATCCAGACTTACAATGACATTAGTAGAATTGCCCGATCTAAGTCGCCCTTGTATAAAATTTCACGGAATATTAGTGTTATTTGCAGAGTAATCATCGTTCTTTTGATTTCTATATGAAATACACATATATGTAGTAAAGGGCTATTAAAGTAATGTTTATTGTAGATTATTTATTTCCTTTCTGCAATCGAACTGCTTACCGTATTTTCTAAATTCTTTCAGTTTCATTCTCTCATTCAATCAGCCCACCTCTAATTTTAATTAACTGTTAACTGGCTTCTGAATCGAGGTCACAATCAGCCGATGGAAATACGGTTGGGAAGAAACGAGAACTCGAATTAGTTGAATTGAATTGCCCTAAATGTGCAATTCCTTTTCCTTTTCGGAGGCTTTTAAAACTTTTCTCCGAGGACTTCGATTGGTCGATTCCAGTGATAATGGTTGCGCGAGGTCGGGGCGGAGAGAAGCCGTCATTAACAGCTCATACAATAGAATAATTCCATTACTTGGTTTGAGTGGGGAAAAGTGAAGGAAAGATCGTGAAATTAATCTCTGGTTTGCTTTTACTGTATCCCTATTTTATATTTGATTTTAAGTAATATTTAAAGCGATCTCCTTCAATTACCGTAATCTTTTCCTTGCCTCTCAATTAATTAGCTTTCGAATTACTGTTGGAATGTAACGTTAGGCCCAATTGGCCGTTTCCTTTTTCCTGGCCACGCCCATTTCCTTTTATGTCCAAATCACCCCTTTGCAGTCAATATGAGAAGTGAAGTAGAATTGTATGGGGCGGTCCTAAATTTGTGTCGATATCCGTTTGCCGGTTATTACACAGTTTAATTGTGATGGATTTACATTTTGTGTTTGGTTCACATCTTTTTTGTCATTTATATTATTATCTTTGATTAAAAAAAATATTTTAGGAAATGTCGGATTCCCTCAAAGAGAGCCCCATTCCAAGCAAAAGCCCTAGTCCAATGGCCAGTCCCAGACTCGAGAACAATTTATTTTCAGTGGCAAACCTTTTGGGCGACAAGAAGTAAGTGTAATTTCTTTCTTTCTATTATAATACACTCATTTCCATGGTAAGGCTTATTAAAAGATTTTGTGCCGCAGGCAAAAAGGCGGCTACGGATCGGATTTGAAGGCTTTTCCGATAATTTAAACCTACCTTCAACTAATCCGCCGCCCTTTTTAGAGATCCTGAGGACAGTGAGAAGATGAAGAACAACATGATCGACCAGTTGAACGAGTACTTCAAGAAGGTCCCTGCTCAGAACCTGGAGTTCAATCCCTTCCTTCTCTGGGGCCAATTGGGAGCGAGGATGTTCAATTCTGGTAAGCATAATTAAAGTAGCAATTAGTCGATGAAAAAAAAAGAAACTAATCAAAAACGTCTTTTGTTGGTCTTCTTTTTTGGATCTATTAGTAAACGTTATGGTAATATCCAAAACAAAGCGATGCGCAAGAAAGGGATGCGCCGATCTCCTTTTGTCCTGTTAATAAACTCATTGGGCCGAGCAAATCGGGGACAAAGGATTCCTGGGGACAGCTGTTATTCAATCTGTTCAAAGGATCCGAAGCCGCCGTAATAGAACAGGTAGATCGTATCTTGTTAATCTTGTTGGATCAACTAATTAGGGGGCTCGGTGGGATGTCCAGGAAGAGTTTGGGGATTTACTTTGAAGTTGACTGCGGGTTTAGCTCACATTTACATTACTTTAACAATGATATCAAAATCTTGCCGTTTTCTTTATCAATTTCCGCAAATTAATGTGAACTTGTGAATTGGGACCTCTCTTGGCAAAGATCCTTGCTGTAAGGCGATTTAATTTCGAGAAATCTCTTTCCCAATATTCACATTGATAAGCCGGCTCGCAATCAAAGAAATGGATTCTTCCACACCAAATGTAACCCGCTTTGTCAGCCACGGTCATCATGAGATAAAAACAAACACCCTGAGGGCAGAAGGAAAAGGGCTTAAGTGCATTCAAACCTTTTACAGTAGACAATTTACTTAGACCGAATTAATTCCGCCTTTCAATGCCTGCTTTGGCCATTGTTTTCGTAATGGATATTGCCCAATAGACTCAGAGAAATTGGCCTTTCCCTCCACCGAATAAATGATTAACTTGTTCTAATTAAGTGCTAATTAGTTAATTAAAACGCCTTCCAATTCAAACACCGACCACGATCGGAATTCCCGGGATACGGTAGGGAAAGCAACAATGCATAATTAGCAGGTCCTTTAAGAGCGGCGCGCAATAAGTTTGGCGCTCTTTAAACCCATCATCAGAGAATGGCCCGATCTCTTTCATTAGAATAGGTGTCGTATAATAATGTCAAGTGTGTCTCCGATTTCAAAGATTCGGACAAAACGTCTTATGAATAATTATCCCCGATCTTCTTGCAGGTGGACTGGCCCCCAATCTATTAGAAGAATCCAAACGACTTGGGCATCTCAATTCCCTGGCCTTTGCCCATCTAAACAATGCCTCTGGCTCTTCTTCTGGCACCAGTGATCCGGGAAAATTGAGTCGGGAATCTTCGAATGCATCTCCAATTCATTCAGATCACAGTTCCGAACAGAATGATGAAGATGAAAGACATGGTCATTTGAATGGCATCAGGAAAAAGAAAACTCGAACGGTCTTCTCCAGAAGTCAGGTCTCCCAACTGGAGATGACATTTAATCAACACAAGTATTTGAATACTCCGCAAAGAAGCAGTTTGGCAGCTCAGCTGGGATTAACAGATGTCCAGGTGAAGATCTGGTTCCAAAATCGTCGAAACAAATGGAAGAGGACCAATAATGGAGAAGATATCAATGCATCGGCGCAGAGACCCCAGAATGGAAACGCAGTTATGAGTCCGCTAAACAGTATTGGAAGCCGGGACGAGGCCATGAGATTGCTATTACAACAACAAAGCCCATTTGCCCAGAATCAGTGAGTTACTTCTATTATAAAGTAGGATAGAGATCAGAAGTCATGTTTGTTGAGAGGATGACAAATGTAAAAAAACAATTAATTAATAGAGATTAGGGAGCACGAGGATCCAATCTTACAGATGCATGCCAATTTGAGTAGAGTGACTTTGGAACCGGATTTATTTATTTTTCGTTTCACAATACAGAAATTAAGTGTAACTGCCCGAAATGGGATTGTAAGAGCATTACAGTTAAACCACATTCTAAGTAATATTATTTTAGATTCCTCAGTCAGCAAAGCCCCCTTTTATCAGCACTACCTTTCTTCAGTCAGCTTCGGAATCTGACGGTAGATTCAGAAGAAGGGAATCTAGATGTGGCTCGGTTTTTTGCTATACAAGCACAAAACTTTATGAATACAGCCTCAGGCAGTCAATCCAATGGGAACTCCAGCCCTGCCGAAGAATCAGCCGATCGAAAAGGGAAATGGAATGAGTAAAAAGATAGTACTACTTATCACATTAGATAGTAAAAAGTGGTACTCTTTCAATCCACATGTTATAAATTAAGTTCAGAGATCTTCCTTTAATAGTATTATTCTGTTTGTTCTTTATTTTAAAATTTTTTCTTATGTCATCAAAAATCTACTTTTGAGTGCATTTATATTGTAATTGTACTTCATTTTCTTTATGTAATTGTATGTTGTTCTTTAGAAGAGTAGCTAGACTTCCTGATTAATAAATTTTGTTCTCGTAGATCGCCTTATCGAATGCCTCATTAGGTGTCACTTATAATATATCTACAGTAATCTTCTAGAAAATACAGTAATCCGGTCGTTTTATTCAACCATTCCTGATATTCAACCATTTACTCAAAATAAAATTATTTTAATGCGGAATTGTTATGTTACAGTATGCCTGGAATAGACAACAAAGAAGAACTGGCTTTGGAAGGATTCGGATTCACGGGAATCTTAAGAAGCGGGAATTCTGTCATATGGAATATTCAAATTAGAAACACTGGGATTGTTATAGAGGAAATTCAACGGAGGTACTGTAATTTCACTAAACGCTGGTTGTAAACTGCGTGATTCAAATTACAGTACTCCCAATAGACCACCCTCAGACCGGAACCGGCTACAATGGACTATAAATATAAATTATGACAACACTATCTACAACTGAATAATTAGAAATTGATACCTAAAATTATGTTTCCTTTTCTCACAAACTGACTTCAGGAGGGAACCCATGAAATTGGTTATCCGTCAGCATCAGATCCTCGTAGATGGCATTGGTCGCTTGTACACATTCGGAGTCATCTACGGGAGGCTTATTTTCTGAAAACGGATATTTAGATAAGACTACAAAAACATAATTTTAATAAAGGAAGAAACTCACTCTCTCCATTCTTAATCAGATCCATAATGTCATCAAAATCGGTATGATTTCCATTAGTCTCAAAGTCATAGAGACACATTTCGTTGAGTTGTTGGAAATCTTCTGAACTCTCCACATACTCGTTGAACGGGTTGTTCATCTCTCTTTCCTGCATATCAATCTGTTCCAGCTGCTGACAAAGTGTTCGTCTTTTCTCGGCCAATTTCATCAGATACGACTCCTTTTCGTAGTTGTAATTATCTTCCGGAGGAGGCTGAGATCTTGGTGGATGGATTACTGGCGGATGATTAACCTGAACCTCATTAGGAGGGACGTATTCATAATTATTGTAGATAATTACTGGTTGATTAGAATAGGTCACATCTGGAGTTGGGACCGAGAACTGGTTGGAGTGATAGACTTTGATTTCTTCCGGATGATAAACCGAGTTGGAGACATTGCAATAGATGGGATGATATTCTGGGGCTGCCATTTGATTCGAATAGGATTCTTCAGGCGTCACCACTTCAGCAGCTTCCTCAGACTCTTTCTTTTCTTCATTTTCAGAATCAGCATTTCCATTGTCGCTTATCACAGTCTGGAATATGTCTTCCATAACAGCCGCAAAGTTCTTGTCCTTGTTGGTGCTCTTCTTGATAATTGTTTTGGCTTTCTTTGGCTTTGTTACTTTAGGTTTCTTTTTCTTCTCACTCTCTTTGGCAATATCATCTTCGGATTCATCGATTACAACAACTTCAGCATTCTTTTCGGGTGTTTGTTTGACTTCTTTTGGTCTTACATCAACTCGAATTATCCCTTTGGTATCCTTCATCCGATCACATTGGAATTTGTGGATCAGTTGGACGATTAGAAGGGCGGTTTTTCGATTGGTCTTCAATAATCTGACAACATCTTCTACGGCTTGAGCGATGTGAATTTCCTCTTGAATTTCGAATTCTTTTTGCGTCAATTTCCGTTGATTTAATGAGATTTTCTGAAAGAAACAGCATGTTCTATGTATTAGAGTAGTTTTATCCCTTGAATTTCAAAAGAAAAACCACAGATTCTTCTTTCTTGAGTTGAATCGGAAGCAATCAAAGTTTATAGTTTTATATAAATCTCTTTCTTTTATCCCACGTTTTTTTTTTATTTCCGAGACCCGCGACGAAAGTCTGTATTCATGTTTATTCTTACTTGTTCGATGGTTTGGAGATTCTTGAGATTTGCACTTTGCTGCAGGTGTTGTTTTTCATTCTCTTGGAGGGATTCGATCGGGTCGACCTTCTGGAAACAACTGTTTTACACAAAAAGTTAACAAACCGAGCATTTCTTTGCAGTTTCCAGTAGTTTTTGTTGACAATAAAGCGTCTTCTGCGAGTGCTGAAGCGCTTGGACAAGGTCCTGGATCTTTTTCTGCTGCAGAGCAATCAATTTTTCGTGCTGACCCAGCATCTGGGCGGTCACTCTGCAAAAAACATTTGGTCTTAGACCGCAAAAAAGACGGGTAATATAAATTAATCAATGAGATCGCTGCTTACAAAGGTTTGTCACTCAGGTCTTGTGCCTGAGGCAATGTTTTGGTAACGTTCTTTAGCTCGTCGACGGTGCATTTGGCTTCAGTTAATTTGAGTTCATCCTCGCAAGATCCACATTCGGGACGGGACACTGTAGCATGCACATATTGGGTAGTATTCAGATCAGAACATTCGAGAGTGAACTAAAAGCAATCAAAATGAAAACCCAAATTGTAGTTACTAATTTTATAAGCCACATCCGATCTAATGTATAATTTTCTGCACTCTTCTCTTGCAATTGAATGATGGATTTGTAATCAATAACTGTATTGACCGGAAGCATTAAGCGAGAGAACAGCCCTTTCCCTGAGGCCAGAGGCGATCAATTACAAAGCCAATGACCTACTGGAAAGATTAAAGGCCAGTTGTTTGTTGAAAATAACCATGGAGAAGATGGGTGGCATCTTATCCATGAGCGTCATCCCATCAACAAACCCCCGTTTCCCTGTTTTTTCTTTTACCTCACGGATGCCATCAAGGTCATTTCCGGTGCTATTTCCAGGCTGCCCGACTCAAGACAACAGGTGTGGATTGGAATTCTTTGAGAGGGAAGGGAAAGGAGAAGATATTTATCAAATTCCTAACACAAAAAAAAAGAAAAGTAAAAACTAATAATCCGATTACCGTATAAATAGAGGTAAAGATAAGCGGGAATAATTTAAATCGACAAAGAAAGTTTATTACACCTTATCTTATACTTTAACACTCACCTGCCCTCCCGATCCCATCTGAGCATAGCTGAATGTGGCCCCATTATTACTCGGTGGAGGCAATTTGATGACACTATGGAGCATCTGTGGCCCATTGGACTTGTTGCTCAGAAGAAAAGTCTTGGTTGTAGATGAAGCCGAACAGCTGCATGCTGAACATGAACTGGTTTTTTGTTTGTTCTCAATCTGCTTCTGATTCTGCATCAAATAATCAGAGATGGCCACATCGAATTTGTTGGTCTTCTCTTTAATTTTGGTAGTAGCCGGGACCTCCTTGACTTCCTCGATGGCATTATTTTCCTCTTCATTTATCGCATCCATAAGTATCCCAATTATATCTAATTGATCTTCGATTGGTTGAAGCCGACGAAATAGGTCAGCTTTAGTCCCAGAGATGGCAAAGTTGTGTTTCCGGCAGATTACTTTAAGATCTTCTACTGTTAACTCTGCCAATGGGAGCTTGAAGTCATCCGAATTGTCGTCACTTTTGATCTTGCGGTTCTGAAGAAATTTTTTGCGCAATTCTTTTATAACATACCTTCAATCTTCGTTTTGTAATCGCCGAAACAACAGATTTTGCTTGAGGCTTTGTTGGAAGGCTCTCCCCCTTAGGCTCCACTTTCTTGACCTTTTTCTTGGTCACTGGGTTCGATTCTTTCTTTTTTTTCGGTGATGGTTCAGAATTGGAGATGGTATTTTCTGGGTGATTATGGTCAAATGGAGATGTTGCCTTGATTACATTCATATCCGATGGTTCCGTGATTACGGCATGTATACTGTAATGGGATGGAGGATGAGAAGAATAGGGTCTCTTTAATGTAGAAGTTTCGTTAAAAGATGGACTGGAATAGAAGTGAGGATCGTTGGCGAAGGACTTTTCAGACCAAGAACAGTCCACCGGTTCAAAGGTTGAGGTAAAGTTGCAGAAGTCGTTGGACTGTAAAGGATAACATTACATAAGGTTATAAACGGCAACATAAATTACAAAAGGTCCGCTTACATGTTGAATGCAGTGGTCCAAAGGTGAAGCACTTCCACTAGATGGACCCACTGAACTTGGAGTGGACGTGGAGCCTTGAACACTGTACTGGGGATGACTGTTGATATAAGTCTGATCAAATTGAGTGGAAGATCGTCGCCGGAAATGCTTTTCTTCCATTTCCGAAGAGAAGGAGTCGGCCAGAAGATCACTCATGGTGGAGTCCACCGAGCTGAGCGAGGTCTGAGTCCAGGCTGGATCAACCGCCATCTCTTTTCCATGCACTTGCCCTCAGGGAATATTCAAAAAGGCCTGCCCAGAGATGCCGCAGCGTACAAGCCCGGAAGGCAGCTGGCCCCGAAAAAACTCAAGGACGCGAAAAAATCAGGTTGGCCCAAGCAGATCAAAAGTCTCTCGAAAGAATCCGAAAAAAAACGAAAAAAGAGATCCTCCACTCCGTTCTTGTTTGAGGCCTGAAGCGAGAAAAAGTTGAAAGCCTGAGGTGCTGGGACTCGGCCTAGTCAAATCAACGCTTTTTTATGTTACAACGGCAAAAAACGACAAATCGAAATCAACAAAACGTCGGGGGATTTGCAGAGATATAAGAAATCGAGAAGATGAGTAATGAAAGATGGCAAATATTATATGTTTATGGATATAATTTACAAATGGAAATTAGTGTAAGCAGTGATTACATTCTCTGCAAAGGAATTTACATTCTCTGCAAAGGATATGTAAATATGACTGGAAATAGTAATCATATCAGTTTAACAAATAAAGTAATAAATAAAGGATCTAAAGAGATAAATAAATTCTTCACGAAATAAATAAGGGACCATCCAAATCAAAATAAAAAAGCTCAAGTTGTTAATTAAGATCCATCAATCAGCAGGCAAAAGATTGGCGAAGTGAATAAAAAAAGAAGGCCCCTTTCCATTGATCCATCGAAAATAGCCCGGCCCCTTTTTCGGTCGAGAAATGGTCTAGGGAATCAAGAATGGCCAGGGAATCAAGACATTTGGAATCGATTATCAGCGCAGAACGAGTTGCAGATATCCTGAAGAAAAGGGGGAATGTAATTAGTTCCGAAAACAAACACAAGACTTGTCAAGGGCCGCGTTGAGAGGTCCCTTGCAAGAGTTGCGAGGAAGGAATCGACAATGTGCAATAAGTGCTTTAGCAAATCTTCGCAAAGGTCAACTGATCCGAAATCCCCGACCAACGTTATCAGTACGAGAAGATCCAGAAAGACCAAAATACAAATTTGTGCAAAACTCAACAGCAAAATAAGTAAAAAATAACGTTGGGGATACTGTAACGGAAGTGACAAATTCAAATATGCATATATGAGCCCATACTCTCAGCAGACGGGAAAAGTAATATGTATCAAAAAAATAAAGCAAAAGAACATGAACTTCCGTTCCGCAGCCCCATCATATCACACATCTGGCCCTCCTCACCAGATGGACAATCAAGTTCATGTCGAGCCGAGAAAACATAAAACGAATAAAAAACAACACGGATCCGGAAAGCGGGTCCATCGGGCGGATCGGGCCGCACTGTGTGACGACAGCCGCGTCCAACCATGCATGGCGGACAGGCGGCCCAATCAAGGAAGAACACTTGCCTTCAACGTCAAAAGCTGTTGTTTACTCTCTTCCTGGCCGGGGAATGTCCCCAGATTACCTTCACCCACCCCCACCCACCCCCTCGGGTCATATTTCTTCTGCGTTTGTGTAATATCAGGTATTCCGAAAAAAATGAATCATTCCAAGCACCTATGACATGATCTGATCAGATTAGAAAAAAGAAGCGAATAAAATAAAAGAAGGCCATGGTTCTCTTTATTTTCAAAGTAACGACTTCTCGATTACAGTAATAAAATTTTAGTGAAAACTGAAACTCTCACAGCAGATATTGGATCAAAGAAACTAGGATGCCGTCAATCTTAATCCAAGATTAAAATGTGAAGAAAGGCTTGTCTAAAGTCTTCCCCGGCCATGTGACTCCCTCATGGCCAGGCGTCTTGTTTATCGCAGAGAACAGTAAGAAAGTGATCAGACGGGAAATATATATCCATCCTGAAACTTGGGAAGATGACAAACAAAAAACATTCAACAATTGGTTTGGCAAAAAAATCTGCTAAAAGCGCTCTAATGTATTTTTAAATTGACCAAAGAGTTATTGAATGCAATAATTACTGTAGAACTTGAATGCCGCTCTACAAAGCTCTAGGTTTAAGCTTATCACAAAATTGGTCGTGGAAGAAATAAATGGAAAACGAACGATAGTAAACTATCTCTGAAAACACCCATTTTCTTTAATATTTAAGTTATTTTTGACAATTAAATAAACGTTCTATACAAAAATCGAGAGATCCTAAACTTATTTACTTGCATATAAATTTGGGGAGCGCCGGAAATAACCTTTACTTATAAATAAGTAAATTACTTATATTATATTTACGTTTATCTCCTTATAAAAACATCTGGTAAACACATTAAAAAAATTAACTTATACAAGTAAATCCTAGTTCTCTGCGTATTTTAAGAAAAATTTATTCCTTCAATTTTTCATCCAATGTGCCAAGTTCATTAAAAATTGATTACTGTGCGATGGTGCTCTACGCATATTTTTTATATCATAAAATTGAAAAGTAATCATTAGTGTCTTACAATAGAATGCTCGTCCATTGTTACCTAAAGACTTTCCGAAATCCCTCAAAATCCATTTTAGTCCAGGGTGGTTTCCTTTTTTCCGTCTCGATCTCGGTTCGCTTAGATGAAGAAGGGATGAGACGGTCATTTCATTCTCCCGTTGGACTCGTTGTAATAAATGTTTGAACTTGTTGCTCGGGCCAGTCTAAACAGTTATTGACCCTCTTTACAGCCACGGCTAAGAGTTTACAATATGTGGCCGAATCGGCCGACTAATTTCCCACCTTTGTGCATAATCTTTCTGATTCGCACAACTCTTATTTCTTGTACAATTTTATGCGAAATAGGTGATAAATGTGAAGAGTGCTCTCTAATTAAACTCGGAGATCATTGTTCCTATCCCACAGATACTACGCAATTATTATATTGCGATCATAAGACAAAGTAAGTCTTTTTTTTGAATTATTTTTGAAAATTTAAATTTTTAATGACAACAATTACAGAAGGATCGATATCCATGAACATGCCCATTTACTATGCAATCAGTCGTATTTATGGAATAGCGTTGACTGCCAAGTAGATGAAACGCTTATTCACAATGAATGCAGGAAAATCCATTATAGATATAAACGACAAGGAATCTCCGGATCAGGGAGAGTCGGGGATTTCTGTTCGTTTAACACTGACTGTCTTACTGTAAGTGATAATTTACCGTTACTAAAATTGTTTTTATGATGAAATTAAAATTTACAGGGAATGTTTTGCTCAACCGGCACTTGCACTTGTCTCAGTAATTTTGTGGCCATTCAAGGATATTGTTATTTAAGTATGTTATCCTTTACAATACTTAACTTAGTTTAGAAAAGAACCCTGGAGAATCTGGATGTCATTATCCAGAACAATGTAGTGCTGTTTGGCCTGAAAGTCGATGTGAAAAGAATAGATGCGAATGTCCAGAAGATGTGAATGGGATCCATTATGTGATGTCAAAGACCCGAGATGGTGTAGTTTGTATTTTAAACTCTGGAGAAGATGGAGATCCAGTTCCCAAATGTCCCCTTCCTGAATATGATGACGATCTCCTGACTATGCCAGTCTCTCAATTACGTAATGCAGCTATGACAGATCCGGATGACCAAGAAGTGCAGATGGGAGAACACATTAATCCTCTGCAGTTCTGCACTTCTTCTTCTACTGATTACACAAATTTTATGGCCAATGGTGGAGGGGCTTGCGTGTATGGGCAAGAGCCATTCAACAGTGGAAATGGTATCTTTATCGGGGATGTTTATGATTGCGTGACAGCTCCTTTGGCCATGAGCAGTGTGAAGGGAGCAATGGAAGGAGTTTATGACATCCATCCTTCAGCTGATGGTATCTGCTGTCCGAATAGAGGTGGGAATACGGTGTGCGGTCATGTTGTTTGTCCTCTTGTTGTCTTAAACTTATGAAAGATTCTTCACCCTCTCAATTACCGTAAAGTGCAAATAATGCGCAGTCACGAAAATAGAGAACGTTTCAAATGAAATGGAAATCTAGACCGAGCATCTTGTAATATGGAGTCTGAGTACAAAATAAAAATCAAATAATGATAATCAACTTGCGATTACAGCCTTCACATGCATTCAACCAAAAAGAGAAGCCGATGGTGGAGCTGCAGCGCCCGCTGGAGTCAGACCTCGATGGTGGTATAACGCAGTGACTGGGATGTGTGAACAGTTCATGTGGGATCCTTGGGATGAAACCGAAATGCAAAGTCCCAACAATTTTAAGACAAGAGAACATTGCGAAAGTTATTGCAGAGACAGTAAGTAATAATAAAAATTAAAATAATTATAAAAAGCCTGCAAAAGGGGTCCTCCTCAATATCGAGCTGGCACAAGTCAAAATGATGATGAACCAGTCTCCAACTGCCAAACAGCCTCTTCTTGTGCAAATAACTACGAATGCACTCCGGTTGGATCAATGCAATTATGCTGTCCAACAGTCACATCCATCTGTTCTGTAGCCGGCGGAAGACCTCAAGATCATTCCAGATCTACTCCATATGACAATGGAATCTCTATGAAAAGGACTTTCACCATGACTTACAGTTCGTCCAGTCGTTATTACTATGATCCGGAACAAGGTCGATGCACTGCTTTCATTTATAATGGAGCACTTGGAAACTTTAACAACTTTAAATCATCAGCTGAATGTGAATTGTTCTGTGCTAAACTGCAATGCACGTACGGAACCCCGTTGAAGATTGGGAATAACAATCAGAGATGTCAGACAAACACTGATTGTCCAAGTACCCATGAATGTGAAAGCGATCATAACGTCTGTTGCCCTCGACCACGTGAGTTCTTTATAAAAAGACTGATTATTCAATTCTGATATGATTTTAGAGGCTATCTGTTCTCAACCATTGCGATTAGGAGACTGCAAACAAAGTGTAAGGCGGTATTGGTATAACGCGGTGACTCGAGCTTGTGAGATCTTTGACTACACTGGCTGTCAAGGGAATGACAACAACTTTGAGACGTTGCTCGAGTGTCAGAATACTTGTGAGAACATCATCCCAGAACCGCAATGCCCTCAGGGCGATGCCTACAAAGATTATCAAGGGAATTACTATGTTTGTTCCAATTCTGGTAATGGGAATGTTTGTCCAGTCAACTACGAATGTTACTTTGATGGATATGTTTGGGGATGCTGTCCAACTAAAGGTAAAAACTATAAAGTGATGGTAAGGTTTTGGTATGCCGTCCCACTTTTTTAGCTACCTGTTGCAAAGGTCGCAAAAGATCTTCCTAAGCGCGAACTAACTACTGAGACCAAGCCTGAACTAAACCAAGCCTCAGCCTAAACTTTAGTGCTCTAACAATAAACAACACAAACTTATAAACTAATGCTGTACTTCGGTACTGGCCTAGCGTACCAAAGTACAGCCAAAGTAATTATCATAACATGACTAAATCGTTTAGCGTATACATGTAGTCTGAGTGCGAATAAGGGAGTGACTTGTGGATCCGGATCATCCTATCGATACTTTTACAACAGCCAAACTCAAGAATGCGAGAGTTTCCAATACAATGGATGTGATGGAAACTCCAACAACTTTGCTACTCGGGATGATTGTGAAAGCTATTGTGGAGTTGGAGGATGCCCGAATGGAGGTACCCCGGAAAGAAATGAATTTGGACAGTTGATGGTGTGCTCTTCCACCAATTCTTGTCCATCTACTCATGAATGCACATCTGTGACGTCAGGAAGTTCAATTGTGAACCGTTGTTGTCCCACTAGAGGTGGGTATACGAAATGATTTGTCATATAATTACTATGTAACCACAACAGTATTTCTATTATATATAAAAAACAAAAGAAAACTGAGAAAAGTGTTTTCGTTGGGAACTCTTAAAAAGTTGTCAACTTTAAGTTGAAATTTTAAGTTAAAATTTTCGTGTTTCAGCTTACATCTGTTCCCTTCCTCCGCAACAAGGATCGTCTTGCAGTTCATCAGCTGCGGCCCGATATTATTTTAATATCGTAACAAAAGAATGCACTCAATTTACTTACAATGGATGCAGTGGCAATCTCAACAACTTTGCTACCATGGAAAGATGTAACAATTTTTGTTTATCTGCCGCGTGTTCGCCTGGAGATGTAGCTTATGTGAATCCGAATACAAATCTTCCGTACGAGTGCAATGCCGCTTTAAGTAACAGTTGTCCCAATAATTTTGTTTGCACTTACGATCCCTTATCCACGAATAGCGTTTGTTGTGGTGCTACAAGTATGGGTAAGTATTGAATCTTTTTGTGTGGTATTTCGGCTAATTTTAGAGGTTTGCCCTGAAGGCGAGAAAGCATACGTGAATGCAGCAGATATGAGCGTCAGAGAATGCTTGATCAATGTCGATGGAAGTTGTCCATCCAATTATTTATGTCGATTTAATGCTGGGAAAAATCGATATTATTGTTGTGCTTCTATTTCCGGAGGTATGTCTATTTTGTATTGATTAATATTCGGGGGTTGAAAAATGTTTACCCTTAAACAAAAAAGTGTGGCGAAGTGGGAAAAAAGTTTGGCCAGGTAGAAAAAATGTGACCAATGGCAAAAAGATTTTCCAAGTGGGAAAAATTTTGTCCATGTGGAAAAAAGTTTGGCCAAAGACAGGAAAGGGTGAGCAAGGGTAAAAAATTTGCCCAAGTGCAAGAAAGGGTTGCCAAATTAGAAAATTGTGGCCAAAGGAAAAAAAACTTGCCCAAGTGGAAAATTTTTTTCTTCAAGTTGATAAAATTTTAAATATTTGGCCATGCTTTTTTATTTTGCCTGCTTGGATAAAAATTTTTTCTACTTGGGCAATTTGTTTGTCCTTGGGCACAATTTTTCCCATTTGGCAGCCCTTTGTTAAACTTGGCCAAACTTTTTTCCCGCATGGGAAAAATTTTCCCTACTTGGGTAAATTATTTGCCCTTGGTCACACCTTTTCCCACCTGGCCAAACTTGTTCCCACCTTGCCACAATTTTTCCAACTTGGCCAAGCTTTTTTGTTTGAGGGTAGACTTTTTTGAGGGTAGATTCTCCGGGAATCTTAATTAATATTCTAATATTCCCAGATCTTTGTCCCGTCGGCAAAGCACTTTATCGAGATCCTTCGTCTAAGAGTGCCGTTCGTTGTACGATTAGTAGTAGTAGTCAATGTCCCACTGGCTTTTCATGTCAATCAGACATTCCTGGCGCTTTCCAAGGGCATTGTTGTTCTGCCAGTTATCTCTGTCCAAATAAGGCCGACTTTTTCATCGAAGAAAGCTCACAGATGCCGCGATCATGCACGGTCGGAGCATTTATTACTTGTCCCAATGGATATACATGTCAAAGTACTCAATCAGAGTTTACAACCGGTCATTGTTGCAAAGGAGATATTATTTCTGTGTCCGGTAAGTAATGGTTTCATTTTTTACAATTTATCCTCAGATGGATGCCCACCAAATGAATACGTGTTTATGAAGGATGGCCAGATAGCGACTTGCGACCCTTTTAATCCTCCCAATGCTCCTTGTCCATCTGGTTATTCATGCCAATGGTCTTTATCCAACCAGAGATACCAATGTTGTGGTGCTACGGCAATTACAACTCCCAAGTCTATGGCCGCAATGGGGTGTCCGAATAGTCAAGTTGCCTTCAGAGATCCTTTGACCAGTTCTCCGAAGATCTGTACGGCTGCTGCTCAGAATTGTCCAGTCGGTTACTTCTGTCAGTTTTCTACGACTAACAACCAATTCCAATGTTGTGGAATGGATGGGGGATGCCCGAATGATCAGGTTGCTTTTATTGGAATCAGTGGGGAACCTCAGACTTGTGCCATTGGCCAAAGCACGTGTCCCAATGGATTCTCTTGCCAACGAACTATTAGCGGGCAACAGATTTGTTGTACTACGGGAATCCCGAGTGAGTAATCAAATTCATTTTTCTATAGCAAATCATCTTTAGCGTGTGGTGATAATCAAGTTAACGTGGATGGAGTCTGTCTTAATAAGGCTTTGTTGGGAGACACTTGCGTCTCTCCTCTTCAATGTCCCGAGATGTCGACTTGCGAAGAAAGTAAATGTGTTTGCCAATCTGGGTACGAAGAGATTGATTCAGTTTGTGTGAAAGCTTGTGAAGAAGATGAACTAAGAATCAAAGGAGTCTGTTTGAAGAGGGTTCGAATCGGCGAAGGATGTGAAGATTCGCAGCAATGCCAGGGGGGGTCAAGTTGTGTGGATAACACTTGCATATGTCCTGAAGGAATGGAGGAAAGTGATGGAGTTTGTATTAAAAAGATGAAACGTCCAAAGAACAGTATGGAGAGTAGTGAAGCACCGGGTTTCTGTCCTAGCCGTGATCAAGAGCCTTATCTTGAGGCTCGAACAAAAAAGTTACGGTTCTGTTCTCCTTCGAAGAAAGGGGCTTGTCCTCGAGCTTACACTTGCCAATTCTCCCCTGCATTGAAAAAGAATATTTGTTGTGGAAGGAGTCGACGGGGAGCTGTGATTAGTGGCGGTGTTCCTGAAATTGTTCAGACATCTGTGAGCATCCGACCAACAGGGAATGAGGGAGGCGGTAAGGGTCATAATTAAATGAGTACTGTTTATTTTCAGGAGTAGGTCCAATTGCCCCTCTCTCGGTCAGCACCAATGAAGTCTGTGAACAAGGAGAGCCTTACATGCTAGGGGGAATCCCTCAGACTTGTACTTCTTCTGTTTGTCCACAGAAATACAAGTGTATCTTTTCAAAACGGGCCAAGAATTATTTCTGTTGTTCGAAAGATAATGTTGTTGTTCAAGGAGCTCATGGATGCCCTAGTGGTACGGCCTTACTGTTCCCGTCAACAGGAACACCTGTTCAATGTAGCCCTGAGGGTAACAACTCTTGTCCTAGCGGCTTTGAATGTCTGAAAAATGTGAATTCCGGTGCTTATCAATGCTGTTCTGCTGAGGCTCAGACTTTCAAGAAGTATAAGAAGAAACGTGAGTAGTGATATTATGTGTTTATGGCACTAATGAATGAGACCTCCGAATTGGTTGATGTGATTGCTTGCAGATTGTCCATCCAACCAAGTACAAGTTCGTCGAGTCATCAAGGGCCGTGTCGTGAAGCGCTGCGAGTCCAGATGTCCGCCCAAACAAGTGCCCGTGCGGGGCATTTGTCGCGATCTCAACCGACAAAAACAGCTAGCCGAGAAGGAAATGGCATGATGATGTTGGACACACTCTCTCGAGTACGGGCCTTGCTTTGATATTGCACTTGTTAACTGACCTCAGTCTTTCTGTTCTTGTTTGGAATAAATTATGTAAATCGTATGGGTCGACTCGTAATTGAATGTAAACATTTGCAAACCAAATACCGTCCGTCGTCCGAACTGTGATGGCCGCTAATTAGGTTAATCAAAAAAGAAATCCGGACGGTCAAAAAAGAGGAATTTACGGCGGCTTTTATCAAGTTTTGGCGATGTTCTCGACGCCTTCCGCAAGTCCCATTATGTGAAGGGGAAGAGAAGCAAGGCCAAGGAGGTTCTCCACAAAAGTCGTTTTTTTCAGAAGGCCGTGCTCCGTGGCCGGAAGTGCTTAGACTTCAGGTCGGACACACAGAATCTATTGGATTCTGTGCGGGATGCACTTTGATTGTTGCGACAATGTATCCAAAGTAGATTTAGTCATTTGGTTGACTCCCCGACCTTTTCGCTCCTACTTACGCCGAGAAAAAGCGTTTTTAGGGCCCGCGATGCATCGGCCGCTCTCAAATTAATCCACAAACACCGGGGTTTAGATTACTCCGTTCATGTTACCGTAATCCGCTCGCTCTCTTCTCGGCTTTCGCCGACTGGAACAGTGCGATTGACGTCCGCGCCTTTCCCCCTCTTCTAGCAGATCCCGCCTGAATTCCGGGCACGATGACAGGTGAGGTGCCGGTCCCCCGCCGCCTTCCCTCCAGATGCGTGTTGTTTGGGGGTTGTTTTTGGGTTTTGCTTGATTTGCATCGATTGTCGATTTCATGTCTTTCGCTCAATTTCATCCTTTTTTTACTCTAGCGTTGCGCCAAGGAGGAGAAGCCGGACCCTTTGCCAACTTTAAATTGGGTTTTGGAATTAATTTGGCGTCTCCGTGGCTCAGGAATCGCTGAGCCGAGGGAGGAGGAGAAGGTCCCAGGTTGGAGCCGAATTGGAGTCAGTGGGGCCGAAAAAAAGAAGTTACCGATTATCAGAGTACTTTTCCAGAACAACGACTTTGTGTCTGTCGTTGAGGACAATGCGATGACTCCATGCGGAAATGTTCGCACCTTCTCGAACCCGAGTTGGAGACGAAGAGGCTCATCCGTCGGCCTCAGGAGTTTTTTCGTTGAAGGGTGCCGAGATTCTGAATACAATTTTGTTTTTGAAACAACGTTAAATTGGAATGAAACTACGGGGCCGGAACTCTTTCCCGCTGCAAGGGAGAAGAAGTAAACGAAGGCCCAAGGCGACAGGCCGAGAAGAACGGTGGGACGACGCCTTTGGTCAACTTTCTTATAAAAAATTTGCTGGTCGGAAGTCTCAATTAATTGTGTTGATTCTTCGGCGGGAAGGGATAACATGCCCTCAGGAAATGCTTTTTTTGGCGGGATTCGAATCGGTCCAATGTCAGTTCCCATTTTGAATTCGGAAGCCGAGACTCCTAATAAAACTTGTTTCCCGCACGTGTTTTTAAGGAAGAGAATCGAGTAATAGACACACTTGGAGACGTCTGTGGGCTCTGTTAACGGTCGGATTTAGGCCTAAGGAGGCTTGTCGTCCGGGCCGGCTAATCATTCGACGGGTCAACGACTCCCTCGAGGCCGCTTCTCCCCTTGCCCTCAAAATCTTGGTTAATCATCCCAATCCCGGTTCGTGCGCGGTCTTTTCGTCGTTCTGATATCTTCTTTGTTTTTGTCTTTCATTTTTGATTCGCTTTCCGACATTTGCCGATATGAATTTTTATGATGCGTTGCAAAATTTATAACTCGACTGACAAGGGAATCCAAATAAAAAGTGGAGAGAACGTCTGAAAAACGAAATGAATCGGCTTCGGCTTCATTGAGATTTGCCCCGAGTTCTCCGAGGAAACCGCGTCATGGTTGGCTCCCAAAATAGTCGTGTATACCAGGGTAGCCGAGTCCTTGGCAGTTCCCCAAATGTTTTAGTCACGTTCGAGCCATCAATTACTTGAAGGGTCTGCCCGCTACCTGCAACTAATCATCCTTATTAAACTTGACATCTGTTTTTTTCCCCCACCGGGCTTGCTCTCGTTTTTTTCCGCCTTTTCGTGGCCTGGAGGCATTCAGAGTTTGGCCTGGTTTCAAACTTTTATTCTGAATTACGCGCGCATTATTCATCAAGAGTGGGAATGCAGATTCATTGTGTTAATGAGGCCAAAATGAGAATCGGGAGATCGTACCGTGGGTCTCATTCCTCCATCAGCTCACAAGATGTTGTCTGTGTGATCTTTTTGTCCCGCGATTTAATTAGTTACTGATGATTTGTGATTACGCATGTATTCATTTCATCCTCCTTTAAAGGGAGCCAGCTCCATCGGGACTCACTCTCAAATCATGCTCAGGATGAGATAGGCTTTTCCTTCACTATGGTGGCGCTGCAGACGGTAAGCAAAAATCTGAGCGAAGAGGCGCTCCAATTGGGGATTGAGGATGTGCTGGTCTTCCTGGGTCTCGAGATGTTGGGGACCCTAGCCATCATCGGGAACTTGTGTCTCATCCTGGTGCTGCTCAAAAACAAATACCTCCAAAGAGCCAGGTGAGTTTTTCAATAATAAAAATTTATATTTAATTTACAATAAAATGATATAATTATTAGCAAATTTATTTAATTGAATTCTCTTTTCAGCTTCATCCTGATGCTAAGCTTGGCCATCGCCGATGTTGTGCACGGGTTTGTAACGACCTGTTTCTTCTACCCTCCTATCATCCTCAAATACAATTACGTTCCAGATGTCGGCGTGCGGGCTTTCAATGTCTTCGATTGGACGGCATGGAGTATCACGTTAACGTATGTCTTCCAGCACCTTACTCATCAGCCAATTGCAGACACATGTCAGGTATTTGTTTGGATCGTCTGATTGCCATAATGTTGTACGGAAGATATAATCTGATTGTCACTGTGAAACGGGTCCGTTGTTTTACAATTTTCTGTTGGACCACCTTCACCTCCATCAACGTGTTGTATATTCTGATGCGGGTCTGCTGTCTGATCACTCCTTTGCGCAATAATCACTTTTATACGTTTGGTTACGGAGAGTTTGAGGATGAAAGTAGGTTAAAAATAATTCAGAATCCCTCTAATGGCTTAATATTTATAAAAAAAGTCAGAGAAAAAAGTATTTTTAACAGATGGACTTAAAGAGACCCAATTATATAGGACCAATATTTAGATGCCAAACAAGCAAGTATTTTTGGTCCGATGAACCTGTTTACATTTACATACTCTCCTCTAGAGTTGACCACGATTGCCATCTTGTCGATCAGTAATCCCATAACTCTGGTTCAGCTATACCGTCGACACAAAAGGAAGGTTGCCCTCAGAATGTAAGTTGTTCTCGTCGGATCAATGGGAATGAATCTATTGTTTCCATTTTTTAAGACAGCATCCCCCTCGGCCCAACCAACAATCGGTCTCGGTTAAGGCGCGCACTCAATGGCAGAGGTATTCCGGCGTTTTTTTTTTTTGTGATTTTGGTTGATTAGTTGGCCTGGACTAGCTGGTGGTTTCCCATCATTCGGTTTAGGCTTTTTTGTCACCGCGTTCCCTTTTTTATTTTGGGCGTTGAATACTTGCATCAAAGTTCGTTTATTAAAAAAAATATTGTTTACAAATATTGACTCGTTACTTAAATCAGCAGCCATTCCAGCCATGTCAATCCCCCGATCCTCCATAATTCTCGTATTTTTAGCTTTCGTGGGCTTAAAGCGGCTACCGTACATCGCGAAGGGTTTGCGCTTTTCAAACTGAGAGTTTTTGAGTGGTTTTGCACACTTGCGGTTCTTGTTTTGCTGTTATAACATTTGCATGCTGCTTTGCACCTCACCTTGTTTTTTGATTGGTTTCCCGCTTTCTTTTGTTGTTTACCCCAGCCGAGTGATAGAATGCTTGATTGTCATTTTTTTGATTAGTTCCAACAAATGCTGGAGATGCATCAGGATGCTGGATTTACAATTATTCGATGACGTCTCTTCGGCGAACCTAATGAGCTTGCTTCATTTAAATTGTTTTTAGGGCGTCTACAATGTTATTGGAGATGTCGATAAGAATGGGTTCGAAACATCTGAATAATGATGTTAGGGAGCTGGCCTCTCGGAGGGCAAGCCGACAGCAGCAACGGATACTACTTCAGGTATTGTAATTGAAAATCTTATTATTTTTTTATTAAAAAAATCTGGAGATGAGTTGAAAAAAGATATTTGTTGTAGATATCGGTGGTGGCTGTCATCTTCTATCTGTACATGTCAACATATTACATGGTTTATCACGTATTCGAGATTACCAACAAATGGGTGGTACTGTTTAATTCCTTCTTCTACTCGACCACTCACATGATCAATCCAGTCATCTACTTTTCCTTGAACAAAGAAATGAGGAATCAATTGGCGAGTGTGGTCAATGAGATCTTAACCAAAGTGTGCCGAGTCAAACCCAACGAGGATGACGCAATACGAAAAAATTCATCGGGCCAAAGGTAATTCGCCGGAGTAGTGTGGAGAAGCGTTGCTTATTGTGATTATGTGGTCGTGCGTTGTGGTTTCCATGGTAATTGCCGAAATAAAATCCTATTTACAATTTTGTATAGGTCATCGAATACGAAAGGTGGAGAGAATTCGGTGACGGAAACCTCTCCATTGTGTGCCTCGAGTCATAACAACACCGGGTCTTGTGCACCTATGTCGATGGTTGAGCGATTAAAGCGTCAAGAAATAAATAAACAAATCCAACATAACAATTCTATGACCTCGACCACTTCTCACACAAATGGATTCGTAAAAGCGACCAGAAAAGATTCCGGAACCCCTGTGGAGGAAAAGGAAATATTTCTGGAGGAAGCGCAGCCGTTGATTTCGTTGAAAGAACCGCGAAGATCACTTCTAGACAGTATTCTACAAGCCATGAAAAGGATGGCCGCTTTGGAAAGGATGACAAATAGAACCGGGAATGGGCCAACATTGGCCATGCCGTCTCAGAGCCGTTCCATGGATGTGATCGGCGATTTTCATGAGACAAAGTAAACATTCAATGTTGATTCATAAAATATAACGAGTTTGGCAGAAAAGTGATAACATTTTGTTTTTAGGTTTGTACTGAAATCATCGACGGTTCACGGGCTCTCAGACATTGAGAATTACAGTCAAATTGAAACTACCATCAAGGAAAGTCTGGTCACTCTCCTTGATCACAATAATAGAGTCATCAACAGCGACCAAAACGGGGATTCCGATCAACTTGAGGACGATATTATCTTTCTTTGATCATTCACACGGGTAAACGATAAATTTTTAATTCCCTTATTCGAGATTCACAATACGTTGATTAAGAATTTTAACTTTATTTTGCTACAAATACAATTAGATGAATATAAGTTTAGGGTGTTATTAGATACAACGATCTGCATTAGAACCTTAGGACACGATCACAGAAAATAAATAATTAATCGGGATACCCTGGAACAAGTGAGTTTGGAGGGCTTAAGTAACACAACAATTAACGAGGGAAGAATTGCGCCTGATAGCCTCCGGTGGCCGCGGGAGGAACTCCATAAACGCCCGGGGCCGAAGGCATTTGGTTTGCTGGAGCATAGGCCAGCATAGGTTGAGTCTCCATCACCGAGCCCGCTCTCTCCACCGTCTCCTTCAACTCCTGTTTCCTTTCTTCGTTCGCTTTCTCAAGATTATCAATCTAAAAACGTAAAATAAACAATATAGTGCAATTACTCTCAGATTAAAACATTAAACCTACTCGTTTACTGTAATCGTGCATAACCTGAATCATGTATGGCATAACATTGTCCATGATTTTGTGTTTCCATGCAAGTTCTAAGACAATGTCAGGTTTCAAAAGATCGTAACACTTCACAAGAGCAGCAGTAAAACATTCCTTGTTGTCATTCTCGAGGAAGAACTTGAGAAGATCCTCAACAATTTCTGGCTTGCGACTCTCAGAGGCATATTCCATGGCGTCCTAAGGCACAGATCACTGAAACTGACAACCACTTACCTTGAACAACTTGTCTCTTTTGCAGAGTTCCACCGATTGCTTCCATCTGTTGTTTCCTTTGAAGAGATAGGCCGAGATCCTTCTGAACTCTGTCAATTCGTGGTTCTCCAGTTGCTGAGCTAAGGCAATGTTGTCGAAGTTGTCATAAGAATCAATACTGGCCCTCAATGACTCATAATCCTCCTCGTCAATGTACATTTGGTTCAGGCATTCATTCAGAGCCTTGTTGTTCATGTTCTGGACCTGTTTGAGGAAGGGTTGAACAAGTTTCAAATGACCTCCTAAAAATAATATAAATTAAATTTCCTAAAAGGACACCTACCTTTTTCAAAGATTTGGACAGTCCGTGATAGATCGAGTCGCGGAGAAAGGACCACCAACAAGTCATTGAGCAAAGTTGGTTTGTAATCCAAGTAGAATTGAATAGCCTTGTAATAGAGTTCAACATTGGCAACCTTGGGGATAATTTCTTTAAAGTGTTGTTCTCTCCATGCGACGGTGGGGTGGTTAATCATGGTCAAGATGGCGTTATCATACTCCTCATATTTGTCATATAAAAATACCAATTCTGCCCAAAGATGGGATTGTTCGGCGGCTTTGAGGACTTTGGGGATATTAACCCTCGACCAGAACAGCTCCAAATGCTCGCGCATCTTCTCCGGCTTGTACTTGGAGTAAAGAATGGCCAATTCAGTGAACATTCCCATATGAGCTCTTTCGAGCCCGAGAGCAGCTTCAAGAAGACTAATCAGCTGCTCGAAGTGACCAGCCTTCTGATAATAATTGATCAATTCCTCCAATTCGTCAGCATGAACAACAATATGAAGACCACAGATCTGAGCCAACCGGAATTCCTCTTGATCGACACAAGCAAAGCAGATCTCTTTCCATGTTTTGGTTGAGTTGGCCTTTCTCCCAGCATCAACGGCTCCTAAACGAATATAAAAACAACTTCATCCACCCACCTTGATAATCTCCCATCTTAACTACAGTAATGGCCAGTTTGGCGTAATTAGAAATGCTGTTGTAAAGGATCTTGGCAGCTGGATACATAGCCTCCTCGAAGCATCGATCACCGACTTGCTGGATGGCGGCGTGGTTGGGCTCATGAACAAATTGTTCCAGATCTTGGAGCCGGTTGGTCTTGGCATAAGCAAAACAGAGCTCTGTTTCGATGAACGACTCTCTAGACTTCTTCCTAGCCATCTGTAAGAATCGAACAAGATCTTCCCAATGACCAGTGTCCGAGCATTTCTTCACAACATCAATGAAAGCCCGAGGGTCATTGGCCTTAATGTACGAGTCCACAGATTCCTTGATTAAACCTTCTTCAAGCTGAGCTCTGGCCAATTGCCCCCAAACAGCTGGTTCGTTCACTTTCTCTGCAAATTCGTAAGCACGATCCAACTTCTTAATGTTGTCGATGAGAACCTAAAAAAAAATTTCTCCTCTAACAAATTAATGAAACTCACTTGAATTGCTGAAGCATTCACATCGAACTTTCTGAAGATCTCAAATGCCTCTTCATACAACTCGCTGGAAATGCAAATGTTAGCAATATCAGGAGCATCATAGTTATCTAGTTTCTGGATGTATTCCATGACCCGGCTGGCTTCCGACTTCACAGCAGTCAAGATGAGGAGATTCTGTAGATTCCTGTGCTGACCAAAGTTAGAGCTGTCCAAGACAATTTTCTCCAACAATTCGATAAGTTCATGAGGCAGATTAGCAGACATGAAAGCCTTGACAGTAACGGAAATATCTTCTGGGTCCTGAGTTTCAGCAAATGCAGTTTGTACGACTTGGTCAATCAAAGAACGACGGTGGGCGGTATCTTCGGCAAGAACGGAGCCCCAAAGTGTAGCATCTCTTCTTCTGACCAAGTATCTGGCCAGATTCTTGAAGAGTGAGTTCTCATTACAGACCTTAATTATCTCTTGGTCGCAGTTTCCTCTTTCGTAGGCCACGAGAGCATAGTGGGGATCCCTCTTTTCGCAGTACTTTCCAATCACTGCAGAGTCGTAGTATTGGTTTTCTTTGAGGAATCTCTCAGGATTGTTGTTGGCATCAATGTGGATCTTGGCCAACGCATTGTGAGTGGCGGCATCGGTGGCACCTTCGTGAACTCGGCCTTCCAACCAGTTAGCCAACAATTTCAGTCTAAAAATAAGATTCAACCAAAAGCAAGTAGACTACCTGTTCCTTCTCTCCACTTCCTCGACCAAAGCATCGATATCAAACTTTCCTCGGCAATTTGAGATAAGCTGTTTGATGGCCTCTTCACTGCAATCCACATCCAAAAGAGCTCCGACGACGACAGGGAGTCTTGCTGCATTCACTTTGTTCACAAATACCTCAATGGATTTATGGAGATTGTTTCGGAAGAGATAAAGGACAAGGTCGTGCACCATGTCATGTCGATCGCACACAATCATCAAAGCCTGTTGGTCACTCAGTTTGGCTTCCTTCAAGTAATTCTTAACCATCTCTGCATTGTAGACATTCGATTCTCGGCAAATTCTTTCGACTTCCTTCAATTGGCCCGTTCTAGTGGCGGCTTGAATGTAAGCAAAGTGGACATCGGGATCCTGAGAGAAGTTGACAATCGATCCCAAGAAGTAGTAAAGACCTTCAAACGATTTGAACGATTCGAACAGCTCGATGATTGGTTGTGTTTGCAATTGTTCAGCGTACCTCGAGGCAATCTGTACAACTATATTCAAATTCTGTCGGAGATTTGCTTGGAGCATCGCTTTCAAACATTCCATGGTATCGCTGACACTTAGACGACCAAAATAAGTTATCAACCACTAAAAGTAAGATTAATTATAAATTATGAGACTTACATCAGGCTGGAATTGATGAGTATGAACCACGGTTCTCTTAATGTCATAGATATCCGTAAAGTGCTCCAGGGCTCTCTGCAAGAGGCCAGCCTTTTCGCACAATTGTCCAATAGCAGCTCTGTCATAATCCTTCAGTACATTATTACCTAGAATCGCATCAGCGACGGGTGGATTCATAGTAAGGTTCATTTCCAAAAGCCGCGTTTGAAGATTGGGCTCCAATGTAACACCTTTGTTGACAAGCTCCAACAAGAATTTAGTGCACTGTTGAACGGCATTGACGTCAGAGAAGCAATCAACGATCTAAAACATCAGAATACTGTCATTTCAAAAGCACTCACTTGGTGAAGATCAACTAATCCTTTCTCGTCAGGCCCCTCAGTAGCCAATCTAATTGCGAAAGCGACGGCGGCATCTGGATTCGATCGCAATACCTGTCTTAATTGGAAGAGATAGTCAGGTTCAAATCCAACTTTCTTCGAGTACAAAATGATCTTCTCAAACTGCCCGGTCTCAGCAAAACATTGAACGACCTTGTGTGGAACATTTCCTCTCAGGTATATGCTCAATGCGAGTGTTGGGTCGATAGTTTTGACAAGATCACCAAGATCTTCCGAGCATTCCAGTTTGTTTTCAGACAACCATTTTTCCACCAATTGCTTCTTATTTTGGGCAATGGCTGGTCGACACAGTTCCAAGGATTCGTATTTGTTGAGCTGACCGGATTCCAAAAGAACGTTGAAATACTTTAACAAAGGAGTTGCACTCTGACCAGGGACGGCAGGTGCCTGTTGGAACTTTTGGAGAGTACCCGGAGTTCTAAGGATGTTGTTGGGAGCATTGACGGCTACTCGGGCTGCTTCCTCATATTGGCCGTTTCCGAAGAGAAGGTTAAATTTCCTTACAAACAAATCTTCTGCTCCTTCCAATTTACACCTGGTTGCCATCTTCAGCGCCAAATCAGGATTTTGAAGTTGGTTCTTCAAGTAAGAAACGATAGCCTGATCATCGATCCCTATGGCCAAGACCTGCCCAGGTCTGTTGATTCCCAAAAATCCATTCAAACTCTTATGTTCGGCAGTCACAAAAATGGTCTCAGAAGAAACCCTTAAGGTGTAGATGGAAGTTCCAGTCTCGACATCAAATACTTGCACAAACCCGTGTTTGGTGATCATGAATACCACGCCATGGGTATCAGATGCCTAAAGAAGAATATTTCAAAATGAATATAAGACATACCTGCATGGAGATAGGGAAATCATTGGCGGCTTCGGCAGCAAACTGTATCTCCACTTGTTTCTTGCTGAAGGGTTGATTTCCAGCTGGAGGAGTGGAGACTTCGATGATATGTAGTCGAGAGTTTGTGGCTGTCCTGGCAGCAAAGCAGAACAGATTGGATGGATGGGGATTACCCTCCTGCGTAAATTGAAGGAAGCATGAAGCGTGTGCTTCGATTGGCTGGGCAAGTTTTTTTTCTTCACTGTACAACTGCATAGAGCCGACGACTCTATTTTCCTAGACAAATATTAATTATAAATCAAAAAGCGCATACCTTGACGGCAATCCCTTGAAGCAACAGCAATTTAGCGGTGTGATCGCACTTGTATGATATTATCTGACAGTCTTTGAGGTTCGTATGTCTGTCAAACGCCTTTACCGGAGCATTCTGACCTTCCAAATGCCAATGAAAAACACTAGTTTCAGTTACAAGGCCGACAGTTTTTTCGTTGATCCATTTCCAGAAAACCACGTCCTCCGTACTCAAATGAGACTTCAGCTTCGCCCTCTGGTCAATATCAAACATCTGTAGTTGTCTCTGGGCTAAACAGAAACATAACAAAAATAATGTAATCTTACACTTAAGAGCAATGATCTTGCGAGTGGGATGCATGATAACCGAATCTGCGGTGATGGGTCTTCTCAAGATGTCGTTGGGTCGGTTGACGTCAACAATAACAACTTGATTAGAACCTCCAACCTGCTCTCTGACCACAATGAATTTATCCGATTCCATTGTGACATTGGTGAAATTGATGGCTTGGTTACTAATCCCAAGATTTGGAAGCTGAAATTAATTTGTTGTAGTTATTTAAAAAATGCTAAACCACTGCATACACTTCCTGGTCATATATTCACCATTATTACTAGTCCGTCTGCGAGAAAAAGAGGTGGTTCCTTTTGTACTGTACAATTTCTTGCTTTTGCACCGTGCAATAGGCTTTTTTCGGCTGTCGCTCGCACTCTGACCTTGTTTGCACAGTGCAAACGCCATAATCACTCCAGCGACTTTCCGGACGGACTAGTAATCGTCCTAATTCCAAAAAAAATCTTAGGTTTCACAAACTTTTACCATATGTGCACAATGGTAAAAAGCGGGACTTACGGTAAATAGTTCATGAAAACGTATGGGAACGATCGCCGACATGATGAGAACGCTAGAATAAAAAGATCAGGGCGACAACTGGATGTTCCAATTCTCGACTAGTGTGGAACTGAAATAAAAAATACAAAAGGATTGCGCGAATTGCAAGGAAAAGCATAATTCCACGTGTCACAACATTAGATAGAACCCCAAATCAGAAAATTGCGGCATCAGAATGGGCACCCGGATTCTGAGACTTCGGAGTCTCGGAACGTTGAAACGTGGAAGGGGCGAAAAGAAAATGGCGAAAGCTCCACAAGACTCCGAAAGGCGAGAGACAGCCAGCCAGTAAGCCGGGCAGTGGTCTTTCCTCTCTCGACCAGCGCGACAGACAGGGCCAAATATTCCCCTTGGCCAAAACAAATAACGACGTCACTCCAATAAGGACTTTTTCGGTGTTGGTTCCTAAAAACTGGGATGAGTCACCCCCATAGGTGCGCAAAAGTGACCTTGAGAGCTTCAAACGAGCTGGAAGAATTCGATTTGTGAAGAGTCGCCATCTCTCTCGCTCTAAAACATCCGAGGAAATTTTTTTAATTATCAAAGATATAATTCGTAATTCGCACAACTTATAACTGCCTTATAATTAGCAACCAGCGACCACCCAAAAATGACTACTTTTTTCTTCAAGTAAATGATGGCTTGTCCATAAAATAAATCGTAACGACTGTTCTTCTGGTTGAAAATTCCGGCTGATTAGACATTGATAATTCGAAAAACCGTTATAAAGCTAATTCGAATAAAGAATTGCACTGACCGCAATTGGTGAAAGAATTCTTCAAGCTTGTAAGGTCGGATTAGACTTTTTTTGGAATTCACAAGATGGAAAATAGGTCCCAGACAGAATTATTGCGATCTCGAAATCATCAAAGGAAGTTAAACCGCAGTTAGTAATCTTTATTCGGTTTGTTTATACATGTATGTATATCAATAGCCGTTGTATCCCAATCGTTTCGAAATGAATTTGCTGACAACATTGAAAGGTCGCATTTCAAACTCTTTGTAATCATTCTCCGCGAGTGTAACTTGATCTCCCAACATCCGATTCACCAGAGTAACGCAGATGATGACGGCTGAAAATAGTGAAGTTGATAAAAAGTTTTATATTGGTCATGTATTCCAAAACAAAAATTGATGATGTCACTCACCTTTACATCCTGCCCGCTTTGTCATCGCAGCAAAGCAAGTTGATTCCATCTCGATGTTTTTCACCCCCATTGATGCCAACTTCTTCAGGTACTCGACTTTCTCGTTCAAAGCTGCATCACAAAAGGCTCCATCCAATCTCATCTGGCCTAGATGCATCGTTTATTTATCGACGATCACCCACCTTCATAGAAATCATTGGCACACATTGTAGTGCCCATATCAGACGCATAGTTCATCTCCTTTGCAACGTGATAGAATTCTCTGGCCAGGTCTTTATCGAGGGAGCAATTAAAGCACAGCGTCTTCCCGGCGATGTCCAGAATGTAATCATTTCTGAGTTTAGAGTCCATGGTGTTGTCAGCCACGACCACAGTGCCTGGGGCAACATCAATTCCGCCACTGGTGCCCAATCTGATGAAGATGACATCTGTGGCTCCAGCATAATAGAGTAACTTGGTGATCTCGTTCAGCATAATGCTCAACGAAGGGACTCCCATTCCATGCTGATCAAGAAATGATATTTCTCATAGTACTTACATTCACCCACATGACACCACCCGTTTTGTAGAGACAGAAACGATCCGACTTGGAAATGTTTTCAGAGCAAGAGAGGCCAACCTTCTGAGCAAACAACTCGGCATACATCTTTAACCGAGTGTAGCTACCACCGCAACAAACAAACTAAACATAATAATTACGTGCATACTCAATTTACTTTCACATCTGCAAACTGGGTAAAATCAGTGGTGCTTTTCTTGAGTCCGAAGTGATACAACGTATCATCTTCCATGCGCAGTAAATGCGGGTTGTCGATACGCACCTTCGACATGACCAAAAATGACTAAAAGAGGATACGGCGAAATCAAAAAAGAAGACAGATAATCTAGTCAATGATCTTACCGAGTGAAACCTGAGACCGACCTCCCCACTCGATCGAGTCGACAAATAATTACTTTATGATTCTGATATTACAACGAAGACGTTTCTCATTCTCGTGATTTCTGACGTCCCGAAAGGCTAAAGAATAACAAGACAACAAATTAAAACAATTTGTAGCAAGGCACCACTAAGAAGGATAAGAACGTTTATTCAACAAAGAAATCAACAGTTAACAATAGGTAACTTCCATTTCAAATGAAGCAGAGAATGGTTTACACTTCCCTCATCCGTCATGACTACTGTAACATCAAATACATTCTGTTTGGTGGCAAACTCAAGAAATGGCAGTATCCCTCCATCGTTGCCAAAATAAAGATCCTTTCCGCTTAAATATCTGAGAGAGATATTTTTTTCTCACGGAATTAACTTACATTGAGGCGCCTTCTGTCTTCTTGAGGTATCGCTGAAAGACCAGATGAAGTTTTTCGAAGTTTTTGATGCGATAAACTGTATCGGAACTGACAATTAAATCGAAACTGGAACGTTTTGAGGATATAACAATACATACATGCAGTAATTGGACTTTACCTAGTCTCTTCCAAGCCTTGGAAACAAGCCGGCCATTGTCCAGCCACAAAAGAATATTTAGATTTCCGAATTCCGTTTACGTCGAGATTTGGTTGTGTCGTATCGGAAAGAACATCTTCATTCTTAAAAAAAACGTCTGTAAGTGGATATGTCCTTACCAAGTCTTGAAATACAACATGTTTGACATCATTATACTTTGACAAAAAAATACCAAGTAACCCGTTCCCACAGCCAACCTAAAAAGGTAGACATAAAGCATAGAAAACTTACGTCCAAAACATTTGTAGCCTTAAACTCTGCTTGCTGAGCTAGAAAAGATAACTGAAGCATCGTGCCTTGCCATAATTGATGTCCCCCTAAACAGAAATTACAAAAAAAGGCCTCCTACCTTCATATTGATCCTCTACAACATCGGCCTCCTTTGACTTCAAATATCTGACACTTTTCTGCGCTAGCCTTATTTCCCTAGACCTTCCACATTCCCAAACGTCGTACAACTTCTTCTTGGACAAGCAATTCCAAGCTTCCGACATTTTGCGAAAATTTTATTTTTTGCGAGCTGCGGCCGGAAACCTGCAGTTTGCGTCTTAGTAGCCCTAAAGCATTGCGAGAATTCTGTGATTTGAATGTTGTCATCAGGCAAAATTTTTCTTTTTTCTGCGAGAAAGTTGTTTTACTAGTGTACACATGCAAAAGTGTTTGATATATTTTTTAGGTTAATATTTTCCACCTCCAACCCGATGGCCGCACTCTCTTCCTCTAAATTGGATGAATTGGGAAAAGCAATTAGTGTCGAAGAATTCGTCAGACTCATCGACCTTCGAATGCCGTATAATGTTGAGGACTTGAAACTGTCCGAGTTTGTTAAATACGATTATGGGAATTTAATGGTATGTATTTTTTACTAAAAAATTTTATGTTTTTTCATTATCACCTAATCTTACACAACCGATTTTTAGCTTCTGGACTTTACAGAGTCCCAGGCAGACTACTTGATTGAGGTTTTCGACCAGCTCTTAAAGCACAAAGAGAAGAAACAAAACCCAAGTATGAACTTTGTTAACAAATTCTGCAATGCCCTGAGGATAAATAAAGACCGAGTGGATAAGCATGAGAGTATTATGAAAAAGAAGAAGAGAGAAGACTACTTCGGAAGTGTGATTACCGATCTTGAGAGTCGTCTGAGGCATTATGTTCCCAATGAGATTCAGATTGGTGAAGAAGAAGGGTTTACCCTGGTATCTGCCGTGATCACTGGACATCAGGAGTGCATTGAGGTATGTTTTTGTAGTCAGTTCTCTTTATTTTTTAGAAGATGATAAGGCTGGATCCAAAAGCGGTTAATCGAGCTAATTCAAAGGGATGGACACCTTTGATGTATTCATTGGCCCAAGGATGTTCTGATGGAACCACCACCCTCTTGAGAGCAGGGGCTGATCCTAAAGCAACTAACAAGGATGGAATGAATGCTCTTGGATTGGGAGCATCATATGGCCACAGATCGACAGTATGTTCAATCATCTTTTACAAAAAACATTATTTTCTTATTCAGCTCCGGAATTTCCTGCGATTCTTTCGAGAGAAAAAAGGATCTGCCGCTTCCAAATTGATGGTCAACGATCCTGATAAAAAGGGTAGAATTGCTCTTCATTATGCGGCCGAAAATCGTCAATGGGAAGCTTGTGAAGTTCTTTTGAACTTCGGTGCAAATCCAAATCTTCAAGACAAAGAAGGGAATACACCAATGTTGATTGCTTGCAAGGGCAAGAATTCCGCAACCGTCCGAGCAATATTTACAAAAGGTGGTAATCCCGAGATTGCAAACAATCAAGGAGAGACTGGAGCTTCTTTATTGGGCGAGAAGAGAAGATATTTGATTGAGGACGATAAGAACAGCAAGTGAAGTTAACGAGTTACCATGTCTTATATTTATCTAGCCTTCAATAGTTATTTTTTTACACTTACTCACGTTTATAAAGGGGGGGGGCATGGGGGTACCCCCCCCACCCCCAGCCAGGGGTCGACGAAAAAATGAAAAGGGGTAGGGGGGGGGGGGGGATAAGATAAAATTCGAAAAATTTTTGTTTCACAAAACCCCTTCCCCCTTTTGTTTCCTCATGACCGTGATGGGCATTGCTTTTACTACATTTTGATAACTTTTTTATGTTGCTTTTAGACTTGAATAAACTATGGTTTTACACTTCCTTCACTCTTTGCTCCTCAAGTGATCCTTATTTTATCTCTAGAGATCTCTTCTGGATGATTTGATGTTCCGCTTTTACCCTTTTTCACTTTCAGTTTTTGATTGTGGTTATCGATGACCCGGTTGTTAAATAGAGCAAATATTATTAAAACTTCGATGATGAGACAATTCAAGAAGAAACTAATAGATTTGGATAACTAATAAGTAGTCTGGATACCCTCGGACAAATCTATATTGCTAGACTCTTTATTCATGGTGATTTTGTAGATTACAGAAGGTAACTTCTGGAAAAGGGAATGCCGGCTTGGTGTCTGTTGAGGGTTTCAGCTCTTTCCCTCTTTCAGATGCCTCCTTCTGATATGAATCGGAGCGAGTTCGTCGTGGAGGTGAAGGCGCTTATATAAGAGGTTCCTTGCCCATCCTCCCATCACTCGCTTCTTTGATTACTGTATCCATTATGCTGGCAACACAACCTCTTCATCAGCTAGTCCAGGATTCGAAGGTCTCGAGGGCTTTCAATGGGAATCTTTTGCCCTCCAACAACAACGCGTCCGTTCTCGACTTGGAAACCCTTCGGTCGATTACGGTAGTGGAAGATGACTCAAAGGAAGCTGTTCCCGTGGCTCTTGGTATCTTCCATGCCTACACTCCCAATCAGTATTATTGTTCGGCTGTTGCCACTTCCGACAAATACAAAGACATTTTTGTAAATTTGGCACCAGTAAAGAGAAAGGCAGGAGAAATTGGAGTTTCTGAAGACGTTGCTGACAACCATTACGTCTACAAGGTGGTTGAGAAAAAAACAGAATTAAAGGATCTATCAGGATTCTCTCCGTACCACTCAGTTTTCGGAAAGCCTGAGGCTACTCCACTCTTACAAAGCGTCATCGATCAACTTATTGACAACGCTGGGCACAAAAATTTTGACATGAAGAAGAATATTACGGTAGATCTATATGTTGGTGAAAAGTCGTAAGTTTATAATTTGTAATTTATGCCCCAAAGCGCATCGAGGATTGTAATTTATTTTTTAGGAACGACGAATCAATTGACTTATGGAGAGACAAAAGTGGTTTCGTTGTTTCAGACAAGTACAGGTTCTTGGAATACGAAGTTGAAAGGTGAGGAGGGATAATTCTGTCTGTAAAATAATTTTCCTTAGGCCCAAGCTGTTTTCACTTCTCGAGTCATCAGCGAAGCCGTTAGGATACAAATTCGAATCCCTTTCCGCCAAGACAGCTGTACTTTTCCTGGATTACGATTCCAATATCACGGTGATCGACCGTCAAGAGTATCTAGAATTCCTTTTCGGCCTTCAAGGTGTAAGTAATCTCCGAATAATCTGCCGCGAAACAAAAATGGGCTATCTTGACATGCAATTCCTTAATTCCGTTTCCTTATCTGATCTAAATCTCCTTTAGGTGAGAGGAACCGTTGCAATCGACGCTGAAAATCAACCGGTCGGTTACGTACTGACCCACAGCGATAGAGTGCTTCAGTTATACGCTGACAACGAAGAGATCGCAGAGTAAGTGGTATATTTGATGATACATTATAAGTAATTGGGATGACTTCAAAAATCCAAAAGCCTTTGAACGTTGACATAAAGCTCTTTTTGTTTGCTCACAGTCGTTCCTTATCGGCCGTGAAGATCGTATTATGAACAAACGATGGGTCTGATAACAAAACGGGTTCACCAACGCCTTGATTACGTAACATTACAGTAATATTCTTTCCAGATCAATCCTACTTCGTCATCTACAAAGTGAGACCGTTCCCAGTCTGCGATTTTTCGTCATCTCCAACAACGAATTGTTTAAGAAGATCTCAACAATCGCCTCAAATAAGAAGCGGGTCAATCGCTACCATACCAGAATCCTCCCTTCAAATGTAAAATGGGGAAATGTGTTCTTCTTGAACATGGGGGCTCATCTCTATTAAGCAGTTCTAATTCATGTAAACAGTGCTGCAGTATTATTCATTTGTTGTTTGATGCAAAATTTATAGAAATTGTCATAAATAATAAATAAAAGCCGTCGTTTCAGTCATAACCTTCAGCTCCAAATCAAGTGCTCAATCCAAACAAAAGTCTAAACTCCATATCATAATACCAAATTTCAAAACAAAATATACGAATGTACCCCTTGAACACCCACGCTTTTTTACAGCTCAAACGAACAAAAAGTTAGTTTAACCGTTTCGACTTTAAAAAAAGTGTTGATTTTTCAATTTAAAAGAGTGCAATATGCCTTACTAATCATAACAATGAAAGTTTCATCTCAATCCGATATGAAAACCCATTGAAAATGGTGGATACCCTTCATTTGGGGTAGATTTCATGTGGGGCAGATTTCATTTGAGGCTTTTTATTGGGGGCAGATCGGCTATTTGCCGATGAAGCTTAAACATAGCTAGCCAAAAAATTAGAACGGGTGTTAAGCATCTAACTGAAAGTGTCAAAATGATTCTAAAACTCCAAAAATTGCTAGCCAAACCAGGTGTTTGGCTAGCGATTTAAAAAAAATTTAGCTGTCATATACATGCTTAACACCCTTTCCAACCGTTTGGCTAGCAATTTTTGGAGTTTTAAAATCATTTTGACACTTTGGCTAGCCAATCCAGATTTTTGGCCAGCGATTTAAAAAATTGAGCTGCCAGTTAGATGCTTAACACCCGTTCTATTTTTTTTGCTAGCTATTTTTAGGCTTCATAGGCTAATAGCCGATCTGCCCCAAATGAAAAGCCCCAAATGAAATCTGTCCCAAATGAAAAGTTGCGAAAATGGTTGTGGCATCCTTGTTTTTATAGAATATTGTGTTTCATTTATTGAAAATGTTCGTGAACCCCCAGGAGATTGTGTTCACGACCTCAAATGTACTTAAAAATTCCTCTATTTCGACTGGTATTTACAATTTTTTCTGAGGACCGAAAAACCTTCGGAGCTCTGAGACAGCTGAGACAGGTCAACCGACCTTCTGGTCACAGGTCAACCGACCTTCCTTCAAAATGAAAATGACCCCCAAATGAGTAAAAATTGAATTTTCATTCAAAGTTTGCACTAAATTTTTGAAAAAAATGTAGGAGGAGACTGACTCGAATTTTGGCTCGTTTGAATGATTTTTTAGCCAGTAGAGATAAGTGATATATATTATCCAAAATACGGCCTCGGAAGCATTCTAATGTTTTAAATAACTATTTCAGGCATTGTATCGTTCTTCCTAACCGGACATGCGAAACATTGTTTTATGTTAATCATGTTGCAAAAAATTCCAATTTTGACCACGAGACCCGCGTCATTTTTGAAAAAATCTTGGTGGTTCCAAGAGTCTAATAGATAGTTTGAGAAGCGTCTGATTGTAAGAAGCATCGTCCATTACACATAGCGTAAATTTATCATTTTTAGAAAAAATGAAAAAGTTACTACTTTTCACTACGACTTAAGCAAAATTGTAAGATTCAGAAAAAATGAGTAGCATTTTCGAAATTAGCATCATAGATTACCCCTAAATCCACCATTTTCTGTAAAGGTAAAAAATTACTACTTTATACTACTACTTAAGCAAACAAAAATAAAAAAATTTATTGGGCGGTGCAATATTTACAGACATTATCATAAATAATAAATAAATGTCGTGCCAGTCATAAGCGGATGAAGTCTATTCTTCAATTTTACTTGAAAAGGATGGATTTGAAGACATCTATGGATTCGCATATCGAGGGATCATTTCGGCATTTTTCAAGGAAGTCTTTTTTCATTATAACTCCATCAGAATTAGGATTAAACCTCTGAAAGACTTCTTGTGCACACTTGACATCAATTTCAGGACGACTAGGCTTTCTTTTTTGGGTCCCTAGAAGGTCGGAAACTGAAGTCATCACATGTTGAACTCGCTCACAGCTCACGTATCCTTTCCCCAACGGATCATAGATATTATAAATCCATTCAATCTTTTCTTCCATCGATCCCCGACATAAAACCGAAAGGCATTTTAAGTATTCCTTTAATTTATATGATTAATATTTACAGTGGCGGTCAAAAAAACGGCCACCCCAAGGTGATCAGCTCTAGCGCAGAAGAGAGTGGTCGTAGATAGAAAAATATGGTATCAGTGTAAAGGTTATGTAATACTAAGACAAACGACTATAAACTTGTGGCACTGTAGTGCTGGCCGAGCACGTACTGGGACAATATGTTCTTTTGGCCTGGTCAAAAAAATGGCCACCCTAAATTATTATGCTTTAAACGCGGTTTATGTTCGAGATTGACGCCATGGCCAACTGAACTAGGATAATTATGTCAATACACATCAGTTCCACTATTTTTTACTTTTAACGTATGCCCTCAGGCATCAGTCAAGGTTGATGACATTGTTCATGGTTAAAGTACGGCCAAAATTTTTTTGGGCTTATGCTGTTCTTTTGATAATCTTGAGCAATACTGTAGACGGCATTGATCACGTTCATGTGTAAAAATGTCCACTTCTGCCGAATTTGCGCCCCTTCTGATTAGAAAACTCAAAAAATGAGATTTTTTGACCGAAATTTTTTTGAAAATCCGTTATAGAGGCCACTAAATGGAGAATGTAGGATCTGAAACATCTTTTACTTATACGAGGACATAATGCACATTTGTTTTAACAAGACACCGGTTAATGGAAACAACCGTACAAAACGGCAGTTACGTATCTTTACAGTTTTTGACCTAAGGAAGTTATCATGGATTTCGTCCGCTTTCCAATCTTTGGTGAATAGATAATAAATAGAATTCAGTATCACATTTTTGGCATAGTTGACATAACACTCAATTATATGAAAACAAATTTGAGTCTCTAAAGTTATCCTTATTCGGGTGACAGACCTTGTACTAAACGTATAATTTTTTGAAAAAAAATTTGTGATAGAATGGTGGCTGTGTCTTTCGTCAAAGCATACCGATCTTTGTTTTTTAGCTATAAAAATCACTGCAAGTATCTATTCGTTCGGGAAAAGGCAATATTTGAAAGAGAAACTTAGCTCTCGAGCAATTTTCAAAAAAATTTCGGACAAAAAATCTCATTTTTTGAGTTTTCTAATCAGAAGGGGCGCAATTTCGGCAGAAGTGGATATTTTTACACATGAACGTGATCAATGCCGTCTACAGTATTGCTCAAGATTATCAAAAGAACAGCATCAGCCCGAAAAAAATTTTGGCCGTACTTTAACCATGAACAATGTCATCAACCTTGACTGATGCCTGAGGGCATAAGTTCAAAGTAAGAAACAGTGGAACTGGTGTGTATTAACATAGTTATCCTAGTTCAGTGGGCTATGGCGTCAATCTCAAACATAAACCGCGTTTAAAGCATAATAATTTAGGGTGGCCATTTTTTTGACCAGGCCAAAAGAACATATTGTCCCAGTACGTGCTCGGCCAGCACTACAGTGCCACAAGTTTATAGTCGTTTGTCTTAGTATTACATAACCTTTACATTGATACCATATTTTTCTATCTACGACTCTCTTCTGCGCTAGAGCTGATCACCTTGGGGTGGCCGTTTTTTTGACCGCCACTGTAGAGCCATACTTACGGAGAAGCTGATGGAACCGGTGTGAGAGACATTAATGGCATTGAACACAAGATCCGCGTAATGCTCAACATCGCCTCGTCTAAAGAACTCTCTGAATATACTCCGAAGAAGGTCCCGATGAATTACAGTACTTGGTGCAGTGGCCTTAAATGCCCGATATAAAGTCTTTATCTCCGCTGCGTTGAAATGTGTCGTGTTTTGGAGCTGAAATTGGAACGTAAACAGGAACTTTGCAAAACTTATAAAAGGAAACTAAAAAGTGCTTACCTCGGCCGGGCCCACTTTCTTCTGCAAGTAGGGTCCAATAATCAGAGCGTCCACGTCATTCGCTTCTGAAGAAAACAGGACTGGATTTTCGATTTCGTACATTTTGGTAAGGTGGCCAAAATTATTATATTCGACGGCCTTCTTTGTCCAATCTACACACTATTAACTATTTTGTCTAAGTCGGTTATGCACTTTGGCGAGATTACATAACAGTTACGCAATAGAGTCGCACTTAAAACGAATTTCCCGAACAAAAAAGTTTGGAAGGGACGAAGTGCCACACTATAATAATTTACTTACTCAGAGAGAAGGCCATACTCTTCTTCTGGCTCGCGTCCATGACCACCGCCTCTCGGCGCCGTAATCCCCGCATCGCTGAAAATGGGCCAAATCTTGTCTTTGTTTCTTTTTCTTGGCTTTAAAGTTGTTATGATAAGTGATTTAATAACAGACGCAATATGACGCTTGATTATTTATAAATATTAGGTTGAATGGTTTTACTTATATGCGGCACTTTTGTTTACCGAAAAGTTTACTTGGAACATTAAAAATAGTCGTCATGTATCGAATTTACCAGGGATTGATTCCAAAGTGTTAAGAAAAACGGATAAGAATGAAGTGACAAGAGTCATTAAATCTGATGAAATCCACGTAAATATAATATCGCGGCATGTCGAACCCAAGATAATTGATAAAAAGAGAGCAAAAGAAAGGCTCTGCACTCATAAAGTTCTTTGATTTTAGAGAGTCATCAGTTATATAGTGATCCTAACCGTAAACACGGCTCTTATCCAAGAAATAAAGGGACCAGGTGCCATTCTATACCTCCGGTCATTCAGAGAGATCTCCGGAGCCTTAAAGACCTCGTGCAAAAAGGCGTGCAGACACGTGTACTCCGAAAACAAGCTCTTACAACAGACACAAAATAAGGGAACAATTGTTTTTAACTGCCGTTGAATCATATCTAATTCAATATAAACAGGCATGAGGATGGCCGTAAGAGGGTTCTCATCCTTCATTTCCGCAAATTTCGATGTACGGCTGCGCTTGAATGAATCGAAAAGAGTAATGTGACCAGTTCTGAGCCTAAAATACGCATCAAACTGGACGAGATCAGCTGAACTGTTCCTTCTAGATGGGCTGAAGGACGAAGAAACGTCATCAGAAATTAGAAACCTTTAAGGAAATTGGGTTAGCTTTGGGTTTGGCCAATATGACATCAAAAAAGACATGGGGAACAAACAAAAAAAAGTTGCTTTTGGAAGATTCATAGCGAAGAAACAATTCGGAACCGACACTTGAAGGTTGAAGCCTGATGGTCCAATGTTGGGCCTCTACGGCATTACATATAAAGCTCTGTGGTCTTTCCATCCTGCCATTACTTTTAATGTGAAGCTCAAACGCATCAAGATTTTAGAAATTTTATGATTCTTTCTTCGGACCCCCGTCAACTTGACGGTCTGTCTCGTTGTCAAATTTTCGTTATTTTCGTCATGTCAACTGCTCTGTCATTTTGATTGTCAAATTGAAATCTTTTACAATTCTGCCAAAAAACATGAATTTTTCACGCCAAAAATTATTGGAATTTACAGGGTGCGCCAAAAAAATCTGGAAAAATATTTTTACATACCCTACGAACTGTAACGGTATACGAACAAAGTGCAAACGTGTAATACGCCTAAGAAAGAATCGTATGGGACGGTTCTGTCCCCACCACGGTTTTGTCCCCAAGACGGTTTTGTCCCCAGGACGTTTTTGCCCCAGCGTTTTTTTGGCCTTTTTGTCCCCAGACTGGTTCTGTCCCCAGGACGGATTTGTCCTCAAGCCGGTTCTGGCTGGGCGCTGGGCACATTGTGTGTCCATTGGAGTTGGTAACTTTACAAACTGCAGAGTGATTTAGATACTACTATCACTTGGTACAATATAGTACTAGTAAAATCCGTCCTGGGGACAAAACCGTCTTGGGGTGGGGACAGAACCGGGCCCATATCCTAAGAATCCATCTTCAAGGTTTCAGGCACATTAATCTTATAAAAAGTCTTTTTTGCCATTTTAAACGCTCAAAACTGATGAAAACCGGGATGTGAATTAAACCGTTTTTCCAAATTCCCATGAACTTTTGAATCTCTCCGATTACCACCCCACCACGATTATGACCCCAGCACGATTATCACCCCAAAACACGGATTATGACCCCAGGTCGGAAAAAATGGTCTCTTTCAGCAGAAAATCGCTGGCCAAAGGCCAGGACTGATAACCAAACACCTCGGCCGTTGTCTATTTTACATTTCCACCCTACGGAAAAATGTCAAAATGTCACTTTTGACATTTTCTCTAAAAATAAGTGGATTTTGGGGGTTTCGAGGGTGCTGATCTCTAAAATAGTACTCATTTTTTGTGATTTTTTCATTTTTTCAAAATAAAAAATGTCGTAACGTCATTTTTTGACATTTCTCCTTTTCAATGAAAAAATCACTTGAATCTTGAGCTCTCGTCGTAGATCATTACTGGGTTTTCGGGGCTTTCGACAGTCTGAATGAATGCGTGGGTTTCGGGATCAAAATTGAAATTTTTTGAAACAAACCCGTCTTTCATAATTAACATAAAATAATTTATTGCTTGAAAAACTGGTAACGAAGAACAAGAACATGTCTTCAAGAGCTATTCTGCTCATTGGAATACGTGTAGTAATGCTTGCATGATCAATATGAAATGTGTCATAAAATCCGTCATCGTGGCTTTGTAAAAAATTGATGTGTGTCTTACAAAGATGTTGTGCATTCAGCATAAGACAAAGAACAATATTCTAAAATTCTACCGCACATCAACCCTGCTTAATCTTCTCGCAAAGTATCTTTTAAAATCTCTGCAACATTTATCTCATTTCAGTCTGTGTACAAATTTTTGTATTTTTCTTGTCTGGGTAACTGAAATCGCAGATGATTACAGAATGGACCTAATAGCTTAATTGGAATAAACTATGGAAGAGAATGACACATTAGAGTGTGCAGTAATGAGTTGGTGAAACTCGGGGATAAACTCGTTTCAAGGAGCTTCTTTTTGACTGATAACCACCCCCGCTCGAATGACCAGCTTCTGCGAGAGACAAGGGGCGATAGGAACCCTCAGGGCAAGCAATCGCCCGAAAAACGATGGCCATCCATCGATCCTTCAAAAGGCGCTTGATCCACGCTCACGCGGACATTCCCCTTAACAAAGATGCGCGCCGTTATTTCGATCATCTATGTGGTCATCACCCTTGCTTCTGCCCGTAAGTGTTGCATCACACCATCTAAATTAATTTTTAAATTTTAAACGTTACGGTACAATTACAGAAGGTTACGATACCACTGCCTCACCTCCACCACCTAATGGATACGGAGAGGCCGCCACTCTAACACCAGCTCCACAAAGTGGATATGATGCACCAGTCCCAACCTCCCCACCAGCCAGTGGCTATGACGTACCCCCAACCGGTGCACCGGCAGATGAATATTCTCAACCTCGCAACCCTGCCGAAGGAGGTATGTTGCATACGGATAAGCACCAACTGATTTTTTTAGCCAAAACCATTCAGTTCCCCCTTAAAAGTTGTTATTTGAACGATGACGGATTCATGTGTTGCAACAAGGTAAGTCGCCAGTATAATGGGTCAATGTGGATTGTAGGAGCTTGAAAAATTAATGTCCGACACCTATGACCAACTCTCCAAATCCAGAAATGGAAAGTGGAAGAAATGTAACATCCACCAAGTCACGGTCGCCGTCCAGAGGGCAGCTGAGCAGAGATTTGATGTTCAATTCGAGGCTGTCACTGGAGCTGGCGATTTCGCTTCCAAGAACAACTTCTCCGGAGATTTAGTTTGTAAGATCAAGAGAGAGGCCTCGTAAGTTTGGAACGTTTGTAACACCATAAATATATTGTAGATACATCCTCGCCTACGCTACTCCAAACTTCTAGACTTATTGCCTCATTTAACTCTATGTATTACACGTGCAGTCTCCCTTTCAATCTCATATTAATTCTTATAATTAAATCAATAAAAAGAATTATTATTCAAACCAAAATCAATGTAGACATACAAAAAGGATGCCGTAAACTGGAATTCTTAAATATATATGAAATTCAAATGTGCACCCGGGATCAGTATAAATCTTTCTTTCACTTTCTGAGTCCGATCTACCTTATCCATAAAATAACGTTATGAATGGGGGCCATTCATGACCCGAGGTAATTGATAACAATATAAACGTATGTATATACAATGTGCGATATAAAAACAAGAGAAGTCAACGGGCAATTAGCTAAACAAACTAACCATAATAAACAATCAAAAATGTTTCATTTCTTGAATCCTTTGAGAATTGGATAAATCTGATTAAACGCTTCATCAATATCCCTCTTAAACTTGGCACCTGTGATGACAACCTTTCCAGAAACAAAAATCAAAAGTACCACGCGGGGCTTGACCATTCGATAAATGAGGCCCGGGAATAATTCGGGTTCGTATGTGGAGAACTGAGAGTGTTTGATACAGAGGGCCTCCAACAGGATGGGGAACTTCACATCACAAGAACCAACCATGTTTTGCACTTTGAATTCGGTAAACTTTGCATCAAATCCCAATTTTTGAATGATCCGAGCGTATTTTCGAGCAGCCAGCCTGATAAAATTAAAATATATAAGTTTATTCCGTAATACCTACCGACTGGCTTCCTCCGACTTGGCTCCAGTGCAGACCATCTTTCCGGAAGAGAAGATGAGGGCTGTTGTCCTGGGTTCCCGAATCCTCATAATAACAGCAGCAAAACGTTTTGGATTATATTCTGCATTACGCGCATGAAGGGCAATCTTTTTTAGATCCAGTTGCACTCCTAGATTCACTGTTGATACAATATTTTGAAGGGTGGGAGAAGGTACATCAATGGCAACACTCATCGGGGTAGCCGGCATTGCTGTTGTCGGTATGTTTGAGGCGGGCATTAGATCTCTATTGCCCAAGAAATCTGCTTGAAGTGGAGTCATTGGAACAGCCAGAGGCATTACCGAAGGAGGCGCCTCGCCATACTGAGGAATACCGGTCAAGTTCATGACCGAAGCAGGTTCTCTTTCCGCGTACACCGAACCAGGACCATTCTGACTATTTATGACAGAATCTAAAAAGATATTAGGTACCCCCAATCCACCTTACCTGGTCCTCGAACACTTGCTAGAACCGAAGGCGGATTATTTAGACTGTTGAGAACTGATCCGGGACCGTTCAAAACGGACGAAGGATTCAACATGGAACCGGGACCGTTGCCAGAACTGCTTAATCCACCGAGAATAGATCCTGGCCCATGATTTAGAGCATTTGATTGCGGCGTCTGCCCGATGACTGATTGAGGATTTAACCCAAAGACCGAACCCGGACCGGTGCCACTCATCAGCGAACCAGGACCCAAGATAGAATTTCCCATTATTAAGTTTGAGTTCAAGATCGAGTTTGCCCCTAAACATGTAAAGCTTCATTAGGACAGACGTACCGTGGGTCTGGTTAGATGCTGGCGTCTGCCCTCCAGCTCCAAACAAGGAACTCATCACTGAGCCCGGCTGCGCAGGCGATTGTCCGAAAGGGTCCATATTCAATTCTGAAACAAAATTATAAGAAATGGGAATGGCATATCTAATCGAGCTGTTCATGAAAATCCGATAAAACAATGATTGGCAGGGTGAAGGACTTTTCCTCCGCGGACCGATTCTCCCGGACCAGACGTCGGAAAAATTTGTAATTTTCACCTCGCACGTCAAATCGAAAAAGTAAGAGAGAGGGAAGAAGTCTTCAAGTTGGCGATTCGTCTTTGAAACTTCGCAACACGTGCGAAAAATTATTTTGCTGTCGCCTTTTTTCTTGATTTACGTTTATAGCCAGTATTTAAAAGAAAACTGCAAAATAACTGCCAAACCACAATAAAATATTTTTTTCCAACAATTTGCGATACTTTTCAGCAAATTCTAACAAAAAATGAAAAATTTATAATAGATGCCCAAAAAACAAGCGTTGCCGCGGCCACGGGTGGCGGCGCCTGATATAAAGGTGGTCTTGCAAGAATTCGTTTTTTTTTTCTAAAAGCGCAAAATCCGGTGCATAAAAAAGCCGACGCTAAAATTGAAAAATTGGTGTCGAGTTATTTTCCGATTTGCACCGGATTTTCGAATTCGGTGCACGTTTCTCTAAGTCGGCGCTAGATTTGCGAATTCGGTGCTGAGGTAACCTGAAGCTCCGCCAGCTTTTGGTCAGAACCCAGCACCGATTTCACGAATCTGACGTCGACTTAAAAAAATGCACCGATTTCAAAAACCGGGCGCCGACTTAAAAATTGAAAAATATTAGGTTGTCCGGAAGAGAATGGCGGATTGAGACCGTTCACTTTGACAAGCCATAACTTTTTCTAACTAAAAGCTTATTAATCGAAATAAAAACTACTAGAATCAGCAAGGTTTTGAAAATGATATAGAAGTTTGTTTATGCCGTTTGAACAGAAGTCCGGATTTCTGGAGTCGCTGAAACTTCTGAAGCACTTTTGAACAGGGTCTTGATTATTGATCTCTGTACCATGATTGAAACTTGTTTTCCGCCTTAGAAGGGGGTACACTGGATGAGTCACGACTGGCGAGTATGCCGGAGGAGAGAAAGTGTCGTAGCCCTAGCCGCTCGACTTCTAAGAGTCAATTGCGCGACGTGCGTTTCGGAGGAGAATTGGTCCTTTCCTATCGAGTCTCATCATGGTCCATCCACTGCGCTAAAGGTCGCCAAATGTCGTAGTGGATCTATTTGTCATACAGGTTATGATTTAGTCAACCAACGGATCATTTTTGTTGCACTGATTTTCGTTGAATTCGACCGGCACGCATTTGTCGATTGCGCCCAAACAGTTTTGCATGGATCGGCTTCCACCATTACCTTCAAATGGTCGTTGTAAATCTTCTACAATAATGCTCATCTTCAAGGCTGGTATTGCCGGAGCGAAGCGAGTGACCAACGAACCAGTGTGCGTTCGGAAGCTGTATCAGGGACAAATGCAACGTTGATATTCCTCGTCGCTTCGGCCGCACTGAGGCCGAGCTTGAACTCGAACAAAAAAATGGCTCGAATTTGGTCCTTTTGTAGCATGATTGAAAAATCCCACAAGTTTCGTAAGCGAAGACAAAATTTCACGCACGATACAACAAAATGAAGCTGAGACACGGAGCTTTAACACGGTATATAATACATCCACTAAAATAAAAAATAAAAAAATTTCAAAAATCCGCCATTCTTTTCCGGACAACCTAATAACTCGACACCAATTTTCCAATTTTGACGTGCACCGGATTTTGCGCTTTTGGAAAAAAAATTTTCGCATTCTTATATGACCACCTTCATATTTAAAGGGCCGCGGGCATGAAATTTTAAAGCATCGGCCCGTTTGCCACCCCTGGCCGCGGCTCCGAATTTGGGGATCAGCCCTGAGAAATCGAAAACAGTCCGCACCACGATTGGCTGATCAGCAGGGGTGGTCACCCCTTCCGGGCCGGCCTGGCCCGGCACGATAGTACTATATAGTAATGCATTACAGTAGTACTACCTAGACCGAAGCTTTTTTACTAACTTGAAAAAACTCTAGCCGGACCTGGCTTTTGACGGACCGGGCTTCGGGCCCAAAATCGGAAAAAATAGGTGCCGGTGAGCACATCTGCTGATCAGACTTGCGAAGCAACGAAATTCCAATTGATTTTCTAAAACATTTTGTGTATTTTGGAAAACAAAAAATAGTCGATCGCAAATTCCTTCCTCAAAATACGGCGAGCTGCGCCCTTTTTTCGTTCTGTTTTTCTATTGATTTGTAAGCGTTTTTCTCTTTTCGAGGGTTTTGGTTTTGGCAACTGTTCGGGATGTAAGGCATCTGGTACAAGATAGCCCGGGGTTTTTCAACGTGATAACCTTATGGTTAAACTAGTTTTGTTTGCGTGGCGTTTATCTTTTTGTAGTTTGAATTCGTATTTTTAGCAATCAAGTCAAAATGTCTGGTGGAATGGCCATGGAAACTACACCTTCATTCCCACATGAAAACGAAGAACAAGCAATCAGCCATCTTACAAAATTTGGTAAGTTTTAAAGTTTTTTGAAAAATTTTAGGGATGGTCATCCTAAAATTTTTTTGATAAGGGTTTGTAATTTCAGTCACTAGTCCTATCAGGGGCGATGAGGATATAAGGGAAAGAGAAGACTCCATCATAAAGTTGGGAAACTTACTAGCATCAAGCAAAAGGACCCACGAATTGAGGCAAATGATTGAAGAGACCAGACCTTTTTTGGTTGCGCTCGGAAAGGCTAAAGCGGCTAAATTGGTCAGAGATCTGGTAGATATGTGTCTGAAGATCGACCAAGATGGTGACATAAAGGTTGAATTGGTCCAGGAATCAATTCAGTGGGCTTCAGCGCAGAATCGAAACTTCTTGAGACAGACTCTCCAAGGTCGACTAGTCAGACTTTACAATGATCTTGGAAGATACCCTCAGGCCCTTCAACAAGGTATGCTGCAACCATAGATCATCTGACATTTATTATTTTTAGCAACCGAACTTGTCCGAGAGTTGAAGAAGGTGGATGATAAGGACCTGATCGTTGAAGTCCAATTGGAGGAATCTAAGGCTTGTTATCACCTCTCTAGTTTGGCCAAGGCCCGAGCTGCTTTAACATCTGCGAGAACAACAGCTAATTCGATGTATATCAGTCCTGCGATGCAAGCCGATTTGGATATGCAATCCGGAATCCTCCATGCTGCCGATGAACGAGACTTCCAAACAGCTTATTCGTATTTTTATGAGGCCTTTGAAGGTTACAACATGATTGAAAGTCAGAAAGATGCCACCAGAGCTTTAAAATACATGTTATTGAGTAAAGTATGTATTTTTTTGTTTCATTTTCTTTTTTTAGGTCATGTTGGATGCGTCTGATGAAGCTACAAATGTTTTGGCACATAAAAACATCGTCAAGTATCATGGAGAGGATGTTACCGCCATGTTGGCCATTGCTACAGCAGCCAAAAACAGATCTCTGAAACAATTTAACGAAGCGTTTGGACATTACAGACAAGAACTCCAGTGTGATCCTGTTGTCAGAAAACATTTCAATGCTCTGTCTGATGCCATGTTGGAGAAGGAATTGTGCCGTTTGATAGAACCCTATTCTTTTGTCCAGATTTCCCACATTTCCGAGAGAATTGGTCTTCCTATCGAGAAGGTCGAGAAAAAGTTGGCCCAGATGATTTTGGATCAGAAGTTTTCGGGATCTCTTCATCAAGGAGATGGAATGCTGGTTGTCTATGATGCAGAGGTAGAAGATCGCACCTACGACCTTGCTGTTCAAACGATCAGAGCTATGGGCGAGGTGGTAGATGTACTATACACTAGAGCGAAGAATATCCGCTAATTTATACCGGTGTCTCTTTGTAAAGTAATCTATAATATGGATTCTCGTTGTAACCAATCCTTTCATCTATTGTTAAAACCGATTCTTTTGAATAAATCTTTACACATTGTTGTAAAACGACGTCTCTAGTGGTCCGGACCTATCCTGATATCTGCACTATGGTCTATGTCTTGTTTACCGTTATTCAGTTTTGGGGAGATGGACGAGACTGAAGAAAGTAAAGGTAATCGTGCATACTAATTCCCTGAAATAAACATTTGCTGTGAACGATTTGTTTTACTCTGAATGAATGACGGGACGAGTGTTTTACCCTTTTGTCTAACGCGCGTCCAAAAAATAATGTCTGTTCGGAACTTTTCGCTTCGAAAAGACAAAATGAGATATAATAGGTGGAAGTGGAAATGAGAAATTACGTCTTGTAGATCTCCTCCTTTGAAAGGATCTTCGCTGTATTTCTCGCCAAATCGCCTGGCTAATAGGTAGTACAGCTAACTTTATTCGGGTTTCGGGGGCTGAGCTGTCTCCTGTCCGCCTCGTTTTTGCACTGAGTGGGCCGAAAACCAGTCCAACGGGGCTCTGAGCTCCTTCCCGGTTTTTTCTTCCCCTCCGTCCGATCGTCATGTCGCGTTTCTGCAGTGATATCCTTATATTTATTTGATTATCGATATTATCTGTAATTTTACTTTTTTTTAGAACCAACCAATCTTTTTACTCCAGAGCCTTCGACATCGAAGCTGAAAAACCTTGATCCAAACCCTTCGCCGTTTTCAATCCATCAGGCGGAGGGGTTAGACCAGTTGAACGGATCGGTGAGTAATTTAAAGTCAATATTTAAATTTTTAGGGTGAATACGGGTCTTTCACGGGTCAGAATCGGTTTGAGGAAGCGACACTTTCAGTCATATTCTCCAGATCAGAAGACGGAGGCCTTATTACGTCTTCGAACCTTTGTCCAGCTGTTTTAGTGGGCAATTCGTTTCAGATCGAACCCTTAGTGCCTTTTTATGCTAATGATACGGGTATGACGAATAATTCCAAACATGCCAAAGGAATCGCTGTAGGTTTTAATTTCAAATTTGAAATAATTTGCAGGTTCTCGGTGAAAATTTTACCCGATCAGTTCCGGAATGTCAGAGAAAAGTGGAGGAATTATTTGGAAATGGGGATATCCAACCCTTCAAGATATCCCAATTAGTAACCATGATGGTTATCGGCGACCACAGTGATGATCATCTCTTAACTGATCCCGAAAATTTCCCTTGGGATCCAAACGTCTTCTATGAGACCATAAGTATGATGGTAAGAGTGTTAGCGTTATTCCTAATGTCTTCAGCTTCCCGGTCTAAACTGGAAAAATGTCCTGGAGGGAATGGACAATCCCTATTTTACTGTAAAGTCTAACGGAAGCTTCCGATTTTTGTTTACGTTATTCAAGTTGGCTTTCACCGACAAAGACTTTCCAATCAGTGTGTTGTATACACCTTGGAAAAACAACAAAGCTGGCCATGTAAGAAATTGATTATTTGAGTAGTATTTTCAGTTGTCATGTCTTAACAAGATCATCTACCATCGACATATTTTCGATCTTCGAGATTATCCCCATACTTTGACTAATATTTCATGTCTGAAAGTAATGCCGGATGAGAATGACCGAGAGGTTCTTGTTTGGAGGATGATCGAGTTGGTGGACTGTCTTTTCCAGCTTGGAGAGAACACTAATCTTTCCCAACTGATCTTTGCTATGTTTAAAACCCCTGTGAATGTGTGCCCCGATATATTTTGTTTGACGGTGGCCCAACTCCAATCCCATTCCACCCAATTTAGGGTCTATGTTTTGAAGTTGGCAGTCACCCAGCTGTTATCCGGCCATCAAAATGCTGTGCCTGTACTCAATTTTATTTGGACTTGCGAAAATATGGACGCGTTTAAGTCAATGCTGTTGTCTGCCTTTACGGAGTATTATACATCACAACCAGAAGATCAAAACAGACTGACGAAGATTCTCGAAATTGCTCATGAACTGAAACCGAATGGACTTGGAGAACTGTTCAAGACAAATCATTACACATTTCTCATCGATTTGGCTTGTTTGGCAGCAAGAAGAGATTTCTTAAAGTTGGATAAATTCCTAGACGACAAATTGAATGAAGTTGGAGTAAGTTTACAGTTAATTATTTTCTACTCTCTTTCAGGATCCCTTTGCCCAACATCTACTCCACTTCTTACGTAGAAAATGTACACTGGTAAATTCGGAGATCTCACAGGTTATTTTCACGGCCCTATATGCACGTGTAAACACACTGTCTTGGCTTCTGAATGACATGAATTCTTTGCTCAACAAAAATTTGCTGCCTGCAAGCGTTCGCGTCTATTATAATTCAAATGGTAAGCGGGGAGAATTGCCTGTTTTTTTTCTTTTTGATAATATAATCATATCACCCCTTGTGGTTTTTAAAACTGATAGGAGCCCTGTTTAAAATTAAACTGCGAAAGCCGACATACCATTTTGAAAATCCATCTGATAAGGTGAAAGTATGCTATATCTCTAATTCTCATTATTTGGTGCAGAGAAAGGGTGGGTATTAAAAAGACGCGGAAGGGGCGGACGAGGCGGGGAATGGGGAAAAAAACACGAAAAGAGTGCGGCGCCACTGCCAAAATGAAGGGGTGATGTGCTGAGAGTGGAGCGCGGGAGAAGCGACTACGCACCTCGGAAAGGGTCGGTCCTGCTCACTCGGTTCTTGCCCGGCTTTGTCTGACCCAGCCATCCACTCTCTTTGCCCTTTCCTTCTTTCCTTTACTTTCTTCGTCTTCCCATAACTTTTTTTGATGTCTGTTCGGTGGCTGAGCTTCGTCTCTGCATGTGTTTGGTTGTTTTGTCGGTCGTCAACACCTTGGTCGATGAAAACGCTAAATCCAACGCATGGGTTTAACTCTCTGTTTACGAGTTTTATCTGGCACCTGACATTTCAAAAAGAGAATTCGTGTCAGAGGGGAACATAATAGGATACTTTTCTTTTCCAAATTCAAAATTGCTCTCTCTTTGGAATTAAAATCATTACGAACGGTTATTCTTGTAGACAAAATTTTTTTGTCACTCAGGGGCTTATTTTTTTCCTGATTGGGAAGCCTTTGTCATTTGACATGTAATTTGTATTTGACATCTTTCGCCACGTGTTTTCGTATAAAACATACCTTCATTACGAAATATTTAAACATTTATCTTTATAAAATTTCTTGCTCGTTTTTATATCTATTTTTTCCAGAAGTTCGTTCTTTTATCTTATTGGTTTTACAGGATTACTGACACGATCAAATCCGAGTGTGCCAAATTCTATGGACTTCCGGCCGGCAGGCCGAGACATAGGCCAGGGTGGGGGAGGGCCAACCCCTGCCACGAGCATGGCCACTCCTTATGCGGCCGAAGACGATCTCACGAACGCCGTCTTTTCTGATACCATCCAGACCCAAGCTAACACATATTTTCAACAGATCTACGACTGTAACAATCCTCTGCAGGTTAACGAGTTTCTGAGGACAATGAAGAGGTTTTCGCTCTCTAACAACGCACAGGAGAAGGTATGGGAAGCGTTTAATTATAATTTATGTTTTTAGGAGCTTCTTTCATGCCTTCTTAAGAATCTGTTTGATGAATTCCGTTTTTTTGCCGAGTATCCTGAGAGAGAACTCAAAACAACGGCAAAAGTCTACGGGGGTATCATCAGAGAAGGAATCGTTTTGAATATGAAGTTTGCAACGGCTATTAGGAGAATTTTGGAAGCTCTTCATGCTCCCAGAACTACTCTTTTGAACATGTTTGGAATCGTTGCAATTAATGAATGTCGAGCAATTCTCCACAAATACACAAAGATCTGCCAAACAATCCATGCAATGTCCGCTTTTGAGTGGTTTCCGGAAGATCTGAAGGAGTATATTGTGAGTGGGATCCAAGGAGTTCTTCCAACGAATCATGTTGCCCAAAATGAACTTCAATTGATCAACGAAAATGCTAGGACAACCCCATCCAACAACCACGGACCAGCGACTACTCCTGTTTCCGGGATGAGATTCGCCCCAAAGAATAACACTGTAAGATTCGAGTACCTTTAAGAAGACTTGTTTGTGTATTGTTTCGTAATTTTATCTCTGTTGCAGGGACAATCATTGGGTGTAACGAATTGTGAGTCTCTGATTCAAGCTACTCGAGCAGAAGGGCGTGAAATCGAAGCGCCGGACAGCACTGTCGAAGAACGAGTATCATTCCTCTGCAACAATTTAACTTTGTCAACAATGCCAGCAAAGTGCGAAGAGATGAAAGAACTGATCCGATCTCAAAACCGGGATATTTTAATTCCTTGGCTGGCCCAATACCTTGTGATGAAACGTGTATCAATGGAACCAAATCTGCAGAACGTGTACAATTCCTTCTTGATCTCTGTAAAGGACGAAAAATTAGATGACGCAATTCTGACTGAGACATACAGATCCATCAACGTACTGTTGCGATCTGATATGAGAAGAGCCGCATCTAACTTTACGGACAGGATGTTGTTGAAGAATCTTGGCTTCTGGTTGGGCTTCATTACCATTGCCAGAGATGAACCCATTTTGTATGACGAACTAAACATTAAGGGGCTTCTGATGGATGCTTTTTTCCGAGGGCAACACGAACTTCTTTATGTTGTTCCGTTCGTCACAAAAGTATTGATTTCAACAGCAAAGTCAGTGGCTTTCTCTCCCCGATGTACATGGATTAATGGAATTTTAAAGGTCTTGGCGGAAATTCACAACGAACCCGACCTTAAATTAAATCTAAAGTTTGAGATAGAAGTTTTATGCAAAGATCTCCAGCTTCAGCTCAAAGATATCGAAATCACCGGTGTATTAAAGGACCAAAGTCGTTTGCCCAATCTGTTCCCTCAACGAACTGGATTTGGTGATGTGTCTCCAACCATCAACGGGTTCGGGTCTCATTATCGTACTCCAACAGAAGGTCTTGAAACCCAAAGAATTCAAATGTCTGGTTAGTTTCCTTTATCTTAATCAACCTTGTTTTAGCGATTATGTCGAACGCGGTTCCAAGTAGTTCCGCCAATGGAACGTTCTCCCAAACACCTGGTCATGGAATGCCCAGTTTTCAAGCTGGCTCTGCTCCAACACCCTCTAGTCTCCAAAGCAGTTTTGTGTCGTCAAGCAGCAACCATTATGGTCCTTATGTGGATCAGGGCGACACTGATTGGACTCAGTTCTTGAACACTTTGGATATGATTATTGGGCAAATGCAAGCTCCAACCCATATTAAGGCCATGATCAGACATGCAGTTAGCCACGCGGTTAGAGAAATGGTTGGAGGAATCACCGATCGTGCAATTGCAGTTGCAGTCACAGCTACAGAAGCTTTGGTGAAGAAAGATTTTGTCTTGAACCCAGACGAACTCCAAGTGAGAAGAGCGGCACAGCAGATGATGAGGAATATGACCGCTGGAATGGCCATGATCAGCTGCCGTGATCCGTTGTTACAAGCAATGCAGGCGTACCTCCGGAATCTCCTGGCCCAGAACAACCAACAGATCGACCTTCCAAAGACTGCCGAAGAAATTTTGACGGCTTCTACTGAAGCTACCATCGAATGCGCTACCAACTATGTTGTTAAATGCGCTTGTGAAAAGGGGCTTCGAGAGATCGACAGGAGAATGGAAAAAGAATACATGACCAGAAGGTTGTGTCGCCAGGAAGGCCGTCCTTATAAGGCAGATCCTACTCTTGTTGCCTTAAATCCTGCTTTACCAGAGCCTTTGAGACGTCTTCCCGGAATAAATGATGAAGCTAGCTTCAAAGTCTATGAAGATTTCCACAAACCGCTTTCCCTTTCTTTGTCGGAGACGCCATCCGAAATGATTGAAGAGTTTAGAAGACCCGTTCAGGTATGATGATAATGATAATTTTTTATTCATTTTTATATTTGCAGTTTGAGCGGGCTCCATCCGCCAACCATATGGAGTATGCCAACCGTCTAGTCAGTCAGCCAGCTGTTGTTCGGCCTCGTCCAGCTTCAGTCGAGAATCTTGGTAGTTTTCCCAATGGCAATGGAGACGTCGGAAATCTCGCCAGTCGTCCTTCGTCATTCATTAATCCCATTGAACAACGTCGCGGGGGTGATGAGTTTCAAGGAAAGGTCGAGAGTATCCTCAGGGAATGGATTAACATGTGTTATCAACCAAACATTGCCCGTGATCCGCAGCCAGCCCTTACGAGCATTGTCAACATGATGCGAGAGAATGGAATTTTGGTGACTGATGAGATGATTACACAATTCTTTAAAGTGTGCGCCGACATCTGTTTCGACGTGGCCTATCGTCTTCTGAGAAACGAAAACAGTGGAAATCTTAACGTGAAACAACGGTGCTATTTCACATTAGACGCTTTCGTTAGACTTACATGCTTGATGATCAAGTACTCCGCAGATGGCAACCATTCAACTAAGCTGAACCTTCTGAAAAGAGTACTGGCCATCATCACACAAGCAGTTATGTCCGATCACGATCATAAACAGACTGACTTCAATGGGATGCCGTTCATGAGAATTATCATCCAAATGTTCAACGAACTGACCACTGAAGATCCAGCCCTCGATCCCATCTCTTGGGATATCGTTGAATGTTTCTTCCAGGCATTGTTCATCATCCAGCCTCGTCGTGTCCCCGGATTTGTCTTCCATTGGCTGGAAATTATTGGCCACAGGATTGTACTGACTCGCCTATTTCAAGGGCGATACGATTTTCAACGGTCGACTGCTGTCTACATCCAACTTCTGGTTTCCCATCTTCGTTTCTTGGGTCCATTCCTCCGATCTTCCAGGATTCATCCCAACATCCATGAACTTTACAAGGGTACCTTGAGGATTATGTTTGTCATCCTGCATGATTTCCCCGAGATCTTATGCGAGTACCATTATGTATTGTGTGATGTCATACAGCCCAACTGTATTCAGTTGAGAAATTTGGTGCTCTCAGCGTATCCGAAAGATCTCATGATTCCAGATCCAATCAGTTTGTCGAAGGAAAGCGTATGTCTTTGATAATTTTTGCTTTGTTTTTTAGAAGATTTTTTTTTGAATCGAAGGTATTTTAGATTGAGAAACTTCCGGAAATGAACGAAGATCCCAAATTACATAGAGAAATGTCATCATTAGTCTCCAAAGAAATTGGGGAAAAGCTGGACGAGTATCTCAAACGGCGAGTTCAAGTTAGTTTCTTGACCGAACTCCCGAGCATTTTGATGCTAAACCCATCCCAAGGATGCAAGTATAACATCTCGACGGTTAACGCGGTCGTTGTTCATGTCGGTACACGTGCCATTGACCAACTGCACGAGAAGACTCTGAGCATCAACATGACCAACGTAATGAACACTGCTTTTATGGACATCTTCCAAAGTTTGGCCGCCAGCTTGTGTACTCAGGGTCGATATTTGCTTTTCAACGCGATTGCCAATCAATTGAGATACCCCAACTCTCACACAAATTACTTCTCTTGCGTCATTTTGGTTCTCTTCCTTCACGCTCACAACAGTGAAGTTCAAGAGCAGATCACAAGGTATGTCATAGTGGTGTGAAATATATTCTAACCTTCTTAAGGACCTTATTCGAGAGATTAGTAGCACAAAAGCCCCATCCATGGGGACTCCTGATCACCTTTGTAGAGCTGATTAGAAACCCGCAATACAACTTCTGGAAACATAACTTTGTTCATTGTGCTACCGACATTGAAGGGCAAGTATCGTATTTTAAGACTTATCTCTTTCGTTTAGAATGTTAATTGGAGTAGCTAATTGGGTTCAAGCAGACCAGGCCGGCCGTCTAACGGGCCCTTTGATGGCGAATCGACCCGCTCGTCCCCAGTAGACCTTACCCGATCCCCAAACGAATATCCGGTGCACACGACGACGATGTTCTCAGCCACATCGTCCGGATCTGTTGATTTTCGGTGGATGGATGCCTTTACTCATATTCTTATGTTCTCAAATTCTCAACCATTTCGTATCATGATCGTGTATAGTCTCATGAATCTGTTTCCCACTCACGTCCTATGGGTAGCTTGGTTATCTAATACTTGTAACTTTGCAGTTTAAACTGTTGTTTTGTTGTCGTCATTTTGTTTATATCAATGCGCTCCATAGCATGCTGTACTACACTTTTATTAAATTAACTTGATGATAGAATAACTAACAACTAACTAAAGAGTTATATCACGAGTTTTTTCCCTATTATTATTTCGAATGTTCGTAATTTTGTAAATTTCATAGTTTTTCAATAAAGCCAGATGAATGATCACGTATGACATTAACCTTTCAGTGTATCTATAATTTATTAGCAATTGAAAAATAAATAACAAAAATGAATAGAAACAACATTAGATTTCATTCTCAGACCTAGTTATTCTTCTGTTTCTTTCGCTTTTCAGCTGTTGAAGCGGATTCCCGGCGGATTAGTTCAACGGCTCGATCGTAGAGGCCCAGGGCGACATCCTTGCTCTAAAGAGAACATAAAACAACCTCAAATACTTTCGGACTTACATTATTCAAGTTCATGCAAACAACCGTCACAAATATGACAAAAAAAAATCCCAGTATATTGGACTTGGAAGTTTCGATTTCGGCTTTTTTAGGGAGTGATGCGACCACCAAAGTTACCTGCTTGATCAAATCCAGTCCGCCATTCTGAGGAACTTGGAATGAAACAGGAGTGGAGACGGCGTTAACACCCTTGAGCTGTTTGTCTGAGATCTTCACTTGATATTCTTTTCCTTCAGCAAGCCGATCATTGAAGACAAATAGATTGTTAGTGGACCCTAAATTATCGGAAGCTATCTTCTTTCCGTCTTCATAGAGGTCCACAATTAGATTCTTCGGTCTTTGCAGTTTGTTTAATTTTAACACTCCAAGAAGTTGATTTTGTGGAGTAGCAACCACCAAAGTGAATTCAAGACTCTTGAGATCTTCTTGTTTAGCCTGCAAATATACGAGTATTCTGAATTTACATACCTCGTGATTCACGAACGGAGGGATTGCTCTAACTCTCTGGCCATTCCTGGACTTGGCCATCAATTTATATTCGCACCCGGGTTTCAATCCTCTGACTCTGAACTGACCTTCTTTATCGGTAATATCTTCTTCTAGAAGATTTCCACAAGATTCCGATACTGCCTGGACTGCCACCTGATCCAATGGGAGACCACCAGCAGCAACCACCGTTCCAAACGCACTAATGCAAACTTTTTGTATTAAACATGACAAACCTATAGGCAAATCGTTTTCCGTAAATTTTTCTTTCGACGGTTTCTCCTTCTTTGATCGAAACAGATGTCTGATCAGGGACGAACTGATACTCTCGGAGCACGGATGAGATGAAATATTCTCCAGCAGGCTAAAAAAACTTAATATTGTTTCTTAATACTCACTACTCCAACAAAACTCTTTCTTCCGGACTTGTCCACGATGACATTGTTTCTGTAATCGACTCCTCCACTAACCGAGACCAAGACTTCTTCAAGAGGTTCCTGAGTCCTCTCATCAAAATAGTAAATAACCAATTTTGACAATTTAACGGCCTTAAATTTGTTAGATCCGATTTTTGAAAACTTGTAGCCTTCCCATTCCAAAGCTACTTCGTATTCAGAAGGATCGAATACCAGTCCAATTCTAAAAATTTTAAATTAATGGAAGATAAAAAAAGAAATCATCGATAATATTCAAAACAGTTACTTGCGTATGGGACGTTTTTGTCCTCAAGACGCGTTTATCCCCAAGACGTTTTCGTCCTGAACTATTTATATAGTATGAGTAAAAATTATGACCAACACCAATGGACACACAATGTGCCCAGCCACCACCGGCTGCGACAAAAACGTCCTGGGGACAAAACCGGTCTGGGGACAAAACCGCCATGGGTAAAAAAAAATAAAGAAAGTGGGGACAAAAATGTCCTGTGGACAAAATCGTCCGGGGGAAGAAATCGGACTGGGAGAAAAAAGGCCCGAAAAAAGTAGGGACAAAAACGTCTTGGAGAGATAACCGGGTTGGGGAGAAAATCGGGCCCAATCATTACTTGAATCTTCCGTAGGAATCAGTCTTGCCAAACAATGTTTCCGCCGACTTTTTGTTCACCGCTTTCACTCCAACATCTTTCAACGCTGGTTCAACGGAACCTTCGACATACTTGCCTTGAAAGGCCTCAATAGTCACGAGGTTGGGATTACACTCGCCTAAAAGAATCTAAGTGGCTACAAAACACTCTTACCGTCAAAATTGAATGAATGGGAACTTGGTTTGAAGAGAAGCGTCTTCGAAGAAGGGATAAGTTCCACATTCGAGCCACTATCTTCAACTCCAAGACCAAATTCAAAGTATAAATTGTTCGTTTCAGACTGCTGGGAGGAAACAATCCTTTCGCCACTCACGCTCCTAAAACAAATTATTATGCTCATAATTGTATAAACAAAATCCATAAAATCTTACTTACTTTACAGTAACAGCTACATCTTTCAAATTCAGTTTCGAACTGCTCTTCACATTCAATCCAACTATTGCCGTCTTCACTCTCAACACAATCTCGTCCTTTGGTAATTCCTTCGAAAAGTTCTTTCCCTCCTCAAAATCATAACAAGACTCTACATTTAAATTGTACACCCCCTTCTTCGGGACACAAAATCTCGTCTTTCCGGGTTTTAAGTCTACAATTCCGTGAGAACCAACTCCATTCCAAGTCTAAAGTCGGAATAAAAAACCGTCAAACTATTCTTACCAATTTAACCCGTTTGGCGGAATCAATAACTACTGTGTAGCCAGTCTGTTTGATAACAATACTTTCGATATTCTTAGACTCCACTTGCAAACTGTACTCTTCTTTCTCCCAGCATCTTCCAACATTGTCATAAACAGCCACGAAAACAGCAAATTATAAACTTAAAGATGGATTACTTACATTTATAACTCCCGGGCGATATATCGTCAAATATAAATTTGTTATCAGTAATTTTTAAAGTTTGTATAGCCTCTCCATTTTGCTCAATAGCAACCTTAACGCTCGAGCAAGCGTCTAAGCAGGAAACGGAGCCTTCAACTTTGGCTTTGAATTCAGTAAAGACGAGATTATCGACTGAAGCTGATTGTAAATCCACAAACAACGATTTTGGATAAACAACAGGTAACGAGAATTCGGGCTAAAACAAATAAAGTTCATGTGTTACTACATACCTTCACGTTGTACTTTCCTGGCCTCACATAAATGCAGTACTTTCCATCAGGGCTCCCCACTTCCAGAGAAGATACTCTTTTATTTTCTGAATCATAAATGCCAATAGGAAATGGGCTTCGCCTGAGTTTCTGCGGATTGTCGAAAATAAGTTGTCCACAAATCTCGACCCTAAAGAACAATGCCAGATATTAAAATGACCTACTCCAACAACTCAATAGGCTCGATTTCACCGCCATCTGAGTTAACCTCAAATGTTTTCTCGTCAAATCTCAGCCGGTCCTTCTCCGCTTTTACTCTGTAAGACCCCTTTGTAAGACCCTTAGCCACAAATTGTCCGTCTTTATCAGTTGTTCCAATGCGTTCATATTTTTCATTTGACTTCTTTAAAGAGACAACCACATTAGCAAGCGGTTTAGACCCATGGATGACTTTTCCGGTAAGTGTAAATCCAGCGGATTCGAAGCCAACCTAAAGAAATTTTTTTTATTTCACAAGAAATGCCGCTACCTCTTCCAACTTTGAATTTATTGTCACCAATTTCTCCTCCGGTCGAAAAACCAAGGTACCCTTCTGGGTTTTCAAGGAAGCTTTTACTCTGAATGCCCCTGGGGGAAGACACGAGAAGGTAACCAATCCTTGGTTGGATGTCTTTAAGCTGTACACATATCCATTGCCAGCTCTCGCAGAAACTGGCCTTTGTGCATTGACTTGCTTTTCAAACTTCAAGCAAATTCCCTTATTACATCAATTAACTTACTGGAATGCTGACATCGGAGAACAGTGAAACCTCGACGTCTCCAATTGGTTCCTTTGATTGGGAAACAACAGCAACGTTAAGATTCTGTCCTGAAATCTTGAGATCCGTTGAAACAACAACTGGTTTGTCTACAACTTCGACCGGAACAGATCCCCGCTCCACACATTGGTTGGTATGTTCTAAAGTTGAGACCACGTATTTTCCTGGGACGGCCTTAAAACTGTAAAGTCCTTTGTTGTCAGTAGTCGTCGTTGCAATTTGTTGTCCTTGCTCAGTATACAATCCTAATTCCAACTTGCTTGGACCACTTCCTTTTCCACTCAATATCTTTCCTGTTACTTGGAATGCCGATAAATGGAAGTTGATGTCCTTCCCAGAAGCACAGTCATTGTCTTCGTTGTTTATGTTCACAACCCTTTCTGATGGATCTAAAATCTCAAATGAGCATTTATTCGTATCTCTTACCAAAAATAAATCCATCTGGTCCTACTACCCGAATTCTGTAGATGCCCCGTGTGTAGACTGGAATCATATAATAGCCATTGGTTGGATTGCAAGCTGTCTCATACTTCAAATGGCCCTCTTCTGACAAGAATTGAACCTAGAGAAGATATATTCCTCGACAGCGCAAAATACTTACCTTTACTTTCTGAAGAATTGAAGAAACTGAAGAACGGACAAATCCACCACAACTGAATACACCACAAGAGATATCCGTAATAAGCAAAACTATCACAGCCTGCGAAAGCAGCTTCATACTTGCTAGGTCAGTGAACAATCTACAACGGCCGAGCAACATGCCAATTTGCGTTATGAAAAAAATATTTTGTGAAAAATTGTGAGCTGCGCCCGAGACGTTTGAAAATGTTGATGGTGCCATGTTATACGAATCACAACGTTTTTTTACGGAATTTTCGTTGCGTCACGCAACGAAAACAAATATCTGGCGTACTGTTAAATAAAAAAAAATTCTTTCTGACAGAAATCGGAGAAATTGTAATTTAAAATAGTATTGCACAACGTTTTGTCTCTGAAGAAAAGCGGAATTCTGGCCAATACTCGCCATTATTGATTGAAATTTTGTGACACTTCGTTCCAAAAAGGTGGTCTTAAAGATACAACCTTTTCATCCAATCATCCATAATATAGCGATTCGGTAAAAGTTGAATTAGAATTAGGAGACGTGTAGCTCTCTGCTAGAGGTTCAACAATTTGACGGTTCTATACCATCTTTGAGATAATCGCCTTCCAAATCGAAAAATCGTGAAGTTTGCAGGCGTCTAGCGGACGACTTTTAGCCACGATTTTACAAATACTTGCCTATAACATTACAACATCCTTGTCAATCACCATGCAAAGTTTAAAGATTTTCTTGTACTCGTAACTTGACTTCTTGAGCCATCTTTCCATCCCATGGAATGGTTAAAAACAGTTTGTCAAACTTAGCAAATATGCACAGCGTTCTGTACTTTGGAGCAACTCGTATTCGGAAATTTTAGCTTTCGAAAATCATCGCACATATCACAAAATCTGTCAAAAAGAAAACAATGAAATTAAGATATGTTACAAATTTGCAAATGATACCTCTTCCGCAGTTCTGTTGGTACTGGAAACTGCCCTTTTAGGTCAATGATTTTTAGAAATGACTTTACTTTGTTTGCTCATAAAATTATTTATTGGGCGAGGTTTCCCGCGAGACATATACAGTATGCACAAAAATTATAACCGCACTTTAAAAGTTGTTGTAACTTTTTTTGTTGTCAATAGAAATGTGTCAAATTTGGCACCAATGTGCATTAGTTAACTACAAATGTTGTGCCAAAAAATTATTTCAATAAGTTTCCACAATTTGGAAAAAAGTTGGAAAATCCTAAATTTTTGGATTTGTTTTTGCCCAAGAATTATAACCGCACTTACCAATTTGAGATTTTTAGCTAATTAAAACAAGAATAATAATAATAATGTTTAGATTAGTTTACTGAGGCTCTAATAACGTTGCCCAGATAGTCGATAATACTCTGAGTAAGCTTTTTTTACCGTTTCCTGGCTAGAATTGCTCCAGAAACGGAAAACGACGGAGGCGCTCAGGTATGCCGTTAGGTCCGACTTTTGAAGAACTAATTGGACGACACAGGAGCCTACAACAAATCTAAATTTTCCGGCAGGAAAAAGTTTACCGCTGGAACAGAGTGAAGACGAATAGTCCGCCGATCTTCTAACTAAACCATCCCCGGGGCTCAATAAAAAGAAGAATCGGACCTCAATTGTATCAGGAGCACTCTACCAAGTGTCCTAAAACACAACGACATCATCATTGGGTGTCATATGAAGTTGTGCTCCAGATTTAACCCGCCTCACAACAATGCGCGGATCAAATTTGCCATGGAGACATTGTCAAGACAGGGTGATAGGTCAAAGTGAGTTATATGGTCAAAAAGTGGAAATTATATGGTCGGACAATGACCCTGGCGGTATTACATACTACTGGAACGAAATCACAAAAGAACACAACAAATTACGGCACTTCTCCTACCTTAATTTTACCGTAATTTTGGAGGTGACTCGATGATGATTTAGGCCGAAAAAAAGCTTACTCAGAGTATTATCGACTATCTGAGCAACGTTATTAGAGCCTGAGTAAACTTATCTAAACATTTGGTATTATTATTCTTGTTTTAATTAGCTAAAAAAGTCAAATTGGGAAGTGCGGTTATAATTTTTGGGCAAAAAGAAATCCAAAAATTTAGGTTTTTTCAACTTTTTTCCAAGGTATGGAGACTTTGAAATAATTTTTTGGCACAACATTTGTAGTCAACTAATTCACATTGGTGCCAAATATGACAGGTTTCTATTGACAACAAAAAAGTTACATTAATTTTTAAAGTGCGGTTATAATTTTTGTGCATACTGTATAAGGATGGTTTACAGAAGACTCAGCCTCGAATTTCTTCCGATGAGCCGAAAATCAGTGCGAAAATTCGTCTGTACCGATTTTTGGAATTCATTCCCGACTTAATAAGTCGGCGATGGTTTATGGAATTCATTACCGACTTACTAGTTCAGCCAAAAAGTCCGCGGAATGGCTGCACTACGCTAATCGCGCGTGCACTGCAGTTTTCGGCACGCACAGTGCAAATTACAGGGTGCGCGCGACGGAATTGGGGGAACAGTGCAAAAAGGCAATGCACAGTGCAAAAAATTCCCTTTGTTTTGGGTTTACAGGGTGCGGTCGGCTTCGGCCAGATTAGACATGGCTCCGGGCCAACCGTTTCAAATTTGCTTCGGCCCCTTTTTTTCAAGTCGCCGGGAAAACACAAAATTACTAAGATAGAAAGCGCGTGCGTTCTACATTTTTTCTGACCCCCTCGCAGAAAACCCAAAATTCTTGTCTGTTAGCCCTACATACAAGGTCTGCGTGTTTTCTGTCTAAAAAACAGACAAAAATTGCAAATCTTGTCTGGGATAACAGACAAAGGGCCTGTCCGTTAGCCCGGACAAAAAATCTAAAAGTTTGTCTGGCTAACAGACAAGAATGCGGGTTTTCTGCGAGGGGGTCAGAAAAAATGTAGAACGCACGCGCCTTATAGGATATAAGGCTTTTATATGCTTTCTCTGCCTGTCTGATGGGGTTTTGACACTCTGTTTTTGTTTGCTACCCCAATTTTCGCTTTCAAACTCAAAATTTTTGTTATTACGGGCCGATTCCGGGCCGGGCCCAAAAAACCTGGATTGGCTAGCCAAAGTGTTAAAATGATTCTCAAACTCCAAAAACCGTTTGGCTAGCAATTTTTGGAGTTTGAGAAACATTTTAACACTTTGGCTGACCAATCCAATTTTTTGGCTAGCGATTTTTAAAAAAATTAGCTGTCATTTAGGTGCTTAACACCCGTTCTAATTTTTTGGCCAGCTATTTTTAGGCTTCATAGGCTAATAGCCGATCTGCCCCAAATGAAACGTTGCGGGTTTTTAAGGCCAATAACTGTAGAAAGTTAGTATATTGCGTTGCTAAAATGTTTGATAATTAATAATATCTGTAGAAAGGATTTGGTGTTTACTGGTGCGTAAAGGGTTGTTTTAGACCAACAATAATGTTATAAAGCCATTTTTAAGGCGTTCTGCGTGCTTTGTTTTGCTAAAAACGGTCTGATTCTGATTTAACGAAGGTATTGTCATTTTTACCGACTCGAAAACGTATTTTAAGTATTTGAATTGTAAATAAACCATAGATGAAAGATTTCACGGTAAAAAGCTCAATTTCCGGGGCGCCGCACAGTGCAAACCGAAATTAATTTCGGGCCGCACCGTGCTTTTTCCCTGAAAGTAGCAAAATTTCGCGCCTCGCCGCAGTCGCACGTGCAATTTCCAGGCGCCGCGAAACGATGGCGCGCGATTCCGAGGTGCGACGACACACAGCATTCCGAAATTTTTTCGTCGCCGCCCGGCGTCCGTTTTGAAATGAAAATGCAAATTGCCTTCACTTTTTTCGGCTGTTTCTGGCTAGCCAAGCGGTCTAAAGACCAGAAAAAGACACTATGTGATAGCTTGGAAAGTTGTCTTTCAGAATCTGTAAATTATGTATATTTTACTTAACTGTGCCTTTCTTAAATAATCATGAAAAAAACAAAAATTACGATTTTTGGCGCCTAAAAAGTGTACTTTATATGTACCAATCTTTCCGTCAAAGCAGCCCTTGTTATACGATGAACATCGAGAATGGTTTATTTGTGGTAAAATCAGACCAATTTTAGGTGACAAAAAATGTTCCGCAAAATTTCGGGTTGACCCGGATTTTGTCCCGTTTGAAAGACACTTTTTTTTTATAGATTTGGATTCAGTATGGACTTCTGCATCGAATTGAAAGGCTTGTGCTCAGCGATATTTCGATTGCACAGTGCAAAAGGTAAAATGCACTGTGAAAAATTTGCACTGTGCGGCCGTCTAGTTGACGGTCTGTCAAGTTGTCAAATTGCCGTGATTTTCGCCATGCCAAATTGCTCTGTCATTTTGATTTGTCAAATTGATTTTTTTGGGAATTTTTAAAAATTTTGCTAAAATATCGAGAATTTTGACCTGCAACGAAAAACTGTCCCGCCAAAAACTCTTGCAATTTACTGCAAGAAGCCTCCAGTTTCACTGACTCAACTCATCAATGAAAATTTTGATGATAGTGACAGCGGGAACGAGGAAGAAGATGATCCGAAAGAGGTCTACTAAACTCCTTTTGTTGTCATAAACTGTTGTTTTAATGTTTATATGGTATTGAACATGTTTGAAGGCATTATACAACCTTGAATAATGTTTGTTTTATCGTTAGACAGCTTCGACCGACACAACGGCAATTTGACGAAAATGACAGCAATTTGACGTCACTTTGAAAAATTCTGTTAAAATCACAACACTAGAAAATACGTTAAAAAAACTTTATGACATTTTATAAAATCTGACGTTAAAAAAATCAAAAAATCTCACCCAGAAAGTTTTTTTTTCTATAGCAACTTGCATCCGACCGAGGGTTTCCGCAAATAGGGAAAACGGATGCCTACTAAGTTTTGCACGCTTTTTCAGAATGTCTGGGTCTCATTGGCGGAGCCCACGGATCATTCAGACCAATCCCTCGCCTCGTGACCGTAGCACTGGCGGTACTTCCCTTGTAAGCGAAATTTTGGGGGTAAATGGAATGAAAATGTCAAAGGTCAGTATAGGGTTCCCCGTAGACGCAGAGCCGCCAGATTTGGTGTAGAAAAGACGCTGAGTCTCAGATTCAACTTGATATAAATTGATGCAGAAATACTTGAAATGAGGTTGGAAGTCCTGAGTGAACCACCCTGTATGCAATTATAAAGTATTTTATTAAATGAAGGTTACAAAACAATAAGATTTTAAACACGTGTGCATTACAAAATACGCCCTATGCAGTTTACACTTCCACATGAGCATTCGATGACTTTCCCGGGAACTGATCCAGCAACGTATCCATAATTCCAACACAGTTCCTAAAATAAATATCATAAACGAAGAAGTTTATACTCACCGTGCCCGCTTCCACATCACACGAAGTAAAGAAAGCAATCATTGGAAGCCTAATGTCATGAGTATCTGAAAACACCATCTGAACTTCCATGTTGGGGTCACATGAGTGGTTGAAGAATCGCCCCAGATTGCCTCGTTCCTGGGCGTCCACCACAAAGAGTCTGGATTCCCCAAATAGATGATGTAACAGCGTTTTCTCAGCAGTGATCACAGGGGATCTTCCTCTTTTCTGATGGGTCCATTTATTTCTCTTCCTTTTCTTCTTTCTATTCTTCTTTTCTTCCATTTCGATACCTTCGTCATCCTGATATGGTATATTCAAATTTGTTTTCATTCCTTCCACCGAGTCGAATAAATCCACATCAGCAAAATACATATCACTTCCTTGCCCTTTTCGAACATGCTCATCAGCTTTCACATCCGTAAACATCTGACCAGAATACGTGCAAACAAATTGTCCTTGAGGAATATCCACCAAGGTTCTCACCCCCCATCCTTTCTTTGCCGTTTTGAATAACTACAGAAGGCCATCCTACAATACATATATGTCACGTACCTGCATGGGAACACAAATATCCCGCTGAACCACGCGATTCAAACAATTTGTAGAACAGGAGCAGCCCATATTACATTCGTATACTCCAGAGAACAATTTTCTCTCCAATCTTCTGAACTTGTACCCATCTGGAATCTCGGATCGTATCCTTTCATCCAATCTTTGATGAGTTTCTTTAGTTAACAATTGGCATTCGCATGTGTCAGAGTTTAAGCAATCATCTTTAAAAGTAATTCTTTTTTCAATTACACTCACCAGTACATGAACAACAAGAGGTAAACTCCATTTGAGTTTCCAGAAGCGGTTCATCCATACACCTGCTACTCTGATACAGCATCTAAAATAAAAGGTCAAACGATAAGTAGTTAACACCTACCAAAGGCGGTCCTTCATCGTCGATTGAATTCACTGTAGGTATGGTAACGGCCTCCTTAAAGTGCGCAAAGTCAGGATCAACAAGATATTTTGGATCAGACCGATAAATGAAGTTAGGTCGATCCCAGATCCTAAATGTAAATTGATCGACTGAGATAAGTTCGGCTTTCGTAACGTGTAAATAGAAAGCAACTTCATCCAACGACCGAAGTAATCTTCCACATGGGGCCTCATAAGCAAATATAGTATCCAAATTATACTCATCATCATTGTTCTCGTGAACTTCTACATCAAAGTACACCAAAGAAATTCTTTTGAAACCATAAAGAAATGGGCGGAAGAAGGATGGGACATCTTTGTATTCGGGTTTCCCAACTAAATGACAATTCCTAATTTCAAGAAGACATTCCAACGAGCAAGTGGAATGTGGCCGATGGTGTAGGTGATCCCAGTTGGGGTATTCCAAATATTCAGGAATCAACTGATCTTTGCGGGACCCTTCTCCTTCCCCAACATTTTTTCTCTGATCCACATTTATGTGATGATTTTTGGCATTGTTGAAGAAGTCAAAGAAACTGGGTTCTTTCTTATTTCCAGTCTTCCTCGCCGTGTTTTTTACTTTACACTTATCCAAAATTGAGAATTCCTTAACATCATTCACTTCGTACTTAGGGTATAACATCTCGATGTATTCCCTCACCTTCTCAGGATATGTATTTAAATCTGTCGCCGTTTCTACTTTCTAAAGAAGAAACTATTACATCATATAACGATTAACATACCGCCAAAATATTCTTCAAAGTGGGTATCCTCATGGTATCCCCAGCAAAGATCCATTCATCCTGATGAGAATGATCCGAACAAGGGTACTCTTTACATTCTTTGTACTCATCAAATTCAGTCAAAAAACGAACTAATAAAAGACAACGATCTTTCTGGATTACCATTGCTTTTACGGCACTCTTCTTTTTGCCTACCTCTCGGTTTACCAACATCTAAAAATGTACTATAAAAATAAGTAGACTCGATACTTACACTGGTATTCAATTGAACATTCATCAAGGGCCAGCTGGGATATAATGAAAAATAGTGCTTCAAGAAAGTAGATCTTACTCCTTTAACATATTTATAAGCAAAAACGGGGCTAAAATCATCCGAGTTTGGAGCTTTTGGCTGCACTATGCACAAATAAAGATTTTTTGGACGAATAAATTGGACTGTGCCATCATCGAAGAAGACCAGATAATGGAAACGATACTCCTTTATGGGAAACGTTCCTAACGTCCCCCATTTCCACTTATTCTCATCTATTCCTTTGTGTTTTGCAAGAACTCTTGTACCAGCGTTACACATTGCCCCAACTGGACCAGCTCTTGCAACTCTTGAAGCATCAACTTCCCTCAGAATTTTGCGACTTCTAACTTTGATTTCCACTTTGACATGAGTGATCCTATCTTCTTCTTCATCGTGCAACCAAGAATGGAGATGTCCTTCATGAAACTTTTCATCCATCTCTATCCAAAGCTTTTCATGTCTTCCAATATTCATTTTCTTTTCGTAATCAAGAGAAATGTGATCACAAAGTCTGTATTCGGTCATCTTCTTGAAAACTTCCATATTTGACGAAGACTTAAAGAGAATACTTCTTGCTTTACAATTAAAATTACCGATTCACCAACCAAATCCAACTCAGGAATTGAATGTAATTCAAAATCATCTAAAGCTGCGCCCTCCATCTCCTTTACCAGTGCCTTCTTCGATTCCAGAAAAGCATCCTTGTTAACGCTGAGGGTGCTAAACATCCGTGCCAGCTCGGGTAAAACAGCATTTTCCACTCTATATAGAAAATTTATCTTAAAATCAATAACAACATACTGTAATTTGAAGTGTTTTGGATCGATCGTTTCCAAAACCCGTTTGGTGTTTTCAAAACCTCCCAAGGTTTCATATAAAATGTTAGTCAAAGAGGGTTTATGCAACTTGTCGTATTCCAAGAATTTAAATTTTTCGAGATCATAGATGTGATCAGGGTTGTTGATTCCCACGTGGATGTATGTACAAAACAAAAGTATTCTTTGAGGATCCCATAGATGATTCTAAACAAATGAATCACCATTAAACGTTTATCTTACCAGATACATTTCTTCCAGCGAAAGTGTTTCGTCATCTGTGGCTTCCAACAATAAAACAACAAAGTCCATGAGATCATTCTGAGAAATATACAGCTGTCTTGCAATGTTATAGAAGTCGACAGTAATTTCGTCAAAATGGTCGCCTAAGACGCTGAAGAAAAAGTCGCAAAATGCAGAAACAATGTCAAAGATGTCCATTTCATAATGTCTCTGCACTTCATGAACTCCAAATTCCGATAATTTAGAGACAATATCTTTTGACATTTCCAAAGAAAATTCAGTTCTCTAAATCAGGCACTACAATAATTATCTTCACCAACATTTCCGTTGTTTTGAACAACATTTCCCTTCATACATCTGGCACTCCAGTAGATAGATGTTATCCTTGTGTCCAATTCATTTTTTGAAGTCAAAGATAATTTATCTAATAAGTTCAAAAAAGAAGTGTTAATGGGCACATCCATCATAATCACCTACTCCAAAAAAATCTCGAATAAAATAAAACAAAATATTATTTATTTTTCTGTTAAATCAAAACGCCAAAATCAAAAAATCGTTGTGAAAATCAATGACAGAAATGAAAAAATAATTAGCTCAAAAAATAAAACGCATGAAACTCTAGCACTATTTAACTTTAGCGCGGTTCGGTTCTCCAAGACCATGAAATGAAACTGTCCAAACCAACATTGTTGTAGTATGTCTTGGACCTTACAATAGCTTCATTGTAAGAATATTTTGGCTTGAAATCGAAGAACAGACGTAGACGATAGTTGCTGAGGACAGTCCATTGCCTGCACAACATGTAGAAATGTCCTGTACTAGGGATCTAAAAAAATAGAATAGTTTGCCAGAATTTACCTGCAAATCTATCTGCAAAATCTGTAAGACCCAACAGATAAACAAGAATAGTGGATAGACCAGCCAGAACGGGAGCGAATGACTTGGAGTATCATCCATTAAATCCTTTAGAACCCCATCATAGAGACTGTTGATGGGGGTATCATCTACAATATTCACAGTCTCATGTTTTTCGCCTTTTTCTTCCATTGTCCCTTTACACTTTATCAGAGCTGCCGAGACGTTCCCAACGTACGCCATCTGAAAATATGTAAGGCGACGATTTTGCAAATTCCAATTTTTTGCCAGCTGGAAAACGTGGCCAAATTAATTTTTTGGTTATCTTATGGCTACTTTCGGAAGACAAATGTGTTACTAGATCGAATTGAACCTGTATATCATATTTTTGAAGTATTCGTGGTATAGACAATAACCACCCTCTTATGTGTAAAAAATATTTCGAATATCAATCAGAGACAAATAAATGTAACATACCTGCACAGCACCTTTATTGTCTCCAATGATAGGAATCCAGTTCAACTTGTTTTTGAATTTAATCAAATCGCATATAATTCCGTTCTCATCTCCTTCTCCATAGATATAGCCTACTCGGGCCGCTAGAGTCTTCACACCAGGACAACTTTTGAGTAATTCTTCAGCCAATGCCTTTGATTTGGAATATTTTGGATAAGGATTGTCGAAAACAAAATCTTTGTGATCCTTCTCCCGATTGCCAACATTCGGCCATTTTCCAGAGCATTGGACAAAACTGGATGAGAGGTGGATAATAATCTTTGTTCCTTCTTCTTTGCACATGTTTACAAGGTCTCGCACGACTAAAATAGTACGAGTATTTAGTGTTATTGCGTAAGATTACGTCAAATTTTCAAAAATAACTCACACTTTACATTGTGTTCGTATAATTTCTTCTCATCGGGCAAATTAGACAAATCTATATATTCGTGAAGGTTGTAAACCACATCACAATCTTTTATAGCCGACACAATCTCACTCGTCCCCGAGAAAATACTTGCATTTGGAGGTACAAGATTTTGGTTACCTAAAATACGTTACGCAAAATAATTAATGCTTACTCTCAAGCCGATCCTGGAATTTATCTTGCAAAGTCCATAAATTCAATTTAGCTCCTGATCCGACCAGCTTGGTGTAAAGATGTTGTCCAATAAGGGAATTGGCGCCGAGAATACAGATCGGCGACATCATCCGATAAACACAAGTGAAACTGTTTCTTTGACCAAGATCGGTGGCCAAGAAACTTATTCATTACGTGATAAAGATCAAAAGGATGATTTCGGGTAAGGAAATTTGCCAACGGAGGAATCTGATGAAAAAGAAATTTTGTCAAAAAAGTCTTCTCTATTTTTTTAATCAATTGTTGAAACGGTCTGCACTATTTCTATTATGGATTTTATATAATAATTACTTCCATTTTGTAAGTTCAAATAATATACTTTTTAGTTCACACATGTCAAGCTACAGTCTGAATGAACACTTTATTGTATTAACGAAACTTGGAGTTTGGGCACAGGCAAGTGAGCAGGTATACATAAATTAAAATCTTTATAGATGATACAAAACAGCCCCATCTCTTGGCAAACACGTGCCCGTGTTTTACATAAACTCAGATAAAGCAGATCATATTAAAAAATGAAAGATTTGCAGGGGCAGGCAATTAAACCAACAACAAGGTTATTACTGGACTAGACTAGCCTTTTCTCCAATTCTGCAGCCCACTCTACAAAGAATTCCAGAGTCGCACTAGGTATCGATTAATTATGTTGAAGAAGTAGAACAAATTTAAATAAAAGTTGGCCACAGTTGGTCTCAATTGTCACAAGAGATCACACTTGGACTTCTCGGCCCAGGGGTTGACTCTTTTGTCCACGGGATTCACCAGGGGATCTTGATCCTGCTGATTTTCGATGTATCTCTTCAATCTGGAAATAACAGACGATAAAAAAATGAATATTGCTTATTGTAGAAACTCGATTGCTATAGCAAATTGGAAAATTTACTCTGAAGCCGATTGTGAGATGGGAGACCTTTGGATGTTGAGCTGATGTCTCAGACTCTCCACATTCCTCTGCACGTCTGCCTTATCCATGAGTGGCTGCAAAGAGAAAATATAAATGGCCTACGGTAATTATTTCATTGGCCGCGGCAGGTGTAAAACGAAGGGAAAGAAGGTAATAGTATGGTAAAACAAGGTCGGTTAATGGTCATACGGAATCAATAAGTACGCGGAGGGAGTGCACCGGAGAACATCCAATCGATGCCCAGAATGGAGGCCGTTTTCTTTCTTTCGGCCGCAGCCCTCCATTTTCGGCCTCAAAAAGTGCCCAAAAGCTCTCCGGACTCCAGAATGGAGACATTTTTCGGTCATCCAAACAGTCTCTCGATAAATGCCTGGCTTCGCGCAATGAACCTTAATTTAATCAGGGGCGATGTTCCTAAGATTTACATTTACTATTTTCAAACCACTTCCGATCAATCATTTAAAAAACTTGAAACCAGGTGTAGTCTAGCACAAATCTAATGCTTTCAAGCCGTAAACCCCTTCAATTATCCTATGATTATAGGAACAAACGTCTATTACTATGAAAAATTTTATGCATAGAGGATTGTCATTGCTGGTATCATCATGGTCTTGTCTGCTAGATCATGAGATGACGAATATAGTGTGCATCACAACAAATGGGTACAGTCTCAAGAAACATCACATTTAAAAAAAAGACGATACACGTTTGTGAAAAAATGCACTAACTGGAAACAGAACGCATAAAATGTACCGAAAAAAGCGACTCGAGCTTTAAGGTTGGGAGAGAAGAAGAAGCGCTGGGACATAAAAGCGTCCAGGCTGGTGGGAGGAGGACGATTCCTCTCTCGGGCCCTCCGGATTTGCGCCGCTTTGGTCAGAAAAGAAAAACTTGAAACCAGGCCTAATCCTCCCAAACTTATACATCTTATTTTAGTTTTTATAACATGAGACAATGGTATATAAGAAAGGATAATAAAAGTTAAGGAAACTGACTGACTGTTTGTTTAATAAATTTAAAAAATCACGAGAATATACAGGGTTAAACAAGCGTTTACAGTACTCTGAAATATTTAAATTTCGTTTTGGTGTCAATACCTCTTTTCTTTTCAAAAGAGGTTACAGTACCCCAAGACTGATAAGGATAATAGTTCCACAGTGAGGAAACCAAATTCCAATCCTGTTGATATCTAAAAATTTCTATTTGGTGATAGAGCCATGTGAAGCGACACACCACCTTCAAAGAGGTATGCAGTGATGTCTTTAGTTTCTCCCAAGCGCGTTCTCTATCGAGTTGTTTCGCATTTTTCTTCCATTATTTTCGATGTGTGTCCTTTTCAATTCGGATTATTCGGAATGAGAGGAGAGGCGCACTCGCCCGTTCTGTCGACCGTCTCCAATTTTTACAAATTCTTTTTGGGACACGGACGCACAGGGCATCATGAGAAAATAGCCCGCATTTATTTTCGAAGGAAGGTACAGGAATGATCAGCCATCTTTTTGTTGCAGAATGCGTGTTCATCTTTTTGCAATGGTTTAGGGGTTGGTTTGAGAGAGCGAAGGCTTAGGTATGAGGTCCTTCAAATCTGAAAAAACCCAGCGTTTCTTATGTCTTTTCTATGGGAATGGAATAAGAACAGTTGGTGGGTCAATACAATTCCGTTAACGAGAGCAAGTCAATCTTCCAATAGCTAGCAGAGGTTCTTCGTTGGACGAAGTCCAAATAGCCTATTTTCCCACCTCAAATTGGTGGTTTCGATTTGAAAATTGCGCGGTTTCATCGAAATAATCACTCAGCGGGTGGAAGCAAGCATTTCGATCCACAGCGCTTCCCCAACCTTTAACTTTTCTCTCACTCACGATATCTAAAACGTTTAGTTGAAGATGGATCCTATCTCAAGTATGATATTGTTTTACATATTTTTTTATTCGAGTGGGGCGCGTCGAAACCAACTAGGCTACGGTTCCGTTCGTTGTGGATTGTGTCTTATCGTCTCTGATAAAAACGGGCGTCTCTTTGTTGGGTTCCATTCCGTTGATATGATTCTCCTCGAATTGTTTCGGAGTTTTACCTGTTTTGGGATTATTTTTTGTTTTTATTCTGCAAAACGGTTTATGGATAATCTTCTAGAAGCCTTGTTTTTATGTTTTATTGGATTATAATTTACACCTTTCACTATTTTTATCAGCGCTGTTTTTCGGATTTTTCTATGATGGATCTCTTTATTAAGGACGAGTTTAATAATTATGGTTCACAGCTGGTGTAATATGAATTTTAAAACACTGCAGATAAGAAAGGTCGTGGGTTTTGTTCGGCTTGTTGTGGTTATGCAGGTGCCTTAGTGATTCAGACGACTGTTGTCTCTTATTTACCGCTTCTTTCAATTTGTTTTTTCGGCTTATCAGAGTTGATAGAAGAGAGCGCCTAAAATCAGTTGGACCGGGGTTTTTTTATATAGACACGTGAGCTGTTAGACACTGGTTTAATACGATTTTTGAGTTTTAGTTTTGAAGAAACATCAATTTATTATCCGAATTGTGATAATGATAATTTATGCGTGTACCGTCGTATTTGAGCTGGTACTTGACATTTACTAATAATTTAAGGATATCCCTCATCTATTTGTTGTCTAAATTACTCTTTCACCTTTTCGCCGCGTCCCTTCTATCACGTGTTTGGGTTAATTTTTTATTTTCCCAGTATACCTTTTTTATAAAACGTTACTGTTCAGATAAATCATAGTAATTCTAATTGAAACGGGGTGGAAATTGCTAACTTTCCAGCCCCAAATACTGGTATCAAAAACTGGTGATATATGTAAGTCCATATTTGATATATAAAGCCTTGCTATTTAGATATATAATGCCCTGTAAAGGCGAAGAACTCTGCGATGAAGTAACCCCAGAGCAGGGTCATCACGAGGAGGTCAGCGTGGCATCAAGGCCGGAGCATCCTTCGTCCCCAATTGCATTGAAACCCACACAACCAATTACAATTCCAGGATCAGAATTGTCTCCTTCTTTGGATGATACTTTGAACAGTTTTGTTGACATGAGTTTACGGAATATGAATCCCAGTGAGAATGGAGGCAGTGTCAGAAGTAATGATCTTGAGAAAAGACCAAAAGAAAACGGACTTTCAAATTCGGATATGGTAATTTTACTGTTTATTTGTTTATTGTTTGTCTAAAGTTTCTACGTATATTCTTTACAGACTAGAACTACTTTAACCTGGGAGTCGGTAAATTCACTGCCGGGTGAAGAACTCAGGCCAGAACATGTGTGGGATATGGCTCTTGTTAGAGTATTCATGTCCAATTATCGATTGGTGATCATTACTTATAACAAGCAAGGTGTTACATCCATTCCCAACAATTGCATCGACTTGATTGAGATTTCTAACGATGATGTGTTGAAGCTTTTGACGAGAGATGGAAGAATATTTACGTATGTTTTATATCGATTATGATGTTTGTGTTTAGTTTTAAAGCCGCAGCATCTGATGTCGCTCTACATTTCTACAAGATTATTCTTCCCTTGACTTGTGGTGGTCAGAGAATTGAGGATTCATTTGCTTATCGATTCGCAGTTGCTTGTCAATCTAAGAAGCCAACTTTCCTGAGGAGGACTCTTTGTAACCATGAAATGTCATACACAAATGTCTTAAAAGAATATAATAATTGTGGTTTCAAACTGGATGATTGGAGGGTTACCAGAATCAACGAAGACTTCAGGCATGTATACTTTTTTAAGTATTAATTCGCGTATGATTTCAGTGTATGCGCCTCATATCCACAGTTTCTGATTGTCCCCAGCGAAACTTCTGATCAAGAATTCCGAGATTTTAAGAGAGGCAGATTCTTTGACAGATTCCCTACTGCTGTTTGGAGGTGCAAGAAGACTGGAGCTGTATTGATGAGAAGTGCGCAGCCAGAAACGAGTTTCTTCGGATCCCAACCCGAAGGAGATGCCAAGTTATTCGATGCTATTAGGAAGAGCTGCATAAGAGACCGGCCGGAGAAACAACGGAAAGTCTTGATTGTTGATGCCCGCTCATACACTGCAGCATGGGCTAATCGAGCGAAAGGCGGAGGATTTGAAAGTGGGGGTATGTCTATATTATGATTTGTTATATTGTCTTTTAGATGCTTATGCAATGACGGAGGTTTTATTCATGGGATTACCAAACATCCACGCCCTTCGATACAGTTTTCATCAACTCCGCCAACTCCTCCACGGCCCGGAGAACTTGAATTTCTTTCAAAATCTTCAACAAACGAATTGGTTCCAATATCTTTATAGTCTGATTTTGTCAGCTCAAAGATGTGTCGATGCTTTGTGTATTGAAGGAATTTCTGCGTTAGTACATTGTTCAGATGGATGGGACCGAACTAGCCAGATTGTATCTTTGACCAAGTTAATTGCTGATCCATTTTATCGAACATTCGAGGGTTTCGAGTATTTGATTAATCGAGAGTGGGTCGAGTTTGGTCATAAATTCCACGACCGAAATGGATTGTGTCCAGATACAAATGAGAAAGCGCCCGTCTTTCTCCAATTCCTCGATGCTGTCCATCAATTGTGGCTGAAGAATCCTGACAGATTCGAATTCAACCAGAGATACCTCGTAAGTGTTTTTTGGTTATAATGTTTTATTAATATATATTCACTTTTATTTTAGATGAAAATAGCCCAGCACCATCACTCAGCTCTGTTTGGAACGTTTATTTTCAACAATTTCCAAGAGTCAGTGAATGGATACATCTGCAACGCCAACAACTCTTTCATGACCCCATTCCAAGTCGGATCTCCCGATGATGAGAGTATTGTGAATCTCGGTCGTGTATCCATGTTATCAGTGTTTGATTACGTCGGAAAACATAACCCTTTTTTCATCAATCCTGTGTATGTGAGCGGCAAACGAGGTCGCTTGATGTGTCCTAAAGGGATGTGGGAATTGAACGTGTGGAGAGAAGTCTACTGTTGTACTGATGTAGAATCGGTTATCAACTGTCCTGAGAGGGCTACAGAAACTCCAAGTCAAGAAGAGATCAAGGCGAACGGCATGTCAAGAAGTCAATCTGCGGCCAGTTTGAACTCCCTAGAACAGGCCAATGGGCATCATGTGTCGCATGGATCAGCACATAATGCATCCACGGGCTCCCAGCCAGTCCCATTGTCATCCACCCCTGTCTCGAACACATTTCTTCCCACTCTCCCTTCATCCACATTTTACATGAGAAAGGATCATATGAGCTGGAAACATTATTTGGATCACGATGGGCTGTCTCGGGTGCCCATTGATTATGAAGACCGATTTATCGAACTTCATCGTCATTATCAAGTAATTTGCGTTTTGTTTTAAAGATTGTTTGTTTAGAATACGGATGCTGCTCGGGTCTCCGAGTCCAGTTCTTCAGGCCGTGAAAATTATCGGTCTGAAAATTCAGTAAGTATTTCTTAGCTGTTAAAAAAATAGAGTAGGCTTTAAGATGTCGAGTAGAAAGCAGTGATTCTACTATCAGTTATGACATGTGTGAAGACGATGTATTGGCTAGAAAAAAGAGAGATTCTGTTTCTTCAAATCTGCTTTTTCCGGTTGAAATTAACTCTGGCTCCTCTCACTTCGGATCGTTGGATGAAGAGATCACTCGCAAATGCCGCATTTGGTATGTGCTTGATTTTGTCTTTTTTGTAGATATATGCTTTTCTTAAAATTGAATACTTTTAGCAATACCTCCGTCACTTTTGAAGGTTCCAATTCTCCGATGACAACTTCCAACGCGACTCTTGCAAACGGTTCCTCTAATTCGGCGTCTTCTCCATCCAAGATGAATAACGGAACGTGTGCTCGATGTGCTGCTAATCAGGTTCCAATCCACACCCCCACTGGAAGCAATAGACTAATAATGAGTTGATGAAAATCTCTCTGATGGCCGTGTTTTTGAAATGTACAGTATTTTTTTGTCTTTTATTTGCAGATCACTTTTCGGATTCAGCTCAACTTTTAGTGATGCAGAACTTGGGTTCGTTTTGTTCTGAACGGGGTATCTTCTTTTGTCTCCTTTGCCCTTAGGGTCTTTGATTGTTTCTCATACTAACCGGGTACCTTTTTTTTGATTACTGACCGCCCCTTATTTAACTATTTCATTTTGGATTGTTAACTGGATTATTTGAACGAATTTGATTCGAGTCATGTACATAATTGAATGTCTAATAGTCTGATTGGTTGATGGTAGAGAAACCGCGGTTACTTTGATGTTAGCTAGGTATAGGACCGATCTATCCAAAGAAAGTGTTTTACGACAAATAAACCTTTTATGAATCGGACGACTGTCGTTTGATCGTTTATAGTTTGGTTTAAGGGAAAAGAAGAATGATTTGGTGGATTTCCATGAAATTCAGGTCAAATGTGGTGCGGCTTTCAAATTGGTTGTGGCGCTGTCGTTTTCTTTTACCCCTTCTTTCAGCCTAAAACGCTACTAAACGCCCTCCTTTTATGAAAGTTTTTTAAATCTGTTTTTTATTGAAAAGGTGTTCTCGACTAATATATGCTGGGATGAGAGAAATTAATTCCCTTCTCGATCCGATTTTCAGTTCTCCAACTTTTGGCGAACCGGAATCGCGGAAGGGTCGACGATGTCTTCTGTAAACCGGATTTGATTTCAATTGACTTCGGTTGATATGATCGCCGTTTGAGGTCACGACTTCTTGACCATACTGACGTCATTCTCTAGCCAATTATTCTACAGAATTGGGGATGGGACGAGGCTAAACTGGGATGGCAGATTTCCAAATTAACTGCCTGGAGCGACGTTCTTCACCCTATGTTCACAAATCGGTTTTCGCTTTCACGAATCGGCGCGGCGGTCGCCTTCCTGGATGTCATCCGACCCATCTCGCGTTTGCTCTTTCTCAGAAAGCCTCTGGCATCGTATTCGGAGCGGGTAGGATCTCGCGGTTTAGACCGCTACGGCTTTTCTCTTCTCTAATGACCTGCCACTTTGATGCTTTACTTGTGTCTTTCCTCCTTTTGTACTTCAAATGTATCTGAGTTAATAATCATCAAAGAAAAGCTTCTAGTATTCTTTTCGAGGATGAGCATCTCCACGGTCAAATCACTCAGAAAAAATTCTCATACCGCGGTAGATTGTTGGAAGAAATCGTTGAGGTCATTCACACCTTACTTTATTTGCTCTTTCTGCGCGGATCTTTCTGCTGTTTAGCTAAGAAATACGTTTAGATGAACATATCAAGGTTAATCAGCCTAACGCTTAGTGTGGTTGTCTTGATCAACGCCCAACAACCTCCCCCTTCCACTCCAAATGATGCCGAGATTGTTGAGAAACCGGCCGAAATTCCCTCGGAACCTGTGAAACTTGTAAACTTTGATGATTTTTCTATTGAAGAGGTTGATGATGCTTTGGAGCCAGTAAGAATTTATGAAGCGACTAGCATATAACAATTATTTAGGTGGGTCCTGCTGATGTTGATAATGACGTCATCCAAAAGTTGGTTGACAAGTTCTTAAATGAAGGTACTCTTGAAGAAAAAAAGGATGAAAAGGTTAATAAGGAAGCCCAGAAGTTGGTTAATTCGTCGCCATACTGGGAAACGGTCAATCTCAAGGTAATTGTAATATGTAGCCCATTTTAATATAGAGATTTTTCAGCCGGAACATTCCATAAAAGATTCCAAATTGATTTCTGACTGGTTAGTCGGTTACAACGAGGAGTCTGAAAAGGTACTTCAACAAGTAAATACCGCCGCCTGGAACTACTTTACTGCCGCCTCACCACTAACAAAACAATATTTGGATGAGGCTGAGGATGTGGCTCGTCAATTTCTGAAGGCAGCTGCCAAACAATCCATTCAATTTGATCCCGAGATGTTAGAGAGTGTGATTGAAAAGAAGGAACTGAGTATCATTTCTGAACAAGGAATCAACGTGCTTCCTCCGAAAGATTTAAACAAGTACAACAACATACTCTCCAAGATCAACAAATTATACACTACTACGGACGTCTGTGAACAGAAGGATCAGAAGATGTGTATTACCAAATATTCCGATCTAATTTCTACAATTCAGACCACATCTAATCCGGAGAAAGCTTTGAATATCTGGAAGGCATGGAGAGCAGCAGTCGGAGCCAATCTGACCATTTCTTATGATGATTTAGTTAAAGTTACTAATCAAGCCGCCAAAGCCAATGGATTCGATGATGCTGGAAAGATGTGGAAGTCTGCTTTTGATGAAAAGTTCAGCCAGAAAGAGAGATACGACATTTCGGAGAACGCGAAGATGTTGTATCAACAAGTTCTTCCATTTTACAGCCAACTTCATGCTTATTTTAGAAGACAATTGGCGGGGATTTATAAGGATGACAAAAATCTGAAGAGAGATGCCTCTATTCCTGTTTATCTTTTGCGTAAGATTATCTAATGTAATCAAGTTGTCTTTACTCTTAAAATAATATTGTCTTTGATTTCAGGCAGTGGGTCCGGTGAGGATTGGAGTAATCTTTATGACGAAACAAAACCCTTTGATCAGATAGATACAACTGAAGATGAGGTCATGGAGAATCTCCACAAACAGAATGTAACTGCCCGTAATATGTTTGTGAAGGCTTTTAAATTCATGAAGTATCTCGGATTTGAAAATCTTCCAAAGACTTTCTGGACGCATTCCGTTTTCACCAGAAATTATGGAAAAGAGATGATCTGCAACCCTGCGGCGGCTTACGATATGTTAAATGGGACCGATTACAGAGTAAAGATGTGTGCTCAGACTGTGCAATCCGATTTTACCGCGGCTCACAAGCTCCTAGCCCAATTGTACTACAAAATTTTGAGTAAAGATCAGCCACTCACTTTGAGAGATGCCCCAAGTCAGAGTTTTAGTACAGCTGTGGCTGGTGCCTTTGGAATTTTGGCTCAGAATGCTGATTACTTGAAGAGTCAGGTATGATCTATAGAGTACATTACGTATATTATTTACTAAAAATTGCAAATATGATGATTTTAGAAACTTATACCAACCGATTACCGTCTCGAGCAATACAATCTAATTAACCGGCTCTATCGAGAATCCCTCTCTGACTTTGTTAAACTACCATTTAATATTGTTGCTGATGAATGGAGATATCAGGTTTTCAATGGTTCGACTGACTTTTCCAAATGGTCTGATGTCTGGTGGAATCTTCGGAATAAATATCAAGGAGTATCTGCGCCAAAGGAGGTCGATGAAGCCAAATATGATGTTGTTATTGCGCCAGAGATTGTGCAACAACATGCGCCCGCTTCCCGACACATTGTCTCTTATATTGCTCAATTCCAAATTCTTAAGGCCCTTTGTGGAGCCAATTCCACTTTGGTAAGTCATCATTAATTTATGTGTAATCATGCTGCAGAGTGATGGTTGTGTCCCTGAAAAGAATGCAGCTGACAAATTGATGTTTTTAATGAAGAAAGGAGCTTCAATTAGTTGGTTGGATGCGTTGGAAGAGATAACTGGACAAAGAAAGCTCGATGCTCAGCCATTGTTGGAATACTACGAACCTTTATTGGATTGGTTGAGAAGAGCCAATGAACAATCTAATGTATTTATTGGATGGAATGGGGAAGGCGAATTCTTTGCTGCTGACGAAATTCCGGTAATCAGCATGGACAGTGGAAAGGAGAAACCAGCAATCCCATCAGATGATCAGATTGCTTATCCGGGTAAGAGTTGACATTATTATGTTTAATAATTGTTTGTTATGTATTTACTAACATCTTTTTTAGGGCAAGATTGTTCTAGAGGCCAGGAATGTCTCTTAGATTCGAGTTGTAACGGCACCATCTGTGCTTGCAACGATGGTCTGTTCACTCTGCAGATAGCTGACACTTACAATTGCGTGCCAAGTGATCCCTCCAAGGCAGGGTTCACGGATGGTGATGGAGGTCTGGTTATCGCATTAAATCCTAATGAGAAAAAGGGAACGCGGCCCAGTTCAGATCCCGATGAAATTGAGACCGGCGAAGTAAAGAAGGAACACAAGGCCGATGAGAAGAAGACGGTCAAAAGTGAAGGGACCTTTCTTCTTGCATCGCCCCTTACTGTCGGTCTCATCTTCTCGCTACGGTATCTTTTCTGAAACCAGTCATTCCTTGCCATCCCAAACGTGTGTAATAGATCCATCAGCTCAAATTATCTAGTGTGAATTTGTGTATAAATTCTTATAAATGGTAAATTATGTATTATACTTGTTCCACCGATTTTCGTCCTGAATCATTGGTCTCGAATATAGACATCATCTACCAAATTCAGATTAATTATTCAAATTAAACGGCAGACCTAACTCAAGTTGGGATCCCAATTCTGGCGCTTAATGACACCCTTTGCTAAACAATGGCGCTTGATTGCGTCCGACACGCGGCCGGAGAACAGCCGTTGACCCCGTCTCTCGGAAAGTTGCCTTGACTCCGCGTTGGAAGCGTCAGAAGAATGCATTAATGCCTTTTGGGCCGGCGCAGTCAAGCAAATCAGATTAGGATTATGATAATGTTTTTCTTTTCTGCTGCGCCAAATCTCGTTCGCTTAAACGGACGATGCTTCGGCCGCTTTACTTCTTTTCGTGCGTATGGAATTGTTGCTGTGTTCTGTCAACCTATAGTGAGCAATGACATCCCATTTCATCGTTCATACCCCACTGACTAAGACAAAAGTTTTTTACTGCCAGACAGCCTCTTTTAAACCGACAAAATTCTTTGGCGCCTTTGAAGGGCGACTCTCAAAACAAAGCCTAGAATCTGAAATTAGTCCCAGAACCCAAGCTCGGGGTTATCCTTCTCTGAGTCCTCTGGAGAATAATAATCGAAGTTGGGGCTTTTGTAGCTGTTGTTCTTGGCGTTCTTCCATGAAGTCGCGCCTTTCAGGATATTGGAGGAGGCGGGGGAGGAAAGTGGAGACGAGTTTGGCCGCGATAAGTCTCGGACCCTCAGGCAATAAAAGGCTTTTCTCCCTTTTATTATTTAAACGGGCTCGCGCTTTCGACAGGTTCTGATTCCTTAAGTGACTTGCCTGATATATTATGGTTTATATTTCCGGCAATTTCTTTACTTTCAAATATTATATTATAATTCATTTTCCGCTCAAAAAAAATTTTTTTCTGGGCATTGTGACTTTAAAATTAAATTGTATACTTTTTGAGAGCACAAAGCTCTGAGGTTTTATTTGAGGTGTCGGGTTTGACAAGTCTCTTTTTCTGATCTCCCTCACTTTCAGAGAGAAATGCCCGACACGTAGGTAATCATGCGATGATGAATACCTTCGCTTGGCTCATCTTCTTCGCCATTTTTGATCTAGTTTGGAGTTGTCCTGACTTTTGTACATGCAGGGGTAAGAGTTTCTTCTAAAAGTTCTTTTAAAATAATTTTTTATTTCCAGATGAACATTCAATTAAATGTCAGAACCTTAACAGTATACAATTCAAATCAGTTAACAATTACTTTAAAAGCCGCGACTCAACCAGATTACTCAACCTCAGCCTTATTAATTGTAGTATCTTTGATGTGAATTCGATTCCTCCTCATGTTTTCAACGGGTTACTGTACTTAGACTTGTCTTACAACCATTTAAATGACTTTAATTTTAATTCCAATAATCTTATGCCCCTTTTGGTGATCCTCAAATTAACTGGAAATCATTTAATAGTAAGTTAAATTATTTGTATTACTATTTACAGAGCGTCCAAAGGTCTTTCTTTGCGCCCGTCCCAAACATCGAGGAGATTTATTTGAATTACAATTCAATTTTTGTCATCGATTGGGAAGCCTTTAGATTATATAAATTGAAGAAGTTATTTCTGGATCACAATCATTTACTGGTAAGGTTTACTTGCTTGGATGTAGCAGTACATACAGGCCATCAACGAGCATATTCTCCGGTTTATTCCTAATCTCGAGACTCTCAATTTGTCGTTCAATCAACTGGTTTCTGTCCAAAGTTCCAGTTTCTTTGCTGCTAGAAAACTGTCAACTTTGGACTTGAGTCACAATCGTCTCCAACGGATTGATTACGATTCATTCGTACCCTTACATCAACTACAACTATTGGATTTATCTTCCAATAACCTGAGTGTTGTTCCTTCTGGATTGAGTCAATTTATGGGCTTAAGATCGCTCAATTTCAGTGCAAATCCCCTCACAATTATTCATTCTGGTGATTTCAGTTTGCCCATGCTTCAGGTAATTTATATTGACTCTCTTACACACGCCCCAACATTAATATTACATTTTAGGTGTTATCCATCACAGATTGTCCCTTTTTAAAGTTAATCGAGGTGAATTCCTTCTTAGAGATGCCCAATCTCCAGACTCTGATCATTCGGAACAACCCACTTTTATCTTATTTTTCACCTCGAGCTCTAATTAATTCAACTTCAATCTTTGAGTAAGCAAGTTTTTAGACATTATTTATTTTTGCGTGAGTAATAAGCCGAGTGTGCTTGTAGATTGGACTTGCGCAACAATTCCTTGCATTCGATCTTCTTCCCCGACATAACCCCTTCAAAAATTTGGTTATCCGGTAATCCCCTGGACTGCGAATGTATGTTTTCCAATTTGGAAACATTAGGCGAACGACTCCGCGATAAACAAGATCTAAAATGTATTAACGACACTGGTAAGAGTTGTCCGACGCAAAGTCTGGCTCCTCTGGGAGACCAATTGGAAGCGGTTGTGGGTCAACAGATAGCTATTTATTGTCAAGGAAGGATAGAGAACGACCGGATATCCTGGAATTATAACCAATATCCCCGAAACCCGGTGGATGAACACCATTTGAGAGCTCTGCATGCATTAAGTATGCAACCAATAGATCAATTAGAGACTGCTCATAATGACAGAACCAGGCAGATCAAAGGGGAACAACTAGTAATCGAAGCAGTCATCCAAGAAGATGAACAGGATTACATTTGTAAATTGGAAAGGGATAACAGGACTGTCAGTGAGAAGAAAATCCATCTGACTGTCCACAAACCCAATATAAAATTATTCCCAATCGATGTAGGATCTCATTATGTTGCCTTAGGCTGGAATTCGTCGTTGAATATAAAATGGACAGCCAATATTCGATTAATGCTGGCTGTGAAAGACAATAACAACAGTACTCTGCGGGTGATCCAACTGAATGTCTTGAATCCTTGGTATGGTTATAATGTTATTCGATTACGACCTCAACAGGTACTCATTTTAACTACTGTATTTACATTTAATGAATAAATGATACTAATAGCTTGACTTACTTTCAGAATTACACCTTTTGCCTTTTCTACGAGTTTATCTACAATTATCCAGGTGTGATTTACGAGACTTGCGCAAAAGTTCGGACGCTCCCAAGTATAAATTTCTGGAGTTCCCTCCATCCTTCTACCATCATAATCATCACGGGGATCTCCTTTACCATGTTCATTCTGTTGTGTTTCCGCGGATTTTATATTCGATTTTACATCTGGCATCAGACAAAACAGAGGGCGAGGATGAATCAGAGTATCAGTGGACAAAGTTTCCTCTCTCATTCTGTCTCCAGAAGTGAAACAATCACCATGGATCGATCCCTTCATATTGAAAACAGTAATGCGGTAGGTTATATTGCTCACAACTTAAAGTATTTTTATTTTTAGATGCGAATGTCGAGGATAGAATCGTCTCACACGGAAGATACGGAGGTCGCTTTATTAGATAGTGCTTAAAATACGGGTTTTGTGTTGTACAAATGAATAAAAGACTTATTTGGTTAATGATTTCAATAAAAAAATCCACTCAAAATGTCGATTGATCCGTCCTTTTTATTCTCAGGACCCCAAAACCATACCCCGAGGGGCCAAAGCGGTTACTGTAACAGAAATTGCAATAAATCTGGGACTGATTTTGTCTAAATTAACTTACCGAGTTCTCGTGATCGTTTACGGATCTACTGTCCAATCTTTTCCCACATGTATCTAAATTTAATTTTATAGAGATTTACTACCGCTGTGAAATTTTTAAAGTAACTTTAAACTTACTACATGAAAAACAACCGGCATGATAGAACTTCCCAGCAGCCATCACCTTTTCTGCATGGTAAACAGGCTGAGAACAGGAGTGACATTTTTTGTTAAACATCACGGAAGGAGATTTTGATGATGGAAAGACGGGCTATCGTTGATTACAAAGGGAAATCCGGTTTTTAAAGGTAAAACAGAAAGAAATCTTTTCGAAATGACCTTTGAATGACATGAAAGTTCGAGAAAGATTTTCAAGATTCAAACTTTTGAAAAAAACATTAGCCTTCAAAAAATAATTGGGTTGTGATTTTGACAGACTTTTTCAAAGTGACGGCAAATTGACGTCAAATTGCTGTTGTGTCGGTCGGAAGCTGTCTAACGATTAAACAACCAAAGTAGTATAATGCCTTCAACATGCTCAAGACCACATAAGGCGGGTGCGTTCTACATTTTTTCTGACTCCCTCGCATAAAACGCGGAATTCTTGTCTGTTAGCCCTACAGACAAGGCCTGCGTGTTTTCTGTCTAAAAAACGGACAAAAATTGCAAATCTCGTCTGGGATAACAGACAAAGGGCCTGTCCGTTAGCCCGGACAAAAAATCTAACAGTTTGTCTGGTCAACAAACAGAATTTTGCAATTCTTGTCTGTTAGCCAAAGAAACTGTTAGATTTTCTGTTAGTAACTCAGACAAGAATTCTCAAACCTTGTCTGAAATACAGACGAAGCAAATGGTCTGCATCCCAGACAACTTTTGCTTACTTTTTGTCTGGCTCTGGACAAGATTCGCCGATTCTTGTCTGAACTCCTAAATATGTGACACATTTCATCAAATTCTGAGCGTTGCGCTTGAAGTACTTCCTTTGTTAACTGAAAAATTGTGGTACCTACTTTTTCGTAGAATACTGTGCCTTATTTATTGAAAATTTCAACGAAAGCCCAAAGCATTTCATTAATGACTTCAAGTATACTTTATTATTGTCAGACATGGATACCGGGCCGAGCTTTTGGCACTTTGGGGCCCGAACCCTGGCCCGAGCCATGTCTGATTATTGACTTGTATTTACAACTTTTTCTGAAGAGAACAAAAACTTTCAAGTTTTGAGGAAGCGTTCAGCCGACCTTCTCCAAAAAAAATTTCAACGGAATGACGATTTTCAAAAAAAAATTGAAATTTTGCACTTTTGGTCGAATTTTCCGATCAAGAATGCAAATAGGAAATTGGGCCCGGCACAACCCTAAAAAGTAACAAACAAAATGAGAAAAATTTTCAAATTAATATCAAAAATATATTTCTTATTTTCATTTTAAAAATCGAACCGATGAGATGGCTGATGATCAATACGAAGCGTTGGTGAACCTCGATGCAGGATCCCCTATTCCACCCACCCCTATTGTTTCTTCTATGGCTCGATCAGTCCCGAAAACGAGCAAATTTCAGGAAAGCCAGGCAAAAACAGAAGATGACAAAAAAGAGATGACAAAGGATGTCATCAAAACCAAAAAATTGGCCATGTCCAAAGCCAAGGATCCGAAGCCCGCTGTTCCATTATCCGCTCAGCCCAGATCAAGGAATACCACCCATTATATCAATTTTTTGAAGACAACAGAGCCAATTCCTGTACTCAAAGATTACAATGATGGGATCCCAACATCTGAGGAAATTAGCAAAAAAACACTCGAAATTGATGAGGAACAGAAGATCCAAACAACGGAACGGACCGAGAATGGAAGTTTCAACAATTAAAAAATATATATTTTATTAGCTAAGAACTTTATATTATAACATGATTTCAGTTATCCGATGTCAGTGATTTTTTTGATCGGAAAGTCTTGTTTTCGGCTTCTTTTGGGTCGACCACCCATCATTTGAGGAAGTTGTCGAACTTGAATTACTTGTCCCATCACTTATCTATCATTTTTCTGGGAATTCTGAATCTAATTACATTTATTTTGATAGCAATTTTGGTGATGGTTTGTATGACTTATTTTTTTATGGCCACACCAATTGTTTCAAAGGTAAGGGATATCTCTAATCGAATATTTTTATCCTATAGTATAATCAATTGATTGGAGAGAGTCGCCCTTGTTATTACGAGTGGGGCCCCTGGTCTCCATGTTCGGCCACTTGTCGATCTCATGGCCAAAACCTTCCAATCAAAGTCCGGAAGATTATTACAGGGCTCACAATCATGCCTCGAGGCGCGTTTCGGACAAAAAATGTTCTGAATCACTGTAGAAATGTGGCAAATTATACGGTAGGTGGGAGTACTGTACGCCATTTCCATTTTTCTAATAGAAGTGGCTTCCATAATTTTATATTATTTTAGGATGTAGTTCCTTGTAATATCGCGGAATGCCCAGTTTCTTTGAAATCATTTCCATTTGGAAAATGTGTAGACAAAAAAAGATTCAGACTGATTCCCCGAATTGCGCAACATGTAAGTTTAAAACTTAGAATACGAATCGGTACGTTTCAGGGTTAAAAAATGATGTAGTGGTCGAAAAGTTATTCTTTATATGTATCATTTTTAATGAAACAGGTATCACCGTTCTCGAGAAATGTGGACAAATCTCAAAAAGGTTGACATTTCGTAAATCCAAATTTGTGTCATGAAGGTTTAAAAACGGTTTGGGAGAAGCCGTGCGCCGACATTTATACCGTACCTATGACAAAGTTAAGATTTTTCGACTCTTCTTGTGTGGGCCGTCCCGTCGTATTTCAGTCTATGATTTTTTGTTGTTTAGGTTGACAAGTAACATGACGAAACAGAATTTTGTCATTCTTAAAGTGCGGGGTTCACGAAAACGCTACGCCAGATGTGATTGTTTTTCCCCCAAGACTCGCGGATTTTCGTGCCAAATTCTGAAAACGTGCGTTTCACCACAAGATTATCACATTTTTCGCACTGTTTGTGGAAGTTTGCATTTTAAGTTTTTGCTCTTACAATAACCCTGCACTGTGCCTTCTAATCGGACTATCGGTGCAGATGATTCTTTGTGTCTTTAAGGATATACTTAAGCAAAGTTAAGTCCAATCCTGCATGGGCGAAAATTACAATTTACAAAATGTAAATTCTTTTCGTCTACATTTTTCGAAAACGGTGATACTCAAAAATTCGCTAAAAAAAGGAAATGAAAACTGTTGGCCTATATAATAAATTACGTTAACCCTGAAACTACCGATTTGTCTCTTTAGAGTTAAAAAAGTAGAAATATTTGTCTTTGCCTTTAGATAAATCTGGATGCAGCTCCGTTCTCCATGCCTTGTGATTAATAGGAAATTATGACATTTAATGTAACATTGATAAACTATTTTAAAAATAAATCTATTCGCAAGAGAACTTGGCCATGATTAAGTCACTAACAAAGAATTCAGATATTTATTTTACCCGTATTTCAAATATCTCACATAAAATTAGAGCGGCGTTGCCTTAGGCTTAAAGAAATAATAATTTCCTACTTTCCGTCCAATAATCAATATCACCGGAATGAGGAATAACATGAAATAAATATAATTTGCATTGGTATTGGTGTCCTTGTCATGAATTCCCATCACATTCATCTCCTTGGCTCTTCGAACCCACAGTTCATTGAACGTTTTAAAGTTGCTGGGTCGATGGAAATGCCTGCAAAATATTTTTTTTTGATCCTTTCTGAACTTACCTCATATCCGTATCCTCTTCAACTTTTTCGATCTGATATCCGTATCCTTGCAAAACATTGATCAAACTGAATGGCCCATGGAAATGGCCAGCCCCCACTGCAAACAAGAACGTTTCCTGTGGATGTTCTTGTATGAGATGATGTGTCCTCAGGGCCATTCTCATGTTCCGATGTTCAATTATATCCCATTTTAATCTCTCATCAATGTCCTTGGCCTTTTGATCAAAGGCTTCGTTCAAAGAGAAGCCGGCTTCAGTGAACGTTTCGCTCTCAAAGTTGGTGACTTGTTCGTCTCCACAGTTGTATAACTTTACCAATCTATTGATGGTGGATTCCCTTTTCCTTTTCTCCCTGTTCTCAGCCCATTCCATATATGACAAAGTGTAATTTATTGCAAATATTATCTAAAATGGAATATTTGCATAATCATAAATAAATGTTGCGTAACTATTAATTAATTGTCAGACGTACCTGTTGTTTGTTTACTCTAATTAAAGGATTACATTGTTCTTTGGGACTCTCGATTGAATATATTTTTTTCCCCTTTTCTTTGGCCGAATGAGCCAAGTAGACGTCCAACATGGGGACTGATAAGCCATCAGCTTCTTTATAATATTCTTGTTCATTTAGTTGGTATAATAAGAATAGTAGCCAGATTGGACGACGGGATTCCCAAGAGCCAATCAAGCGATTTATTTGACTCCAGATCTCTTTTTTGGATTTCTTGGAATCAGAATTCCTTATTAACCTCTGCTTTTTCCTTTTGATATCTGCAACTTATCAAAACTTTTCAAAGTATTATATCTCAAAAAATATGGGCTTGATTTTTTTTAAAGCGATTACATTGTTTTAATCGTTGAAACATGGACTGTGGGAGTATTGTTTTCAAACTTTTTCCATATTCCAATTGTTTGCAGTCGATTAATCCATTCACAGTTTCGGGATCATGCAAAGCCAATTCGAATACGACTCCTTGAACTTGATTTAAGGCTTCCTTCACCTTTGATGAGACTAAAAATGACCTTAATTAGAGCGTGCAATTAGGGACAGTTCCTTTATTTATTTTGCAATCTGTTCGGTCAATATGGCAGCTTATTAGAGACTTTGCGCACCTAGGTCAACTACTCGCGCGATGGCCTCCTTTGTTCGAACTCTTCTCTTTTTAGACAAAACAAGCCCAATATGTTTTAAAATTCCTTTTAAGCCCGGTGGGGCTTTTCACACCTATTGAGCGATTAAAAGCTCTTAGGGATTCGAGGCCATCCGGTCTCCCACATATTTGATTGCTTCCGTTTAGATGCCTGAGGCAATACTCACCTGAATCCCAAACTTGATCATAAGCAACATGGATGGTGCCAAAAAGAAAATTATGGGAATTGGTTCTTGGCGATGTCACCGACCACAAATAAGTTGATCTCTAAGGTACAAATATCACACTGCCTCTATGAAACTTTACGAAAACTGACCTGATGGGGATTACAAACATCCTTAGCGACAATCTGACTGATTAGGAATACAGACAATATATTATACAAGAGCATTGTTTGAGCTGCATTAGCGATAGCAATATTTTTAGTGAGACTGAATCTTCGCTACGGTAAATTGCGTGCAAGAAGAGGGGCGGGGTCTGTGTGACCAAAGGAGAAGAACATTGTCCTCAGCCGCAATGTTTACATAGATTCAGAGCCTGCAGAGGAAATGGCATAGAGAACTTGAACTGGCTAAATAGTTGTTGCAAGACATCAGCCACCTTCATAATATCATAATTAGAGATGATGTTGACCTTGGAAAGGTCCGTGAAAGAATTATAGAGTGGAATTAAATGCCGTTTTGTGGAAAGCAACTAGTCGGTAAAAGTAATCCCCAAAGTAGGGGTTTCTGTCACGACTCTAAACAAACGTTAAACAAGAAAAGCAAGACTCTGAAGTGTTAACAGGGGTCGCGACAAAACTCTTCGGACATCTCGTTCTGAATCCATAAATTTGGAGCCTCGTGTGCGGGTTTTTTTTGATGTTTGCCGCCTCGAATCCATCATCGGAGGGACCTTATCGACTGATAAACCTCAAAGAGAATGCCGCCAATCTTTCCCATTGTATTTATATAACCCAAAACAATAGAAAGTCCGTTTAAAAGAGTGAAATTAATGACAGATGTACAGCTAGTGCCATTTCCAGTGGTTTACAACTCTTTCTTTGAGCGTTTTGTTTTCGGGGCTGCTTTCACCGGCTCTGGTTCTGGCTCGTCATCATCGTCGAGATCGATGTTTCCTGCCATGATCTGATCAATCCAAGTTTGGAGGGCCTCAAAGTTGCTGTCGGAGTGCTTCTTGGGATCATCCAGATTGAGTTGACTCATGTCGAACCAGAGGGAGTCCTTGTCGGATATATCTACAAGCCCAATTTGAGGGCCTTCCTCAATATCAATGCCGAACATCCCTTCCCAAACGTCGACCATCAATGGGAATTCATCTAAAATATTATTATTTATATATGAATCGATTATAAAATGCATACCAGGGTCGATGAGGACCAGTTCCAAAGTTCCAGCATGCTCTTGATTTTCGTCAGCAATCTTTCGAAGAAGTTTGTAAAGAGCTCTTCCCTCTCGGGTTTCCTCGTCACAGAAGGCCAAAATCATCTTCTCGTCGTCATCAGAATCTCTCTGTAAAAAAAAATTACATTACAGAAACCAATAGAAGAAACTTTACGTACCCACACATTAAAGTAGTTCTCTAATGATAGCTTCTGCATTACGGGCTCACGGTGTTTCTCCACCCAATCCTCGAATTCATCTTCAGTATCAACGTTTAATGGAGCATAGATTGGATCGTCCTCAAAGGGATGGAACAGTTGAACTTCCCCGACCCTTTTCAACCCTAATTTACGGGCCCACTGAAATCATTTTTATGATTACATAATAATTAACACCATGCTTACATAACTGGTTACCACAGCAAAGAATTCGATCTCTCCCATGAAATCCTCGGCAGCTTCTTCGAACTCCTTTAAAGCAGCGCTGCCAGGTTCAAAGTATCCAATAATTCTAACAGCCTCATCCTCAAGATCCTCGAACTCATCCAGATCGAATTGGTCGTTAATTATGGTAACTGGATCGTCTGGAATGTCCATCAGCCACGAAACAAATGTCTCGGGATCTCGGACGCCATTATATTCTATCTTGTAGCCATCCTTGTACACATGGATCGTATCTTCGCCCTTCTCGACCTCTTCTTGGTTCCGTAATTTTACTTCTTTTGTTGTGTTTACAGTGTAGAAATTATAACCTCTTTTGGTCATAACTTGTGCTGACAACTGATTAGGTATATTACTCGGGATCTCAACTTACTTGCAAGAAACATTCATACTGATCGAACTCTGGATCGTCATCTTCCACATCGTTGAAGAAAACAACAGACTTGGCATCTTCAGCAAACACAGTTCGGTTGAAGTTCTTGTCTGTCAAAGGCTCGGTTCTGTCGAATCCATCATATTCGAGGTCCGGATAACCCAAGAACATACATTCCAGATCCAAAGTTTTGGGAGCCGCAGCCCATGAATGGACAAGGAAGAGGCATATAAGGCCTCCAAGCAGCAGATCCCGGGCCATGGGTCTGGAATTAAAGGTAAAAGGGCGAATAAACATCTGGAGTATATAGGGTGGAGTACCGTATAAAAAAAAATGTATTTTAAAAAGTAACTTTATGATCAACAATGTGATGGGAAACAAAACAAAAAAAACTGTTGAAATGTAAATGCAACCTCTCATCTTGCTCTCGGACTCAGTCCGCGCAAAAGTGAGAGAGTCCAGACTGATTATGTGGATAAGTTTAGGCCGCGTTCAAGTGGGGTGAGAGGAAGAAAGAGTAGGTGATTTCTTTTCTTTCTCTCCTTCCGTCCAGGCACATGCACTGCTGACAGGCGGCCTTAGCTTGAAAAATATATAACTCGGAAAGCATGTTACTCTGATTCCTCAGAGAGTGTACTTGATTCGAAGAGATACAAACAAAAAACGGCCAGAACGGAGGCCTGAACACATCGTCGCCTACCTTTAGAACAATCCATCCATCTCTCATGGCCTTCCAACCCACTCCTCTTGCCTCGAGGGCTAATTCAGACTCGGCTTTGTGACATACGGCCAAATCAAATAGTTCTAGAAGTTTGAAGGGCACGAAAAGTGCCAAGCAGAAAGAAGAACACTCTGAAAATCACTTACAATTAAAATAGTCAAATTTCTGTTCCCGCAAAAAAGTTCCAAACGTAAAAGCAATGCTAAATCATATTAATATAGTTGCCGTAAATTAATGGCTAAAAGGTTTGCTGTGACAAAATTTATGACATTAATAGTATTTTTTTTTGTATTTCTATATTTTTTTCTCCGTTTTCGTAATTTAGTCTAAATATCGACTCTTTGACTTGCAAAAAATATTTTTGGTTTAAAAACAGTTAAAAATAATACGATGTAAGCAAATTTTTATGTTAGCCCACTTGCATGCAAGCACTTATTATCATCATCCATTGAATTTGAATTTTTATACTATGACCTAAACGGAAGACTTGTCGGTTGAGAGAGACACTTGACCCAAAGTATTCGGGTCGCGTAATTTTGCGAAAGTCGGAGTACACCAGCACAAGTACATATCGAGGAAAGAGTTCTTAAAAAGTGAAGATTGTAAAAGTCAAAATCGTTGAAAATTATATTTTGCTTTTTTAGAAATCGCATACCATGGCCGAACCACAGTCCGCCCTCTTGTTGAGAAAACAACTAGCTGGTAAGAATAAAACTTTACACGTTTTTCTTTTTTAGATTTATGCCGATCTCCTGTGGATGGATTTTCTGCCGGATTAGTAGACGACGACAACATATACAAATGGGAAGTTTTGATCATCGGGCCGCCAGACACTTTATAGTATGTTTCGTATTTTTTTAAGGTGTTTTAACCTTCATAACGAATGTCTTTTAGCGAAGGAGGTTTCTTCAAGGCCCATTTAGAGTTTCCCAAGGATTACCCGGTCAGGCCACCAAAGATGAAGTTTATTTCAGATATTTTCCATCCAAATAGTAAGTTTTTGGTAGACCTTTAATATGATCTTAGTCGATTCAAAAGGGGGAGTTTGTATTTCCATTCTTCACGAACCCGGAGATGATCATTATGGGTACGAGAAAGCCGAGGAGCGTTGGTTGCCTGTCCACACGGTAGAGACCATTCTTTTATCCGTGATTTCGATGCTGGCCGATCCTAACTTTGAATCTCCTGCCAATGTTGACGCTGCAGTATGTGCTTGGCTTAGTGTCGGCTTGGTTTTTTTGGTACCTAATTTCATTTCTCAATTACTTGCAGAAACTTCAACGGGAAAACTATCCCGAATTTAAAAAACGAGTAGCCGCTTGTGTAAGGAAAAGCCAGGAATCCTTTTGAAGCTCTCCAACAACACCAATCCTTCAACGAATACTGGTCCCGGATTAAACATTGTTCTTGTGAAGTTGTTATACTTTTATATTCATTAAAATATTTTTTGTACAGACTTGTTAAATATTCGAATAAGTGAAGTTAGGTCAGACCTCGGAGCTTGCTGGGGTCGTATTCTGTGAAGGTAAAGAAACTGATGAAGACATTGAATGTTCTCGCTCTTCCAATGGTAATGTTGGCCTAGTTTCAAAATTGTCATTGGCACGACGGCTTGGTCTGGTAATGGTGGTGAACTTGGGGGCCATAGGGACTGTGGCAACCAGTACTCGTTTTGACTTCTGAAATTTGAAAGTGAAAATATGCTTAAAGAAGACTAACGAAAATGTTTTCTTTCCTAAAAGTTAAAAAATACGAGACTTTCAAGTCTTTCGCGGAAGCTTCCGAATGTAAGCCGGGCAAAAAATAGATTAAAACAAGACTTACAATAGAATCATACTGCCGTAGTTGCCTGGCAAACGCTTCTTGTGGAGTGTCTCCACCAACTGCCGGCGTCAGATCAGTCTTCCGGAGAGGATGCCTCTCTTCAGAGACACTTGGTTTTTGCGACATCTAAAATAAAGGATAACAAATATTGAGAAGAAAGAACGATCGGAATTTCGCGCAGTAATTCGAGGTTAGAAGACGAAAACGATCCTTCCCGGAGGGCGGAAATGGAGAACCTCGGTTGGATGGCTCGGAAATTGTGAAATCGAACAAATTCTTTTATCTCCACTTGTTTTTTTCGCAATCGAAAAAACCCGCGGCGGTTTTATCAACGGAAGGACGGAACGTTCACCCGAATGAAACAAAATCACACAAAATAGACGAAGGAATACCTGTTGGTAACTGTCTAAATAAAGTTTTAGTGATTCAGAACTCGGGCCAGATGACGCCCTTCCAATTCTGAGGAGACTTTTCATTGTGTGTAAGAATTAACGCTGTTATCATTGACTCTCACACCAAACAACAATCGGGGTGAAGAGGTAAGTAAAATCCGCGGTGAAAAATTCTTTTGCGGGAAAGCTACAGTAATAGAAATATTAAATGGAACCGTTGGTGTACCCTTTGCAACCCACTTTGTTCCAATTGGAAAACTTCTCTTTACACAACTATGAAAAAAATGCAACATAAACCATGTGAGGAACGCCCTATTATAGAGGTTGTTCATACACAAAGCTAGAGTAAATACAAAAGTAAGAAGTGTGAAGGAAAACAGTGAATGAGAATGATCTGTAAACTGATAAATGTAATAAAACAGCCATCTTATTAAGTCGTGGTATTGTTGTCACTTCAAAAACCGCATTCGGATCCTGTGGCATTCAAACTTATAAAGGACATTTTACGGAGAAACGACGACAAAAGCCCAAACAAACCCCTAAACCTCCTCGTCTTGTCATGCTGACTTCCGACTCGGATTTTATGAGAGATCAGTCTGCCTTGCTTGTCTATTGATATTTGACTTGAGATTGTAAAACATTGAAACAGTGAATCGAAAACTTTAAATAAGGATGAAAATGGTAGAAAGCCCCTCTGTTTGGTCTCTTAAATCCCTTGGACTTTCGGGTCTCGCTCTCTCTCTCTCTCGCAAAGTCAGCCCGAATTTGCATAAAAGATCTCCAAATGAGGGGAAATGGCGAGGCCATTCTTGCAAATAACTTAATTAGTGTTCTCAGACCAATAACACCATCACAAAAGCCGCCGTCCGATTAGCGATTAAGTAACGGGATGAGAAAGTAATCCGTCAACGGATCACTTTACTTCACATAGAATTCCTATCTCTGATCATAAAACTAAAAAAAACGTTCTGTGATGTTTACTAATTGCTGGATGACTAAAAAGAAAAGACGGATCATTCGAGTAGTAAATGGCAAACTCCTTTAATTTACGCAAGCCAACCATAATTTTGAAAATTCGGGACATGTCAGCTTCTTATACATTTTTTGGTGGCAGTTGCAATGTTACATTAATTCGTAAATTTGTTATTGTTCTTCATAAATAAACTTTATTGGTTGAGGTCTTGAATGCAGGATTTGAAGTCAAAGAGTTGGAAGGACCAAGATTGGCCGCCCCCTCAGTTCTGATCGGCACCTGTTCGAAGTGAAGGCCAGGCTGCAGATCGCTTTCCCACCCACTAATATTATCGATTCCTTGTCTCGGAGAGTTTTGCTGCCGGTTTTGGCCACAAAGCGATTCTTTTATGGAAGTGATGGATGAATCACCGTTTCTCTTTCCGCTCTCCGATCACACGATTTTACACTTGATATTACGTTTGTTTAGGGCTCTTCTATAATAGATTTGCATATTAGAGTGTCGTGAGTCCAAAATGCTCGTGCCTTTTTTCTTAAACGCTCGCTCTCGTGCTGCGCCCTCAGAATGAATGCGCTCTTGCCGAATTCAAGGGAAATATTCCGCTTATTGTTTTTCATACAATTTCCACTTTTTACCAATTCTTATAATACTTCTAATTTAGCTTTAAGTTAAAAAAGAGGCAAAATATGTTTAATAAGTTAATTTATTATTAATCGACATATCGCTTTAATATCGCACAGTTGGATTTAGCGCTAGGAAAAAGGAAACGCCGGAAGAACTTATAAGAATTCTCTTTCAGATCAGACAAATCCCTGCCCGCTCTGACTTCTTTTAAAATCATTAAGTGGCCTCCGGGCCTTTGAAACAAGCGCCAAAAGAAAACCCGACGTTTAAACGGAAAGGAAATAAGCAGGCCTGATCATGTCAATCGCCAGTCATTACCATGCGCATAAGCCAAACGTGCCCATTATTATGGAAGATGTGTTCGGATGGGTCAAGGAAGGCAATGCTTTTCAAGTCCGAGTATGGCTTGACGATTCAGAACATGATCTGAATATTGGGTAGGAGATATTTTTTAAACATTATGATGGATTTAGTGACGATCACGCCTTTTCCCTTTTGCATTGGGCTTCCAAAGAAGGGCATCTCAGTATAGTCGATCTGTTATTGGCCAGAGGTGCTCGAGTCAATGCTACCAATATGGGAGATGACACCGCACTTCATTTGGCTTCGGCCCATGGGCATCGACAAATTGTAGTCCGACTCGTTACTAAAAAGGCTGACGTGAATGCAGCTAATGAGCACGGTATGACACCGCTACATTACGCAGCATTCTGGGGATTCGAGCAGATTTGCGAGGATCTTATTCGAGCAGGTGCGTACGTCAATATTTGCAACAAAAGGAATCTAACTCCTCTTGATGTATGCCAGCCACAGATCCGACAAGCCGTATATGGTACGATTAAATTCTTGATATTTCTAACTTCAGATGTACAGAAATTGCTCTCGAAAATGGACAAAATGCAAATCAAAAAGTTCCATTCAGAGACGATGGATGGAAGAATACGAAAACACGAACCAGAGAAGCAACTCTCTCACGATACACAGGAGTTGACATTCAGAGTCTCGCTTTCCAGAAACCGATTGCCCAATCTCATTCCGGAACTTTGTATCGAGGAAAATGGCAGGACAACGATATTGTGGCCAGAGTTCTTAACGTTCCCGAAGTAACCACCAGAATCTCCAGAGACTTCTCCACCGAATTCCCATCTCTAAGGTAAAACGGATCAAACACACGCATACCCCTTTTAAACCTTCAAAAAAAAACTTTCAGAATTTTCGCATGCCCCCAGATTTGCCCACTGCTCGCAGCTGTCAACCAGCCTCCTCAACTAATTCTAATCAGCCAATATATGGAGTTTGGTTCCCTTTACAACGTTCTCCATGAGCAAACAAATGTCGTCATCGACCATACCCAAGCCATTAGATTTGCCTTGGATATCGCCAAAGGAATGAGTTTTCTGCATTCTCTGGGATCTCCAATTCTCAGGTACTATCTCAGCTCTAAGCACGTAGTAGTAGACGGAGAATTAAATGCCAAAATAAATATGGCTGACACCAAATTCTCATTCCAAGAAGTCGGCAGACTGTATTCTCCAGCATGGATGAGTCCCGAGGGTAAGCGGTCACATAAAAACACAATACATTGAATTTAGCACTCCAACGGTCACCGGAAGATCTAAACATTCGCGCAGCTGATATGTGGAGCTTTGGTATCCTTTTATGGGAATTAAATACTCGAGAAGTCCCCTTCGCCGACTTATCCCCAATGGAAACTGGAATGAAAATAGCTCTAGAAGGCCTTCGAGTGATGATCCCGCCTGGAATCTCACGGAATATGTTCCGATTGATCAACATTTGTCTGAACGAAGACCCGGGCCGTCGGCCCAACTTCGATCAAATCATTCCAATCCTCGAAAAGATGGCCTGATCCTCCCTCTTACTTGGTGCTATTTTACTAGGCTCTTGGAAGTGCCTTCCCCGTTTACAGCTGTAATTATACTACATAAACACTGCCAAAGATTGAGAATGATCAGAATATTGTTGACAATATATAATAAACGTTTAAAACCTTTAGTCTGATCTAGAAAAACATAGTTGAACCTCTTTCTTGGTTACCACGACAACAAAAAACGGTTTGCGAACAAAAACAGAAAGTCGACATAAACGATGATTGTGCCCTATTCCAATGCCACTAATTTAATATTTTCAATATCGATTATTTTTTATAGTGCTCTTGTATTTTTATTTTATGTGATCCTAAAAGCGTGCAAAGTAAGTTTTTCTCTGAAAATTTTCTTTTCGCTTTAGCCCGAACTTTTCGCAAACACTTCTGATAATGAAGTAGAAGGTCTAGAGTTCGGTGAATCGGGCTTCCAGGACTGTTCTTTTCTATTAAAATGCTTTCCATGTAATACTTGTTCCTTCCGAAATTGTTGGCGGCACACTTTACCAACTACAGTAAGTGAAAAAATATATAAGATGACAACCTTTTAGCAATTATCTTTTCGAGAACTTGCCAATTGTGAATGTATTCGCCCGACGATCCACGGGAGTGCTCCTTACAATATCGACCTCATTTGTTGTAGAATATAACTTTAATAAAGTAAAAACAACAACAAATCTAATAAATCAAATAACCTTGAGATGTCAATTCCTACTTTTTAACGACTCCAACTTGAGCCGGTCTGATAGGGCGTTCGTGAAGATAATATCCAATCTTCATAACTTCAGCAATATGTCCTGGGGCATGTTCACTCTAAATTCAGAATAATAATCCTGTAAATTACTTACTGCTTCTTTTGGAACTTGGAAAACTGCATCGTGAAGGTTGGGGTCAAATTTTTCCCCTTGAGGGGAAACCTTTCTTAGCCCATGTCGAGCAAATGTCTTTTGTAATACCGTGCTAGTCATATCAATTCCGTCATAAAGGTTTTTTAATTGCGAATCCTTCTCTAAGTCCTCTTTCTTCACAGAATCCAAAGCCAGATTCAAAACATCCGCAACTTCCAAGAGATCCTTGCAAAACGACTGAATGGCAAAGACTTTAGCATCTTCGACCTGTTTTTGTCCTCTCCTCCTGACATTCTCTGTCTCAGCCAGCGCCCTCTTGTATTTATCAGTAAGCTCACTACATTCTTCTCTTAATGCATCATATTCCGCTGCTAGAACGTCAAAAGCTGCCCTTGACGGTTGAAACTGCTCAATCGGAATGCCTTTTGCGTCTTCTGTTTGATCTTTTAATTTCTGAAGGTATTCAGCACCTAAAACCAAAACGCAAAAAATTTTGTGCCGTTACTAAATGTTTCCGAGAAAGTTCAATTTGAGAACCAAAATGAATAAACAACTTGACAATACGAAAATGAGGCAATTTGACAACGCGACTCACGCTTCAAGGAGACGACTTAAAAACCCTATTGAAAATGCTTACTTGATATCCGCTGACCGTTCGTCAACTTGAGGGCTAACTTGTGAGGGTTTGGCGCTGAGTACAACCGAATAAGACTTATACACACCTGATTGCGGCAACGTGAGGCAAGACGAAGCATTCTAAAAAAAAATAAATCAAAAAGCAAACAACTCAGGCAAGCAATGAATAATCGCGATTGTAGATGTAAAAGAGAGTAATTATGCAACAACACAATTTCTAGAATTGTCGAAAAAGTCGCAAGGTGCGCCCAGGGTTCTCTTTTATGAGATTCCATTTTATGCGCCGGAGCAGGTTACATCGTATAATATGGCTCAAATTTATAAGAATAAAATAACGTAGCTATAGAGTTAGACACTTACAGATCGTTACGTGTTGTGTGTTAGTTAGTCATTTATGTATGCATTTTGTTTTTCTAGCACCTTCTAATTTTTTTCAGGGGCCCGTTCCATTACCGGCATCAACAAAATGTCCCTCATTTCTAAAACTCAGCGAATGAAGTCGATAGGGAAATGTCTTGAACTTTACATTAGGAAAGCAAAGGATCATGCAATATTGATGGAAAAGGAGAGAGTTGAGTTTGAAAATGGGAAAAGACACCTTGCGAACATCATGGGATGGTCTCCGGAAATGAAAATTGACCAAGAAGATGTTGATCGTGCTGTCGAATACCTTTTTCCTTCAGGTTTGACTTGCGAACGAGCAAGACCTGTAATGAAGCCACCAGAGGAGATAATGGTAAAATTTAACAAGTTCAGCTTCGACAACGAAGGCAGACCGTCAGATCATTTGTTCTTTACCCTTAGGCCAAGATTTTACGGATTATTATCCGTAAGTTTATCTTCCTCGATCGAAAATGCTTTAATTTTAGGATATTGGTTTGAAGACGCAACGTCTCAATAATTATTATGATGAACGACTTTTAAAGGGCCTTCCGTTGAGCGAAGACAAAGGAGAACTGAATCTGACCGGATCTATGTGGCTATTGAAAGATGATTTGGCAAAGAAGTTGAGCGAACGTTTGAATGATGATATGGTAAGATTATTTGGGTTGAATTATTACTGTTTTTAGTATGCGCAATTGTTGTTGGCCTTTGAAAACTTGGTCAGTCTTCCTTTGGCTCATCTGGAAAGTGGATTCATTATGGAATACAGGACCGGGTTAAGTGGAGGAGCAAAGCCGGAACTTTTTGGTCCGGGAGTCCCGGCTGTAAAGTTGGATGTAGAAAGTAATATTAGATTTGCGGTGGGCATTGGGAAATTGAAGAGCACGAGAGTTACAGCGAAAGTGTCAGATGCGGGAACTGGACTTTATACTGTGAATGGCCTCCCTCTTAGTGGATTTCAAGAATTAGTATCTCGGTATGTACAGGGTGGTTCTCTCCCAGCTTTATTTCAAGTATTTCTCTACAAATATGTCTCCAATTTCTATAAAATTGATATCAAACTGAAGCAGAGACACGCCATTTTTTTTGTCTACCAAATATGGCTGGCCTCCGTCTACGGGGTACCCCCGTACTGATTTTTGACATTTTAATTCCAAATTTTTATCCCTGAAACCGGTAAAACTTCGAAAATTTTTGCTATTACTTTCAATTGCGTTTCTAAGATTTGGAAAATTTTAGATTTTTGGGCTGAACAAAACTTTCTAATGCTGCTAACGGCGCTCAGTGCAATGGTCGCAATGCGTCTTGGAGACGTTGATTTTGATTTCTGGGGTAACAGACTTAATTAATGGAAATTTTTGAAAATTCGAATCAATACGTAGGGCTGTCTGCATGTGAAAATACACCCTGGAGATTCCTAGCAAGTTTAGAGACGTAGAATGCGCTAAAAAACTTTTTTTAAAGTTCGTTCAACTTGGTACCTCGCCCACACTGAAATAGAATGCCATCGATAAGGACCACGGTTCGAAAGGACCACCATTCAATAAAGACCACCGTCGAAAAGGACCACCGGAAAAAAGAAAAGAAAAATTCTGAAAAATGGGGGAGGGGGTATAGGGTAATCGATGGCGTGGATTTCGAAAATTTTACTTATTTTTTGTGAATTTTTCATTTCCACATAATGAAAAATGTCAAAACGTAATTTTTTGACGTTTCTCTAAAAATAGTGGATTTTGCGGTGTTAGAGGGTGGTCAAGTGCGCCGCCCGGTCACCAATTTTTCTTCCTTTTTTTTAGGAATGATGTTTTAAAATTAATTCGGTGCCCCGCTGGGCAGGAGCCACAAAAAGTATAAAATATACACTTTGTAGAGGATTTTCTGGGCTTTTGAATGATGTGCGTTTTGTCTATGCTTGACTATTGCCGGCCGCGCAAAAAAATAAACAAAAACTACCAAATTTCAAATTGAATTGCGAAAAAGGTCAAGTTGCAAGATCGATACAGGGTTGGTATGTACCTCATTCGACGTCATTTTTCAAGCTCTGCAACATACTTAAACCTCAACCTTTTTCTAACGGTGTGAAAAACTTTTTAGTGCAAAAAAGCCTCTTTTTGCTGTTTGCACTTTTTTCGCACTTTTTGTTGCACTATCGGCACGGCATCTGCAACATATTTTTTCTTTTATCACATTCTCTTACCATGCCAATTTCTTTGTTCTTAGCTTTACTCATACCCGAAATAGAAGAAAAATGTTTCCCGCCCACTTTCGAGTTTCGTCCAAACGAAATGTGTCAATCGACAAAAGATTCCCTCTCATGCACTTAAACTTTTTAAAACTTTTTTCAGCGGTTTTTGCAAATTTTTAGAATTCTGCCTGAAATCTAAAAATTTTCCCGGTCCGAGAAACATAATGGAAAATCATTGCAAAAAATTTCTAAGTTTCACCGGTTTCGGGGATAGAAATTTTGAATAAAAATGTCAAAGATCAGCACGGGGGTTCCCGCAGACGGAGACTAGTCATATTTGGTGGACAAAAAATGGTTTGTCAGCTTCAATTTGATATAAATTTTATAGAAATTGCTGCAGTATTCGCGGAGAAATACTTGAAAGGAGAAATACTTAAGGTTTGAACTCCTCAGTGAACCACCTTGTATGTTGTTTTAATTATGTATGATAATTTAGTGAGAACTTTATTGCACCTCTGATTATTACTGGGAGACTCGGAAAGGTAGATGTTGCTGTGAAGATCGAAGAAGGCCCTGGTGGAATCTCGGTTGTCCCTAGGGCGGCGAGACATGCGCTATCTCTTGGACTTGCCGCTTTATATCCTGACACAAAAAACATGTTACGATTAGGTATGGCACCTCCTTTTCACACTTTCATCTCGTTTTAGCCGGTTTGCTAACCCAAGATCCTCGACGTAAAGAGAGAAATAAGGTTAATCAGCCTGGTGCTAGGGCAAAATGGATTTGGTACGTATTTTCTTATAAAATAAGTATTTTTTTCAGGAAACGTCGATAAACCTCTCCGATGTCGTAGGTTTTATTTGTTTTTTGTTAATAAATTGCTATATTGCCAGTTGCTCTTGATAGACTTTTTGGCCACCTTGGCCAATTTCGTGCCGAAAAAATTTACCCTCTACGGTAGAAATAGGAATTTATTCTAACAATGGATCGGAAAATACTTGCCACCAGGTTTCTTATCGAAATAGATTTCGTTAAGAAACCTGGAGGCAAGCAGGATTTGCCGATCCCTTGTAAGCCAAAATTCGCAAAAAATTGTCACGCAGTTTCTGGTATTTCTTCTAACAAGGGAAGTGCGACGGTCAGATTTTCTTTAAATTTGGCACACGTGTCAGGAATAGGCCACATATTAATTCCTGAAAATTTTAGTTCGCGCTTTGCAGGCGTAGCCGAGATATTTAACGATCTTTGCGGCCGAGAGAGTACACGGAGAGCGGTCACAGATGAAAACACTTTTTGGCGATAACTTGGCTAGTTTCGTGAGTAAAAAATTAATTTTTTATGGAAACATTACCCGCTATGGTAGAAATCGGTATGAAACTTTTCATGCCTAAATTCGCAAAAAAGTGTCACATTTTCGCCAACCTTAGATCAAAAAATCTCTGTCGTTTCTGCAAAGCGCGAGCTAGAAGTCTAGAATACGTTAATACTAAATTTGTGCCAAGTTTTATCAAAATCTGAGCGTCGCACTTAGAGTACTTAAGTACACTTCCCCTATAAGCCAAAATTCGCAAAAAATTGTCACGCTTGTTCAAACTTTCGACCTACAAATCTCGGCCGTTCCTGCAGGGCTAGGAGTCTCGTATATAAGGATTGTGCGATCTAAAAATTTTTATGTCGTGACTGGTAAAAGTCCCGATTTCTTGTCTAAGAGCTCGCTGCCAAATTCTTGAATGAGCAGGGAAAAAAGAAAAAAATCTGCATGAGGAGAGAGGAGAAATTTGCGCAATGTTACGGAAAATATTTAGTCGTACCGTCCTGATATGTCTTACCAAAAACTATTTTAAATTTGTGCCAAGTTTCGTCAAAAACCGCTTGGTGTACTTCTCCTGTCAGTTAAATACTTTATTCGCTGTAAATTATTACTGAGCCATGCAATTTCAAGAGTTTTCATAGAGCTGAGCATGATAACTATTCGATGAGAAGCGATTATTGATGGGTTATGTATGTATAGTGCGAGAGTTCATCGTGGATAATAAACAATAGAAGCGAACAAATCAACGGGTTCTCTAAAGAGTAATGAGCAAATGACGGGTGACAACGGATGAGGACAATATATTACTACTTTTTATATGTCTTAATGGTCGGAGGTGCTGTGGGAGGAAGGCATGTTGATGCGGAACTAAATACCTGAGGGCATTACAAAATATGGAACTCTTGCTTTGAACAATGAACCAGGAAAAGCGGCTAATAGATTACTATAAATGTTTTTGGGACAACTAAAGTAATGTTCTAATTCTGGGAAGCTACAACAGAACTATTTGGTAGATTATGTCTTCTGAATTGCTGAGGAATAATTAGAAATAGACATTAGATACAAAGGGTTGAGATTCTAGAAAATCGAAACTTCCGGACATGAACTTATGCATTTAGAGGCCTCGACTTTATTTCTGGGGGTTCACATTCGTAATTGAGCGCCTCGATCCTCTCCAGTTGCATCCTCTGAAGGTGGGATTCGGGGCCAAGGGTACGGATCAAGGCACACCAGTTGACGGCTCTGGCTCTAATCACGCATTTGGTAACGTTAACGAGGGCTTCAACTAGGTTTGATGATTCTAAAAGAACTTTTTTTATTAACCATGGATTTAAGGAAGTCCTCGGTGCTTAAAAGATTAGTCTACTCACCTCGTTCTTCGTCGTATGATCTCATATCTCCTCGAAGATGACTGAGAATGGCATTTCTCTCGCTTAGCCGTCGTTGTTGTAGCAGTCTTACTGCGTCCAGTAATTCTCGCAAACTCTCATGCACTTTTTGACCAAACTCGATGCCTCTAAGTTGTTCCATTCGACCAATCAGAGTGACCACTCGAGCATGCTCTCTGAAGAAGTCAACCACTAATCGGTCGACTCGAGAAGGAGCAGGTGGGAGACGCGGAATGGGCAAATTGTTGGCTGAACTGATCTTCTTTCCCAAATTATGTTTGGCTAATTCAGCCTCGGTCTTCTTTCTTTCCTTTTCCAAGGATCTGTATTGCTCTGTGCACAACTCCAACTTTGTCTGCAACTCCATTTGACTTCGTCTTGGTTGCTCGAAAGTGACATTGTGGCTGATTGGAGGTGAAGTCGGAGCTGGAGGGCTTTGTCGTTGATAGGAGTTCTGCCTCTTAGCGCGGTCTGTCTTTCTGGCCCCATTTCTGTTTTGCATCGGCATTTGTCCCGAAAGCAACATATTATAAATGTGGTTGTAAACGTTTTGCTGGAGTTCCAGATGTTGATGATACCATTGCATTTCCGCTTCATCATATGCCACACCATTCCGGCCTGTTTTCGGCGACGTCTGGTAAGACGGAGTGGATGGGTTTAATGATTGGAAGGCATGCCGCTGACTGTACTGGTTGTAGGAATCAGGCGTCCTCTGATTGGAAAAGTATTTGTCTTGATGAGCTTCCTGAGACCAGATTTGGGAGTGAGATTGATGTAGAGGTCGACAGTCTTTTTGAGGAGTAATGTCGGATAAAGCATATTGTTCAATCAAGTCGGTTATATCTCTGGGTTTGTTCATTGTGTAGGCTGCATAATTACTTGGATAATGCACTGAAGGAGGCTGGTGGGGAGCAGTAGTGTCCTCAGTGCTGGTCCATTTTCTACTGTTTGGTGGTCTGGGATTGTTAAGAGAAAGATTTAACATTTGAGTGAGAACGTTCTCATCATTCGGTCTAATGGCATGAGGTTGATGGAAAGCCTGGGCTGTAGTTGAAGACGGGAGACGGGCAGTTGAAGTGAAGGTTGGAAGAGGCTCATCCTCCGCGGTGGACCAAGGATTAGAGATCGCAGCCTGAGGGGACAACTGGAGCATGGACTCGGCACTAGATTGTGTACTCTCATTGCACTCCTCGCTGCTTGAGTTCTGCAATTTGAGGCGTACATTATTCCGAAGGCTGTTATTGCTTTTTTGCAATATCAATTTGTTTTCTTTTTCTGATCTTTCCCCGTGCCAGAGCGTACCCCTTTCTTTATTTTTGCCTGATGAAGTCGTTTCTCTACTATTTTATAACCCCTATCCCCACCACCTTAAGTCACATCAGGTTGGAGCTGAGACTTAGGTCAGAAGCCTTTTTTCCGGTCTCTGTCCACAAAAAACACACATGAAGACGTTTTTTTAGAAGAGCGGCGGGCAGCAGGAAAGTGCAACACCCGGGCGAAAACGGTCTATAAAAAAGAGCGACGCAAAAAGGACGGCCTGGGAGAGCGAGTAACGACGGGCGTTCCACTCCGTACCAGGCACCCCCCCGGCTCTTTTTCCGTCGGTTCGAGGACACATAAAAGAAAGCAAAAAAGATGGAATTGCCCGCCAAAAAGGTCGAAGCCTAGTACAAAAGTCCTTTCGATGCCCTTAAGGGGATTTAGGTTGACCTCTCACCCAAAATAACTGCAAATACAAAGCCAATTCGGTAAATATTCTTTCTGGATTAAAGTTGCATTTGCTAATTACAGTAACCCATATATTTATCATCACCCTTCTAACTATTAAAAAATGCCCTCTAGCACAAAGAATGCCCACAATTGCTACTAATGTTCGTACATTAAACTTGTGCCACCACTCCTATTCTAGACGTTTTTATGGCCCGAATGAACCTGATCAGTCCGGTCGTTTCCCGCTTCTCACCGTCCCAGCCCGTGCTTGGACGTTTTTTAGAGAACGTCTTTCTTTCAGTTTTTTGTGTGGGGACACGAGCAGTGCAGAAATAAAAGGGAAAAAGTTTAAACAAATATGAAAAGGTCACTGTTTAAAATAACAAAATAGTCTGAAAGTCATGTAACCCATTATCAATAAATGGCACAAGAACTCTGCGCTATTAAAGCGTTGATTAAATATGAGGGACTCACCTCTGACGAGCTCTGCATCCAATTGTAAACATTGGACCAGACGGCCTCTCTGGACTTGTCGACTTTCTCATCCATTATTGGACTCCAGCAGCTGAACATGTTGTTGGATTCGATCTTGCCTGAGTTAGGAGGAGTGGAAGATTGACTATTCTGTCCCTGAAGTCCAAAAAAGGCCTGTTGGCGGGTATTAGACCCATTGAACATTATGCAATTCTGGTGCTCCAGAGCTTGAACGGTGCTCGTCTGTTCGGTGGCAGTCCAAAATTCCGACATGGCCGGTTTTATCAATCCCGATGAGTCGACGCAATCAACGGCCATAAACTTTAAAGAGCAGGTGATAAGTGGGGCTGATAACAAACTCCGCGACATCGAACGAAAGCGCATGAACAATTGGCTCTCGATAACAAAGATGGCTAAAACCCGCTCCAGTCAACCCAGTCTGCGTAAAAAATGGCCATGAATGATGGATCACATAACTTTTATAAAGGTGGAGATCCGCGACACCCGCTTCGACGTTCCTCACTGGAACGTCGATACAAAAAAAGGGATTGGCGTCTCAGAGTTTGCGCGCCAAGGACAGATGGACGGAGGAAAGGTGAGGCGAGCGCTGAATTTAGGAGGGTTTCCAAGTTCAGTGACATTCCACGACCTCGCTGAAATCTCAGAGAGTCGATGAAACGAAATGACATCGGTGGAGATCGGGACTTTCTCTGTGAATTGCAAACCTCAGCAGCACGCATAAAAGGGGCGGGGACGGTTCTGGCGGGAGTCTGGCTGCACTCTCACTCACGTTCGTTTCATTTAAACGAAAAAAGAAACGTTCTCTTGTTCGTAACAGCGGGAACGAGACTCCTGACCCCGCCCTCTATTTGCAAGCGAGCAAAAAATCCGCAGGCCAAAGAACGCCGTACCGAGTGGACATCTTTTTTCGCCCGCCTGGTGTGCCAGCAGCTCCTTGCCGTGCCAGGCTCGGCGGACACGCCGGTGCGAGGAGCAGCGGGAGCACGCCATAAAGAGTAAGCAAAAACAAAATGGAGAAAAGGAAACATTACCGTGGGTCGACGACCAGCCGTCTTCCCCAAAACAACAAAAACATTGGCTCTGCCGGTCAGTTCCATGCTCGCCCCGTCGGATAAAAGATTATGGAATTTGGGAGTTGTTTTTGAAAGCATTTTGTCTTGTTTTTCGAATGTTGCACTACAAAAAAACAACTCTATTTTCGGTGTTTTGCATGTTTCCTAAAGCTGGTGGCGATCAGAGATTACAGCTCATAAATTATACTCGATTCTATGGTGGTTTCGAGTTAGGAAAAACACTTATAACAAGACGAAGCTCAATAAACATTGCTGGCCATATGTATTTTATACAGACGTCCATTACAGAGAGTCAAGAAGATTAAATTTTAGATGACCATCAAGCACAAAAAACCGTTTTATAACGCGACGTATTTTTTTGTAAGGCGGTCGGACATAATCCCGAATATTAATCGGATTCAGAGTAGAGTAATTGTAATATCGTAAGTCCAAAATAATGATAGTTTAGGCAAAATGGGGTGAAACACGTATTCTGGAGTTAACCGACGCACGCAGAACAGATGGCGGTATTTGTTGGCACGGAAAGTTAGCTGAACAAACGACATTTATGCCCGCGCTCAGAGACACTAATCTCTGTTACCTCACAATATTCTCTATGAAAGTGACCGGATGGAAGTAATCAACAAGTTATGTTTCAAATTTATCTTCTAAAACAGTTTACTGTAACGAGTGGACAGCCGGTTTGATAAATGATAATTTGCCCCCAACTATTTGCCAAGATCACGCACTCTGAGGGGAATAGTGTCCCGAGAAAGCCCCGCCCTTTTCTCATTTTTACGTGATCGTCTTCTCGAAGAGCAAAAAACGACGGAACGCCAGACACGACCTGACACCTGTACTCTTATTCGAGTGTTCGTTCACATAACCCCACAAAACAAATAGTTTTTTACTTCTTTTTTGACCTCTGCGCACTTTTTCCAACGTGCTCCGAGCTTCAGACAAAAAAGAGAAAAGAAAAAAATGCCCGGAACCCCTCAGACATTATATTATGCCACCTCTTCAGAAAATTCGGCAATCGATTTGGCACTTCCTTCTGAGAGTGCATTCCATCACAAAATATTTGAATAAAAATTGAACATAACCCGACGGTGACGAATGTTAATTAATCAGTAAAAATTAGGGTTGTGATTTTAACAGAATTTTTCAAAGTGACGTCAAATTGCTGTCATTTTCGTCAAATTGCGTCAAATTGCCGTTGTGTCGGTCGGAAGCTGTCTAACGATAAAACAAACATTATTGAAGGTAGTATAATGCCTTCAAACTTGTTCAAGACCATATAAACATTAAAACAACAGTTTATAACAACAAAAGGAGTTTAGTAATCTTCTTCCTCGTTCCCGCTGTCACTATCATCCAAATTTTCATTGATGAATTGAGTCAGTGGAGGCTTCTTGCAGTAAATTGCAAAAATTTCTGGCGGGACAGTTTTTCGTTGTGTCTCAAAATTCTCGATTTTTTGGCAAAATTCTAAAAAATTCCCCAAAAAAATCAATTTGACAAATCATAATGACAGAGCAATTTGAATTGACGAAAATGACGGCAATTTGACAACTTGACAGACCGTCAACTTGACGGCCGGCACAACTCAAATGGTAATTAATACATATTTATTTCCATCGTTTCTCTGTTAAAGGGCATATTCATTTCTTAAAAAGTCACGTTGAAACTTGGAAGAGTCTTATCTCGGAATTACAATTTATACAATATACATGATGACCTTGCACAGTGCAGAAAAAAATCTGTTAATTTCCGAATGTGAGTGAACCATGACCATAAGATTTGTACCCATAGTTATAACCAGAACAAAATTCTGGTTCAGATCGAATTTATTTTCCGATGCAAAATTCGCATATAGCTGTATGCACGATATAAATGTATGATATGCGGATTTCGCACCTAAACCTGCGCGTTCTTACCTTGAAATAAACTGTATCTAAATCAAAATTTTATAATTTACTATCAGTAAAAACTCCATGGACATAATGTGTATTAACCCAGAAATGGACATATCTTTGTATGCACAGTGCAAACAGATATATGCAAATTCCGCGCCGAATCCTGTGCGGGTTGGCCTCGAGCACGGCTTGCCCAAATGGAGAAAAAAACAGGGGTGGTCACTAGTCCCGGCGGCCCGGCCCGGGCCTGACTTAAAAATGGAAAATTGAAACCGGGCCGGGCCCGAAATTTCCGGTCCGGGCCGCGGGCCTGGGGTTTTTCAGGCCATGCCCGGCCCGGTTTTTATCATAATGCCAAACCGTTGGCATTCATTGTTTTCGTGCCGGGAAATTTTTTTGATGGGGGTTGTTGTTGTAGTTTATCAAGTTCTGACACATTTACAAGCTTTTTTCACGTTTACTCTCAAAAATAGTGCATATATAGTAATATATTACAATAGCACTACCGGGACCGAAGCTTTTTTTACAAACTTTAGTTTCCAATAGGCTAATAAACATTTATCATTAATTCTATTTGCAATTTGTTCAAGGAAATCCAATTAATTAAGTAAGAACGAGGACGAAGATGATCCGAAATAGGCCTACTAAACTCCTTTTGTTGTTATAAACTGTTGTTTTAATGTGTATATGGTCTTAAACATGTTTGAAGGCATTATACTACCTTAAATAATGTTTAGTTTATCGTTAGACAGCTTCCGACCGAAACAACGGAGGCAATTTGATGAAAATGACGGCAATTTGACGTCAAGTTGACGTCACTGTCAAAATCACAACCCTAGTTAGAACAAAACGGCAACGACTTTTTGGCAGGTACTTGGGGACTTGTTTGTCCCCTTTGCACAAATTTAGACAGAACATTTGTTTTGTCATTTTTAAAGCTGTAAAAAGTATAAAGCCTACAAGTAGACTTTCAAGAGTGTTAAAAAACACAAAAAAGTATTGAAATTAGTAATTTTTCACAGAGAGCTAGAGCTTCGAAGGTGAACAACTCCGCTATTTGCAGTGGGAAACGTTCAAGTGTATCATAAAATGGCCCAATTAAGATGAAACTTTTTCTGGAGAATCGTCTACAGCGTCCACATGGAACTAATAAGCCATATTTCGTTTATTACATCTCTTCGATCTTATACATGTTGTACAAGGTACACCAAAATTGCTGATTTTGAGGAGGTCATATTTCCCGATTCAGATATGGCAATGACATGAGTGATAGCTTAAATAGATAAAATTTCTTTGAAAATTTTTATAAACGTTATTTCATGTACAAATAAGAACTTTATACGTTTTGAGCATCAAGTTTGAGGGGCAGTTCCCGGGAATTTTTCAAGGGTCGGACGCGAGCTGCGAGGGCCGTGGACGTTTTTTCTCCAATTTTGTTCTATTTGGGCAAGCCGTGCGAGGAAACTAAAATAGAAGAAAAATTTTTCACGCCCACTTTGATGTTTCGGCTAAACCAAATGTCACAATTGACAAAAGAAATAAAATAATTCCGAGAAGAATATTTTTCCATCAAAAAAACCTCACGAAAAGTTCATCTGCGACATTTAGTTTCATTTCAATCGATACAAGGTGGGCGACCTTCGAAAAGGGGCGGGCAACTCCCTGGGTTGCCGTAAACTGTATCAGAATCAGAATGGGAAACTCACAAAATCAATATTAGAAAAGCGTAGTGTCATTATCAAATAAAAAATTTACGTTTTCTTTTTTTACAAAAGTTTATGTATTTGACTGTAACATAGCCTTCCGTATGAGGTTGACGAATATTATTAAGAATGTTTCGACAAGAGCTTCTCATGTGATTGTATCTGGGATTCAGCCGACAGGTACGCTTCATATTGGAAATTATCTTGGTTTTGTGAAAAACTTTGTCAAACTTCAAGATGTAAGTAGTATTTTTATTACGAATAAACATTTTTAGAGTAATGCAGAGGCTAGGAAGTTCTTATTTGTTGCCGATTTGCATTCCAATTCAGTAAAGCCAAAGCATGAAAACGTATGTCTTTTACTTCTTCAGATGTATCTTCTTGGTTTAGTTTCGATATCAATGCCGTAAACTTGTGGCTTCTCTTATAGCCTGCGGGGTTAATCCCTCCGATACAGTGCTCTTCTACCAAAGTCAAGTTCCTGAACATGCAGAATTGGCCTGGCATTTAGGATCAGTAGTTACGATAAATCGACTCTCAAAATTGCCTCAGTTTAGGGAGAAATCAAATGAGTAAGATAAACTGAGGTAACGCTGACTCTTCTTATATGTGCAGGGATTTAGATGGAGTATCGCCCAATCTTTTGACTTATCCAGTGCTGCAGGCAGCGGACATTCTTCTTTATAAGTGCACCAAGATTCCTGTGGGTGAAGATCAAGTGATGCATGTCAATCTCACATTCCACATAATTGAGGTTCTTAAGGGATTATTCAAAAAACAATGTTTTCCCAAACCGGAACTGGTGAGTCACGACTTACTTATAATGAACTTTTTCTTTGTTTACGAGGGTATCCATTTATTTCAGATCTTGTCCAGAAGTCCTAGAATAAAAAGTTTGTCTGATCCTGCAAAGAAGATGAGTAAATCAGATCCAAATCAACATGCCACTGTGTTCTTGGACGATTCCGATGCTCAAGTTTTGAAGAAAATTAAACGGGCGATGACTGATAGTACTGGAGAAAAAGTAAAGTACGACCGCGAGAATCGACCGGGGATTTGTAACTTGGTATGTTTAAAAGTAAGCATTATAACTTTTGAAGTTAGAGATTGTTGCCGAATTAGAAGAGAAGACAGTGGAGGATGTTGCGCAAGAATGCTCGGTTCTTGATTCCCTCGGATTAAAGTTGAGGTTAGCGGAAGTAATCAACGAAAGTTTTCGGCCAATCCAACGAAGGTTAAAGGAGATCGAAGATGATGAACATTATTTGGACTCTGTTCTAGTCAGGAATGCTGAGATTGCGAGAGAAACAGCGATAAACACACTATTAGAGTTCAAGGGAATCATCGGATATGATCAGCCACAAGTTGATTGCAGTAAACTTTAAGATTCCGGATGAGATCAACCCGAATACAGATCAGTAGGAGTTATTGTTAATAGTTCTGGAATAAAAGTTGTTTCGAGGTTCTAAATTGGCTGCAATGTGTCGAAGATAATTGCCCAAAGATGTGGAAGATATGATCTACAGCACAATAAAGATGTGAATATTTGACCTCGGGCTGTTTGTTCTCTCCTCTAAGAGTGGTGAAAATCTTCACCTGTAAATATAAGTAGTAGGGCTATAGCCATAGCTACCGATTCTGGCAGCAAAATCACAGTCTTCAAATGATTTTATTTAGTCCCGAGCTTGGTCAAGCTTCCTGGACCGTGATTCCGGCCCACCTCTTCGGAAACGTCTTGTTCCGGTCGAATTGCCATGACCTGACCTTTTATAAAATCTGTCCTCATTCGGCAAAAGGTGCGGGCTCCCGGTCGGTCCGTGTCTTTTAGCGCAAACGGGTGGCAAAACGTTGGAATCTGTGGGGTCGTTTTGTTCGCTGGTTTGCGTTGAAGGATGGGCATTGATCACAATATAAACTATCCAATAAACAAAACTGATTCAGCGATTGTCTGCCTGCATCCAAACTATTTGATTCCGTCATGATTGGGGTCAGGCTATTCGTGGTCGGGTTGCTTTTCACAAGAGTCCAAGCTCAACTCTCTGCAGTCGATGTTGAAGTTACGGATCCCAAGGAAGATGACGCTGGTGGTAGGTGATGTGATACGCAAAACTAACTTTATTCCTGTTACCGTTTAATCAACATGACTTCTTTTAATTTAAAAACTCACCATGTGTCTTCACTCGAATAAAATATGGTTTTTCAATTAAGAAATTGCCAACAAAACGTACGCAGAAGAGCACACTTCCCTCCAACGGGATATCTTCATGAATTACAATAGGAATCTTCGGCCAATCAAAAATCAATCCATGCCTCTAAAGGCCCAAGCTCACGTTTACATAATGCATTTCTCAGTTCAAGAACAACAACAGAGTATGAAATTATATGGTCATATTTATATGGTATGGAATAACTGTAACCAGATCATAAATAATTTTAGACATGGTTTGATGAGATGGCTGTCTGGGAGCCATCAAATTACACTAATGTGAGGTCAACAATGGTCAGCCAGTGGCAATTGTGGCAACCCGAAATTAAAGTGGCCAACAGGTAATGAAGATTTACACTTTTTAGTTGCTTCTACATCAATTTTATTACGTATTGTTAAACTTTTTTCTAATTTGTGATGACTTTAGTATTGCTGGATCTGGCCAATATTTTGAAATCTCGAAACGATCTCACGCCGCCCTCACTTCCATTACTTCCACTATGACAAAAGTCGAGATATATCCTACCTTTTCCATCTCCATTGGATGCAATTTCGACTTCAGGTGAGTTCAACATTCAGTATCTTACTATACATTTGAAGTGATTACCCATTTGACGAACAAGAATGTGCCCTGAGGTTCTATAATTCAAATCCAATGAGTGAAGTCGAGTTGCTTGTCTATTATGAATTGAAGCCGAGTGTGATGTTGGCTTGGAATGATACAAATAAAAAGTTTATCAGCAATTGGATGCTGGAAAATGCAACTGCCAATATCTCCTATTATTATAATCGGGAATACAATGACACGAGGCCAGAGACGGCAGCAGAGAAGGAATTAACTTGGTGAGATTACTGCATTTAGATTTAGCGCATGGCTAAGACCACTAAATACTTATTATAAATATATATTATTTCTAGGTCAATATTGGTGACCAAAATCAAGTTGATCAGGAATTGTCAGCACTATTGGGTAACTTTGGCCATCCCGGCCTTCTGTTCTATGATGGTTAATGCCTTTTCTTTCCTTTTTTACAAGTCTGAACTCTCTATTCTAACTGTAATTGCCAACTTTTTTATCCAACTGATCTTTATGTTCAACGAGCTTGTCGAATTGCCTCCAGCGGCCGGGGATCCTCCAAGAATCGGTAATTAAACAATATTTGCCTAATTATCTGTTTGTTGCAGTCAGATACAGCAGTTACTTGTTGTTTATGACAACTCTGGCGTTGATGTTGCACTTGTTGATACGGAGGCTGAGATATAAAAAGATCCCTGTTCCAGCTGAATATGTGAAAAGATTCAAGGGAACCATAGCGAGGATTAAAGGGCCAGAACAAAGTCAGTTTTCGACCCTATTTGTAATTTAAAAATTTATTTTCAGAAGAAAACGAGCCTTCCGAAGTTCTGGAAGGATCCTCGGAATCCCTGGATTCTGAACATTTTTTGTATGCTGATCTCACACGGAATCTCTGCATTATTTTATATTTTGTTATCGGGATTTTTTTGTCCTTTTTCTTGTTAGTCTTGTAACATTTTACATTAGATTAAAATATTTAAGACGATGTTAATTTATAACATTTGTTTCTCAATCACAATTATACAGTATTTAATATTTAAATCAAGATTAGAGAAAATAAAATGCTGATTTCTAAGATATTTAAATACAAGAAGTATAATAAAATTAGAGACAAAACACTCGGCAAGAGTTGGGAACAAGAAAAGACGTCACAAAATAGGTCATCATGACATATTTATTGGATTTTGTAAGCACCAATCCGTAATTTTTAAAAATAAAACTTTACATACTATAACAAGGCAAACAAGAAGCACCTTCACGAAGGTTTGCCTCCGTGTTTTGCCAATAGTTGTAACTGTAATTGGAATAAAAGAGGATTCAAATGGCCGGTATTGAATTGGCCAAGATCTCCAATATTCAAATTATGAAGATTATTAGGAAGATAGGGAGGACTGGGAAAAGGAATGCCTTGAGGAGGGCTCATATTACTCATATTCATTTGATGGAGAATATTGAGGAAATTCTGTGAGTTCCGCGATATCTGATCGATGTAAGAATTCGGATAATCATGATTAATCTGGCTAGAGGGTGAAACGAAAGTCATATGGGAATTCCGATGACGGTTAGGTTTTCGTCGAAGCTTCCCGGTGTTGGGTCCAATATAAATCTCATCTTTGCAGTTCTTATCCAATGTCCAATAGTTCCCTTTGCCTGGATCATCGTAGTTTCTGGGGACCTTGACAAAAAATTTATTCAAAGAGAGGTTGTGACGAATACTGTTCTGCCATCCACGTTTGTTAGCCCTGAAACAAAAGCTGAATGATGAATACAATAAAAAAAGATGGTTCGATATTAAAATCTAACAAGAAAAAGATGTAATCTCACCTATAAAAAGGGAATCTGTCCATAATGTATTCGTAGATTCCATTCAGCGTTAACTTCCCACTTTGGCTGTCCTTCAATGCCATCGTGATCAAGGCATTATAGCTGAACTTGGGTTTCCCATCTTTGTCTGGCTTTGCTGCTTCAATATTTGCATAATCCCCCAGAAAACTAGGTTCATCTGGAGAAGAGGAGATTGTGTCCGCTTCTGAATCCGCTCGAGGAGAATTGGAGTTGTCCAGGTTGGAAGTGGCGTCGGTTGAAATATTTAACGACATGCTGAACTCCTCGGAAGTTGTCGGACTGTTTTCTGGACATTCTGAAAATGAACGATTAAGCAGAAAAAAGGAGAATAAACGGAAAAATGAATCCTGGGGGTTTTCAAAAGTGCCGTCAAAGAAAGCAAAAACTATGCATAAGAGAAAAGCATATAATATGTATACATAACAACTGTGATATCTAAGGATAATTATTGGAGGTCATGCCCTCAAAACAGCGGCCTTTTCAAAGAAAGTTCAGCCAGTTTATGTGATTGGAAAGCGCCGGCTAATTCAAAATAGGCATTGTTGCGTCAAGGCGAATGATCTCTTGGAAAAAAATAACAATTAAAATTAACCTACCGTTTTTCAACGAGGCCGACTGAAGAATACTTGCAATATTGAACATTTTTCCTATAAAATAAAAAATTTAAAAAAATATTTCATTAAATACAGTATACTAAATTATCAACCCGAATTAAAAAGAAGTAAAAAACCAAAAGATGATTTTCCCAGAGTATACAAGTCGATTTACAAACCGCTTTCTTTGATCAACAAAAGATACAATCTTTCCGGACTGTATCCTCAACATAAAAAAATATCCCAATTCCAAATTGCAACGCCCCAAAAAACAACAATACAGGGAAAGCGCGACCGCCCTCTCCGCTCGCCCCTCCGACCAACCAATGCGAGGGATTACGGTAGCGAAGGACCAAGTTTTTTGGGCCATTCCTCAAATTAATATTAAGACAAAATGATTCCGGAAAGAGGGAGCGCACCTTTTTGTCAATCAATCAGCCCGGCCCGGTTGACAAGCCTCAAAATCAATGTTGGGCCAAGTCTTTTGTTTCAGGGTCCTCCGGCCAAGGGGCCAATAATATCACGAACGTCAAAACTTGGCAAAACATCTTTGTCATGAAAGAGGAGCATGATACGGTGGTTGGTAAACTCAGAAATATAGCAACTGTACAAGCCAGATACTGCTTCGCGACACCAGAACCAGCCAATTAATTCCCGACTCAAATAACAAGCACATTAAAGCGCGACAATTAAGAAAACTGAACGTCTAATCCCTCGATGAGAGGCATAACCGAGTAAGGGAGCTGCTAATTGTTTCCCAATCCATTAAACCAACACCTTCAAAGATGCCGTGGAATGTGAAAAATTATGCAATAAAGGCGGGAAAAGTAAACAGAGCCGAGTGATTTCACCTGGGGTCAATACATTATTTGGGATTTCTGATTTGAAAAAATAAGCGCAAGATCAAAGGAAAGTGATAACTAAATGCAGAAAATTTGCATAAATAGTTCCTGCACTAAAAAATTTAACTAAAACTTTTACCGTAATTCTATAAATCCGATGTCCGTGTTCTTATTCTCTATACTTGTAAAATCATTCCTCTCATTGACCTTGTTTCAGAGTTTTATGAACAAAAGATGGAACGGCACAAGACTGCTATTGCCATCCATAATAGACAAAGGTCGACTCAATTTCGATTTCCGTTTTTCATCCCATTCGCGCCTCATTTGAAGGGATTAAACCAAACTCTCCGCTCATCGACTCTTTCCGCCGAAATTGGCTTAGAAATTTGCATGAATTTAATGGAGATGAACAGTTGTAATTGGTCATGGCTAGTCATGATCATTTAAAAATTACTTAAAAAAGGATGAATTTTATTCCAAAATTGAGAAAATATGATTTTAAAAATAACAATTATTTAATTTACGTTCTATTTACAAACCATTCAAAGTCCCCCTCAATCTATGGGGCCTGCTGTTAATATACGATCACCTCCTAATTGATTACATCCGACTGGCATCTCTCTTAATATTAATATCTATTACACCACGTAACATTTCCTTGGGTGTTGGAAGCCTGTCGATTTACGATGTCCTCCGAGAATGATGGGCTTCTGGTTTTTTATTGGCCAAAACTTTTAAACAAAAATTCCGGGGCTAAGAATCGGGTGCCAATAAATAATTGCGGCGGATTGTTTAGCACGATTAATCCCCAACACTGTGCTTTGTATATTACATATGTACATCTATCTGTGACCCCTGAAGTTGCGCAATCTTCCTTCCGTTGACACTGATCCTTTTTCCCGGAAGCCATCCATCCCTTCAAGATATCCCAATCAAGTCTAATATAATACAATCATCTAATATAATCCCCTAATTGAATAGCAATGCTTGCGGTTATGACTCCCAATAGATCCGGATTAACCTAACCCACCCATCTTTGCCACCTCTTATTCACAGCAAACATGATACAATAAGAAGAAAGGAAGCAGACCATAGGGTCCTCCAATCTACAAATTACTCTTTTAATGACCTTTTTAGTTCAACAAAGCCTCGTTTCAACCGTTTGCAGAGCACGCCTTGTTCTCCTGCCAAACCCTCAAATATTGTAGCACCCAAAATTAGTCTCAAATATAATGGATTTGTGTAAATACGGACACACGGTCACATTACACACACCCAACATATAAACACGCGATCACATAAATGTAATCTTACAATTGAAAACAGTAAAAGGTCAAAAAGACTGATCAAAGAAAAATAAGAAGAAGAAGATATATAACCGAGAATACAGTAATCCGCGCAATAAAAGGAGTCGATAAGCGAGCACTTGACTACCAAAACAATAAGCCCGCTCTTTGGAATGACCAGGTGCCATCACTTTGTGGACATACCGAAAGACACAAGCCGCTAATCCCGCAAATCTGGTGACTTTTGAACATCAGCACCTACTACAATATCGGCAAATTGTATAAAAAATTCTCATTAGTGAGAATCAAATTAATAAAATTTGTGATCAAGGATTTCTCGGGCGTCCATTTTAAAGATTTTGTTTATGCAGTTTCTTTGATTTCAGACGGATTCTCGCCCCCGAGGGCTTTGTGAATATTGTCTTTTGTCTGTTTCAAAATATCCGCTATTACAGTACAAAAGTTGGAAGCGGTCAGGGATTAAATTTTTATTAAAATATACCCTAACATTGACTCGAGTACTGTCTCTTCGGATGTAATAAAATCCGAAGACAAGAGCGGCCGAAACTTTTAACTTTCCTCGGATTTGTCCCTAATCTCGCGTCGGCCACTTTCTGCGCATATTACAGCCTTCCACTGTTCATCCGGCGACAGTGGCCGACAGCTGATTTTTGCCGACCTTTCTTCGACCCGATCCGATTTCAACCTGATAGTATTTTATTTTTTTATAACAAAAGGCAGTAAAAATGTAAATTTGTAAAAAGTTACAGTAAACTGAAGTCATAATGATCACAATAATTTGGCTCTTATAACAAGATATGGATATTTTATATTATTTCAGTCATCAAAGTTTTATTTATCCAGAAAAGTCTGGCCAAGTTTATGTCCAAATAAGGTCACGATCTAAATAAAGGTCTCATATTACCGGGGTCTGGCTAAATATTTGAAAACAAAACTACAAGATGGCTGCTGCCCGAAACGTTGGATCCTTCCACCTCTCATCTGATTGAAGGAGATGACATGATTTTGTGGCATTCCAAACAAAAGGAGGACATCAGGTGGTGGAAAGAGAACCAAGTCTATTCTCGTTGCATCACCCCGGTCTCATAAATAGCAGCGTGAAATGGTTGGGGTCATGCAATCTCTAATTAGGGTTGCTTCTTTTTCGGGTTGTCTTAATCTCTCTGTTGCGCAATCAAATAACAAGTTCCTCACTTCTTCGGACTGCTGTTGTTATTTATTTGCGGGTGATAGAGTGCCGACAATAAAACATAAATTCGGCTTAAGTGACCGTATTTTACTTTTCTATTGTAAAAAAATATTATTATGCAATGGTAACAATATAGTTTATGGTATTGCAGTTGTGAATGCTAAAGCTAACAAGGGGATGTTGTCAACTTACCGTGGAGTTAGCATTAATGACCCCGATATTCTGAAAAAGGATGTAAATTTTAGCGTAAATCGACTTTTTCCTGCTGGTATCTACAGGGTGGTTCACTCGAGACTTCCAACCTTATTTCAAGTATTTCTCCGCAAATACTGCACCAATTTCTATAAAATTTATATCACATTGAAGCTGAGACTCGCCATTTTTTTGTCCACCAAATATGGCGGCTCTATGTTTACGAGGCCCCCCGTACCGACCTTCGACATTTTCAACCCAAATTTTTCCCCCGAAATCTGTTAAACTTGGAAAATTTTTGGATTGATTTTCAATTCCGTTCCTCGGACTTAGAAAATTTTTGAGTTTTAGGTCAGACAAAACTTTCTAAAGTAGCAGAGAAGACGGAACTCAGCGCAATGATCGCAATAAGTTCTGGAGACGTTGATTTTGATTTCTGGGGTAACAGACTTAATTAATCGAAATTTTTGAAATTTCGAATAAATGCGAGATGTCTGCGTGACAACATACACCCTGGAGATTCTTAGCAAGTTTAGAGGCGTAGAATGCCCTAAAAAACAAGTTTTTTTTAAAAATTCGTTTAACTTGGTACCTCGCCGAGACTGAAATATGCTCTTGACGCATGGCATGATCATAAACGCAAACTTAAAATTTTTTTTTCACTTTTATTTTACCTGAAATCTGAAGAGTTTCCAAGTCCGACAAACGCAACTGAAAATCATTCCAAAAATTTTCTAAGTTTCACCGGTTTTGGGGGAAAAAATTGGAATCAAAATGTCGAAGGTCAGTACGGAGGTCCCCGTAGACGTAGACCCGTCATACTGGAGCGGCGAGAAATATTGACCGAAAGTCGGTTGGGGTTAGATTCTGGTCGGATAAAATCGGCTGTAGAGAATATATTTTTAATTTTTCATGTCAGGTTAGTTTGAAATATCCTAAAAAACTATTTTGCTAAATTTTACAACTTTTAGCATTTCCGTCAAACTGGTGAGCACATGGACTTAAAAGACTGAAAATTTAAACTTCGGTCGATATTCTCGTCGCTCGAAGGCAGTAGCCGCAGAAAAAAGGCGATTTACACTAAATTTTGCGTCCTCTTTCAGAATATCGGGGTCATTAATGCTAACTCCGCGGTAAGTTGACACCATTCCCTTGTAAGAGTTTGATGGAATGTGATATTTATAGAGAAGAAAGTTCCTTTTTGTTCTCCAAAAACCATGCTAGCCCATATAAAAGACTGGGCGGACAGTTGTGGGTCTCTTTAAGCAGAATTCGAACTTCTTCAATGGTCAAGTACTTCTAAAATCACTATAAAAAAGTTGAAGAGTAACACTTACAATCTGGATAAACTCCCCTTCACTTAGATTCCCACCGCCTTCCGAGACTTTCTGTTCATCGGTTACTGTACCAAAAAAAATTGTATGTTCAGCACCCGAGATCCCCACTCCATCGCTAAAAATTTAATATAAAAAATTTAAAGATTAAACTCTTACACGAAACTCTTCACCAGTTCAAGATCATTAACTTTGTAGCCGCATTCCTCCAAGACTTCTTCCATGGCAATTTCCTTCAGTCCTAATGGCTTATCCACAATTCCAGCACATAATTCTATGGTTTCCCCAATCTGGACATCGTATTCTTCAAAGTTTATATCGTTATAGGACTTCCCTTTGTTTTCAGGCAATCTTAAGATATTTCGGAAGAAAACCACTAAAGAAAAAAAACAAGAATTAGTCATCAAAAAGATACATTAACATAATACAATATATTTCATTGACCAAAACCTACCAGCTCTAAACTGCTTGACCAATATAATTTTCTTGAGTGTTTTATGGAAGAGAACAACGGAAACACTATCACTCTCAAAAGCCATATCCCAAGTCAATCTCATACCATTCTAAAATTATCAATGTCACAATCAGATATCTAAAGTAATATTTGATATAATATCAATCATCTCACTAATTCATATGTTGCCCTCATTGGTCTCACGTATTCTGAGCCCTTAAGGTTCTCTTCAAAACAAATATTTTTTAGTTTCTTGGCCATTTTATAATGTCTGAAATCTAAGTTTCGTTTTTTGGCTACGTATTGAACCGAAAATAAAAGGCCAAAAAACCGTTAAATTCTGGAAGTTATTTACAATCAGACGTCAGTAATTTATTAACGGTATTACAGATCGAAGATAGAATTGGAATCTACATTGAGGACATTGGCCCTTGTTGGCATCAAGATCAGAATTCTCGGAATGGAAGACAATGCAATCGAAGCAGAAGACATGGCCACAGGGTGTACTGACTGGTTCTCCATTCTCGAGACAAATATCGCAAAAAAAGGCACCATCCTAAACAAAAGATTAATTTCATAAAATTATAAGATCGTACTTTAGGTGGTAGGTTTAGATCTTCTGAATCTGACCGCGTCCGTTGTCGTTTCAGAATCTCTCTTCTGACGGAGAAGGCCACATTTAAAGTAAATGCCAATAGAGCTGTTCCTCCAATTATTCTGAAAATTATGTGCATCTAAAGTCGACAGTGTTATTTATTATCCTCCTCTCACCTTGGAATTGGTCTCCGCACTTAAAGTCATAAAATGAATTTGTGAAATCCTCTTCCAAATACTGTAAAAGTTACTTCCAAATAAGTAAAATACGGCCCAATGTAATCGCTGGATCGATGCAAAGGATAATATTTTGATGAGTGCTGAGATCACAACTCGGCCAAAGGGAATCTTTCCAGAATTACTCCTTTGTCGATAATATTCTTCGTCCATGTCTCTGAATTTTTCCAATTCCTTGTCAATGAAAGCAGGTCCCAGTGCCTCTCCAACAACGAATGCCATTCTCTGGATGATATTTGTTTCGGTTACATCGCTCTGAGATCCAACTGGAATCAGTCCCATGTATTCTTCTCCCAAAGTCTGAACTCCTTTCACAGAGGTGGAAGCGTAATACAAGACTTTGGTCACAGGCATCAGCCATTTGTAGGATTTGATCCACACCTGATCCCCACATAATCTCTTGACAGTGTCTGATATTCGGCTATACAATTCCTGAATATATTCTTCATCTTTCCGTTCTCCTCTAAGGATTTCGGTTCGTTCAGCTGGAAATAAAGACATTCTGACACATTAATCTTTACTTTCCAACAATAAACATGCGAATCGACGCCAAAAACAATATAAAAGGCATTTAGGATGACTTTATTTAGCAATGTTTTCCTTTACAAGAAATCCCCGTGTCACGTAATTGAGAAGTTGAGAATCGTCGTTATCACTATTGTACTCATGGAACCTCACAAAATAAGATTCGCCATTTTCGTTTTGCATTCCAGTTCCCATGACAAGCCTACCGCGCGTCACCACCACAGACCACGCGTACCACATTCCTTGGTCATTTACTTTGCGTTCTATCAAAACATCAACCGTTGATCCTTTCGGACAATCCACTGGATAACTCAATGGAAAATAGGCAGGAAACCATGATTTGTTGAGATCAGTAAACTGGTTAATATCCCGTGGAACTGTTGATATGGTATTGGACTTGAGCTTGGCCTCAAAGAATCCAGCCAATCCATTTATCTAAATTCAAAATTGTTAAATTACGTTAACTAATGGTACTGTAATTACCTGACAGGCCACCTTGATCTTAAAGCGAGTCTGACTTCTCCATTGCATCAAATTTGCCCCCTTTGCAGGATGCTTGTAGGTATAAACAGGTTGAGGAGCATCAATAATGTAAGCGCTGTTCAGAGATGAGACATAAAGTTGGTGGAGGTTACTGTAACTCTTTGAATCGATCGCTCGGACACCATCCCGACCACAAAGGTTGGACAACCTTTGATAAAAATCGGGACGTCCCCCTTGTATAATGTTATTCAATCGAAAACTGAAGCATGGAGAAATGAAATTTGTATAACATTGGGGCAGGAATACAGTCTTGTTATCAATCAACGGCTCCAATGTAGTTAGAAGATCTGGACTGAGTTCGTTACACCCAAAAGAACCTAGTAATTCGGAGATTACTAGGTAAGGAACGTGGCCACCCAAGGCTTTTTTGATGAGTTTATGATCTCGGAGGTCCGCGTTGACAAGTTTGATAAAGTTGTCCCACCTAAAATTATTTATAACCATGTGTAACAACTTACATTTTCTTGTTTTTGTGGACCAGCGACAGAAATGAAAAAGGATTCTTCTCAACAGCTACAACAATACTATCAGAGATGATGTCAACCTTTTGTAGCGCCTTCATTATACTCTCAACCAAGCCTCCTCGCCCTGCTCCAACCAATAGAATCACCATCATCTCCCCTTTCAATCTACAATTTTCCTGCCAATCCAAGATTACTTCGGTAATGGAATCCTCATAAATCTTATATTTGGATCTGTTTTCTTCAAACGTTTTGTATATGGATGATGTGAGATTGTCTTCTGTTGGTCTCAATGGACGTTGAGGAACATCTTCAATAAAAGTATTGTTGATCATGGGCATTCTGCGACAATTATTTTTCAGGATATCTTTCAACATCTCAAAGTTTTTCATCTGGCTTTCAATATCAGCACAGCATTTCTTCGATGAATTTGGTAGATTACACATGAAATATTCACATTCTGGAGTTATATATTCTTTCAAAAACATCATTAAGCACCTAAAAAGACCCATACGACCTGTAAATTTTAACTTACTGATTTTTCTCCTCCTCTAACAGGGATTGACTCGTGGCTATCAATTTAACCTGCAAGAATATTCAATAAAAAATATTCTTCCATGTCGCTTACCGGTTCTCCTTTCCATCTCTGTAAGGCGGCTTCGTCATTGAATTCTTTGCTAACTTTATCCACAAAATGAATTCCAACACCCAACTTATCATAGCAAGCATTGAAAAGCCCTTCTCTGACATCTTTCCAGATATCCCAGACATAATCACTAGATGGCAAAAGAATGATAATATAAGGAATGAAAATTTTCAAATATAAATATTTCCTGAGTAATCTTAAAAAGGATTGAGTTGGATGAGAGCGGACAGCTATACAGACGACTCCGATTCCAAGGTAATTAGCGTTGTCAAAATCCTAAACAAAAAATTACAGAAAGAATAAATCTTACTTCCTGGATCTGGTTAATACTCTTTTCTCCTTTATACCAAGTTACTCCTATGAATCTTTCGAGCCCAGAGTGGCATCTCTTAGACAACAAATTTTCATCCAGGAGTTGCACAGAACCATCATTCCCTTTGCGCCGAAGATATGCGGCTTGTGCAGTACCATCAAATATAAACCTTTCCCATTCCGAATTGAAAAAGTTTTGATCAAACCACAAAGGGTTTACCTTGTTTCCCAAATACATCCAACTACAAATAATATAGCGTCTATGAAAGTCAAAGGGAATACAGAAAGTACAGAGAAAATAAAACCTCTTTGACTTTATGATAGATCGAGTGCCAAGAAACGGCTCCTTTATTATCACAAAGCCCTGCAAGAACACAATATAACAACTAATATGGAACATTTATTCCTATTTTATAACTAAAAACATTATCAGCTAATCTAGAGCTTAGCCAACTCCTCGGCTTTCTTGTGGACATCATCAATGGCTCCTTGCATATAGAAAGCGACTTCGGGAATGTGGTCTAACTCTCCTAAACAAAAAATATCAAATTAAAAAAGAAAGCCTTACCCTTAAGGACTGATTCGAATCCGTCGATGGTCTGTTCTAGGGAAACAAACTTTCCTTGATGACCAGTGAAGACTTCGGCTACTTGGAAAGGCTGAGACAAGAAACGTTGGATCTTTCTGGCACGCGATACAACCAATTTATCGTCTTCAGATAACTCATCCATACCCAAGATAGCAATGATATCTTGGAGAGATTTGTAGTCTTGTAGAATCTTCTGGACACCACGAGCGATGTTGTAATGACGCTCTCCGACGACATTTGGGTCCATGATACGGCTGGTAGAATCAAGAGGATCGACAGCAGGATAGATGGCCAACTCGGCAATACCACGCGACAGTACAGTGGTGGCATCCAAGTGAGCGAATGTCGTGGCTGGGGCAGGGTCAGTCAAGTCATCAGCAGGGACGTATATAGCCTGTACGGAGGTAATAGATCCCTTCTTGGTGGTGGTAATACGCTCTTGCATACCACCCATGTCAGTTGCCAAAGTTGGTTGATAACCGACAGCAGATGGGATACGACCGAGCAGAGCAGACACTTCAGAACCGGCCTGGGTGAAACGGAAGATATTGTCAATAAAGAGAAGCACATCTTGACCTTCTTGATCACGGAAGTACTCAGCGACGGTCAAACCAGTCAAACAAACACGAGCACGGGCTCCTGGGGGCTCGTTCATCTGACCGTACACGAGAGATACCTTCGAGTTCTTGCCCTTCAGGTCAATGACACCTCCCTCAATCATTTCGTGATACAAATCGTTTCCTTCACGGGTCCTTTCTCCGACACCAGCAAATACAGAGTAACCACCATGGGCCTTGGCGACGTTGTTAATCAATTCCATAATCAATACAGTCTTACCGACACCGGCACCACCGAAGAGACCTAAAATAAAAAACAATATACATCAACAAAAAGAAAAAAATAAACATAAAAACACGAACCAATCTTTCCTCCCTTGGCATAAGGGGCCAGCAAGTCGACGACTTTAATGCCAGTTACCAAAATCTCTTGTTCGACACTCATTTCGACGAATTCTGGAGCATCAGCGTGAATTGGGGCAAAGTTCTGAGTAGGGATGGGACCACGTTCATCGATGGGTTCCCCGATGACATTGATAATACGGCCAAGAGTCTCAGCTCCGACGGGGATGGTAATTGGGTTTCCAGTGTCAATGACTTCTTGGCCACGAATCAAACCTTCAGTACCGTCCATAGCAATGGTACGAACAACATTGTCACCTGAAGAATAATACGAATACACGGCCGTTTGAAATAGAGACCCATCAGTTTGTATATCAAAAATGGAACTAAAACCTGAACAAAACCGTAAAGAACTTACCCAAATGTTGTGAAACCTCAAGAATCAGTCTCGAGGAACGGCCCGAGACCTGCAAAGCGTTGAGAATTGGTGGAAGGTTCTCATCGAACTGAACGTCGACGACAGCACCGATGACAGCGACGATTCTTCCCTTGGATCCGGGGATGCTGGCCTTTGTTGAGCTCTTGGAAGCGGCGGCAGCAGCAGCACGGGCAACTGGGCTAGAGTTGAAATAACGGACCTGCTTCTGTTGAGAACCTGAAAAAATAATTTCCTCAACAACCGAAAAGTAAATGATAATAGTAAAAGACGAGTTGACATTAGGAATACTTACCAGTCAGAGAAGACAAAGATCTAGCCACAGTAAGTGGGCGGAATACCCGGCTGACCGACTTTGAACCGAGGTTCAACAAAGTCCGAGAAGCCATCTGAAAATAAACAACAATGAAAAGACAAAAAGTTACATGAGAAGGTTTTGCATCGATGAAACACCCTAAAAAATTATACAACTTCCATTCTACTTTCGATTCAAATATCTAAAAAATAATTTTGAACACCCATTTGAATAATACGTGTTTTACATGTATAAGATCAAAAAAAAAGTTCACGGCCATCTTTTTTACCGTACATTCTAGCTTTTGAATTTCCGAGACAGAGGTCTTGAATGGAAATGGACATGATGAACATCCTGGCGCGACTTTTAAAACGTTATTTTTTTCGCAGCCTGCGCCCAAATATCTGACTTGTACGTGTTTTGTTCGCGTTTATTGCGGACATTTGCCAGATCTGCAAAGTAAAGTCGGATTTATTTAGATATTGGTAGGAAGGAATATTACGGCCGACTATATTTTAGGTTCTCCGCGAGTATTTTTGATATTTATACGGATCGCATTTAGAGCAGGCTGAGGTGACTGATGCCGTATAGTTGGAAGACAGACTTTCCATTGATGAAACTCGATTTGCGGATAGGAAGGGTAATCCCATGGTATCGAGATGTCTCCAATATCCTTTCAGATTAATGACATCCCATTCATTGTTTTCGACTTTATCCAAAAACCTATAGATCCCCTTGTAAAATTGGTTGTTGTTACCTTCTTTTGATCCTGTCCAATACTCTGATTTCTTTAGATTGCAAGGCTCCGCCATTCCACATAGTAGTGAGGGTAATAACAAGTTGAGGGAGGGTTTCAATGCTGACCAGGCAACTTGTTATTCCAGGAAATCTCATAGAATATGATAGGGCCAATTTTTCAATTCTGATATCTCTGCTCTAAACGAATTAAAATGTTCGTTCTTCCTTACTTTACAATAATTTACTGCTTCTTTTGATAATTGTCGAGCTTTGAAGTTGGCTGGATGCCATAATGGAGGTCCTTTTTCAGTTAACATTCCCATTGAAAAGCATCCTCCGTTGAGGATGCCTATTTTATGCTCCTAAAATAATATTTTACAGATTATTGAGATACTTACCTGAAAGTATTTGACATGTTCAACGAGAGTGTTATCCATTAGCGTTGCCCGGCAATAATTTAAACAAACATTTATTCGAATATTCGACTTGTCAATTATAGTTCTGGGTGTTTTTAATATTTTAGGTACCTCCTTACCTCATTATATTTAAATTATATCCGGCCAGGCCAATATATCGTATCTTTTTGCTGTTCTGAGCAATTCTAAGTGCAGGTAATGTCTCCTCCACAATTGTGTTCAGATTGTGCTCCCATTCCGTATCAGCCACCTACATAATTTAATGTTATAACCAGGAGTAGTTTAAACCTTTACGGTACTGGGCCGGGTCTGAGAAATTTAGAAACGGGTCGAACCTGACATTTGCCGGGCCGCGGGGCGGAAATTTTGAAAAATATGCCCGTTTGCCACCCCTGGTTATAACTGTCCACACATACTTGTAGGAAACAAATATCAGCGTATTTCTGTTGTACTCGAGCAAGACTTTTTGTTAATGAGGTTAGAATCTTGTCGGCCCGATAATCAAAAGGCCGAGCGTAGTCCAATTCGAATCTCCCCACTCGAATACATAGATAATATACATGACGGGGAATCTTTTTCAAGGCCTGCAAATACATTCATCTTGACAATTTCCTTACTTTCCCAAGGACTTCCTCTGATCTCGTTTGCCCATACCAATAACCAGTATCGATTAGGTTAATCCCATTCACCAAACTTGTTCTAACAATTTCTTCTGGATCTGAAGGAATGGGACCATAAATTTCGCCAAAGGAAGCCACTCCTGAATTTAATCTTGTAATATGCTTGCCCAACTTGCCAAGACCTAATGTAGATACCATCATGTCCGTATCCCCTAATGTTTTATAAGTTGTTTTTGCCACGGAATCCATTGAATGAAACTTGGAGTCAATAGTTTTGGTATTCTTAATTTTATAAACTAATTATCAGTTAACTCACTTTGTTATCTGTCTTGGAATCTCCGGTGTTATTGGCTGTTTCTTCGAGTTGCACTCCTCTGACATGACTTAAAGTCGCGTGCATCTTCCACTAGTCTGGCATCCAAAGCGAGGGATCTTGTTTGAAATAAGTATTCGATTCATTTAAAATGCATTTATCGCGTTCTCTCCTCCACCGGCTCATTGTACTATCTTTTAGGTGTAACAGATGACTCAAACCTCACAGAACACGGGGTTCAGAAGACTGACTAATGAGACGGGATGCACAAGAGAGGTATAATTCGAGGCTATCAATTATGAATTTGGTTTAGGAATGGTGCTCGTGGCCTCACCAGAACTACGATCAGATGGAGAGTACCCTGGCTGTCCATCAATATATTCAACAAGCCATTAGAGAGAACTACAAGGACATTGAAAACATCTTGACACCACCAAAAGGAGTTGATGAAGGGGTGTGGAAATACGAACATCTTCGTCAATTCTGCATGGAATTGAATGGTCTGGCTGTTTTGTTGCAAGAGGAATGCACTCAAGAGACCTGTGCCAGTATGAATGCTACTCAAAGTTGGATATTCCTTTGTGCTTCGCATAAAAATCCTAAGGAATGTGCAGCTATCGAATACACGATGCACACGTTGGATGGAGCCTCTGCTTTGTTAAATAGTAATCGGTATTTCCCAAGCAGAGTTACTTTGAAAGATGCGTCGTTGATGAAGATTGGATCTGTTTGCAGAAGAGTATACAGGATATTCGCTCATGCCTACTTTGAACATCGCAAATTATTCGATCAATTTGAGGTAATTTATGACTTTTATTGGATAACTTTCATTTTTATTGTCTTTGTAAAGTTTTGTTATTTTAGGAGGAGACATGTTTGTGTCGCCGTTTCACCAAATTCGTAACCAAGTACTCGTTGATGGGCAGTGAACATCTCCTTGTTCCCATCGATGAACAAGAAGAACCCTCAAATTCATAACGTTTTCATTGTTTTTTATAACTAATTTACTAACACTACTCTTGTTATTTGTGTACATTTCTTTCTCATAACGATAATATTATTCGTATTATACTTAGTTGTGTCAGTATCGAATAAAAATTAATTTAGGAATGACTGAGATTTCATTGCTCAAGGTGATAAAAGAGTCAGGAAAGTTAAATTTCGGCTCAATTTTTGATTCTGGCGATAGTTTTATTAGCAAGTTTATGCAATCAGGAACCATTGTTGAATTTTATGGACAAAGAAATGGAGGGAAACTCCTGGTAAGTACATAGGGATGAATGAAATTATGAAGTATTTCAGTACGCCCATTCTGTGCTCGCTGAGATTCTGCTTGATGACCAGAAAAGGCATGCGTTCAACGTCACAGTATTTGATTATGCAAAACAATTCTCGGCTCAATTATTTACGGAACTCATTGGGAAGAAGCGTGATTTATCAGTGAGTCGTAATGTCGTAATTTGTGTTTTTATTTTTCAGGACTCTGAACTCACCGAACTTCTGAATTCAATCCAGATACTGAATCTAATCACTTATGAAACTGCAATCAGGGCTCTTCGTGCCATTTCTTACAGGATAATGTCTTCAAGATGGGAGATCTACAAAAAGAAGATCCCAAAGTCAACTCCAATCATAATCTTCATGGACGTTGGATCTCTCTTATATTATTCTGGTGGAGATTTTGATGGGCATTACCGTCAAAGCGAGATGTTTAAATGTCTGGACTCCATTCGGCGCTGTGGATCCCTTGTTATTCTTCTGAATCATTGTAAATCCGTTGATGAGAAATGTTTTGAACCAGCTTTGGGAAAAAATTGGAGAACTATGGTAACCACGAGATTCTACTTCCAGAAGGATGACACCGGCTTCTTCTATGTTCCCATGATGAGAGATCAAGTGCCCAGAAAATACTGCTATCATCACACATAATACACATAATTTTAATTTTTTCTGAAAATACTAATACACTTGAAGTCTGTAATCTATTATGAAGATTAAGGGAATCTTTAATGCGCGGCATAATAAACTCCTTGCGTCAAATTGCCTCTAACGAATATTATCTTTTGGGCCGAAAGATCCGCCAAATCTGAGAAAAAATAAAAAGTTGAGTCATCCCCAAAACAATTGGCTTAAGGGCCGAAGCAAGAGGGCTCATGTTTCACTCCGCCTGCCCTTTCCTGACATTACTTGCAACAACATTATGGAAGCGCGAGAGTTGCGGACATCTGGGTTGATCTGTTTTTTGGTTATGGCATTTAATATCCTGACCCCGCCTTCGGAAGGTGCGTCTGGCCGAGGAAGAGCTCAACTTTCCTCTTTTTTTATTAAAGTGCCGCCAACTTTTAGCTGCTGTCAAATCCGGAAAAGCAGTTGATCTGGCGGCTCGGAGTGATCTGCGCGCATCTCCCGTTTCTACTTTTCTTTTTTCCAAATCGAGGACTGACTTTAGGCCAAGCTTCTCATTTTGGTCATTAAGCGAAGGCCTGGCGCCTGTTCCACCTTCGGCCCGCTTCCCTATCACTCATTTCGCTTTTTGACGTTTTCCATTATTCAATATTATCCGACCTTTAGGATGTCGGCAGTGTCAACGCGAGTTCTTCTGGCCGCCGTTCTGGTCACTCTACTGGTTGGAGGAACCATTGTTTTTATCTTAAGTGGACCTAAGAGTTCTGTTGTAACTTCTCTGGATGATCTCAATAACACATTTGCCTCGTCTTCTGATGAATTATTATTTGAAGGCTCGGGTCAAGGGCTAACCTCAGCGGAAGTGGGCTCTACAAAAGGTACAATAACATCAGCAGAGACTACAGGACTCAAAGGAGAAGTTGTTACAACAGTAGAAACTACAGCGTTTGTTCCGATAGAAGAAGACGAGAAACAAGATCTTCCTCAGTGCTCTTCTACTATCGTTGACTCAAAACCTCAATGTAATGTGGATACGTAAGTCAATAATCTCTGTTTTGTAGAATTAAATTAATTGTAGTCCCCTTCCAAGAGATGTTATTGCCCGTTGGACCAAGCCTGAATTCTCGTCTCAACTCCCCGATCTTCTGAGTCATCTCCACCCCATTCATTATGACGTCAACATCTCTGTTTCCCATCTAGATATTCGATTGTTAAAGGCATCCGTTGAAGCATTTGTCAAATTGCCTGAGGGCGGATCAGTTTTGCCATTGCATTTACATCGAACAGTTATCAATTTGACCAAGGATAAGACTTGGGTGCGGGAATGTGAGACTGGTAAGTGTTCGAAGACGCTGTTTATAACAAATATCCTCGTAAAACGCGGTAAAATAAAATATTTCCGCCGATTCTCAAAGTCGGGACGGCAGACGGCAGGATTGTGACCCTCATTAACGGACACATCTCCGCATTAATGACCCTGTTACTCTACCCTGTGCCAAGCCACCATTTTTATGTAATCTTTTTTGTCAAGAAGCTATTTTTTCAGGCCGGTTTGTTTGTGTGTCATCATTGACTCATCTAAATGACCAACGGATTTTATTAATTGGACTGAATGAAACTCTGCCCTCAGGGGCTTTAGTCTCTGTTTACTTCCAAGACTTTGAAGTCCAAGTTCATTCCAATATTGGACTTGTTCTTCAAGCGCCTTCTTTGTGGGAGAAACAGCGTGCCTGGATCCTGGCAACTTTATTTGATGAAACCGGAGCAAGAACTGTGTTCCCGGTTGTGGATCAAAGTGCAGCGAAAGCGTCATGGAGACTTTGTCTGGAACATTTGAAGAATATGACGTCAAGGTAATCATTGCAAGTTTTTATTCATCAAAATTATTTTTTATAGAAGTAATATGCCGTCTGAAAGAGTATCAGAATCTGGGGTTGACCGTATCCAACAATGTTTTAAGACTTCGCCGAGCCTTCGATCTGATCAGTTTGCATTCGTTATATTTGATAATTTGACCCCCATCCATTCCGAGAACAGCGATCCTCGTCTCGAAGTGTTTGTGGCCAAACACATCTCCGAAACAAAATGGATTGTATTAGAGGTTCAAACAGCCTTAAAACGGATGGCTGATTTGACAGGAATCCCATATCCCCTAGAAAAATTGACAGTTCTCTCTACTCCTCTCTCTGTTGATGGAACTCATGATCTTGGATTGATCCAAGTTAAGGACACGTGGGTGGAGTACCCAAAATATGTTCTTACTCACTCCATTCTGATCAGTCAGGTCGTTCAACAATGGATTTCAAATGTGTTTACCATCTGTGATAGTTGTATCCAGGTAAGAAAACATGATTATGGGCATTTTATGGGATGGGAAGGGCATGTTTCTTTACGAAAATGTGTTTGTTTTAACGTAATGTTATGTATGATCTAAGATTTTTTGATTTAAAAGCATTTTGATGAATGTTTTTTGAGTAATTAGTATTGTTCACACTTCTATATACCTCCCATCACCTTGACGGCTTCTCATTTATCTCTTCAGACCCAATGTTTATTTTTTAAAGCCCTTTTTGTTTAATGATCTCATTACTCTCAAAAGATCTTCTCCATCCCTCCCTTTCTCTGACATTCCATCATTTATAATATAACCAAATCCCTAAGTGAATCTTAAGGGATCCAAAAAACAGTTGCCCTATTCCGTTGCGTAATTCCGATGGAAATATTTCTAAAAATACGAGTTTAAAGCGGGGATTGTAACTGGATGCCCATGACTTTTTAACTTTGATTCGTTGTAAAAAAGCAAACAAATCCTGACAAATTGAAATCGAATATCAGTTTGATAGGGCCTCGAAGTCTCTAATTGACATCTCTTTTTCAGGATGGATTGGCAGCATATATTGAGTGGATTGTCGGATCAGAATATGAATCTATCGGGATGGATGTCCACAAAAGGGCTTTTGATGCCAGAAATCGGCTACTAAAATATCAGAATGACAGAACTCCTATGATCGCATTACAAATCGTACCAACAAAGCCGGAAAAGGAGTGTGTTACCAAAAATGCATTACTTTTTGCATCGATTGGAGAGATCTTTGGAAGCGACGCCATTAAAAGATTCATTGGCACTATTGCCATTGCCAAGCAATGGGGAGGATGTTTGACAAATGAGGAGATCGGAAATGCTCTTTTTGGAGCTACCAACTCTCTTGTGTCAAGTATGTGATGACAGTATAAATATGACATTGTTTTAGAACGAATGTTTGATTCTTTTGCCAATTCACCGGATTACCCAACCCTCAAGTTCAAGATGTCCGGCCATCATCTGTCAGTTCAATTAGAAAACGAGGCCGGAGAAGAAAAGAAACTTGATATGACAGTTCCCTTCGGCCTTTTGGACAACCGCGGACGTCATCTCACCCTGGTTCACAATGGATCGGTAATCGAAGAGGATCTGGAGGGGATCACCGTCTTGGCCAATCCGAACACAACCACGCTTTTCAGGTCCTTATATGATGTAAGATTTGAATTATTCCCAATATTCATGATTGTTCAAGTAATGCCATCTTATGTCAATTTTGTTTTAGGTTGAAAACTATGATCGTTTGGCTAATTGCGCCTTGGATAGTGCTTGCCAAGACTTCTCCCAAGATTTAGTGGCTCAAGCTTTTAGTGATTTATGCTGGGCTCATCTTCATAATAAGTTAAAAACTCATGGACATGATCAGCAATGGCAACTGCTCTTCAGAAAGTTGGCCAAGAGCTCTCTCGTCCAGCCTGATTGTGCTTGTTGTATGCAGACTCGAACAGAAGCTAGCTCCAAGTGTAAATGGACATGGAAGAGTAAGTGTTCTTCATTGAGTTTGAAGATGGAGAAGTTCTGAACGAGAGACTCGCCATAATCTACACATCAAAAACGGGATTTTTAATAGAATACATTGGCCTTTAATTTCATTGCCTTTTATTTTTAAGTTTTTTGTATTTATAACAACAGTTCCACAAAGTTTATTCAAAAAATAAAATGACGTCATTCTTGCGCAAGGTTAAGCAACTTGAAATACAAAATTAAATAATAGTGATTAATTGAATAGATAGGTGTATAAACAATCACTGGGCTACAATTACAACTTTTGATACACTAACATTCTCAGAATTGCACAGGACAATCAAAAGTGGGCGGAGTTTGGCAGCACAAAAATAATTAAGCAAACCGTAGTAGCTGGAAGATATGAGAGATACCAGGTAATCGAAACTAAACAGACAGACTAGAAAGTTTCAAATCGATGGACAAAAGAAGGCGCATTCCTGACCCGATTCGCATCTTGACAAGCATTTCTGATCTGCTTGTTGATCGAGTTGGGACCACAACTGAACACACCAATGTCATTTACCTAAAACAATGTTTTTTGTTTTATATTTCAATTGACAATTTTATTACCTCTTGATGTCTCTTCTGAAGGAATGTAAAAAAGGCATCAAAGTTGGGTCTTCCGAAATGATTTGTGGCGCTGAGACCAGTGAACATACTCTTTCCTCGGTTATTTCCTCGGAAATGTTTTTCACATATATACTGAAACAAAATCATCATCATGATTATAATACCCTTACCAGCATGGTTGTTCGTAGATCGAATTTGTGGAAGAATTGAGTGACGAACACATGAATTTCAAGAAGATTATTCCGGTCTAGGCTCTCCACTTCCTTCAGAACATCCACAAACCATTCAAAGTTCTTGTGAGTGGGGCAGATCCAAAGGAAATATACCTTCTTGCATCTGATATTACAATGTTTATCCGCCGAAGTCTCCATCACCAGATCCATCAATGTTGATGCATATGGAGTGACTCCAATACCCCCACCAACCATCACACATACGTCATAGTTGTGCCATTCTTGGTTACCATCTCCAAAGGGACCATTCAAATTGATGGCTGGATAGTTGGTGTCTCCAGTCGTAAGACACTCACTGATCTCATTCCTCAATTGCCAAGTCCAAGGACCAACAGCTTTGATGTAAAGTTCAACAAATTTGGATTGAGGGGCAGAGGCAATGGAGAAAGCATGATTTGTATTAAAGGAACAACTGAAATTTGGACACGACACACGGACCCATTGGCCAGAACGGAATTTGAAGGAATGAGGACGATGGAATTTGATGTAGATGATATCTAAATAAAAAACATAGGGTATTTAATTAAATGATGACTATAAAAACAAAAATGTAACTCACCAGATGGATAGACATCAGCAAACAAAATCTGCAGTCGCTTGTATTGTTGTCTCATTCCAATTATCTTATCAATTATAAAGATTATTATTGGGCCGATAACATAATACCAAAATTTGGGAGACTAAAAACAAAGATGTTTTAGTTAAATGAATACTTACATCAAGCAGCCGAGGCAATCCATGAAGAATTGTAAGAGCATAGAGCAATATGTTGAGCAAATGGGTCAATCTGAATGCATGATAAGCTCTCTTCAGGACAGCAGGCATTGCAAACACGTAGATAATGCACATAATGGCCACTAGTAATATCCCGGTAATGCCAGTCAAAGTCCCAAAGAACCAATAACTGATCGAAGGAAGGAAATTGGATCCAAAAACGGCTTCCTGGAACAAACAAGCCAATCCTTCTTGACTCTGCGTGGCCACATGATAAAAATTAATGCAATGACCAACTGTGTGAATTGCCGAGAAAACCCCAGCACTGATGGCAACAATTTTGTGGAAGGTAATTGCAGAATCCAAGGGAAGATATTCGCCTAGAGGAGTCTCTCGGATTATGGTTAACACATTCCTGCAGACAGTCAGAAGAACTATCGCCATATCAAACGACAGCGCCGCTGCAGCGCCTCTTGTAATCGCGATTCCAACTCCCATAACACGTCTAAGATCTCGATGTTCGGTTTCATATCTATAGTCTGAAAATGATAATTACAATATAAAATTTGCATTACTTACGCCAAAATCGTTCAGTAAAAAGAATGGCATTGATCGCGAAGAAGATGAACAAAATCACGACATGCTGACGATTTGATTCCAAGTACGAAGAAAGCCAAGAAAACCAACCCAGATTGGCTCCATTGTCTCCTTCAGGAGTCACTGCGAAACTGTTAAGACTCTCGGTTCTTAAAAAAGTTGCCTTTTCTATACACTTTACTTACTCATCACATTTAACCTTCAGATGTCTTCCTCTCAAATGCATTCCCAAAGGTCTTCGTTGATCATCCGTTTGGCTGAAGATAGCTTCAAAATCTTTTTCCGTTAAGAATGTCCGATCTTCAATTCCGGCACGATGAAGGACCGAACTGATCACTCTTTCCTGTTCTTCTTCATCAATCTTGACTCCAGCAGCCACATTAAGTGACATTACAAAGTCTGCAAATTCGTGGGCTTGTACCTTTCCATCTTGATTTGTGTCACACATATTAAATACCAACTTCAATTTCTCCTTCAAGTCATCACTACTGAACTTTCTGAGAACTTCGAGCATTTGTTGGAAAGTGACGTCATCCGATTCATCTCCACTGTCCTTCTTCATACAAGCATACATTCTTTCCACAAACATATCGTTTTCCTTCATTCCCAAGGCTTCGGCAAACTCGGCTTTACTTAATCTCATCTCCAGAACTTCATCCGTAGTCATGGAATCATATTCATGATCTTTGTTTCGTAATTTGGGCACATTGAAAGCTTTGGAATAGGCTTCTCTGAAGAAGAAATCAAGTTTGTGTTGTCGTTTTTCTTTGGTCTCTGCTGCTTCTAGAAGAACATCAGTCTCTATTTGATGGCCATGTACAGTGATTCTGTGATTGGCCAACACAGATGTAAAAGATTTGTGAAATTGATCAAAATCCTCAACTTTTCTGAATCTGACCACAATATCATTGTGTTTCCTGACAGATATGGCCACAAACGGTCCGCTGATTGAGCCCGATGCTTTGGTCCCAATATTCATTAGGACCACTTGGGAATCGATCAATGGAACTCGTCGTAAAACCCCTCCTCGAGGCTTTTCCAGACTAATACTGGGTAATTTGGGTTCGATGACAAGAAGAACTGATCGGTAGTAGGTCTCATTGATCCATTCGATCACCGGGAATGAATAATTGGACGCCCTTACAGCTCCCTTGTTAAAAGTTTTACTCTTCTCCATTGCCTTATTAAAGTGATTGGACTGTCTTCGGCTGGGTTCATACAACAAACCCAGTTTTCTTCTTCGTTGGATATAAAGATATCCAATTCCAATACAGACTAAAATGACTCAGATTAAGGTAATAGTTGACCGGGACGTAATAAAGTGACGTCATTCTGCAGGACCTATTTTAATTTTTTCGGCGCAAAGTGCCGCAGAAATGGAAGGGCACGTCAATCCAGTTGAAGCTATTTACTGACTAAGATTTAATCGATGTGGTGTTTCGTCACAAATAGAATTTTTGAGAAGAATCTTTGGTTGTTTTCTCTTGGCTAGCCGGGAGAAAACCTTGCTCTCTGTCAGAAACAAATATTTAAAAATTTTCTTGATTTTTTGAAAAATTTCGTCCACCAAAAATTCTTCCCAAAGAACTTTTATATCTAAAATCTTTTCGTCAACCGATAGTGTGTGGACGAAACGTCTAAACGATTCAGGAGGTACGCTGGATTGACGTGAAGGGGATACTCCCCTTTTTAGAAAAAATTTTTTTCCATTTTTTGTGTTTAGAAAGCGTGTACACCCTGCGGGCCCTGGTAGTTGCACTTACTCAATGGAACACATCCTAAAGCAATACAAGTATAGATGTAGGTGACCTCGTTTCCAGTGAAATGATCAAATCTCATAAAGGGAACACATCTCTCGAGATTAGTTGTGTTTACTTGGAAAGGCTGAGGACAAGTATCATTCTCAGTATGAAAGAAAACATCATCTTGAAGATAGTTTTCTTGGATTTCGGTCGTTTTTACAATGATATCTTTCATTGTAATATTGTGAATTGCTGCGATTTCTTCCTCTGTGAATATTCTAAAGCAAATCTACTGAGTATGCAATCACTCTTCGTACCCGTTATCAGCATTCTCAAACCAGAATCGATCTCCATCTCTGAGTCTTCTGAACTGGTCTTTGATTATGACCGCGAATAATTCCCCGGGTCCTTTTCCATCAGTTTCCAACATTCCTCCCACATAAGCATCCAATTTGTTGATGTCACCATGATACATATTTTTCAGCGCCTCCAACATCTATAACAGGAGAAAGCATGTAATTTTTGTAAGGACTCACTTCAGGCTTATCCGTATACATCCTTTCATTGATTGTTTCCCAAGTCTTCTCTGGAAGACCGTAGACTTTTCTGAGTCGATTATAAGGTAATATTCCATTATCACGAGCTCTCATTATCGAAGTAGAGACCACATCCAATCGAGTAAAGTGCATTGGGCCAAAGATAAAATCCAAAATAAAATACGAATTATCATCACTTTTAAAACCTACCTCTCAGATCTTCCACGACAATATTATCCTCGGCTTCAGCTAATTGGCTAGCCATTCCGAGGACAATTTCATCGACTGTATATCCTCTTACAATATCCTGGGCGTTCCACCAATTCTGGCATAGCCTGAGGGCAGGGTATCCTCCGACTTCATCCCTGAATCTACACTTCTCTGATTTGATTCTAAATAGCATTCCAGGTGGGACAATTGTGTGAGGGAATCTGAAGGCGGTGGTGGCAAAAGAATGGGAAATCCCTGGGGGTAAAAAGGGCTTATATCCCGTATATTTGTAGTCAGCTCGGTTTCCATATTCCCCTCCGAGTAAAGCGGGCAGGTAATCGTAGTATATGATTTTCTACAATTGAAAATTTAGTTGAAAGTAACAAAGTCCAAGTTGAAAGCCTTACTTGTAATGTGGCGATTACCATTCGCCGGGCTCCTTGGAACAACTCTTCATCTGTCCAATCGGTATGTAGCTCCGCGAGATCTTTAGCTTGGATATTATGCCAACGGAACAATATCAGTCCAAAACTCAGTAATCCAGGATTTTCATTAACTCTTGGATCCCCCAGAACTAAAATACATAACGCATAAAAATAAATAGCACTTACTGAATAACCTTTCGGGTCTCATCAATCGATGAATCTGCGGCGGCGGGGGATTGATGAGAGGAATATGCGGATTGTTGAAAGGGGGGTATCCTTTCATAACATCGTGCTCCTTGAGAGTTCCGTTCACATATGATCGAAGAGCTGCCACCCAAGGTTCTTGCGTACTGTAAAGGAAAGAAGCATCGATCCAGGCAGTTCTGTCATTAACCTAAACAATAATATTACAAAATAATATATTCTTGTGTCATACCTGTTCTCTTGGCGAATTAAGTCCATGACCAGTGGTCTTATCGTATTTGGCACGAGTAAATGGAATCTGGGTTTCTCCTTTACAATGGCTATCAAAGACCGTATCGCATTTTGGAACGGGGATCTTATGCATTTCCAGGGGACAACTGATTTGGGTTGATTGCATGATCTCGTATGCAACTACCTGACCTAAAAATATTTATTTTACATTGAACTTTGATTTTAAATATATTATTTAGCAGGTACTTACTGAAGAAAGCCATCATTGTTGTAAGATTCCTAGCATTTGGGATCCCATCAGATCCTTTGAAGACGAGATCTAAATTTGACGATTTATATTTACGTACTTACAACAAATTTTTTCAATCAACGTGACTTACTTGAAATATTTCGTGCTGACGGTAAATCCTTTTCCCAAAGCTTATAGACGCCGTCTTCGTAAGAACTGGGCGCATCTCTATGTAGTCTACTGTTTATTGTCCCCCATTGGGGATTGGCCAGATTATTGTACCAACCATCGTATCTTTGATACTCATGGACTCTTTCTAGTGCTAAAGTTGATCAAATTACTTTCTTAGCCTTTGTTTTTGGGTTACAGTATACAAGGAATAGTAAAATAATGTTTACTTACCAGTACCCGTATTTGCTAAGAGTATTAGAGAGGCTAAAGTAGTCAACAGTAATCGATTAATTGATGTTTTCATAATCACCGCTCTCGGTTCGCAGGTTATTCGACTTGACGTTTCGAAACTTTGAAATGTCTCCTCGGAAGGTGTAAAGTTGTCCGACTGGGGTGTACTGGTTGACGGAGCCGGGTTCTTTTGCCATAATCGACGTCGAAAGTGCATGCCGGGAGTGCACGCTACTCCAGAAGTCGACCAAATATGATGTTGTTCACACTAAAAGATAATGTTCCATTAATTTTTTTTTTAAGGGCGCTACTTTGACACGGAAAATGAATAGGTAATCAAAGATTGCTCCAATTCAGGGGCGCGGCCCCAGATTCCATGGGTTTAAATACAAAATTAACGGTCGCGATAGCCCAAAGCAATGTCTCCAGGTAATAAGAGGATGACAAACATTTGATGGGAAGATCCACAGATTTCACGCCATCAACCAGAGGATCAGGTTCCCCCCAATCCCCGCAGGATAAAAAGGTTTTGAACGGTCGCCCACAAAGACTTTGGTCTTTGAAATCCGAGGATTGAAGTAAAAACAATACGTTGACCACATTTCCGACAAGTTACCTGCATTTCGGCGACTTTTGGGGATTACAAAAAAAGTGTTCAAAGTCGATTCGAGCTCCAAACCCAATTTGGAGGAAGGCGAAAAAAGAAATCGGAAAAAGTCAGCGGAAGAGTCGCCGTCGCTCCATGACTTCTGCGTCTCCGTTTCCCCTCTTCTCGCGCTCTTTTCTTAAGCCTTGAGGCATCCCATGAAATCCGCCATAAACACCGCAATTCTTTATCTGTCTTTTTTATAACTTTTTCAGAGCGAAAATTCTTTCCAAAAAGTAAAAATATGCAAAAGGAGAATGATCAGGAGTATGATGACTATCCATATGAATAAGATGCGCGATCAAATTTTTTATATTAATAAAAGAATGACAATACTTTTATGAAGAAGATTGCAAAAAAAGCAGAAATAAGTTATTCTGAGCGGTCAAGAATTAAAGAATGACGTCATTGAAGTCTCTTTCAGACTGTAAATATTCTCAGTTTAGACGTTCAAAATCGAGAAGAAGCTTCACGGACCATAAAAAACAAATTTAAAACATTACAACTGAATAGGAAAACGTTCTCTGTAAAGATGACAAAACGAAATGATCAATTAATGTAAGGGCGCGGATAAACAAAGGTAAACCCCTCTTCGAACATCTTTAACGCAAAAAAAGATGTGGTGGTCAACGAGTTGGATAGCGCCTCCACTCCCGACCAGTTATTAAATGAACAATCAATCGGCCGCTCAATAAACCGGACGGATCGGAAAGAAAGGAAAGACCTATTTGTCAGTTTCTTCTACCTCATTCCTCACCTCCGAACCACTTAAAGCAACTTGTAGACCATCAAAGAAAGGTCGGGCTGCCCCATTATGAAAGAACACGCCAATAAAAGTAGGCAATCAACCCTATAAATAAGTTTTTTGTCCCAATTGCACGATGACTTTTGATTATTTTTAGACTTTGCGCAATCTCAAGCAAGAAAACATGTACCTGATCAACTACTGCGTGCATCTTAACTTTGAACGTGGGAAAATACCGAATAACGGTATAAAAAATAAATAAAACGACGACGAAGAAAGTTTTGGAAGGGGGTATAGCAACAGTCGTGATAACCATCTGAAGAGAAAAAATCCAGAAAAGGCCTTCGCTTCTCCACCGAGGCAAGCCTTGATGGCATTCTGATCGTATCTTGAGATGAAAACGTGAGGGTGTCAGACAAAGATAGGGGGGAATTTGAGGGAAAGTAACACCATGATCACTAATCCCGACTTCCATCACAAATAACTATTAAATTATTGGATTAATCAACTTTCAAGTAAGGAATTCGGAGCACCTTGAGCAATTCGACTGGACCTAGTCATTTCTCCACTCAAATATCATTAATTCGGCCCCAAAATGTGACTAATTTTATAGTCAGGCCACTAGTGATTAACAGTTTGCATAACTAAATGATTAAACATTCTGAGTCTTTTATTTTATTACTCATTACAACAATAAGATTGCAGGTATTCAAGAAAATAAAGCGTGCTTTCAGACAAAAGCAATTACTTTTTCTTTTCGGCAGTAATGTTAAGAACTCCACGAGATGTCAGATGAGACTTCAGAGTGGAGGCATCCACATCAGTTGGCAATTTGTAGGCACGGTGGATCTCACGGGTTACTGTACCGTGCTGATCTGTCCGACTTTCGTGACGGCAATTTATAAGAATTTCATTTCCGGCAACCTTTACCTAAAATGAAGTGGTTAATATTACTATTCTCATATGTAGTAAAAGAGAAAAGTAATCTCTTTCATGATCAGTAAAAACTTACTTCGATTTCATTTGGAGTAAAGTATTGGACATCAAGTCCAACCTCGAACTTGTCTTTTGTGTTGTGAACCTTGACAATGCCATCATTGTGCTGAAGAGGCCAATCCCAGGACTCTCCAGTCCATTCGTGTCCAACTGGCACACTAGTCATTGTAGGATATACAAAGAATCTGGAAAAAGAAAGAAGAAATTAACTGATTTGAAGAGTCTTTAACAGTTTACAAAAAGTGTTGTGTGGGACGCGAGAGGAGAGTAACCCGAGGCTTGGCCACAGACACTGGCCATGAAGATCGAAGCGCTGCTGTTTAAATAATTTTAAAATCCGCGGAAATCTTTTCAGATCCAAAGATCTGCGCGGGGAGGGAAGGAGATCAGATTTGTCGTAGATTCCCGGCCATTTGAATGGACAAACCGAGAATAAGAAAGCTCCCTTCTATAATATAAGACCCGAGGAGCAGCTGGCCCCGCCAACACCTGATCGGACCAATGGATTTGGGCCAGGGGTCAGTTGGAGATGTTTTGAATGTTTTAAACAATAAAGAATTGAGAGAATGGATAGGCCTAGCCGGAAAGCACTGGAAAGATTTTTGCACGTTTCAATATCCGTGGAGAATATTAAGAAATGGGAGGACAGTTCCGGAACGTCGAGGAAAAATGTTGGACTTTCAGATCTTTGGAAAGTTCTTTGCTCTCCGAATATAAAAAGTAGTGAGGTTCGTTGGCTGTCACCCAGAGAAATGATGACGGCAAGTCTTAAATTATATTAAGAAACTTATTTCATCTTAATGATTTAGATGATAAAAATGGTTTCCGCACTTTTCATGACAAGTGTTAAGATTTATAGATGTTTAGTTCAAATGTATGCCTTTTCCGGAATTGTTAACATGTAAATTGAGTCATCATATTCTACATATAACATTTTTCAACAATGAATAATTAAAGAGACGGTACACATACTTTCGAATCGCGATTTTACGGCTTGGGAAACGAAATGTTAAAAACAGAAGTCTTCCGCCACAAAAACAAAGTTTCCAAAATTTCAAATGGTAAAATAATTTTAATATTAGCATACATGTATAAAAGGTAGGGTTGTGCCGCCCGTCAACTTGAAGGTCTGTCACGTTGTCAAATTTCTATCATTTTCGTCATGTCAAATTGCACTGTCATTTTGATTGTCAAATTGAATTTTTTTGGACTTTGAACAATGTTTTTTATCATTGGACAGCTTCAAACCGAAAGGACGGCAATTTGACACATTTTGACGAAAATGACAGCAATTTGACGTCGTTTGGAAAAATTCTATTAAAATCACAACTCTAATAAAAAGTCATCATGCATTAATGCCATCAATAAGGACCACGGTTCGAAAAGAACCACCGTCGAAAAGGACAACAGAGAAAAAAGAAAAAAATCCTGAAAAGGGGGGGGGGGTTTAGGATATCAATAGTTTCATTTTTCCGATTTTTCCAAATTTTTTTCCCTTTTATCATACGCTGGGGATAACGGTACTCTTACCAATAAGATGACGATTTCCATCAAAGAGCCATAAACAACAACTGGCTTCACCTGAAACTTCGTTGAAACGGATGACGAAACCTTTCGTTTTTTTATTAAGTCGATAATTGTCATCTGGTGATGGATTACCCATCTGTTTCTTCCAAGAATAAACAAATATGACCTCATGCACTCTGCTTTTTAATTTTTCGATATGATTACTACGCAATAATTACAATGAAAAAAAAACAGTTACAGAAGACGGCTTTGATTAATTGTGTTTTTTTACTTCTTTTTATCGGCGGTGATCTGAAGAACACCACGAGTCGTCAAGTGGGACTTCAAGGTGGACGGGTCAACGTCTGCGGGCAAGTGATAGGAACGGTTGATCTCACGCTTGACGGCACCGTGAGAATCTTTTCGCTCTTCGTGAACACAGTGGATGCTGAGGGTGTCATTAATTACCTTAACCTGTAATAAAAGGATTAGACGGGTTAGGAATGTCTATGATTTAAACTCCAATATCTACACTTACCTCAATCTCCTTAGGGGTGAAAAAGGAGGCATCAAGTCCAACTTCCCACTTGTCATTGGTGTTGTGGACCTTGACGATTCCATCATTGTGCTGGAGAGGCCAATCCCAGTTCTCCGCCGACCAGTCGTGAGTCAATGGAACAGACATGTTGTAAAAACAATCTGAAACTTCTAAATAATAAAAAAGCAAAACACGTTAAGCTTGACAGTGACTAAAGCGATTTCGGAAGGCAGAAATGTTTGAGGCCCAGGATCACTGACTTTAAATCCCCTCAGGCCAAGGTGGGATGACCATATGGCCAAACCCTGCAGGGTTCCGGGTTTCCACAAACAACCTCGGCCTTGCATCTCGACCCCGCCCAGATCCTCAAAAAACGGCCGAAAGACAGTTGCAGCACTATCGAGGCAACTAGCCAGAGGGCATTAAGTTCCAAAAAACACGTCCCCTGGGCTGAGGTCGATGGGTGTGCCCGTTAAACATTCTGGTAGAGGTTGGGAACCCACTGGCACAGCATTTCATTCAGAGAATGTTATGGAAAAAGGCAGGGATGTGTAAGAGGTCGTAAACAAGTTGATCAACGTCGGGAGGGAAAGTGGAAGCCGACTAAGAGAGTGCGCCTCTTATGAACGCGGCCGATCATGGGACACTTCTGAAATCCGCCCCGGGATCCGTGAGAAAGGCCCGATCTCGGGTGCGGGGTTTACTGGAGAGCGAAGAGGTTTATGCGATATAGTGGGAGAGAAGAGTCTTGGGAGAAGTCGAGAGACCACATTTGCTTGGCTTCAAGGAACGACCCGACTTATCCTTCATTCCCGCGCATTCCCAATCATTCCTGTTCTGTGTTTACAAATCGCTTGTCACTTTGAGAGAAACAAAAATACGTGATAAAAACAAAAAGTTTACTCGTAATTATTTTGAAATCACATCCCAAGAGATATTTCAAGACTTTGAGAACGAAGTTTCCAGAACAGGCCGGAACGATAAGATAAACAACTTGATATGAAAAGATGGATAGTTCAAACCTTCTTCAAAAATGAAAAAGAGTTGAGAATGACGCTGTGAATAAGTGCTATTTTTCTAATAAATTAAGAATACGAATCATTAACTTAATCTTTTATTACAACTCCTCCTTTGTCTTGAAACTGTTGACCGAATGTTTTTTCATAAAGCCAATTAGGTCATTAATATCGCGGTTTCCGGAATATTTGACAGGTTTCCTTTCAAGACCACCAGGGGCAAAGTAGATTGTTGGGAAACCTTCCACTTTAAAGTCATCATGGGGATCATTGGCAGTGGCGTCGAATTGGGCGAGGACAAGGGACTTTTCTCCCTTCAATTTATTGGCCAATTCAATGTATTTCGATTCGAATTTCTGAAAAATTCGATTAAAAATTGTCAAGAAGTACAGTACTCTTTCAAAAACCCACCTTGCAATGTCCACACCATGGTGCATAGAATTCAATCAGATAATCCTTGCTCTTATCTCCCAAAACGTTTTCGAAATTGGACGCAACCAAAGTCTTGATCGGACCCTTATCATCCTTGGGTACTGGTGCTGATTTCACATAAGGTTTTACTTTCCCAGCACTGATATCTTTCATAAATGCTTCGAGATTTTCCTCTAACTCTTCATCATAGATTTCTGGCCTCATCGGATACTTCTTTCCATCGAATCCAAAACAGATCACATTGTGTTCGAGGCCGCTGTCCCCTAGTCCAACTTCTTGAAGTTCTCGGGCAAATTCATCTTCGTGTGAGACGGCAAAACGGAATTTTTGACGGAAGTACTAAATCAAATAAAAGTATTACATAAATTTACGTCATTTTAAAAAGGCGTTGGCCAAAACTAGCGCTTACTTTCTTTGCAATGGGGACGATCTTCTGTCTCCAATATTGTGATCCCTTTCTGTATTCCGGAGAGAAATCAGCGGAATAATAGACAACAACCAAAGGATTTCTGGCAAACTTTGTCGCCACATTCTTCATGGTTCTCAATCCCACCAAAGTGGCCGAATTTTCCCTCCAGAAGCTGAGAAGATCCTCTGTAGAGAAGTTTGGACTGTTCAGTTTTTTTTGCTTATCCTCAACGTCAGACAAAAACAATTCTGGGTAGAAGATGATAACATCATTAGGAACAGCTTCAAAATGTTTGAAAACGGAGGGATCGGTGGTGTAGCCAACAAATTGAAATTCTGAACGTGTTCTTTCGCCGGCATCCTGGAAAGCCTCAAACTGTGGGGATTCTGCAGACGCAAAGAAGCCGATAATTGTAATATCATCTTTGGAGAAGAACTTCTTGGCCTCGGAAACAGTTCGGAGTTCTTTCGCCGCTGGTTGAGATTGATCGAGCATGAAGTTGACGATTCCATCAGCCTCTCGGGGCCCTTCGTAATCGAATCGACGTCCATATCGAAGGATTTTTAAAGTGGGATATCCAGTGATTCCAAATTTATCGGACAAAAACTTCTCAACAGTAGCGTCAACCTTGGCCAATGGGATGTTATGACTCTTAAAAGTTCAGTTTAAAGTATCAAAAAATCGTATAGAGTCCTGCAAAAATATAAAGTCCAAAGCGCTGCTCGGTTTCCCAGTGTTTTTGTTTTACAGTCCAAAATTGGCAAAAATAATCCCAAACACAAAGGCCATTTAAAATGATTTTTTAAATAAAATTCTGTGCCGCGGAGACAAAGAAAAACTTCTTTGTGATTTACCTTTAGTCTCTTTGCCGCTTTTTCATATTCCGGTGCCAGCTTTTTGCAATGTCCACACCAGGGAGCATAAAACTCTACCAACATCAATGGCTTGTCCTTGCTGAACTCTTCGAATGTCTCCATTGTCAAAGTAACTACTTCTTCTGGTGGAGGTTTGTAACTTGGATCCATTTTTTTCTTGACCCATTGCTCTATTGCTATAAAAAATGAGAAAAGTTTTAGAGTTTGCTAGCTGCACAAGCGAGGACATTTTGTTTGTTTAAAGAAAGTCCTTGTACCAAGCCGCGACACTTACAACCAGGTTATACAAGAAAAGGAAAATTAAATACCCCAATTAGAATAATAGTACAACACAATATAATATACTCACATTCGGCATCACGTTGTCCCTCATAATCAATCGGATCTTTCCCATCATGAAAGAATTTGAGAGTAGGGTACCCTTCCACATTAAATCTTTTTCCTAATTTTACTTCAGTCGTTGCATCGACCTTGGCCAGGGGGATTTTCAGTTTCTTGGCTGCCTTTTCGTACTCCGGAGCAAGGGTTTTGCAATGTCCACACCTAAACAATGTAATAAAAGAAAAAAAACATACCAGGGTGCATAAAACTTCACCAAGGTAGTGGGGTTTTCTTTTAAAAAGACGTCGAAATCATCTTCCGATAAAACATAAACATTTCCATCCTTTAAATGTTTACTGGATCCATGTGCGAATACAAGGAATAATAACCAAAGGGATAACATTCCTGCAAAAAACGAATTATACATGGAACTCTTTATAAACGGGAAAAAAGAACGAAAAATGTCCAGAAAGGCTCTTAAAAAATAATTTTTTGCCGGCTAAATCAACAGACCATTTTTCAAACATAAAATTTAAACGTAAGGTGATGTCTACATCATCTTAGAACCCCATGAAAATTATCGGCTTTAATTACCCTGCATTCAAAATTTATAAAAAGCTTCAAAACAGTGAGGGAAATCGGACAGAGGTCAAGAGATGACGTGTCCCGAATACAGAAAGGTCGCCGCGGAAAAGGTAGGCCTACCAAAACTATTCTTTGACGCGCGGAATGTTCGGGTAAATAAAGAGTTAGCGTTTGTTTGGCTTTTTGAAATACGCAAAACCTGTTACAAAAGTAATGTAAAAAAGATTCCTTTTGATATAACGGACTGTGAAGAAGACAGGAAGAAATCATTAAAACTTCTGGGAAAAAAATTAAAACTGAATCTAGAATTTCTATAAACGTCAGCATGACTGCACCATAAAATTGTCATTTTCCTCATACAGCCAACGTAATTTCATCTTAAAATCATCATAAATATTGACACCGGATTTTAAGTTTTCCTTTCGACCCAGCTCACTTACAGTAACACATGCATTACGATCGTTGTAAGTAGAGATGCCAGAGCACACTTTACCCATCCTTTAAACTTTTATTCTTCCAAACACGCTCAGAATACGTGTGTTTGCCATAGGAACAATGCTCTGGTCCATAGGCATTATCCAATATTTTTTCCATTTCCGGTAGTTGTGAATGGCCTCAGGGTATGTTTTTTCAGAGCAGATTGATGCTCTCTAAAGCTTGTTCATGTCATCAAAGTACCTTTTTATTGACCCATATTAATCCTTTTTTCCACGTCAGGATTAAACGATTTATGAGTATTAAATTCAATGGGAGTCCGAGTTAAAAACTGTCTCGAAAATAGAGAATATGCCCGGAGGGACATTTTGATGGAAATCCGATGAGGTTTTCGCACCATCGGACACTTTTTGAACAAGGTTTATATTGGTGGTCAGTGTTTTGGCGGTTGACCAATCGTTTTTTCAAGAATTCTTTGTGGCAAGAAAAAGATGGGACCACAAATCTTTGCGGTTTTTAAATATTTTGTGTCACAAAAAGTCATTTTCTTCATTCTTCGGGGCTCTCGGAATGTTTATATTATCTTTGGAGGATTTGAAATTAAACTTGGCCACATTCCTGGCCATGATCTCAGGCCAGAGTCGTCATCGCCGTCCCCTTCTGGCCGGGGCCAAGCCCAAGAAGTTGGTTTTGGTTAATCCAGGTGCCTATAATCCTGTTTCATTCGTCCATCTAAGAATGTTTGGTAAGAAATTATTATATAAACCTTTTCTAATGACAACACTATACTATAGAAAGGGCTAAGGATTACTTGGAGAAAACACTTGGGCACACAGTGATTGAAGGGATCTTCTCTCCATTCTCCGATAAGAACATAAAACCAGATCTAATAACATCAAGGCATCGTTTGAAGATGTTGCAATTGGCAACTCAAAACAGTCATTGGATACGGTAGGATGGGTGACTCCCTTAGTGATATTAAGTATAGGGTAGATGACTGGCAAACCCGTCAACTTGATGAGCCGAGTACATTAGAAGTCCTTGATCATTTCCAAACATATTATAACAAACTTCACGATCCTTCTGAGGTTCATGTAATGCTGTTATGTGGAGCTGACATTGTAGAATCATTTGCCTCAAACTTGCCCTATTACGATCAAACCAGCAGGATCAGTGATGAAGACGTGAGTAATAAAAAGACGGGATTAGTTATTAGTTTTCAGTTAGAATCAATTCTATCCAAATTTGGCGTTGTATCTATCTGCAGACCTTTGACGAATCCGTTAAGAGCCATATATTCAGTTGACGTTTTACGAAGATTCGAGGTGAATTTATAATTTACATATAAAAGCAAGAATAAATTTAGAAAAATATTTACATAATTGATGACGAAACAAGTCCTTCAACACTATCCTCAACTCGATTAAGGACAGCCCTTAGAAGGAATGAATCAATCCGTTATTGTACTCCTGATCCTATAATTGAATACATTCGAGAGCATGGTTTGTATAAGTGAGTTACTCAACTTTGACTGCGATCACCATGTCTTTTGAAGGTCATTAGGGGAGAGTCTACTGGAAGGAAAAGAACGCCCAGAAAGTCTTACACTGGATGAATTGTATGATCTTTCAACAAGATGGGCTGACTATTTTACAACCGAGTTGGAGAAGCAGTACATGATAGAGTCTACCCAAAGTCTTCCAATGCCAAGAACTCGAGACATATCTCCTCCTAAATCCCCCAAATCAAAATCTGTGTCTTTTGCCGCGGAGCAACAAAGAACATCAAGTGCTTTGTCGGAGCCAAATTTGTCAGGGAAGGTGGGGATGACATTAAAATTCCGACAGTATAATCTCTCATCCACACCGGAAACCACAGTTTAGATTGTAGTCATCCTGGGCAGCTTTAAATCGTCTGTGTTCCTTTAGGTTATAAGTATTTTGGATTTTAATTTTCTCTATTCTGTATTGTCAACACCTAGTTTTAGCTCTGCGAGTCTATATATGAATCCTCATCCAAGCTTTTTCCTTCACTTGAGTTTACTTCATTTTTATTTCTAATGCCCTGTTTCATTTCGCAACAGTTTTTTCAAATAAAATTTTGAGAAAACGGACGTGGAGCACTTTCCAAAACAATGACCAACCTATCCCACCAACGAATGACCTCAGCAAACAAGGCCCTGAGGGTCACGACCGATTGCCCACTCGGCCAAGCTCTCGTATCTCACTTAAGACGGAAGATGAGACGATTAAAAGAGTGCGCTTCCCGTTCGGTCACGCCAGGTTGTTTGCCCACTCTCGAGAGAGCAGGTGAGGGCGGACGTTCGATGTCACGCCTGAGGGCAGCACTTTCTCCTCTTCCTTCCGTGAGCCAAGGATTCGGACGTCGTGACGGTGGGCGAAAGAAGAGTAAAAAGACGGTCGAGTGAAGGTACACTTGTTCTCTCTTTCATCCCAAGACTTTTCTCTTCCTCACTTTCACTTCAATAGTGGATTACGGTGGAAGAATTTTTTTGTGTTACATCTATTAATTTTACTACTTAACTTGGTTAAAACCATTACTACTCCGATCTAGTATGAACCTATTACATCATCTTGTGCATCAGTATCCCATAATCGCAGAAGAAAATAACAACAATGATCATAAGTCATCAACGTTACTAACTTTGGACAACAATGGGAGAATATACGATAATCTACCAACAATGCGATGCCTTAATGTTTTCGAGCCTTTTCCGATCAACGTCCCATGTGATCCTACGGAAGAACCACAAGGTCTTTTAACTTTCCTGGAGACTGCTCAGAAGCGCCAAAGACTTGAAGCTGATCGTATTCGCGCCCTCTACCCTCAGGCAGACTCCCGACGGACTTCGGCACCGGCATGTTTATATGATCCTAGCCAGGTAATTGACTGTAATTGATCTTATCGGGAGATCTGCCAGGTTCCGCGAGGTGTTCGGAAGGCGATAGCCATCAGACGGCGATCACACTTCCCGGCTATCGCGGAGCCGGCACCGGGGATCTCGAGGATGCCCATCACTTCTTCTCCCACTAGTTGTTACCCATTAATTTGACCTAAATTTATATTAAAATGCAAATTTCCGCTGCCTGGAATGAAGTGGGCGGGTGGAGAAGGTGGGGCATGGATCGCCTTGCGTGGAATAAACCACGGACGCGGCGCCCGGTGTTAAGCGGGGATAGGGATTGCCTCCGGCTGATTGTTTGTTGTTTACTCATCGGCATTCACTTCGAGATAAAATTATTCGGAAGGCCGGTAAACAATATGACGTGATCTTCCGTACGCCGGATACGGTAGACCTTGATAAAGTCGACTTTTCAATAAAACCTTCATTTTCAGAATAACGCCTTCAAATTGGCCGAGAGTATGGGAACAAAAACTGAATCCACTTCGTCGAGTCCAGATTCTGGACTGGGACACGACACCCATGATTATAATGAAAAATTCTCGTCTGATCAGAGTCTCTTATTGCTCCATTTACTAGGACAACAGGTTCAATTTGGTGTCTTCCCCTCAACATCAACGACAGTACCACCGAATATATTGAACGAAGTTCATGACAATTTATTACGGAGTCAATGTGAGTGGTAACATTTGTCACGGACTACTCACAGTCTAGTTTTGCATTTTGTCTGTTCCTCGTTTCCCTTTCAAATGTGCCGTTTTTACATAATTCGATCGGTGGAAAAAAAGAAAACAGCATCGGAACGTCTTTGGAATGACCACAAACCAATGGGTTTTTAATAATTTGCACCCTCGAGTCGTTCGTTTTGTTTGGATTGCCGGAGGGCAGAAAGAGTCCGGATCTCGAATCCCAATAACCGGCTCATGTAGATTTTCAGAAGATGAGCAACTTCTTCTTCTCTTCTGCCGGACTCAAATTCTCCTGCCTGTTTCTGCAACGGAAAGTTTTTTATTTGTCAACGTTCCTCACTTTCACTTTTACGTTTCTGAGTGTAGGTTGAGGATGAGCTTGATTCAGCAACCTTGGCTTGAGTTGGCGCACAAGTCCTACGGTAATCTACTCTATTCTTACCACAGTGTTTTATCACTCTGCATGTCTTATTTTCCACATTACCGTATCAAAAAATCTTATGATTTTTTCAGATACTCAAAATGCCACATTAAGCAACTGGATGAGCCTTATCTATCCCCATTTACAACCACCACCTCAACCGCTGAAACCAGCGCAAGATGAACTCAACGATATGTTAACAATCTTCAAGACAAATGCTCAACTTCTCAATAATATAAAAGCAGATAAAAGCAATAGAGACTGCGCCCAGTTCTACGAATTGTTGCAAAATCAACTCAAGCATCGACAGACTCTTCTCCTTCAAGCTCAGTTAAGAAGTCATTCATACCTGAATCAACTAGGCCAATGTGTAAATAATCTCCAGAGTACAGAAAAAGCAATGGAAAAATCAGTTGCCCCACAATATACCCCATATGACGGGGGAAGACGTTACAGCGAGCCTGCTATTTTATCGGCAACAACAATAAACGCCCGAAGGAAAAGCAAAGACAGTAAGTACCTCATTGACTTTTAATTTCACCATTATGAGAGAAACCTTACGTTTAATTTGTTTTAGTTACTGGTCAATCTTCCTATCTTTGGGAATTCCTGTTAAAATTACTGCAAGATAAAGAGTACTGCCCGAAATATATTAAATGGCTCGATCACAGGAAAGGAATATTCAAATTAGTCGATTCGAAAGCCGTTAGTCGACTATGGGGAATGCATAAAAATAAACCTGGAATGAATTACGAAACCATGGGAAGAGCATTACGGTAAGAATTATTTTATCAGCACTTATAAAGTAGAGAACAATAAAGTTAATTTTTACGTTTACAGTTACTATTATCAACGAGGAATCCTGCAAAAGGTAGAAGGCCAACGTCTTGTCTATCAATTCATGGATGTTCCCAGAGAATTATTTGATCCCAATGACACAAGTTACGATGAGAACACCGAACTCATCGAAACTACAGTAACCCAGCAGTTCCACAACACATCCATTAAGACGGATGTCAATTAGATCTTTGTAACGCAGTACCTTTTGATGCAAGTCTTTCAATTCCTAAAATTTGTATATGTTTATCATTTTTTTACAAACTTCGATTAAAAGTTTTTCACGTGAATAAGTACGCATTTCTCCGAAATTTTAAAAATGGTTTACGTCAGATCTAGACAAAAAAACGATTTTTTAATGTCTGGACAGTGCAGCGTTATCAGAGAGGGGAAATGTCAGAGGATATTCATGTGAAGTCTGATAGGGAAAACTTTCGAAATCATCCCGGAACTACAGTAGAAAAGGGAATTCCGAACAAAAGAAGAGAAAATTGGTAAAAATATTGTAATAATAATAACCGAATTGATGCGGCTAAAAGGAATACGAAAAATCAATAACTATACGAGTAGATTCCTAACATTTACAAAACAATTTTTTATGATCAATTAAGATTTATGTAATTTCTCCAAGATTTTATTTGTTTCTATATGCAGTAGGGTTGTGCCGCCCATCTACTTGACGGTCTGCATCGTTGTCAAATTGTGTCATTGTCGTCATGTCAAATGGCTCTGTCATTTTGATTATCAAATTAAATTTTTTCTTGGAATTTTTTTAGAATTTTGTCAAAAAATTTAATTTTTTCCGCAGCGAAAATATTTCACGCCAAAAAATCTTAGAATTTACTGCAAGAAGCAAGCGTCCAGTTTCACTGACTCAATTCATCAATGAGGATTCGGATGATAATAACAGTGGGAACGAGGACGAAGATGATCCAAAAATGGGTCTTCTAAACTCTTTTTGTTGTTATAAGCTGTTCTTTTAATTTGTGCATGGGTTTAAATATGTTTGAAGCCCCTATACTACATTGAACAATGTTTTTTATGATTAGACAGCTTCAAACCGAAAGGACGGCAATTTGACACAGTTTGACGCAATTTGACGAAAATGACAGTAATTTGACGTCATTTTGAAGTCATTTTGAGAAATTCTGTCAAAATCACGACCCTAAAATTATTGACCAAAGTTAATAAGAATAGAAAAAATTAAGTTCTCTATTTATTATACAACTACGGACAGAAGACTATACTGTTAGTTTAGACGTATCTTTCCTAAATTTTAAACAAACCTGTGGGCCCAGTTTTCTAAACTTGGAAGAACCTTTAATTTTTAATGTCTTGTTAACATTTTATAAAAGTTACGGTAATTATATAATACTCGCGACATAAAGTCCCGACAATTTTGCACAGTGCATTTTCCTTTTTTTCGGCGGCCGTCGCGGAGATTTCCCGTTTTTACCCAAGCGACATGCACTTTTACGCGACCGCACTCCAATTTTCGCGCGCGACATCAGCGATAAAATTGTCGGGACTTCATAAATATAATTATGGCGCGAGTAGTATTCTTCAATGCGAAAATGAATTATTTAAAGTATTATATATATAATTTACCAACAATGTTCATAATAGGTCAAACAGTGTTCATCTTGACACCGAACTTTTATCATTCATGTTAAATCCTCATGAATAACACAATTCAAATGAATTCGAGCATTATCAGTTTCGGCGACACAGTTTTTGTAAAAACGTTCTCTGCCCCGTGGAGTGATTACTCTTTGGAGGGAGGCGCCTCCAATCATTCGGAACGGGACATTGGGAGGCGCTTCAACTTTGACCTCATAAAATCCGGTTATATAAGTAATGTAAATCGGAGAAAGATTATCGAAGTGTCCAGTCTGTACACACTCACGCAGACCAATATCTCCCTTTTCGGATTAATTTTATGGTAGTAAAAGTAAATGTCCATCCCTTTTCAAACAGTTTACCGCAGGATAAAGATTTTGTTTTTACCATTACCACTATAAAACCTTTTTTTCAGAGTTTGCTATATCTTTCAAAAATATGAATACAATGATTTTGCAACTAGAACATGACCTTCTTCAATTGGAGCCTGGTCAAGAATGTCGTGGAGAGCTCAAGATCCATTGCACTCGACCAGAGCACGTTGAGAAAATCTTCATTCAGTTTATTGGTGTAGCCAAGACAGAATGGAAGCTTGGAGAAACATACCTCGTTGGGAATTCGGCCATAGTAGACAAAGTTCCCTATACTTCCGAACGTCACTACTCTGGTGATGAAGTTATTCTGCCCAGTAAAACACTTTCTTCTGGAATGAATATTCTACAATTCAACATGAATGTCCCGGTCGAAGTTCCCCCATCTTTTGAGAACAACTTAGGTTGTATCCGTTATTGGATTAAGGCAAGTGTTCAAAGAGGATCCGGGAACTGCACCGTTGCCATTCCTATTGAAATATCTACGAATCCTGATGTCAAATGCTCCGACTTTCTGACAAAGCCAATCAGAAAAGAGTCAAGACGAGACTTGGGGAAGTTGTTCTTCAAGAATGGGCATGTCCGTGCTGCAATTCGGGTTCAAAAGGCAGGCTTCAGTGTAGGAGAATCCATAGAAGTAAACGTGGAAGTAGACAATGAATCCGAGAAGAAGATAACCGACATTCAATTCCAATTGGTTCAACTCAGCCATTTCTCTGCTCAAAGGGATTGCACAAGACCAAGTCTGAAAAGAAATCACAAAGAAGTGGAGTTCAAACAAGACGAACTTGTCGTCAAGGAATGGTGTGATGTGGTGAAGATTGAGGAACACGAAAGTGCCACGTATCAAGACGTACTCCGCGTTCCAGAAGTGATTCCAAGTTTCAACAACTGCCAAATTGTTCAAGTGAATTACATTCTTAGAGTACGTATTTTATCGGGAATTGCGTTCTTTGTAATTTTCCCACCTTACAATCACTTTTCAGACCAAAATCGTCACCAAAACCAATAAGACCTTGTTATGTTGTGACATTCCCGTTCAGATTAGAGGAATTTCCTCGGAATATTTTGCCAACAGATCTCCAAGATCAAGTCTTTCAGTCGAAATCAACGCCTATCCGAATCCGGTTAACGCATCTCAGCCCATCCTCACATTCTAAGATCCTAAAACATGGTCAAATTTCAACACACACAGCATTTATTCTTCCCAACTCACGCAAGCATAACTCCATTAATCCTCACATTTTCACATTACAATTTTAAAGTTTCCCATAAGTAACTTTTCGGTCATAAATAATCACGACTTTGGTTTATCTATTGCGCGTGTGCTGATGCACTCTTCGGGAATTTATTGATAAATAAATGACGCTGCCGTCTTAAACAATAAAACCCCAAGGCATCCACTACTCAAACGTTTTTTATATGATGGAGCTGAAAATAACCTTAACTGAACCAACAAAAGGAATCGTTTTCTGCGGCCTAGCTCTTCATGGAATTGTGGAAGTTTCCTCTCCACGAAACACTCTTGTTAATTATATTGTAATTGAGTTAATGGGAAAGGAAAGAACGGAAGTCCAAAAAATAAGGTAAGACGATATAAGAATGGTTATAGAAGACTCAGCCTCGGATTACTTCCCATGAGCCGAAAATCAGTGTAATTTTGCTCTTCACCGATTTTTGAAATTCATTAGTGAATTTATTTTCGTTTTGCGCCGATTTTCAGTGCTTCGGCTGGACTTTTTGCGAAACCCATCAACTCCTGCGAAAGAATTTTTTGTGAAATTGGTTGCCAAACCTCGCGCGGACCTAGTCAACTCTTATGAATATTGTGAATAGAGAATCCTCACAGATATCGTTTTCTGCTGTCGGTTTTTTGGACAGTAGGTAACGCGAAAACAGACGCATTCCTTCATAAAAGCGGAAGCGAACGTTTCGGAAAATTTTTCGCAGTGATTTTGAAACGAAATGGGTTCCTTTTTGTGCGAGAGAGCACGTTTTTTCTCTTTCTCTTCCCACACGTTTTTCGAAAGAGAAACTCAAATTTCTTCCCATAGAAGAAGCTATGGACAGGTCTATGGTAGAGCACCGAAAATCCAGATGACGTGGGTCCAATTCCCACCCCAATCCAAGCCTTCGCATAGGAAAACAATTCTTTCGCAGGAATTGACGGGTTTCGCGAAACGTCAAACCGAAGCAATAAATTCCAAAAACCATCGCCGACTTATTAACAAGGGAAGTACCCAAGTGCGACGCTCAGATTTTGATGAAATTTGGCACAGATTTAGTATTATTTTTTCTGAGACATATGCGAGGCTCCTAGCTCGCGCTTTGCAGAAACCGAGATTTTTAGATCGAAAGTTGGCGAAAATAAGATTTTTTTTGGTATGAAAAGTGTTATTTCTACCATAGAGGGTAATTAATTTTTTCCACAAAAAATTATTTTTTTCGCGCGAAACTGGCAAAGCTATAGCCAAAAAGTGTTTTGTCTGTGACCAGCCTCCGCGTTTCGCGTACTCTCTCGGCCGCAAAGTTTGTTAAATATCTCGGCTGCGCCTGCAAAGCGCGAGCTAAAATTTTCAGGAGTTGATATGTGGTCTATGCCTGACGTGTGTGCAAAATTTAAAGAAAATCTGAGCGTCGCACTTGGGGTACTTTCCTTGTAAGTTGGGAATGAATTTAATTGATTTTTGATGTTTGGTTCATCGGAAGAAATTTGAGGCTGATTCTTCTGTGACCATCCTTATATAAAGGGAGGAGCTCTCTTTTAACTCTTATTACGTCTTATACCACATTCTAGTTCATCAAAAACAAAAAAGACTATTGGAAATGAGAATGAGTTGATCAAAGATACCTTATGTCTCTGGGAAGAGAAGACCTTGACCAGTGGCCGAACGGTGATCCCTTTCTCTTTCACCGTGCCTGAGAAACTTCCACCATCCTTCGAAGGTAAAAATTTGCATTTTCATCTTCCGTCAAACAACGACAACATTAACACATAGGTAGGAGACGAATGTGTATAAACTTATTTAATCAATAAAACAAATGGAGTCGGCTAGTATAATAGATTACGAAAAATGCTTTGTGTCGATTCGTATCCTAAATGATAATTGATTTTTTTTAGGCGAATATGGATTTATTCGATATCAGCTGAGACTTCGGGTCGTTAGGCCTACCCCCTTCATTGATCAATTTGTCATAAAACCATTGTCAATTTCATCAATCTACGATCTGAAGACCCTACCTTATACCTCATATAGAACAAGAAGAGTGATTAATGAGAAAAGAGAAAAAAATCTCAAAAATGGGTATCTGAATGCGATAATCAGCATCAACAAAACTGGATTTGTGTGCGGTGAGAAAGTGGATATATTGGTTGACATAAACAATGAAAGTCCGGCAATAATAAGAGGAATAAAAGGGGTTCAACGACAACACATCACATACTTCAGCTATGATGAATGTGAGCCACAAACTAGAATAAAAATAGCAGAATGCTCGTATAACGTAATTGAGTTTAATCAACGATATGAGGTGCGTCCGAAGGAGAGAATCATATACCGCGGAAAGAGTCCACAGTTACCACCAGTGTCACCCAGCATCCGACTAAAACGAATACATATTGACTATGATATTCAGGTAAGTCCAAACACAATAGACACAGGTTTAGTTTGAGATCTATCTAGAACAATGCCCATCAGCATTTGCTTCAATTCCCATCATTATCGGTAATGTACCTTGTCATCACTCTGGAGACCCACCTACCACTGCTTTTCATCAACTGGATCGACTCACCCCACCATCTCCATCAAGTGTAACATCTATTCTAAGCAAGTCTGACAAAATTGTATTGATTAAATTTCAGATGAAAGCATTCTGCATCTGGAGCAAAAGTGCGGAAAACGGCCTCAAATCAATGACGCATTGTACAACTTCAATCGACGGTACCTCTCACCCCTCACCCTTTATTATGATTTTTAATATTTACAGTCATCAGTAAAACAGTGATTCTGAACTTGACAGGATCAGCACGTTAACCTGAACCTTTCTTTCAGTGACCGGAATATACACTCTGTGTCAAAAATTACTGGGTTTTCAAAAAAAATCGGGGAGAAACAACCGCAGAAATACTTTTTTCCACTAAAATTTATTTTTTTACGGCCTCCGATGGACATTTAGCCTGTCTCAGTTTGTGCATGGTGTAATTCTTTGTATCATAAACTTTTTGTGGCTTTTTTAGATCTCTACGAATTTCTGGCGCATAAAATAATCCTACAAGCCGTAAAGCTCTTGGGCGCAGCTTGCGGCTAAAAAAAAAAAATATTTTGATTTTTGCGATTTTCCGGCGACTATATAGTTGTAAGTTAAATTGTTCAAAAATGGCATCAAAGTTAGCTGGAAAAGCTAAGAAAAAGGACTTGGTAAAGGTAATCCACCCGCCGTTCATAAAAACCAACATTCGGTAAGGACGGATGCGATATAGCTTAACTTTGCTTTACAGAGCTCAAATGGCATCTGCGGCGCCGCCTTTAGGTCCTCAACTGGGTCAAAGAGGTCTCAACGTAGCCAATTTTTGCAAAGATTTTAATGCCAAGACCAGTCATATAAAACCTGGGGCTCTTTTGCCTGCGAGAATTTATATCAAGCCTGATCGAACATACGACCTCGAAATTTGCAGCCCAATGTCTACATGGTTGATAAAGAAGGCTGCTGGAGTTAACAGAGCCGCGGAAAATCCAGGTACTTAATGGATTTATTTTTTCATTTATAGCTGTGGATTAATCGTACTTATCCTTAGGGGAAATTTGTGGTTATCTATCCGTAAAACATATTTATGAAATCGCGAAGGTAAAGTCTCAAGATCGTGCTTTAACAGGTATTCCACTAAAAGTAAGTTTAATCGTTCTTTTTATTTTTGGTTTAGGAAGTTTGCGAAATGTTAATCAAGACCTGCCGGACATGCGGAGTCAAGGTCCAGAAAGAAGACTTGGATCCGGAGGTGTTAGGTCCTTTCTTGGAAAGTAGAAAAGAGATTGTAGCTCAGCAGTTACAAGCTTGGGCTGATAAGAAGGCTGCAAAAATGCTTAGAGGATGATTATATTGTACATGGTTATTTGTTCTTGTTTAGGTCCAATAAAATAAGTTTACATTAAAGTTGCGGTCAATTGTTGATGGTTGTTTTCCTGTGATTACTTTGGCGTCGATCTTCTTTTTTATAATATTTTTAGGTGTAACCATGACGGTTTGATTACAGGTATAGATATGTCTGAGGAGGATGTGCTGCTTACAGTATCCCAAAAGAAATCATTAGCGGATTTTTATGTTCATCGCGAACTCGGAAGTGGGTCATATTCCAACGTTTACTATGCGACGGCCAGGTCAGATAGCAAGAAATACGCACTGAAAGTTTGTGATAAACACAGGATTCTCAAAGAGAAGAAGGTGCTTTAATATCCAGATAATTAGAAAATTTTAATTTTTTTAGACCAAGTCAGTTTTCCGAGAAAAAGACGCTTTGATGCAACTGTCTATGGCGGAGAAACGACGGCCATTTATTGTGATTTTATACTGCACCTTTCAAGACGAATCTTCTCTATATTTTGTTCTCAGTTATGCTGAACATCGAGACTTAGCCGAGAAAATGCTCAAACAGAAAACCTTGGATCTGGAGACCACCAAGTTTATTATTTCTGAATTGATTACGGCCATTGGTAAGAGGGTTAATACGTATAAGTACGAATAAGTTTGTAGCTTATTGCCATTTGAATGGAATTCTTCATCGAGATATCAAGCCTGGCAATATGTTGATTAAAGAGGATTTCCACATGGTGTTGGGCGATTTTGGAGAGTGTATTACAATCGCTGAGAACGAAAAAGTAATCTCATCAGATGCCAAAAGGAAATGCTCGTTTGTGGGATCTCATCTTTATGTCTCTCCCGAAGTAAGCTATTGCTGATTTGTTAGTGTTAATCGGTGTTTAATAAATATAAATGTGTTTTTTATAGGTACTCAGAGGACAAGCTGTGGATGAAACTTGTGATTATTTTGCAGTTGGATCTATTTTGTTCGAGTTCGTTACCGGAAAAGCCCCCTACCATGATCTCTCCGAACATCTAGTCTTCCAACGGATCATAAAGAATTTATTTTCTTTTCCCAACGACTTTCCATGCCCTAAGGCAAAATCTGCCATTCTCGAATTTCTGGAACCAAAGAAAGAGAATCGGTTGGGATCAAAAGCTAAAAACGGGTTTGAAGGCATCAAAAATCATGGTTTCTTTGAAGATGTGGATTGGGAAAATTTGTTTGAGTTAAAGTCACCCTTGGCCAAATATTACTCTAAAACAGAAACGACGAATGGGGAAGGAGAATGTGACGATCTCCTGAAAAATTTTTAATTTTATAAAAATCTACAAAATGAGAAACAGAGAGGAGACATTTTTTATAACTTTGGTTACATTAATCACTTATTTAATTTGTGTTAATAATTATTTTAAGAAAGGCTTTGTTAAACAATATCCTGATGAATACGGTCAATGAATTTTGGCTAATAATGAGCTGAACTTTTTTATTCTTTATCCGCCGTTATGAGTCGGTCGACTTTGAAGTAATGTTTTGGTTCGAGCATGTGATTGAGTACATTAGCCCAACCCTCTCGGTGCATCTCGGCTTTTCTGATTCTCCTCATATTAATGGTGTCGAAATTGATCTTCTACTTGGTGGAAGTATTCTTATTCTTTTTGGACTGATTATCAACTTCATTTTGTTTGTTTATAATTATGTAAGTGCCATCATGTTATTTTACTCGTATGGTTCTGCAGTTCAATGAGATTTCGACAAGAAAAAGGGCTCTTCGACTTCGTGATGCCATGATAATACCACCAAGATGTGATTCGAAAGGTCGAGAATTGGGAATGATAACTGGAAGAGACTGGAGAGATTACTTTATAAGAGAAGAGCCCTTTGTTGAAGAGTAATATAAATGGTTTTACAACTTTTGGAATTCTTATTTTTTTGTGACAGAATACCCTGAATTAATTTTGACTAGGGTTGTGCCGCTCATCATCTTGACGGTCTGTCACGTTGTCAAATTGCCGTCATTTTGATTGTCAAATTGAAATTTTTTTTGGAAAATTTTTTAGAATTCTACCAAAAAATCGTGAATTTTTTCCGTAACAAAAAATTTTCACTCAAAAAATTCTTGGAATTTACTGCAAGAAGCCTCCAGTTTCGCTGACTCAATTTATCAATGAGAATCTGGGTGACAGTGGCAGAGGGAACGACGACGAAGATGATCCAAAAATGGGTCTACTAAACTGTTTTTGTCGTTATAAGCTCATGTTTTAATTTGTACATGGGTTAAAATATGTTTGAAGCCCCTATACTACCTTAAACAATGTTTTTTTATGATTACAGCTTTAAACCGAAACGACGGCAATTTGACGAAAATGACACAAATTTGACGTCATTTTGAAACATTCTGTCAAAATCATAACTAGACATGGCTCCCGGACCAACGCAAATTTGAAACGGTCCGTAATAACAAAAATTCTGAGTCTGGAAGCGAAAATTGCGGTAGCAAACAAAAATAAGGTGTCGTAACCCCATCACAGAGAAATCATATTATACAAGACTATCTACTAGGGTTGTGATTTTGACAGAATTTTTCAAAGTGACGTCAAATTGCTGTCATTTTCGTCAAATTGCCGTTTGTCGGTCGAAAGCTGTCTAACGATAAAACAAACATTATTCAAGGTAGTATAATGCCTTCAAACGTGTTCAAGACCATATAAGTTTATAGCTTCAATAGTATCATGCTTTTGGCATTTCCATGCGCATCGAGCTCCATGTCTTAGCCAGTCGTCGATCGGTACATCTCCTTTTGAAGACTGGTCGTTCATTTCTTGAACCTATTGCACAATCCCTTTGTCTTTCTTCACATTTGTAACAGGATGCACCTCTCCACAACATTGTACTGGTTCCGACTGGGCAGCTTTTTTGTTCGTAAATATGCTAAATGTTTAGCTGCCTGGTCGTCTAGATGACTCTTCATGACTTCAATGCATTTGTGTAGGGTGGGATTGGCGTTGTTGTCAAAGGCGTGGTTAGATGAGTTGTTTAGACCTTCATTATAATTGGTCGTTCATAAAAATGACATTTCTCATTTTGAAAAAATAAAAATTTCACAAAAAATGACTAAAATTTTCGAAATCCTTGCCATCGATTACCCAAAAATCGACTATTTTTAGACAAATGTGAAAAAATGACTTTATGACATTTCTCATTTTGAAAAAATGAAACCCGGCCCCAATCATTATTTCAGGGTAGATTCGCAAACCCCAGTTTTATGATTTGGCGATATTTTCTAGGCCAATTTTTATAATTTTGGCCACTTTATTTGGCCAGGTTTTATGATATATTAAGATTCAGATTTATATTAAGACTTCGCCACATTGTTTTCGTTAAAATAACCCATTAAGTTGAGTCCAGTCGCCGTTGTGATTGTGTTTCCAATCGTCTTTTTCTTCCTGCGCGGAAGTATTATATTATTCTCAGAAAATCATAATATTGTTATTTATTATCATTTCGCTTCTGAAATCGATGGGAAACTCAAGAAGTATATCAGCACACATGTATTTTAAAAATAAGAAAAGTCGGGACAACACCGGTCTGGGGACATAACATAAATAAAATGGGGACAAAACCGTCCTGGGGACAAAACCATCCAGGGGACAAAACCGGTCTGGGGACAACAAGGCTCAAAAAAAGTGGGGACAAAACCGGTTCGGGGACAGAACCGGTTTTGTCGGGGTGGGGACAGAACCGTCCCATACGGTCTGTCAAGTTGTCAAATTGCCGTCATTTTCGTCATGACAAATTGCTCTGTCATTTTGATTTGTCAAATAGATTTTTTTGGGGAATTTTTTAGAATTTTGCCAAGAAATCGAGAATTTTAACCCACAGCGAAAAACTGTCACGCCAAAAATTTCTTGCAATTTACTGCAAGAAGTCTCCAGTTCAACTGACACAATTCATCAATGAAAATTTGGATGATAATAACAGCGGGAAGTTAGACAGCTTCCGACCGAGACAGCAGCAATTTGACGTACTTTGACGCAATTTGACAAAAATGACAGCAATTTGACGTCACTTTGAAAAATTCTGTCAAAATTACAACCCCATTTTTTATTCTTTTTACACTATTGTTGCAATCCAAAGAATGATGATGGAGAATTGAAGGAATTTCTTTTTTCATTCGAACCCGGCGGAATCTCATCTTGAATGTGCCGGCGTTGTCTGTTTCAATGTTGGAAAACATATTTGATGTTTAATCATTTTTTAAACAACAATCATTATATATATTGATTAAACCTAATATAGTTGTAATCCATAATTGGTTATCTCAAATCGACTTGTAATTCGTCTAATGGAAGCCCGTTTCTTTTCCTCGAACCCTGTCCTTGATTTAATTCCCTGACCTCGAAAGGCGCGTTTAAAGTAACCGACTGATTTTTCGATCGGCCCAACTTTTCTCTCTCCGTTTCCATCAGTTCCAACGATGTCTAATGCCTTCGTATAACAGCTGTCTGATCGCCATTCTCTTTTCGGATTCCTTTGCATCAAATGATTCACCCCAATTTTTGCCATATTTACTTTGCCCTCAGGGTGTTAATCACCAAATATTTCGTTGCTTGAATAAAGTGGTGTCCTAATTGTTTTGAACTTTGTTGAATAATTGTATCAATAATTTGAGGGTTCCTTTTTATCAGTTGGATCCTTTTCCAGAAATTATTTATTTTCCAAAAGTCCCTTTTCTTGTATTTTGCACTTGAATACAAGGAATCACATTTTAAAACGACTTGTACTTGGATGATGAGGGGTTCCCAAGTCCATCCATCATCCACTTTACTTCTCCTTCATCTCGTTTTCGTCTTTGTTAACTTTTCATCAACAACATTTTTTTGAAATTGTTTTATCAATAGAATTGGGATTTTTTATAATAAGAATTACTGGCTAGTATTTAGGGTTTACCACATAGATGGCCACAACCAAAAGACCTCCAGAGGGTGCCATTCTCCCCAATTACAAGATGGTTGTGATAGGAGAAGGCGGAGTGGGAAAGTCATCACTGACAATCCAGTTCTTCCAGGTATTCTTTAAATAATTTACTTATTACTTTTATGAATGTCTTTGAAACAATGTTATCTTCAGAAACAATTCTTGGACTACTATGACCCAACCATTGAGGACCAATATATTCAGCATTGTGAAGTGGATGGACAATGGGTTATGTTGGATGGTAAGTCCATTCAAATAATAAATGTCATTGTAGTTACAGTGCTTGACACTGCCGGACAAGAAGAGTTTTCGGCAATGAGAGAGCAGTACATGAGGAATGGCCGAGGATTTATGTTAGTTTACTCAGTAACGGATGAACAGAGTTTTGAGAACGCTCGCAAATTGTATCATCAGGTGTTGAGGGTGAAGGATAAAACCGAATATCCGGTATTACTGGTCGCAAACAAGGTGGATTTGATCAATCACAGGAAAGTCAGCGAGCAAAGAGGAAGGGCTTTGGCTGATGAATTGAAGTTACCTTATATAGAAACGTCGGCCAAAGACCCTCCAGTCAATGTGGATTCTGCGTTCCACGAATTGGTCAGGATTATGAAAAGTTTCCCGAGTGATGAAGACAGTACGGAGGTAAGTTGCACTCAAAACGTTCTAAATTAATGCATTCAGAAGACCGAGGTACCCGGGAATGCAAATACCAAACAAAAGGGACGCAAGACAAAAGACAAGAAATGTTCGGTAATGTAATTCCTGTTCCCATTATTGTTATACTTTATTGTTTCTCTGGCTCGATCTTCTGTCGATCCTCCAGAGGTTTTATTGTCTTGTCCCATTACAACCGTTTATGGTTATAATTGCATTCATTTCGACGGCGTTTAAATTATTCCGACTTGTAAAAATGATGACATAACAGAGATTTATTATTGTTTTACTGTTGTTTTTCGTTTAATAAACATACATAGAGTACAAGAAAAAGCATTTACTTCGACCCAAACATATATCTGATGAACACCTGGACAAGAATTGGCCAGATTAAAAGGAAAATAAATAAAGGCCAAGAGATGATTCGATAGTGACTCTGGAAAGGAATATAATTATATTACAGTACCCACCAGTTTGTCAAACAATCTCTGAAGTACCTTGTTCTGCTCATTAAAGGCAGAGTTCAACGCCTGGATCTGTTGAGTAATTAGCTTTGTTGTTATTTGGAAAGAATTCAGAAGATCTGAAGTCAAACTTCTACTCATCGGGTCTTCTGGAGCAGCACTACTACTCGAGTGACTGTAAAGAAGACCACATTAGATAAAAAAAAGTAATCAAATATACCTTAATTCCGATCTTGTAACAATGACTGGAGATTCTCCGCGAGCATCCACATATTCATCGTCACTGACAACATTACTTCCCGGATTTGAGACCAAGGCCTCCGAGTAGGCATTCTCCATAACTGACCCTTCTTCTACTGAAATGACTTTGTAATTATATTATTTCGATACCATTAGAAGATGAGCATGGTTTGTTTGATTTATCGGCTCCCTCATGACCATCAATCGTCCTGCCAAGAATCTTAAACTTAGGTTCAACAATTGGTCGAATATGGAGCCATCTTGGGTCAGATAACAGCTCATACACGGTTCTATTTTCCAGCACTCTATCCATTACGTTCTGGAGGTTATGTACATAAATTGACTTGGCTTTGCTAGGCTCCAAACCTCCCAATGCTGACCAGGCATCCCTAAAAGTTTCGGATATTAAAATTCATCAATTAATAGAAATAACTAAGACAATACATATTGCAATTATTTCTTAAAGAAACGTACCACTTGTAACGTTCCATGACATGCCAAATTCCGGGTCTAGATGATTTGCATTGTCCAAGAGTCGCTTGTTTGAAGAGCCCATAGAACGATAACTTTTCTTCGTTTGATAAGACAACATCGCCTAAAACAAATGCACTTATTATTATTAATCATTTTTCAAATCTAATCCAATAATCTTTACCATCCTTGGGCATGTTTTGCACCAATTCAACGGCAGCGTTGAAGACTTCGTCGCTGACGGGAGTCAGATTCTTCTCGAAGTCTTGAATAGAGCTCATTCCAAATTAACTGTTTTGTTTGAGAAAAGCAGTTTTACTCTTCGAATTCCCCGAGAAGACGGAGAAAAGAGAGTCGATGGTTTGCGGTTATCAAAAATGTGTTCGGAGACAGAAAAAGTTAAAAACATTGCGAATATGCTGCTTTGATGAAAAAAATTAGATTTACTAACGGGTTTGTGTGGTCAACACTCTAATTGTAAATAAGTATACATCAAATTACACATTATTTGTAGCATTGATACAACAACCACTGTATTAGGACATTCGTATGTGTAAGTAGTAGGGTTGTGAACTTGACAGAATTTTTCAAAATGACGTAAAATTGCTGTCATTTTTGTCAAATTGCGTCAAATTGCTGTTGTGTCTGTCGGAAGCTGTCTAACGATTAAACAAACATTATTCAAGTTAGTATAATGCCTTCAAACATGTTCAAGACCATATAAACATTAAAACAACAGTTTATAACGACAAAAGGAGTTTAGTAGACCTATTTCGAATCATCTTCGTCCTCGTTCCCGCTGTTATAATCATCCAAATTTTCATTGATGAATTGAGTCAGTGAAACTGGAGACTTCTTGCAGTAAATTGCAAGAATTTTTGGCGGGACAGTTCTTCGTTGTGTGTCAAAATCAGACATGGCAAGGGGGCCGGGCCGGCCCTAAAGGCCGGGCCGGGCTTTGGAAATTTTGAAAAGGGCCGGGCCGGGCCCAACTCTAAACGGGCCGGGCCGAGGGCCTATCTTTTTTTTGGGCCCTCTCGGCCCGGCCCTTTTTTTCAGAAAAAAAAAAAATGTTTGCAACGAAAAATTTAGGTGCCAATTTTTTTTTGGCATTTTGTTGTAATTTTTTCGCAAAAAAATTTTTTTTGACTACGGTTGTTTAAAGTTTCTCTTGCTTTCTCTAGGATTTCGACGATGGATTTGACAATCGAGCAGCCCATCTGAAGTATTATATTCACTCTTATGACATGAATACCTGTGGTTCGATTTTTCGACCTTTAAAAACATCAAAATTTGGGACAAAAAATTTCAGGTTCTGATTATCATTTCCAAATCTTCAAATTTTTGATGCTTTTCAGCTTTTTGCATATATTTCCAATATCTGAACATCTTTTTCGCCGAAAGACAAATCATGGATAATATCAAAAAAAAATCAACAATATCTTGGGTATAGGTTGATCGATTTTTAAATTTTAAAACGTTTTTGGACTAATTCGAGTACTGCGAACAACGTCATGATGTTAGTTCAAAATAAAAACTTTAAACAAAAAAAAGGGCCGGGGCCGGGCCGGGCCCAAGGTACCCCGGGGCCGGGCCGGGCTTTGGAAATTTTGAAAAGGGCCGGGCCGGGCCCAACTTTAAACGGGCCGGGCCGGGGGGCCGAAGGGCACCGGGCCCGGCCCGTTTTGCCATGTCTGGTCAAAATCCTCGATATTTTGGCAAAATTCTAAAAAATTCCCCAAAAAAATCTATTTGACAAATCAAAATGGCAGAGCAATTTGTCATGACGAAAATGACGCAATTTGACAACTTGACAGACCGTCAACTTGACGGGCGGCACAACCCTAGTAAGTAGTATCAATCCGTCCACACAATTATTGAATTTCTTTGGCGCGAAATGTCCATTTAAAAATTACGATTTTTTGGCAAATTTGCAAATTGCAATTATTCCACATTATGCAGGTAAAGATGTTCTGCAGAGGGTTTTAATTAAAAGAATTGCAAGATATCGGTCACATGTGGTATTTTGTGGATTTTTTGTTAGCGTTCCCTGAGTTCGATGTCTTGTAATTTATTTTTTGTTTTCGTTGATCTGCTCCAAAGTTCATCGAACAGTCAATGTTTCTTTTCCGATACATTTCTTCTTTAAAATGCATTTGCGTCGCATTTGTTAGCCCAGGATTGCGAGATTTACTCCGTTGTTCTTCTGAAGACTTCTAGTATAACATAAAAATTTGCAGGAATGACAATCTTCAGCCGACTTATTCGGCCCAATTTGGCTGGGGTAAGTTCCCGTTCTTGTTTCAGGCAGGGTTTCAGATGTTACGCCGTATTTCCAGCCAAACCGATGAAGTTCTTATCAATCACAACAAGAATAAGGTCGTTATTACGTTGAATCGACCCAAGGCACTGAATGCTTTGAATATTCCAATGGTCCGAGAGTTGTACAAGGTGCTTAGGGTACGATATGCATCATTTTCGAAATTTTTTCTAGGATATTCATGAAAATAAATCCGCAGATCTTGTTTTGGTAAAGTCCAATAGCGACAAAGCCTTCTGTGCTGGTGGGGATGTTCTTGGTAGGTTTATTTTATTAATTATGTATTGTTTTAGCTGTAAGCAACTCTGCAAAGGAAGGAGGAGAAGTTCACAAACAGTTCTTTTACGAAGAGTACGTTGTGAATAACCTGATTGGCACTTGTCCGGTTCCTTATGTTGCTTTTATCCACGGGATTACAATGGGTGGTGTAGGTCTTTATTCTACTAGTTGTTATCTTCTAGGGTTGTGGGATCTCGATTCTAGGTAAATTCAGAGTCGCCACTGAGAAAACCCTGCTTGCCATGCCCGAGACAGCCTTAGGGCTGTTCCCTGATGTTGGCGGATCCTACTTTTTGTCTCGGCTCAAGAATAATTATGGAATGTTCCTGGCTCTCACTGGACATCGTTTGAAGGGGGCTGATGTTTTCCACACTGGACTGGCCACTCATTTTGTAAGTTTGCCTTCAATAACAATGTTATTGGCAGGTGAACTCAACCGATCTGGCCAGTCTGCAGAATGAATTATTGTCGTTGTCGGTTGTCAATGACAGTTCAGTTGACTCTGTTTTGAGGAAATATCAACCAAAAGAATTACCTAAATTTAGTCTGGAATCGAATGTGAAGACGATTGACAGATGTTTTTATGGAGAGAGATACGAAGACATTGTGGAAAATTTAGAAAAAGATGGGTCTGACTTTGCTCTAGCTCAAATAAAAGAGTTAAACAAAATGGTGAGTAAGAAGTTGGATTTGATTATGTTTTTAGAGTCCAACATCACTGAAGGTGACTTTCCGTCAACTCAAAAAGGGAGCTAAAATGACATTGTCAGAGGTGTTGCCAATGGAATACAGATTGAGTCAGAGATTCTGTGAAGACCATGACTTCCATGAAGGGTGTCGAGCCAGTATGTTATTCGGTCATTTTATCTATTTTTTTAGTTCTGATCGACAAGGATCGTAATCCAAAATGGAAGCCGGCAACTGTAGCCGAAGTTACGGACGACATTGTAGATCGTTATTTTTCCAAATTGCCAAAGGAAAAAGAGCTAAATATTTATGCTAAATTATAATTTTCTAGGTTTTCATCAATAAACACGGTTATTATTTTTTACTTGTAAATTTAGACATCCGTTATCACGGTGTCGACTTATCTCGGTATTAACTCCAAATAATTTATCATTAAAACTTTATTTTAACCTGAGCTTTGGGACAGGTCTCGGAGCGGTGTGTTCTGTCTTTCTTGTTTGATTGGTTTTATATGAAACCGCGCTAATTGGACGTGAAAGGCTCTTGGCTCGATACTTCTCGGGAATTTGTTGGGGATAATATTGATATGGATATCCATATGGGATTTTCTTCTTCTTGTCTCTAAGCATCATTCCAACAGCCACCCCGATTGAGATCAGCTGAATACCGTATAATATTAGAATGGATGACTTACTTGTGCTAATATAACAATGAGAAAAATTACAATGGCCACCGAGAAGCCAATCCTGAGCGCCAGCCATATCCGATAATGACAGCCATCACATCTGATATCACAGGTTCGTGGTGGATCTTGGCGAAATGCGCGGAAGTCTGAACAGCCGGCGTTGCCTAAAGTTATATAAAAGAAGATTCGATAAGCATATCTACTTACCACAACACCGAAAGGCCTGTTGAAGTCGATCCAAACTTTCCTGGACAACTCCAGCACCTTGATAGTAATGCTGGACCATATAATTTAAGGCGTCAGATAACTCCACATCTATTCCGTCTTTTTTGTAGAGAATATAGATAATACTGCTTACAGTGCACACTAATAAGACGAATAATAATATCACATAAAACAATAAACTGAGGGTTCCACCCGCTCCAACTCCACAACATCCCATTATTCCAGCGATGATCATAAACGATCCCATAATAATTAAAATATAACTGAAGGTGTATAAAGTTGGTGCTTCCCAGAAGGCTTCGTCGACTGCCTGGCGGTATCTCTCGCTCAAAAAATCTCGAAATCGGCTGTCTACTCGAAGCCAAACACCGAGAGTAAGAGTGGCCATTCCCACCAAAATAAATAAAATATTCGCTCCATAGATGGCATATTTGGAAAAGTTGGTGCAATTGTCTGGTTCGTCATACTCATCGTATAACATTCGCCTAAACAGATAATTTCCAGGTGAGTCATCCTAAATATTTATGACTTAATAGGAAAAATAAACTGAAAATGTAAAATACCTAGATTTGCGATAGGGATGCTGATAATTCTTGTGATACCCTCGATTGTAGTTGTCCACAAATGGAGGCGGCTCACCCCGATTATACATTCGAAAAAAAGGAATCGATTGAAAGCCTCGAGGGGACAGTGCAAAAATAAAAAAGGGAGGGGGCTTGAGTCAGCACGAGAGCGCCTCACGTGGACAGGTAAGGGAGCGCGGGAAGAGGAAGAATGGACATTGCCTCGAGCCACCTCCTCCCCTCTCGGGTCACTCGGGATTAGAAAAGGCTTGTATTTGATATAACGAGAGAGTAATAACATTTATTTCTACCCGGTTTCTGAAAGTATTTACAATGAGTGTTTGGTGTAAACAACTCGAGTGTGCTCGAGGTAACCCGTCTTTGGATGTGTAGCCGTTCTCATTTCGATGATCTGCTCCATATAAGTGTCATCGTGCATTATAAATGTTCGACGTAACTGAATTGAAGAAAAATTTATGGTTACTCAATATCCTGAAAGGCTTTTATTTAAAAATCTTACATCCTCAACAGGAAGGTCTCTAGAGAATGATATCCTCCCAATATCCTTGAGAACGAGTTGAACACTTTTTGCCTTAACTTGGCCAACCTCATAGGTTGTGAATCCATTGTTTCCTGCTGTCATCAACGTCGCATTTCCATTTGGGTCGACTGTTAAGAATCCCCATTCGTCGTGGAAATGATCTTTTGTGGAATGAGACCATGCTCGAGCTCTAAAATAATCAAACCATTACCTAAATATATTAAACTAGGATTGTCTATTAAAATAACTGACGTAAAATTCATGAACTGAACATTAGTGGATTTAGCCTGAGGGGCTTCTAGAATAATTAATTCTTCACCAAAAGTCATGGTCGGAACTGTTGGCCAGACTACTTTCCCCGAGAATTCTGACCTCCATTTCCCCACCAACCATCCAAGTTTGGCATTGTATTGATTTAAAGAGGCATTAACTGTTGTGAACGACAGTAAAAATAGTAGTAAATACATCTGAAACTGTAATAATAATAAATATTAAAAGTTTATTCTAATAAACCTATTGCGCAATAGTCAGTCGGCTCATTTTCGCCCCCAAATTACAATACGAGAAATCGGACACGAAAGAGAGGAGTCAAACTCCCCCTTCCTAGAACGGTTCAACGCCGTGATTTACAACGTTCCCATTTTCAGGAAATATCAAAAAAAAATCTTCATTTTTTTGGTTCCACCCACGTTAAGGTATCTCCCCTTGCGATCCCCTCAAGGAAAACACATTTTTGGGTATAAATTTCGGGGAAAGAAAACAAAAAGATCTCATTCTTCTGATCGGAACCCATTTTCCTTTCCTGTTCACATTACTGGTTTCGATTCGAAGATACGACAATGTTATGAAAAAGAGTCTTTTATTCGAAGAGATCCTGGAGAGTAAACAATCAATTGCAGAGAGTAATCTTACATGACCAATATTATTATTATTTTTCGATATTACAATTTGAGATCCTGTCGATTAGGAATGATAGCGGTTCACAATTTCCGTCAAGTTTTCCGCTTCTTCGTTTTGAGATTTATTGAGGTCATTCGTCTGATCGAAAGCGAAACTCAGATCAAGGGATCGGATGTTTCGGATTTCAGGAGCTGAGGTTGGATTCGTATCTAAAAATTTAGTCATCATTGAGTTTCTTTGAGATAAATTGCTAATAAAAATAATAGCTACCTTCGTTCACTTGCCCCAAATTCGCCAAGAAGTCGTCTACACTCTCACAGTTCCCAATTCCGTATAATTCACAATATCTTTCATTAGTTCTGGCTACCAATTTCATGGCCCACGTAATCTTAAGATTAATGGGACCTCCATTCTCTTCCAATAAACTTGGTTGTTTACTGGCAATATAGCCTCGGGCAACTTCCAATGCATAAGAAGCAGTCAGATGCCCTCGAGGGACTCTTTTCTTGACCCCAACCATGTGTTCCACAAGTTCAGCATCTAGATCATCCCCAATTAATTTCGGTCTTCCCCTTCCTCGACCTCTTAACTGAGGATTTGAAAGGAATCCAGTAGTTGAAATAGATGGGGTGGCGGCACTAAACGAATCAGAAATCCTTTCTTTTTTTTCCTCGTACGATCCATTCTGTGGTGGACTCAATGATTTAAGACTGCTGAAAATCGCGTCATCCCCAATTACAGTTTTTCGCAGTTTTCGATGATAATAAGCGGAGACAGCAGCCGGAATTCTGAAGGCTTTGGAGGCAGCGGTAGCGCCGTATAGCTCAGCATAAGCGGCTACTTGTTTTTTCCTTTCTGGAGTACAATATTTTGATTTTCGTCCTCTTTTCACCGTTCCGTCTTCCAGATATTCTACTTCATCATTATCTTTCTTTTGATATGTCTTAACCATATTATTCATCAAGTCGAAGGCAAGTGGATTAGGCGTGGTTGGAACGGAGTTTCCTATGGATGAAGATTGCTCTGACTCTGGGACGTATTTGTGAATACATTTGAGGCAATCATGGCAAGAACATGGTTTCTGTCCAATTCCATTCAGAAGTTTGATGAGATTGTGGCTTACAAAAGAGAGTTGCTTGGTCAATTCGAAGGCTACATCCCCACTAATATTGACTGGAGATTGTGTGGTCCGACCATTCTCGGAGGTTCCGTTGTACTTACTGGAAATTGAGGCGCTTTCAGCTTCTTCATCATGATGGTCATTACCTGAAACGGAAATGACTGTCAATTATGACCAAAGTGTTAGTATCAAGGACCTAAAAATTGCCTTACCTTCTTCAGCATTATTGGGATATTGATCAAAAAGAGTTTGGAGCAAAATATTTTCTTGGGCTTCGGGATTTTGAGGATCCAACATTATCTTAACACTCAACGGACCGTCCGTGCCATTTCTTGAACTTCAATAAAAGTCTACTCACTGACAAAGGATTTGCCAGCGGCACAGCTCAAAAATCCACGGTAAAGGAGGTATACTGTAACTTTTTTCGAAAAATGACTGTATTTTTGAAAAATTTCTAGCCAAAAAATAGGTGAAGCAAAAGAGATGGGACTGATTTAAAGAGTAGTCCTCGTAGTCTTACTAGGGAAGTGTAAAAACTTATCATTACCAAATAGGCTTCGACCTATACCATTAGTAAGCCCATAAAAAGTAGTACTTAAAACTCGTTTCAATTTTTGCAGAATGCCAAGTTTGGCATTGTATTCCCTACCTCTTTCCACACAATTTCTTTCTCTCAAGACAAAGAGGAAAAATATTGCGAAAACACAAGGAATGAAATAATTTACAGTACAGTTAATGATAAGTTTCTACACTTCCCTAGTTAGTACAATTTTTCGTGCCCTTAGGGAATCATTTTGTCTTTTTAAAAATCGAAACGAAATAAGGCAAAAAATGTTTAAAAAAACAAGTTTCGCAAAAAAGTTGGCCATGGGGTAGAAGATGGAACATTTTTTTACTTTGGTTTTTTTCTAGAGGTGGTACTGCGCAATACTGCAGCGTTATTACGTTACTCCTGTTATGCATCAAAGTTCATAAAATAGCACGGACGCTGAGTGAAAACGACGACTTACAATTAGAATACTATAATAAGTAATGAAATTACGCAACCAAAAATTTTTATTATGATTCCAAAGGTAAATCGCTTTTCATAGTTTTAAACCTGAACCACATCAATTTACACATCTTTTTCGGCCGTCTGGTGACGATAAAACCGTCAAAAAGAGTCAAAAGGTAATAAACCTTCTGTTTTCTACGGATCCCCATCGGCGGGGTGGTCCCTGAGGGCAAAAAACGGTATGAGATCAGGAAGGAACGGAACAAACGCTCATCCAACAGCTTCTTTTTCCTTGTCCATCCCACATGTATAAGAGAAACAAAACTTTTTTTGTAACCTCTTTACAAAATCAAAAATATTATATAAATTTTAAAAAATTAGTAAGTCTATAATACCGTTTCCTGACCACTCTTTAAATCTTATTTACAAAGCCAACAATCAAAAGTGAAGGTGTTGTTATGAAGAAGAAGTTGGACGAAAAAGCGTAAAAAGAGAAAGGAGCGTTCAGAGGAAACGAGTGTGGTTAAGTCTGCCGGAAATGAGTAAAAAACAAAAACGAGAGACAGGGAAAGAAAGACCAGTCAGAGTTCAAGGATTTATGTGGCCATAAAATGGATAATGGACATAGAGAATGGAGATTAAGCGTAACGTTGGGGCTGCAAGATTTTTTTGTCAATAACACAATTACAATTTTTAGAAATTATACAAATTAGGTGTAAAGCGTTTTTAAACGATATAGCAGAAATAAAAGAGAGATTTCAAAGATTAACTTTCCATTAAAAGAGCCCGTCCAAAACTGATTATGCTCCGTAAATGTCCCTTCTACTCAATAACCGAAAAACAAGCCAGTTCCTTCCCTTTTGAGTGACCACAACCCTTCTCGGAACAGAGCCGAGATTTGTTCGCTCTCTTTTCCCTGTCCCCTCCAATCTTATAATTAGTCATTTTTGGGCGAAGTCTAAGACTTGTGAAGAAATAGGAAACCTATAGTTGCTCGAGGCCAACCTCAAATTCGGACCATGTGACACTTTTTGTGAACATTCCTAACTTCGATTATGTAATCATTCGCGTAACATAGAAACGGACACGTAACCGATCTTTATCTGATAACAAATATTTATTTTTTTCCAGCTTCGTATCCTAAAGTCATCAATAAGATGGAGTAGATAAAAATGTGAGCTTATGATTTCACATCTTCTAAATCTGAAGAAGTGCTCTGGCAAGATGAAGATGATGTCACTGTACTGGCCGAACGGCGACGACGACGGCATTGTACAGGCAGAGAGTCAAGGAAGCGAAGATTCGGAAGGAAATTACTTACAGAACGCCTGAAAAGATAAAATATGCATATGGGACAACACTTACTTATATTTGTAATATTTCTGATCCGTAGAATGAAGGACTGGATGTGGCCAGCCGGGATTACCAATCAGACTGAGGAATCGGAGCTTAGGGCATTGATGAGCAAGTGATTGAATGAAGACTCCAATGTTCGCAATCTGATTCCCGTTGATACTTAAAGTTTCAAGTTCGGAGAAACGAACGGGAAGACTTTGGAAAACGAGCTCGTTGAAGAGATTGCCATCCAAGATGAGGTGCTTCAAATAGTTCGAGTTCTGGACCACTGCTTCAGGTAACTGGCTTAAATCCGAGCAAACAAATTAGACTTGGAAATGAAGGAAAGGCCTAACAAAAGACCGGTCCTCGGCTTTATCATGGGCTATTTAGGCTGCATATTTTAAATGGCCGGTCCATAGTCTAGGTCGAGGGCCTGGTCATTCCTTAGCAGGGCCATCTTCAGGTTCATGGTGGGTGCCTGACAAAATGTCCATCGGGGACTGCCGAACTCACCTTAAATCACAGTCGGACAAGTCCAACAAACTCAGCTCGGGGTCAACTACTGCTGCCACAAACGGTTTCTGTGCTCGGCTGGCAGCGCAATAAGTGCTGATCATCGATTGTAAAGAAGGCCTGGGGTTACAACTTCTCTCTCTCTCAACAGACGAGAAGAATGAGGCTCTCGGTGGTTACTCGCGCTTTATAAGTATTCTTGCTGAGGCAATTATTGATAAGAGATAGTGCTTGGAAAGAGCCGCGTCATCAGTTAAAACACAGGGAAGGGATTGACAGAGCCATGAGACATTGCACAAGGGAAGAGGGTAGACAGTCAGACAAATAATTCCCTGCTGATAAGAACATTCTCCTCTCGAGAACGAGGTTGTTATTCCCGCGTTTCTAAGAACCTTCTCGGCTTCTTGATTCCGTTCTTGACTCGAGCTAGTATTTGCCCAAAGTCAGCTATAGACCGTTTTTTCTCCGACCAGAATTCTTCAAACTCGATAAAACTGGCTCGGTAAAGTCGGTTCAGGTAAGGAAGGGGGTCCGAATTGAGTCTGAAAACAGAAGGTTAAGTACACAGTCCAAACAAACAATAAAAAATCAACGTCGGTTACCTTACCCATCGAAACCGCCTTTACGCAGACGATTCAGCAGAAGGAATGTAAAATTGATACCTACAACAGCCAGCGGAAATCCCTGGAAGCAATGATTAGCATTATCAGAAAGAAAAAATAATTTTATACTAAAGGATAGCACAGACAATTATATAGAGTCTTTACATTGTTTTCCTCATTTGCGAAGTCCTTGAGTCGTTGCAATCTCTCCTTATCAATGCCTTCGGTAACCAAATAGAATAATTGACAGAGGCCAAACAAACCCGCTCCCCGCAAGTCGGTTGCAGGATCCTCACCTAAAAATAAGGGAGAGCATGTGAGCAAAACATAAGTGAGACAACAAGTAAAAACACCAAATAGATTTAGCTAAAAATGGAAATCTAATCAAGGCAATAAGTACCTTGAAAGCCGACTTTTTCCCAGTGTTTACCGTATCTCGCTGGCTCATCGTCAGTGACCAGAACTTCCTGATAAATACGTTTCAATAACAGCCAATGTATTTCGTTTTCTTCCGAATACTTAACTAAAAATAAAATAAAAAATATAAGCTTTAGGTACCTACCTTTACTAACGGCCACGATAAAATGCTTCTGGGAAGAGAACTCCCGTCCCCGAAAGCTTCTCTGAATCCTCTGTGGTGTACACAATAAACGTTGAAGCTTCCGTCCTGTCTTTGCTAACTTTAAGGACTCGCTTGCTTCTTCCTAAACGGGATCTTTATCAAAATACTTTTAATTACCTTTTCCGCACTTAAATCATGTTCCTTCAATTTATTCCACATATTAATAAACTCGTTATTTTTTAGCCCCTCCATTTTCGCGATTTTACGAGATTATTTAAAAAAACAACCACTAAGGGAAGTACTTCAAGTGCGACGCTCCGATTTTTATAAAAATTGGCACAGACGGAGATTGGATTTTTCTTATTCGATTGCGTGCAAACTAGCTCGCGCTTTCCAGAATCCGCCAAGAACGCGGTCCGTCAAAAGCCCGGCCCGGCCTGCGCAGAGGTTTTTTCGAGCTCGGCCCGGCCCGTTAAAGCCCGGCTAGGGCGCGACCTGCCAAAAAATCGTTGCCGTTTTGTTATAACAAGGGGTGGCCACCAGGCCCGGCTCGATCGGGCCGGGCCTGACTGAAAAATGGAACATTGAATCGGGGCCGGGCCCGAAATTTCCGGTCCGGGCCGCGGGCCTGGGGTTTTTCAGGCCCGGCCCGGTTTTTATCATAATGCCAAACCGTTGGCATTCATTGTTTTCGTGCCGGGAAAATTTTTTGATGGGGGTTGTTGTTGTTGTTTATCATGTTCTAACACATTTACAAGCTTTTTTCACGTTTACTGTCAAAAATAGTGCATATATAGTAATGTATTACAATAGTACTACCGGGACCGAAGCTTTTTTTTACAAACTTTAGTTCCCAATAGGCTGATAAACATTTATCAGTAATTCTATTTGCAATTTGTTCAAGGAAATCCAATTAATTAAGTAAGAACGAGGGCGAAGATGATCCGAAATAGGTCTATTAAACTCCTTTTGTTGTTATAAACTGTTGTTTTAATGTGTATATGGTCTTAAACATGTTTGAAGGCATTGTACTACCTTAAATAATGTTTAGTTTATTGTTAGACAGCTTCCGACCGAAACAACGGCGGCAATTTGATGAAAATGCCGGCAGTTTGACGTCCAGTTGACGTCACTGTCAAAATCACAACCCTAGTTATAACAAAACGGCAACGATTTTTTGGCAGGTCGCGCCCTAGCCGGGCTTTCACGGGCCGGGCTTCGGGCCCCAGGGGTGGACGCCAGGCCCGGCGGCCCGGCCCGATCGGGCCGGGCCTGACTCAAAAATGGAAAATTGAAACCGGGCCGGGCCGGGCCCGAAATTTCCGGTCCGGGCCGCGGGCCTGGGTTTTTCAGGCCAGGCCCGGCTCGGTTTTTATCACAATGCCAAACCGTTGGCATTCATTGTTTTCGTGCCGGGAAATTTTTTTGATAGGGTTGTTGTTGTAGTTTTTCAAGTTCTAACACATTTACAAGCTTTTTTCACGTTTGCTCTCAAAAATAGTGCATATATAATAATGTATTACAATAGCACTACCGGGACCGAAGCTTTTTTTACAAACTTTAGTTCCCAATAGGCGAATAAACATTTATCAGTAATTCTATTGGCAATTTGTTGAAAGAAATCCAATTAACCAAGTAAGAACAAGGACGAAGATGATCCGAAATAGGTTTATTAAAGTCCTTTTGTTGTTATAAACTGTTGTTTTAATGTTTATATGGTCTTGAGCATGTTTGAAGGCATTATACTACCTTGAATAATGTTTGTTTAATCGTTAGACAGTTTCCGACCGAAACAACGGCGGCAATTTGATGAAAATGACTTCAATTTGACGTCACTGTCAAAATCACAACCCTAGTTATAACAAAACGGCAACGATTTTTTGGCAGGTCGCGCCCCAGCCGGGCTTTCACGGGCCGGGCCGAGCTTGTAAAAACCTCTATCCGGGCCGGGCCGGCCTTTTGACGGACCGGGCTTCGGGCCCAAAATCGGAAAAATAGGTGCCAAGCCCCCAAAACGGGCCTCCGCGGGAAAAAAAGTCTCCGCCATCGCCAATGGGTAAAACGTCCGAAAAGCTACCAAGACCAAAAGGTAGCATCTTACCAGATGTGACAAACCTAATTTCATCCGGAGTAAAAAAATCTGGGCTTTATACAAGGATGTGACTTTTTTGAAAGACGTTAAATGTCTCCGCTGAAAAATGTCTCTCCGTCGACGCGAATTGCTTTGCATAACCTAAAAACGCACGACTTAGAATTTTAGAAGCATTTTAAACTGCTTGTGTATCTTCAAAGAGCACAAAGATATTCGCAAATACTTTTTGTAGTATTTCTCGGGACACCCTGTACTTTTCTCATGTCTGGAGTTCTAGGTCGAGATGTACAAAAAAAAATCGTATAATTATTCTTACATATTCTTGATCGAAAAGTGGTCGCCGGGTCCGTTTATTTGATTTTTTTTCTGCCAATCGCAATATCTCGTTTTGCAGAAGAAATATCAAAGAAATATCATTTGCAAGGGTCAGCACCCTTCTAAACCTAGGGTTAGCCAAAGTTTCAGTCTTCCGATTACTCTGAAAAAAGCGCGGGATATTTTTTTCAAATAAACGGACCAGGCCCGGTGACCACCCCTGATCTCACGCAAGTGTGTAACTGTCTTCATACACTTTAGACATATTTTTTCATTTTAGCTTTATTTCCCCATCACCTAATTATACTAGTCGTCGCAAGAATTCGTGAGACTTTTTCGCACCGTGCGTGCATTTCTTTTTCTGTTTTGAACTGTGCAAGTAGTCGTCGTAGGAAGATGAATCGCCGCTCATTGGAAATAGCACAATTGCATCGCGGGTGCACCGTACATCCTCATTCCAAAGAGACGGAAAAAACAGAATATTGCGACAAAATTCGGAATGTTTGTCGCAGGTCGATTTGGAAGAAACGCATACGTTTGCAGCGATCTCACCTCTCTGCGACAAACATTTCTTGCGACCGTTCTTTACACAGTGCGTTGCACCGTGGAAAGTGGAAAAAAGCGGCAGAGCTCTGCACAGTGCAATCAAAGAACTCGCACGATGCGAAAAAGTCTCACGAATTCTTGCGGATTAGTATCAGGCGGGTTTCCTTCTATCACAGTTCAATAAATTAATATAACCGAAAATAATTATAAACAGGGAATTGTAGTTCAGTTAGCGACTAGTTGATCTATTCGGATCAGAGGATGGACTAACTGGGGGTAGTTGCATTGGTACCAAATTAGGAGGGGTTTGGTTTGGTGGAGTTGACTGAGGAAGGGGTGATCCAGGAAGATACGAAGCCACTGGTTGGGGAGTGACTGGAGGAATTGGTTCGGTTCCTTCCGATAGGTGTCGGTGCGGTGGAACTGGCGGGTTTACCGGGAATCCGACCAGAACTGTTGTAACCGGCATTGGAGGAGGCGGTGTCTGCGGGTGATGAGCTTCTGCTAATGAAATCGGAGATGTATTCATTGGCACTTTAATCGGAGTGAAGACTTCCTGAGCAAGATCGGGTGCAAATAACGTCATCCTTTTCTTGATCTCTTCTTTTAAGATTGGTTGCACTTCAAACAATTTGGAATTATCAAGAACCTGTATCATATTCTTCAAGGACTGAGGTATAGCTTCCGCCGGAAGCTCTGATTGTGCCGTCTTCAGATAGTTCTCCATATGCATAATCAGCATCATTATCAATATGGGGAACGATGGAAGGGACGACAGCATACTAAAAATATAGACTGATGATTATCAACCAACTTACTCTAACTGATTCAAAACCATTCTGATGGCCCATTGCATTGCCCGAACCTTAAGCTCCTCCAAGGCCAGGGCTTCAGTTGAAGGTCCATTCACTGTCTGCAGCCCTCTGAGAAGAGGAAATACGACATATGCAAAGAAATGTTCGACATCAATCAACCTCATTTCGCTGTAGAAGAACCAACGACATACTGCTTGGAGTTCGGCAAAGGCCGTATCCCTGACCTTCTTCCGCTGATCGCAAGTTAACCTGGCCAGGGCTTGTAGTAAAGGAATAATCCTCATGCGGAATGCCTCCGAATAAATGGGCAAAACACACATTGAATAAGAGTTGTCTGATCCGTCGGCTGATTGTTCCTGAATCTTATTCCCCTTGGATATCATTGTTGCACAGAGAGCAGCCAATTGTCTGGACGCAAGCTCGTACTTGGTCTCCCTTTCCTGTTGTTCCAGTAATAGTTGTTGTTGTTCTACTGTAATGTTTTCAATCTCGGAAACAGACGTGTGCACAAAGCTGGATGGACTTGATGGTCGACTTGTATGCGAACTGGCAGCCGCAGATCCCCCGACCGAGAGGACAGATGATAAAGGAACAGAAGCTGCTTGGGCGCCATCAATAGAAGCCTCTACCATTGCCCTAAGGCATTCAGTGCAGGAATCGAAATTGAATGGAGTAATGTGAACAGCGTCTTGGATCAGGAAAGATAAGGTCTCCACAACTTTCAAGAAGGCATCAGTGTCATGTCGAGATATATTTGGGACCAGATTTAAGGTTGTTGACTCAAAAAATTCGGCAGGATTATGACTTAAGTTGAGTCCAAGGTTCTTTGCTCTCCACATAAGGACTGGGTTGTCCTTCTGAAGTAGCAACTGGCTCAAGGGAAGTTCGTAAGATCCATCTTCTACCTTCTAAATATTTTAAATTAAAATTCTGCGGCTATCATACAACCAACCTTTTCGCCGTCGACGTAACACGCAGCTCCGGCGGCTTGCTCCAATGTGAATAATAACTTCCAATGAACGCATTCATGAAGATTGGCGGCATTCGTGTGTAGTAATTGATGTAATCCAAATGCAATTTGTCTTGAAAAGAAGAATAAGGCTGGTGGTGGAAGATCGACCAACATAGACAAGGCGCACAGAACTTCTTGAGCAATGGGTTCATCATCCTTTAATCGGAATAGGTTCTTGTTGGCGATTCTAATCAACCCGACAGCAGTTCTCTCCAAGATCAGAAGATTTCGACCGAACCCAGAAAGAATCCAACGAAAGTGTCGTTCGGCTATGGGCCAGACTTGATTTAATCTGTACTTGTTCTCCAGAACAATGCTGATCATCAACTCCAATAAAAACACTACCGTGTCTTCATCTTGTTGACTCAAAACAATAGCCTTTGCATCTAATTCGGTGAAAGACTCAGTTGAAGCTGGTTGAGCAGACTGGTCTTCTCTTGAAGCTCCGCCACAAATATTGAAGGACCAATGGACCAAACTGGCCACCAATTCATCCAAGGCGGAGGATGTCAAAGTCCGTCCGCCGGCAATAAGCTGTTCTGGATGGCATTCTTGAATCAGATTAATGACCACTTTCTTTAACTGTTCCTGTTCTGGTGTCGGATTCTTTGGATTTCCATTTTCCGAAGCGTAGAATCCTCCTAGCCATCTCATGAGAGACGTCTCTTGTTTACTGGCACTCTTCCTAAAACCAATATTCGGCAACGGCGCATAATGGGCAGACCAACATGGTTAAGTTCCATAATCAGGTTTCGAAAACCCGTTCGAATATCACAAATACCCTTATATCTAACGTATGTCAAAAGGTGTAATTCGACAAAAGTATTATTTGTGAGTAAATAACAGTGGTACATCAAAAGTTATACCTTTTACATAGATAGATGTAAGAGCACCTGTGAAATTCGAACGGGTCCTCGAAATCTGCCCATCGTGGTTTCTGCCCATTATAAACGGGCACGGAATTCTGTTGATTTCTTACTTTATTTTGGGTCTCTGGACAGAGATTACGCCTCGTGGGTCCACAAAATCTTCTACCATTGTCAAACCTTGAGGGAGAATTTGCATTCGGAAGAGTTGAAGCAGACAGTCGATTACATTCTTCCAGCCAGCTCTCAGGTGGTCTCCATGTTTGTGAATAAGATCAAACATCAATTTAGTAGACAACTGTGCCTTGAAGTTTTCTCCAAAGGCGTAAACTGCCTGATCTGGAGAGCCGGATATGGATTTTCTGTAATCCGACTCGGCGTCTCCATTCAAAGCGCGGGTTTCAATCGACGACATTAAAGTGCTGAATTTGCACAGATGGATAATAAGGTTATCAAAGACATCCGTCATACCATAATACGCAGCCACAGTTGCGCAATTACTGTATCCATTCAAAGTTCTCTAAAATTTTAAAAACAACATATTACACTACAAAAACAGCTTACAGAAAGTGTTGATTTCTCTTCAGACCTTTCAAATATGTAACTCAAAGCGGCAGTTGCAGGTCCCCAAACAGTGTTAAAGAGATCTCTGTCATTGCATCCCAATCTAGCTACGATATAGGTGCCTTCCGATGACTCGGACCTCTTCATTAAGACCTTCCACATGTAGTTTTCCCTGACGGCCCCAGTCTGCTCAGCCGGCATCACAATTTCATTATGTTTGATTTCATTATAGATCTCTTGCAACATCTCGGGATCAAAGTCGCCCCCGGCATTTGTTCCAGACACATTTCTTCTGAAGGATTCAATTGTCATTGGCTTCTGATTTCTCTGCGCTTGAGGGTTATGCTGATCTGTGTTCAGCATAATGACAGCGTATGAAAGGGTAAAGGCAGCATCCGAATCTCCAAATGGTTCGTTGTTGACCTTAAACCAGTAGTCTGAAACACATAAATTGTTACATTGCATAAACACAAGCATAAATAATTGTAAGGCAAACTACATACCTGCGAAATGTTGCATAATCTTCGCGATTTCGGCCGACTCTCCAGGCAATCGGAAGGCCTCCAATAACATCCTCAGGGCGACATCAAGGCGAGTATTTTCGAAAGGAAACGATTGAACAAACGCTGCCAAAACTTCAGAATTTTGGCGACTAAAACTCTATCATTAAGAAACGCAGACAACACTTAATAATACGAAATAAAACGCTTACTTGCAGATACAATCAGCTATTTTCATCTTATCCAAATGTGGATTTTCTCGCAGGAAACGGGCGATTTCTCTGGGATCTGGCGGACTCTTCAGAATACCGTGCTCACACAGAAATTCGATTCCTTTTTTGGGATTCTTGTTGAAAAGTTCGGTTCCCTCGTTTATTAATCTTTTTTGTTTCTTTTGATCAATTAACTCAGACATTGACGGCACTCTGATGGCATCGGCTGGACATCGATTGGAATGACGTCCTGGAAAATATTACATAAAACGCTGCAAAAACCAACCATGAATTCCTTTCTTCAAGTAATCTGAATCCAAATTGGGAACGGAATTAGCGCAGATCTTGTTTATAACAGTCAATAGGGCCTCAAGGCTCAACATGTGGGTGGATTGAATAATACCGTTGGTCGGGAATGAATTCTCAGATAATAATTTGGTTAAATCCTCAAATAAATTACTAAAAATACGTATGCCTCAAATTATCTGGACATACCTGCAATACAGACCACAATCATAATTTAAATACAGTTCTCCGGCCAAATTAGGAACTCTGAACAGATGAACGATACTCTCCAATGCCATTTCTTTTCGATCGTACTTTGCCTAAACCAATGAAAAATAATCGTGACAATAGCATACATTCTCGCTTCCAACAATTTGCATCAATACCCGGAAATAAGACTCCATTTGGAATTTAAGATGTTGTCGTAGACTTTCAAATAATAGAAAACAAATTCGATTCGCCATTGTGAAAACATAGATCTTCGACGAGTTCAAAAGCTATAAAACATGTAATTTTCATTTGTTTACCCTACCTGAACCAAAGCTTTACATAAATCATCTTTTAGTAATGGCATCAGAAGACTAAAATTGCCGATAAAGTCGACCGATGTTTCAAGGGCTACAGTAACCAAATTCAAACCGACAATAATCATGTGTTCTTGATTCGTATCGTCCAAAGGATTTGTTAACGAAACAGAGAAACTGAAATGATATATATTTTAATATATATAAAAAAATACCGTAGTAATTCCCTAGCACAGGGAAGGCCGTATGGTATAAAAGACTGAGATGACAAATCATTTTCCGACGAACTGGCCGAAAGCAACTCTTCGTTCTCATCTCTGGCCAACTCTGTTCGTGCACCACCAGCATTTGTTGACTCCCCCTTTTCTTCTGGAGGCTGCTCTAATAGACGTGTGCTTTCCCCTATGACATCTTTTTTCTCCCTTTCAATTTCTGCTGAACAATCCACAAATCCCAGATCAATTACAACATGATTACCTAAACATAAATTTGACTATATGGGAACAAAATACTTGGTGAAGGAGCAGGAGTTGGTCTAACAACTTCGGCTTTCGGGACATCGTCCACATTAACTTGGCTCCCCTCAAGGTACTGTTCCTTAGAATCCGTTTTCGCAATTTCTACACTTTTCTCCGGTTGAATGGCTTCAGAAATCGCCTCTTCCTCGGTAACTGGTTTAAAATTCGTTTCAATCAAAGCCGGACTTCCTTCTTTCTTCTTATCAACCACCAGTCTCTTCATATAAGGATGATTTGAATCGTAAGTAAAAGTAGGAATCCGTTGAAATATGGTCCTGGTCATGTCAACCAAAGCTGTTTCCGCCGCCATACGCAATAACTGACTGAGATTCACATCAAATGAGACTCGAAAGAGACAGTGCAGCATGTTGCAAACTCTCTCATTCGTCAAGAAACGGCCGCATGGTGCGATAAGGAGAGAATGTAATACCTAAAATGCAAATCTAGAAAAAGAATAAAACTTACATCAATCATTCTAAAGACAACGCCATCTCCTTTGTTGTACTCACTGTCGGCAAATTTGGTCTCAGTGACGGCCAATGCAATGGATTCTGCCGCATTGGGAGCCCACAACCTTAAACCCACTCATATCATCCACTTGAGAAAATAACTTACTCATCTGAGGGAATCAAATTCCATTTGATAAACTTGTTTATAGACAACAAGGCACGGGAAGTTACCACATCATTTGTGTTCTGAGATTTTATCACATCTAAGAATGGTTGTAAAAAGGCATTTGGCTTCATAGCAGCCAGATCGTACAACTATAAAAGATAAAGTCAAAATTATAGCTAATAGTAACATTGTAAACACACCGTCGTTAAAACATCTCTGAGATCTGCAAAAGACTGAAGCAATCGAAGAATGTCGTCTGAAACGGCAGTCGAGGCATCCCTTTGGCTCAATTTTAATAAGGTCGTAACAGCCCCAGCTTCTCCATAAACAACAAAGTAGCCATTGGACATCGTATCCGATGGTCTTGAGACCAACGATACGCAATGTATGCAACTTCGGATCACGAAATTCTATGCAAACGTGTCAATTTTGTTGGTTTATTTTATTTTTAGAGGAGACGAAGTGTCACAAATCAATGGGATGAATCGCCACAACGGAAAAACAGAAGGGGTCAGGGGCAGGGGTGGTCACTGGCACCTATTTTTCCGATTTTGGGCCCGAAGCCCGGTCCGTCAAAAGTCCGGCCCGGCCCGGGTAGAGGTTTTTACAAGCTCGGCCCGGCCCGTCAAAAGCCAGGCCTGGCCCGTGAAAGCCCGGCTAGGGCGCGACCTGCCAAAAAATCGTTGCCGTTTTGTTATAACTAGGGTTGTGATTTTGACAGTGACGTCAAATTGAAGTCATTTTAATCAAATTGCCGCCGTTGTTTCGGTCGGAAACTGTCTAACGATTAAACAAACATTATTCAAGGTAGTATAATGCCTTCAAACGTGTTCAAGACCATATAAACATTAAAACAACAGTTTATAACAACAAAAGGACTTTAATAAACCTATTTCGGATCATCTTCGTCCTTGTTCTTACTTAGTTAATTGGATTTCTTTCAACAAATTGCAAATAGAATTACTGATAAATGTTTATTAGCCTATTGGGAACTAAAGTTTGTAAAAAAGGCTTCGGTCCCGGTATTGCTATTGTAATACATTATTATATATGCACTATTTTTGAAAGTAAACGTGAAAAAAGCTTGTAAATGTGTTAGAACTTGAAAAACTACAACAACAACCCTATCAAAAAATTTTCCCGGCACGAAAACAATGAATGCCAACAGTTTGGCATTATGATAAAAACCAAGCCGGGCCTGGCCTGAAAAACCCAGGCCCGCGGCCCGGACCGGAAATTTCGGGCCCGGCCCGGTTTCAATTTTCCGTTTTTGAGTCAGGCCCGATCGGGCCGGGCCTGGTGACCACCCCTGGAAGGGGTGGCAAACGGGCCGATTCTTGAAAATTGTAGGCCCTGGGCCCGGCCCGGGAAATATCAGGCCCGGCCCGTTTCGAAATTTCTCGGGCCCGGCCCGGCGGCCGCCCCTGCAGAAAGATAATTTTAAAAATCCTCGACTTGGAAAAAAATCAACCAGGCCTGTTGTGTACCTACCAGGCCGGCAGGTACACAACCAGGGGTGTCAAACAGGCCTATTTTTTAAAATGAATCCTCTAATCAGTTTTTTTCTGCCGGGATTTTACTTGATACTAGGCTAAATTACAATTTCTCTAAAAAATAAAAAAGATTTATACATTTACTGGATTTCTAAAATCCATTCCATTCTTTGTGATATGAATTTTGGGTCGTATACGCCCCCGAACTCCACGATAACAAATTTCTGTGTTCCAGTCGTTTTATTTATCCGTTGTCTTACTTTGTTATTAATTATCACATAGATTATATACCTGTTTGTGGAAGATTTTAGCACGTTTTGCACGTCTTTGGACACTCCCGTTTCATGAAACTTCGGTAAACCTGTAAAAATTTCGGTAAACCTGGCTTGAGTGTACTGCTATACTTACTGAATTGTCGCAGAGATACTTCAATCTCGGACAGTCTTTGCCATTGTCAGTACATTTTTTGTCTTCATCTTCTCCTTCTGTTTCTCTACTCGTGTCTTCACAAATTCCACAAATAACTGGACATTGGTCAGCCATAATGTCTTTGTAATTATTGTTATCACAGAGATATTTGAGTCGATTACAATCAGGTCCTTTGTCGTAACAATCGGGACTACTAGTAGTTCTGGTTCTCTTTGATTCTTTTTCTATATCAGTCTCGTTCTTCTCGTTTTTTTCAACCTTAGATGTTGTTACCGTTGGCTTTTTACTGGAATCAACGGCACCTGAAATAGTTTTTGTTAAAGGAAGGGAAGCTTACAGCAATAATGGACTCCATTTATCTGTTCGCATCCCAAAGAGCTGTCTCCTGTGCACGTGTACTGTCCGCTCTTCTTGACGCATTCTGCAGATACAAGAAGTCTTATTGTTTATCACTTACCAAATGCAGCCGGGATTCCGTCAGGGCATATTTGGGCAAGAGTTGTCGACAAAAGACACAAGAGCGAAATGTAGAGAAGCATTCTTTCTGATCAACAATGCGTTATACAGGGTTTTTAAATCAGGTGTGCATGTTTTTATTTGTCCGAAACACAAGTGTATGAATAGCCTTTGTTAAGAGTTAGCCTGGGATTTCATTACAGAAAAGGGTAACATGAATAGAGAAAGGGAAGAACATGAATAATAAGACCATTTTAGAAAGAAAAACTGACATAAAACACAAAAGACGTTAAAATAACTTAACTTTCGAAAGCAAACATGTAGATCAATTTGCATTGTTTATTGAGATCAATCTTTAAGCATCGTAAATTTGGTTTTAAAATTATCACTACTATTAAATGTCGTGGTTAATTAATTGTTTAATTCACATGTCTTTGGCTATATCGATGATTTCATCGATGAGAAAGTCGAGATCTTCTTCTGTGATGGCCTGACTGGAGATGACCATTCTAAAGAAATTAGGACGTTGTTTATCCGGCTGATATCCAACCATAGTGGTTCCTCTCTCCATCATCTTCGCCTTGATCTTAGGGGCAATCTTTTCCAATCTCAGCATTTTTTCCTTCTGATCGTAACCTCGTAGGGATGGTGGAACATACCAGAAGCAAATATTCAGAAATTCTGGCTGGAATTATGCAGATTTATTGTATGAATACAACATACAGGGTAGGGTTGTGCCGCTCGTCAAGTTGACGGTCTGTCAAGTCGTCAAATTGCCGTCATTTTCGTCATGTCAAATTGCTCTGTCATTTTGATTTGTCAAATTGCTTTTTTTTGGAATTTTTTTGAATTTTGTCAAAAAATAGAGAATTTTGACCAGCAACGAAAAACTGCCCCGCCAAAAATTCTTGCAATTCACTGCAAGAAGCCTCCAGTTTCACTGACTCAATTCATCAATGAAAATTGGGATGATAGTGACAGCGGGAACGAGGAAGAAGATGATCCGAAATAGGTCTACTAAACTCCTTTTGTTGTTATGTTCACATGTTTGAAGGCATTATACTACCTTGAATAATGTTTTTTTTATCGTTATACAGCTTCCGACCGACACTACGGCAATTTGACGTAATTTGACGAAAATGACAGAAATTTGACGTCACTTTGAAAAATTCTGTCAAAATCACAACCCTAATACAGGGTGTCCCAAAAAATGCAGATTTTTTTGTTTCGTCCTGCCGCGAAAACTTTTACGTCCAAAATGGGTTTTGTGCTACTAAATAGATTCTCCGCAGGGGTGGAAAATTGAAATAGGGCCGGGCCCGAAATTTCCGGTATCGGGCCGCGGGCCTGGGTTTTTCAGGCCAGGCCCGGCCCGGTTTTTATCATAATGCCAAATCGTTGGCATTCATTGTTTTCGTGCCGGGAAAATCTTTTGATGGGGTTGTTGTTGTAGTTTTTCAAGTTCTAACACATTTACAAGCTTTTTTCACGTTTACTCTCAAAAATAGTGCATATATAATAATGTATTACAATAGCACTACCGGGACCGAAGCTTTTTTTACAAACTTTAGTTCCCAATAGGCTAATACACATTTATCAGTAATTCTATTTGCAATTTGTTGAAAGAAATCCAATTAACTAAGTAATAACAAGGACGAAGATGATCCGAAATAGGTCTATTAAAGTTCTTTTGTTGTTATAAACTGTTGTTTTAATGTTTATATGGTCTTGAGCATGTTTGAAGGCATTATACTACCTTGAATAATGTTTGTTTAATCGTTAGACAGTTTCCGACCGAAACAACGGCGGCAATTTGATGAAAATGACTTCAATTTGACGTCACTGTCAAAATCACAACCCTAGTTATAACAAAACGGCAACGATTTTTTGGCAGGTCGCGCCCTAGCCGGGCTTTCACGGGCCGGGCCGGGTTTTTGACGGACCGGGCTTCGGGCCCAAAATCGGAAAAATAGGTGCCAGTGACCACCCCTGATTCTCCGTGTTTTTCTTTCTTAGCACTTTCTTTTTCATGTCTCGATTAATTAACATGTGTTTTCAAAATGGCAAACGAAGACTGCGATCTTAAAACTTCATCGGGCTGGAAAACGCCGGTGCGAGATTATTAAATTGCTCAATGTAGAAGTGGCACTGTGTCTAGAGCCACAAAACGACTCAATCAGCTTGAACACGACGGTAGACGTCCAGGAAGTGGCAGGAAGCGAACTGTTAACACCTCTGCCAACCGCAAGATCGTACAGAAAGCGAGTGGGGCTCCGCGGGTCTCCATGAGAAAAATTGCCCGCGTGATCGATCTCAGCAAGTCAACAATCTACCGAATAGCCAAAAATGGACTTAAGCTCAGGCCATACAAGCTCCAAAAAAACGCAGCTCCTTACCATTGAAAGCAAGCGAGTACGTCTGGAAAGATGCGGAAAACTCAAAGGTCGGGCCGCAGGTCCGACCTTAAAGGAGAATTTCTTTCGCGGTTCAATGTTTTGCGGGTGCGCATCCACAAGAACGACAGGATCTGATGCTATCAGGCTCCCGGCCCATCGGCCATTGGCAAACACCCTCAAAATCCGAGCTGTGGTGATCTGGGCGGCGTGAAATCCATGGGTTTCTGGATTTTATGCCGCTGATTAAGGAGTAAAGATTACCGCTGCGACAATTTCGATTCCGTCGTGCTTTTGTTGGCTCAGTAGCACTTTGGCGATACATGTTTGACATTCCAGCAGCACTCCGCCGCGGCTCACCAGCCAAAAAAGACTCAAGGCCAGTAATAGGACCGATTTTCCCGACTTCACCCCGTCTGCGAAGTGGCCGCCTTCTCGCCTTGAATAAATCCAGTAGACTATACATTTTTTCAAACAGAGGTTAGGACCTGTACTATGCGCCACAAAAATTTGGAGTCGCTAAGTAATCGCTGCGCCAAGAACGGGGCCGATTGTCCCGAAAAAGCTGCGGCCCATCGCCCAAAATTTTAAGTCACGTTTCGACCTATAGCTTCTAAGGCAAGCCACTTTGAAACTGGCTGAACATATAATAACTAGACCTCTATATTACCTATATTAATTGTTGCTTTTGTTAAGTTTGGCTTGTTTAACAAAATATAGCTATAAATTTCCTGCATTTTTTTGGGACACCCTGTAATTACACCTACTTTTTCAACAACCATCTCAAAGCCGGATGTGCTTTTGATTCTTTGAGTAAAATACGCGGTCAATTCCATAAGTCGATTCACTTGTCTTCTGTAGCCTTCCATTCCCTTGGCTCGCCACATCAGCCACAATTTAAAGATGTCATTATGGCGTCCACATTGGATGGCCTTGTCACCAGTGTCGTAACTGACGTCGTAAGGTTTGTCCTGTTGGAAAAGATAATCGGCAGACATCTGATTACACTGGAACAAAAGTCCCTAAACATGCATTTTGTTTGTCTTTTAGCGTTTTTTATTATACTTACCTCATGACGAACAAAACAAGCGCTGCATTGAAGCAGACATCCCATCAACTTATGTGGATTCCAAGTAACTGAATTGGCTCGATCAATGCCACTTAACTTGTATCTGAATTCGGGACTCAACAGAAGCCCTCCTCCCCAAGCAGCCTTTAAATAAATATTATGAAGAGTGCTTACACTTACATCAACATGGAACCAAATTTTATGTCTTTCGCAGATATCGGCAATCTGATGTAATGGATCAAAAGCCCCATAGACGGTCGTTCCGCCAGTAGCACACACAAAGAAGGGATGAAGACCCTCCTTTTTGGCCTCGAGGATCTTCTTTTCCAGAGCCTCAGGAATCATTCTGCCAACACTGTCGGACTCAATGCAGTAACAGTTGTCAACTCCAATTCCAAGAAGTGCTGCTGCCCCTTTTATGGAATAATGGCTCTGCCAATTTTAATAACATTTGCGTCCTATCTTACATTTTCCGAGGTAAAACAACACAATGTTGGGATTGAATTCATACCAAGAGGTTTCGCCCTGGGCCAAATGTGATGTCTGGCAGCATTCATGGCATACATATTTGCAATTGCACCGCCTGAACTTTACATAACAGTATCCGTTATTCATTACCTGGAGTGAAAATTCCATCCCCATTATCAGAAGGCCATCCGATAAGGTCTATCATCTTCTTCATGACCTCCTTTTCCATCAAAATGAAGACTGGTGCAATCTCATAAGTAAACCTTTAAAGAAATAAGTTATGGATGTTAGTCTTACATATTAGTATTGGCCGTAGCTGTAAGCCATTCCCCGGCCATGGAAACTAGATCCAATCCACACGATATTTGATTGAAAAACCGGGGATGACCAGTCTTTACTCCGAGTTTGAGGACTTTTTTGCAAGACTGAATACAACACTTATCAATGTCCTTAGATACTTACTTCAACCAGATCCGCTAAAGGAACTGGATTTTCAGGAATGGACAAGTCAATCAGTTTCTTCATCTCTTCCGGATGATGGAAGTCCAGGATTTTAGAATCTCGATCATTCAATTCTTTGATGTAGGCCAAGAGAACATCCACAACTTCAAGCAGGAATGTTTTCGTCTCATCCCATCGTTCTGTGTTTTGAGGGAGTATATCTGTAAAAGTTTATATGATAAGTGATCTGCTTACCTGTAGCCTTCAGCTTCTCCAATTCCTTGACCAATGGGATGACGTCATTATTATTTCTAGTAATAGACATACTTCTTCAAAGTGTCTGGTGCTTCTGAAGCGAGGAAACTTCACAAATAAATTCTTTGTACGCTGTTCTGAAGATGGCGTAAGCCCCGCGTTTTTTTTTGATTTGTGTGCGGGGATTACGGTGGAGAGACAAATAGTCGTGGAAATATTTGAAGGCATAAGACGCCAATAACGACTATACAAATAGGATGGCCTCAGGGCTTGAGCATGAGGAATTAAGGCGCTTCGCTTGCGTGTCCCAGCAAAAGATGGCACTTCACATATGACATCAGCAAAAGTTTACATCGTTTATTTTTAAACTAATTAGATTAATAAATAAAGGAAAGTCCCTGAGGGCCGAAACAATATAAATTACTGGCGATTATTCCGCTTCCACTCGTCGTTTGCGATCGAAGAGCCGTTTATGGAAGGACTGAGCAAGTGAATTAACTATGGAGATAAGGAAGGTTAATATCATCAAGGAAACCAAAGCTGTGATCGCTGATTGGATTATGGAATGACTCTGAAAAACAACATGAAGTAAACCTGTGAAATGGTTTTCAGCAAAGGCAAAAAAAGCAAAACTAACTTGTTCTTCAACGGGATCACCAGGATTTCTGTGCAATTTCCGTTTTTGTTCTTGTAAAAACTCTTTAAATGGTGCTTGGAGGATTGGCCCATACTTCGGGATCTTCTTCATCAAACTAACGAGATCATCAACGTGATGCTCACTGAATGTTATGATGACAAACAACATCTGAAGAATATCATAACAAAAGCTACAACATTACCTGAACATGCATTTTAACCACTGCTTTTCCTATCAAAGTGGCACCAAAGAAAGTCCAAAAAGGAATCAATGAATGTCCGCAGATTATGCCGGCTAAATCAAACAAAGGATTTGGGATCGACGCGAAGATTAGAATTCCAAAAAAGCCAACCCTGGTCACCAACTTCTCTGTCCAAAGTTTTGACCGGTCGAACAGAGACTAAATATGAACATAATTCAAGTCTTTCCTTACTAATTCCACATTCTTTTTTTTTGTGTCTTCTTTGAAAGCAACAAATTCAGCAATTTCTTCATCCTCGGGAATTTGTCCACTCTGTCTTGCTGCTCGAGCCATAAAATAAGGTGGAAGTTCACCGATGGCAGTTCCCATTCCCCAGAAAAGAGCTTCCCATCGTACCTTGTTCACAATCGACCATAAAGTTATTGGGAAACTACTGTGAAATCCATCAGTGGGACAAGTGACCCTAAAGAAAGAGATAACAACTACCAAACAACTAAATCTAGATGAAACAACAAAACGACATACTCCAGGGGATATGGAGGCTCTGGAAAGTCCAACGAATTGCATTCATAAGCTGCCAATGTCACTTTAGCAATGTGCGGACCGAGATAAATCAAAAAGGTGTGCAGACCAGTTCCCAATCCCACTGAAGACAAAACTCCCAGTCCAATCCACCAAAGATACCACAAACAAACTTTCTCAAACGCTTGGATATGTTCTTGGTGTGTTCCGGGAGTGACGTATCCATAAACACTCAAGCTCAATAAAACTACACACAAGGAAAGAAATAACAAGTGATTTGCCAACCTGAAAAACGTAGATTTAATTGAAATAGGTAGTAACAATTGGATTCCTAGTCGTTGGTAATAAAAAATAGACAACTTACCCAACAAACACGTCAAATAATTTGGCAATTAACTCTCGTGAAGCATAATACAAAGTCAAAATAGGACTTTTCAACAGGACGATGCCATCTCTTTCGTCTCTCTCTGCCCGTCTTTGTTCAACAAGTTTGTCATCTTTCCTAAAAGTGGAGATATGCAATAAACTCAAGCTATAACTCACTTCTCTGTTCCATTTCTCGTTGTTGAAACGTTCTTTGATGAATTTGGGGCCTTTTCCGTCTTTTTCGGGACCTTCTTATCGATGGTTCCACTCTTCTTTCTCGCCCTAGCCATATTGCTAAAAAAACAAAACGTGAAGGATTAAATAAACAGAATGAACCATGAAATACAAGTCCAACAAGAAAGCGTTGACCTCCAACCGACCTCTCGCCCAGACATTTTCATGATTTTCCCCACAAAGTACGAATCCATATTTGCAATTCGTCGTGTTACACTTCGCCAAGATCTAAAGACCTTTTAAAACTAACCTTATCGTAATTCTTGGCGAAAACTCGAACCTTCGATTGATCCTTCATGGAACTCGCTGCACAACGCTTATAATGTTGTTTTATCCAGTAATTGATTAAGCATCTGTGTAATGGATTTCGACCGTTCTCTAGGCTTCTCCGATATCATTTCGTCTAATTTCTATTTTTTAGTCTTTGGCTCTTCCCGCTCTTCGTCGATCTTAACGTTCAACGATGCTTCTCAAAAACTCAAAGTGACAATTATTTACACCTTTATTATCATCAACAATTTTACTGTCGAAATTTGCAGCTCAATGTTTGCGCATCCTGAATATCCAAAATCTCGCTGTGAAGTCGAATATGATCTTGAGAAAGCACTGATAGGAGATCGGAATCAAGCTGTGTTGGTACTTCTTGTCCACTGCCTTCAACTATTTGATCTTGGAAAGGATCTTCTGTAATAGTGCTCTTATCATGACTGTCGTTATTCAAATGTCTACAATCTAGAGCGCGGCATGGTGCTTTGGTTAATGTACTTGTTTCAAGCGGGATTTCCGAAGCCGGCGAGATATTTTGACTTGAAAAGGCTTTGTTGAATGCGTTGATGGCTCTGTAGACCTCTAGTTCCTCACTTGATTCCACTTTTACTTCCTTCTCTGCTTCTCGGATCTTGTCGAAGTCGACTTCCCTTGCTTTTTCCATCTCTTGGGTTATTACGAATGGGTTTCTACCAATTGAAACCGCTGGTTTAGCATGTAGAACCTTGTTTGAGTTAGGGAATGGGCCGGCAAATGGCAAAGCATTATCCGATGCGAGTTCTTTGAGTGTACTGATCTCTTTCGCTAGGACGGGGTCATCGATTTGCATAAAGTTCTGCGTTTGCACTTTTACATCCACCGGAGTCGGCACTCGAGGTCTTGTATCGCTGAACAGATAGTAATCTTTGTGTTAAAAAAGTTTACTGTACTGATTAAAGTCTTACCTTTCCTTTGTGATTACATGAGCATAAACACTTTGCTCGATCTCTCCGCGCCTTCGAATGTTGAATTTCTCTAAAAAGGATTTAATTACGTACGCATAAATATTACGAAAGATTTGATAACATACTATGCTTCTCCTGCTGTCTGAAAGTGACCAAAGGCTGAGAGTCGTCATTAGCTACTGGCAGAGGCCTCAGGGCAACAGGGAAACCTGCTTGCCGTTTAATTCGAGTTGACTCTTTATCACATTTGGGTGGCTATAGGTATTTTTAGGTAGCCAGGCCCGCAAACTTACAATGATCATGTCACATTCTGTCATTAATTTGTCGCAAAATCGGATTTCGCATCGGATTTGGACCTGTCTTGCGTCTGGGAATCTGAAGGCGACTCCATCAGAAATGGCTTTCATTGGGGATTGATACATTGGAGTAGAAAAAAGAGCCGGCTCTGTAGAACATCCATTATGATCGACAAGTTGTCTTGAATTGTTAGTCTTTAGATCAATCAAATCGCATGAGTGGACCAATATGTTTTGATAGGCATCGAATCTTTCTGCAAAGAGATTACAGTTAGTTAGCTTCCTCTTTCCTCTCTGTAACATACCCGACAAGCACTCAAATTTATGCTGCACCATTTCTCCGAGATATAACACTTGGTTGGAAATGCACACATCATTTTGTTTTCGTTCAATGGTTTCTATCGTATATTTACATGGCAAGGATTCATACCTTGTGCTAAAAATGTGTGGGATTATAATAAATATGAGTTACTCGTGCTTTCGCTGAGTATGTTCTTTGATCAAGTCCCAATCAAGATTCTGGAATTCATTTTTGTCCTGGTAGAAACAATGCGCCTTTATCTTTCGATCCTTAGATGTTCTATACAACGGATGGAATTGCAAAATAAGGTTAGCTTCAAATGCATGCCCTTTTGGATTGACCTAAATTAAACGAACATGACATTGGACAAAGTCTCCTTACAAAAACAGTTAATAAACATACTGTGAACTGATGTTTAATATTGCAATTTGTCAATGGAATGTTCAATTGCAGGTCGGTAGAGTTATTCGAAATGTAACATCCATTTTCCTCGCTCTGTCCGTCTACGTAAAGTTTTCCATAAAAATCCTTTTCCATTGTAACGGAGACTTTGATTCTATCGCTGAAACAATCAATTTCCGCTCCTTGTTCGCCTCTCAAGAATTCACATTGCTCTCCCACTGCTGCTTCCTTGAATGTTTTAAGGAAACGATCAACTACAGAATCGATCGTAATGTTGTCAAATGTCAATTTCGAATCTCCTGCAATCAATTCCAGCTCTTCGTTATTTATGTGGGGTCCGACTCCAAGAGTTATTACTTCAATTCCGGCATTTCTGAGTTTCAACGCAGGCTTTAAAGGGTCATCGTGGCTATGTCCATCACATACAATAACTGCCAACTAAACTTTTTTAATTTTTATAGGTTGGATGATTGAATTATTACCTGTTTGACACCTTTTTGGCCAAACCGAGAACCTGAACTTTTGCTAGCGAATACCGTTAGGGCTTTTTCCAACGCTTTGCCGGTCTTTGTGGTTCCACTTCGATGCTTCAGTTTGCCAACAACTTCTTTCATCGTTTCTCGATTAGTATATTGTTTAAAAGGGAACTCGACGTAGGTGTAGGTAGAGTACTGCATTACTGCAATTTGGACATCTTGAGGTCCAATTTCAGCAACGTCAATGATTCTGTTCAGGACTTCCAGTTGGCTAATAAAGGTTGGGCCACCTACAGAACCGGAGCCGTCCAAAATAAACATCAAATCAACGGGGAGTGCAACTGGATGGCATGCTTAAAGTAAACTGGTATTAATAGAAACGAGGGAAGGGCAGAAGTTTATGTAATCAAAAAAACTACTTTTGGCCATAGAATTGCCAAAGTAATCGATGGCATGAATGCCCGAAGCCAAGGTCACCAAGAGTACAAACAACATCATCGTTCGGATATCATATATCCGTTGACCGAAAAGGTCTCAGTTCGGAAGTAAGCGAGAGTTAATGGAAGCGCAAACCAGTAAAAGTCGACTCTTCCGGTATAACGGATTCTTGTTTTTTTGATAAACATTACTCTCAATCTTCTTTTCATCTGGATATTTATGATTTGACTTTCTCTTTCTTCATGCGCCAAAGTTTACAACTACTTACGAGCTTTCGACGCGCCTTCTACAGTATTTGTGGAGCAATTCCCTTCGTCTGTGTTTTCACAGATTGCCGAAAAAAATACCCGACTTTAACAATATTTTTTTATTACAAAACTAAGTATGGAGTACTACTCAAAATCCTAAAACCGGTAAATTGTAGTTCAACCAACCGCATAATGACTCAAGAAAATACTCAATTACAAATAACAACCTTCTAAGAATCTTAGGCACAATTTTATAAAAAGGATTCACTTACAAAATTAATCAAGTATGGACGGTTGAGGAAACTCAGGCTAATAATTATCTTTCATTAAAATCAAAATAATTTTGTCAACACAATAATTTCCAAAAATAAAAAAAACAGCAACATCTAAAGGAATGGCCTGTAAAAAAGAATTTCGTATTCAACTACTATAAAAAACCCGCAATTGATAAGGATGAGGGACGAATCTATCCATTTATTCCATAGGGTCAATTGGTCTTAGCTTCTTCCTTCTCAACCACTGGAACACTGAACTCGGATGGAGGAGCATCGTCGGCTAAAATAACCAACTTGTTCTAAAAATAAGGTAAACCTACAAGACTGTCCTTCTGCAGAGCTCTTTTCGGGAGATTCAGGAGATTGAGAAGGAGTAACAAAGTTCTCTTTACTCTTTCTTGAGTCATCTTCAAATTTCTGATCAGTCTTGTCGTCATCGACTTCCTCCACCCCTCCTTTATTGTCATGCTCTTCTTCATCGCCTTCTTCGTCGTCCTCGAATTCGACACCCACACCGCCCATTAACTGCATCCTTATCCGATCATGAAGGCTCTTCAAGAGTTCGGCCTCGTTGTTGGGCACCCCACTTGAAGAAGATTGATGGTAAATTTCTCCAAACTCCTCTTCTTCCACAATAGACTTTCGCTGGACACGCTTCAGATACTGTTCAGGAGTGTCGCCTTGCAAAAGGCAAACCAAAATTACAGTCATGTTGTCACAACCAACCCCAGAGAGCTCGCAGTCCGGGGCCAAACAGCGATTCAACAACTCCTCGCAGATCTGAATCCAGAAGATGAAATAATTTTAGACTTCATACCTTGTCTGGAGTAACACCAGAAGCTAAACGACTACGAACAAACCAAACGACTTGCTCGTTTGTCAGAACATCCCAAACACCATCGCAGGCAAGAACGATGAATTCATGATCGCGGGTCAGTTCTACCTCTATGACATCAGGATATGCTTAAAAAATACAATGTGCCTTAAACGTGGTGAAAAACTTTCAGACATGCTCCAAAATACTTACCAGTGACGATTTGTTCCTCCGGCTTAATATCTTCGCCAGTTTTAAAAATAAAGTCGCCAAGAGCTCGAGACAGAGCAAGGTTTCCATTAACACGACCAGACTCAACCCATCCTCCAGCAGAAACAATTCGTTGAACCTCGGGTTCATTGGTTGGTTTATGATCGAAGGACAAAGGCACTGCCTTCCCTTGCTCACAAAGAACGGCACGCGAATCTCCAGCATTTCCACAGTAGATCTTTCCATTTCTTATCAAGACAGTCACAGCTGTTGTTCCAGACATTTGCTCCTTAGTTTCTGCGTCATCTCGAAGATCTTCATCGATCTTCAGGAAGCCACTTTTTATGGCATTTGGAATATCTCCTTTCGCTGAAACATACAAACAAGTCAAATATTTAAAAAGTGCTTACCAAATTGTTCGTTTTCAACTACACGTTTATGCAAATGCATTCCAGCAAACTGAGCAACCCGCGCACCACCATGACCATCATAAACCGCGAAGAAAGCAGTTTTTTCATCATCAGGACAGCTGAGCAGCTGGGTATGTGAATCCTCCATAGCTAAAAAAGATGTTTCCAAAAAAGAAAGACTAGTCGTCTAAAAGCAGAACAGATATGGTAAAGTCTTACATATTCTCCATCCCTGCATAGCACAGGAAGCGACATTGTACTCGCTTGATTGGCAGACCGATCCCTCCTTCGTTACAACTGGCTCACTGAGTGTTTGTCCCATTTCTGAAAAAAATGTAAATTCAAAAAACAAAACATATTGAAGTTATCAAGCTCGGAAAATTCGTAGACAATCAAAAGTAAGGCCAGTGCGCGAGTCTCTTCAAACACTTAAAAGAAAAAGCCTAAAAGAATTTTCGAAAAAAAACAATCTAGGTTATCCAAATGCATTTAGTCGCAAACTCGTAAGATCTCAGTCATGAATGCACAAGCAAGAAAAGTTTTTCAACGAGAATAATAACATTGAAAATACTTCCACGACACCTTAGTCTTTCACAAATTACGAATTGAAATTGAAAGTAAACCTGAAATACTATTAAGGGAGCATAAAATATTTAAAAGTAGATAAAATCCTCCTAAAACTAAAGGCGAAAAATAAGTCCGTTCATCTGTCATCTTCATCGGAAGAGTGTCCCAACACTTTTTTGCGAAAAAGCCTTTTTGTTCAGCGGTTTCCCACGAGCAAATGTGATTACTTGAGTCTCAAAAAGGTAGATTAACGACAGGCCCTCGGGACAGCTCTTTCCGGTTTAAGAATTAAAACCACATGTAGAACCAATAATCCTTAAGAATCAAAAAAAGTCAAAACATACAAACACGTCACTTTAGAAAACCTTTATATAGCAGCCAAAAATTTTGTTATTTGTGAAAGATGCTCTTCCAGACGGAAAACTGATTTTATGCTCAAGTTTCAAACCGGCTGCATACCACAACCGAAAATTTTTATAAAAACGGATCCAGCTCAACGTTTCCTAATAAAAATTGTACCTGCTAAAACCAATTTCAGCAGAATGTTGAAAGACTAAGAGCGAAAAGATGTTCCAAACACTCCATAAATTATGCCGATGCACCAAAATCTCTTTACAGTTTTCAATTTTCACGCAGTAAGGACAAAGGAATATGAGCTAAAATTACGTAAAGAAGCGTACGTAACATCCAAAGTAGTTGATAACGATTCCACAAATCGATTATCTTTGGTGGGCGCAACTCGAAAGTCAGCCAAAACAAGACTTTTGTAACCTCCTTAACACGATAAAAAATATAATCGTATGGAAAAATAAAATAAATTTGCGTTATTCTGAAGAGCCACAATGAATCGACGCATGTCCAGATCCTGATGCATGCGTTCGATAAGTTCGAAAAAAGGAGGAATCACGCCGCCATCCTCCAAACCGCCATTTTCCGGCCTAAATTAGAATGAGTCGAGTCTTTCTCTCAGGTGGTGTGACAGACTTGGCTAAATAACATTTCTGTCGTGTCATTTTTGCAACTAGCCGAGAATCCCGAAATGGAATTGTAGGACTTGAAAGGGATTTGACGCTATTTTCAGGTCTTATAAAATAATCTTTTGAATGTGTTTGATTTTGCCGTAAGTGTTGTTCATAATGTTCAATATATTTTTCTTGAATTGTGGACCCGAAACGATTTAAATTACTGTGCAATTTAAAACTGCCTTGTTGAGTAATGCTGGATTTCAATTTCAAAGATCTTATCGTGTCTGACTTTATTTTACTTGTTGGCGTGTTTCGTGACGTGGATGCTGCGAAATACTTTTGTATTATAGCACTCTCTCATTTCAGAGCCTTGCCTCGACTTGGCTTCTAACTGATGAGATTTTAATTGGTATTCTGATTTTAAAATGATTTGGTTCCGGCGTTTGGCTATCGTTTCCTTATTATATCTTGCAGTTGCTCAAGATCATGTTGACTTGGGCGATGTAAAAATAAAAGATAACAAATATGCGGTTGAAACCGTTAATGGAAGCACGAAACATGATTTGGTATGTGTCCCTTTTTTTCTTGCAACTTTTTCGTTTTTAGACCACTATCACATTTTACCACGCTTTTATCGCTTCGCTCTCGGTAATTATTGTAAGCGAGATAGGCGACAAAACATGGTTTATTGCGGCCATCATGGCTATGAGGCACTCGAGGATGGCCGTATTTATGGGCGCTATTGCCGCTCTCGGTTTGATGACCATCTTGTCAGGCAAGTGTTCGGAATTTTGTTGGTTACTTCGAATTTTAGCTTATTTGGGATGGATAACTCAACTAATTCCACGAAAGTTTACGTTTTACATCTCGACGGGCCTTTTCGCTTTTTTTGGGCTCAAGATGCTGCATGAAGGGTATAATATGAGTCCGAACGAATCTCAAGAAGGATATGAAGAAGCTCAAGCCGAAGTTCAGAAGACTGATGCCGATTTGGAGACAAAAAAGTTTAGTGATCTAGAGTCTGGTGGAGGTGATAATTCGTATGTTTCTTTGAAAAATTTTTATATTCGTTTAACAGGAATTCGACTTGGAAGGTCTTATCGTTTGTGTCAACCATATTTCTGAAGTCATTTACTCTAACATTCTTGGCAGAGTGGGGAGATCGAAGTCAGTTGACAACCATTATTTTGGGAGCCAGGGAAGATGTGTCTGGAGTAATACTGGGAGGTGTGCTTGGTCATGCTATCTGTACGGGTATCGCTGTCATTTTTGGAAGGTTATTAGCACAACAGATCTCTGTTCGAACTGGTAAGCTGATTGGATTACACGATCATTGTTTTTATGTTTTACTTACTTTACTTTTTTCAGTAACTTTAATTGGCGGCGTAGTTTTCATAGGATTTGCGCTTTCTGCTCTGTTCTTGGACATTGAACCAGATGCCTGAGGAGACCGGTGTGTTACCATTGTTTGCACAGACTGGAGTTCGGTGGCAATATTGTTTATCCGTTGTTGACATAATATTCTTATTACTCTGTCTATTATGAGACTGGTTAGTTTTATAGCTTTTTTAAATCGTCTTGTTTAATTATCAAGGTATCAAATGGGTAAGACACTGCTATAATGAGACCATTTGAGTCATGATTACCTAATAGAAATAAAAGTAATATAATTGTAGTTAGGGTTGTTAAGCCGTAAGCATGATGCGTCATTAACATTCTCAAATTGACGTCTTTTTTGTCATGTCGAATTGACCAGGGAAGTGACCCAGGCGCGATGGAGATTTCGGCCGTACTTTTGCCAGTTTTGTACGGAAAAAAATATTTTTTTTGTGGAAACATTACCCTCTACGGTAGAAATAGGCGTGAAACTTTCATGCCAAAATTTGTAAAAAAAGTCACATTTATATCGACCTTCGATCAAAAAATCAAAATCTCGATCATTTCTGCAGAGCGCCAGCGCCAATTTGGTGTAAATTGAGAAAAAATCCGTCAAATTAACGACCCTGCTTGTCGCCGTTGGCATTGTTCGGGGTTTGCATCAGTTTCGTTTTATACGTAATTTAATCGGTCTTTTTCAACCTAATTGACATAACTGTGTCAAGTAAAGCTGCGCAGTGTAAATGTCGGGACGAGTGAAGATTTTGGTTTATGTGAGTATTTATCCGCAGAACACAAATTGAATTTAGGACGCTCGGGTGCTCTGTGATTGAATTCTCCGGCCCAAACTAAGGCTAAAAATTATAAACTGTTCTTGAATTGAATTCTTGTTTGATGTTACACTTCTTGTTTCCAATGTCTGCAGAATCTTGTATATAAAGTGGGACTGAAGAATGAAGCTTCAAAAATGAGGAATGTTGAAAGTGTTGTGTATGTTTACAGTAACTCTAGGCTCCTCCAATGGAGTAAATTTGCGCATCGTCGGGGTTGTTGTTGTATTGGATGATTAATTACAATATCCAAAACGCACGTCCAAATGATTACCCTAGGGGCGATGTATTTTTGTCCTTCTTATCCTTTCACATTTTTTTTATTTTTGATGTTTTTTATTCAAATCCATGGTTTTTTTGATACCCTATTTTAAGGGAAAGTATCTCAATTTCCGGATGTAATTAACACCCGGAATAAGAACACATCAGACCTTGAGTGGTAAAGGCCCTCGGAAACAATTTGGAACCTCGCTCTGACTTAGAAGAAAGAGGAAAATGCCCGGCTTTCTACTCTCGGGCTCTTTTTTTCGTATTCTCGACTTTTTTCGGAACAAAACCCGCAAGTGTGTTTTAAAAGGATTTTTCATGTTTTTTACCCCCGGTTAGTGTCAGAATTAAAAGATGCGACTTCCGTTTTCTAACGCCAGGTCTTAAATCTACTGATAAGCTTTCTTTGGGAGTTTTTTAAATATTATTGTTACTTCTAATTTTCTATTTTTCATTTACTTGAGAATTGTACTTATCCGAAAAGCTTTGTGAAGTTCTCGAGTTTCGTGTCTCTTTTGAACAAAGCGAATCCCTCGCTTCCTGTTGAAGGTCGATTATCTTCCAGCGAAACCGACGCAACCCACCATCCCGGTCTGGACATTCACATGGAGATCCACTGGTCTTCCGATTAAATGGGAAATGAAAACTCCAGTTCCAAGTCCTTTGACTTCAACGCTAGTTCCTTGGTAAGACAGTTGTGATGTATATTGCTAGACGATGACGTTCTCGTGTCATTTCTCGTTTTTCCATTTTTGGCTTATGACATTACTGCAGGACGATGATTTGGAGGCGTCGACTCCACCAAAGAAGCGGGCGAAACTCCTCCGCGGAAGTTTTTCCTTTCGGTCGATTGCATCATTCGCCAGTTCGGCCAGATCATCGGACCAGAAATCGTGTGATACTGAAAAAAAATCTCGAAAACGAAAGCACATAAGTATTACACGATCACCATTCACACCAACCAGTAAGATTTCGGTTATTATGTTCTCTAAGTCTCCTGTTCAGGGGTTTTGGGATTCGAAAGACATTGGCCAAGTCTTCTAGGACACGGGTTTGAACCTGAATTCCCATGGAGGAGTGACATAACTGAAAGCGACTTCTTGGTAAGCTTTAGGCATGATATCATGCATTATCAGATATTAAATTCTGTTGGGAATGGCCGCTTTGGAGATGTGTATCGGGCCTGTCCAAGAACGAACCCGAGTCAGCAGATTGCCCTAAAGATTCAGAATAAATCGGATATTTTAAAGACCGAAGCAGAAGAACAAATTTGCAATGAAGTGAGAGTACTAGTAAGTCTATCTGAACCTAAATGGAGTAACTTTGTAATCTGAAATATTTTCAGAAATCGCTTGGTTATCATACATTTATTGCCGCCTTTTTGGACTCCTGGCAAACACAAACTGAATTGTTTACTGTAATGGAATACGTGGATGGATACGGTGACTTATTCACACTTTGGAGTGATTATGGCCAATTCTCTGAGGAGTTGGTGAGGTTGTATGGAGCAGAGCTCGCTCTGGGATTAGGTAAATTGAAGGACTTTTAAACGAACCAATTATTTTTGGATTATTTACATAATCGGAACATTATTCATCGAGACATCAAGATGGAAAACATTGCCTTGGATATCAAAATGCATGTCAAATTTGTGGATTTCGGGTTTTCAAAGTTCTTGGCACCCAAAGACCGAACAAATACCATATGTGGTACTCTCCAATACATGGCTCCAGAGGTAGCCCGAGGACGTCCTTACGATGCGGCTGTAGATTGGTGGAGTCTCGGAGTGTCGTTGTTTGTGATGAGAACAGGAACATATCCATTTGCGAACAGTAACGCGCTAAATCATCATGAATTGGTATTTGATCAACGCGATTTCCCGGAAACATGCACTCAAGAATTCAAGGATATTATGAAAATGGTATGTAGGGTTTCAATATTAAATTCTGTTTAGCTTTTGGCAATTGACCCAAACCAAAGGCTTCGAAGTTCTCAAGCCCTTTTTGCGCATAATTTCTTTTACAATGTGAATATTGAAGGCATTTACAAACAAGATGTAGGTTTTTTCTATTCATCCAACGCTTTACAGGTATTCCCATGGGAACTCTTGAAGAATGAATGTAAAATACGGAATTGGGAAGGACGGGAATTGCCTCAGGGCGGCTATTCCGAGCATTACTCACGGGTCTTATCTAACTTCTCGGGGTTTGAACGTCGATTTGACGGAATGGAAACCGATTGACAACCGTCCATGCACATATTTAAAACAACTCATAAACTCATTCAAATTTATTCCCCCAGAAAAGGGTTTTTTTACAAGAAAGATTAAGGCTGTCAAATTATGGTTCGGAAAAATCAGGTATCCTAGTGGACAGAGGTGACAAACGGGCCGAAGTTGCTTTTCAAATTTGCGCACAATCAGACCTTGTTTGGCCCGCTAATATCAAATTTCGGATATTTGCATTGGTCTGCAGAATTCTCGTCTACGGCATTACAATGCCGGAAAGGATTCAGTGGTCAAAAGCGCGTCCGATTGCCGGCTTCAAAAGATATATTTTGGCAAAATTCTAAAAAATTTCCCAAAAAAATCAATTTGACAATCAAAATGACAGAGCAATTTGACATGACGAAATCGACGGCAATTTGACAACGTGACAGACCGACAAGTTGACGGGCGGCACGACCCTATCTATCCACAAAGCTGTCTATCGCGACAGGTCTAGCGTTGACCGCCGGTTGCTAGTGAAATAATCTCTCTTCCACTCGGTGCGTAAAATTCTTAGTAACGGGAAAATTCGCGACGTTTTGACAAACAGTGCCCTCAAAAAAGTTCAACTTGAGAATCAAAATGAGAGAGTAATTTGATATGACAGCAATTTGACAACGTAACAGACGCGGCAAGTTGACGGCTTAACAACCCTACTATCTATTACAATCAATTATTTATAAGGTATAAATTTTTTTACCGAAGCGAAAATAATTCGAAATTTTCATTTTTCTATAAACAACTTTTTTGTGCCACGAAGTGGAAAGATTGCAAAACTTTTTGATTTTTTAAGGTGACCTATTCTGGGGGTGATTTATCCTCTCCAAATCAATAATCGCAGGGATTCGTTTTATTCTGGGCGAAAAAATGGGCTGTAGGGAAAGTGGACGGAGGGTAATAGCGGGTGAAATAAAAGGGCGCACAGGTCCGTCCAATTTCCACCCCATCTATTCTCCCTAAAGCCAAAAATGTAGACCCAATTTAAATCGTTCGTTCAAAAAGTATTCGATCGGATTCGAAACCGGGAAGAGTACAATTTTCGGGCGAGATACCAGAAATAAAAAAACTAAATACAAAATACCTGCATCAAGCTCAAACAAAGTACAATAATTGAGGCATAGGAAGATCGGACGTGCGACACCTGGAGCAGTAAAAGCATTGAATGGAGATCAATCAGGCGGACGACAAAACACAAATTCGGCTCTTCCATTCTCCAACTGACCATCTTCAGAATCACTGTATTCGTAGACATCCTCGTCAGAAATCGATGACTAAAAATAAAATCAATTTAATCATACCAAAAAACAGTAAAACCGATCGGAAACAACGTACGTGGTGACTAGATTGGTGAGGAACGGAGGTAAAAACTTTTTTATATTGTCGCGCCAACTGAGTATTGGCACGGTGCAATTGGAAGACCGTTTTCTGACCAGGATTCAATACATTTAAGTCGGGATTGGAGTATCTCCGTATTTTAAACGGTGGTCTATCTGGAGGGTGTTGAAGTTGTTTATCAATCTCATCTATTGCTTCAGCCGCCTTCGCCTCGTCCGCATTCGTAATTCTTGCAGGGTCCTAATTTTTTTATGTATTTGAATTACCATAACAAGCAACATACCTTGACCCATTTCTCAGCCAATAATTCACGGGCTTTTAGACGTTTCTTAGGATAACGTAACAATAGTTTTTTAAGCAATAATTTGGCTGACCAAGACACTTCTGTCAGATAATCCTCACTCAAGGGAACCTTTGCTTCAAGGATTTGATCAAACAACTCCCCTTGATCATCGTTTTGGGTATAAAAAGGAGGAAAGCCGGCTAACAATAAGTACATAATGATTCCGGAAGACCAGCTGTCACATTCAAAGGAATATCTAAAGCACAAAGATCAATCAAGAAACTTGATTATTTACCCTTCTTTGGCCACAACCTCTGGAGCCACATACGTTGGTGTTCCACAGACAGTAAACAACATCTGTCCTTTCACGATGCGCGTCGCCAATCCCAGATCAGTAATCTTCACTTTACAAAGCTGATTCTCATCAAAATATACTAGAAGATTCTCAGGTTTGATGTCCCGATGAACCACGTTATTTGAATGCATGAATGATAACGCTGAAGCAAGACAAGACATTACACTAGCACAGTTATATTCATCCAGGACTTTGTTGACCTTCATGTAATCAAAAAGATCTCCAGCAGGAATGTATTCCAGCTCAATTATTTGGCCAACATTGGGTTGCTCGTATGTTTTGAACATCTTTACAATGTGATCACATCGTAGGGCTTTCATTAATTCAATCTCGCGTGCGACAAACTCGGCCATATTATTGTTCTTCATGGCAATTATTTTGACAGCAAAGAGCCTTCCTTTACTACAAATAGGATACAATTAATAACTCATAATAACATACGCGTTTCTTGCTTTGAAAACTTCAGCACTATGCCCGCGACCCAGGAATCCAACAATATCGGTGTTGGGGAGTTCTGGAACTTCATCACTTCTGGTGGCATTCAATCCATCATGATCTCCACATTCGGAAGGCATTGAGGATTGTCTACTTCTCTTTACATGGCACTTGTATCGTGTTACAGAAGGCCGTTGAAGCGGACGAGATTGTTTATTCAACGTAGATGTCCATTTAGGTACCCCAACTTGATCATAGTTCAATGGAACAAATTTTGCGGTACTAAAATGACAAATTATCACATAAATCTGTCCATTCAACCAGATTAAATACCATGTGCCTTACTTTAGACCCAAAAGTTGCCCCAAACGTTCGAAAGAACTCATCCGAACGCCTTACCGAAAAGTGAGTTGAGGTTGTATAAACAAACAAATCCTTCTCTTTAATACACTACTTTTACTAAAGCCCGTTCGATTCGTTTTCTGACTCCTAAGCTAACAAACCTAAAAGCAACGGAATTTTGGTCGCTAAAGTCTTCAGACCTTACCTTGCGCAAACATAAGTTTCGTTATGTCTCATGTCATCCAATGTGGTAATGAGCACTCCATTTGTTGAAAATATATTTCGTGCACCATACAAAAGCGCAGCATGTCGGCCAACTTTCGAATTTACATCTTCCAGGAATGCGTCAAACGTTTTAAAGGCTGAGATCGAATAGGCAACCGGCTAAAAATGAAAATAACACAAAACTTGTTCTTACCTTTGAGAAACGATCTCCATTAAAGCATAGTCGGATTCGCTTCCCCTGGATTGGAAAGTACATGTTATAATGTCTGATTGAACGCCTGAAAAAAGGACACAAATAGTATTTTTCAGGTTTAGGCTCAACCTCAAAGTGTGTTTCAAGCAACGAGATCAGTTGCCAAAACTAGTTTTATAAAAACTTGCCTTGAAGACTGTGATCTATAACCAGCAGTTTTTGGAGGTTCTGTTCCATTTTCCTGTTTGTGGAGCTCCTTGAATGGTACTGCAGTTGCAGTGCTTGGGGCATTTCTCTCGGCCGGGGAGTCTGGTGAGCCTCTCGGCTGAATATTATCTTCTCGTAAGCAGACCCGAGCGGACATCGTGTCCAGATCACGGTCAGATGCGACCATTCCGCGGTTGGCTCGCAAGGGCGGGGCTTATCACTAGTGATTGGTGGCCTTGTGGGCCTCAGGCCATTCCCCACGCCTGTTGTTCGAGGTGGAGGGTCGGTCTTGTGCCAATCAGCCGAGCTAAGAAGAAACAGCCTTTATTAGACCCAGGGATGAACTAAAATAAAACGCAGATTTGAGTGACGTTTAGGGGATGACGGTTCAGAGAAGTCTCATTCCGCGAAAATATACACCAAAAATCTGTTCATTTAGTATTACAAAACGGGAAAGAAAAGCGAGCGCTATAAATGGGGTCTAAAAACTCCTCAATTATTCTTTGAAAAATAACTCATCAAACTTAAAGTCTAATTTTCGGCATGGCTTACTTACTCGTTTAACTGTGCCCCGTTCCCGACTTTTTCGATCGGTTATGGAGCGAATTCCCTCAAAAAGAGAATTCGAACAACAAAACCGCAAGAGGTGTCGTACACTATTTTTCAAAACAGCGTACACGACGCTTTTTAGTTTGACGGATTTTTCCAACCTGACGTAAAACTTCTTCAAATTGGCGTCATTTTGGTCAAATAAAAAATCGCGAAACTTTCATACGCTTATTTCGTATACGATAAGGTGAATTACGCTAATTCTAGTTGAAATTAGTTGTTCTTGCTATGGAATTATTTGTTTTGGCAAGAAGGAATAATTTGGTTCCCAAAATTTTAAAATTCCTGAATCTTTTTTGGAAAAAATCTACAAAACGTTTTCAAAAAGTTGACAATAAAAATGACGCCGAATTGACAATATGACTGATGCGTCTAATTGACGGCTTAAACAACGGTACTTTTCAGAAAAAACTTGTGTCTTACAACTTAAATTTAAGCATTTTTGAAGTCAAAAAGCAACAAGAACTAGATTCCGTCTCTTTTCATTGGCGCAAAACACAATGACAGTGTAATTTTCGATGGACTACATTCTGGATAAAATAACAGACCTCGATTGCTAAATAAAACAATATTTTTTTTGCTACATCAAAAATACTTGTCAAAGTAGTAACACTGTTTAAAAATGCTCTTTAATTAACTGACCTCAACCCTAGCGAATAAGCATTTCCAGAACCCTTGAGCGCGCTTCATTCCGGCCGAGGAGAGCCAAAAAGAAACGAATGGACATCGAGCTCAGAGGTAATCCCGTCTGAAACCGCTCCATCTACACGACGCTATTAAAAGCGCCGCGTTCTCCGGCTGACAAATCTCCGAAATCTTCGCCGTCTTTCGTTTCATTAGCCGAAACCCCTAGGGCAAGGCGAAACCACGGTTGCGATGGCGACCTTCGTCGTCTTTTCTCCGACATTAACTCCATGATATACATGATCTACGTCTACCAAATATCATATACTAGACCTTGCTAAAGAAAATGGCAATGATTGTTTTTTCCTATTCTTCGTATAATAAATTATAAAAAACGTTTCCTGTAAATCACATTTTAAAATCCGCAATTTTAAACATTTTATATCAAATATCCAAAATATTGTTCACATAATCAAAGCTACGTCAATGATAATTTCGATAACGCGGCCGAAAAATAACTTGATTTTCCTTTTATGGAATGTCTCCCCAAAATCGAATCAAAATTGCAAATTGAAACAAAAACAGAACAGAAGAAGCTCAACAAAAAAAAACTTATTCAGAAATTCTAAAAAAATGCATTTCTTAAAATAAAATTTTTGAAAATTACAATTATTTCGATAATTTTATTGGTGTAATCAACTTTGCCACGAAAACATAAAATCCGAAAAGCTTGGCATATCGCAATAAAATCAGAAAACTAAAAATGTGGAACTGGTAGACATGGTGGTTCGAATACTGTTTTCTTGATTTTCAGTTGTTATTGCACCTTTTGGAACCTCGAATTTAGAAATTAAAAGAATTAAAGCCTTTTGGATATCGCGGGAGTCTGTCCTGTCTTTTGGCTGATTAAGAGATCGAGAACAACGCGTCTGTGTGACCGGAAAAATTTAGACCACTCATTAAGTGCTTATAGGCTGTTTATAAAATGACGTCGATTCCGTCGCCCCAAGTTGTGGCCTCTACTTCTGACATGCCTCCGGTGAGTAATACATTGAAATATTTATTTATTTATATTTAGGGGCATGTGGCCATTAATGTTGAGGAAGGAGCGAGTGCAAGTCATAGTTTAACGCGACAGGACTCAGCTGAGGAGAGAACAGCAAGATTCTCAGCTTCAGATGTTGTTGACAGTGTAACTCAGGCTGGAATTCCTCTTTCTGATGACGATGCCGCTACTTTGATTGACTTGTTGGGAAGATTCTCGTTGACACGACCGGCCGGGTTTTTGCTGTTTGTAAGTTGGTTACGGTTCTACTTCTTTCTGCCGGTACGTCGGATTTCAGAGTAGTGTTTCTGACGCTTGGTCTAGTCTTGTTATGAACCTCTAGGCTTAGGAAGATTCATTTTAACCTTTCGGGCGGGTTGCTAGAAAAGTGGGCCGGCATGCGGAAGTTTCCAAATTTTACTGTTGCGTTTTTTAGCTACCGGACTACCATTTCCTCAACTTGACAATATTATTCTTGGTGATCGGACTCCTGGCTCTTTTTCGAATAGTTTATGTGTATATATTCGAATTGATTCTTTTCATTTTCCATGCCCTTTATTACCGAGACTTTGTTCGATTGTCTGTGATGCAAGTACGACCGTTTTGGAAGACTTTTTCTCAGTTCGTGATCCGATGTTCTATTCTTGGTATATTTTGTGATCACTCGGAATTCATCAACGTGTTGTGTTTTGGAATGGTCAAAACAGAAAGCTTCTTTTATCTCATCTATGTTATTTCGATAGCGAATTTTATCGTTATGGATCTTTGCTTATTCATTGAGTGCTTAGTAAGTTGCTTTTAGGTGTCTAAAATATACAATAAGATGGATACTTTTAATTTTTAGTTGAACAATGTTGAAGCATTGGACAAGACTCTGCGAATTCAAGCAATAAAGATGACTGAATATATCTTCGTTTGTTACCTTTCATTGTTGCCTATAATCCAATGGCAGCGGTTTTTTGATTCTTTATGGCTGTTTATCCCATATCTTTCATTAAGGGTAAGATCGTTAGCAGTTTTTATGCCCCTTGGTTTTAGACAGTCATTATCGTCCGCCTGCTTATCCAAACCGTGAAATTGGTGAAACAAAATTTGTCTTCGACTCATATTGGAGTAAATGTTTCTTCAAATGATATCGGGGATGACAATTGTGCTATTTGTTTAAACAAAATGACCAGTGGAGTTAAGGTAGGATTAAATGAATGAGTATTTTGATTATCCTTTGATCCCTCAATGTATATTTTCAGTTGCCTTGTGGACACATCTTCGAAGAATTATGTGTACGCAAATGGCTCGAGGAACGTAACGAATGTCCCCTATGTAGGAAATCGGTCGTCCCAAATTTTATCAAATATGACAGGGTGCCTCTTTTTCCGCCATATATCATCTGAGACGAGTTAGATGTGAAATTATATACGGGTTTATAAAATAATACGGTTACTCAAGATACTGTGTTAATTGTATATATTTGGATAAATTCAACAGAAAGGTATGACGAAGCTACCATTTCTGTCGTATCTCCGTTTTGTAAGGGAGTTGTAATTAAGAGGGCGTGAGGTCATCCAGCAAATTAGTGGCTCTTAAGATTTCGAGGTATCGTAAACTCTTGCGCAATGTCAATGTTGGCTCTAGAGGGTGTTTTGGTGTTTACAATATGCAGCCTAAAGGTTTCTGCAGGCGAATGAGGTAATCGGCACCATTTATTGGTACAAATTGTAATTATTTTTAACTTTCAAATCGATTACGCTTGTTAAAACGAAAACAATTCGAAACTTGGGAACTTTGAAGCTTCACCACGGTATATCAAAGAAAATTTTCGTAAAAATGACATCATGAGTGTTAGCTTCTTAATCGCGCAACCAATTCTTTGTTCAGACTTCTTTGTCTAATTTGAATTTTGTTTCGGTAACCTTACAGAAGAAGAACATTCTCTCAGAGCGCTTTGATGAAACGTTTTCCTTTAGGTCAGCACATTTCAGGGTAACTTCAATTCGCTGAAGGGGCCCTCGAAGACTTACAGTAATACGAAGAAGCAGATATATTTCGAAAGTCTGTTCTATCTCAGCTGGATCAGATTGGTGTCTCTTAAATTTTCGGCCTTTCTTTGGCAGCTTGGATCTCCAATTCAACCATAAGTTGCCATAGGAAAGACGGAAAATCTAATACATATCCAAGAACAGTAACTTTACCATAAGAGAAGTGAATCAGGTTATAAAATTATGTCATTTCTGGCTCGCTTTGCGTTTATATACATTTCTAATGTTATAAACAAATTTACAGTGGAATAAACAATGCTTCCGATATTTACTGGAAAGGTTTGTTGAAATTTGAGAAAATCACTTTGATTGACGACATTATGGACTTTGGGCGAAAAAATTTGAACAAACTTTTTTACAAAGAAATTTGAATTTTAAACGTTAGTTCGCAAAAGGCTATAAAACCACGGCGGGACCTCTTAAAATGCGATTCAATTTAGATCTTTTTTCAAATTTTTTTTAGTTTTTGCTATATGTAATATTTTGTTTATTTGGTACTTTAAACATCTGATTGGTCGCGTGAAATTTAAATTTTCTGTCGTTTCTTGAAAGGGAGGCTTACGTCGCACAGTAGGAGAGAATTTGACCTTATAACCCTTTGGCTTTAGGTAAATCTTACGCGATCAATGTCCGAACAATGGATTTGGGGTGGGATGCGCCTGCCAATTGTGCAATTCTGAAAAAACAGTTAACCTTATTAAGGTGTTCTTTTACATTTTCTGCACTCCCGCCCTTTGTCTGTTATTTTGTTCGGATCATTTAGGTGTGTGTTCTGATCAGGGGTGGTCGTTTGGGATCCAAAATATATTTTCGGACCTCCTTTTGACTTATACAGTTATTTTTTTTACAGGATCTTGAAAAGCTGAAATATTCTATTATCGTATATTTTTATTCAATATGGACAATGCTCAGATGTATCAGATGTATAATCAATGTAACAATTTTTCGCCTTGCAATATGCCTGCAATTTTCAATGGGAATATCCCAACAAATCTATCCTACCTTTCATATTACGATCAAACAGCCAATTTTTCGATGAATTCAACGTCAAACGAATCTGGATATTTTACATCACCGAATGCTACAAATTCCAGTGGAATGTCAGGTAACGAGGATACTTGCGGATACTTTTTGTAATTAATTAATAGAGTAATATGAACTTGTTTTAGATATGTCCCAGGATGATAAAGAAATGGAAAAAGGAGAACACGTGATCTCTGGAAGACTGGGTCTCCTCAACGAGAACAAGCAGTACATTGTGAAGATGGACGAATTGAAGAGAAGACTGCAAACACCTGAGAATTTGAATATTAGCTATATAAATGCTATTCTAAGAAGGTAAATAAAGTAGGCTAAAGGGTTTTAAATTGTAGAAGTTTTCTTGGGTGACATCACATTACATGGTTATTTTTTAGAGCCAAGGGTCGTCCTCATGCTAATCGACTTCGTTCCATTTTCAAAAGACATGGTGTTATAGTTGCTCCGAACAAAAGGACTGAGAGTAAAGCAACTTGTTTCACAGCACTATGCGAAGAAGAGTCCCTGACAATAGTGAAGGATGTGGGCCGAGTTCTCAATGAACACTTCCCGAAGGATGCATTCGAAAAAGAATTAACTCAGAGAATACAAATGAATCCAGAGCAGTTGATGCGGGGAATCAACTCATTCAATAGTGATATTCGGAGAGGACAGATCACAACAGGATCTCTTCAAAATATGCTCAGAGGCGTTGGACAGGCAGTATTACAAGTCCTGGAAACCGATAAGACATTTGAATATCAGAGTAATGGACAGACTCCGAAGAATGTGAATCCTCTTCAAAAAGGCCTGTGGGATCTCAATTTGGTGAGTTTCTTACATCATCAGATATACCAAATCCCTTTAATTTATAAATAATTACATTTATTTAGGTTACCCACAACTTTTGTGTACGCGCAATGATGTCCACAGTTGCCACAACGACCGGATTAACCGATTACAACTTACCGACCGTTTACAAACCATCAGCAGATTCGCATATCAATTCTTATATGACACAAAACAACCTATAAATTTGCTGTTGTTAGAGATTATAAATCTGAGATTTTTACTTAATAAATTTGTACATACTGATCGTCGATTAAGAGATGCGTTTCTTTATAGTTGTCATATTGAAACTTCATAGTAAACAAAAAACTTCACAATTTCGAAGCCTGACAGAAGTTGGCACAAAATGTCGAATTACGGATAGAGTGTGACACTGAAAGCTGGATCGTATTCATGTGTCATGAGGACCTTGGCCGAATGCCGAACAAATAAAAGTGACGGCCAAAAACACGGTGAGAGAGTGATTGATCCTCAGGTCCCCGAATCCGAACCGAGCCCGGTCCCCCGATCACTCCCCTTCCGCGTCGCGTTCAGTTTTAAAACAACTGGCTCTCTTCGACCGGGGAAACGTGCCATCACTTTTACTTTTTTCTCGACACAACATCCCACCAAGTGCCGCATTTAGTTGTTGACGTGATCCCGAGGAACGGCCTCATCGTTTATTTAATTCCCCTCTAAACACTTGCTGATCTTTTTCATTTCAAAAATGGCCGAACTTGTTACGTGGTGCACCAGTCGATTGGCTATCCTCAAATGGCTTCAAATCGTAAGCGATTTTATAATTTGGATGACCTAATTCTAAACACTGTTAGTTGTGCGCTTTGGTGGCAGTGCTGTTCTTGATAGATGGTCGATTCCAATGGAAATTGTATACTTTCATCTTTGTCGCCTGCATTGTCCTAGCCGCCCTTTCCTTCTTGACGCTGGCCTTGTACTTCTTCCGAGTTCACAGTCAAAACAAGCAATTACCATGGGTTCAAATCGTACGTGCGTACACTTTTTCTTCACAATTCTAAGTTTATTTCAGAAATGCTTCACAGCAAATAGTTATGATATTCCTTTATAGGAGATTGTTTTCAATTTAGCCGCAGTGCTAGTGTGTCTTGTGACCTGCGGTATCCTAATTTATGATTTGGCCAATTTGGCAAGTGGACATCACAATCATCATCGCTACACTGCCCCAGCGAACATTGGAAATGACGGCTGGTTCAATCGAGTTATTGTCGTATTGGTAAGACAAGCGATGACTAATATAATATTGCTTTATTACAGGCAACCCAAGTGCTAAATGCGGTATTTTACTTCGCCTCCTTGGTCAGAACAAAGCGATATGGCATCAAGTAGATTGCCAACATCTTCATTATTAATGTTCATGAACATTATATAGTATTTCTAATGTAGCTTTTTCTTGAATTAAACCCGGTTACAATAAGCGAAGAGGCGACGCAGCCTTCGTATATCTTGTCCACTCAATCGCAACGGCCCATTTCTAAACAAATTAGCGGATTATTTTATTACATAACGCACTTTAACGTACCTATAAATCGAATTCATAATGGACTTGGGCTCTTCGGAATGCTTTAAACCTAACACGTGTCCCATTTCGTGAAGCGCCACCTGTTTTGTTATTTGTTTGTTGAGAAATCATACTTACATAGCTCAGACTGAGATTATCTCCATTCAGCGACCAGATCTCTTCAGCATCGAAATGAAGAATTCCATGAGGTGGATAGGCGGAGTGAGCAACTATCCCTCCAGGACCATCAAAGTTTTCTGTGCAATTGTGATCTCTCATGGCAAAAGTAATATCAATATCAGGTTTTTGCTGATCATCGTGAAGTTCATAAAAGTTAATAATCTTGATCTCTGTGACCCATAAATTTATTGCTATTAATATGGCATCCCTAAAGTTTTTGAGTGATGAATCTAAAAAATAAATATGTCCTCACTTTGAATCCAGAAAGTCTTGATTGTTCTTAAATAGGTGATATTTATCATGTATCACATAGGAGAATGCACATTTTTTCCAGGATTTTTCTTTGGTAGAATCTAAAATATAGCTAATAAAGAACTACAAAAAATACCGTATTGCTTGTCGATTGGTAGACAAGATCCGAAAGTGAGAAACCATGTGAACCCCAAAATCGAGCGCATCCTGACCGTGACTTTCACCAACTGAACTGACCATCTCTGGATAGATACCGGAAAACTGGTCGTTCCGAACTCTTATCCGGATTTTTTTTCCTCGGATTTGATGAAAAAATAATAAACAGAGAGCGCTTACTCAGCTTTAATTGTTTTTTGTCAATTTGTTATGGACGTGTGAAATGACGATTATATACACTTATATTATTTTTTCAAACAAGCCTAAAGTGTTTAAAACATGACGAGAAGCGGAACCAACAGCAAATGAACAAAAATTTTATATCAGCAAAAATAGGACTCATTTCCAAAAACTGAAATTAAATGTGATGAAATGTGTTTGAATCCACCCCCGTTCGGCCATTTCCTGTTATGAATTCAAATTTATCAAAATTTCACAATTTTTCCGCAAGGGTTTCAGATAATTATTGACCATAATCATCGTGGCAATCCCGTTCCGTTGCAATATTTGAAGAGTTTCCTGGGAAAATAACCAATTTATGCTATTGTTCTTTTTTTTGGTTTGGAACTAATTTCTCGCAGAAGGTAGCAGAGACAAAACCGATTTTCTATCGGCTTTCGAGCGTCCGTTTGTTCTCGACTTTTGTCCTTTTCGGGGCCCAGAATTCTTTGGTGGGGATGTGAGGTTTGCGGCCGAAAAAAATTCGAAAAATGTTCGGTCGTGGTGAATGGAACCAAGAAGTAAGTAAGCATGGCCGCCACCACCACCACCACACTCAACGACAACACCCTGGCCCCTTTTGCCTTCCAAATATTTCTTCGGGGCCATTTCCCTCCATTTCTTTTGCTGCTTCGTCTTCCTTCAGGCCATGACCAAGAAACGGAACAAGGCGACAGCAAAGAGTAACCGGCGTGAGAAGTCGGGGGCCAAGGGACCTCCTGGGCACCCTTTTCCGCTCCTCCGGCGCCCTCCAGACCTGTCGTCCATGAAGCTCGGTATTGGATTTGATCTCCCCCCTCCCATGTTCCATGTATATAATAATATCATTTCAGTAGTTTCGCTTTAAAAGGGAATAATTGCTGGGTTCGTGTGAAATGACGGGGGAAACGTCGGAGGAAGACGGAATTCTAAAATATGGGGTTTTCAGGAAGCGGGGATCCGAGAGGAGCTCTCCGGCGTTTTTATTTATGGTTTAAAATCCACTTTATTACATTGCATTTTTGCATGCTTTCGTTGTTTATTTTTTACTTAGAACTTTTTTCATATAGAACAAAGGTTATTTTTTTAAAACTACTTTTATTAATTTCCACTGAAATTAAACCGTATTTGTCATTGTACGGTGCACATTCTCAAGGGAAGAGATTTTTGCTACAAGTGTCTGTAGGACCTCTGCCATTCATGGACTTAACTTTCATTGATTACCTGTTGTTATGCAGCCGGGCTCTCGGTCGGGACAAGGAGCAATTATCTGTTCCAATTACAGGAAATTTTAGCTTTTTGCGTGTGGAGAACCCAGGCCTAAAATAAAACTCGAAAGTGGCATCATAAAAAGCGGCCGAAGCTGTGGCCGGCTCGGTTAAGTAATTTGATGGACGTCGAACTGTCTTCGTGTCCGAATGAGGTGAAAGCGAAACAAATTTGAGTCAAACGACCAAGTTTCGGATTCCCTTTTCTGGAAGCGAAGCCGGACGCAAAAGCAGGCCGGTTTCGTTCCATGTTCCATTTTGAATAGCCAGCGCGCTGACTATCAAATTTCCATGCCAAAATAACCCAATGGGCATGAAAAAACCTTTGTTGGGTTGGAGTCGGGGTCCGTAGGTCCCAGTACGCATCACCTCCCCCCCCTGCGTTTATATGGGCGGGCGCGCCAAGGAAACGCTCTGCCAGGAGTTATTGTTGTTACTTCTTTCCCTCCTCCTTCCTCTTTGCAAAATATTATTCGCTCTTTTATTGCATTTTTTTGAATGTTTCATTGTATACACAAGTAAACAGTAAAGTAAGTAAACGTAATAGGAAAACCGGCATTGATGGGTCGAGTCGGGCACGCGTCCGACTGGCCCGTGCCGCCTAAGGCTTTTTTCTACAGAGGTTTTTTATTGCCCCAAGCGTTTTAAAAAAATATTCCTCTTTTTATCTCCATCACAAGCTCATCCAAAAATGGAGGGATTTATGACCGGCTATGGACGTGTTAAAGGACCTACGATGGTTCCATCTTTTATTTCGTTTGGATTTTATTCTTGGCGTTTTCTTTTTCTAAACCTCCAGCTTAATTCATATTTTTCTGTCACTTTTAAGGCGGAGATCGCACATGAATGTAAATAATAAATTTAAAAGCTTCAAAACATAAGCTAAACCTTTTATTTATTTTATAGCAATATATTATATTAAAAATTCAATCTCATCTAGATCCGCTTACTTATAATATATTATACATGAATGAGTAAGATCGTTAATCCTTGTTTACTATGTTTTCCACAGGATATTGACCCTTTGGCGTTGTGTGTCAACCCCGAATATATATACAATAGATGAATACCGCGACCGTCGTTTCAAGCCTTTCCAACCCTTATGTTTGTTTAATGCTCTGAAATCAGTTTCGCCCGTTTTGTCCCCCGGGCTTTCATTTGAGGCATGAGGGAACGTTCCCTTGGTATTTATGCATATCACTGTGACTCATTGCTCTTGTTACGGTTTCAGTCGAAGATAATCATTGGAATCTCCGTTACGCAACCTTGGCCGTTCCCATTGATTTTATGTCCTTTGTATTGTCTTTGGCCCATGCCCTTAGGGGATTCAGTGAAGAAGATAAACTTCAAAATGCGGAATCAATGGTCGTCTAGTCCTATTATTCTTATATTCTCTGGCTTTGTTTTTGCGGTTTTTGGTTTCTTCATATTTCTTTTTTCGATTTTTAAATTTCGGAAACCTTTACAAATATTGGAATATTGGTATTATCCAAATTTGTTTCGTGGAATTACTCGTTTGTTAATATTATCATCATAATGAGTCCTTTTTTTAGTTGGACGCGTCCCACACGCGGTCCCAGACCGCATTCCAATCATGAAAGACCGGTTGGGAGCCTTAAAAGCGGTAAGATTATTTGCGTAATACTTAACACATGCAACAGTAAAAAAATTCAATTTGTATAAAACTTTTAATAACTCATTGTAGGCTCAAAACCAAGGGGATGAAGACCACGAGGACGACGCCAGCACATTAGATGCGGCCCAAGGCCAATTTATGGAGGAATTCTTCGAACAGGTAGAAGAAATTAGGGGGAGCATTGAACTGATCGCTTCGAATGTCGAGGAAGTGAAGAAAAAACACTCGGCCATCCTCTCCAATCCGGTTAACGACCCCAGTAAGTCGTTCTTCCCCTCGATTCATTATTCTGATTTTAGAAACCAAAGAAGAATTGGATGAATTGATGGCCGAGATCAAAAAAACTGCCAATAAAGTGAGACGGAAACTAAAACGTAAGCAAATTTGTTGTTAAGTTATAAGATTATCACAACGCAATATAAGATAACTATGCTTTCAGTAATTGAGAACAGTATCGAACACGACGAGAGCGGTGGGACCTCAGGGGCTGATCTCCGAATTAGGAAAACACAACATTCAACGTTGTCTCGGAAGTTCGTGGAGGTCATGACTGACTACAACAAAACACAGACAGACTACAGAGAAAGATGTAAAGGTCGGATCCAACGACAACTTGACATTGGTGTGTAAATTTGAAGGGATGACTTAGATTTTATTTGATGACCTTTAATGCATTGTGTCATATTTTATTCGGGTCATTCCAGCGGGTAAACAAGTAGGGGACGAAGACTTGGAGGAGATGATCGAATCAGGGACGCCAGGTGTTTTCACTCAAGGAATCATAACAGACACACAACAGGCCAAACAGACCTTGGCAGATATTGAAGCAAGGCATAATGACATCATGAAGTTGGAGTCAAGCATACGAGAATTACACGACATGTTCATGGACATGGCCATGTTAGTAGAGTCGCAAGTACGTACAGGCAACTATGTCGCAGCAGACTTTAGCTGACTCGAAAGAGAAGGCGGAGTCTCACGGGATCTGACACGAGCTCGCCGCTCGGCACCCCGTAGAAAAAGAGAGAGTATAAAAATGTAAGGGTGAAGTTAGGTTGTAGACCGGTGGGGCCTCCAGATGTACATGTTTCCTGTGACACTTGGATAGCGGTCCTTACTTGACCCATGCGTTCCAGTCTAGCTCCGCCGCTATACCTAAAATCAGAAGATAATAAAGGCAGGCCTAATAATGTTCAATACAATATTTATTCGGTCTACGACCTAACTTCACCCTTACATTCTCTCTCTTTCTTCAGCTAAAATCACAACTAGGATCATATTTACAATACATAGACAACAAGGTCTAACAATCTTATTTTAGGGAGAGATGGTTGATCGAATAGAATATAATGTCGAACATGCCAAGGAATTCGTGGATCGAGCCGTCGCTGACACCAAAAAAGCCGTACAATATCAGAGCAAAGCGCGAAAGGTATGTTCAAAACTTTTTGTAAAATGTACATAACTCCGTATATTTCGTTTCTTTTGTTTGCCATTTTTGTTTCGAGTAACCAAACGATCTCCAGAAGAAGATAATTTGTATTATAATCATGGTGGTGCTTATCATGTTAGTGATTGTGGGTATTATTGTATATGTATCCGTAAACACGTCTGTCGTCAATGGTGGTGGAGGGAATAAGAACAACGTCAATAACAACAACGGCAACAATAATAATAACAACAATGGAAACAATAATGTCCAGAACAACCAGGAGTCCGCAGCAATCGACCAGTGATACCTTATAACACCCGCCATAGAAGCGATTATCTAACATACTAACATTTATTGCATGGTCTTTCTGGTGTTGTTTTAGCCATATCAAAGTATAACTACCCTTCGATGTATGTATCGTAGCATGTAACTCACAGATTACGGGAATCTCCGTTCCCGCACAGTAATTTAAAGTCTAGTAATCGTATCAAATACCGGTTGTCGTTCAGTAAAAGCGGTTGTAAATATCGTACTGTTTGAAAGCGCATTTGAAATAAACTTTTATCTGTTTAGAAGAAGATCATGATCTTGATCTGCGTGGTGATACTGATAGTGGTGGTCGGAGTGATGGTTCTCAACTTCATCCCCATGCCTTTTTAGATGTCAATAGTATTGGATATCAAAAGCAAAAAGAAAAACAAAACCTTTGGCTATTTTACATCGATATTACAGTATCACTTTCCGCTCGTATCGATTAGACAAAACGTTTTGAGTCCTCGGGAGCTCTGGAATACGATATATGACAGCAATAACTCTAGGTGTACCTTGATCTCTGTAATACTTTTGATCTCACCAGTAATATCCCGATTAACAACAAGCTTAAATTAATAAACTAATGTTGCAGTAGATTAAATGATAATATAAAGTCGCAAGAGTTCTTAAGAATCCAAAAAATATAAACCACGATTACTGTAAACCATTTATCAATCGCAATTTTTTGATATTAGTCATAATTATTATTTTGAAACCTCAAACCCGATAACATATTATCATAGATTCTACTGTAACATTAGACGTCCTTTATCTTGCAACTGCCATTTTGACAATATATTAATTGACAGCTTTACCGGCCACCGTGGCCTGTTAGATTCTTGGACTAAAGTGTATTTAACATTGTTATGGGCGTGGTTTTAAATAAAAGTTTCTCAAACTTTCAGCTAAAAATCGTAATCTGTTTGGTGATTACTTTACTCATCGTTTTGGTCCTGATGTTTGTCGGGTTTTACATAAAGGCAATACTATAAGAAAAACGGGTATCACCAGTCAATTCCATGAAGACAAATGGTATTACATATCAACGCCTACTCCATTATCTACTAGCCTGCCAAAAGAATCGCTCTCAGAATAGTATTAATATTATTACCACTACTTCGAATTCCAAAGAGATACAGAATTTTAATGCATTCCGAATAAACATTGTATGTACCTGCCAATTTTTTTTTTATTCTTGGTTCATTTTGAACTGCACCCAGCCCATATTCCCACGGTTTTCATTCAAATTCATTAAAAATTTTGCAAAAAAAATCGCGAATTTGAACAAAAACCGTGAGAAAATGAGTTCAAAATGAAAATGGCACGGCGTTCTGTCCTTTTAAAACATCAACCTTGCAAGGATGCCGAAAAATTTTTTTGGCAGTTGGATTTTTAAAAATATATTTTTTATAAAGTAGACTTCGTCGACCATCCTGTTCTTATATTCTTGCCAGGTTAACAATAAACACCGTATTGAGAATCAGCATATTGAAGATCCATACAATAAGTTAGTCATCAGAGTTTGTAATCGTCAGTAATGCAAAAAAATTACAATTTCAACCATTAGGACTAGAGCTATTAACCACATTAATTTGGAAACGACGAAATTATTTAGAGAAAATAACTTGATATCGTTTGACCACATTTGCGAAGATTTCGGAAACTTTATCAGGAGAATCCTCATGTAGAGCATGTCCCACGTTATGCAGCACTTCATATTGAAAAGAACCTTGCATTTGACCAATCTGGACAAATCATGTTTTATATTTCTTTATAATCGTTTAGAACACACAAAACAAAGTAAACTAACCATGAGTTCCTTATCGAGTCTATCCACATTGGCCAGTAAAAGAATCTTGACGGGTTTGCAGCGGAGGAACATCTTGGATAAACCTTTAAACCACCCTATCCAAAAATCTTGAGTCCTCCCGAGATTTATTCTCCATTTAAATTCCTAAATAAGAAAATTATTTGTAACATCCACACCTACAATTTTTCCGTTTTCCTCGATCTTTACTAATTGAGAAGGCATGGACACCCTTGCGGCTCGTAAGTTCTTGGTCATACCACTGTCGACACACCACTTAATGGCTTTTTCAAACGTTGTAAAATGTTTTGGACGATTTCGTAGAACTTGAATCATTAAACTTAAGTTCCCCATAGCTGATCCTTCAACAACATCAATCACGGCCAGACACTGTACATTAGGCAAGAGGTTAGCATCAACCGCCCTTACTGCTAACGCTCCTCCCATAGAATGCCCGATCACTAACAACGGCGGTTTCTTTTCGACAGATTCAAAAATCTTATAATAGATTTCTGATATATCCCTACAATAAGAACACCAGGAACTACACGCTTACTTTATTTGTCTGTCAGATGAAAGATCTAATGGTTCAGCAGTTGTCAAACCATGCCCTCTCAGATCTGGAGCAATCACGCGGCATTTTACTTTAGCCGTCAACGATTCCTAAAAAGAGAAATGATTAAACATTGAGTACCTACCACAAAGACAGCCCAAGTAAGACCACTATATCCACCGCCATGTAGCAAATAGAAGACTGGACCTTCATTGCCTTTGAAGTACACGTTAAACGATTCTCCATCGAGCTCAATATTGAGTTTTCTATCAAAGAAATCGGTGAATTCTAGAGGTGAAAAATCGCGGAATGCGGTAGTTGCTTCTCTTTCGCTTTTATGATTTTCCGATATCATAAGAAAATATTATGCGGCTCACCTTCGATCTTTCGGTTATAAAAATATAATTGGGTAATTCTCCGTCTTTTTTATAGAAATATTTTTTTATTGGTCTTCCGTCAAAACGTTTTCTTTCTGGGACCAGATCAAAGGCTGCCGACCGCATTTTTTGTTTGTTGCAAAAATTTGTAGACAACTTTTCCATGCAAATTAGTAATTTTGATTGTTTTGTGATGCCACCTGTAATATATGTCTTGCATTGCCGCTTGTTTAATATTGTTGTCTACAGCATAGAGGTTATGATTTGCCATTGTGAAACTGTAAAAGTTGTGAAGCCCAATTAGGAAGCACTAAAGATTGTTACGGTGCACATTGGATGAAAACTGCGCAAAACGGTTAAATTATAGTCGATCTTTGATGGAGATGTTTGTGTTTGCATTGGAGTGGTTTTACGGCTCTCTTCCCCTCCTATTTCCGAGCGTTATTCTGGTTTCTGACCGTTGTTTGTCAATTGTACAGTTAAAATCGGGCACAATCCTTTGTGCTTATGATTTTGGGATATTACTATCTGTTTTGCATGGTTCTATTTATAAAGTATCTTACATTGGGGAACTCCTTTTCGTTTGATATTTGATTTTCTAAGCCTTTTTTACGTGAATTTTAAGCAACTTTATTCCATAAGACGTGTTCTCTGCCCTTTGCAAACTTGTACAATTATTACCCCAGGTATAATATAGCCGCCTCTTAGTTGGTCTCCCCGCTGCAAACAGCCAACTGACCGACCTTTTAGTGGCGGAGGGGTGACGACAAGAGAGTGGAGAAGAAGGGGAGAGCCGTTCTTCACTTCTTATGCCCGATTTGCGACCTGCGCCCCGCCAAAAACGTGTAATAGATGGTCGGCACATTTAATCCCTGCATAATATTTTCAGTTTCTATCTGAAGTTGCTACAATAATAGGCAAAACGAGCAATTAGAATAGTTGTTTAGGTAAGTGTCCTTTTCTTAACTGGCAAATCTACGTTCTGTCAATTCTTTTTCCTAAATGGTGAGTAATATAATTGTTTTTCTGTTTTTAGGTAATGGCGTTGCCCATTGATCGTAGTTTGTTGAACTCGGAGGTGTTGGGTCTTGTTGAAACGGTTGATTTAAAGGAACTTACAAGCAAATATGTGCGAAATAGTCTGGAGAAGAAGCATGCTGTAGCTTTGAAGGCCTTTAAGGCAATAATTGATGATGTTATCCGCGAATCCATTAAACAAGTTTACCCCAAAGGACCTGATGGACCAAAAATTGTGACACATGTGGAAAGCAAAAATGGAGATAAGAAACGGAAGGCGCAAAGTTCAGATGACTGCGATTCGGATGTGGAACCCCGGCCCAGCACATCTCGGGGAGAGAACAAGAAGGTGAAGATTGAGGATGATTTTCCAATGGAATTTGTGGATAAATATGAACAAATTAAACTGAGAAGAGCAGCACAAAGAAATCAGAGACGACGGCCTCAGAAGAAAGAGAACGGCGATGCGCCGAAGAAGTCAGCATTTTCCAAGATTTGTTTACTTTCGGATGAATTGTATGATGTCTTGAATCAACGATATATGTGCAGATCTCAGGTTGTTAAAGGAATGTGGGATTACTTCAGAGAACACAGTTTGATTGATCAAAATAACAAACGATTTGTAATTCCAGATGAAAAAACTCGGGCTATTTTTGGACCGAAGAAGTTTCTTGTAAGCAGTTTCGATTGGTTTCTTTGGTTTTAGGTAAAAAAGGCTCGTGCTTGTTGGGTTTTGAGATGTTTAGCACAATTTTTGACGGATATGTTTATATGATTTTTATGGCTTTCTGATTTTATTTTGTTTCAGGCTTTCGGAATGATGAAGACATTGAAGAATCACATCCATGACCTTGAATTCTTGGACAATGAAGCTCGGGATAATGCTGTTATCGAAATCAAGGACCTCTCGGCCGCAGGTGTTCTTGATCTTTCTACTGTGAAACTGCCCTCTTTCTTTGATGCTCCTATTAAGAATCCGAAGAACAACAAATTAAAGAAAAAGAATTCGGTCAAAGAATCTAAGTCAAGACGAAGTAATGTCAAAAATTCAAAAGTCATCGTGGAGGATTCAGATGACGACGACTCGGATGAAGAGGTGGTTGAGAAAAAGTCGCAGAATAACAATGATAATGGCGCGGGAATAAAGCTGATGGAGACGATGAATTCAGAAGCGCAGAAAGAGGAACGCCCCAAACTGGTGCTTAGAATTTCGAAGAAGAATGAGCGGGTAAGCTAGAGGCGGAGAGAGCGAAGAAAACACCTTTTCAGATGGTTTCGGTGAGTGTGAATGAGAGCGATGGGCAGCTGAAAAAGAGCGCGAATGACAGTGACCAGCGTACGACCCCATCAGCGACGACCACCCCTCTTGCAAACGACCTCCCCGATGATTCATCCGAGTCCAACAATGATGCTCCACCAACTCTCCAACCAGAAATGCCTCAGGCCAACGAAATAGGTCAACAGGACTCAAGTTCCAGCAGTTCAAGCTCGTCGAGCTCCGGATCATCATCTACCTCGGATAGTTCATCTAGCGATTCCGATTCAGACGGTGATGAAAAGAAAAAAGATGACTTGAAACTTAGTGAATCCGATTCTGATTAGGGTCGCTTTCTTATTACCTGTGTTCTTAGGCCACTCAGCGCTGTTCTCGTTGTTATTTTTTGATCTCCCGGATACCTTTAAATGTTCTGTTATGCGTCTTCCTCACGTGCCCAGCAATTTCCGAACAAGTTGCTTGCCCTTTTCTTGTTCGTTAACTAGGCGAATCAGATATTATTGTTCCGTTTATTGTCCGTATGTTGTTGTTTGTTTGTTTTACAGGCGGGTATTTTGTTTTATTTTTTCCCCTCATTCCGATAATTTTGATACAAGAATTTCAAAATTCTTTTGCTCAGCAGGATATTTAAGGCCTTTATTATGTCTTATTTTTGGTTTCTGGATAAATGTTAAGACTTTGTGGACTTGTAAGGGCTATACGAAAAAGTCAATAGACTTTGGAATATTTTTGGGTTTGTTTGTATTACAGGGTGTATTTATTTATGTTTTTGTTTGGCTATTGGTAACAGGAATTTTATTTAGATACCTCACCTTAATTGACAACTGATAATGAAGGTCTTGGATTGGTTATGCGGGTAAGTACCATATAATATTATTTTGTGACATAAAATTTGTTAGGGAAAACAACTTATTGTGTTAGATATTGCAGTTGCGATGCACCGAATCGGGATGAAAGTGCTGCTTACCTTGCAGACACCACGAATGCTGGAGATCTTCCTCAGAAGAAACCGGTGGTGTTATGCACAGACCAGCCCCGCTCTGATTGCCCCGTCGCCCCGCTGAAAACTCAGTTGCAAGCCACGTTGGAGGGAAAGGAAATCAAAAAGGGAAACGATTCGACAGGGGTTAGGGAGGTGGGCTGTTCTCTGTGTAGTATTATAATGCCATGGACCATTTGTTTTAGTTTTATTAGTTTTTTCATTTTGTTAAGTAAATTTTTATCTTTCGCTTTTGCTGTCTGTGTTGATTATTCTCTTTTATTGTCACTGTTACTTCAATTTATTTAGTTTTTCTTTCAGTTTTATGGCTTTATGAATGCGAATATGCATACGAAATTGAGACCGGAGCAGGAAATGGAAGGCACCCTGTTCTGAGTGGCTCTTCATTTGCGATCCTTATTATAGCGCCATATGTCTCTTATTCATAATCGGAATCTCTTCGAAATCTCGTTACTTTTTCTGTTGCAGACATCGAAAACGGACATCAAGTTTCCATTGCCTGAGCAGAGAGAGACGATGAAGCCCTTGAGTGTAATCACTTTTTCATCGGTTGAACATAATGTAAATGCCTACCGAGAATTGTGCCGAAATGTGAACAACGTGCTCGACGACCGAGTTCGTCGAATGGAAGCTGTTCTAGAGGACGAAACAGGCCTGCCGGAGGAAGTTGAGGGTGATATTCGGTTGGCCAGAGGCAAGATGATGGTAATTATGAAGAATAATCTCACAAAGTTTGGTAAATTGGCTGATGTAAGCATTATAAAATACGTTTTTGTTATTTGTGGAAAGTTCTAATGTAAAATTTTAGGTTGCTGAAGATACGGAACAAGGAATTTCCGACCTCACGGGGTTCTGGGGTCTGGTTCACACGGAGTTAGAAGATATAAAAAGAGCTTGTGGCCGAGTTGAGGCGGCCAGATTGAACGCATGGCAAGCAGTTCCAAGATCTTCCCCGCCAACTTCCAGAACTCCAGCCATGAAGAGAGTTCAGACAGCCAACAAAAGTGGTACAACTACTCCAACAAACAGAACACCTAAACCAACTCCTAAGACAAATCCCAAGTTGAGGGAATTTATGGCACAGAAAAGAAAGGAAATGCAAGATAATTTGGTCAGCGGGGAGCCACAAACAGTTGCCTGACATGAGCAGTGGAAGGAGAACATTGTTAGGGTATCATGAAGAAAGTGATAGACAACTCTTTAACACTTATACTACGAATCGGCACCTTTTAGTTTAAAGTTATCTAACTATCTCTTAGGTCAGAATAAGTCTGTTCTTCCGTATGACTTGTAAACCTAAGTGCTGTTCCACTTTGACTTGTAAACCTAAGTGCTATTATACCCTGAAATACCTAGACATCCAGACGTATTGTTTTAAAATTTTTTTCTGGGAAGGTTACGGGTAATATCACAACTTTCATGTGGTATATGGTATTGAAATTGTAGCAAAGTTAAAACTTGGTAGTATGTCTCTGCACAGGTCGATGTTGTAAAAAGCAAAAAACGAACTGGAGGTAAAATTTGGCAAAGCTACAGTAATCCTCAGCCAAAAATCTTATGTGGAAGTCGACATATTATACTGTACTGCTCTTTTCAGAGTTCTTTTTTACACTTTCAAACCTCGTTAAACGGTGTCTTTAGTTTAGCATTACTTGAGATTTACGAAGTGTCAAAAAAAATTTAAAGATTCGTTCACGTTTCTCAAAAATGGTAATACTTATTTTTCTAAAAACAGTGTTTTTTGTGATTTTAGGGACATGTAGAGCAGTTTTAACTAAAAGACCGATTCCTAGTCTAAATTTTAACTGAGATAATTATTGTATTTATTTTGTGTGTTCTTGTGATTTGGATGTGAAATGTGCTTTACCCACCGGAAAGTGGACATCTGATCGAACTCATTCATGTCTTTGTCTTATTGTTTTCTCCATTAACGTTTCTTTCCGACTAAACCCTTACAGTTTGAGTTTAATAGTAAGTTGTGTAATAATACCAACGGGTTTCTTTCTCCTTTGTCGATTGCTCCACGTTTTGTTTATATTCAAATTTAAGGGGACTCTCAGCAAAGGTTTGCCAGTCCCATTAAAAATAGTACGACCCCTCTTCCTGTTATATTATATCTGAATGTAGTATCAATCAGACTCGTATTTCATTGTACAAACCAACCGAGCCAAGGTATTATTCTTTCGTTGTGTGCCAACTTTTTTCTCGTGGCCTTAATTTTTCCCTAAACCTCAACATTTTTCGTCCGCTAATAGATTGCGCAATCTTCTTTTTCCTACAATTCAAATGTCTTTGTGTTGCAGACTGAAGGTTGAATTTTACAAACTGTTGTCTAATTTCATAATATATACTGATTTCGATTATAAAATAAAACAAATAAGTTGTATTTCAGAGGTATGGTATTGGCTGTATAAATTATCATAAGGCTGATTGCCTGAGTTCATTCCTGAGTCTCTCAATGTGCAGATTCTCCCTTAATGTCCCGATGGCATTGTTTCCATTGGAATAAATATATTTCTGTCGCAACATCTCATTTATCATTGTGTCCGGAGTCCTTCTGCTGGTATCAATTTGGTTTCCATCGTCATCAAATTCGAATTCTGTTCCGTTTTGATCAGTGGAATACAAAGCTTCGGATTGCCAGTAACAAGGCCCATTGCCGTTTTTATACGTAATTTGGTTGGCTATAATATAACATCGTTTTTGCGAAAAGGATTCGTCAAACTTACAAGAGTATATTGGGTTCTTCTTCTGCTTGTCCTTACAATAATTCTTGCCGAAAATATAAAGAATAATCGATAGCATGCAAACGGCCATGATCACCACTGAGGAGTGGGTGTATATGGCTGTTGGTGGCACTAAAAAGATTAAAATTATCTTGCTTTGAGTTTACTGAGTTGTTTGAAAGTAATGACTTCTGACGGCCGGGATGGTGGATAATGAGGGCGAACGGATTGTATAAAGAAGTTGGTGGAGGTCATTTCATCCAATGCTTCTGGGTTCAAATGGATTCGGTTGTCGATCACTTCTCCCTAAATGTTAACTTGTAAATATTTTATTATGAAACATACCATGACTTTATATTCACCGTTTGGATTTGTTTGGTACGAAACTCGATAAGACATGGCATAAGGCACTTCATTCCATTCTAAATATTCATTTGACGCTCGAAGCGATGATGGTGAGTTTAAGACAGAGCATGCTAAAGAGGAAAAAGTGAGTTCAAGGGTATGTTTAAAGTACAAACGTCAAGAAAACTTACTAAATTTGTCAGTTGCTGTGCAGTTTACACTTCCGAGTTCATTTGATGGGCTGATTACCAAGCGATATCTTGTGAAGGGTCTTAAATCAGTTAGTGCTACACTTGAATCTACGAATTCATCACTTTGATACCATTCTCCCAAAACCTCTGCTCTACTTATATTTTGGACTTCCGTATAAAAAAGACGGAATTTCTGTTCATGTCCTCCGTCATATCCCGGGTCAAAATCAATTCGGAATCCATTTTCCATTAAACAATTCAGTCTCAAATTGCTAATACATTGAGGTTTTGTATTGTGGACAATAACCGACATGTTCCGAGTGACCGCGACCATTTGATTGAGCAGAACACATTGATAATCCCCATGGTCAGAATGGGAGGCGTTTGTAATCTTTAAGTTCTTCCCCTCTATCCTTTTCTAAAAGAAGTAGGGTTATTTGTAATCAAGATACCATATTATGGATCCAATATTGAGAAGGTGGAGGATCTCCGTATCCATCGCATACGGTTTCAAACTCTTCCCCTTTTTCAAGTTTTACTTCTGCGGGGGGCTCCTTTATGAATATTGGCGGAGCCGCTACGATAACTGCAATAACAAAATAAATTATTATTGCGTAGAATCATACTTACCATGCATTTCGTAGACCTCACTTCTCCCAACCACATTCACTGACCAGCAAGCATACATTCCAGAGTCCTCCAAAGTAGTATTTGAAAATATTAAAGTAGTCCCATTAATTCTAAACTGTGACGTTTGGTTAGAGTCAGTTAAGATTAATCCATTTTTTGACCAGTAAATATTTGTCGGAGGTGGATTAGCCACCATATTACATGGTACTTGGCCATATGATCCTTCGGCCAAAACATACATAGTCTTACTGTCAGGACCAATTTCGGGCTTGTCTTAAAACATGACTTTATCATAACATCACCCTTACATTGGACATTCAAAAAGGCCCGACTCTTGGCAGATGGTGGAAATCCATTGGAGACTTCGCATTCATACCAGCCCCCGTCTTCTCGATGAACCTTGCCGATTCCAAAATCAGCATCCTAAGCGATATTGTTTACTTTGATTGTCAATTACCTGAACATGGGATCTTAGTCCCAATGCAATGGTGTTGATAGCTACGCCTTCCTTTGTCCATCGATATGTCATATTCTGAGGATTGGCTGAAGCGGCGCAATGCCAGAAGACATTGGTCCCTTCAATGACCGTCTTATTGGTCAATGGGTAGTCGATGATGGGGCCTTCTAAAAAGATTTCAAGTATTATTGATTTTTTTATTTCTCCAATTTGCAGCCCCTTCCTTATTTACTCGCGCCGTAAAGTCCGTAGCATTTATCGCTGATGTCGCGCCAGTGAGCTCGCCGAAAAGTGCATGTCGCTTGGGTAAAACGAGAAATCGCGGCGACGATGGCAAAAAACAAATGGAAATGCACAGTACAAATTCTACGGACTTTACGGCGCGAGTAAAGAGAGGCTTACTACTTTTCACCGCTTTCTTTAGTTATGATTCAAATGGTTTTCGCAACTTTCTACACGCGTAAAAGACATGATCATAAATCAGTGTTTTGACAAATGACCGGCAGATATGGTCGGTAAAGAGAAAGCCGTTCTCTTCCCATCGTCCATCAAAAAATCGGAGCATCAAGACTTACGTGAAAAGTGGAGAAGCGTGGCGGAACGATCGGTTCCTTCCACATTCGAGGCATGACAAACGTATTTTCCCTGTAATATTTCGAACTGTTTGGTCGTTTTTTTATTCTCTCACCTGGTCCGTGATCTTCAAGTTTACCAAATTCAGAATCGGGCTTTGACCAACAACCCGTCCAGACTGCAAAAATTAACTTTTTATTTACTTACTGGATTTTTCTCATTTTTTGTGCTATATTACTGTATTGTACAGATTTTAAACGCCCTTTTCGTAGCCTTTTTTTATTATTTATTTAATTTGATGAATGTACCCTAAGGGACTGCTGACGTCCGTTTTTTGTATATCCTTTACTTAATTACTAGAGTTATTAGACACTAATTACGGCACTTACCTTGGTCCAGATTATGTCGGGCGGAGGAATTCCATGTGTTTTGCAATGTAATTTTATGTTCTGACCCAATTGGGCGAACTGTTCATGATCATTGGTTGGACTTGTTATTTTTGGGGGTGCTGGAAAAGTCATTAATAAATAGTTCAAGTTTAAACTAATTCTTTGTTTGTTTTAGATTATTTGTCATGATTTATTTCATTACTTTGACCTACTTCTTTCAGTCTTCAGATTCTCTTCTGTTTTGTAATTGGTTAATTTAAAACCAAAATTAAACAACCTTTGCAGAAGAAAGGAGGCACGTGCCTACGGCGATTAACCTTGTTATGATCACAAAATGCCTTTTTTATGTAGACTTGTTTTGTTGCCCATCGACGACCGAAAGATTTCTCCATCAATTACTCAATCGAGGTCTTGCTATTCAGGGCGTTAAGGAATGTCAAAAATGCAGGATGACACGGAATACCTCTGACATATTTCCTGTGTATCGGACAATGTCTATTTATGTAGATGACAAGGTGTGATGTATAAAAAATGAGTCTGCGCGTGCGGAACGGCAGTCTTTTACACCGATAACTGACCTTTAAAGGGCTATTGTCGAGAGGACTGGCGCCGATGGGGTTACGGCTGTTTTGTACTTTTTGAACGCAACAAAACTACATTCGAAAGTTATGGTTCAACAAGTGGGTCAGCGTTCATTGAACAAACAGTCGGTGTCCAAAAGCCGGAGGTAGTGACGTCAGATGACAGGGAATGGTCGCAAAATCCTTGAACTTTCTCGAGGCTGACCCAGTTTTCTTTTTTTTTCTTCTTTTGTATGTTTTCGTTGATCCTTTCCGGCCCCCCTTCCCCTTTTTTCATCGTCATTTCCAACCCCCTATGTTTTTACCGTTTCTTTGGTTTGTAAACACGTTAAATGAATGAGCTGACGCTTCAAGAACATGATGCCGATTGTTTTTTGGAACTCATTCCGGTCATTCCGAAAGCGATCAAGCCAACTTAGTGTTCATATTGTTTAATCAACTTTCAAACAAGTTTTCGCTGTTATTTTTTTGTTAATTTAAACGGTGAAAAGACGTGAGAGATAGGGCGAAGGCCCCGGCTTGGACTCTACAAACTATAAACCTCGAAGAAATCACAAAATAACCGAACACATTACTGTATTTTTATATGAATGATTCCCATTCTAATTATACTCATCAGACCAATACAAATTTTTATTTTTTTTTTCTTAGCTAAGTTTTCCGATTAAAATTATTTTCTCCAAATAGCTACACGTTAAGATTCAAGGGAAACTTATCACTAAAATCAACGATTTTATCGATAAAAAGTCTATTGCAAAAATCTAGGATCCTTTCATCTTTCTAATGAAAAATTCCCTTCAAAGAACTTCCTGATAATATATTGTCAATGCAGGGTATAAAAGCACAACCATCTGTTGTTCCTTGTTACAGTAGCGCTTTCTCTTAAAGATCCTAAACATCAAAACGGTTTAATTAAAAATATAATATCTATCTTTTGGTCCAGTCTCTCCCAATGCACGCTTTTTCCGTTCCGTATAATCCTAGTGATCTCTTAGACATCAAACGTTTTAAACTCTTTGCTCATGTCGTATTAAACCAAGAATGCCGGACTGAAAATGCTTAGTCCGAGACGAAACCTCTCCCCACCCTTGTCTTATTAATGGGGATTGATGAGAGAAACGGGCCGGTGAAATGTCTGGGCACAGCAAAAAAAGTGACGGGTCGGAGATTTGTGATTCTGATTATGAGGTCAGGGCTACACGCTGATTACAACTCAGCACTTTTTCCGAACTCTTATATACTTGCCCGAGTTCGAAAGCTGGGGGAGAAAGTAGGAAGACTCCTCTATTCGTTAAGTTTTTTTATTTATATCGCGGTTGTCGTTGTGCTGAGTCATTGTCGCGTGATGTTCTGCTTATTGCGTCACCTTCGCCCGTTCCATGGATCCCTCAAACAGAGGTTCGACGAACCTCAGTTGAGTCATTTGACAAATATCTTATACCGTATGCCACATGTTACTATATTGTTGTGGGCAGGGCGGGGGCTGGCTTGATCAGCGAAGGTCATGATGGCTTTTGAGACGGCGGATGGATGGACTGCACTTTGCATGCACTTGGTCGCGCGGATCCCACTATTTTTGTACGTCTGCCGATTGGAGTATTACAACTATTTCTTTTTGGAATTCACGTTAACTCTGACTTTTGCGTTAATTCACAGCCAATAAGTGCAATCAACTGACCTTAATTGACTGAAATTATTCATAATGTTTTCGAGTGTAGAATACTAGAAATAGGGACACGCGTAGGCCGGACGTGTGCAAAGGCTGCGTCTATTGATCCGGAATCTGAGTGCAGGGTTTGCCTTTTGAAACAAACTCTTCCAAAAGCAGTAACGTTTTTAATAATATCCACATCAGAATCGCTAGTACGATATAGTATTGGTGGGTGGAATTAGGAAAAAAAAACACGGATGAACTTTTAAATGCCAAAATAGGGAACATTTGGTGGACCTCCCTGGTCGGATGATCAAATTTTCTCTAAGCTATAACGGCCAAAACAACCTTTATATTCATGAGGAGTACCCACATTAATCCGTTAATTCAGAAATTTAGCAACAATTAACCAGTAAGAAATTTAATTATCACAAAGATAAAAGTATTTATAAGAAGTAATACCTGAACCCGAGTTTTTTCCAAAATTATGCAAATTAGGAATCCAAGTACGACTTGAATAAAGGTTGAAAGGAACAAAAAAGGGACCCAAAGAATGAGGAAATGTTTCTGAAATCAAAAAACGAACGGGGTCCGAGTGTTTCTTCCCCCGTCCCTTACCCCGGAGATTCTAGTCCCTTGTCTTTGTCTCTAATTTTTACGCTGACATAGCGCCTTTTTTAAATTTTGAAATCCGTATTCGTTTACGGTAGAATTTATATGAAACACCACGCATTAATCCTGTTTCTTTTGCTTAAGCGGCGATCGGTCATCTACGTTACATAACATGATTCACAACTCTATCCCTTTCATTGTGCTTCTAGATCTGCATGTAAATGACTTTTTATATTATAGAATAGAAAGGAATTATGCATAAGGTTTATCATGACTTAATAATGAAGTGCACACATTCCCCAATTGTTTTAATAGGGTTTAATTGTCAAATGTCTTTTTTCAGTTAAATATCCTTAAAGATCTTACCGTTTCCATTCTAAAGCGTCAGTGAAACGAGATAGAATTCAACATTTACATAGAATGAGGCTATTTCAGGTGCAAGTACATATTGTTGACATTCGTAATTAATTGTTCCCTTTATTGAGGGTGTTAAAGTGCTTTTTGGGTGGTCTTTGTTCTGCCTTTAATGACGTTCTCCATTCTCCATATTATAGAGTCCGTGGCCTAACTTGTGGAAAGAGCATGTTGTTGAACTCGGATACAGGTTATCGCTTCTGTTTTGTCACCGGCTAAGAGTACCCCAGAGCTCTTTTCTTTTCAACTTATCCATTTTATTTGTATTTTTTGTCGCGTCTTTTAATTCACTCGTTTTTTGTCGACCTTCCCATAACCCGGGTGTTCTTGTCTTCTATCCCCCATCTCTACAAACGGGTCAGTGACCGGCATTTGCCCTCTTGTTTAGCCCCCACTTACCTCTAACGACCAGTCGGAGAAGGGTCCCTTTTTTGGTATTCAATTTGATGGGTCCTTGGAATTCGGTTACAGTACATTGGAAAGTTCCTTGATCGGCAGATGTGACCGAATGTATGGTCAGTCCAATGCCTTTTGCTCGAACAATGCGACCTGAAATGGAAAAATATAACGTTTATCGTTGGTCCATTTCAATTGATTCTTTTTTATGTCCATTTCCCCTTTTATGACCCGAAAAGTAAAGTGTCCCTACGAAAAGTACGCACACTTCAAACATTCAAGTTCAAACTCTCAGATAGTTGATTTTAATAATAGGTCTAAAACATAGTCAAGAATAAATGATATCACGGTAGATTTTTTGAACAATGTCATCTGTACATGTTGTCGAGGGATTTTTGAGACTTGCATATTCGCCTATAACTTTTTACCCACTTTGGACACTTTGTACATAAATCCCATTTTTTATTTCAACAAGAAAGATAAGCCTTGATTAAATTCTAGCTTGCAATAAATAAAGATATTGGCTGAATAGGATTTGGACCGGATGGAGAGCATGCAGAGCGAAGATTAACGATATTACTTTATTCAAATGTACAATAGAGCCGTGAGACCAAGTATTATAATATAATGCGATCGATCAAAGGTTGTCTGTCTCGTTCAAGCTCTTTATTGCAAATGATTTGACATTTTGTTGCGCAGCCGCTATTCTTCCTACCTCAAGCATTTATCTTTCTGTATTTACACCCACCTACACATCTCTGTCGAGAATATGTTTTTTTATATTTTCGTTTTATAGTTATCTGTTTTTTCTTATTATTACTTGTTTCTAAGATGTAGTAACATTATTGAGTAATTGTTTCAAATTTATTGTGCAACAATTCGATGTTCTTGTTTTATTTATGTTAATGCTTATATAATGATTATCGTAAGCATTGTCAAAACTCAATTCTATTGTAAACCCGAATTTTTTGCACGTTGCCAATGTATTCCTCCTTGTTTAAAAGTTTGTTGATATCTACAGTGGCGTTGCGGCCGTTCTCTTTCATTCACGTTGTTTGTGTTGCCAAAAAACTGTTGAGAATATAATTTAGGAGTCTTTTACACTATTTTTTGAGTAGTTTTTTGCCTGTTTACGTTTCTATCTTGGGATGAGGTGAAAAAACTACCTGCCATCTTAAATGTTACAGTATTCGTTTTGCCCCCCCCCCCCTTCCCTTTTCTCCTCACTAACCATAATTTCTGTACATTGTATATGATAATTGCCTTCAGGGTATTAGCAAAGGGGGGCGGAGTCAGTTGCCGTGGCAAGCATTTTCGAAATAATAACAATATAAATAGCGTAAACCGATAATTTATGAAAGAGCAGAGTTCTTACAAACTCAGCCACAAATCTGCTTTTTCCGTGGAATTCTCCGTCCGCCGAGGCCTTGACCCGGTTGTCGACGAGGGGCACCCACCAGTAAATAATAATTGGTTGTAGATTCTTTGTGGATATTTATGTCAGCCAAAGGGATCCGCGGGTGTTGCTTTTCATCTTCACCGTTTCCGTATTTTTCCGAGTATATTTTTACAAATGTTTATGGGTTTGGCATATTTATGTACGTGATTGCAATGTATTTTTGATTTCACAAGATATTTACATTTTTCGAAATTCGTTGACGAGTTATCATCTGCTTGTTAGATACGTCTTCCTCCTTGTACGTTCCAACCCGAGTTTTGATTATATCGCATTGCATTCAAGGGTTACCCGTGGAAGGGGGCTCGGCGCGAGTGATTTTTGTAAAAGTGATTTATCTTTGTACTTAAATTAATTGTGTGCTTCTTGAAGATAAAGTGGTCGACTATCGTCCGTGCGTCGACCCAGCCCGAGGCCGATCCTGGATTCGAATAATCAATCGGTGAACGCGTGGGTGCACCAGACACCTTCTCTGGCCGGGTATTGTTCATTTTATAAGACGATTACGCGACCTGTCCGCCAGGAGCCCGGTGACCGTCGATCCGCACCTCTTTCCAGACTCCACAAACGACGGAAGAAGAAATCCATCACGTGTGGTGGAACGTCGCGAACTCGGTGACCCGGTGTGCTGATCCGCGCCTCCCGAATCCGGCGCTTTCGCAACCACCGACTAATCTCCAAGCATAAACACCATAACACACATTCATTCGCCACATCATGCTTATATCACAACGTTTTTTGGTTCTTCTTATCTACAGTTTTACGGTTCACGCAAATCGAGTAGATCAGTGTTGCCGATCAAATGGAGTACCCGATAATTGTGTGAAAACGCTGTGCTATCCGTTAAATCCGCCCGGCGACTTTGCTATCTACGACATATTCCAGAAGAAAAATAATTGTTCTAAACATCTACCTCAGATCGCCGAATGCCTATCTGATGGTCGTGACCACTCACATTGTTGTCGATCGGAGGCAAAAGACATGGACGAGACGGCTTGTTTTGGGCTCTGTGAAGGCTCGGGGTATACTACCAAGAATCTCAAGAATTACCAGACTTGTTTAGCCATAAATTTGGCCAGTATGTTCAGTTGCTTTCAACAAGGCTACGAGAAGAGTCCAAGTCAACCGACAAATGTGAGAATGGAAAATGTCGGAACGACCAGCATAACGATAGCATGGGACGAGCCTGAGCATAATTCGGATGCTGTTGGCAATTATGTTTTGTTTGTTCAAGAGAAGATTCTAGATGCCCCAGACAACGCCAGCTTTGTCAAGGGACTTGAACCAAAAGAAATCACGATGGAAGTCGATCGTACTCAAATAACAGTGACCGACCTTGAACCCGGTACAAGTTATAATATTCACGTAACAGCTGTCGGTGCTTCTTCAGAAGAAAGGTCTTTATCGACGGATGTTTTGGCAATTCAGACAACAGGTGTGGCTCCGAAGATACATGGATATAACGACGTTGTTCATTCGCCCGAGAAAGCGCCAAGTGTTGTTTTAGCGTGCAGCATTCACATGAGTAGCATCTCAAAAGAATCTACCAAATTTCAATGGCATCACAAAACCCCTGGCGGAAGTGTGAAATCGTTGGACAACAGTTCTAAGTACAACATGTCGTACTACGTTTTCTCTTACGAACGCCCAAGGGAATATGTAACTACATTGGAAATTAAAGATGTAAAAAATGCTGACTTCGGGTTGTATCAGTGCTCCGTATCTGACAAGTATGGCAGCGCAGAAGCCGAGGTCCAGTTGGCTTTATCATCGGATCCTACCTCTGCCAACCAACAACCTCCGGAAACGCCTTTAGAATGTTGTAGAGGGCGTGGTGTCGACAATCGATGTCTTCCAATGTGTGGTGCCGGCCATGATTCGACAGATACAAAGAGATATATCCCACGGCCATACATGCCTTCAAACTGTGGAAGTATGATTGGAAAGGTGTTATCATGTGCTATGCCAGGCGTCAACGACGGTGGATGTTGTCTTCGAGAGCACGTTCCAAGAGCGTGTATGTATCTTTGCGACTCGAGTATTACACCAATTAACCAAATGGACCCAATGTGCATACAACATATGAGTTCAGTGGAGAAATGCCGCGTTTTTGGTGTTCAACAACGCCCTACTCTACCCAACGCTTACCTGGAAGCGACTGGGCAAGACACTGTTACTCTCAAATGGGATACAAAACCGAATGCCTTAGTATACCATATTTACTGGCGATCTGGTAATGGGGAATGGAAGAAGAAGACGAGCAAAGGCACTACCGAGAAGGTGGTCAGTGCCGAGGAGATCGTGCTGGTCGCGGCCAATACATTTGGCCTTTCTCAGGCCGCGCGCTTCGGTCAACAAAACGGGAAATGGAATCGGTCCGGCTGAGTAGCCGATCCACTCAGCGGACAATCATGTGCAACGTAATAAATGGGTGGCGGAGCCGGCTCCGCGTAATTTTTTTTATTCTCTAAATCTCGGGTTTAAATCAAGTTATGATCTCAACTTGTTAGCCATATGTGACTTTTAAAATTATGTATTCAAACATATTTAATCCTATTTAACTTAAGCATTGTAAATATACTCTGAGCTTGTTTTTAAACATATCCACACAGTCCATATTATTGATCGGTTGCAATTTCCAATTCCAAGCCAAATAGTTATTACAAGTCTTTTTCAAATTTTACTATTGTTTGTTACAAGCTTTACGCCCTCCAAAGAGATATTTGCATAGTATAAATGTCGTAATAGTTGCTAATCATAGTCTTCGAATCACATTTAGTCCGCGTTCCTATAACATCGGCTGATACGAGTTTACTGTAGTCTGTTATGTGCATATCAACCACACAATAACGGTTAATATATTGCTTCCCATTTGATGTGTACATTTTCGTTGTTGACTTTTTGTTTGTATAGACTTCATGCGCATTAATAAATATACATAATTCACCAATTTTGAATATGATGGTTGATATAAGAAGAAATGCAATAGACCTAATCTAAATTTCAGAATCAAAAAAATAAAATAAAATTTTTAATGATAATCTGATACTTGGATTTACATATGACGTAAAATTTTTAATTTTGAAATTTTTTTATTTTTGGGGTTTTCGAGCATGAAGAAACTAAAAATGGAAGCCATGCTTAAAGTTATAGAATGACAAATCCAAATGACAGAGCAATTCGAAATGACGAAAATGACGGCAATTTGACAACTTGACAGACCGTCAACATGACGGGCAACACAACCCTAGTTTTCAGTATTACTGACAATAATAACGATAATAGTGATACTAACCGCGATTTTTGAAAAAAACAAATTTCATTTTTAGGTTCCCCATGGTAGAAAACCTCAAAAATTAACAAGATTTCAATAAATTTTAAAAATTAAAAATGTTTTACAATGTTACATTATCATATTTTCTACATCACCCGAGAATTCACCCACCCCACTGGGCTCCAGAATATTCGGATAATCCCCAGGTGGTGAAAATTCGGGTGATGTTTAAATTTTTAAAATTTATTGCGATTTAATTAATTTGGAAAAACCTGATTATTACACCAACACAATTATGACCCCAGCAAGATTATGACCCCAAAACACGGATTATGACCCCAGGTCGGAAAAAATGGTCGTTTTCAGCTAGCCAAAGCCCAGGACTGGTAGCCAAACACCTCGGCAGTTGTCTATTTTACATTTTTACCCTACGGAAAAATGTCAATACATATGTCATTTTAGACATTTTTTCTAAAAATAGTGGATTTTGAGGTTTTCGAGGGTGCTCAAAATCGTACTCATTTTATGTGTGCTCATCTCAAAAATCGTACTCATTTTTATAAAATGTCACAACGTTATTTTATTCGGGGGTGCTACCCCAAAATCTACTATTTTTAGAGAAATGTCAAAAGATGACATTATGACATTTTTCATTTTGAAAAACAAAAATGAGTACGATTTCCGAGATGAGCACCCTCGAATACCCCAAAATCCACTATTTTTAGAGAAATGTCAAAAAATGACATTATGACATTTTTAATTTTGGAAAACAAACAATTCACAAAAAATGAGTACGATTTTCGAGGTGAGCATCCTCGAAAACCCCAAAACCCACTATTTTCAAAAAAAATGTCAAAAATGACATATTGACATTTTTCCGTAGGGTGAAAATGTAAAATAGACACGGCCGAGGTGTTTTGCTGTCAGTCCTGATCTTTGGCTAGATATTTTCTGCTGAAACATTTTTTCTGCGGGCTGGGGGTCATAATCGGGCTGGGGTAATAATCGGGCTGGGGTGATAATTGAGGGGATTCTATCGGTCATTAGGTTTTCAAAAATGAAGTCCATTTCGCTCGAAAATCGCAATAAATAGTATTCTATATCTTTAAGAATAGATTCCATTTTTGGATTCGTCATGCTTGAAACCCCCAAAAATAAATAAAATTTCAAAATTAACAATGTTACATCATATTTAGAAGTATTCAGTACAATATTTCCTTCATCACCTGAGAATTCACCAACCCCAATACTCCATCACCCAAATATTCCCCACCCAAATTTTCAGCACCCGAGTGAGCGATCACCCAAATGGGCTCACTCGAATATACAGTTACTCCGAGAATGCACCCGCTATAGATACATCCGCTTACTGCAGTTATCAGAATAATATTTTTTGTACTGCAAAATTCAAACTAACAGTAAGAGATAGATGCCTCTAGTACGTTGATTTTTCCTCATCAGGCAGAAAGTTTTGCAAATTATCCTAATTTTTCGAAGATGTCATGCACCTACCTTGCATATTTGGGGCCGCGTTTCCTGTGTCATTACCAACAACATTGTATATCAATACAGCATCTTTTCTCCATTCCAACGAAAGTTTTGTAGCTTCCGGACCAATTTCCACGCTACAAGGAAGAGTGATCGGTTGCTGGAGCCTAGCCCAGGCGGTTTTAATCATCTAAAATTTTGAATTTTTAAACTAAAATCTCACACGGACGTTCTGTGTGACTTCTTAAACCCGGAGTTCTTTATTTTTGAGATATAATATATTTCGTCAAAACAATAAAAAATAACGAAAGTAAAAAAGATTGGCTGTGTTTGGACCAACCACAAGTGCTCTTCAACTGAAGAAATCTTATAAAAAATTTGAATATGTCTGCAGAAGATGGAAGGGCAAGTTAGGTTGCGGGCTGGCAGTCCATCTCATCGGAGCGCGGAACAAAAGGTTAAAGAGCAATTAATCAAAGCCGTTGTGGAGATCGCGGCCTCTCTTCGGCCGCGCTCCTTGCCCCACTCCTCCTCGGATGGCCTTATTTTTTGCGGTTTTAAACCACAAAACAATAGTGCCTAAGGGCATTCAGAAGAAGAGGCGTCGTTATGCGTCTTCTTTTCTCTTGTTTGACTTTGGACAACCAGTATTTTCATAGAATGGACACGTTCCGGGTTTAGTTGAATGCCGGAAGGAACAAAGTCAAGCTTTTCTACCGACAAGTTTTACATCGTTACAGTATGACCGCAGTATCTCGCACTTTCAATTTGCACAAGATAAAGAGACTTCCTGAAATGAGCAGTACAATGGTACTAATTGTAGCCACACAAACAAAAAACAATGTAATTACTACAATTTCCGAATTATAATGTCATCTTCTCTGTTTTGCGAAAGGATTTGTACAAAAATAAATATGCTTTGTAGGAGGGAGAAAAATAAGTCAAGACGTAAAAAAGAACACATAAATAATCTCGATTTTATTTTACAAGGAGAAACGGTTAAAATTACCTGAAGGTAAAAACCAAACTTAATATTATACATTTAATTCAACGCAATGATCTTTGTAAAGTCTATTACTGAAAAATTAACTAGGCTTGCGGTGGCTATCGGGCAATTTTCTATCTGTCGGCCCTGTGACTGGTCGTGACCGGTCTAATTTGGTCCAGAAATGATGGTAGACTATCTGTAGGAAGTCGTTTTTTGGAATCAGTTTCAGGGATTTTACTCTTCTTAATAAATGTTCTAAGAAACTTTTTGTTTTGAAGCCGTAGTAATAGGATCGCTCCACGAAAATTTAGAAGTTTGTCTTCCTCAAGTTTGTTTACTTACGAAAATGACATTTTCTGATATCATAAAGCTGAATTATGCTTTATAACCAACAACAACGAAAATTCCTTCAATTGGTTTACTGAAGTAATATCCGTGTACCGAAAAAGTGTCGACTTGATTTAATTTAAATCGGTAAAGCTGTTATATCTCGGTTTTGATAACTTAATAGTAGTTATTCGAGTAAACGCATAAAAAATGTCATCATATTACACGGGCCTGACTTTAGGGCCAACATTGGGCGGTTTAAAATATTCATATGGAAAAAGTTTAGCGTTTCGAATTTCGGCGAGCCAACTGACAGCCGGCCAAGTTCAGTAGCTCGTTTCTCCATGTGATATTATCTCAAGTGAGGTAATCTTCTAAGTTCAAACCATTAAGAAAAGAATTTTATTTTTTTTTAAATAGACGACTACTTCGTTACAGTTGGGACCGAACAGGTCACCACAAACGAAGAGGCCAATGTGGCGAACAGTGCACTAAACTTTTTTGAAGGGATTTTTGTTTAAATTCGACAAAATTTTGAATTTCTTTCGCTTCGGGATACAAAAAAAATTTTGTTGAAACACTTAAATTTGTAAAATCATTATTGAGTTTGTTCTAGCTTTAACCTCCTTATTTGGATGAGCTGTTTCTTCACGTGTCCACATAGTATCTCGCCTGTTTGTCTAAATTAAATTCGAATACATAAAAGGAGGACATAATTTGAACCCAGATCTTCTCTTCTCCACCCTTTCTTGACACCATTGCAGGGTTTCTTTCTCTTTTTAGGATTGTTTTTCTAATCATACGAATTGGGAGATCGTTTCGGGCTTGATATACTCAAACACATTAGCGTGATGTCGACATTATATTATGCATAATGGGGTTAGCGTTGCTTTTTCACAATTTCCCCTCAATTCCTCAAGTTTGTTCTCTTAAGTATTTTCTTATGCTTAAATATGGAATGGTCAAGTGCCTTAGGGCATGGTTAGATTTGCTGGAAAATTAATTGGCCTCTGGGCATATGACTAGTTCAAGTGGACAAATATAAGTATTGTGTCCACAAAACTTCTTCAAATTGCCAAGGAGATTTAGGTTCAAGAATTATTCAAATATTCCGGAGAGAAGCTTTTGTTGTAAAAGTCCCAAGGATGCCGGCCAAACTTGTTAAGGGACTCCAAAGGTCTTGTTCAATTACGAAATGGGTCTCTCTGTACTTCTACAGGGTTTACAAACAAAGTCGGGAGGAATTCGGGAAGTTCGGGAAAAACTTTTAATGGAAATCGAATGAGTAAACATTGGGTATGTGTAATCGTATCTGGCCCTTGTGATTTTCAGACTTAATTACTGGCCTGTGGGATTGAGCCATTCGATTCCACTTTATGTTTTTTTGTAAACTTGATGACAGGGGCTGCTTTTGTAATCGCAATTCTTAAATGATTACACATACTCATAAACTTTTCTATTGGGTTGGAGAATTCTGGATTTTTTACATGCATTTATCAATTTGAGAATTGTTTAATAATATTTCTCTTCATGTTCATATATGCGGAATGGCAGAATTCTGGCGAGTTGGCTCGGAAAGTACGCTCCCCGGTGACTTTTAATAGGCATCGGGTAGCCTGTCCCCTTTCCTGTCTTCCCATTTCTTAAAGCAGATATCACATCTCCAAGACAGGAAGCGCGGCAAGGCACCGAAAACGGTGGGTCGTTCCACGAACTGAACTTACCGTTCTCTTGGTCTCTTTCCCCCTGTCTTAGAACTTGTGATTGGAGGTTTGTGCGTGGGCTTTGCCGCCGATTTGTCATCGTAACAAGAACTGTTTCCACAACAATGGAGCCGGCGATTTTATTATGACTTTCGTATTTTGGAGCTGTTAAAATTGCATTTTCCGCCAATTTATTTGCATTTCGGCTTCCATCAAAACACTGGGATACAAGGCTTGGTCTGAATTCCAGGGCCCACTTAAAACCTGACACTGAGAATCTCATCGACGGATACATTCTCGAGATGTTCGACTTTCACATGCGAGAAACGGCGCCCCCAAATTCTTTCGCCACACCAACCACGCACTCTTTGTTTATCACCGCTTCTGAAGAGTGGTTCAGAAGGATTTGCATAACTCACCTGAGGCTCGAGCTCAGCCACATCATCTTTGATAGTCGGTTTTGTCTGGAAGCGAGGTCGATTAAGGTCGCTGTTCCCTTTTCTCTCAAAATTTGCGCTCCTAGTAGACCCACAATTAATTCTTTGAAGATCAATGTTGAAACTTTCGGAATGAAGTCCTAAAACCGTCTTTTCCACAAAGGCCTTTACTGTGTTTGTTTGATTTTTTATAGTCATCGCATAAATGTAGGTTGAACCCTATCCAGTTAGACACGAAATGATAAAAACATTTAAGGATTATAAATTAATATTTATTTCGTTACCACTTAATGACGTTATTCAATGCGTGGTTAAGAGCGTATTATTAATTTAACGGCGTCTACTTTCACTTCGAAAACCTTACTTATCTGTAAATATTGCAGCCATGACAGAAGTATTGGAGCCAGATGCCTTGAATCTAACGGATCTGTTAACACCGTCCACTCCAATCATATCACTTCCCATCCTTGAGGCATCCGTTCTGATGACTGTTGTTGCTTTCCTCGCCTTGGTCATCAATCTATATTTGCTGAATGTAAGTGCACTATAGTTCTGTCATCATCTTCTTTCAGTGCTCGCGTTATCTCCGGAAACCAATTGGTGTCAACCTCCGGCTATGTGTCAGTTTGACAGCTTCCAATGCGGCTTGTGCCCAGTTCTATATATTAAGCAATGTCATCAATGTTCTCCTTCCCGCAGCTATGAATTCCGATGGTGTTATTTCAAACTGTTTTACTATTCTGATAGAAGTAAGTAACGTAAATCAGGGTATATTACATTTGGTTACAGATTCTGAAGATTGGAACTTTCTTCGCATCAGTTTTTACACTCCTTTCGTTGGCTCTAAATCATTACGTTGGGGTGGTTTATCCCCTCAGACGACATGCCATTACATCAAAGACTGTGCGAATAGCCATCACTCTAGCTCATTGCGTTCCAATTATGGCATTTTTAGTTCTTTTTACAGTTGTTCCGGGTGGTTTCAGAGCTGGGAAACCTTTCGCTTTCTTTTCGAAACAAGGATGCCAGGGCGGGAATATCTTCAGTAAGTCGTTCTGAATTATATATTAAGTATTATAAACAACTCAAACAGCTTAATTTTTGTTTTCAGAACGGTTTTCAGTAAGGATAGCCATCGCGTTGCCCTTCATTGTATTTGTTTTGATAATTTCGGCACTGTACATTCATATATTAATTCACATGCATTCTAATACATCTGACCCCATCTTGGCTAGTGCGCATACGAAGGCCAAGAAGAACTCGAACAGAAGGTTGTTGAGCACAATAATGCTCTTGGTCGGATCTGCAGTGTTAGGTATGGAAATGATAACATTTAAGAAAATTTTTCTTTTACATGACATTATGACAACCAGTTGTTAATTTTACTGATTTAGGATGGCTTCCAACCCTAATGCAGTACATATTGTTTTGTTCCGGTTGTATATTCCAACTTCAACTGACACATGCATTCTATGTTAGTGTGATCTCTCAGTTAGTGAATGTGCTCAAACTTTTGGCAGATGCTTTTATTTATGCAAATCGCCTGATTGAGATTAGATATGCTATGTGGATATTTCATCGAAAGATTCTAGGTGGGATTCCCGGTGAGTAATTGCCATGGTTTAAGCCCGTTTAATGTATTATATTTTACACTTCCGACCTTGTGCTATTAGGAAACTTTCTCCTTACAGGTATTCGAAACAAGTCCGCGCAAATTGAGCCTCCGACAGAATTCGCTCGCTATATCAAGAGTACTACTGCATATCACACTCTAACAAGTACTACCCGGTTAATGAATAAGCGAAATAACTCTGCAGACTTCAATGAAGCCAATGGAAGTTTAAATAAGGCCCTTGTTAAGACGTGAAAGTTGACGTGAAAGTCTCTCTTTATCAGATCTCACGGTTGATGGAACCGAAAACTCGAACAGTGCGAGTTGACAATAATATGTGCCATTTAGGAATTACTTATATCTACAAGCAATTACACGAATAAAAAAGAAATTATTTTGCGATATGATAAGAGAGCGATACATCAAAGAAAAACAGGAAAAGCAGGGCATATGACCCAGATATAAACAAACTTTGTGTTCAAGAATCGGAATCAGATTCTCAGAACATATGACTAGACTAGTGTGCGTCTTTCTAGGTAAGTACAGTAAGCAGAACACCATGATCTTGCAGGCTTCCTCCCGGTGATATGCCAATCTGCATATTTTGGTGTGTATCTGAGCGACCTGAGTCACAATGATAAGATTCTTGCAAAGGCATACGTCGCCAACCGCACAGTTGTGCAATTAAGTAACGTTAACATCCCGGAAGGTAAATAGATTGATGATTTAATGCAAGACGTCCTTAAGGGCTAAAGTATTCCTTCATTCTTCAACGTGGAGATGAAACGGAGAAGGTAAGAAAACTATATTTTGTTCAAGGGAAAGGAAGAAAAGCGTTCTCAAAGCGAGTGTAGGTCTTCAATAAAGAAACAACAACACTTTAGTAAGGAAGATACAGAAGTCCCTGCTGATGGACGCTTAATCCTCAGAATTCCAAAAGGAATAGAGAAATGGGAAAAGCTAGGACTCTTCGATGAGGATAAACAGGTAAAAGCGATGCTGCAGTGTCGCAGCGGGGTGGTCCAACACGGTCATTCGCTTTCAGACCGTCGTAGCCAGTATTAATCTTGACAAACCGGCCCCAGAGCCATACTGTTGTTTACAGTCTTCGGGAAACAGAGGAATCATTGGGAAACATTACAATGTTTCAACTGGGCCTGTAACGATCTTGGACTCACATACCTTCCGAATCTCAAACTTCGCCTTCGACGGCACAAAGGCGCCAGGTAAGTGACATCTCAATAAGATATTCATTTACTGTTAGACGGCTGGATCTTTGCTGGAAAGGGACCTGTAAACCAAGAGACGGGACATAAGTTGCAAGTCCTTGGCCGAGATGAGGAAAGGTAAGAATAAAGCTGACAAAACGAACATCGTTTAGTCATTGTGCTCTTCATGAACAATACGTTGGGAACACTGAACTAATCGCTCGTCTTCCGCCAAATGTTTCAGCTTATGACATCAATTATTTCGCGGTATTCTGTTATCAATACGACGTCGACTTCGGTCACTTGGAAGTATACCTCACCCCAGAATATAACCCTCTGCCAGCTTATATTCCGCCAATCTCATCTGAACCGCTCAGACTCCCCAAGAAATGTGATTAAACTCATAACGAGAAAGCCGTTTAAATAAAATATAATTTGTACTTAAGAACATTCGAATAATTCCTTTTTTATTTCTAACTCAAAACAAGCCCTATCATTTACTTGGCGAGAACTCCTGGTTGCTTTAGACGATAACTCTCTGGTTTGGCAAGGGCTCTGTACGCAAAGACATCATCGTAGATAGCCTAGAATAGTATTGTAAGACCACCTTCCGGCGAGTTTTACCTTTCTAAATCATAAAATGCAAATAAACACTTACCAAGGTAAAAGCAGAAACGACAAAGACAGCAGTACCAATCAAATAGGTGTTGAATTTGCGCTGGAGTTCACCATAAACAACTCCGTACGGGTGCTGGGGAATAGGCAAATAGTCAAGGGTAATTGGTGGGCCAGGGTTCACGATCTCATGATGTCCACCAGAGGCATTGCGGCGAGATTGAATGCGAGTCAGACGAGAAATAACAGTGGAAACGCGGAGACGTCCCACAAAACTCATTGTCCTAAAATAACAACAATTTTTTATTATTAAAATTATAAAACATGGGCCGTACACGGAGATGCAACATAAAAACAAGAGAAATGTCTCAATAAAATTGTGCAAAATCACGTATTCGATAATCGAGTTGTAACGAAATGCCACGAAAGGATGAAATGTCATTATTGAATTATTAGATTTTTAATTCCATGAAAAGATTTTAGTTTTCGCCTGCAAAATGAAAGGATCCGCCTGAAAACTGAAAGGCTCCGATACGAGATAATGCTTCTGAGTGTACACTGTAGTGTCTGGTATAATTAATTTTTGTTACAAATGTTTGTCACTTATATTGCAAAAAGAGTCACAAGCGTTCTGTAAAAAAAAGCAACAATATGTTATTTTAGTTACGTTTTTGGATCCTTCTGCTTTTTAGAGGCAATCTCTGAATGGTACATCTTATTTATCAGCTGATTAATTATCGAAGTTTGTTTATTAATTTCGTATCCGTCCTGTTACCCGGGGAAGAACGGTGAACGCCTCCTTGCAGGAAATAAAGGAACCACGTGAGGTTTAAGGATCAGATGGTAGGGTCAGCTCTTTGATTTTGCGTGTTTTGACCTGGTTTTGTCAGTCCGCTGGTTGTGAGGAAGACGAGGATGCGGCTCTTACCTAAACATTTCTTGCAGACATATTTTGGAATCTGCTCGGATGTCATGAAATCGCCCTATTATTTTGAAGTGCTTGGTCTTTACAAGACTGTAAGTTGTTGCTGGTTTATTTTTGAAGTTGTGAAGTTCTACGTCTATTTTGTTTACAGCTTCGCTTTATGGGTCGAGATTATCCACGAGGGGCTAACTACTTCCACGAAAAACTAAGAACTGCTTTTGAGAAACAGAAGGATGTTTCAGATCCAAAGGAGATCAAGAGATTGCTTGATCGAGGAAATCACGTTGTAAAAGAATTAGAAGCTCTTTATAAACTCCGATGCTATCGAGCCATGAAGAATCGATATTACGATGATGAACCTCCAAAAATTGCCGCAGGACATTAATTGTGGTTTAAATAATTTTATTGTATGTACAGTATTTTTGCAGTAATCCGGTAATCTCACTTTTTAATTCACATATAAATATTATTTCCCTGATGATGAGCGTTATTGTTTGAAGAACGGTCTTATTTTAATACCCGTTTATTTACTGAGTTTTGGGATAGCCATAAAAATGACTCGAGGCAATAATTTAGGCGTGGATTTCAGAACACAGTACTCTGTTGATGTAGTTTTTTGACACTCATTGTCCGTCTATGAGTTTGAACACACCCAAACCCGAGGAGGTCACGAAAGCATCGACGGAAGTCTCCGTTGTACATGGTGTAGATGATCGGGTTGAGTACCTGGAATAGGATAACAATGCGCTAAGGGTTTGAAATTTAGAGAACCATTAAAAAAACGTGTTTTGGAGTCAAAAACGAACTTACAGAATTCGAATAGCCAAGCCAAAGAAAAAATTCACTGAGAATTTTGAATGAATATGTTGTATGTACATGCTGGATGAAGACTTCAGCCAAATAGATCACAAAGAACGGCATCCAACAAATTATGAAACCTAAAGACAGTGTTTACGGACATGATTTTCTTAACGAAGAATGCAAAAAAAAAACACTAAAAAAGCTTGCCTAAGACAACGATACCAATGGTCTTGAGAGCTTTTCTCTCCCTCATGTAGACTATCTTCTCCTTCGATCCTCGGATTGCTTTTCCGGGACCATGGGTATTATAGTGTTTTTGAGCTTTTGCGACAAGATTGGTGGGTTGGAGATCATTGGAACTATTATTAGAAGTGTTGTTATTGTTATTATTCAGAGTCGTTTGATGGATGTTGTTATCCACTAATGTAACTTCTGTTGTTTTCTGCTTGGGTGGTGTCTAAAAATGCTTTTAGTTCGTTTATAATTGAGAAACAATTACCATTGCGTGTTCGTTAAGATTTAATAGAGATTTGCTTTCCCGATTGTCATTCGTATTATTGGGAGTTTCCAATGTCCTTTGACACGTTGGCGAATGGGAGTCCGTGTCCTCACTTAGGTCGATGACTGTTGGCAAATTAGTCGGGCGTTTCTTCTCTATGTCACTAAAACTTATTGTTTCATTAAATGTGTAATATAATATATTTAATACTAGTCCGTCTGTAAAGTCGCTGGAGTGATTTCCGCGACATACACTGTGAGAAAACAAAATTTTACTTTGCACTGTGCAATTTTTTCTTTTCGCACCGTACATTAGGCTTTTTTCGGCTGTCGCTTGCACCCTGACTTTTTTTCGCACAGTGCAAATACCAAAAAATCACTCCAGCGACTTTCCGGACGCACTAGTATACTCAGAATGTCTCTGAATTTGTAATGAGAAAACTTAAAAGGAAAACGAGGGCATTTGAAGTCATTGAACTCTTTCGACGGGGGAGGATACAGCTATCAAGCAGATGCAGAATTTATGACATTAATATATAAACTGCCTAATAATAGCCTTAGGGTACATCCTACTGAAGAGAGGAAGTGAAAGAAGGAGAACATGAAGAGTTTACTTTGTTTCGAGATGGAGGGAATGGTTCATTCTGGGAGAGTTTTTTCCGCTTTCCGACCACTGATCTCTCGCTCGGTTTGTGGGGGCGCTGGCACATCTGAATCTATATGTGGGTGAACCGAAATTCATAACGTTTGAGTAGTGAATCATACCTGTTATGGTTGTTAGCTTGTAGTAGTTGTTGTCTTCTCCTGTGCTTATCGACACGGCGGCTTAATCGACAGGTCCCCAGATTCTGCCGCATAAGTTTTTCTCGTTCCGACGCGACTCGGAATATTTTAAAATACACGGAGAGCATGATCTAAAACATAATTGAGTGCGTTACATGTCTACTAATGAACTTGCCAACAATGGAATATAGAAGCTGCATAAAGCGCTGTAAATTCGATAGGGAATGGAGACTGGATACCCACAAACAAAGGCATTGGTGTCAGTTATGGTCCGCTGATTGAAGATCCCCCAACTCGGAATGATCCAAGGAGGAGAACAAACAACCAAAGATATGAACCATACAGAACTAAGAAGGGCGATGGCCATCAGGCGACTTCTGAATAAGATGTAATTAACCACAGTATATATTTATAAAGTTTATGTGTGAGAGATTTAAGGTCGTTACAAACATTTTCTCCTTTTAAATAAAATTCCTTACCGTGTTCGTGGATACTTCAATGGTGATGTGATGGCCATGTACCTATCTAATGAAATGACACAGAGATTCAAGATAGATGCCGTACATAACAATACATCTGTTGTCGCCCAAACCGAACATAGAAATCTTCCAAATTGCCAATGATGGTCGTAGAGAAGATCAACAAGGGCCAGAGGCATTACTACCAAGCCGACCAGCAGATCTGGAGGAATTAAACTTTATATTTTTTATTGCATTCATTACCTGCGGTAGCCAAAGAAGTCAGTAAAATATTTGTAAAAGTTCGCATTCTCTTGTAGAGGAATACCGAAAGAACAACGAGGATGTTACCAAAGATAGTCATCAAAATTAGAACTATCTGAAATTATGCGTTTATTAATATCCTTATTTGCTTGATTTGTATTGTTACTGATATAATCCTGCTTCTCAATTTTGGGTGTAAAAGTGGCGTTTCCGAAAAGTTTTAGGATGGAACATTAAAAGGATAAATGCCAAAACACGAAATAAAAGTCCGGCCGAACATTAACGTCATCATAATCCCCGGTGACGCTAGTCCCAATACAAAATGTTCTACTAAGGTAATATCAAAAACAAGCCGTGCTTAAGATAAAACGCCATTAATAACTTCGTATATGTATATTACAAGCCGTAAGTATAATTAAACGTACCAAAAATAAGGCAATGAAAACGTCCGCCAGGCCAAGACAGAGTTGAGGATTTGTGGAAGAGAGGAGGTCGGAGACGCGCCGAGTTGGTTGTTCCTGTCGCGACGAGGTGGTGTGTCGTTGTTCCTGACCAGGGCCGGGCCCCAGCTGAACTGTCCGTGCCAACAACAACAACAGATCTTGGTTTTCGGCGTTTTGGATGGGGCTTTTCTCCGCTTGCACTCCTGCATTGATCGACTGGCTGATTATAAGTGCGAACTGCCATGCCATACTGCAAAAGGAAGGCAAATGTCATTCGGACATCAGAATAGAACTCCCAGTCAGTGCGGTCGACGACGATGACGTGCTGTTCAGATAATAGAAAACTAATTGGATCCTAGTTCAGACGCCAGAAGGCGCCTCTACAATGTCGCGAATGCAGATTAGACGGCGAGCAAGTGCCCAAGACATGTAGAATATATGGAAATGAATCTGGAAAGGGCCAGCAGACAATTGCAGTCCTTTGCAAATGCTATTGCTGCTTTATCTCCGGTAATTGACAAAACAAAGCACTGACTTGTTTGAATAAAAGATAATGTTATGTTGTTATATATAATATTAAGTTAAGGTGTAATTTAATCCCGGATAGAACGGCGCTTGGGTCAGCGATTTTTTGGGACAACGATCAATTTTTTTAAGATGCCGCAGAAAGCAGCGGTTCTGCAAAAACCTGGTGAACTCGGTAAGGACTCGGCTGAACCGCGGAATTATTTTTTATGTTTTAGATAATATTTTGCTGAAAAACATATTCCTTCAAAGACAAAACAGATTAAAAATTGTTTAAATTTCGTGTTGGTAACCACTTTGGTATGACTTATTATCGCTTAAAACCAACTTTGCCGAGTTTTCCAACCCTCCGTCTTGTCTTCGCCGAAATCACCAGGTCTTTCTTTGCAGAGCTTCCACCGGACTCTTTCGAGTAGCCGAAACAAATGTATCGTTGACTAGAATGTCGTCGACTCGAACGGTCCCAGACCCGAATTGTCGGGGTACAGAAAAAATACAGTTTACGCAAGCAGGAAGAAATGCTAAGGCGGGAAATAACCTACAGGAATGACCATGCCATTTGGAGATTTCGTGGGCATCAGATCGACACTGACGGCAACCATTCGCTTGAAAACCTCAGCGCCCGTGATTCATGCTGTTTATAATATAGACCTTTTAAAACTTTTATTCGTTTCTGTGTACAATGAGTGGGCTGTAAAACAGAATAGTATTAAACGCTCTCAACTTCCTAGTTTTGAACACGTTCGGCGCGATTAAAACAAAAAATTCAGACTGGAGGATATAACAAAACAAAATTTGAGGGGGGAGGTGGAAAATGAATTAAATTGAACAAAAAATGCTTCAGGAATCGTGGTCGTGGGCCACAGACACGAAAATTTACCTGTTTGGGATGAAAAGGACTTCTAATTGAAGAACTTGTTGATGAATCGTCATAGCTCTTGAATGTCTACCGGAAACATGCTATTTACTCAACGATTCATATATAATTCTTTTAGGAGTAAAGGGAAACAGAAAAGTCCCAAATTTTGTCAAAGTCCATGTCAGCGGTGTCAAAGTTTGATATTTAAATAAAGACATCCCTCTTATGCATCCATCTTCAGATGTTTACGAGGCTCCAAAGATGGTAACAGAAGAAGAACAAGTTCCGACAGGCCTTCCAATTCCCCACTCCTACTCCTCCTTCCGTCGTTGAACGATATTAAGTTACACGGGGCCGCGGGGCCGCGTTTTTCATTTCGATAATCATAATAAAAGTTCGACGAACCGAATCCGACCAGTGCTCAGCCTGGGGCTATAACGTCCTTAAAACCCGGTGTTAAGGTTTCGATTCGCTGCCACTAATCCGGAAATGAATAGGACAGAGTGGGGCGGCCAAGGTAATTGAGATTGCACTGGGAATCCGCAAACTTCAGGGATGAAAGGACAAGCCCTTAAAACGAAGGAAAACGTGTTCCTTAACCTTCCGGGACTTTTCCGATACAGGCTCAATGGAAAAGGCTGCGCGAACTCCCATAATCTGATTTTAGGTTTCCTGGCAAAGTTTTCCCCTTTCTGGACTTTTTTTAGAAAATTCGGAACTGATTAGCTTTTGATAAGAGCGGAAAGAAAGGGCCAAAAGTAACAATAAATTTTGTTACTGATTATTAGAAAAACTAGCAAAGAACAAATATCGTCTGACTGCACCGAAACGAGATTATTATCAAAGGCTTAAGAGTGAATTAACTCCTTAAACGTAATCTTTAATGTCCTCAATCTACCAAAAAAAGTCACGGCTTAAAGTCGAATGTTTTGTAAATCAAACCGAGATTTCATGGGAACGAGCAGGATTCCATTCATGACGACGGTGTCCACCGGACAACGTGTTGGGAATAAATTCCGATGCCGCTTTTGAATGCAACACCTTTTTTAATACAGGAATCGAGGCCGGCCAAAGACGGCCGAAGGGCACAGTTTTCCGCTTCTTTTCATCCCGAACATACCTGCAATTCCAGGACCCGGGAGGTGTGACTTTACTAACTTGGACCTCGGAATGAGGGCTCAACGGCTTTTCGACACTTATCCCGATCGTTATGACAATTGTGGGAGAAGACAGCTAATTGGCGCTGATTCCCCACTAATCTTTTTAAAATCACCGGAAATGCGGCCATGACGCCAAGCCGTCACGACCTGTCAAAAGCCCAACATTCAGAGGCACTTCTGCCTATGACGTACTAGCTGGCCTCATTAAGCCATTAGTGTCCTGCGCTTGGGTCCTAGAAAAAAGATCTGAAGCCGTGGAAGGGAGGGGGAGTCAAAATCTAGTGAAGATGAACATAAAATCTTCCTTGCCTTTACCCAGCCATTGTGCCTTTTTTGGCTGCGTGGAACTTTGAGAGGAAAAACAAAAATTCCTCAATTTGAGTTCATTAAATCAGGAATGTAAAGGTTGTTTTGCCTGCGGGGACACGAGTCCTAAAGCGATGAAAGAGAAGAACCGGAATCCCCTTCGAGTCAGACAAACCCTCAACCTTGAAACCGGAAATTGGACAAATCTAGAGAGCCGTCGTCAGTTAATCGGTCAGGTAGACGGTGCATGTGGCGACGTCCTACGTTTTGGCCGTTAAACACCGAAAAGTGTCACAAAAAAAGGAAGACAATTAAATGATTTTAGGACAGGCTAATCCTCCCCGGCTTCGATTGTTTTGAGACCTATTCCCGGGAACTGCAACCCCCACTATTCATTCCCTAATTTGCAGGACGAATTGCACAAAAAAGACCACGTAAAATCACAATTAACAGACAGAACCAGGAAGCTAGATAAAAATGAATTACAGGGATTGGCAAGGAGATGGGAGAGCTAACACTCTTGATGTAATTTCTTTGATTAACGTCTGAGACAGGTCAGCAAAAACTATTTGTTATGCCAAAGAGAAAATAATCAGTTTTGATGATGAATCTTTGTTTGAAAAGCCCCCGAGAATAACCTCCATCCAAATTTATTAAAACCAGATTTCGAAAGAGAAAGGAAAAAATAAATCTTGAATTTAACGCCGGGATGACACTTAAACATCTTGCTGTTCTCTACCTTTAAACCGCTGTTTAAAGAGTTCTAACTTTTTCCAGGACGGGAAAAATACAAAAATTAAATCCAAAAACCTACCACCCTCACTAATGATTAACAAAGAAATTACTTCAAGTGGACCCCTACTTTTAGACAAGAGATATCTCAAAAAATTGGCAAAATGGCGGTGATAACGAATATATAAAAATTTGCAGCTCAATTTTGGGTTTTAGGGGTGAAAAATATCTTGAAATGTGACCATAAGCCCCCTTCCGCTAGTTTTTACAGGTTTCAAAATTTTGTTTTGGCTAAAAATTACGTTTCTTGATTTTTCTAGGACGTTAAAATTGATTTTGGCAAAAAAATATTTTTTCGGAATTTGGATCGAAATTGGCCGGACCGAAGGTGAGATCGAACCCGTGCGCCATGGCCCTCTCGATTCCAAACCGCCGCTGCTCTAACCACTCGGCTACACCGATCTCCCTCGAACGGGAGACTAAGAGCGCTTTTTAGCGTTTGGCTTTTCGGCAGTGAAAACCCGTTTATGGCCAAATTCCAAGATATTGGTTGGGCCTTAAACACAAAATTAATTTTTATATTATACATTCGTGATCAGCGCAATTTTGCCAATTTTTTGGGATATGTCTCGTCAAAAAGGGGGGTCCAGCAGAAGAACTTTCCTTGTAAAAAGGATAAGTAACATTGCAAATCTACTCGCAGCGACATAAAAATTCATATATATGTCGAGGTCCGGAAGCGGAATTCGAATACAACCGTGTTCGGGCGTAATTGCACCGACTTTTTAACAAGCGTAATATTTGGGAAAGGGGCATTGATAAATAATTCACCAATCCCCTTTCCAACTTAAGGCATCAAGGTAAAATTGTGCGTTTCCCAACTATTGCATTACAATTCCCCCAGGGCATTTATCTTTTAAATGTGCGGCCGCCGATACAGATGGCTTCAGTGCTTCCCAGAGATTTGGCTGAGTAGAGACTTACCCAATCATGGCGGCGCCATCAACATTCGAGAAGCTGCGATGCCGGAGATAAGGACAAATGGCTTCAATCCATTCTCGTACTTGGTTCCATCCTTTAATTGCAATTTTCTTAAACAATTCCAGCCATCTCACGCATTCAAATATATGCACAATTAACAGATTCACTATGCCCATCCTGCCCGATATCGTCATGGTCAAAATCTCCATTTCGAAAAGATTCCCCTTTTCATTGGCGAAAAAGTAACATCACCGTTTTTGTGATTAGCATTATTCCTTTTTAGATGAGGGGTCTGTTTGAGTTAGCAAAGAAAATGTATCGCGGATGTAAATGGGATGATTTAGAAGATGGTCTTGGCAAAACTAATGAACCATAGGTAAAAAACTTTACATAAACAGAAGAGAATAGATATATGCCCAAGTCTGAGGAAAACGCATTGCCTGAGGATATAAACCAAGTTTATTAATGTCGAAACAAGGATGAGAAGAGAAGGTCTTAGTATAAAATTTTAATAAAAATTTAATGGGTTTTAGTTGTTAAATAAACGAAATGATGACAATTATGGGAAAGTCACATGACAAGTAATTGACATTTGGCCTAGATGATGGACGGGTCAAGCAATCCAATTATTCCAAATACGATTTAATTGAGTGTTTATTCGCCCTCAACGGCTCAACGTGTCGGCCATCTTCTCCGTCACATCTTTCAGCGCTTCTTTTTTGACTTTTGGGAATTTCGCGGCCGACTGGAAATCGACCGGATTTGGAGAGAAGATTGAATAAAACCTTGATGTTCTGGACCCTCTCTTTTCGTCTGTCACGCCTGTTGTTGCGCTATCTGTAAACGTTCCGGCTCCTTCTTTGGCTCGGCTTCCGTTCTTGGAAAAAGCATTCTCTTTGTTAAGGACCTGTTGCCCTTAGGCTGCAATATTCTCGGTAAGCTTTAAGTGGTTGGGTATTGCGTAACTAAAGATATAAAAGATTAGATATAAAGGTTACTTTTGACTATGACAACCCCATAATTGCGCATTTTATATATTATATTACATATATAGGGGTTGTGCAAATGATCGAATTTTGTCTTGTCCATCAGAAGTCGCCATTTCGTGCTTGAGCCCTAGCCAAGAAATAGGCAAAATTTTAAAAAAAAGTTGTCAACAAGTAAGTTGCTTAGAATAACAATACCAATCCATCGGAACCACACCCAACTCTCTCGGATGTCTAGATTTTGTGTTACAAAATTTGCGGCAAAGCTACAGTATGCCTACAGTAGGCCAAATCTCAAAAAAATGAAAATGCCAAAAATTTTTGTTTTGTTAGTGTACTAAGTGTGTTTGATTTCAGCCCTGTAGGACCAAATTGGTAAAAATGTGCCAAGGGTTGCTCGAGCGAACCTTGTTTTAAATTGTTATATTCCTGGGACCTACACGCATATTATAAATTTTTTTTATCACTATAGTACATTTGAATACACAAAAAAATTCACTAGAAAAAAGAATAAACAAATATCAGTTATCAGATTTCAAAGGCGATTGTAAATAAATTATCAATCATCGAATAGAAAAGGCCCGACTCCGGAGGAAAGGGAATTATTACACCCTGCCGCCTAAACCGAATTCCAGGAATAAAGGGACTTACATCTTCCTTATGATCCACTTGTACCCGCATTTGTTTCTCATTTTGGACTCGAATACCCTAAAACCTTTGATCTCATTCTTTCTTCCTCAAAATGATATCAATGGCTCCAGGGAGTCGAATACTGAGAGAGTAATCATACATATATTGTAGATAGGAAAACAAGAAAAAACAATCCGAATCAGTGCAGTTCCAAATAGAAGTTGAACTACAATAAATCGTTTCGAAAACCGGCTGAACAGCGCACATATATAAAAGAAAAAATAGCGGAAAAAATACGTTCTTTTGTAAGTAAGGGATCTCGAAAATTTCTCCCCGGTACCCTAAATCTATGATCTCATCAACCAAAACCCTCGATGAAATACACAGATTAAGGGTACCGAGGAAGAGATCGAGCGCATAATGTAAGAGGTTATGGACCGGTCAGTCCGGAACGAAAGTGCAAAAGGTATCGAGGTGGAAGGGGGATGAGGTGTTGTCGGGGTTGAGAGCTAGTGGTGGAATGCGACTGGCGGACGGGGCGAGGGCTGGGATGAGTGAATCAGGGTGGTGGGGTCGCGTTCCGTCCGACCGTCAGGGGGCCCTGTTGTCCGTTCATTGCAGTTCAGCTCAAACTGCCTGCCTCTTCTCGCTGCGTCTTGCAAGGTCTGCATTCGGTGTGGTGGTGATGGACCGGTCGGGCGCCCCCTTCCACGGGCGCCCCTCCGCTTTCCCCGTCCAACGCCCCGCCCCGCTCCCGACTGATTGGATGTGCGCCGATCCCGACCCCAAGCAGGGACTCAATTAAAAGTGTTCCCAAACTGTTAATCCACCAAAAACAAAGTGCTGCGTCTGATTTGCATAAGCCCCAAAAAACAGACTCAAGTGAGGGTCGAAATCAGACCGCGGTTCGGGAGTCGAGAGTGGGACGATTCTCGAGAAAAACGACTCGAAGCAACAAACACTGGTGAACATACAAATTTGGAGAGGGCAAGACCTAAGTACGATCTGATCGGGCTAATATATTAGAATACGGAAGAAATATTAAGCAGACACCTCTGAGTTTGCAAGAAGATTTAAAGCCCAGAAATTCAGACGGAAATGGACAGCAGAAATAACAACTGTTCGATCAGAGACAAAGACAAATGACAACAGCAGTAAACAAGAGTAGATAAGCGATACATGTGTCTACACACCTTCGTCTGGAGACACGACTAATTAGATCGGGAGTGAAATATGCGATTGGAAGCCAGAGGAAGGACAGGGACGAGACTTCCCCTCTTTTATTTTACAACAAAAAATGGCGTTTGATATCAGTTTTGATTGGAAGGGACAGGAATTCGGGGGAAATAACTGATATAAATTCATGCACCCTCTTTTTCTCCTTGATCTGCAGTTGAGATGTTTACAACATAGTCGATGAAGGATATAAGATTATATCTTTTGAAGATTATGATTTGAGATCAGAGCGTTGTAATATGCCTTTAATAAAAAGATCATTGAAAGCTTATACGATCTCAGGCAATTTACGAACAGTGTTGAAGAACAATAAATCTTTTTCAAAATTGAGTCTTCACGTACTTACGATCAAGCTTAACTAGTTCAGGAAGAGAATGGAATAATTTTGTTGAACTCCTCGTTCATCTCCTATAACTGGCCGGTTTCCATCGTCAAAGGAGAGACATTGTTTATGGGCTGAGAGACGCAAGATCCTTGGATCAGACCTCTTCTCGATATCCGGCGAAAATCCCCCGGCGGGGTTTTTGACGCTTTTGGTTCGAGGCATCGCCGAGAGCGGTCTTCAGTGCATGAGGAGTTTAACGCCACCATTCCCCTACGGCGTTCAATCTCTGATATGCATTCCCGAAGACGACGTCCATGCTCGATCCCCTTGTTACTGTGCTTCCATCTTCAAAGTACTACTTTGTTTTTGGTTGGTTTGTTATGTGTTTCGTATGGAAGCGAGAACGGAACTGATGTTACGACAGACCTTGTCGTATCTTCAACACACGGATTGGAAACATTGCATGGAAGATTTGACGATCATTTTAATATTGATGAAGCCAATGGTAACAATTTTTTCAAAAAATCTGTTTGTCGCAACTTTGCAAGTTTGAAATTTGTAGATCAAGATTTGGCTGCATACAAAGACTACTTAGAAGCCAGGCTTGCCTTAGTCAGCCGGGCTCGGAATCGGTCTTTGGATGTGGAAAGTCCCAAGTCAAAACGTTTCATCCCCCTCCCGATCTCGGCGTCTCTTCCCGACCACGGATCTGATTATGTGCGCTCTCGAGTTGCTGTTGTCGCCAAACAAAACGATGAAAGTGAAAACGAGCTGCCCGAGCAGGAGACTAATGATAAATCCATCAATGAATCCACAATCCTTAAAGATTCTACTTCATTGCCTCAGGCAATAGATGACGAAAATTGGACTTATGCAAATAACTCCACAGAAATAGAAACAACTACTCCAACTCTGGATGAAAGAAGCTCTGCCAAAAGAAACGATGAGAAACAAGGTAAAAATGTCACGGAGACGCTGAAAAAATCAGAGGCACTGCGACCTCATATTCATCATCCGAAAGCCTTCTCCTCAGCTACTGTGCACTTCTCTCATCCTGATGGCCCTTCGTTCAACCCAACTGTAAGAAAGTTTGAAATTCAATTAACAATCGGTTTAGCAAAACCACACAGTTGAAGAGTGTAAACGATTGTCGCAGCAAGAGTTGGTTAAAGAATTAAAACAAAGAGGAACTTACAATCCGGATTTGATGGCCTGGGATGCGACGGGGGTGTTCAGATTTCTAGATCGCTCTATACTTGATCAATACGAGGTAATATAGAATGAAAACGGTTTTTTTCAACTATTAAACTTGATTCATTGTTTTGAATTTAGCGGCAGGTAAAAGCTCAAACCTCAAATCAACAAGCGGTGGAAAGAAATGTCTTGGCTTTGGAGAGAATACTCTCCGAACTCAATTTGAAGTGCCAAGTTAGATCTCCCGAAGTGCTTTCAAAGATAAGTAATTTGACAATGTAAGTTTTCTACATATAACATTAAATTACCCTCTCAGATTTGAACCAAGAAGAACTGTAATGTCCCCTTCGTTACGTATGAATAACGAAGAGGTCACTCGATTCAAACGCAATTCAGTTGCTGATGATCTTCTGAAGGCTTTCAATAAATCCAGAAGTCAGGACACCATCAGCGACAGTCATCAAAAGTTGGTTGGCGAAGTTCATGTAGTCCCATTTGGGTGTGATAAACGCGGGGAGAGGGAAGATGGGTATCTGAGATTGTGCGGTGCCTGTCAGGCTATTAGAAAATTGCCAGATTCCTTCTTCCCTCCCTTTATTAACGAAGTAATGTGTGATGAAGACAAGGCCTGTCTCTACTTTTACGATTACCGTAAGCGATTTTAACACCTATCTAGATTGATTATAGCTCATGGGAAATGTAAACAAAAGCACATGAACTTTGTTGTTCTCAGGAATATTGGGACTCCTCATTGCCAAATTTGGCAAAAATTTAATTTGAATGTGAGGGTTTCTTGTGAATGTTTTGTGGGTAAGTTGTATTATATTGCAGTTCCATATCTTAAACTTTACATCTAATTTTAGATGAAATGTCATTTTTTTCCAAATACGTGTAACCTTCTACTTGTACCATAAGCAACTAGAACCCCGGTCTCTCGCATGTCTGTAAATAACTCCCCGATTTTCAAAATACATATATATACATATATATATGTTTATCATATTGTAAGTAAAACCGGTGAAGACTAATAAATATGTTATTATACCGAATGACCCGTGATTTAATGAAATGGAGTGTGGGGTGTATCGTCGTCATCAGAATTCATGGCTACAGCTATTAAAATGTCATATTCGTCATTTTCAGCCCCCGAAGATCCATTACTCAATGTTCGATGGACCATAAGATCACTGCTAAAGAAATTCCTATAGGAACTGGTCGGCCAAAAGATGTGCACGAGGCAGGCCAAGGCAACAAAGTTGGCAAAAGTGGTGACAGCTAAAATCTTCAGTTACCCCGGACAGCCACCAAAAAAAACCTGCCAAAAGCTTACATATAACGAACTTAATCCTCCAAAATTCGGAAACGGCCATGGAAACCAGTACCAGGAGAATATAATAAGTAAACCAGACCATATAAGCAGCACCAAAATGGACAAGGAAATTAGAGCGATCACGGCTTGTCTCTCTAAAAAATAAAACAATACTTATCGTCAGGCTTAGTTACAGTCGCAAAGTTCTTTTCATTTCCACCAAAAACCAGATTCCTTGAATCAAACGGAGTCCAACGATGATATGGAGGACTTTCGAATCCACGAAATCAAAGTAATTTTGGCCTTCTTCCATAAAGACCTAAACGAGAAAGGAATAAAAATAAATAATACAAAACTTACGTAATCATAAGTGAACACAAGGAGCTGAGTGAAGGAGAAAAACAGCCAGACATTGAACACATAGTATCCCTTTACGGAAACACCAGTTTTCCTCAACGACCAGCCACTACTAAGCAGCAATAGCAGTAAACACAACAAACACACGCTCAGATTTCTTATCAACTAAAATAATGTATAAAAAGTGGATAGTCATACCTCTGCAAAATAGTTCAATATTGAAAAGGCCGATCCATGCAGAGCGTATATACCCATGTTAAATAACTGAATACCCAATCTTAGCACCTCTAGATTTATAATCCATAAAAGTAATCGGCTTCGTAAATGCAAAATGTGATATTTGGATTTGACTTGGGATCTTCCTTGAACAATGGACAGTATTCCAAAACATACGAAGCCAAGGAAGACCACTTCCAATATATTCTAAATCTCGATTAGACAAAATATTGATAATCCCTACCTGTTCTTCAAAAGAAAATTGATTTGTTAACCAGTTCCCATAAACGGGATGACCATTCGTAAGTGTAATGTCATATTCGATTGATTCCAATCTCTCTGACTCCACCCAAGAGCAATTCTCATCTAACCTACAAGCCACTAAAATAATATACCAATACTCCGGAACATAAGGTTCATCAATTCTGAAGGTGAATTGACTTCCTTTGATCACTTGTGAGGGCTTGTCTTCATCAACACAATATTTACCCTTAGGGCATGGGATCCACCGCATATGATCCCCACGTCTACCATTACGCAAACATCTGGGTTCAAACAGTATTCCACTTATATTCTAAAAATGTCTATTAATTAAATTAAATCTTACCTCCATTAATGTGGGGCAAGAAAACTGCCAGAAATCAGAATGTCTAAAGCTGTCAAAGCGGGTTTCTGGTATGACTAGGAGAGCGACATCACCTAAATGCCGTATTGAATATAAAAAATTTACAAACTCACTGTTATCATCGTTCTTGGCGGTTGCATTGCCAAAAAGGAATCCTCTGGTTAACTCTGGCTCAATTTTATCAAAAGGCTGTACCCCAAATGTGGTGATAATCCTCAATTTTTCATCCGATACTTTCCACGTTCCTCGTGAACGTCTTGAATGGACAGAACTTACCAAAAAGAGTAAAAACAATAGACGCATTACTCCCTTACATTCCTAAAAAATTAATTATTTAAGAAAATTCTTATAAAGATATATTATTGCAGGTAGACAATCAACTCGATAATACTCAAACAAGTACGAGAAAATTTTATGAAACGCAACAAAAAATAACTAGAACATCGACAGATGTTCATTAACAAAGTTGATGGTGTCTGTGACTGAAGTTTGCTTCTGAAGTTCCATTCTTTGGCTTTTGGTGAACAAGGAATTAGACATAAAGGCAGTATGTCTGTGCAATAATGTGTAGTGGACATCCATATCCGTTGCGATCGAAAACTAAATTAAAATTAAATAAAACATAATATAATCTTACCCAATCCTTGATACAATCGACGGGTGTTTTTAGATGGCCCCCAAACAATGCCGGATTCGAAAGGAGACCTTCGCCTACCATTATACCTAAACAAGAAATCAACTAATCATAATAAAACAAACCATCAGCTTCAGTTATCGATGCTATCTCCAGGGCTTGCCGATAACTTGTGCATCCTCCATTCGCGTAAACGGGGACTTTAACAGATGCCTTCACAAGACCGATCGCTTCGAAATCCGGATTTTCTGCACGTTGTGAAACTGTTCTTCCGTGTACTGCTACGTGGGTGACCCCAGCTGACTCAAACTAAAAATATAAATAAAGAATATCATTGATTTTTACTTTTCTACACATATCCACAGTTTCACTCAATGGATGACGAATTCGTATTTTGACTGAGATAGTGAAGTCAGGGTCAGATATTCTGTTTCTCGTCTGCTTTACTATATCCGATATTAATTGCGGGTTTTCCAACATCTTTGAACCAAACCCTTCACTTCGAACATCACTTTTTGGACATCCACAATTCAGGTCAATTCCTTTTACATCTCTAAACATGAAGGAAAGCCTTAGACTGAAAACATACCCGTACACTAATTCGGCCGCCCTAGCGAAGTCTTCAGGTTTATTTGCCGCGAATTGGACAATAGGCCAGTCCTTCGCGTCGGTCGTGAATTCGTTGGATCGACATTTCTCCGAGACCACAAAACAATGAGCATAAATCATCGGGGTATATGCTAAATCACATCCATATAGCGAAACCAACTTTCGAAAGTGTAGCCTGTAAGCAAAAAGTAATAGCTTTTTGTAAATTAAAGCAATATTATCGTCGTCTCTTACTTACTTTGAGTAACGCACCATGGGAGCACAAATGAATAACGGCGGATCGATTCCCAACTTTTTACAATCCTCATCTTTGTTCTAAAATTAAACAAAACTATTATTCATAGAATTAATCAACTTTCCACAACGATTCGTCGCCGAATATCCGAATATTCCAACTCACTACTTGTTGAGCTTGATGAAGATGCGGAAGGGGTTCCCGTGTCCTCAATGGCCTGTAAAAAAACGTCGTAAAATAAAAAATGTCTTACCATTTCTAATGCGACAAGATAAAAATACTAACAAAGACCCAAAAACACTTTTTACGAGAATTTATGGGACACGTTTCGTCGTATAATGTGTCTCCATTTCTTTTTGTATTATTTTTTGGAAGTGTGGAGTTCATTCAAGTTGTATAAAATGTCGTTGATGATGTCAAAGTTAACGCTGCTGGGACGTCATAATGCTTGTGCATTATCTGCTAATATTATTCATGAACGAGGTGTCCACCATCACATGGAAAGGAGCGACATTCTTCGATATCTCGGTGTAAAACGGTCTAATACAGCAAAAGCGAATAGGAACACGCATATTAATGAGAAAAAGTTTAGACAGGTAAGATTGATTCTATCCATTAAACTTCTTTTTTTGTTTAGTTGATGATCATCTTTATTTTAGTTGAGGGGCAGGAAAAATGTGATGATCGAGCTGCCGGATTACGAATTTGAAAGGAAAGCAAGGGATATGTATCCAGACGATATGCGTATTGCTATGCTGAAGAAGGGCATTAATGTAAACAAAGATGTGGCGGCTAGGCAGTGGAATGAATCTCAGTTGACAATGCAGACGTTCGGTAAGAATTCATAGTGATTCTTTATGCTCTTAGGTATGTCAATTGATAATTATATTCCACCGGAAGATCCGCTGCCTCTTCTGCCGGAGGTCAGTCAGATTATTTCTGGAACCAAAGCAAAGGCATCTGAGGTTGGGGAAAGAGTTAAACATCGATGGCACAACTACTTCAATGGTCTCAGGATAATTAAGAAAAAGGAGGGACTCCAAAATTTTAAGACAAAGGTATTTTTTTGTCAAAAGCCAAAAGCATTGCTCTTGATAAAATTTTCTTTATATTTTATTTTAATTTTAGAATTTTGTTCGTGATGCTGAAAGAATCTACATTGACGCCTTCAAGGCACTGTCTGAAAGAAACAGGTTGAAGTTGTTGGAATTAATAACTGAGCATTGTTTTGAGGTAAGGTTTGTGTAATTTTTTATTGAATCTTTACAGAAAATGTGGCCAGATGTGGAAAATAGATCTCTCGTCTGGGAGTTCGTTGAATTTTCGCAGCCTTCGCAGGTGGTTTCCATTCGCGCCGGAGATTTCCCGTATAAATCCGGGAATTACATTGCTCAGATTACAGTGAAGATGCATCCAGTGATTGTAAGCTTTCTTCATTATTGTCAGACGAGTTTCTAGATATTTTGTAAAATTTTCTTTCGTTGATAATCAAACGACGGCTCGAATGGAAACATAAATTTTTTTTAGAAACGCGCGGTCTATGACAGATTTGGTCGTCTTTTGTTGGGACACCCAGAGGAAACCAAAAATAATGTGGAATATGTTCTCTTTGAGAATCACATATCGAATATCGACGGAGCCTGGAGAATTCATGACAAAGTGTATCCGTCGTGGACTCAGACCAAGGATTCTATACACAGACCTGATCTCTTGGCTCGATTAGAAGAAGAAAAAGACGAGGAAGACATCAACAGACCCTCAGGACCCAAAAAGTTCGAATTGGGAATCGAAGACAGATTAAGGAGAGAGGAAAAGAAACAGCGGGAGAAGGAGGCCGAGCAGGGCAAGGCCTAGACTGGATCCCTTTTTTGTTGTTTTAGGATAAACTTGTTATTTCTTTCTTGTTTTTTGTGGTATAACGGTTATTAATGCTGTTGCTATATTTGTCGATACTCTTTTTACATCATTATTTATGAGTCACGGCTGAGGTTGATATTAAGCCTTAGTCCTGTGTGTACTTAAGAACTGTTTTCAACTTGCAGGTCTTCTCAAGTAGTCATGTGAAAATGAATAAATAGGGCAATTGTGGTAATTATAGTATTGGCGCCGTTTTTCCTTTATGTTTTCAAGGTGCTATGGATCCGTAAAAATGGCCAGAAACAAGGTTGGATATAATAATTGCTAAGAGACCGAACCGAGAAACTTGGTCGCCAGAGCCCTTGTCCGGGATTTTGCGGGAAGTATAACTTCCAAAGAGGGCTTTCTAAAACTGTACATTATTTACATTATCAGTGCATTGATTGGGGGTCAGAGAGAGAAAATGAAGAGGGATCATAACACGTTTGTAAATAAACATGGTTACACTCCCTGAGGCCTTCTTATCACTGTTTTTTTATTCAATTCCAGAGTTCTAAAATTTTATTAAGCGCGTTTTTCATGAACAGTGATGTATAATTTTATTTTAGCTCGATTTCCCTTTGTTTATGTCTTGAACCAGTAATTTATGTATGCCTGAGGAGATTCGGCTTCGAGATATACCAAGAATGGCGAGAAGTTGGCTGGGTCGGCGTCTCAGCGGCCGAAGATTGATTTATTTCCTTATCTCTCTAACTTTACTGTCATTTGTGGCTGTCCAGTTTACTTTTGGTCGACCTGTAAGTTAAATTGTTTCTTATGTTATGAGCTTAGAACGAGGTAATTGCAAGCAGAAGGCTTCCTCAAGAAGGGTTTAATGATGAGCCACCATATAAAGCCGATCGTCCACAAGAAGCAAGATTACATGCGGATGTTGTAAAGGTCCCCCCAAGAAATGAACAGGGAAGAGATGGATTCCTCAATAATCTGGCTGATGCTATTAAACCGACATTTTTGGGAAAGGGGAAGTTTATTCCAGAGAAGAGGATCGTTCATCTTGATTTAAAAGGAGGAGCGTATAAGGTAAGAAAATTTAACGTTTAGACTATGAATCGGTACCTTTAGGGTAACTTACATGCTATGAGATCATAAGAATATAGCTTTTAAAAAATAAGTATCAACTTTTTTGTTAAATGTTGACGACTCGCAAAAAATTTACACTTTAGTCCCGGATTTCTACAAAAGAACTGCATTTCTCAGCTCTGTATATTGTATTAGATAGTGGTAGACGTGCTTTATCAGGTGATATATAAAAAGGGCAGAGGGAAATTATTGCGCCGCGAAAAATTGAGATTTCCTCACACAGCTTATCGTTTAAAAACCTGGTTGCGCATAAAAAGTGTTCTTTCTACAGTTTAACGAAATTTTTTATGAAATTTCAATGGCGCACCCCGCCTGAGTTTGTTCACGCCCTGAGGCACCAAAAAATACAAAAATTATAGTTTGAAAAGTTTTTTCGGGGAAACGTAAATGTATGACGCGCATATTATATATATCAAACAGCAAGAGCAAAATTAGACCACTACGGCTCCTCTGAACAAAGGTATGGTCGAAATTGTGGCCGAAAATTAATTTTTTTTTGAAGGAATACTTGGCGAAGCTACAGTTAGCCGGGATTTCGAGCTCCTGGTGAGATTGATATATCAACGAAAATTCACATTGGCAAAACACTTTTACCCACTTTGACCGTTGACATACTTATTTTTACAATAAAATGCAAAAGGTTATCGGGAAATTTTGCATCATTTCATGAATGTCTCAATGTGTATTACCGATTTGCGAAGGGTTCCTGTCGAAGCAAATTATAAAAATATTTATGTTAACGGCCAAACTAGGTAAAAGTGGTTTGCTAATGTGGTTCTCCGATTGCGACGAGAATGATAACACTAACGCAAAAAGATCGAATTATTCTAAATCCACTGTTGCTTCATTCACTCAGAAATCGTGTTTTGAACTTAATGGTGCCGATGCATAGCATAAATCTAAATAAATATATGAATTTTTATTTTAGCCTTCTTTCTTCCCCCGACTGTTTGATTTTTTTGTAAAAACTCAGTTTACGGGTATTTTATTGGAATGGGAAGACATGTTTCCATACGAAGGAACTCTGAAAAATGCCATAAACGGAGATGCTTACAGTATGCAGGACGTAAGTTAAACCCTCAAATTCTATTTAGTCTTAGATACGCGATATCTTGCAAGCAGCGAAGGATCGGAAACTGGAAATAATTCCCCTTGTCCAGACTTTTGGCCATTTGGAATGGGTTCTGAAATTGGAGGAGTTTGCACGACTTCGAGAGGATCCCAGGCATCCAACTGTCATTTGTTTTGGAAAGAACGAGAGCTTTGACATTATTAAGGATATGGTTGATCAGGTGGCCAGAGTCCATAAAGAATTTGGAATGTCTTCTTTCCACATGGGCGCAGATGAAGTTTTCATACTGGGGGTTTGTAATGAGTCCGTCAAGAAAATGCAAGAACATGGGGGAAAGGATCGGGCAATGTTGTGGCATATGTCCAGAGTGGCCAAGTACATCAAAGAAACTCACAATGTGGATGTACTAGCATGGCATGATATGTTTGCCCATATAATTGAAGAAGATCTCAGGACATACGAAATGACAACGTTAATCGAACCCATGCTCTGGAGTTATGCTGAGGATCTGGATTATTTCCTTCCATTCTCGACCTGGCTCTCCTTGAAACCATTTGGGAAAGCATGGGCAGCTTCGGCTTTTAAAGGTGCAGATGGCCCAGGAAGATATATTTCTAATCCGATGCATTATGTGAAGAATCATGAGAGCTGGGTAAAACAGTTTGATCGGGCAAAGAATGAACTAAAAATCCGAGGTCTGGTCTACACTGGATGGAGTAGATACGACCATATGGCCACGTTGTGTGAGCTGGTCCCAACTGCTCTTCCTCAGCTTTTAATGTCTCAAGAAACAATTCTGGAAGGGAAACCGATGAATGGGAATTATGAGATGACTCGGAAGTGGTTGGAATGCACTCCAGTCACTGGGCTCGGAGAAGTTTCTTATGGTTGCAAATTCCCTGGAAGTGAAGTGAGTGTTATCCTGAAGACCTTATTATTTTAGATCTACGAGATTGTCAACCAGTATTATAATAAACGGCTAGCAGTGGAGAAATATATTGCTGAGGATTATGACTTTAATGGATGGTTAACCAGGATCGCCGAAGTTTACAACGTCTCTTCTCCATTGGCTGTTGAGGTAAGGAATATCCTATTTGCCTTATGGTTTTCTTGTTTAGAAAATAATTCCTGTTCTGGATCAACATTTATCTGATATGAAAGCCTCCGAGAAAGCCTTTAGAAATGCGATGAAATCGATTTATTTCCAAGAGACCATCGATGAATACGTTTATGTTTACATGGCTGACATCATTGAGAAGTTGCAACGTCGGAGAGGAGCAGCGGTAAAACATTCGACTGGGATAAACACATATCCGAAGAGGCCTTTTATTGGATACCCAAAAGAGCTCTAAATTTGTTTGATGACAGATATCACTTATGCCAGCTAATTTTTGTTCTTGTAATGTTATGTTTCTTACCTTTTTTTCCGGCAGCCCATATCCCTGATTTCTCAGTCATGTTGTTCGGGTTTAGTAATATTGATTTACAGTTAGTGTAATTTTATAAGCATTTTGTGTAACTATTGTGTTTTTATATTACCTTTGTTTAACACCACTTGCCCATATTGTGGTCAGTGTCTTCACAGTCATATTTTATATTCCCTCACCGATCGGTCTGGCCCCAAGGGTATCAAACTTCAGGCTTTCAAGGCCCCAGTAACGCACTCAGACAATTGTGATATTATTTATTGCGCAATAACGATAAAAATAATCTGACCCGATTGTTTGGTTTTGTTTCAGGCGGTGCCTGTTCTCCGTTTCAAGGTTAGGTTCCCCTTGTCGCTCTTGTTTCCCGCCGGTAATTAACCGGGCCGTTTAAATCTTTCCTTTCTTCCCCGACTTCCTCGATTCTAACGGTCTCCGATCTCCTTGACCCAGAACGTGATGATTACGGCGAGCGAATCCCAGAAAAACAAACCTCCAACCTCATCACTTATGAACCTTGACATTCTTCTGTAATAAACTGAAAATAAAGATCGTATCTTTTGTACGGAAATGCTTGCAAAAGCCAAAGAGAATAAAGCAAATCCGGATAGGCAGGTGAAGGACGTCGAAGACAATTGGAAGAACATCGTTCCGGAGAGATTGCGAAGCTATCAGTTGTCCGTTTACCCTTTTACCCTTGACACCGAAAGAAAGGCGATACGATGAAAGCACCGGGTGTCGGTGGAAATGGCATCGCTGAATGAGTTTGGAAGGAAGAGTAATTAATTTATTTAGTACCTTTTAAGATTGTTGCTTTTTCCAAAGTTTTACTGACGCAAAGAATTCGTTTTAATGACTAATTAATTTTTTTATATACACCTTTATTTGTTTTTATTTTAGTGTTTCTATACCGTACCCCATGTAGGTTAATAATTGTAGTTTTGCTTTCCCAAGCACATTTCCATCTTTTTTCGGCGTCGGCGTCTTCAGATGCCATTACGCAATCAAGTCCGGAGGGGTTTTACGAGGATTTAGCGGGTTACCGGCGCAATGTTCACGCTTAATTAATTCGAATACGGCATCGGCTTGAGATGCCTGCAAGTCGAATCTACATCAACATTTTCCTCAACAACAAAAATGTGTCAAGAGTTGCGATCAGCCGGAAATGTTATGAGATGCATCAAATGACCGGAATCTGTCACGCAGATTGAAGGGTTGGCACAAAGTTGCATATTCCGAAAGGAGAGGGACGATGTTTGCTCACGGTGGTGGGGTTTAGCTTGCATTGTCATCATTGACAAGGTCAAATCTTAAAAGGAAACTACTGTATTTCGAATATTTTCTTTGGAGGGATCCCCTTTATAATTAGATCTGCAACTTTCACTGCTATTGTTGGAGGCACTGATTGCGTGATTTGTTTGCTGCTACTATTTTGAAAAAAGGCGTCGAATTCGTGTTTTCTGTGCCGCTCTGGGTTTTTTTCGAATTTCTGATCTCGACACCCGGAGGGCTCTTTTACAACCACCTCTTGACCGAAAGCCCTAAACAAAAAAGTTTTGGTAATCCAGGGTTTCTTTCCTTATTATGATTGCGCAAAAAAGCTATGCCCGAAGGGTGTCACCGTTTATATTAAGAACGGGGTCAAAAATGTGATGTTCTCGCGTTGTGATTAATCCCGGAAGAATCAGTCGAACGGCTGTTGATTTAATTACTTTTATTTGATATCTCTGTTCATAAATATTACATTTAATCATCATTCTCTACCGTTCTCATTTGCATGGCTAAGCCGACAACGGCTGGACATGTTACCTTGAACCATTTATTTGATCGCCTCGTATCCAAATTGGATTCCCTTGTATTCGAATTGAAACTTTTTTGCACTTTTTCCCTCCTGAACCCATTAATGGAATCTTTATTTAAATTCGTGGCGACCCTTCTCCCCTCTGACCTAACCATTTCAGGATTTGGCGTTAGTCATTTCATTGTCAAAGTAAATGTTACACAACTAGGCGCGAAGATGATCATATGGCTTGTGTTTATCCTATTTTCTGTTGTTTTGAAGAGTTGTGATGGAGTCAGTCAGAGTTTTGTTAACAGTTCTGTTCTCCATGAACGGCCCACTTTTATTGTTAATTTTGATATGGCCACAGTAATCTGTCAGCATTCGAAAGACCCCGAAGATCTGCATTTACATGACATTAGCATACTCTGTGATGGTCATGTTGATTGTTACAGTAGTGTCGCCATGAATGACGAAAGTTTTCCTTATTGTGGTATGTTTTTTCCTGCCTTTACTTTTATTTATAGTCAAAAGGGTCTTAAGATAAGATAGTGCTTATTTATTGTTCATTTAAGAAGAAAGATGTAATTCAACTTGTTCTCATCACGGTGCTTGTCTGTTTGATGGGAAGAGAGCGCAATGTTACTGTAACTCCGGATTCCAAGGGCCAAGTTGCCAATTAACAGGTTTGAAATTACATTAATTTCTTTAAAATTATATATTTATAGATACGAATGAATGTAATGACAAGCCATGTCATTGGATGGCCAAGTGTCAGAACACTTTCGGATCTTATCGATGCGAATGTTACCCTGGATTTGAAGGAAACGGATACGAATGCACAGGTTGGTCATCTTCTAAAATATATCTTAAAAAATATTTTTTAAAATATTTTATTATATTTTTAGATATTGATGAATGTGCTGACGGTCTGGCTGACTGTCCCAACAATTCGGTTTGTGTTAATCTGCCGGGAACTTACATGTGCAATTGTTCTCAAGGTTACATTCCCAAAGGAGCACCAGTTGATAAATGTGTGGATATTGATGAATGTGATCTGGGATTGGCCAAATGTGGCCACAAACTTTGTCAGAATTTGATTGGAGATTACAAATGTGTTGATGAATGTGAAGGTGGATATAATTTGAAGGATGGAAAGTGCGTGGATGTGGATGAATGTATGAATGGACAGAATACTTGCGACGTCCGGTCTGTGTGCCATAATAAACCCGGAGGCTATGATTGTTTTTGTGATGAGGGATTTGTTGGAGATGGTAGATCATGTTCTCGTAAGTAATTGGATCAATCTCTGTATATTTATTACAGCAATCTATGATTGCACTCAGAAAGAAGGAATATGTGATAGGCATGCGTATTGCCTCAAGTCTCTTAAAATGTGTGTCTGTCAGAGTGGATATGCCGGAGATGGATATAGCTGTAGAGATATAAATGAATGCAATGCAAGTATGAATCCATGTGCTCAGCAAGAAAAAAACGAGTGCGTTAATGTGGAAGGAGGTTACATTTGTTGTAATCAAATGGAGAATGAAGAGAAATGTCTCAAAGATTCGGGGCTCTTTTGTTCTGGTGGTTGTGGAGTAAACTCGGTCTGTTTTAATCAGACTTGTACCTGTGTTCCCGGATATGAAGGAGATCCAAAGGTTAGGTGCTTAGGTAAGAAAATGCAAAATAAAAATCATTATGGTACGGTGTAGAGGCTGGTTATATTACAGTATTAAAGTGTCTTTTAGATGTAAATGAATGTCATCAAGACAACATTTGTACCGGAGCCGGGCAATGGTGTGTGAATCTTGCCGGAGGGCATATTTGTTGTACTCCTGACTCCGACTATCCAGAATGCCGCGGATTGGAGTTAGTTCCAGATGTCTTAGATCGCAAAGCTATCGCCGTTTCCGATGCAAATGCAAAGAATAAAAATGGGAATGGAAATAAAGCCGAAGCCAATTCCTTTGCTCAAGTCAATGGAATCAGAGGAGAACTTGAAGAAACTGAATTCGCAACTCAAGAAAAGATCAAAAGAAGGAGATTCAGAACAAGTAAGTGCTATAGTCTGATTTACTTCACTGTCCTACGTCGTATGGTTATATAAGTAAATTATGATATAATTTCAGAGACAGTTCATATTGGAAGACAATTAAAAACACATTCTGGAGGTTTTGTCTTAATCAGAAGGCCCAAAGAGCGGCTGTTTAGGAACGAAACTACCGGAGAATTTGATCTAAAAGGTAGGTGGTTACTGTAACTGTAACCCTTTCTCTCAGAGATCCCAGATTGTCCCAATGGTGAAGATTCAGAATGTCCCGAACATTCCGTTTGCTTCAGTCATCATTGTCGATGCCGTCTTGGATTCGACTGGAGCCGGCTCAAAGGAACCTGCGAAGGTCAGTTTGCAGTACTCTTAACGTTTTCAAATTCACAATTTTTGACTTCAGTCTTGCATTTTTCGCAATTTTTAAATTTTGACAACATTTTTATTGTTCCACTAACATTTTTTGGAATTGCTTTCTTGAAGATGTAAACGAATGTCTGGGCCAGAATCCATGTCCCAATTCTCCAAAACACAAGGAATCTTGGTGTGTGAATACATTTGGCGGATATCATTGTTGCCATACTGGAATGGACATGGAAGAATGTGATGGGATGGCCATAACTTACATAGAGCCAAGCGTTCCAGTAGATGTGACCGAGAGTGACAATAAACATGACATCTTCAAGACTGCTAGTTACGGAGAATTACGCAAGAAAGTGTCAAAACACATTATCTTTGGCCGGGGAAGGATACCCGCTCAGAAATTGTGGGGATTAGAACTGACGGGGAAGGGACTCTTCGCTGGATTACCGGGATTCCCTGGATCAGAAGAAGGACCCACAGATCAAGGTAAGTCACCAAGCAAGGTTCATCATCTTTTAAGCACCTTTAACCTCAGTCAGCACCACTTTATTTAACACTGTCTCAATTTCACCACTTGAAGGATCGCTGGTCGGTCCTCGTTTGCCCTCAGGGAATGAATTGGCGGACAGATCACAAGCTACACCTGAGACCACTGGCACTCAACTCACAAATAGAAAAATTATTCAGGTACCAGTCGATGAGACAGGGAATGTTCAGGGACAATTTACTCCATCTTTTTTTAATTATTCTGGCCAGAAAAAAGTTGGAGATGATGGCCAATTCCGTTCTTTCAATAGGACTGAAGGGAATTCCGGACTTGTGTCCACACCAAAACAGGGACTCAAGGTGCCCGTAGATACATTCTTGAATCCTCAGAAACATTTTGTAATCCCGACATCAGATTTTGGAATACCCGACATTCATCCAAATGACTTCGCTGAGATTTTAGTGGATCAAAGAGAAGGGAAAAGGAAAACATTAAGCAGTTTCAATCAGACTGCGGGATCAGTTGGACTGGTCCTTGGACCCAATAGGGTGTCGAAAAAAAAATCACCGTTCGCCTTTCGCCATGGTGTAAAATTTACAACAATTCATTTACAAAATCCAAATGAAATTTTTAAAAAAAAAACTAAAGGCAGAAAAGGCGATGGAGTTGAAGGAAGAGAGATGATTAACGTTTCGGAGGGACAATCGAGCCTTGTGCTGCGTACAATAAAACCGAATTCTATTAGACCTTTAGCAAAATCAAATCCGGAATTATTTAGCACCACCACGGAACCTTCGGATGCAACCCGCTCAATATTTGAGTCATCCAAAGTCGCGGAGACTACAACAACAAAAAGTGATTTAGATAGAATTGGAGTCGAAATCATCCCAGAAGGATTTGATCAAAAAAATCATGAAGAAGAATTCATCCCACATACTCCTACAGCCATCGAAAACACGAGATTGAATCACACTGTTAATGAAGAAGAATGGGTATTACAAGATGGAGAGAAGAGAGAGAACATCCAGATACCTGAGAGCCAAGAAACCCTCGTCTTAACCGCTCAGATTGGATTCCAGAAGTCTACAAAAGTTCCTAAGACAATAACATCTGATGCAAAGTCAGCATATATTGCGTCTAATAGGACCAAAGATAAATTGGGATCCTCGTTGACACCGAATGAACCGGTAAAACCAACCACTTTGAGCTCCGCTAAGACAGCCGAACAGGCTGCAACATCGCTCACAACTAAACCCATGTCATCTACTATAATTCCATTACAAGAACCTTCAATTAATGTGGAAACTGAAAAAATTTCGATACCAACTACCAAACTTACAGAAAAACCAACCGAGATGATAAAAAACGGAGCTCCAAAAGAGACCGCTGGCACTGAAGTTATTGCTAAATTGACAGTACCCGCAGAAGAATCATCGGCTGGAAGTACACCAACTTTATTGAATCATAGCTTCCCTTTGAAGTTGAGGGAATCTTTGAAAAAAACATCCGAAAATTACAAGTCTGTCACCGAAATCACAACAGAAAAGGAAAAATTAGTATCCTCAACATCATCTTCGATAGTATTTGAAGAGGGCCCAATGGCAGAAACAGAAAATATTTTCAATACAACTAAAGTAATTACACCAATGAGTAAACTTACTACGAAGAAGATTGCCTTTCAAACAACAGTTCTCGAAGCAGATATTCTTACAGTAACTCCCAAGACTATGACCGAGAAAAACACACCTTTGAGGAGCTCAAGCGGAGACACGACTACTATGGCTAAGCCATTTCCTAAGGCAAATGTGGACAATAAAACCACTACTGGATCAGATCAATTAAAGCAACCAATAACAATTCGACCTAATTCAAATGAAGAGTTGACAAACAAAAAAGTAAGCGATTCTACGACTGTTAAAACTCCGGACCAGATAAGCGCCGATACATCAACGGCTGGTACATCCAGAGACGGCGTTAAGCCTAATAAGGGTATTCAAACTAAATCTCCAAACGCGTCCCGTGAAACAGAAGGGCCTGCAGTTGAGTCAGAAGAGCTAACAACAAGACTTGGTAAAGATTTTGAACGCCCTATATCCTTGACCTCAGCACCTGTCATGATGCCAACCGACACTTTTGTGCCCTCGAGTTATAAGATGACCTCTACAGAAAATGTATTAACCAAAGGCCATGAAAATAATATGGCAATTACTCCAACCGATAATGGCGTCAACGCGCCAGCCGTATTTTTTGCGACACCTCAAGGAATTGAAGACTCTAAAAAAAGTGAAATTACAATTATCCCCAACGGCAAAACAACAAATAGGGTAACCAAAATTTTTGTTACGTCCTCAACTAAAGCAGTATATACCGGCTCTGAAGAGACTCTGAAAGAAATCCCAACAAAAAAGGCCTGGGTTTCAACTAAAGTAAGAGCATCAAAAAACTCTAATCTCGCTATTAGATCAACCGAAACACCGCTTAGTAAAAAAGTAACTTTAACAACTAAAGCGTCGACTGAGTCAACATTTCGCACAACCGGAGCTACAAGGACAAATGTATTAGGAGAAAACATTAAGGTCTCTTCAACACAACCAGGTACCCATCAAGACGGAATGGACACTAATTTTATTCCTCGAAAAAATAAAGTCGTTGAAAGCGCAGTGCAAATGAATCATAAATCAAACACTCATCGAGTCCCAGAGACGACAACGATGAAAATGGCGGTATCCACAGAGGACGTAAACGGAAAAAATATTCATTCAATTCGATTATTATCATCAGAAACGACGAAAAAGTCCGCTTCATCTCCGAAGAAGTCAGGCAAAATTTCTGCAGAAGAGTTGTCAAAAGAAATAATTCCAGAAAGCGAATCATTAAACAGCCAGCAGATCTCAGATGAATCTAGTTTGACCACGACGGAGACATTACCTGCAGCAACGGTTTTATCGTCTGCAGCTAGGTCCCGTGTTAGCAATGAAGACAAAAGGATAACTTCTTCAACCCCTCAAGACACTAGTAACGAGGCTGAAAGCACAACAAATATACGACATTCAAGTATTTTACCACTGGTTCAGATTGCTCAAAGTCCTCTGAAAATGCCTGAAAAGAGCAAAGCTCCTGATATACACGAGGCCAAATCCGCAGAAACTTTGAGTTCACCCACATCTTCTACCGTATCAGCCATCATCAACGGTAACCGTAAAACAACTCCATCGACCACCTTGAGCACTCAAGCAGAACAAACAACATCAAGAGATAAACCTGATGAAACTGCTCGTATAAGTCAGATGCAATTAACGCCTGCGATAGGCTCCAGATTTACATACATCGAAACAAAAGCAACTAAAAGTAATAATAAAATTCAGAGTGAATCAACTAAATTGCAAGGTATTATAAATGGATTAGTTAGCTCATCAACACATAAACCTGGTAAAACATCCATAAAAGATGTTACACAAGAGCCGAGTACAACAATGCCTGAGGGAATCACTAATCACAAATCTACTCAAACCTTGACCATTTTAACACCAAACGACGAATCTGGATTGGAACTAAGTGGCAATGGGCTTGAAAGTATAAATATAACTGTATCGCCATCAGACACCTACAAAGACAAGACAATAACGGCCAAGCCGAGACCGAAAATCGAAGTTGAAACATCGGGCACAAAAAAACATGGCGAGTCAACGGAACTGAACAGCGGCGGATTCAAGTTTAACGAACATGGTACAGGAATGAACAAAAAAGAACAAGAAGTTGAAAAGCCATTGGCTGTTCATGAAGACAGACGAAACTTCAAAAGTCATCCAAATCGCCAATATCAGGTGCTCAATAATCAAACAAAGAAGACAAGAGTAAAAGGATCAGTTCAGAAGACTGAAAATCGGCATAAAGAAATTGCTGAAAACACCATTATCATCACAGTTCCAAAACAAAAAATGTTGACAAAAGAGGAAAATTTGTTACAAAAGGCAAAACATTCTGGAGAAAGGAGTTCAGCCAGTTTTAATGGATTAAAAACACTGCAAAAAGAACGTCCGCCGTCGTTTCCAAAAACTGTAACAATGAAAACTGCTGCTGAAAGAATACCAACGACACAACCTAAAGAAACAAAAACTCCTTCAACCGCTACAGTATCCGCAAAAAAAATTGGAACTTCCTTGGAGAACAAACACTTGCCAGTTGTTGCACCAGAAGCAGGTGAATATCCACCCAGTACAACCCCGACGACATTTGAAATGCATAAGCCTGGAAGCAACCGTCCCTCTAGCTCAACAACAGCAATTAAACAAGTGGAAAAAGATGAGTTTACAGAATCCGCGTCGCAAGAAACAACTTTAATCTCTGGTATTCAAACAAAAGGCAGATTGTGGACGAGCGCTCCTGAACGCAGCCTAGAAATATTTGGCTCAGATATTCAGGCAATCAAAGGTAATGATGAGGAAGCTTCGGTCAAGAAAACTTATAATGTTTTTAATGGTCCTGAGATTAGTAAGTCATCTCACAAGAAAAAGATAACCGGCAAAGTTGAGATGATTCAAACGAAAAATGAAACTTATGGAGAAGGAACGTTCATTCTAACAAAGAACGATACTCTCGAAATAATCACAAAAGCTATAAATCTGAACGGATACCCCACCACTATAGCTCCGAGACTCGCCACCACTACAAGTCCGGCAGACGGTGAATATTTCAAAAGAACCGAAGCCAAAATATTATCTGAAACCCTTGGACGCATTAGTTATACCGATCTTCCAATTGCAGACGGCAACCTTCGGTCATCACTGTCAGATTCCACAATCATTAAAACAACAGAAAATCGAGAACCAAAAGAAGACGGTACAGATCTTCCATTTATCACCGAATCTGTTAACAACGGACCAAAATCTATCACCAATGATGGGGAAAACACGGAAGTGTACAGTTCGACTTTAACAACAGCTTCACAAAACAAATCCAATAACACTACCCTTAACCTCGGCAAGAAGAAAGCATCTGCTGAAAGCGAGATAACATCGACTTCAGCGCCAACACCTCCATCTTCATTGGAACCACCAGAACCCACAGAAAAGGAAGATGTTTTCACAGTAAGAGCAACGCAAGACTTTAAAATATTTGAAAATACAACGGAAAAAGAGAACGAGGAGATCGAACGTCTGGGAGACATAACAAAGATGGCATTCTTCGAGCCCCCATTAAAAAATAAAACAAAAAATGATAGTATTTTGAATCGACTCGAAATTGATCCGAACGCGACGTTTGACCATATTACGAAAACTATCAACCGAAGCACATACGCCATCACTACTGTTCCAAACCTTTTAACAGACGATCCCTTGACTAGAAGTCCGACTAACGGAGATTTCACAACAACAGAAACCAAAAGCTCTACTGAAAGCCGACAACTGACTATTGATACTGATGTTCCACTTACAGCGACCGATGACACCACTCAGTCATCACTTAAGGTCAAGGCCAAGGAACAAGTACCAACAGAAACCCAAAGTTCCACTCTAGATACAGGCAAGTCGAAAAACGATAATACCAACCCAGGTAAACAGCATCCATCGGCGAAGATTGAAGAAATTTCGGCTTCAAATTTATTAAGCTCTTCTACTTCAACCTACACCCTGACACACCAAGTGTCGGAGAAAATCACAGAAACCCCAAGTATAAGTGAAGTATTGTCGTCAACAACGCAAGGGTTTGATGATCAAACAGTGGAAGTAACAACAGGATATTCGAAACAGATGTTTAAAAATGACAAGATAACAGGGATAACAAAGATTGTGCTATCTGAGACCACATTTCAAACTCCAGAGCAAACTGATGTTATAAAGACTTCCACTAAATCCACAAGGATGAAGGGCAGTCTGCAAACCACAGAAAAGATAAATCTGATGGTAACTAAGACGAACACTGCGATAGACATGAACCTAACAACCACAGAGCCGGACGATTTTAGTATTCCTTATGTGCCAGAGCAAGGATTTGGTAGTAGTCAAACAAAGAAAACCACAGCTGCCGCTTCTAAAAAGAAGTTTGAAGGTCGCGGAGGTATGACAAGAAAGCAATCCGTGACCAAAGAAAAAAGTAAAAATAAAACACTTTTTACAGAGGTATCCACTGGATCCATTACGGTGGTTGCCGACCTTACAACAACAGAAAAGCCATCAACGCAACTGAAAGAGAATACTTTTTCTACGCCTTACGTAGAGCCAGGAAGGAAAACAATCACTCAGACTCCTCTAGAAAACGTGAATTTTACAAATCCAGACACTATCGCTGCTTCCACAAGTCTAAACCCAGAGCGATTAAGTACGAGTACATCGGGCAGTAAACTCTTCACACAACCGTCATCCCATTTCACGAATATTAATCAGAAAGGGACACCAAAGTTTGACAGTACATCCACCGAATCTCCGAACAATCAAACAACGGCATTGGATAACCCAGAAACCAATCAGCCTTTTAAGGCCTCGACTTTGGAAAACAAACCTGGGTTAAGCCATGGTAAAAAGGCAGCCGACGCTGATACAACAAGAACAAATCAGCGTAACGACATTCAAAGATTTCAAACAACAGGAAGTGCGAAAACAGAGATCTCGGATATATCAGTTACAAGCTCCTCTCAGGGATTTACTTCTGCAGTCGAGTCTGATCAAAGTGGAAAAGAACCAGTAAATTTTGATAGTTTCAGCACACAACTAACTGAAGTGCAAGCGACTTTGGCGACAAATAAAGAAGATATCCGGGTCACCAAATTTCCCAGTATTACTCAAATAACAAACGTTAATAGTGTCGGCGGTGATAAACTTAACTTAACGTTATCTAATGCAACAAGTGAAAACATTGTCGAGCAGTCGCCTACGGTGTCTAAATCTCAACCTAACACCACAACAAACCCAAAATTATGGGTTACCCTTTTCAAAGATACAGCAGTTGAATCACACACAGTCTCAACGACGCTGGCTACAGGTTTAAAAGATGCCTTAGAGATGGAGACAAACGTGACAGTATCAACGATATCGCCGGCTATCACCAAAGGATATAACAGGCACAGCACAATACGAGGGGTTAAAACTGTCATTCCAAGGCTTTCTTCCGGGGATTTTGACCATAGGAAGGCGACAACACCCTATTCAATGACAGAGACCCCAAGAAACTCGGAGTCAAGTTTAAATCCGAAAGAAGTGGCAACGACTGTACAAGAACAGAGTACAAGCATACTCCCAAATGAATTTGAATCTACCTGGAAAAGTCAGCCAACGTTGAGATCCATAGAACTAACAGATAATCGACTGGAAAGCAGTTCATCCAAGACGACTTCTTCTCAAAGAATAACAGCTGACATCGAAATTTCCCAAAGAAGTTCCTCTGCCTCCAAACGAATAAATGGAAAAGTCGAGACAATTCAGCAGAAAAATGAAATTTGGGGAGAGGAAACGGTTGTTATAAAACCAGAGAAAATGACAATCGAAGTAGGTAACCCAAGGGTCGAGGCAAACAATCCTACAATTTTGTCAATCAACCCATTCAGAAAACCATCCGCACCAGTTGATATCGTTATTCTGGATAACGGAAACAGTGAAATACCATATATGAAAATTAACAGACCAAGCTCAGAGATAAAGGTCGATATACTTCGCAGTCATATACCTACAATATCCAAAGCATTCACAAGGAAAACGACAGCTGAATCCTCAGCAAATATGCCATCGGCTGAAATTGGATTAGAAATCTTCGGTTCCGGCATCAGCCAGAAAAGTCGGCGAGAACCTTACGAAAACAAAAGAGAAATGGAGAGCAAAGGGAACAAGGTTACAGGGAATAAAGTTAAACCCTCACCGGAATCTGGCTTAGAAATTATAGGATCTGATATTCTACATACTTCCATTGCAACTCCTTCAACAGTTCTAAGAAATTTGAAGGGAGGTTCGCCATCATATTCACCAAAGGCTAAGTCCACTACCTTCTCCACAACCACCATTAAGAAAGTCACAGAAAGTGGTGCAAAAGTAGTAGAACACTTTACCATAAATCCCTTAAGCGTTCCCACTTCTGAACCGACTTTCAGAACGACTCTTGATCTGAAGAGCACCACGGAAAGACTCATATGGGATATTTCCTCGGTGACGACAGAGGCAAAAGAATATGCAACAACAGATTTGCCAATGCCATATTCATCTGAACCTAATAAAGGAACGACAGTGAGAAACGGCTTGGAGTTAAGTACTGGCAGTTCGTCAGCATTAAAAAATGGAAGAACAATTTCGGTTACTGAAGATAACTTCAACACGACAAGAAAGTCAAATTCGCAAAGTAATTTCGTAAAATCAAGTGTACTTTCAGCCATACCAATCGGTTCAACAGTAATTCCCCTTGGACCTTCCCCTGAAACGGTTACAACTGGTATTACGCAATTGGTAGATGAATCAACATCGGTTACCGATTCGATGAGATATTCAACTCCAGATGAGAATGCATTATCCCTTGGAACTTCCCAAGAGGATAATGAGGGAAAACGTACAAAAGCCGTCAAACCATTAAGCTTCCCAATCCACACCTTCAATTCCACAGAATTGGACGGTTCAACAACACCTTCAACCCCCAAAAAATATTTGACGGAAGATGTTCAGAGCATTGGTAAGACTGGTCCTACCACGGCTGAAAAATCGAAAAACCGTCCCGAAAAGTTCAAAACCCAATTTACAGTCTCTGCGGTTTCAACAAACACAAAAGATACAACTAAAGCCAAAACAGAAGGACATGGGATGAGTGAGGAGCTATCAACAACTTTAACGAAGAGCGGGATTAAGCATCCTACCATATCACCCGCCGATTCAGTATTATGGACCCGAGAATATTCTACATTTAAACACGGCATTCCCTCCATCCCGGACAAAGAATCAACAATAGCCATGTCGCCTAATGAACATATTGAAATTGATTCAGAAAAAGAGAATGAAAAAGAAGGAAAAGAAGATATACTACCTGATATTATAAGACAAATTACAAAACAAGAAACAAACATATTTTACAGTCCTGGTAACCCTGACTTCACATCAAGCGAGCATCCGACCAAGTATTCCACTTCAGCGATTACTTCAGAGAACGACACGCCACAAGAAAATTTTGAGTCTCCTCAAAGCAGTTTTATGCCAAGGACTGACGCAGATCAAACCGTAACCCCGGAAGGGAACTCAAAAAGTTACACAGAACATTCAGAGAAACCACAAATTCTAAATGGTATACCCGAGACTATGGTCAATGATGAAATTGCAGACGTTACGCAACTTCCACCGACCAATACTTCCATGGTAAATCCAAGGCAAGCAACTGGTAAAGACATGCGCCAATCTGATGAAACTGAAAATTCAACAACAAAGAGTACAGAAAAAAAAGAAAGTGTGACGTCAGAAAAACCATTTTCTGAGATAACTACGAGAAAGGGCGCGACAGAATTCCCTGAGGAGACGTTAACGGGGACTAAAACAACTACAAATCCAAAAAAGTCGGAAGAAATTGACTTGGAGATTACTGGAAAAGGCTTAAAGAAAAAAAATAAAATAAAATCAAGTCATGAAGTAAACGGAAAATCCACAGAACACGAAAGATCAGATGAAGGTCTTGAAATTTCTGTCAAAAGAATTCAGTTGATACAACAAAATGTCAAAGGAAAGGGAGAGAAGTTTGTCAGCAAGACTCCAGATTTTGTTTACAGAAGCACGAAAGTGTACGAACGAACGAAAAACCCATTTGTAAGCGTTTCAACCTCAACGAACTCATCAATAAAAGGGTCAGAACAAATTTTTGCAATGAAAACTGATAAGAAAGGAAAAGCCCATATAGTAATTAGCAATCCAAGAATGACAACCAATGAACCTGTAAAAGAAGTTGGATTGGAAATCCATGGGATTAACCTTTTTCCAAAGCAAACAGAGCAACGCCTTGAGGTTAAATTGCTGACAGTTCCCTCAGAGACAATTGGAAGAAAAACAGAATTAACGCCGGAAATCTCGGACTCATCTGTAACGCAAACGACGAATGACAAACGCGTTGGAGTGGCGTCCACAACAGAGCCCAATGAAACATTTGCAACTCAATTTACGGAGGTACCCGCAGATATAACAACAAATCCAGTCCGGGTAGAGTCAAGTACAACTTTTGCGAATGCACCCAGTTCTAAGACCGCAGAAAGACCAAAGCCAACGGATGACAAAATAATAAATGTATCCATGACTATAACAGACACACCTACGAATCCACCAGCTAAACAAAACACCCCTGATAAAAATTATCATTCCAGGACACCCGTAGATAACATTACCAAGAATAGTGGTCTGGGAAATAAAGAAAATACAACTGAAACAAACACAACGACGGAGAAGGTGATTGTTGTTAAGACTGGATTTAAGATTAATCAGACAAAGACATCAATTCCAAAAACAACCTCAGGGAAATTTAAGCATATGTCGGAGAATAGTTCCGTTGCACCGCAATCTACTACTGGAGAGACGGACGATTTCATCATGACCAAAATCCCCAAAGGGCAGTCAACAAAAAAAAGCGAGTCGATCAGTTGGTACAAGACCACGGTAGGGGACAATGAAAAGTCTAAGGAAGAAACAACCTCACATGCAACGACTGCTCCTTCAAGTGTTACGTCAAACATAGGTATTGTAGAAGACGACACTACAACACTAACAACAAAAATATCCCTTACAAGTCATCGATCAGATCACAAACCTTCTAGTGAAAAGTATTCAACCTCAGAGTTTGAATTACCGGAAGATCTGATCTCTATAACAGAAACAGGATTGAACACCCTAAGATACTCCGAAACCCTACAAAATAATGAGAAAAGTTTGCCAAGTTCCACCACAGATTCAAAGGTCAGTCATACAACAACCAAGCCAACTTTGTTTAGGGAAACTGCACGCAGTCTCCCTAGCCTATTTCAAGCAATCACTGAAGCCACTGCAATTGGCCAAAGTAAGACAACTACTGCTGAGACTGAGAATATGAAGGCAACAGAAGAAAGATTCAGCTCAACCGCAGGTATTCCTGAAGCCGCTGCTGCAACAGCGACCATTACAGTAATAATTGCAGATCCTGAAATCCCTGAGGGAATTATTCTTTCGACAGCCAAGTCTAAAAGTCATCCAAGAGTTGCAACTTCTCCGAAAAGTGTAATGGAACAGGAGACATCGGAAGCTTCAGCTACAAATATTCAACAATCTATGACCTCATCCACAACAGCGGGTGAAGAATTTAAAACGACTATAAAAGCGCATTGGGAAGAATCATCTAAAAATACGAAGGAATCAGAACTTCCAGTGACAACCATTGAAACAGATATTGGTAAAACAGTACAGGATGAATTAATGACGGCTAAGAAAAAGACTTCTGTCGAGGAAGAGATTAAAATTAATGAAGCTTCCATAAATTTAACACTAGAAACAACCCTTGAAGATCCCCAGACGCACAAAAACACCAAAACAAATACTAGTACCAGTAGTAGAACAAATTTACCGTCTGTTATCAAAGCCACGACAAAAGCTAAAAAGGATTTAATCATGGACTCGACAAGGTTATTAGAAATGAGCGGTAGTTCAGTTGAGACCCCTTCTAGCGATGAACTTGTTCCGGCAATTATACCAACTGAATCTGAACTTAAAAACAACGTGCAACCACAAGTTTCGACGCCAGATGGTCTGCCTAAAATCCAAATGGGAAATGATTCTTTTGTGATGTCATTCGAGTCATCAACAACTTTAAGAAGTTATCCGCCAAACATAGTCTCGTCAAAACAGGAAGTGACTTCGGCTATAACATCTCAAAGTACAACAAATAAACCACAAAAATTATCTACAATGGAAACGGTCACAGTGTGGAAGGTTGCCAACACAAGAGTGCCAATTGCAAGTGGAGTCATTCCTACGGAAGAAACGAGTAGTTTTACATCAGAATCGCCATTGTTTGACTCTTCGGAAAGCTCTGTAAAAGTAGCTACCAAAGTAAAAGAAACAACGGAGATGACCCTACAAACGCTGGCTGTTCGACCTTCATGGACGCCCACTTCCCTGCCCCCACCACCCACAGTACCACCGTCACCCCACTCTACACATTCACCGAAATTTGCACCCAAAACAAACCTGAATATTCCACCAGAAGAGGGTGATTATCCTGAAATTATTAATCTCTCGGAAAAGATTCACTCACAGATCATTTCCAAAAATCCCACTACTACTATAATTCCAGAGTTCAGTGACATTTTTCCAACAAACTCCAACGACAGAAAAGCTGAGGAACGTCTAACTACGGCATCTCCAACTCGTAAGTTTAGAAAATTAAGACAAATAAATCAATAACATTTCAGAGATTTTTGGCTTTTCATTTTTGCAAATTTAGTAACATTTTTACAATTTTAGTTTAGGTTTTGAATAACATTCTAATAAAATTTTTTTTTCAGATTTTACTAAACTCCAACGGGAGACAACTTTCGATGGAGATCACGAGACCCAAAGCGCTCTAAAGAACTCTTTTGGACTTGTGATTTCTGGTCATCCAAAAGCGACGACTGCAGAAGTTGGCCTAGTCATTGGCCGCTTGACTCCCATAGAAGATAATTCTCCACCTGAGAGAGAAGAAGAGGTACCCGAGATCTCTCTTCCACAAAGTGCATCATCTGAAGTCGTGGAAATAGACGAAGCGACGGAATCTCCAGAACATCTCCTCAAGAAGGTGAATGAATTACTTATCAGACAAGGGCATCAAAAAATTACTCCTAAGGTGGCTGTTCCTGAAGATGAGTTATCTAGAAAGACCGACAATCCAATCGGATTTACATCTCCATTCGAAAAGCAAGGTCTTGAATTTAAAGAAGGAATAGAACCTCTTGAAGGAGATGTTGGTTTAGACCTAATTCAAAAAGGAAGAAAGGTTCAGTGGAAGAATAGAACAATCGAGGAAGGAAAAAGGGTTAATCTGACATATCCAGCATCAACTATCCAACCATTTGTCATCACCTTGCCCGAAAATGAAATTGAAGAAACAACGCAAAAATCAGGAAATATGGGACTTGAGATTTCTGGCAAACTAATTGAGCCTGAGGAAATGGGACTTGAAATAAATGGAGGATTCATCAGAACAGATAACAGTACCCAGTATACATCTACTACAAAAAGTCCAGACATTACAATCGATGAAACTGATCTTGAGACATTGGACAGGGAGCAACTTATCAAACGAGTAAAGGAGTTGACAACCCACAAAGATAAGATCGAAATATCAACTGTTCCGTCCAAAGAAAAAACAAGTTCTAAGCCAGAAGTTGTTATTGAAGGCGAAAATGTTGAAAAGATGGACAGAGATGAACTGATTCAAAAACTAAAGGCATCAACTCTTACAAGTACCAAGACTACAGGTTTACTACCTTATATTCGCACGACTACTAAAGTTACTGATATTGTCCCAGATCGAGGAGCAACTGAAGTAACCGAGAAACAGGAATGGCCAAAGAACCCGAGAAAACGACCAGAAGCCCACAATGAACTCGGTCTGGAACTTCTGGGTAAAGATTTGGAGACTACTGAGCTACCATCTCCAACAAAACCAAACAGATCAAGTAATAAAATACTTGACATTACGATGGATACTCCCCAACCTTTTGAACATGGATTAATCATCAGTGGATCAGATCTGAAAACACCTGGCGAAAAGAAAAATTCCTCAATACCCGAAAATTTACGAACAGATAACATAGAACAAAAGACGGCGACATTCCCAATCCCAGAAACTCCACATCAGGATGAGCAAGGACTGATTATATCTGATAGAGGAATCGAAACTGTTGATGCAGAAGAAACCACCACAGAGAACCCAAAGTCAACAACTAAATCGACAAGCGAGAAACCAATTGAATTGAAGGCATTAACAAATGACACTCCAAGTCCCAATGAGAAAGGTCTGGTAATCTCTGGTGAGGATCTCAAGAGATTGACTACAGAAGGACTTTCTAAGCTAACGAAAATCACTATAAAACAAGAAAAATTGGAGGCAGAAACAACAGAAGCGACAAGCACTCCATCCTCGCTGATTGAAGAACTTTTGCAACAAAAAACAAACCCTACATTCGAAACTCCAAAGCCGGATGAACAAGGATTAATGATTTCTGGAAAGGACATTGAGACAATAAGACCGGAGAACCCTGAAGCATCTACTCTTGAAACAAATTCAGTTTCTCAGCTTCTTACGGTAGAGACCTCTAAGCCTAACGAACAAAGGGTAACGATTTCCGAAAAGGACATCGAAACAAGTAGACCAAAACCAGATTCGGATTTGTCGTTATCTACCGCTTCTACCTTAACATCAGAACCATCTAGTCAATCTACACTGGAGACACCACATCCCGAAGAACAAGGGCTTATAATTTCTGGAAAGGATATCAGACCGTTCAGTCCTGAACCAACAAAGAGCTCGTCATCGCCAACAACGCTGGGAACGGCAATGGAGACACAAACGCCGGAAGCAACACAGCCAACAAAAATTGCCGTTTTGGTTACAGAGAAGGGTTTGATGATAAATGGAGCTGATATTCAACCAATTCACCATGAATCCACAACTGAATCAGCTAAACTAAATGAAAAGCCGGTAACGCCAGCAGAGTCGTCAAATCGACACAAGGATCAGAGGGCGTCTGAAAAACCATCAATTGAAATTGATGGGGAATTTACGGAAAATATTGGCAAAGAAGATTCTTTGAAGATAATTCCGTCTGAAAAACCACTCATTTCAGTAGGTACTGCCGAAAACATCTTATCTGAAAGCTCCACAACACAGAGTACTCCTACGCGTGAAGTAACTGCAGCTCACACTCCCGAGTCAATTCCCGAAGGTGAAGGCGGGGATGAGGTCACCCTATCTGAAGAGCCCTTGAAATCCACGAAAGTTACTGCACTTCCAGTAAAGACTTCTTCCACAAATGAGACCACAACTCCAGTACAAAGAATTACTACCTTCATTAAAATTGAGACTTCTACTAGCACAGAATCCATAATTCCTGAGGCTTTTACAACAAGTATCCATCCGATTACGGAGAAAACTAACAAGAAAAGTATTAACACATCCGATGCTCCTGCTTTCCCTGCTGACACCTCACCGAATGCCATCACAACTCTTGAAAATTCATCGGCCAAATCTATCGTGCCATCTGAGCATACTCCAGGATCCACCAAGACTGAGACTTACTCGGTTCAAACGACTACTGGAACGTCAGAGTCACCTGATAAAGGCACAGTAACAACTCTTGAAGATGTGGTTTCCACAAAGGGTCTTGAAAAAACACTTACCTTTGAAACTACTGAAAAAGTTAAGATTAAACTCCCATCAACGGGTGGATCAGCAACAGAAGAAACCTCAACTATCTCTACTCCATCAACAGCAGAAAGTACAGCACCCTCGGCCAAAGATCAGACCGAAAGGCCGCCATTATCAGTGCAGTCAGAAGCGACAACCTTGTCGTCAAAACCAGACGAAAAGACTCAATCGACAAGAAATGCTTCACTTGAAACTACAGAAGATCCACCAGAAAGAATAGAGGATACTCAAAGTACTACGTTGCAGCCACAAGTGGTGACAACTGAAAGTAGCGCAGTTAACGAAGAAGATAACAAGACAGTACCATCAGAAAGGGAAGAAACAACTCCAAGTTCCAAATTAACATCACAAGTTGTAATGATTACTCAGAGCACTCAAAAGGAACCTACACTGACGGAGGAAACTCCAGTCCAGTTTTTGGCTACAACGACTGACGGCGTCACATTCCCTTCTACAGTACGCTCCACACCTCCGGAGAAAGAAACCTCAGAAGAAATTGAGAGAACAACCCAGAGAGAAGAAAGCGTAACACAAAATATAGTGGAGGTAAATACAACGACCGGGAAGTTGGTCGAAGAAAACACGACTCCCCAAGCGATAACCTCACAGCCTGCATTGACTTCTGAAGGAACGACTGAAAGTTTTGTTGAGACAACGGAACTTTTTCTTTCCACCGTAAATGCAACAAAACAGACAAGCTCAGCCTTAGAGGATTTGAAAGTTGTTACATCAAACCCAATGGAAGTATCATCGGCTCTCATTGACACAACAACACCACCAATTGAGAACACTCCAACAACAATCTCAATGTCTAACGTTGGGGGCGCTGAGAAATCTACCAATACACCAGCTGAAGTGGTTACAGCAACAACTGTTGAGACTATTATTGTGGCTGAATCAACCATTCAATCAGATGACATAGCGGCTGAGATCAGCGCTTCCACTCCGCAAAACCCAGCTATACCTGCTCCAAAAATTACGACGGAAGAAGATAGACCCGCAGTAAACAGTAGTAGTCCAGAAATCGTGAATGAACTTACCACAGCTACACGTGAAGCGTCGGTGGCATTTGAAACTCCAACAACCGTTGAGAAAGAAAGACTTATTTCAACAACGGAAGCGTTACCTGAATCTACCACTTTGGCCATTGAATTAACTACAGTATTGACTTGCAGTGATGATTGGAAAAAATATTGTGAATTAATTAACCGAACTTGTTTTGCAAACCTGAGAAGCAAAATTTTGGAATGTGGAGAATGTTTGAGTGGATTCAAAATGATTGAACTGAAGTGCATTATGGAAACAGATGCAGAGCCAGCAACAACCAACGTTGTCAGCACAACAACTGTAGTTCAAGAAGAGAAAACAGGTGTACCAAAGGTTAGTAGAACGATTGAAGCAACGCCAGAAGCCTCAACCACTTCCTCGACGCCAAGCATCCTTTCCAATACAGGGGCCTCTGAAAGACCGATTATCCATGAGGTTGTGCAAATTACGGAGGGTTCAGAGACTCCTCCAGTGTCATCTGCAGAACCTGGATTCACAGCAACACCAACATTGATAACCAAACAGGAAACAATCAAGTCTGAATCTACTATTACACCATCAAGATACTTCCCTACAGAACCTGTGGAAACGACGACCGGACATTCATTCGATATTTCAGTTCCATCATCGACTGAAGCAAAGGTGATGACTGAAGAAATATTCTCAACCAAAATAGTGATTGTATCCTCCACAATTCCTATTGATGTACCTGAAAAGGAAACAACGGAAACTACAACATCAACAACTAAATTAACACCAAAAATTACAACCACAACAACCGGCACAACTACAAGTACTTCTACTTCTTTGGTTACAAAGGGACCTCAGATTACTACAGAAATGGTCATTAACTTGCAAGAAGTCATCAAGACAGAAGAACCTCCAATAAATATTGATGATGGAGAAGAGGTTCAAGAGGCCCAGAAAGAAGAACCGTTTACAACAACAACTGTAAGTGGAGTAAATTAAAATCAATCATTTGTATTGTTTACAGATGTCGACTTCAACATCGACCATCTCCATCCCAACAATGCCCTCTCATTCTGAATGTATTTCTTCAGATGAATGCGGAGATGACTTCCATTGTGATAGGAGACTCGGTAAATGTGAATGTAATAATGGGTTCCGATTAAAGAGCAATAAATGTGAAGGTAAGCCATTCTATAAGATATATTATACCTGTACATGTAAAGTAGACAATATATTCTTCTTTTTTAGATATCAACGAATGTCGAGAGAACTCTCACAAATGTCATAAAAGTTCTGTTTGCCGAAATTACATCGGCGGTTACACTTGTGATTGTCCCATTGGATGGAGATTAAACCATTTAAATCAATGTATTGAAATCGATGAATGCAACGAAAGAAACAATACTTTATGTCATACTAAGGCCAGATGCATCAACCTTCAAGGAAATTACACTTGTCAATGTGATGATGGTTACATCGGAGATGGATATATTTGTTTTGAAGATAACTTGAGGCATTGCAATGAGAAAGAATTAAAGATGACGTCATGCAATGAAGGGCATCTATGTTTAATTAATGTGAATGGACAAGAGAATTGCGAGAAGTGTAAATCTGGATATGAAATGATTAATGGAACATGTCAGGATGTTAATGAATGTATTAATCCAGATACAAACAAGTGCAACATTAATGCCTTGTGTATAAATACTCATGGAAGTTACATCTGTGAATGTCAAAATGGATATAAAGGAGATGGAATTTATTGTGAAGATGTGGATGAGTGTTCTTTAATCAAACCGTGCCATCCTCTGGCTAGATGTTCTAATCTCGATGGAACTTATATGTGTACATGCCCTGAGGGTTGGATGGGGGATGGAAGATATAAATGTGTGAATCCATTGGATAGAAGATGTGAACATAAGGAGTATTTATGTAGTAGTGAGAAATTCCATTCTTGTCTGAGTCTAAATGTAACAACACATCTGATGTCATTCTGTGAGTGTGAAAAAGGATATCGATATAATCCTACTACAAAACAATGCGATGGTAGGTTTTGGGTTTTTTTTAAGATGTGGTTCAAATTTCTGAAATTTAAAATATTTTTTTTAGATATTGACGAGTGTTTGGAAGGCCGCTCTAAATGTAATTCCATTGCATCTACATGCCTCAATTATATGGGTGGATATGCATGTGATTGTAGGCAAGGATTTGAGGGAAATGGCGGAGTTTGTGTGGATGTAGATGAATGTCAACGGGGAGTTCATGGATGTCATCCAACCAGTAATTGTTACAACGAGATTGGAAGTTATCGATGTAAATGTCCAGTTGGATATACGATGAGAGAGAATGGATTCTGCGAATTGGTCATTGATACGCTAACAATTTTATTTGAAGAACTAAAAATCACTGAGAAATTAAACCTTGAAACAACAATTGGGTTAGACAGAGGGACTACAACAACATCAGAGGTGTCTATCAGTTACCGTAACACAAGTGAAGCTGCTCCAAATCCTGAAATAACATTGACGTCAGTGTCATCAACAACTGAAGAGTCTACCACCATTTCATCGACGTCTTCAGAATCTTCTGAAACTTTACCACTTTCCGCTACAGTAGCCGATACCCAATCCCCAGCTACATTATTCTCACTTTCTACCAAAGCAGCTCCAATTTCCATCAAGACAACTGAAACCGTGAAATCACAGCCAATTGTAACTCAAATATTTTTAACTACACAAAACCAAATTCCCCGACGAAATAAATGTACGGATGACTGGAAGGATTACTGTAACGGGTTGAATAAAGTCTGTTTTGTGGATTCAGAAGATCTCTTGAAATGTGGAGAGTGTCTGAAGGGATACAAGCACGAGAATGGAGAATGTATTCGTAAGTCTTACAATGTCTTACATATAAGTTTCAATTTAGCTCAATTAGGCGTTGGAAATTGTACTGAAAACAACAATTGTCATCTAAATGCGGACTGCATCGATAGTATTTGGACTGCATCTGTTCAGAATACGCACAGTTGTGTGTGTAAAAAAGGATATGTTGGCGATGGAAATCAATGTGAAGGTATGTCTTAGTCGAATATTTTCATATTTACACAATGTTTTTTTTCAGATGTAAACGAATGTAATACGATCCCCGGATTGTGTGACATGAATGCTGAGTGTGTAAATACAGATGGATCTTTTGAATGTAATTGTAACTCTGGGTATATTGGAAATGGATTCTACTGTTTACAACATATTACCCATGGAAATCAGACCAATTGTAAAACAAATACGCGATTATGTCATCCAAAAGCCTGGTGTTTAATCGATGGGTTATGTCAATGTCAACCTGGATATTTTGGAGATGGAATTGAGAAATGTGATCCAGGTATTCTTACAAGTCTTTCCAATAATATTATATTTTTTAGTGAAATCATCCACAAATAAACCATTTCCGGCATATGATACAACGGAGAAACTCCCAGAAACCAACCCATCAACATCTACATCAACTATTTTAGTCTCGGCCTCTTTTCCATCAATTATATCAGTTTCATCTCCGTCCGATTCTACTTCTACCTCCACCCAGACCCCTCTTTCTTTTGCCTGGTTTCTTCCTCCTCATTCGTCTTTTCCTCTTCATGAACAAACTTATATTATTCCTGAATCTTCCCCATCCAAGTTTATTCCTAATTGTGTGTTGGACAAAAGGATCAAATGTCATCCAATGTCCAGTTGTAATACATTTAGTGGCCAATGCAAATGTCGTCCTGGATATGAAGGCGACGGATTTACACATTGCAGGTGAGTAATATATTCGAATATTTACTATAACAGTGTTATTCGACTATTTAAACTTTTCTTGCAGTCGAGTTTGGGAAGACTGTCGTTCTGATTCCCATCTCTGTGACCTCAATGCCAAGTGTAATTCCACATTTGGCCAATGTGAATGTAACTCTGGCTACATTGGAGATGGTCTTTCCTGTGCTCCAGATCGTCTTGATTGCTCTGTCCATGATGATTTATGCAGTGAATTTGCAGACTGTATTGGAAAGAGATGCCAATGCAAAGAAGGGTATACCGGAGATGGAATGATGTGCTTCTCCATGACTGCTAAACTCTCCCGTCATGATTGCCTCAACTGTCATTGCAAAGCTAATTGTGTTGAAGGAGAATGCAAATGTCAGCCAGGATTTAATGGAAATGGCCTTGTTTGTCTACCAGATCCTTATGATTGTATTAATTATCCCGGAGTGTGCCATATGAATGGCTACTGCAGCAATTATACCAGGAAATGTGAATGTCGTCAAGAATATGTTGGAAATGGGTACGATTGTACTCTCAGGAAGTCATGCACTCAATTCCCAGCTCTCTGCCATCCAGATGCTGATTGTTTGGAATCTGGGCAGTGTCAATGCAGATTTGGATTTTATGGAGACGGTATTTACTGTACGAAAGACATCTCGTACAGGGAATTGACACAAGTTAAACAAATGGATACTCCCTCAACTGAGTGTGCCACTTATTGTGGATACAATCAGGAGTGTCTTAATGGAGCCTGCAAATGCAAGACTGGATTCAGTGCGAATATAAATGGGGTCTGCATCGGTATGTTGATGTTGGATTTCATAAATATTTGAAGTTTAGATGGGTTAACATTAAAATAATTTCAGACGTAGATGAATGTCTTACCGGAGCCAATTCTTGTTCTCCGCAAGCCAAATGTCATAACTCTGAAGGTTCATATCGGTGTGCTTGTCCGCGAGGAATGGAAGGTGATGGTCATACCTGCCAAACATTACAATATACATCTCCTGGAGTCCAAGTTGAATGTCTGGGAGACGGAATGAAGGTCGTTTTCTCAAATCTTCCCCATCCTTTCTCTGGTCGTATTTATGTGAAAGGACTGACCGATAATGAATATTGTGCAAAAACATATAATGGGGACACCAGCCAGAACATTGTGTTTGATGTGGATCTCGCTCATTGTAATATCTACATGAGATCCAACAATACATTGATGACCACTCTCATCGTTCAACGGCATCCAACTTTTGTGACTTCAGAAGCCGAATCTTACAATGTCCAATGTTTTTATCCCTTGGCCGAGAGAATAGTTGAAGCCAAGTATAATATCCAGGATCTGGAGCCAAGAGAATCGATCGCTCAGAATGGATCCTCTCCAGTTTGTCAATTTAAAGTGAAGAATTTGAAAGACATCAAAGTGGATCAGGCACTTGTCGGGCAGATACTCAAACTCACTCTTTCCGTATCTCCGGAACCCGAAAGCGCGATTTTGCCAAGGAATTGTTATGCAATTAACCTGGAAAGTAATGATCGATATCAATTAACAGATCAGTCCGGGTGTGCCATTGACACGGAGTTATTCCCGGAATGGAAGAGAATCTCCAAAACTCAACTTGAAGCAATATTTAGGACATTTAAATGGCCAGAGAGTACAATGATCAGGTTCGAATGTTACTGTACTTCTTGCGATGAGGGATGTTTGGAGATGAAATGTGAAAAGAGAAAACAGAGATTGTCGAGACATATAAGGAAAGGGCAAGAGGAGGTAATGTTGGATAACAGAACTCTCACTTTCTCTCAAGTTGTGACTGTAAATGAGGATGAAGAAGAAAGAAAAGTTCAGAAAGAACTTGAGAGATGGTTGGCTGGAGGTAAACCAAAGATTTATAAAAAATAAACACATTTTATAGAAGAGTCCCCGACCACCTCGATCATTAACAATGACTATGTGTGTATGAGTTCCCTTTGGTTCTTGACAACCTTGATGGCTAGTATCCTCTCCATAGTCACCCTGATTACTGTATTTATTTTATATTCCAAAAAGATGCGGGTCTTATCCAAACAGAGATTTCTGGAATCCCATGTGGATGATAATGTTTCGTACATTCAATTTTAGTCTCAATTATTTTAAATTCTTTTTGATATTATCCATGACATCTTCCAAATATCATTCTTTCAACCACATTCCAGTTAGTAATAAATAATATTTGAAGTAGCTTAACCCTAGTCTTTTCAGACATTCTAAAGATCTTCATTCTCTTTTCTTTTATGGTTATTCTCTGTTAAAAATTAAACATTTTTATTATTCATGGATTTGGGGAATCAACGTTTGTAAAGTTTGCTATAACTGGGCCGGATAACAGGTTAAATGAGTTAAATAGTCATCAAATGGTGCAAAAAAGTACTCAGAAATTCTGTGGAATTGTAGTACTGCTTAAACATCGAGACAAATCAAATTGGGCTTGTCCAATTAGCCATTTCTCCTGATTGACAAACACAGAACGGCCTCTCGAAATTTAATTAAAAACTCTAATTGCGTCACATGCCACGTGTGATTGCGAACACGGACATTTAGTACTTGCAGGCATTATTAGACAAGTAAATTAGCTCTAATGAAAGCAGTTCTTGCACCCAAAAGGTATAGAAAAACGTAACCTGCACCCTTTTTTCAGTAATTTTATTAAAATCTTTTGTAAATAAGGTAATGAATGCACAATAAGGAATGTACCGAGATCGATATGTTGATGGCCTGAGGACACGTTTCGTTGGCCAGAGATAGAAATTTGAATACTCGTATTTAGAAGACGGTCTCCCGGACCGCAAAGAGGTACCTTTGATGTTTCCGAAGCTGACGGAACAAGGCCCGTTTAAACTCCCGATTGAAAACTGTGTAGATTACCGGGTTGATGCCACTGTTGCCTAAACAAAACATAGCAATAAATATAGAAATCAAATAAGAATTACGTTCTGTTTACGCATCTCCCCACTGTGTCCATGAACTTTTTATTCTACGAATTTCTGAGTTTGGACATGTAAACTACTCTCTTATAACTGAAGTTCGCCCTCCTACTTCCTCGGGGAAAGCGCAGTAAATGTGTTTTCTACGGCAACACAAAAGTATCCCCATAATTTAGCCAAGAATAACTTCTCCAACGCCATATTGGTATTCGAAATGGAATTTTTTTAAGAGAATCCTTTGTTTCAAAAACAAAAGTAAAAAAGTGCACTCAAAAGTGATTAAGGGCATTTATTTTTGAGTAATAAGTAATTCTAAAACCTTTCTCAATTTTGGGCTCTTACTTCTGTAATTGTGGGCTAGAAAGAGATCTTAAAATTACCCAAAATTGGGAGAAAACATGAAATTTTAAGAGTCTTTTTAAAGCACCATGGTGCACCACAGTATTCGAATATTTTTATGACTTTACTTAGCCGGGTCAAAAAGCATGAAACTTACAGTAACCCAGCCAAAAAAAGAATTTGAAAACCAATTCTGGAGCTGAGAATCCAAAGGCAGCAAGTACATACATGACCTGAAAAAGATGACGTCATTGTTATGTGGTGCATTTATTTTTAAATAACTTACAAAGAAAGGCAGCCAGCTTGCAATAAAAGCAGTTAAAATGAGTCCCAGCAGTAAAGTCGCCTGTCTTTCCTTGATCTTGAGTAGTCTCCGTCGTTTCTCCGTGCTCTTTTTACTCTCACAAGTCTCTTCCATTTTCTCCAATGACATGGCCACCCATTTACCCCGGGTTTTACCGTATCCATTCTAAAAGATATTTCATTAAATAACTAACCCTCAAACTCGCCCTCTTTGAGGCATATTAAACATCTCAGAAAGTTTAATGATGAGGAATAAAATGCCAAAAACTGGATTTATATCACTGAAAAAGTCGTTAAAATACATGTAATCTTTTTGCAAATTCAAAAATTTTTAATTTCTAAGGAAAAGTGTTTCCATATATTTGTCAATATGTAATAAACCAATTTACCATGAGTTCTGGAGGACTGCCAACTTTGTTCCCATTAGAAGGAGGTGTAAACACAGCGCTGTTCCCATTGGACCCCGAGGTAACATGAGCATGGGTAGCAGCAGCCAGCTGACATAACGTTTGATCAGTGCGCTGGGTCTCCTTTAATCGCTGACGACTGTGATGTTTGGTAATCGTGTAGATCCGCCAATACACGATGATTAAGATGATGACGGGAATGTAAAAAGAACCACAGGCAGAGTAGATGACATAACCAACTTCAGAACTGACTGTGCACTTCCCCGGCTCCCGAATTGGGCGCCAACCAAGGATTGGGGGGAGGCATATCAACAACGACACCAGCCATGCGACCCCTGAAAGTGACATGACTTGAAAATTATTAAATATAAACACGTCCTTTTCGAAACAAAAAATTGCAAGATGTTAATTGCAAACATCTCATTTACTTTGGCCTCACCTATCATGATGGCCATTCTGGCTGGTGTCCTTTTGCTAGGATAGGTCAATGGCTGGGTTACTGACCAGTACCTGTCTAGTGAGATTATACAAATGTGGAGGATCGAAGCGGTTACAAAAAGAACGTCCAATGCCAAATACAACTCGCATAGAATATCGCCTAAAACAATTATAATGCGCGTAAAAAAGGCACAGAGACCATTATATTACACACTCAGTAAGGAATTTACCTAGAACCCAAACTCCAATGATCTCATAAGTCATGGTCAACGGCATCACTAGGAGTCCGACCAGAAGATCGGCTACAGCTAGCGATACAATCAGCCAATTCTGCCGTTGACTTCTCAGTTTGTGATCATTGTTTACAGTCAAAACCACCAGTAAATTGCCGCAAACAATCACCTGAAATAATAAATTGGATCGTAACTAATACTTAATATGCAGAAAACGTCATCTTTATCTCTTTCTCCCTTACCAACATGACAATCAGCATAAAGGCGATGGTGACAAATGCAGTGGACAGGGACAGACATGAAGGCCATGGGGAATCGCACGAAGCGTTTAGGAAGGGCGTCAACGATCCCAGACTAGAGATGTTGTTGTTCATGTGGCCTCATCAACATCACGCTTAGTCAGGTGTACACGACCCTGTAATTGACGTCGGTTGTACTCTTAAAAGCTGAAAGAAAAGACTAAAGGAAGGTGCGGGATGCATTCAAACAACGTTATGAAAGCTTTGAATCACGTAATTAAACACGCTTTCTCGGAACATAACCTCCGGCTACGGTAGACGCAATGTTGTTCCAAAGACAGGATGATCGACCATTTATACATGCTGTTATGAAACGTCATCAATGCGAAAATTTTGTTTTGGCCCCCTTAAACGAGTAAATTCAACGAGAAAATTCTTTTCTGGTGGTCTTGCCTTAAGGGCGAATCCCGTAATTTGGTTGAAGGTTTGAGGGGCTAGAGTGAAGTGAAGAAGTAACGCCAAATGTAATTGAAATGTTGCGGGGGGAATTCTACGGTCCAAGCAACGCAATGTCAGGCCATAAAAAAGAGGTCTTGTAATTTGAATAATGACTACTCGAACCCTTTTTTGGGAATAAAAATGTTAAACTAATGGAACTCCCATCTACGTGAGGTTAGACAGTCCCCTTGGGCCAAATATTTTTGTGCGATCGACATAAAATGCAGGGGCATCGTTGTTTAATGGCACCACCAAAACAGGACCTTAACACTTTTAACACTTGTTTATGTCCCAAAGGTATTTTAAGGGACAAATAATAAAGGCAAAAAATTAAATCATATAACTTCGGTTTACGAAGGGATTAGGCCAGGCCCTTGCCTTATATGAACACCCTCAGGGGTCTAATCCACGGAAACATTGGACTTGACCCTTTTTGCGTCATTATTCTTTTCTCTGCCCGACAACAAGTTAATTAAAAACCTGTCACACTTTTATATCATACGCAAGATACGGCCAACCACATAATGACATTAAATGCTCTATGTTCACGATTAAGACCTCAAACCCTCCCTTTTTCTTGCCTTAAGGCCTCCAAACACAATTCAGATATGCCTTTAATATATATAACGTCCATTCAGTAATAAAAGGAGTGGAGAGTGTGAAACAAAATAAAATTGGTCAAAACAGTTAAATAAATTACGTAAGAAATACAGGTGAGATAAGCATATGCAGACCAAACAACCGAGAAGTTACCATTTGGACTGACACATAGTTACATAGTTAATCTTACGAATACCAGACATATATAGGAAATGAAGGCGGAATTCAGAGTTTAAAATCTTAAGACAATTGAAATTGTTCTCTGTTTTGGCAAAATAAATGTGGAAGTCTAATAATCGGCAACGGTCCGTAATGGGCAGAAACCACAATGGGCAGCAGCCATAATGGGCAGATTTCTAAAATCCTTGAAAAATGTTTAATCCCTTACATATTTGTAAAAAATAGTACTATTTTAAAAATTTTTACTTGTTTGTTTTAGCAGTGTAAAGTATTTTTTTTACTTTTCCAGAAAATAGTGGATTTAGGGGAAATCGATAATGCTGATTTTGAAAATCATACTCATTTGTACTGAATCTTACAATTTTGCTTAAGCAGTAGTGTAAAGCAGTAACTTTTTTATTTTTCCAGAAAATAGTAGATTTAGGGGTAATCCAAGGGTGCTGATTTCAAAAATTGTGTCCATTTTTTTTTGATTTTTTATTTTTATAAAGTTTTAAGACTAATTAGAGCACTGCGGACACTGTACTCTTGTTAGATTTTCATTTTTTAACCTACATATAAGGGTGGTCACAGAAGAATTGCCTCGAATTTCTTCCGATGAGGCAAAATCAGTGCAAAAATTGTCTGCACCAATTTTTGAAATTCATTCCCGAGTTAAGGGCAATTTTGGACGATTCTTTAAGCCTGCACCGATATCTGAAATTATTAAGTGGACAATGAATTTCAAAAATCGGTGCAGACAATTTTTGCGCTGATTTTTGCCTCATCAGAAGAAATTCGAGGCAAATTCTTCTGTGACCACCCTCATATACATATTTATGTAATAGCAGAAACACACAACGCTAAAAATGCCAAAATGACGGGACAGTTTTTTGAAAAAATCTTGGCGGTTCAAATTCTCATAAATAGTTTGAGAAGCGTCTGATCGTGAGAAGCGTTATCCATTACACGTAGCATAAAATTTTCATTTTTAGAAAAAATGAAAAAGTTATTACTTTACACTGCTACTTAAGCAAAATTGTAAAATTCAGAAAAAATGAGTTCAATTTTCGAAATCAGCATCATCGATTACCCCTAAATCAACCAGTTTCTGGAAACGTAAAAAATTACTACTTTAAAAGCAAACAAATAAAAATTTTTAAAAAATACTATTTTTTACGAATATGTAAGGGATTGAACATTTTTTCAAGGATTTTGAAAATCTGCCCATTATGGCATCTGCCCATTGTGGTTTCTGCCCATTATGGACGCCTACGCAATAATCATGCACCGTGCAAATATTCGAGCGCTTAATTTCTGGAAAGCCCAGATTTGACACCAAGAAGCCTTACCAATTCTCTTTTCCAAGTACAAAAACACCTCATAAGTCTCTACCAACACCCAACTCAAGATAGTACTTTAATACGTACAATATTATGCTCAAATACTCTCATTAAATGATGCTATACCGTCTCAAAAGGCCAAACGTTCTTATTCTGAGAGTATGATGGCCACTTCAGTTGACACGAAAACAAAATAGCCTAGGTAAAAGCACTATAGCGGTTGATGAAAAGACAATTAAGTGATGCCACTAAAAAGACTTTATCTCCCTAATAACCCATTAGTTAAAGGGCTGGGCAAAGTGCAAAGCCGCAAAAGAAATAAGCCCTCAGGTCCTAAAGACATTGCTCCGTTCCTTCTGGCCCTCAGGCATTCAAGCGCACAAACCGCGGCATATTAAATAAATAAACAAAAGAAATAAATAAAAAATATTGAGATAGACACCAAGGCATGGGAAGGGACCAGTTCTATTACGCAACGGTCTTTCAAAGTCTCAAAAACAGACCAAAGGAATGAAGATGATTAGGTTCGAGGACGAAGACCAAAACAGACCAGGGGTGGGGCACAAAAGGAACGGATTGATTAACCAAGAAGACCGTGCATAATATGGCTTCGCTTATGAGCCCGGTTGTTTTGAAAGGATAAACAAAGCCTCAGATGACAACACTACTCATAAACGACGCACTCTTATGTAATCACCACTTCACTCCCTAGAAAACATCACGGTCTTCCTCAAAGTATATTCCAGAAATCATTCCCCATTTTAAATTTCCAAAATTCTTCTTCTACGAGACTTAACTGTTTTTAAGCACGCAACAACACTGCATCTGGTCAGCGGATCCTCGTCCCCCTCACTCGTTCCCTTTTTCACACCAATTTCATATACATTGCGTTTCGTCTTCGCCCCCCCCCCCCCTTTCCAGGCCTCTTCAGTTGCCGAGGCTGCATCGTTGACATGTCGGAGTCGTCGGTTCCTGACAATTCTCGGACAAGACGGATGGATTGACGCCGGATTTAATGAAAACAGTCCCCCCCCCCCCCTTCAAATTCATTTTTTGCGCATATGCCAGAGAAAGTTCGAGTTATGGAACAGCCTCCAAGACAGTTCCGGTGCCACAAATCAAATTTTAAGCTTCCGGCACCAAATCATCAACAGCCCTTCAGACGTACCCAGAACGGTGATGGGAGAGACCGTGGGAGCGGCAGGCAGCCCACGACTCCCAAAAAGTCATCAATCCCTAGGCTCTCTGTTTGGCCAAGTGGCTATAAATAATAATAAAAGTCGCTAAATGCAAACAAATCATTGTTGGGTGAAAAAGTTATAAAAATTATTAGAACGCAAAATATAATACGCGTCTGAAGGGCCAAGAAGTGGAAATTCAAGATTGTTTGACCTCGGGGCAAGACCAGGAAAAGTATGGATTAAAGCGACGACAACAACTCCACATGCGTCCGATGCGAGTTTAGAGTTTGTTTAGTAATTTACAATCACTCAAAGTCAGTCAATTCTCCCTTTTGTAACTGCCGATTTTCGCAATCAAAATGATGTATAATATAATAGACGTTCGAAATAAGAACGTATATAATAAATACTACAGCTGTATAATGGAAAAATTATAACTCGGCCCTACGAAACTTCCTGGACATATTTCCTCGGTTCCCCGAACAACTTTAATTGTGTTGTGGAACTCTCCTCTCTCCACAGACTCTCTCATTCCAATTGACCTCTCATTCTCCAAATTGAGTTGTGCCTGGCTAATTGCCCCGAACCTTGGATGCTTCAAGGTTTGGGTCCGACCGTGCTTCCCGATGTTCCCAGAGTCCTCGGAAATGTAAAACCATCTTGATGCGATTCCCACGGAAAGGACAAAGCATTTAGAGAAGGTAGTAAGTAAGCAGGCACGCGCGTTATGTTCAGTGAAATGTGAGATATGATTAAACGACCAATGACGTCGAATGTATACTGTTCAAAGACTATGTAAAAGTAGATTCAAAGAAGAGTAAACGAAGTCTGTGGGCGAACGGGACCAACCCTTCTTCCAAAAAATATGAACATAACCCAGACAAAGTTATATAGCTTAACAAACCGAAGCCTCTGGCATCTAATCTCAAATTATTTGGGGCCTCTGAACTTTTCCAGGTGACTTATATCACGGTGTCTGGACTCATTTTCAAGTCTCAAATTATTAACCAACCTGCGACAAACAAAAAAGATTTCGCGTTCAAAAAAGTAACTTTTTCCCAAGGAAAAAACATCAGAATATGAGAAGAGAATCGTTAACAGCTCCCAAACCAGAAATCTGCAGCTGAAGGCCCAAAAACAATCTTCCATGTAAATCTGGCCTGCGGGAGCTCTGTTACTGGCATCTTGAGGCATCTTCTCCTCTTCCCTTCCATTGCTACTACACGTAATTGGAGTTTTGAAGTCTTGTTTAAAACGAAGAGCGAGGTCAACCCCTCCCCTGTCTTTTTCGGCCGTTCCTAGACAACACCTCGCGGCCTCAACGGCCCTGAGGCCTTAAGTCGTCATTATCATAGATCCCAGTAATTAAAATTGGGCACAAAACTTCTTTGCTTGTCGTTTTCAATTTAAAGGCCGCCCACCCGCAAGTGGAAAGACAAGCCCAGCCTAACTGACCTGTCCAAACATTTACTATAACACGCCGACGATGCATGTAAAGAGCTCCAAATTGGCTGAATGGTCTCAAATTAGCGGCACCCAACAAACCGCATAACGACCTCTTTAACGCCAACCGCGAGCCCCCCCCCCCCCCTTTGCCTTACCCTCAGGTCGTCAGTCAAAAACAGTTGGCCTTGAGCTTCAAATTACTATTTATACTATGAACGGGGCTTGATAAAAATTTATAATAACCGAAGGAGCAAGAACGGCCGCACCGGGATCTACATCCACGTACGTATGGGAGATTAGCTGGTGATGAATCAAGGAAAACGACAAGAATTGCACTAATCCTTGTCTCAAATAGAATATCAACTACGTGCTGTCATGTCATGAACATAGATAAAGGAAGTTTCAGGAGATAATCTGAAAAAGACTACTATTGGTTGGGATTATGGGATATGTTGGGATAAATAGATAATTGTATATATAGTATAAGTGAAATGTCGCTTGAAATAATATAACACAAACTTTTTGATCACAGGCTCCTTTTTGCATATTTTCAAAAACATCCCTGCACAAGAAGGAATGAACTACCACTATAATTTCAGCTATAAATACAAAAAGATGGACAGACAGACGTTTTTGACAGACATTTGAGAACGTATTTCCTTGATTCCACAAACAGATAAAGCCGAGAGGAAAAAACTATGAATGACATCTCCGGCAATTTACACTTCTGCAGGAAGTCTTTGAAGTTTGATGCATTAAAATATTGATGCAAACAACAATTTGAAAAACTAACTATTACTAAATAATAAACTGCGGGTTTTATAGCCGCAAAAAATGAAAAACAATATTACATCAACAATACGCAATAGGTCTGACATGCACATAACGACGGTATCAACTTCATCCTTTGTCTCCAATTCCCAGATGTATTGGTCCAAAAACATATTTTATTCCCAACTCTGAGATTATTCGTTTTTGCAGCCTTATAATCATAGGGTTCAAACATGCCTGCAGGCTGTGAATGAAGCCGCGTATCCAGGGAGTTATGGATTCCGTAATTCCCTCTCATTAACTCTACATTTCCGCGAATTATTTGATTATTTCACAATAATCAAAATATGATAAATGCATCACTTTATCTTTATTTTTCTTGTTTTTGATAAAGTCAGTGTTAAATAGTTTTGGGATTCACTGGCCTTGCAATGTACAAAATTATACGGTGAGCCATGGTTTCAAGTGGACTTTACAGTGACCACCGAGATTTTGAAATTAATTTTTGGACCGCAACCCCGTTGCACGGCACTCCATACTTTCGGGACACAACCGGTCTCTTCATCTTTTTCTAATTTTTTCAAAATGGAATTCCATCTTTAATATATTTCTCGCTAACCGGTGGAGCTACAGACATAAAAATTGGCCTGAATATAGTAAATGCTCCTCTTTCAGAATATATAAATATTGTAATGAACCCTGCAGTTAAAACTCCGCATACCAAAATATTTCATTTTAAAAATTTGTTGTTTTAAAACGGCATCTTACAAGATCGAAATTAAACATTTTTCTCTATCAGCCAGTTAATTTTCATAAAGGTTAAAACGTAACGGACTGTTTTCTAAAGGCATAAAAACTGAAAACTATGCTCTTCCAATCTTTTCAAAACTCAAATTTTATCATTCTTTCTGTGTCCTTGTCACAAATGGAAAGATTGCATTGTGAATTTTCCCATCAATCAGCATCTGTTGGACGAAGAGAACTGGAGAAGGCACTCATTACTTCGAGTTTACATGGTGTTAGAGTTTTGTAAAAATAGTACATTTTGGAGTTTTCGATTGTGCTCATCTCGAAAATCGCACTCATTTTTTGTGAATTTTACATTTTGAGATAATATTAATCGGAAGCTTTCCCCAAAATATTCCCAATATATCCCCAAATACAAAAATTAGTCTGAGGGCATATTTTAAGATGGTAGTCCACCTGCGGCCGCTCCGGCCTAAAAATTTCGAATTCGACGTATGCGGTGATAGCGCAATAAGCTAAATTTCACAACATTTTGGAAAATATCCGATATAGGGGTAATCGAGGACGTTGATTTCGGAAACCATATTCATTTTTCATAATTGCTACTTTTTTTCATAAATAGTACTGTAAAGTAGTAATTTTTGACTTTTTTCAATGCATCGTCAATTTATAGGTAGTCGTTGGCGCTGAATTCGAATATCATATTCATTTTTCATTACTACTACTTTTTTTCTTAAGTAGTACTGTAAAGTAGTATTTTTTTGACTTTTTTCAATGCATAGTCGATTTATAGGTAGTCGATGGCGCTGAATTCGAATATCATATCCATTGTTTATGTTCTTTAATTTGTTTCAACCGCTAAGAAATACATAAAGTTCAGAGCAGAAGCGCGGGAAGCGGACCTTTTTGATTACCGCGGGTTAGCCGAGCTATGGTTATCCAATCTTCCAACTTTTTCAATGCATAGTGGATTTATAGGCAATCGAGGTAGCTGAATTCGAATATCATAGTCATATTTCATAATTACTGTTTTTTTTCTTAACCATTTTTCTTTTCCATTTTTCCTGCTTTTTATTTTATTTTTTTTAAGTAGTTGCGCAATACAACAAATTTAGAAAAAAATTGAAATAGCACTTTCAACCCTATAACAACTACTGAAGCCTTTTGGGGAGCTGTAACTTCGGTTTACCCGCGGTAATTTGCAAAAGGGTCCGCTTCCCGCGCTTCTGCTCTGACATACCTCGACAAACCCGCGGTAATTCGCAAAAAGGTCCGCTTCCCGCGCTTCTGCTCTGACCTTGCGACCCGGGTCATGGCATCATATCACAGAAAATTATTACGTAATTACTGTGGAAATTGCATAGTTGAAGGTAGAAGGAAGAGGGGAAGGGTGTGTTTTAACGTAATGGACAGCTTGTTGTTGTCTGTTGACCATCGTAGTGTAATAATTTTAATTTTTGTTTTTGGGGACGTATTGGGAATATTTTGGGGACAGCTTCCGAACTCCCATTTGGGGACAGGTCTTTGGGGACAGAATGGTATAATTTGGGGACAGAATGGTATAAATTTGGGGACAGCTTAACAATTATCCAAAAAAATTCACAAAAAATAAGTAAAATTGTCGAAATCCACGCCATCGATTAATTTTTTCAGATTCCTGGGAATCTTCGCAGTCCAAAAAGATCTCAAAATATTGAATATCTCATTAAAGTGCATTGTCGACTTAAAACCTTGCAACTTCGCAGGGTAGAAATGACGGGTCACAATTATTTCTTCGTTTACTGTACCAATGACAACGGAAAAAATAATAGTGACAGTCCACATGCTTTCTAAAAGTTATTTTACCGTTTGCAACTCTGTCGTCTTTGTTTTTTCTGCAAGATATAAAAAAACTTTTTTGACATTTCGTTTCACACGCCGTAAAACGCGAAATTCAAAAGTAGGTGTTCTGGCTTTTTAAATGATCCCAAATTTCGAACAGATTGATATAAAAATCGACCGGATATTGACAAAATCGGGTGGAAGTTTCGAGTGGCCCACGTTCTAGGTCACTGAATTAGCAGAATTTTAGAAATTTAATCGCAAACTATATTACAATGACATCCTCGACTCAAAAAGTATCCTTTTATTTTAGCTTTGACACAACACAAGAATGCCGGTTAATTGGTCGCAGTAAGAGTTAAGATGGACAATTTTTTAAAGATTCCGCTTAGATTATCAGTGACTGCGTTCTCTCAAACCGTTTCCTTTTTTACGACAATCTTCTCTTAGGTTTTCTAATCAGGAAACAACAGGTAATGAAGGATTTGTACTTTGCTTCTCGCTCAAACAGAAGCGTTGATAAGTCGCTGAGAAAAAGAGGGACAACGAGGGGCAGGAGAAGGAGCGGAGAATCAGTTTTTTTTCTTCCAATGCCTTCTTTTTAATAATATCGCGATCAAAAACCGAAACGTGCTTTCGTTCCAGTGTCCTCGGCAGCATATTAATTTGAATGTAACTCAAATATAATAAATGCAATGTTTGTTTTACGCTGTTGTTTTCTGATTTTATACGGAATCTGTTACTTTGCTTACTTCTTAATTATTGTACCTCAAACTATGCGCAATTGTTTTCTTTGATGCTGGCTGAAATTATTTACATAAGAATGATATAAAATAAAATAAATCTTCCGATCTGCCACCTGGGTTTGTTTTGATCCAAAACACCTGAGGGCCGATTAGCCTGGCCTTCTTTTGTTTTCAGCATTTCTTTTCAGCTTTTATTAAACTGTTCGTTGCTCCCCCAACCCTCTCTAAAACTGTTGGAACAAGATATTTCTTGGCCACGGAATGTTTGCGCTCCGACAAAAAATCGGTTAGAGAAAGAGGTCTGGGTCGAACAAGATTGTTTCGGAAAGTGTTTAAAGTGTTGTGCGATCAGCTTAAGAATATTACTGTTTGTTTGGCAATCTAGAATCAACCAGTTTTTTAACCCATCTTGTTCAAGCGTTTTACTTTTGGAGAATTATTTTAATTGAATAATTTTCATAGCTGCTGACTCTTCCTAAAAAATGTAAATATGAAAGTAAATAACCACTCCAAAAAACCTTGATCGTTCTTTAATTGTTTCGAAACGCGTGGTTAGTTGATCTTATCATTCTCATTTCGTCGACAGTCCGCTTTACAAATTGCTTTTATTTCAGTTATAAAAGCATATTAAAAATGTGTTATATATATTGTTTTTATAGTCTTTATTATAATTAATGCAAAGTTTTTCACCTGATTTCTTGTCAAGTAAAGCAATGAGTGATCCTTCTGTCGAACAACTGTCCTTCTTTCGACGAATCAAGTTGTGATGGCCAGTTGGTGGGCTGGAAATGCGAGTGTCTCTTTTTTCGAAAGCCAAACCTTATCCCCTTTCTGCGCTGTCATTTCCTGTCCCATCGATTATATATAATATCTTTAACCGGTGTTATTTTTAGCTTTTGTTGAGTTTGCAACATCTAGTCTCTAGCTTCAAAAATATTGTATGACCAATGCCATATATTTTTTTTGTGTTTTTTCTTCAAGGAATCCTTCTGTTATATTTACATGAAAACATGCCAATCTTTTGCATTTTTTTATGATAATGTGGCCGCGACGCAATACAGTCGTTATTCTCGTACTGAGACTTCTTCAATCTCGGTCTTTGTTTCATTAATTAGCCATTTTTTGCAGATGGCCTTAACTCTTCCATTACAAATTTTTGAGACCATTTACAAATGTTGTGCTGGAGAAGAAAGCTCCTCTAAACATAGCAATTATCGTTTGGCTGAGCGATTACTCGAACACGCAACTCTGATGGATCTAATCAAATGGAGAAGAGTTTCAAAGGCTTTCAGAAGAGCGGCCGACAACAGAATCAACTCACTTACTCGGATCGATGTGAGAGTTTATCCAGGGCTTAATGCAATTCATAATCATCAACGGGATACATGTAAGCTATTTCTTGATATTGACTACGTATAATAAAATATTATGTAATCGATTTTTTGTTGAATGTATAAAAAATTTTACTAAAAACTTTTTTGTTCGGCGAGGTTTTCGTTGATGAGAAAAGTAACCTCTGATCTTGAAAGAAGCACTATGATTTCAGATTGTTATTCCTGGCATCCAAAAGCATCAATTATGATGATCGAATCCGGCCCAAATCAAGTGGGAATTGCCATTGATTCGAATATGAAGATTGTAAATGTGCGGGCGCTTCTCGAAGTTCTCTTTGTATTCAGAAACTCGGCCCAGCAATTGTTTATGGACAGTCCAGTCATCGATTTATTTGTATCCCAGATCAATAAGGAGCAATTGTATTCGTTAATCGAATTACTACGGAAGAACCGCACCTTAAAGAGAACCTCGGCTTTTTTTGACTCTAATGTAAAAATCCTTGATATGCCTCCTCAGAAGTCCCTGATGCCCTACGGGCCTTTCTTCCCAAACCTTAAGAAATTTACTGTTACCTCAACTGTAGGTTCTATAATATTATTTATGTACGTGTTAAAAATCGCCTTGTTTTCAGTCCAATCAACTCGAATATCTTTCTCGTCTTTGCACATACGCAGTTGGCGTGGAATTGTTGTACCATCCCGAGAATATTGACATCCTCTGTCTTCGAATTATCCTCGGAGGTCGATGGTTTCGCAAACCTCATGTTCGGATGTTCAAGCACGTTGCTCGATTCCGGCAATGGACTGAGGCCAACTCATTGGGTGAGAGGTACTTTCAGCAGTTTACTCCCAACACCAAAAGCAACCGGTCGATCGTCTGATTGCACTTATTTCTTTCCTTGTTATCATTGTTGTTGGACTTCTAGGATATTTATTTACATTAGACAACTCTTCCGAAGAGGCATTTTTCCTTATATTTGTTACAGTCTCCAATGATTGTGTTTCTGGGGCTTTTTATTGCTTATGTATATCTAATGTTTTATCATAATCATATTAAACGGGTAAAATCGACCCTAAGGGTCTTACTAATAACTCGGGTGAATAAACAGAGATAGCTGAGAAATGGCTGAGTGTTTGATCAAGGTGAATGGAACGTGTGATTGCCATATGTTCCCTCGGGGCCTGGAATTTGCAGTCGAAAACAGCTGTGGCATAAAATCAAAGAGAAAGAGAAACAAAAAAAACGTAAAATCCCCGGATTAAGGTCGAGATCTTTTTAGTCGGTTGAGGGGGAGGCTCCAAGCGATCTGGGAAAGGTACCTACTATGTCTTCGGATATAATAAAAGAGACTTTCGAAGTGAGTCCAGCACATCCGGTATGTCCAAAAAAGAAAATTTTTAAGTTTTAGGACAAAGTAGTTGTAAACGGATGTGATCTTGTCAACCGGACTCAACTTTCCAATTCTCAAAACCGAGAACTTCAACGTTTTATAGATAGAAATAATCATCGACTGGGCTTTTACGATCGTCCACATGGTATGTATGCAACACTTTTTGTTATTTTTTGCAGGATTTTTTTATTTTGGTTTCGAAATTGCCTGAAAGGCAATTGTTGTGTTAAAACCGAAAAATTTATAGCAACTCTAAATTGAATCAACCCTTTTTTACATCCAGTAATCTCGCAAGTGGGATTTACCAGTCCGTCCGTAAAGTTGCTGGAGTGATTTCCAGGATATCACTCCCGCAATACTGTGATAAAACAAAAGATTGCTTAGCACTGTGCAATTTCCGGCTTTTTGCACCGTGCAAGAAGCCGCTGAATTTTTTTGGCTGTCGCTTGCACCCTGACTTTGTTGCACAGTGCAAACGTTAAAAATTACACCAGGTAGTTTCCAGACGTACTGGTGATTTTGCGCGATTCTAATAATTTTTTGCTTTTCATAGCGATTACCAATGCCGTTATAATAGCTTTAATGATCATACGTAACGTCACGTCGAACGCATGTAACGGTTACTAATTTTAAGACGAGAAGGAAGAGGCTCCACCAGGAAGATATGCTTCCCTTGGATTTGGAACTCTAAACAGTAGTCGTCCCTATGGCTACGATGGATCAGATCATCCGAGTAAAGATAGAGTTGAAAGTCCGTTTTCTGAATACGGAACATATGGAAGCAAGAGGTATCTAAAGTTTTCACCTCTACATAATATAATAAACTTACAGAAAGGGCGTAAAATTTGCTGACGGCGTCGATTCCTCTCGTGCACAATCTGCAAATCCGTTTGGAAGTGGAAATAAAATTGGAACTGTAAGTGGAAATCAAGGAAATGATGGATTTGGACGAAGAGGATCTACTTCAGGATATGGTCAAGGGAATCAAGGTATTGGAGATAATTACGGCAAGAACAGAGGAGGAAGCGGGAATCAGACTCATCCCGACAATTATGATCCTTATGGAACAAACAGAAGGAACAAGAATCCTAGAAGTCGAACACATAGTCCGACGGCCGATGCTTTCAAAGTAATAGCTTTTCTGTTCATAAAAAAATAAAAGCTAGTTTATTCATCAGTTCCTAGAGTTTCCGTCGCTAACTCGCATGAAGTTCGTGATTTTCACAATCGAAAAAAAACTTTTTTCTACAAAATATCAAACCTAAGGTTCAATTAAAAATTATTTTAGTGGCGTCCATACCAGAGTTATGAATACGATGGAAAGAAAAATACTGTAGCTCCACCCATTCCTCAGTGGCTGAAGGATCGTAGCATTACGCCGGCCTATTCTGCACTTCAGAAACACCCTGTAAGTATAATATTATTTTACTCAGTAAATGAATAGGTAAAGAAAACGACAAAAATTTTGATTAGAAATATACGTATGCGTTGATTTGACAAAGATATGATTTTAATTAATCTTAAAAGATTATAACGAGAACGTGAAATACTATTACTGAAAAACTTTTTCGGAAACGTAAAAAAATTTTTTTAAATCTTAGGAAATGAAATGCCCTTACAGTAACACAACTTCAAACTTTCTTTACTTCGTTTTGGTATTCAAAGTTTTTCATCATTCTCACTGATAAACCCTATCCACTTTTTCGTATTCGGTTTTAGGATAATTATAACAAATACGATACTGAGAAACATCGGCATCAGCTGGCCAGACAGTCCCAGGAAAGGGACGAAGAAATCAAATTCTATGGCTTCGGAGATCGTCTTGGATCCGGAATCGAATTAACCAGGAAACGATGGACTGGTGGAGAGCTGATTACTGATCCCACTTTCATCACCAAATCCATTAAGCCAAGGACAATCTTCTACTCACCCATCGGTGATGGTGTAGTGGCTGCGGATGGGATTGAGTTGAGAAGAGGACCACCTGACTTGACTCCCAAGAGATACGAATATCACGAGAAAGTCATCGAAAAGGGAGATCAAGGACGCGGGGGTTTGAGAGTTACTGAGAAAAGATGGGATGGTAAGTTCATGACGGCATGACGTTTTCACATTGTGATGTATGCAATACGATTTATTCGTAAGTTTAGATGGAAACCGACGTCTTGGAGACGAGGATAATGGTCGTAGTCGTGGCGAATGGCCGGATAATGGAGATGACGGAAGAGGACAGAAGGGCCCCTTCGGAGATGACGATGGAAGACGAAAAGGATGGCCAGATGATGAAGGATGGCCAAACAAAGAAGCCGGGGATCCATTCGGAACCCTAGGATTTGGAGACGGTGGATATCCTAGATCTTTCAGCCGTAAGTTGCAGAAAAGAAGAGATCTTACCCCCAGATGTTACTACCTTTATTTAACTTTTGAAATTTTCAGCACTGTCTATTGGCACTGACGGATTCCCTAGAGAAGGATGGACTAAAACTTTTATTACAAACCCCCGAGAATTAATCAACCAATATGGAAGTGAGACTTTGACAACCATCTTTGACCTTAAGGATCACACTCCGAAGACGATGACGACAGTTAAGGAGACCATCAGTCCTGTTCCTTGAATATATTTTTCGAATAAAGCTTTTAATTTTTTGATTGCATTCGTCGAAGGTATGAATTGCATGGTAACTTCCAAATATTCGAGTCACTATGCACCCCAAACCTTGACCAGGGCAACCAAAAAATTACAGTATACTGTAATTTGCATTATCAATAATGGTAGTTAGGCATATCGGAAATTTCCGTATTAATAACAGTAATATAGGTAATATAGTAGGAAGTAGATTACAGATGACGTTAGGATAAACAACAGAAGTCATCCATTAACTCACATCATCGATAATTTGGAACCTCAAAAATTGCGTAACGTTTATTGAATCATAAAATAAACCCCGGTTTATTTCCCAGTCCATATACGGTCATCGCCCATTTCTATTCAAATTGCTTTTTTTTAAATCGGAAAGGTCAAGAAGAACACAAACTTACCATAATCATTTTTGCATTCCATTTCTAAAATATTATTGTTTGTAATCGTCAGAAAAAGCACTCAATTAGAACCCATCAAAATTCAAATTCCACAATAAATTTGTTTTACAAGAAAGCTAAACTCTACAGTAATTTCAAATTTTTCCAGGATTTGAATATATTTAATTCTCTCGGCGCTTAATGCATCAAAATCCCCCAAAAGTTATTTAAAAAAGAACATTGAACAGGTAGCCATTCGCTTGATACCATACCGAACGAATAATCCACCTTTTGTGCGTTGCGGAGTCCTAAAAACAAATAAATTAAGAAAAATATCTTTACACGAACCATATTGATTCGAGGCAGCGATTGCAGCAGACTGAGAGGAGTCGAACACCCAGCGAATAATGATAAAAAAACTGGAATGGCGACCGACGCCTAAGGGCACCCACATACGCACCATGACACCGCCAACCAGCGGCGACTTATCATGATCGCACTGAACACCATAAGTCCCTGAGGGGCGAAGAGCCGACCCAGTGCGTCGCCCCTCGCTTATTGGTCGGTTCAAGACTGGCAAAGGGGCGGAGTAAAAAAGGGACTGCTCAAACTCAATTTACAGTCCCTGTCATCCCCATTACGAGCTGTAAAATCTTGTAATTTTTAACTCTAAATCACTAATCATGTTAAATATGTTACTTTAATTCAAACACTAATCAGCTTGAAGCTGGTCCCCTCAAGTTTTTTGTATTCCAGATTTTGCCATTACGAATCTTTTCTAAAAACGCGGCATAAGTAACAACAACCCCTGTTTCTCACGATATCAAACATTACGGGTTATGGCTCATATTTAGACAAACACAGAAACATCCAGGTCCTATGTCACTTGTTTTCCCGCATTTACACTTTAAAATCGTAGAAAGAGTAATTTGATAATAAACTAACTACTCATCTATTTAATTAAAAAATGCAATATTTTACCTTATGATTAAATTAAAATTTACTTTTAAATTTTAAAAGCAAGAGTCGAAAAATATAGTTACAAAAGATATATAAGAAATCAGCACGTTCCTCACCAGAGGAAAATTTCAAAATCCTGCCAGTAAAACCCTTCACTTATCTAAATAAGACGCTAAAACAAACCGTAAATTGCAAAGAAATGCCATTGTGGCGGAGGACGCGACATAAATCAAGACTAAAACAAGAACGCCGTCGAGAATGGCAAAGTTTCTGCCTTCTTTCCTTCGATGACAACATCGAACTCATTTTGAATGATCGGCCCGTCCTTTATGCAAGATCCTGTTTTTAAACCCAACCTTTCTCGCGAAGTGCCAAAAGTGCTGTTTGATTGACATCGAGAATTTCGGCGCCAAATTCTTAACAATTGGGCCGTGCCGTTTTCGGAACGCCGTTCTCCCTTTTCTCGCATCAAGGTCGCGGCAAAATCAGACTGAATCAGACCCCGAGATGTTCCGTTTTTTGTGGCCTTGAAAGGAAAAAACAAACGAAGCACATCCAGCGGGAACATCGACCGATTACGGCAAATCCTTGTACCGTAACCCAAAAAGACACCTCTTCTTCTACAAAACCGATAAAATATCCGTTATCAGTGGAACGAGGGCATTATACTAAATAAATTTGAATATTGGTAATAAACAATGTCGTTGATGCCTCAGGGCAGAAATTCCCTTAATTTGAATAGGAGAACCGTCGGAAAATAAAACTGGTTGATTACAATCCATAAATTTCGACAGAGAAACTTTACATTGTTTTTCATAGACATTTTTTGTTGTGGAAAATTGTGTTGGAGTTTCACAATATTTAAATAAAAAAAACTCAAAAAACTAGGGAAAAAGGTCTATCAACCTATTATCTGATGACATAAGCAAAATGACATGTTCTCATTACATGGAACCCAACAAAATATACTCATCTAAAGATCCCAAATATAGTTATGTCGTCATCTTCACGTCAGTATAAAATAAATTAGAGACGAAACCGCAGAATTTAAAATCCGTTCCCAAAGTTCCTGGATCCCGGAAAAAAGGGCTGGCACTCAATAGAAAGGAATAAACAAAAGGCATATGCAAAAGGAAAGATCGGAGTAATTTATCACAATGTGGACGAACAAAGGGACCACTAATCATCGCACCCATTAGATCAAGAGCCGACTCTGGAAACTTAAGATTACAGTACTCCTAGGAATATAACGAGGTAAACTAAAATGAACAGGATGACATCAGAAGAAGAGTCTAGTAATTTTAAATTGCTCTACAAATGAGTACTTTTTACATTTTGAGTACAATATATGGCATTACTAACGACGTATGGATGACGAGCGAAAGAGATGAAAGAAACTGAAAGAGTAACCTGTAATTATTAAATAATAGTAATTATTGCTGACGCTTCTAAACCTAGAAACCCTCGGAACTTTGAATTCTAACTAAATTAAACTTGCAAATGCCTGATATTGGCTTAATAACTCGGTTCAGAACAAAATATGGATAAAATCTATTAACAATTCCAAAAGTATGGAAAACTAATTTTAAGATAATAAAGACATAGATGTCACATTCTATAATAATAAAGACTACTACACAAAGTTTTGTTTATCTACTTGTTTCTACGTGTAATTACTCGTATTATATTTTTTGGCAATGGAAAACAGCTGTTTTTTTAATAAAAAAAGGAACAAAGGCAGAGGAAAGTACATCGATTCTGAAAAAAATTTGTATTCAATTTCACACTTTCTATTGAAACATTAATTTGAAGTATAGAAAACAAATCAAAATGCAACTTCAAAAACTACTACGTATACTAACACATTTACAACGAAGAATTATCAACAACAGCTCTCCTAATATGTAGAGAAAACAAAGCAAATAATGTGATCACAAACTTACAAAATTAGCTGCATTAATTCTGCAAACTACACACAAACGTCCCTATTATCTTCAAACCATAACCACCTGGCTACCGTAAATCCGGTTACTATAGAGGACTACAAATAAAAGACTTCCATGAAAAAATAATTTATTGCGCAATAAAATGGGAATAAAAAGACAGCGACTACAGTAACCCTAACTATAAAACCTTAAATTAAGAAACGCAGTAATTAAACGATAAAACAGATAATTGCTCCGTACTCTAGAGCTCTGAGACCAAAAAAAACTCTATAAAACAACAGGAACACCGGCACAAAGAGGGCGGAGCCACAGGAAAAGATTTTCGTGGAACCCCGACCAGTCGTACCGTAGCGGACCAACCGATAAGCCGTTTGAAAACCTACGCCGACCCCAGAAAATTCAAATTTTTTGTTTGCCTGAGGCGTTTGTTAGAGATAACACCCAGTCCAATGTTTGTCAACAGTCCAGCGAAAGATAACGCCCAGCGAAGAGAGTCAAGAATTATATGCCTATAAATGGTCAATAATTATTTTCCTTCAAGAAAAAACAAAAAACTCAGATTATTATTACATTTACATCATTCTTAATATTCAAATTATTGCTTTTTATTCTTTAAAGAAAAGTGTAGCAAATATCACGATATAGCAAACAAAATTCATAATTTATAGAGTAGTGCATACTTCCAGTTAATGTAAACCTTAACAGTTGTCACAAATTCAATTTAGACCAACACCGAGGCAACGGTCTAATAAAATCAGCCTAAATCTTGTTTTAAAATTGTAATTTTCGCACTGCTTCATTTTTGTGACACTTCGTTCACCAAAGTCAATAATCGAAATCCCACGCATACGTAGTCCTTTTTCTGGAAAATTGGGGCGATTTCGCGGTTTGTGCTGTTTTACGTGTTATTGGGTTGTCGAGGCAGTTTTAATAACGTCAGCTTTGCTAAAGATTCGTATTCTTGTCTAACTCAACGTATTTTAGTTAGTTTGAACCGTTAAAGTGCCTTGAATCAAGAGCAGAGGTGGAAGAAAAGACATGCGGTCTAGTTATACGCTGCTGTTTGCCGTCGTACAACTGATAGTTCTCGCCGCCGTCAGCAGTAAGTTTTAAATTATACTTGATTTATTATTTTAGATGCCCAATTGGCGGCTATGTCTGTTGATCTCGGGAATGAATTCCTGAAATTTGGTTTAGTCAAGCCTGGAGTTCCAATGGAAACGGTTATTAACAAGGAATCTCGACGAAAGACGCCGAATATAGTAGCGATTAGAAAGGGGGAAAGATTCTTTGGTGACATTGCTGCGCAAATGGTAAGAAGAGGGTTACTTTACACAACTCAATTCGTTTAGAGCATAAAATTTCCGGCCAATGCTATCACATCTTACAACGATCTGATCGGAAAACCATTTGATCATCCTTTGGTGGAAGAATACCAACGGAGGTTCCCATATCACAAGCTGAGTGCTCATCCGGATAGAAACACTGTTGTCTTCGAGATTGAGTATGTGATTTTGTATCTAAAATTTAATTTTTTTACTTTTTATAGTTATGAAACTGTTTTTTAGCGAGGTTTCATACCCCATAGAGACAATCTTGGCCATGACATTGTGGAATGCCCAGGAACAAACTTCTGCTCATGCCGGACAGGTCGTAAAGAATGTTGTGATCTCAATCCCTTCCTACTTTAATCATTCAGAACGAGTTGCTCTTGCCAATGCTACTCAAATTGCCGGTCTCAATCTTCTTTCGGTGATTTATGATGGATCTGCTGCGGCTTTAAACTACGGTGTCTTTAGAAGAAATGAAATCACAGAAAACCCACAAACTCTTCTAATCTACGATATTGGTGCTCGAAAAACTGTGGCTACGTTGGCTGAATACAAGCTAGTCGAAGAGAAAGAGGGTTCAAAGGAGAAGGTCCCACTCATTAAGACTATTGGCGTTGCATTTGACCGAACTTTGGGGGGACAATTGGTTACGGCACGATTGAGAAGTCATTTGGTGAATGCGTTTAAGGAGAAATTTAAAGGTCTCGATAAAGACATCTCTCTAAACCAAAGAGCTATGGCTAAGATGTGGAAAGAAGCCGACAGAGCCAAACAAGTATGAAAAGTTAGGATAACTGGTTATTGTGGAATTTAGGTACTGTCAGCAAATGCAGAATGCTTTGCGCAGGTTGAAAGCGTTTTTGAAGACAAAGACTTCAAGGTGAAAGTGTCTAGAGAATTGGTGGATGAGATCATTGAAGAGAACAAAGAAAGACTTGTTAAGCTGGTGAATCAAGTTTTAGAACAGTCTGGACTGGATATCAGTGCCGTCGATCAAGTGGTTCTGATGGGAGCGGGAACCAGAATCCCTAAAATTCAAAGGATTCTCTCCGAAGCGATTAGCGGGTAAGCCGTTTTATTGATTTTAATTTTTTGAAACTTAGGAAGGAATTAGCTCGTTTCTTGAACACTGATGAAGCCATTGCTCTTGGAGCCGTTTACGAAGCCGCCTCAAGAAGCAAGGGATTCAGGGTAAAACCATTCAGAATCGAGGACAAGCCTGTTTACCCAACTTCCGAAGAGGAGGCCGCGTTTACTGGTCTCACCGCCGCTCAGATCACCGAGGCAAAGAGAGTTCTATCCGAGTTTGAGAACGTTGAAAAGTTGAAAGTAGAGAAAGAAGCCGCCCTAAACTCCTTGGAATCCCTTGTTTATGATGTAACTGCAAAGCTTGATGATGAGGCCTACAGCAAGTTTGTAAACAAGGAAGAGAGTACTGCCATGAGAAACAAAGCGGAGGCTATCAGGGCTTGGCTGGAGGATGAAGTTACCCCTGACACAGATGCTAGGACTTTGAAAGACAAGAGATCTGAATTGATGGGAGAGTCAAAGAAGATAAACTACAGGAAAAGACAGTTTGAGGAGAGGCCAAAACATTACGTCAAGATCGCGGACAGCTTGGAAAAGGCAAAAGACCTCATTCCTTTTTTTAACAACAGCACCAAGGAAAATGTGACCATCTTCACTGAGGACGAGGTAAAGAAGTACGAAGACGAGATCAACAAGGTTGAAATGTGGTTCAGTGAGAAGAAGGGAATTCAAGAAAGCAAAGGACTAAATGAAGAGCCTGTGATCACTGTGAAAGAAATCAATGAAAAGGTAGGTATAAGAAATGTTATAGAATATCTTTTTTAGATCAAATTGGTGAACAATGAAGTTAATTTAATGAAATCCAAGGTGTATCTCTATCAAGTAAAGGTGGCCAAGGAAAAGAAAGACGCCGAAGAAAGGGACAAGAAAGAAAAAGGTTTGTTCTTTAATTATAAATATTATTTATTAAACGAAAATACCTGTGTTATGATATCAGAAGCCGCGGAATATTCGGCAAAGAATGAAACCGTAATTGAAACCCCACCAACTACGAACGAGACTGAGTCATCCGCCCAACAACCAGAGACCGAAGAAACGTCAGCTGGAGCTTCCACTACAGATTCATCAACTGAATCAGTGAAGGACGAAAAGGTCGAAAACTCAGAAAAGGACGAGAAAACGGAACTATAATATTTTCAAAATTAGAAGAAAAACTACCTTAAACTGGTCATTAATTCGCTTTTTAAATGGTTAATTTATGTGATATCAATATTATTAATATATACTGTTCTTGTTATGGACATAAATAATAGCAGTCGTTTAATACGATACCATTATTCGATGTTCACAACTATTTTGTCCGTATAATTTTTCGACACGATTATGGTCCTCTTAGAAAGGTCAGGTCGATGATCTCTTCCCACCTGAGGTGTTCTCGCAGCGATCGCTCGAAGCGCGATTGAGTGGCCATTTCTCTCAACTTTGTGGTCACATTTATTTGTTTGGAGAAGAAAAAACGTCCGCGGACCTCAGGGTCTGTTGTGCAGCACTTAATTTGATTGGGAATAAATACAAAAAAACAATAAAATCGGATCGATTCGGCCGTCGAAACTCTGCGGCCCGTTCTTTCTGTTCTATTTTTAGAGTGCTCCTTGGCGGTAAATCGAGCGGAAGAATAAAGTTTTGAGGGCTTGGGCATGAGGATTTTTGCCGTAACTTTTTTGTATGCATGCTTTTAATTTATGTCTCTTAATTTCTTTTTTGTAAGATAATTGAAAGCATTCCAAATACCTAAATTATCTCGTAATGTTTCACAATATATACTATTTTCGTTCAATTGAAAAATTTATTTGAAACGCAATATTTCTCTATGACTAATCAAATTTTATAAAATAGAATATAAATAGCATCCGTTCGTAGACCAAAGGCGTCATTAATACCGCAAAGGACTCTGATATAAAGTCCAAGGATTGGATGGACACATATTTCATTCACCATGCTCTTTAAACTACTATGTCTCTTCATTTTTGAACTGCTGACTATTGTTGCTGCTGGTAAGTTCGACTCATCATTATTTTTTGGCCACATTCGTTTCTGCCCGTATTATTTATTTTAGGAGACTATCTCAGGCCATGCTATTTTACAAATTGGGCTCAATATCGACAGGGTCGCGGAAAGTATTTGCCTGAAGATTATGTTCCCGGGCTTTGCACCCACATTCTCTTCGCCTTCGGATGGATGAATGAGGATTTCACAGCAAAGTAATCCCTTTCCATACTTTACGTATTACTTCTTTCTATATTTTGCAACCTATAACGGATCTTTTAGAGCATACGATCCTGCCGATCTACCCAATGATTGGGCGGGATCTGGAATGTATTCAAGGGTAAACTCCCTCAAACAAAGAGATCCCCAACTGAAGACATTACTGTCGTTTGGAGGATGGAGTTTCGGCACAAGACTCTTCCAAGGAATGACCGCCACAACTCAGACCAGAGTTAAATTCATCAAATCATCTATGGAATTCGTTAGAAAATATGGATTTGATGGGATTGACATTGACTGGGAGTACCCTAAGGGCGATACTGATAAACAGAACTTCAATCTGTTTTTACAAGTTAGAATTAATGACCCAAACACAGCGGCGTAGCTGAGGAGTCGGGGGGGGGGGGGGGGGGGGGGGGGGGGGGGGTTTGGACCACAGCGAGGTGTGAAAAATAATAATAAGGTAAAATTTTGCGGCGCCTCGCGCCGCAAAATTTTACTACCTTCCTCCCCCTCACCTCCTTTTGGTACCCCATGTCCCCCCCCCCCCCCCCCCCCCCCCCCCTAGCTACGCCTCTGCCTAAACACTAACATGAGGGCGTCTTTAGGAATTGAAACATGCGTGTGAGCAGGAAGCCACAAGCACAGGAAGAGATCGCCTCCTTATAACAGCCGCTGTTGCCGCTGGGGTGAATAATATACAAAATGGATACGACATTCCCACTATCTCAAAGTGAGTTACTGAAGTAATAACTTCGGAAATAAATTTTGCCACTATTCTTATGATCACAGGTTACTGGACTTCATCTTACTGATGAGTTATGATTTCCATGGAGCTTGGGAGCAGAAAACAAGCATGAACGCCCCTTTGTATGGTCAGGTTGGCGACGAACCAGAGTGGAATGTGGTAGGTATCAAGTCAAGACGCTTACGATTGTTTAAACGAATGTAAAATTTTCCAGGCTGGAGCAGCCACCTACTGGACTGACCATGGAATGCCCAAACACAAACTGGTCATTGGCATCCCCACTTATGGCCGAGGCTGGACTTTGACAAACACAGGAGACTATTCGATTGGTGCAGCTGGTTCCACAGCTAGGACAACGAAATATGTTGGGGAAGCTGGGACTGCGGCTTATTACGAATTCTGTGAGATGTTGGCAGAGGGAGGAGTACGGTATTTTGATGACAAAACAAAAGTACCATATTTGGTGAAGGGCGACCAGTGGTTCAGTTATGATGACAAGACTTCAATCAAGCATAAAGTTGATTGGATCAAAGAGAATGGGTATGGGGGAGCGTTTGTGTGGACCTTGGATATGGATGACTTCAATGGGCAATGTTCGACTGGATATGGAGAAAAATATCCACTAATTGGGACCATTGCCAAGGAATTGGCTGGAGTGGTTATTCCAGGAGGAACAGTCGTTAGTAGCATTATTCGATGAAGATATATATCATTTTAGACTCCAGCACCACCGCCTTACATTCCTTCATACACCACAGCTCCAACTTATCCTTGGTCCACTTCCTCTGTGGTTCCCAATGATCTTGACCATGTCTGTCTCGGACAAGGGGATGGGTTTAAAGCGATCCACGGTGTTTGTACAGAGTTTGTTTTGTGTCTATCAGGAAAGGGAATGGTTATGACATGCCCTCAAGGCACCGAATTCAGTCGGGGATTGGGGTATTGCACATATGTAAGTTAATTTTATGGCAAACTGCTCAACTTGTGCATATTTGATTTTATAAGAGTTTTTTACAACGTGAAGGAAGGCCCGGACATTTCCAAAAAACGACCATCTCAGAATCTCTTGATAATTTGCAGAATTGTTGTACTAGGACAGTTAAACATTATTGCGAACTTTTAGTTTCGGAAATTATCGTATACCATGGTTACGGTAGAAACAATTTTCAAAAAGATTGGGGTACTGTGTAAAAACCAAAAGAGCTAAAAGGCCAAAACATCGCTGTTTTACGTCTTCGACCATGACAAAATTTCTATAACTGAGACTTTTGTTGTACAACGTACGCTTTCGTCAACTTTGAAAAATACCAAGGTACCACGTTGAATATAACTTTTCGGCATTTAACTTGTCTCAACTTTTGAAACTTTCTAAAAGTACTCTGATATGGTTGTAACAACATATCAAAAATGCCGCAAAATAAAAAAAGGGGGGGGGGGGGGGTTTGGAGTTATGATATCTTCAATGTTGTCATTACCTTACAGCCAAATTTCATTTCTTTGAAAATTAGTGTAGGACGCCTGCAAACCATGGCAGTATACGTTTTCGGCCATGGCGAACATTTTTGTAATTTATACTTTTGTTGTCCTATGCTGTCTTTGACTCCTTTCAGAGGTACCAAGATACCATGGTGAATATAACTTTTTGGCATCTGACTTGTCTCAACTTTTGAAACCTTCTAGAAACACATTGACATGGTTGTAACAACATATCAAAAATTGAGGAAAATACAGGGGGGGGGGGGGGGTGGTTGGAGTTATGGTACTTTCAATGTTGATCATACAGTACACCTCGAATTTTATCTTGGCTAAAAAACGTAGATTAAAATTTTTGTAAAAACCCACTATAGGAGAGCACACATGACTCGAAACTGAGGTCCTTATTTCAAAACAATCAAGAAAAACATGGTGTCTTGATACCTGTCAAAGTACTCGAAGGCAACGTCGTACAACAAAAGTGTCAATTATAAAAATGTTCGCCATGGCCGAAAACGTAAAACAGCGAGGTTTTAGCCTTTTAGCTCTTTTGGTTTTAACACAGTACTCCAATCTTTCTGAAAATTGTTTCTACCGTAACCCTGGTATACGATAATTTCCGAAACTGAAAATTCGCAATAATTTTTAATTGTCCTATTTTCTGCAAAATTTCAAAAGATTCAGAGATGGTCGATTTTAAGAAATGTCAGGGCCCTGTTATGAGAAGCTTCAATCTGTAAAAAACTCTTTTAAGGCGGCCCAATCAGAATGCAACACTCCTCGACCGTACAGTTGGATATCGACGAGCACATATCAGCCAGGCGCTACTACGGTAGACGCCGGATCAAAAAAAGGTAAATGACAATAGGAAATGTGTTCAATTAATAACAGATTTCACTTGCCAAAACCACAAGGATGGTTTCTATCCAGACCCCAATAACTGTTACCAATTTTACCGATGTGTGAATGGTATCTCTTACCATTTCGATTGTCCGGTCGGCCTCAAGTTCAGTAAAGAAACCTCTATGTGTAATCATCCCAATTCCGTAAATTGCCACTAATTTCAATGTCAGGTTAAAATGTGAATTTCATATTGTAATCATATCCTTTACTTTACTGCAACATCCCATTTTACCAGCCAATTCCCATTGTAATAATCTAAGTGCCTCCAGGAGGTCTTTCTCATGTATAATAATACGATTTATATGTTAGAAACGGATAAACTTTATGAAACGAAGATGTGGTCACTCTCGGCCTCTTGGAGTCTCTAATTACTGACACTTTAATTTAAATTGACATTTAACAACTGCGGGCCCTCAGGCCGTTGCCAGAGCAACTAAGAAAGAGGAGACATGTACTGGTAGAGTAATGACCACCGTCCATTCGAAGGAGGCCAGGTGAGACCATCTGTTCTCGCGGGAAATTATTTCGAGCAGGGAAAATATATTACTCGGCAAGCCAGAAAAGTGCGAGTAATTCGGTGTGCATGCACATTTACTTTACATTATTTCAAGGGGTTAACCCGTACGTATAATTGCCATTCTTACTACATCTAACTGTATTAATATTTCCTACGAAAATTTACCTTCATTTTATTGCCCCATTCTCGTTACTTTATCAAAAGATGGATGATAAACCGGTAAATCTGACATGGCTGACGAAGACGAAGACTTATCCGTTCCCAATTCCTTCTTATTCGGAAGCTAAACCACGAAAATTAGTGAAAGAAAAAACGGGAAGACCTTCCCAGAGCCTGGCCGTTCTTATCTATGAAGCGTTCAGAGAGTATCAATGCCAACTTACTGTGTCTCAAATCGCTGAGAACATCGCAAAAAAATACGAGTATTACAGAATTAGGAAACAATGGACCGTAAGTCTTTAATAAATAAGGGTTTCAAACTGAATTAAGATTACCGGAACCATCAGAAATGCGTTAAGTAAGGACACCCGATTCCTTAAATTGCCAAAAGACCCGAGCTTGGGAAGACGATCAAACTACTGGATAATAAACAACTCGTACCTGTAAGTAATCCGTAAGGAGCTAGAAAAATAACAAAACTTCCTTCAGATGGCAAGAAATCCAAAAAGGAACAGCCCCATTCATCAAAAATGAAGACGAATTTAAGTCAGAGTTTGGCAGAAAGCATGAAAGTTTCGTCGAAATAAAACAACGTTATGAAATATTTGAATCAGTGGCTGATAGAAATAATAACATCCACCAGGACGTCAAAAACAAACTCTATGAAGACAGTAAACCGACCCATCTAGATGACATAATCGACTGGATCGATGTGGAAGTTTGTAAATTTGGTGATGATGTGGACAAAGAAGTGGAGCAGATCCTAGTCACCAACGATTTTTTGCCTCAACGACAACACCCCTGGGCTGAAGATACGAATACGGAATGTGAATGGATCTTCTGAACCCCTATATCTCTAATATCATACCCGAGTGCTCTCTCCGTACAAAACATTTATCATTCGTAATATCATTTCTTGTACTTACAGTAATATCTTTAGCTCCCTTTCCCAATCTTATCTAACACCCCCGCCTCTTTCCCCAGCTCCACCATTTGTTGTACATATGACGCAACAATTCCATCACGGTCATGGAGAGCAGAGAAGTGCAGGAAGAACTCAGTTCTCATCAACTCCTCAAAACTCGGCCGATCTTTGTACTCCTTAGTTAAACTGGAAACTTTAGTCTTTCATTAAGAGTCACATACCATCGATTGATAAAATATACAGTGTACGGTTCGTAATTGTCTCCCGGATTCAGGAAGTTCGGATCACCGTGAACTACTAACTCGATCTGGGCGAAAAGACATTTGTTGTTGAAATCAGGGTATGGGAACACACCCCTCGCTGTCTCTACCTAGGCAACATCACGTATAAAAAGCGTAAAGTTTCACATACCAACGTGATACCAAGACTCCATACGTCTGATCTTGTATCATATCCCTCAATACTCGCCATTAATCTCTCTGGCTGTAAAATACGTTACCCACATACATCAACCTTACAGCCATATATGGGCGACAGCCAACGTCTTTTGTTTTGGCCATCGAATCCTCAAGATAACCCGATATTCCGAAGTCACAAATCTTAATTTTCCCACGGCAGTTCAGAAGAATATTGGAAGGTTTTACATCTGAATTAACCATAACTTTGAAATAAGAATGTAACGAGTACCTCTATGAATGATATGTTTGAGTTTCTTCAGGCAGTCCAAAGCTTTGAGTACCGTAACCCCTACGGATCCAAGAATATTTTCGTCAAAAGAAGTCCTTGCCACGTGATGGACAATATTATAAAGACGGTCCAATGAGATATCCATCAACTCCATGCATATCAAACAATCTCCCTGATCAATGATTAACGAATGAAATAAATCAATCTTACCTCATGGAAAGTTACGCCATAAAACCGAACAACTTCAGGGCATGTGGACGCATCTTTTATCATCTGGACTTCATTCTGAAGTTGGCGCATCCTCCTTTGATCTTCGATGTCTTCGTATAAATTGGAAATCAGTCGGACTCTCTGAAAAGATCCAATTTTTTATCCTTTGAAAGCAAATGAGAGAATTTTTTTCTTAAATCTACCTTTACCGCCATGATAAACTTGCTAGGAACATGACGCATCTTACATACGATGCCAAATCTACCAGCTCCAATCTCTCCTATGTTTTCGAGATCCTCGTAGCCAAACGTTATCTCACGATCTCGACATGGCAACATCAACTTTCCCGACATAAACATTTGAACAAATCGACTAAAAAAATTAAAAATACAAAATCGCGGACCTGTTCGAGATAAACTGTATGTCTTTGGATCCATCTGGAACCACATGGTCGTCGCATTCAAGATTCGAAGTTCCCGGAAAGGCGGTTCTGTTCATCATAAATATAACTTTAAAAAATAAACAATGGAAGTAGTGAATAAAAAATATTTTAATTTTTATAGGTAATCTTTTACAACATAATAACTGCTCTATGCGGTCTGGAAGATGTTTGTTATTTTTGTTCCGCGAGTGCACTCCTTTTTTAGTCACGAAACGCCAAATAATTTTTTGAATGCCAAAAATTCCAAGTTTGAATTTGCAGGCTGCAGAAAAACTAATGTAGATGGGGCGCAGCTGAGAATAAATATTATTCTCAGAGGAAAAACAACAACGTACGTTCATTCAAATTGGAAGGAATGTTAGGACTTCTGCGGATGGCTCGTAATTTTTCGACGAATTCAGAGCGTCCTTTGTTTCGACTAAACGAGAGTAATCCATTTGTTGCCATTCCTCAAGCATGGGTCACAAAATTGAGCGACGTACCAGCAATACAATCTGAGATCTTGGAGTTGCATCCTGGTGTGTTTTGCTTTTTATTATTATTCTTGATGTTTAGATGTGTTCCGCGTCAATCCACGGTTGGATCTTATTCACAGAAACGTGGTCTGGCAATCAAATTATAAAAATCTTCAGTTGACCAAACAACTTTCTAAGGCGGAGATGCCAGGAGGTGGCCGGAAACCGTGGCCTCAAAAAAGAATGGGAAGGCATCATGCAGGCTCCATAAGGTCGCCTCATTTCATTAGAGGTGGCTTTGCTCACGGAGTTAGAGGTCCGAGAACATGGTTTTACATGTTACCTGACTCCTGCAGAATTCATGGTCTCACATCTGCTTTAACTGTCAAGCATCAACAGGACGACCTAGTTGTGGCGGAAAGTTTTGATGATATTCCAAACTCCGATCCCCAAGTAAGATATTTTATCAGCCTGCTTTTAGGCATAAAATATCAAATATGAAGTTTTTGTTACCTAAAATGCTTATTGGTGTTGATTTAGTTGTCTTTAGTTTCTTCATGACTTGGCAGAAGAAAGGAATTGGGGATATTCAGTGCTCTTTGTGGCTGAAGATTTTAAGACGTCTTCCAATCTGTTGGACGCTGTTGAACGCATCCCCAGCTTTAATGTGATGTCATATTTTGGCATTAGTCCTTATTCATTGTTGAAATATGAAACCGTTGTGTTCACGAAGGAAGCGATTCTGAGGTTGGAAGATGCCATATTGAAAAGGTTGCATTCTCCAGAAAGCCTAAATACGTCGTACGAGTATATAAAACTTAAGAAGACGTTGTTGGACGAATCTGTTTACGAGGAGGATCCCAAGTATGCACCGTTCGTCTAGATTTATATTTTTAGGAAGTTGTTATTGTTGAATAAAGGTTTAATTTTTTGCATATCAGGATTTACTCTGTGTTGTACGGTCGCTTTTTATATTTGACATGTTTCTTTGTTTTATTTATAATGTTTCTACGTTTGACTTTAGAACTATGGGTAATATTCTCAGGCGGCATCGTAACCCAGTAGATGAGTTGGACCAGATTGTCAAGAATTTACAGTCATATCAGACACGATTGCAGAGTCTACGGAGGGGCCGCTACAACGCAATGTGGTACTTCACCGCCTTTCTTTTTTTCTTTGTCACGGTATATTCCGCAGTGAGTTGTCTCGAAGCCGATGATTCCAAGTCCATGTATCAGAGGATTGCTTTGGCATGGTTTACCGGCATTCTTGTGTTCATTACATTTAGATTCATTTCTGGTAGATGCTTTGACTTCCTTTTGAACAGAAATGAGAGGAATATTGAGACGTTAAATACAAGAAGAACAGCTATTTTGGAAGATGTTAAAGAAAATGAGAAGTTCAAAGTCGCCAAGGATATCATCGAAAAATACGGTTCAGAACAAGATTTGGCCGAGATTGGAGTTAAGAAAGGTGAAATGGTCTTTAAGGGATTTTTTTTGACTACGTGATTATTTTCACATTAAGTTTCATTTTTCAGAGTCTCCTCCAAAATTAAGCGAATCCAGATTTATACCTCCAGAGAATATTAACATAAAGCAGCCATTTCCCGCTAACCCAACAGAGTCGGAGAATCTTCAAGAATTCGGTCCATTAACCCCAGAGGTAGCACAGGCAGGATCTAGTACAGACGTGGTTTTGCGAACTCCATCGATACCTATGAACAGGGCAATTGGACTGAGAACACCCATGCAAAGACAACCGATTCGACCGTTTGTTCAGGTCAGCAGAACTCCCATCGACAAGATCATTGATTATATTATTGGCGATGGACCCTCGAACCGGTAGGTGATTGAAAAGTCTTTTTTGACAAGGTTATAGTTTTGCCTTGATATGTAAACAATGTCATGCTCATAATGGAATGGCACTTAGAGAAGAGTTTGATGGTATTTCATTTGTTTGTTACAATTGCGCATTTTACAATCCTGCCAGGAATGCACAGCCATTACGTACTCCTCGAAGATTAAACATTCCGGCGATTGAAGAGAGCAAGCCCTTTATTAGGACGGCCACTAATACGGATTCTTCGGTAACAAACATTTAGAATTTATTTTTGTTTGTTCTTTATGATATGACTGTTTTTTTTCAGGACAGTGATGACGCCGAATCAAACGTCGGGCGACCTTGGGTTGCGGAAACGGAGTCGCCTGAGATTGTCGAAAAGCCTATACAATCTTAGCCATTTCCGGAACGATACTGGGTAAAAATTTAATAACTTATTTTTTACATCTTTTATTATCTGGAGCTGGTATTTGTACATGTGTTTATATAAAGTCTCAACTCGTAATCAGTCGGCATTTGGCTCCAACCAAGTGTGAGATTTACGTCTAAGTTGGGATCCATGCTTAGACCCTATTTGTTAGCTTTTTGGGTTCCGTTTTCTTCGGAAAAGCTTGACAAATGGATTCTAACCTCGGAATGTGGGGTAAGACATGATTTCCGGATTTTTGGGTTTCGGCGACTTCTAAAAATTTCGTTTTTTCCTTTCTAGTAGGATTACAACAGCCCTTTTTATTTGCGTTTGTGGTTTTACAGTATGCATGTGTAAATCGAATTTTCTCAAGTTGTGGTTCTTCATTCTAACAAGCAAATCAAATCTATAATCTTCAAAGATATTTAAACTTTATTTACTCTCCAAATGTGACTAACGAGACCGTTTTGCTTTGACTGATTAGCTGAAAAGAAATATTGAAATATTGGCACAGTAAAGAGGGGTTCAAGACGTTATTATGGGTGTTGGCGTCGGATGCTGACAATTTTAAGAAATGACGGGTGTGGAGCAAGACTCTTCGTGAAGCGGATCAACGTCTTCCGAATCGAATGAATTCGAATTTATTTCTTCTCTTTTCCGTGAATTTCATTTGACTGGGCGAGATTCCGACAACCTGGGGGGTTTCTGGTCCTGCAAGTATCATGCTTATGATTTAATACTGAAGTTACAGGCGAATTTTTCTCACCTTCTTGGTATACTTGCAGCATCTCTAGTGCATTCAGTAGCTGACCCTGTATTCTCGCTAGCGTCTCGTCATTCGATTCGACCAGTTCGGCCTTTCTGGCTGTAATGAAAACCGTTTAGATGCTTTATGGGAAAAAGTTTTATGACCCTGAAAAGATAACAAGCTTTCATGTGTAGACATCATGGAACTCTAACTTTCGTAAAATATACGAAAAACTTTTAAATCGAGTTTTTAAAATATGTGGTAATTTTGGAACGGATTTGGAGATTTTGTAATATCCACGATACATTGTTGTAATCTAATCGGGAATAATTAATTGGCCATTATTAAGCCTTTATACGATTCCGCACGCCCGGTAAGAAAACAAGGAGGCCATAGAATATTATATTATCTGTTATGAAGCTTACCGTGAGGTTTCTGTGCGGAGCAAAGGCTGGTAATGACCATTACTGCCAGGAGAGAAGCAACCACACTCTTCATAGTTACAGTATTCTTCGGAGAGAAAAAGTTGTGAAGGCCGAAAGAAAGCGATTCAGCCATTCTTTCGGCCGCTTAAAAAGTCGGCCAAGGATCCGCCCCGGATATCTTGACGCCATTTTTAGGGAAGCGGGATCATTACACGGCATTGACGCGGCGACAAACGACCTCGGGAATCGACCGGAAGTGCTGGTCGACTCCAATTATTCCGCAGATTTCGAACTCTGCGGGCTTTTAACTCAAAGTGACGACATCTTTCAGGGAATGGGTAGCTTGAACATCAGCAAACTGACGAAATTGCACATATATTGTTTTTTCTTCAGAATTACCGCTACCTCGGTTTTCATATTATACTTAGGTCATCATAGTTAAAACATTATCATTTTGTGGAATGATTTCATGCAAGATCGTAAACAATTCGTTTGTTTTCCATCTCAAAACATTCGACATTACACTAGTCGTAAATTTTAAGTCGCAATAACTGTTAGACATCTTTTGTCATAAGAACAAAAAACGGATCTAAAAGTTTCTGTGCTTGTTCTAAAGAAAAAGTGTAATACCCACGAATTCATCAAGCTGATAAAATTTTATTGCTAATTATTTTTGCAATCATGGCAAAGTTGGTTGAGCTCAGAAATTATTATTTAAAGACGGTTTCATTTTTTATTATTTTGGTATTTTTAAGTTTTTCCTTACAGTTCAGAACTTTATTGTGTCTTTGAGTAGCCTTGAACCGGAAGAATCGGAGCTGAGACAAGCCAATCCACTTTCAGGAATTGAATTTCGACTTCCCTTAAGCATTATAAATGATGACAAGGATTATCTAACAATTTAAAGGCAATTTATTTTTCATTACAATACGAATGGAAATATGTCGTGTGATGGGCGGATGACTTCTCTATCCGAATCGGATGAATTCGTTCTTTCTCTTGACTAAAGTGAATAATTTAGGTAATCTGAGCTTGGATGGATACCTACCCATAGAAAGTGATCGAAGAGCATTGTCGGAATGGGGATTCCATCTGCAATTACATATATAATTATAGCAAAGAAATCAAAACGGCAACAAGGTGCACCAGACACACTATATATTGTAATTGTTTACGTAATGATTGTGTGACAAAGTACAGGATTTTTTATCCACACATTTTTAGAAAATGTGACCCGAAGACTCCCAGTCAAGTTGTTGCGCAATATTATATCACGTTGCATAATTTCTCTCTTTGTAAAAAGTTCTGCCTTTCTCTGTCGCTTCCTCCTTTTTATGATCTTTTCGAACAGTCATATTTTTTTTAAAACTTTGCAAAAGTGGTCGAGCAAAACTAACGCACGCGCTAAGCGTATATTTCTAAAAAAAATGTCATACCTGCTGTGAGACATATGATCTGATACGGTAGCGAGGGATCTTTTTCCAAATCTGATGAATTCATTCTTCCTTTTGGCGACCTCTCCTTTTGCGCGCACCAGGTTTCCCTGACTTCTGACAGTGCCCTCAATCTCCCTAATCTTGTTCTCCAATTCTGCAACCCTTTCCTGATAAAGCAATTAGTAGTAATGTAATTTTCCATACCTCCAATTCACATTTGGACCAACTCAAAGTCTCGAGATCAGTCAACTCGCAGACCCTCAGAACTTCTTCTGGATACGTCTTCTGTCCGACAGTAATTCCTACCATACCGACAAGAAGTAACGACCAAAGCATGGACGTCATGACTCTCACCTTGCTTGATATACTTTGACGATTAAGTGGACCCTTGCGTACCTTAAATAGGCTAGCCCGAGGACACGCGATTTGCCGATGAATCCCGCCTCAAATTATCCGAAATGCGAATAAAATATGAATCGGAATACTAATCAACGGTGCGGAAATGATTAAGCCTCAGATATAAAGTTGATGTCACCTCGCGGATGATGGAAATGATTCTAGAATTCACCAAGGACCATATGTTTTGATCCGAAATAAGAAATGCAACCCTAATCTGAAGAGATGACACCACCAATGCAGAAAACCCGTATGCTCTAAATGTCTTCTTAATGAGGTTTTTGTGGAAACCAAAATCTCCCACCCATTAGCGCCTTCGGGATTTTCAAGATTTATTTATTTTGTTATGGGTTCTTGTTGGTCCTAAAACTATAATGGGTGCTCAGCTAGGCAAAACAAGATGCTTCAAAGTTTATAGAAACATCTTCTTTGCTTATTTTAAGTTCAGAGAATTGTGCCGGAAAGTTATTGTCTATTTCTTGGCGGTCAGTCAAGGCATCCGAAAAAAATCTTTTTGCGTAAGAATGAAGTATATATTGACAAAAAAAATATTTTCACTGCCAGAGCGGAAAATAATGTATTCGGCGGAGACTTCCAGGCACTTTTTTGGCCATCACACCAATCTTAAACTCGCTTTATTGTGATTTATGACGGTAGAAAAGGGGATATACGCGTATTTTTAAGTTTATCAAGCATGCGGCAAAGGTCTGGCGGACGCTTGTCAAATCGGCGGAGGCCATAACTCAGCTTTGGATGAAGGAACAAATCTGGGAAACGGCTCAAAACGATTGGAAAAAAGTATCAATAATCGTTTCGAGCCATGTCTATTTATCCGAAGCTGAGTTATGGACTCCGCCGATATGGAAAACGTCCGTCGAACCTGCGTCTTTAATAAACTTTAAAATATAAATTTAAGAATATATCTTTTTTGCAACCATATAAAGCGTTTGAGGTCAGTGTGATGACCAAAAAAAGTGGCCGAAAGTCTCCGCCGAATACATTATTTACGTGCTGGCGGAGAAAACAATTTTTTTGCCAAAAATCATGAAAAAATATTTTTTAGGATATAAGAGTGATAATTTGTGGTCTTTTGAAACTTTGAGAAACGGCAAAATTCACTTTCCGTTTTTCCCGACTCGAAACTCTTTCCGTTTTGGAAAGAGTGTGTACCTATATTCTTTCCTGTTGACGCGGTAAACTAACAAACGAGAGATCAAAAATAAAAGAGGGTGAGGCAGGCAACGCGAGAGACAGCGCGTGTTTCTGTCTTTCTCGGCGTTTTGCCTCCCCGTTTCTTTTTGTCAGGTTGATTTGAGTGAGGAGAGGCCGAGCGCGTGATAAACAAGTTTAAAAGGTTATTGGCTGAAAAATGAGGGGGCGGAGTCAGTTTACCGCGTCAACGGGGAAGAGTCTGGGTGCACACTCTTTCCAAAACGGAATATTCCTTCACTCTTATATATATATCTTGAATTAGTGCCAAGAAATCAACAAAAAACTTTCCGACTAAATTCTGTGAACACTCTCTGTACAGTATGCACAAAAATTATAACCGCACTTTAAAAATTGTTGTAACTTTTTTTGTTGTCAATAGAAAATCTGTCATATTTGGCACCAATGTGCATTAGTTAACTACAAATGTTGTGCCAAAAAATTATTTCAATAAGTTTCCATAATTTGGAAAAAAGTTGGAAAAATCTAAATTTTTGAATTTCTTTTTGCCCAAAAATTATAACCGCACTTACCAATTTGAGATTTTTAGCTAATTAAAACAAGAATAATAATATAATATGTTTAGATAAGCTTACTGGGCTCTAATAACGCTGCTAAGATAGTCGATAATACTCTGAGTAAGCTTTTTTTTACCGTTTTCTGGCTAGAATTGCTTCAGAAACGGAAAACGACAGATCTTGGCTCGGCTACGGCAGAATACAGGGTTTTGTCGTATGTACCTCACGAGCAATAAGCCTTCATAAGTTTTTTATCTGATTTCAATCCGGGGGACATGTATGCTGTTAATGGTAGCCGTCAAAATTACAATTTATCAACCAGATGTTTGCCTAAGACCTTTTATGCTTAAGGCTATTCATTCGAGTTGATATGGACGCCACCTGGAGCTTTCCGAGTTCTTCAAAGGCGGCCTAAATCATCATCGAGTCGCCTCCAAAATTACGGTAAAATTACGGTAGGAGAAGTGCCGTAGTTTGTTGTGTTCTTATGTGATTTCATTCCAGTAGTATGTAATACCGCCAGGGTCATTGTCCGACCATATAATTTCCAAGGAATACGGCGCTGTAAAGATAGAAAACTCACTTTGACCTATCACCCTGTCTTGACAATGTCTCCATGGCAAATTTGATCCGCGCATTGTTGTGAAGCGGGTTCAATCTGGGGCACAACTTCATATGACACCCAATGATGATGTCGTTGTGTTTTAGGACACTTGGTAGAGTGCACCTGATACAATTGAGGTCCGATTCTTCTTTTTATTGAGCCCCGGGGATGGTTTAGTTAGAAGCTCGGCGGACTATTCGTCTTCACTCTGTTCCAGCGGTAAAATTTTTCCTGCCGGAACATTTAGATTTGTTGTAGGCTCCTGTGTCGTTCAAGTAGTTCTTCAAAAGTCGGACCTAACGGCATACCTGAGCCAAAATCCGTCGTTTTCCGTTTTTGGAGCAATTCTAGCCAGGAAACGATAAAAAAGCTTACTCAGAGTATCATCGACTATCTGACCAACGTTATTAGAGCCTCAGTAAACTAATCTAAACATTTGATATTATTATTCTTGTTTTAATTAGCTAAAAATCTCAAATTGGTAAGTGCGGTTATAATTTTTGGGCAAAAAGAAATCCAAAAATTTAGGTTTTTCCAACTTTTTTCCAAATTATGGAAAATTATTGAAATAATTTTTCGGCACAACATTTGTAGTTAACTAATGCACATTGGTGCCAAATATGACAGATTTCTATTGACAACAAAAAAAGTTACATTTAAATTTTTAAAGTGCGGTTATAATTTTTGTGCATACTGTATAATAACTCAAAATAACTTTTTCCTCACAAATTTTCTAATTAATCCAAGGATCTTCATTTGAGGTCAAATCTTGGTCTAAAACATGGAACGAATCCAACTGACGACATCTCAAAAAAGGCGGCAAAATGAATCCGACCCCATAAACCCGAAGCCTTTATGCAGGTGTTGAAGTGCGATAAAAGGTTACGATTTATTGAATAAACATAACATTAGAAGATTAAAAAATTGCTCGAATAAATTAACATGCTATAAAATGGTCATACTGGGGCTTCTTGTGCCTCTGTATTTCAATAGTCAGAGATCTCGTTAAACGGATTAATTTTATATCAAGCTTCCGCCGGTGTTTCGGTAGGCGCTGTTGGAGCTTCAGATTCTGGAACGGTTTCCTGACACTCTGATTCCATCTTAACTGGCGCCTCTTCTAAAAATAAGATTAATGATTTTACTTTATTTACCAGCTGCTGGTTTCTCGTTTCCTTCCACTTCCATCTTCTCTTCTTTCTCTGAGGACTCCTCATCCTCTACAATATCCACATTCTCATCGTTCGGCGGCTTCACAAAAACAGGCTGGATTTCAGTAAAGCCACAATGAGGTGTGGGCGTTACAAACGGACCAGGCGGGGGGAGAGGGCTCCCTTTTGGTACTGCGTTGGCATCCTTGTTTGTGAGTCTGCTCAAGATCAATCTTTCGGTAAGACCCAATTTCTCCGTCACCGGTTTCTGTCTGGCCATTGCTGCTGGTAGTCGAGTAAGATCTCCTTTGATTTCATTGAGGAGATCTTCTACCATATTTAGATTCTTGTGAAGGACAGCAGCAGCCCATTTGTGACCGGAGGTGGCTTCCCTAGCTAGACTGTGGTGACTATCGGTTAGACATTCAATCTCGGCAAACCGGTCGTTCAGTTGACCACTGATATCCTTCTCTCCCGGGACGGGATTAACCAAGTTGACAGATGAATCGATGTTTTCTTCTCCCATATTCTTTCCCAAATTTAAATACGCCGCTCTTCGAAGCTGTTCTTCAGAGATCAGAGCTTGCTCCAATAGTTTGTATCTTCTTTGAAGGAATTTGTTCTTGATTTCAGCAAAGTTAGGCTTTCCTTGTTCCTTTTCGAATGGTTTATTAATGATGGCAAAGCGGGGATCGATTTGGATATCCTGGTATCTCGTGTAACCATGCCTAAAATGTTTCAAGACATTTTTTTTCAAATTTTAAGTTCCAAAGACATCAATACAATCACATACATTGCGATTCCAGCCAACAACCAGTAGTCGTGACGCCGATGCCAGATCTCGCGTATATTGTTTGCCAAAGCTGCCTTTTCTTCATTCGCCCATAAGGTATGCAATTCCGTGTATCCTCCATCGGCAATATTGAACATAAACTTCTGTTTGACTGGTTTATCTTCGTTATCATGTAGAGCCGGTATCTTTTCTGATCTCTGCAATGCCTTTTCTTCAACCTCCATCTTCTCTTCTTCATCTTTAGCCTCTTCTTTTACACTCCCTTCTCTAACTATCGGAGTCCCATCCCGGGATGTGGTTTCTGAATTTGGAATTGAGCTCTCCACTGACTCTGCTGTCTTGAGTTCGGGCAATTGATCTTTCAGCTCAGGCATCGACCATTCACCGTTTACCATTTCAAATTCCTGCAATTAATAAACTAAACCAAACCAACAACACTTACTTGGACTTTCTTTCTAATCAGAGACATCAAGCCGATTCTATTCAAAACATGGTTTCTGTTGATTCCCTCCCTCGGGCAGCCGTCATTGAAGGTTTCCACACCAGATTCCGGTTCGCACAAATGTCTCAAAAACAATGCAGAATATGCTTTAAAAGCTCTCTCAGACTTCGCCTTGATATCCCTGACCAGCCATTGGGCTTGATACGCATCCTGCGGGGGTAATCCCCACCTGGTGACAGCATTCAAGAATCCTCTTCGTTGTCTTGCCGTGAATCCAAGAACCTCAATCTGACCATTAACTCTGGCCAAAAGAGGAGGAAGCTTTTCCCCATCGTCTCTCTTCTTTCTTCGACGTTCTTCTCTGGCGGCATCAAATTCTTCATCCTGATTCTCATCATCTGAAGGAGTCTCGTCTTCCGAGAATGAGTCATCGAATTCTTGGCCTTCGCCGGCTGTAAGTTGCCAGCTGTCAGATTGCATTTGGTCATTGGCATAGTTGACTTGTTTTCGGACTCTCTTTCCTTTACCCAGTTTTTGAGCTTCGGTGTATTGTTCCTGTTCATAGTGATGTCTCAATAACTTCTCCCAAAATTCAGGATCAGCCTCTTGAACGTCTTCCTTGATGACCTCGGTATCATCGTCTTCTTCCTCCTCTTCATCGGCTTCTCGTGTCACATATTGAGCCACCTTGAAGGAGCTGAGATATTCATTAGTCCAATGTTCCTTCTTCTCTCCGGTTGGCTCATCTGCTGGTCCTCCTCGGTCTAAAAGAGCACTAACAGCATCGTCATCCCAAACAATCTCGTGATCATCTTTCTTATCCTTGTCCTCATTTTCATCGTCTTTGAATAACGCTTCCGTGCCCCACCTGAGGACGTCGTCCAGCTCTGTTTTAGACATTGATGGTCCCTTCTGCCCAATTCCGGCGCGTACTACCAAGTGAGTCAACAGCATCTTCTTCTTTGCAACTGTTGTAATCCTTTCTTCGACCGAATTCCTTGTCACAAATCGATAAATCATGACTTTATTTTGTTGACCAATACGGTGAGCTCGAGAAAAAGCTTGGATATCATTGTGGGGATTCCAGTCAGAGTCGTAGATGATAACAGTATCAGCAGTAGCCAAGTTGATACCAAGGCCTCCGGCACGGGTAGATAAGAGAAAAATAAACTGTTGTGCTCCGGGAGCTGGAAGGTAAAATAATATAAACTGTTATTCATGATCATTTAAATCTTTAAACCAAATGAAATCCTACCATTGAAGCGATCTATGGCATCTTGACGGCATTGTCCAGTGATTCCACCATCAATTCTTTCATATTTATATCCCTCAACTTCGCACAAGTCTTCCAAAATATCCAACATCCTTGTCATTTGAGAGAATATAAGTACTCGATGGCCTTCCTGTTTCAATTTTTGTAGCATTTTCTGTAGCAAAACGAACTTTCCAGCCGCTTTCACCAAAGCATTTCCTTCATATACACCACTTGGGAGCTTTGGAGCTTCCAGACTGGCCTTTGTGAACAAATAGGGATGATTGCAGCATTTCTTCAGTTCCATAATGATATTGACCAATGAAACTTGAGTTCCTCCACTTTTGACACTAAGTGCCTCAAAGTTTCTAGTCAGAATATTTCGGTAATATTTCTTCTGCATCGGACTCAATTCCACGCGAACAATCAATTCGCTTTTGGATGGCATTCCGGTCAAGACGTCAGCCTTCAATCTTCGCAACATGTGGGGGCCGAGCATACTATGCAACTTTTGAATCTGATCTTCCTTGGAGATCTCAGCAAATTCTCGAGTAAAGGATTCCAGATCACTAAAAAACGCATGAGAATAAGATATAAATAATAAAAATGAAAATATAAGTACTTACTAGAATCGGTCTGGACTCAAAAAGTTGAGAAGATGGAATAATTCTTCGAGATTGTTTTGCAATGGAGTACCAGTTAATAACAGACGATAGTTTATCTTGAACTCTCGGAGAGTTCTAAAGAACAATGACTGGTTATTCTTAAGACGATGTGCTTCATCGACCACCAAAGCGCCCCATTCTATGCTGGATAAGATTGCTTTATCCATATTAATCAATTCATATGAAGTAAGCAGGACATGGAATTTAATTCCTTGCTCAGTTTTGATTCTTTGAGCCTTGGGTCCTCCTCTTACAGCTCCTTCGACGAAAGAGAATTCATGTTCCCTAAAATAAAAAAACTCGTATCTAAAACGATCAACATACCGGATTACAGTACGACTCTCTTTGTCTCCCACGTAAGTGACAACATAGAAATCGGGAGCCCAGAATTCGGCTTCTCTTTCCCAATTGATTAATGTTGACAATGGAGCAGCAACCAAGAACGGTCCTTTGGAATGCCCCTCCTTCATCAATGAATACAAAAAAGTCGTTGACTGAATAGTTTTCCCGAGACCCATCTCATCGGCCAAGATAGCATCAGTTCCATGTGCCCAACAATGCCTGAGCCAATTGATTCCTTCCAGTTGATATGGATGCAACTTGCCGCCAGTCTCGGTAATATAACTTGGCTGTTCTTCATATTTCTTTTTAGGGTCTTGAACACTGGATTTTGCCTCTTCCTTCTTATGTTTCTTATCATCTTCCAAACTTGGAAGCCCTTTCTCCGCTCTGTATGCGTTTATTCTTTTGGCCACATGTTTCGGAATGGGCTCATTGATCATCCTTTCTCGGTGCATCCAATACTTCATAATGGCTTCGTCAAAATTGGGAATAGAACAATCATCACTTTCCCAGGTAGCTTGTTCATAAACCAATTCTCTCCATTTAATTAAATAATCAAATTGGTTCTTAGTAAACATAGAATGATTGATAATCCGATGAATTTGCATCCATTCTGGTTTAATTCCATATCGATAAAAACGGTACTCCAAACACATGGGATCCTTATCGGTGGGAGTTGAAGGGATATCCTCCACTTCTGGGGGATTTTCCGGGTCCACTTTTCTCCAGAACATCCGAAGGGCCTGAACATAGTAAACCTCCAAAACATACTCAGGAACCCATTCACAATGCCAATAACTCATATACTTCCACTTCACGAATAATTCTCTGTCCTTTCTTGGTTCCAGCTTCTTTAACGGTTGTAACATCAGACGGGTTCTGCGATCTTTGTCGATCGTCTCCATCGTCTCTTCCTCTTTAAGAAGATCCTCCTCCATCACAGGTTCAGGGTATTCATGCAATTTCCATCGCCAAGACAAAAACTTCTCAGGACGATTCTTTGGTTCAGGTGCTGTACATCTTGGACATGCCCAATGTTCTTCAGAATCGGGCAACTGGGTTAACGGAGGATCGATGCAATAGGCGTGATAGGAACTGGGGCATGAATCGCAACACAACAGATATCCACCTTCTTTGCATCCTCTGCAGTACTCCATATTGCCTTTCTTTTCTTCAATTTCCTTTTTCGGAACACCTTCAGTCTCACAATGGGGACAAGACCATTCTCCAACTGGCGCTTCAGACATGTCTGGATCAACACAAATGATGTGATAAGCCCGTGGGCAAGTGTCACATAAAAGCAGTTCTCCGCCCTGTTGACAAATTTCACAATAATCTTGTTCTGGCTAAAATAAAACAGTAAATGTTCTACATGATTAACCTACCATATCATCGGGTCGTTTCTTTTTCTTCTTAGCCGCTTGTGCTGCTTTCCGGGCTGCCTTTCGCTCTTCTTTTTCTCTCTCCGCTTCGTCCAATTGTTTTTCATGCGCTTTTAGGAGATGTTCGAACTCTTTGTCGCTGTCCACTGAAGAACAATCATAATATATTCAAAAAACTTACAGTCGTCCTCATTGGTTTTTCTGGATTTCCTTGAAGAGATCCTAATCTTCAAAGGGGCAACCTTCTCATCCTTTGGCTTCTCCTTCTTATTGCTTGCTCTTGAGCTTCCAACTTCTTTAAACTGATTGTATTTTGCTGTGATAAAAGGATTCATTTTAGTCACTGTCCAAGTCGGATTGGCTTCCAAAAACTTCCCTCTGAATCGATGTGCATAGATCTAAGAACGAAGATAATTAAATTAAAGGCATGCTTACCTTTCCGTTTGTGATCTCAATAAAATCTTCCTCCGAATATTCGAGATTAACATCAACCAGCCCAGTCTGCTCGCAAATCTCTGACACAGATTGTAAACCTTGTTCAACAGCTCCTTTCTTTGCTCGACCCTTCTTCTTTTTCGGCTTCCGACCCCGTGTACTGGCTGGTTTTATATCTAAAACTTGGAATATAAGAGAAAACCTTAGTACCTTGTTCGATGGATTCTACACCTTCCTCCCCAACTTCATTGCCACCATCTTGATCTCCATCATGGCTTAAGGTTTCGTCCAGTTGATCCAAAGATTCTTCTTGCAGAGAAGTCTCGCTGTTTTCCACTGGCTCTTCAGACATCTGCAAAAAATTTAAATCTTAGGGAAGAAAATATAACATGAGCCCGAATAAACGTTGGAACGCACTAACAAAAAAAAAGCGCTCGCGCAAGTAAAAGCAGAAAATCTAGACCAAAGATTTAATTAAAAGCGGAGATAAGGTGGTCACCGGCACCTATTTTTCCAATTTTCGGCCCGTAGCCCGGTCCGTCAAAAGCCCGGCTCGGCTAGAGTTTTTTCAAGCGTGGCCCATACTACTGTAATACATTACTATGTATGCACTATTTTTGACAGTAAACGTGATGAAAAGCTAGTAAATTTGTTAGAACTTGACAAACTACAACAACGACCCCATCAAATAATTCTCCCGGCACGAAAACAATGAATACAAACGGCTTGGCATTATGATAAAAACCGGACCGGACCCTCATAGAAGCAATCCCTATGCCCCATCACATCAAATCACGGATAAGAAGCCTATCCGGAGCAAAGAAGATGCGCTAATCACATATTAACCGGTAATATATCAGAAAGCTTTCCGAATTGTTATTTCCCTTTTTTGAATAAATTTATATCTATTCTGCACTGTGCATAATTTTCTATTACCTATAGGTATTTATTAGGGTTGTGCCGCCCGTCAACGGTCTGTCAAGTTGTCAAATTGCCGTCATTTTCGTCATGTCAAATTGCTCTGTCATATTGATTTGTCAAATTGAATTTTTTTGGGAAATTTTTTAGAATTTTGCCAAAAGATCGTAAATTTTTTTTCGCAGCGAAAAATTTTCATGCCAAAAATCCTTGGCCTTTACTGTAAGAAGCCTCAAGTTTCACTGACTCGATTGATCAATAAGAATTTGGATGATAGTGACAGCGGGAACGAGGACGAAGATGATCCGAAATAGGTCTACTAAACTCCTGTTGTTGTTATAAACTGTTGTTTTAATGTTTATACGGTCTTGAACATGTATAATCAGGGGTGGTCACCGGCACCTATTTTTCCGATTTTGGGCCCGAAGCCCGGCCCAGGTAGAGGTTTTTTAACCTCGGCCCGGCCCGTGAAAGCCCGGCTAAGGCGCGACCTGCCAAAAAATCGTTGCCGTTTTGTTATAACTAGGGTTGTGATTTTGACAGTGACGTCAACTTGATGTCAAATTGCCGTCATTTTCATCAAATTGCCGCCGTTATTTCGGTCGGAAGCAATCTAACGATAAACTAAACATTATTTAAGGTAATATAATGCCTTCAAACATGTTTAAGACCATATACACATAAAAAAAACAGTTTATAACAACAAAAGGACTTTAATAGATCTATTTCGGATCATCTTCGTCCTTGTTCTTTCTTAGTTAATTGGATTTCTTTCAACAAATTGCAAATAGAATTACTGATAAATGTTTATTAGCCTATTGGGAACTAAAATTTGTAAAAAAAGCTTCGGTCCCGGTATCAAAAATTTCCCGGCACGAAAACAATGAATGCCAACGGTTTGGCATTATGATAAAAACCGGGCCTGGCCTGAAAAACCTCAGGCCCGCGGCTCGGATCGGAAATTTCGGGACCTGCCCGGCCCGGTTTCAATTTTCCATTTTTGAGTCAGGCCCGGCCCGAGCAAAAAAAATAAATTTTTTTCGCCTTCCAAATCTTAAGGCCATAGCCGATTATGGAAAGTTTTTCAAAAACAAACTCACAAAATCTGTCTGAAAATAGCGTCTTTGTCCCAAACCCCATATATTTAATTAACAGGAATAATATACCTTGTTTGATTCTTCAAACTGAGCATGCATTTTTTCAGTTCGGTGCATAACAAAATAAACTTTCGATGCGTTGAAAACTTTGCAGCAATCAATTTTGGCAAAGTCGAGATGTGACGATACTATTTCCATTTACTTTTATTATCTAAATAATTTTAAATTTCATAACGATACACAATATCCTACGAAAAAATCTTCTTTTATGTACCCCAGAGCGAAAACGTTTCAAAATTTTGTTTAACTTTCAACAAATTTTTTTGTATCCCGAAGGTGAAAAACATTTCAAGATTTTTAAAAATTTTTGACAAAAACTCTTTTCTTTATATCCCGAAGCGGAAACAATTCTAGATTTAGAAAAATTTTCCACAAGAAATCTTTTCTCTATGTCGCGAAGCGAAAACATTTCAAAAATTGACTCAATTTCAGATGTAAAATATCTTAAAATAGTTCAGAAACTATCCTAGAACATGATCCATGTTATTGTTTCTCCCCCATTCATGCAACGAATTGAGGCGGCGGAAGTGGGCTACAGATTTGAGCCATGCAGAATACGAAAAGGAATATCACCGACGAGGAGGCTCGGACCCGTGTGTCTCAAAATAATAACGCTTTTCAATTCCTCAAGACCCGGTAAGAGAGTGGGAGATCCCGTAAACACATAAACATATAAACGCCGGCCTGTCTAAATAGAGTTCCGTCCCGCATCCTCACTCCGACGCGCCACCTCGGTCCCCCCCCCCCCCCCCCCCACCCAACCTTTCGTTTTATTGGATGCTCATTCATCCGTTCCGCCTCCTCTTGGTTTTGAGAATATTCTCTTGGGTGCTTCCAAAAAAGCTTCAAATTGAAGTCTTTATCTGCAAAAACAAAAAGTGGGAAGTGAGTCAGAAGATAACCTTCAAAATTCTATCTCGTATAATTTTATTTTCAAATATATATGAACAACAATCACTTCAACTACGGCGAGACTCGTTGTTTGATTGCTATATAAGGCCCGTGTTGAAATAAAAAAACGTAAAACGAGCAATAGAAAATAATAAAAATCCGTTCAAAAGCCGTAAGCATTGGACATGTTTGTTTCGGCCGCGTTCTCTTCTAGAATTCGAATTCTGCGTTCGTGCTGTCTGATGACCGCTTTCATACGTTCAATTGTTTGAACAAGCTCTTCCAAGGAGCCAGGAATCTAAAAGCATCAAGAAAAATTATATTTTTAATATGACACCATTAGCCTAATATGAGGATAGAATGAGAAGAACCGCACCTCAGATCCGCCGCCGCCTTGTGTTTGACTGGAGGTCATACTCTCGCGTCTAGATCCTGTGGGAGTTGCGCTAGCTCTGCTCGAAGACGTGGTGCTAGGGGTGAGAGTTGATCGAGGACGTGGGGGAGGCTCGTCGTCCGCGTCGTGTTCGTGTCTTGCCTGTTCACGTCGGATACGGTCCAGCTCAGCAGCTGCTCGTTTCTGACCGGCCGTGTTTGAGCCGCCCATTATATCGTCACGTTGTTCGCGTGATCTTAGTTGAATCTGGAGCCGAAAGGGTTAGTCAGAAATGGATTATAAGAACGCAGCGCGACTGCCTTGTAATAAAAAGGATTAGTTTAGACTACTTAATTAAGAAAACAGAGGTGTTTAAGTCGAAATGATTGTCTTGCTCGTGAGTTGGCAGAAAGATTTGTTTAGGGGGTGTGCAACTTACTTGTTGCCGCGGAACCATTGGATTGACTTCCTCTTTTGGGGCTTCTCTCTCAACTCGTCGAGCTAGAGGGACTTCTCTTTGAACGGGCACGATTCCAGTGTCGTCATCGTTTCTGGGGGCCGATCTCTGTGGAGCTGGTTGCCTCTGTACTGGAGCGGACACGAGCGCTTCGTTTTGGCTGGGTGGAAGTTGGTCCAAAATATTGGCCTTCTTGGCTACTTGTATCTTGGGTTTTGCCACGGCGGCCTCAGGGTTGACGGGCACCAGCTTGGGGGGGACGTTCTTCCCCTCGGCCCATTCTTCGGCCGAAAGCGAAGGTTCGGTACTCCTAGTATCAGGATAAAGGTCAGCCTGCCACAAATCACTTTTGCGAGGAACGAAGAATTGAAGAATATCAACTATTCCCTTGGTTGTTATTTTGTACATTCTATAAGACAGAAATCATCATTGTTTGCTTTTCTTACCTTGTGATCTCATTTTCCTTGTGGTTAAGACCTCTTTTTGGCATAAACCCAATTCCTCGTTGAGGTTCGTTAGTGCTGTACGTATTAATGTAATGGACAAATGGTGGTTCTTCATTGATTTCGTAATACAGAATAGCGCTTCCACCCTAAATTTAGCGGTTTGGTTATAAATATAATTATTTTTAACAAGGGATAGTCAAATAATTGCCACCAGGTTTCTTAACAAAACCTGTATCATTTGAAAGAGCGTAAAAAATCGTGTTCAAAGAAAAAAAATTAGCTGCCCAATTTGCTTTAGAGCATAGATAGATATGAACCTTTTTAAAAAGAGGTCATATTTGGTTGAAGTACCGGTTTTTTAGGTTACGGTAACCCTGGCGGCTTGAAATAGTCTCCATTGAATTCCCGTTACTCAAAAACGTATCTGGGAGTCGCGAATACTCGGTTCTGAGTTATTTGACATTACTGTTAATCACTAAAATTGTAAATAAAACTAGGTTAGTGGGAGAATTGGAGTAAAAGGCTTCGGGAATACTTTTTTATATGATGGAAGTGGTCATCCACATAGAAAAATCCCAAAATTGAAAATTTCCCGTTTTCCGATTTTACTAACTGCCTCTTTAGAATGAGGATGCTCGGTGTAATTGTGCTTTTTCCAATGAGCGGCGATTCGTCTTTTGCGGCGGCTACTTGCACAGTGCAAAACATAAAAAACAAATGCCCGCACGGTGCGAAAAAGTCTTACAAACTCTTGCGCCGACTAGTATGAAGCGATATGCAAAGCAAATGAACAGGCCGGGGTTCGAACACAGGGCCTCCTGGGGAGAACTGGTGTCATTACCGATCGGCCAACCAAACACAACCCGAAGCGTTATGCCAAGCCTCAAAAAAATAAATAAAAAAAAGAAAAAATTTTACGTGCGCCGGAAATTAGGCTAAAACACGTATTTGGGCCATATCTTTGCCCTAAGGCAAATTGGGCAAATATTTTTTTTTGCCTTGGGCACCATTTTTTATCCTCTTTCAAATGATATAGGTTTAGTTAAGAAGCCTGGTGGCAATTATTTGCCGATCCCATGTAAGGGTAAACTTTGGAAGAAGAAGGATGCATACCTTCCCTGCTACATACATAATGCTGCTGTCCTCATCGTAATAGGGAAACAGAACCCCATTACTCGTATCGATCTCCTCTTCAATCAGAGGAGCGGACAGATTTTCCTGAGTCCTCAAGGCGTACAGCCGTTCGGATCTCTTAGTGAATCCTGTAGTAAAAATACGATCTCCTTTTACAAAAACGGCTCGTTGAGGACGGATGCCCTCATGACCCTCTCCTTCATGAAGGATCTGACCTGAATGCGAGTCCATTACACGAAGTTTACGATCTTTGCATGTGGTCACAAACCGACTTCCATCGTAGTTGAAGGCAATGCTCCAAATTTGATCGGGATGTCCGGCGATTTCGATCAAAGCCTCTCCGGTACCTACGTTCCAAACAAGAATGGTATTCTCCCCTCCTATAAATATACAATAACGTAACTGTAAATATTCAATAACGTAAAAAAAGTAAAAGAGAATTACCTGCAGTAAACAAGACGTTATTAGCAGTCGGATGCCATTCAATGGTGTTGACTCTCTTCTGATGACCAGCCAACTCCACAACTGGTTCACTTAAGGTACGAACCAAACCTCCTTTTGGAATCAACCAAACTTTGGCAGTCGTATCTTCCGAACAACTTGCGATGACGTGGTCGTTAAATGGACTCCATTTGACTTCCAAACATGGTGCTTTATGGGCATCCACGAATGGACAGTCCATGTCGATTCTTCCGACCTATAAAATGACGTTATGGTCTTAACATTATTTATCGTGATACTTGTATCTAGGTTTGTTCACAAGGTTTGTTTTTTTCGAAAACAGTTGTTGTTTTTGTTGTGTCGACTTTTATTTTTATATACAGTATCAGAATTGCGTAGGACACGGGGCAACGCGTGATTAAAAATACAAACCCTATTATTGGCCCATTTTTAATACTTTGAGGGCGGTGGTTTAAAACTACTCTACCGTCTGCGAAATCTCTAGTTTCTATGTACGTAATTACAAAATTACTCAGCCATTGTTTTATTTTGCATAAACGATGATATATGCAATATAGTATAGAATGCCGATATAATGTTTATGCAAAAATAACGTACCTTGTTCACGGGTAATACCAAAAAAGGGCCTCCAGATCCTTTATGAATGATGGCGATGAACACTGGGTTAACAGCACAGAACGGTGAATCCCACGTGATCTCCGTGATCCGAATGTCAGACATACAGTTCTCATGCTTGACGGGCTTACAGAATACATGGCGAAACTTGCTCTGCCGTACAATGTTCATGGCAATACCAAGTCTAACGGCCGAAGAGTGAAAAGCGGATAATAACGCGAGCAAAAAAGCGCCGACTCTTCAAGCCGGTGGGCGGTCGGGCGGCCAAGTCGATCTGGCCCGAGGGGATATAAGGTGGGGGTGATTGAGGAAAGGGGGAGTCTTGCACTTCTGATCCCCCAGGGCTCTTCTACAATCATCGCCCGTTCTCTTGTCTTTGATTCAAAGTTCCCTCTATCTCTGTCTCGTCTGCTTTTAATCTCTTTTCCCGCTTTTCTTGATCCAAACGGACAACCAAAGGCTTTACGTTCGACCACAACTGACTTCTTTTTTTTGAACGTAGGAGCAACTACAAAAATGCAAAGCATCTGCGGCCGTTCTTTCTTTGCAATTGTGTCATATCTACTTGAAGTGACCGCTGAGTGGATAAGCGTTTGCTTGCTGGGAAAACCACTCTATTTTATTGCACCAACTACAAGAAGGAATACGTATTTCCAAATGGATAGTAGTGAGATCATCACGCAATTGCGCACACTTTCTTATTGTCATCGAAGAGGTCAAGCTCCGCTCTTTGCAAAGGCCAGCCCCAAGGTCGCTTCTCGAATGACCTGAGGTTCATGTTCGTTTGGCTCTCTTGACCTCCACATTTCGCGATGCGATTTATCCAAACAATCTTACTTCTTCTCTCCTCATCTGTAGTCCATGCTAGTAGGTGCTATTTGTGTTCAAATATTGATGTGGAGGACGTCATCAGTAACATCCAGGATACTGGATGGAAGAATTGGTTGAGCCAGGCCGTCTCAGATCCCCGAATTATTGAATGTACTGATCCTTTTATGGTAAGAAATGGACCACGTTACCGCTTTACTTTAGTTAGCCTGAAGCAGCATTGAGATCTGGAGTCAAAAGTCAAGAATGTAAAGCGGGCGTTTGTCTGAAGATGAGTATAAAGGAGAAAGCAGGGAAAATTTTTGTTTGGAGGAGTTGCATACCAGACTCAAGCAATGAAATAACAGCTGATTGCACAAAAGTCACAACGGCGACTGGCCAACTGGAGCTCTGCACTTGCTATGGAAACCTTTGTAATTTTACGTCAAGGGTAAATTATTGTCCGACTTTCTTACTACTTACGTTATTAGTGCCTATATTTCAGTTGTAGAAAAAATAAATAAAACATTGCTTTATTAATACATTAGCTGAGTAATTCCAAAAACTTGTTTAACAAATACAATAAATGAAGTATGGGATATCTTGTCACAGATCAAGGGAATATCACTTTTCTTTTTTGGTTTCTTTGGCACCTTCTAAAGCTTTCTTTTCATTGTCATCGGCCGTCTTCTCTTGTTCTTGCGTAACTCCTTCTGGGTGATCGGCCGAGGTTCCAAATTCGTTAACTCTTGTTGGGTCCACCCGGTAAATCCATCGCTGGTATATGTATATCTGAAAAGAAGTTTATAACCTTTCATAATTAGGTTTGGGATAAACATACAAAATACTTACCATGAAGATAATGTCATCCCTGAAACATCCCAAACGATAGAGGGTTGGCATTCTTATAACGAATGCGAAGAGATCGTCGATGAATGTGTTTATAAACTTGTAAGTCAACATCCTCCATGGAAGATGCGCGACGGATTTGAGCTTGTAGTTGATAAATAGCTGAGGAGTCATCATAATAAAACCAAATGTTAACAAAAATCCGTACAGCATGTTCAACACCCAACTGTACCAACCTCGCTGTTCTTCGTATACCACGGAATATACAGCATAACATCCGAGAAGGGGAAACAGAGCCCAGGAAAGATACTTAAAGGCCAACTGATCATATTCTTTTGTGTCTGATTCAACATATGATCCCTTGTCCGAAAACTTGATCTTGGGGAACAATCCAACAATCTTCTCGTCATGTGCAATCTCGACGTTAAGACATTTGGGGATCTTCCAAAGTTCAATCAGTAAGCCAAACCCAATTGACATCTTAATGACAAAACTGGAGTCATTGTCGCAAATATACAGAAAAACAATAACGGATTGGAACACGTTGAATAACACGGATCTAACCGATAAACCTTCAAGTGATTTACGTGTCCTCCAGAATTGAATATCGTTTTTGAAGGCCAGAAATTCGAGGACTGTATGAAGTATGGAAACAACCACTGTTATTCCTAGAAGCCATGGAGACGTCTCTAGTAACGCTTGTTTTATGGTGTCCTGATCGTCATCATTGTCTTCATGTTGTTCCCCGAGAAGATGAGTCCATTTACTTTGTTGCTAAAAGAAGATAACGCATAAAAACATACATTTAAAACAAACCTTCTGAGAAGCATACAATTGAAGTCTAAACAACGACAGTGGAGCATATGTAATAGTTAGGTTGAGCGTTTTTACAGTGTCGTTGATTGGCTGGTATTCGCTTCCCAGATTCCAATAATCATTGAAATACAAACTGGGGTAGTAGTTCAAGCCTTCAGGTGTAAATTTTATAAATTGGTCCAGTGGTGGAGGGACCTGTCCCTTATTCCATTTAGTATAATCATAAATCACAGAAATCGTGATGTTTGGATGCCAGAAATTGAGTACTTCGTATTTGACTTGGGCCGCCTTCTTTTGATCCTCCTCGCTTTGTTCGGTCTTCCCAGTAATCAAGTTGGTCGTCTGCTTGTAGTGCTTCTTTTTGTATCTGTTGAGCCGGAAGACAGAATGAACAACTTCTTTACCTCCATAGTTACTATCCTTCGGATTTATCGACTTCCCAGCTTTGACTATAAACGCATGCATGTAAATAGATTGATTTCTTAGTAATGACTCAGGAGTGGGAAAACTGAGACTCTTTATCCTTGAACCGTCATTGTTATCTCCTGACGTCCAATCTCCAAAGATAATGTCTCGTTGAAACCAAACTAAAGAGTCGGTATTGTCAAAATTTCGGAATCGTTCTTCGTAGGGTGACAAATAGACAAAAAGATCAAACGGTTGCCCTGGATTGTACAGATTTCCAGCTGGCGGAAATACTTGCGTTGACCCGGTTGCTGGATAAGAAGGGGACGCATCTGTGGGACTTTTATTACCACCCATAAAGCTTTTTATGGCTGTTGTAATGAAGTAGAAGAAGATAATTCGTTGAATTGTTTGTTTTATCATGGAGCCAAATCCAACATTCTAAACCGCAAATAAGGAAAAAATAGTAGTAACTTACATTTCCTTCGAGATTTTCTGCTCCCACTGCCGGTTGGAATTCCCCGGGCGCATTATCTCCCATTTCCACAATACTAACTGAATAAGGCAAATAGTATTTGAATGGGACAATTTCCGACCCAGAAAAGGAAAAGTTCACAATACGGAGGCCAACGTCGACAGAAACCAGAAATCCACTTTTCTTCTTCGTTACTAATCAATATTTGCAATTTGTCTACAGTCGGAATGCCACAAAAAATAAAAATTAGACATTTAGCAATTTTTATATAATTTTGCAAATGGTGTTGCGAAATGTGGCCAAGATTGTCTTGGCCGCCGGTGAAGCGGTTGGAAAAGCCTTCACTCGCGCTGTAAAACAAGAACTGGATGGTAAGCAAAACAGCTATTGCTGCGAATTACGAGTGTTTATCCTTTTTTAGCATCGAAACGAACGGCACAAGCTGCGGCGTCTAGTTCTACAGGTTCTCAACGACAGTCTTCCGCACAAACCGAAACTAAAACAAACGCCAGATTAGGAATATCCCTTCAAGTAAATCTTTATTTTCTTTCTGTATTTAGGTATAAGACTATCTCAATCTCAGTTTCTACGTTTAGGAAGCTCTTCAAATTCTTGACGTTAAAGCTCCTTTGAATCCGGAAGAAGTGCAAAAGAAGTACGATCATTTATTCACAGTCAACGACAAGGCGAAGGGAGGAACTTTATACCTACAGTCGAAAGTTTATCGGGCGAAAGAAAGGATAGATGCAGAATTGTCACAGGAGACGCTACAAAAACCTGAAGAATTGAAAAATGAATAGTGAGTGGGTCAGTTTGCGTTATGTTTTAGTTGAAAATTAATTGTTGAAACAATGTAGGGAATAAATAAATTTATTGAGGTTGCGTCATTTGAGGCTCCAAAACTGTACAAAATAGGGTTTTTCATCATAATATTTCGTCGGCGTAGTTGTCGGGATAAAGACCTGTCACTCCGTCCAACACACCCTCATTCCAACCGTCATCATTCTTTCGTATAATGAAGATAATAGCTCCAGCGACCAGGTTGAGTTCGTCTGGCCGAGCAGCGGTATAATCGTACAAAGCGCGAGCTAAATTTAATATCATGAAGTTTTGTATAACAATGTTACCTTTCGCCATGTATATTGGTGGAGTGTTATTATTAATCGAGGGAATACTGGACACGACCGGAGGTGGGGAAGGCAGACGGTCGTCTTCTGTGTTGCTTTCAACAGCAATAGAACTTCCAGCTGAATCAAACAAATAAAATTTTGAAACGGTAGACTTCAAACTTACAGTGATATGTTGACGGTAATGGGGCTCGTGAGTTCAATGTTGAGCTCATGTAAATACCAGTGTTATTGTTATATCCTCCAGCAAAATGTTGTGGTTGGTGCCTTTTCAACGTAGAATATGCATAGGTTCCGTATTGATCTTTTCCGGGTCTTAACGTGTCTTGACTATACATTCCATGCGGTATTTGCGATGGCATCCATCTCTCATATATACCACCAGAACTATTGAGATGAGTAGTTCCGTAAGCCACACTGTCTCCTGAGATCATCGAATGCGTTCGGTTTACTGTTCCCGCTCGTAATGTCTGATCATATGATATGACTCCATGGCCTCGTTCATCTAGCGCGTTGAAGTCAATAGCCGTTCGTTGATATCTCGGGGCTTTTTCCTAACAAGAAAACATGATATTTCGTAATAAAATACTTACAACTGTGTTAGGCGAAATAATCTTCTCTGTTGAATCACTGGGACGGTGTTCAGCCAACCTTCCAATCTCCCTTCTCGCTGCTTTTTCTCGGTTTATATTTATTACCTATAAAAACACCCTTTATTTGCCCACCAATTTATGATTGCTAAATCTACAGGGTGGTTCACTCGGGAATCCCAACCTTATTTCAAGTATTTCTCCGCAAATACTGCACCAATTTATATAAACTTTATATCAAATTGAAGCCAAGACTAACCGTTTTTTGCCCACCAAATATGGTGAGTCTGCCTCTACAGAGGCCCCCGTACTGACCTTTGCCAGTCTGTCGGGAAAATACTAGTCGGCGAAAGAATTCGTGAGACTTTTTCGCACCGTGCGAGCACATTTATTTTTTATGTTTTGCACTGTGCAAGTAGCCGCCGCAAAAGACGAATCGCCGCTCATTGGAAAAAGCACAATTACACCGAGCGTCCTCATTCCAATGAGGCGGCAAAAACAAAGACTGTGTTGCAGCGACAAAATTCGGCGGTTGATTTGGAGGAACCGCCTACGTTGCAGCGATCCCACCTCTCTGCTGCACACATTTCTTGCGACCGTTTGCCGTTCTCGGCACAGTGCGTTGCACCCTGTAATGTAAAAACGAGCGGCAGAGCTCTGAACTGTGCAGAAAAAATTAAAAAGCACAGTGCAATCAAACAGCTTGCATGGTGCGAAAAAGTGTCACGAATTCTTGCGCCGACTAGTAATGAGCACTTGTCGCATCTTGGAATCGCCCATCATCGCTTCGGCGAGACGCGAAATTTTGCTGCGACGAGTGCTCATTATTTTCCCGACAGACTTATAGTTAAGCCTGTTAACCCAGAAAACAAAATCAATGTCTACAAGACTTATTGCGACCGTTGCGCTGTGTGCCATTAGTTCTTTTCTGCCACTTTAGAAAGTTTTGTGCAGCCCAAAACCCTTAAAATTTTCCAAATCCTAGAAATTGAATTGAAAATCATGCAAATATTTTCTAAGTTTCACCGGTGTGGGGGAAAAAATTGGGATGAGAATATCAAAGGCCGGTATGGGGGCCTCTGTGGAGATGGACTCACCATATTTGGTGGACAAAAAATGGTGAGTATCAGGTTGCATTTTATATAAATTGGTGCAGTATTTGCGGAGAAATAGTTGAAATAAGGTTGGAAGTCCCGAGTGAACCACCCTGTATTATGATACTAAAGTGAAAAAACAATATTGATCCCTGGGGGACATGACTAACCGTCTTGAGATTTTTGAGATGGCTCTGCCTACATGTCAACTTATCAGATTCAATAGCCATGGCCTTCCATAAATTGCATGAGATGGCGTTGACATTCGTCGCCACTGATGCCAGACTTTGGATTGTAATTCGCTTCGTTTCTTCGAGGACTGCAGTCTGATTTCGGTCTGGCTAAACGAAGAATAATAACGGAATTATAAAACTTACATTAGTGTAGACATACTCGCAATAACTGGCTGCTTTTTCCAAATTTTCAGTTCCGCGAGATAGCGAAGAAATGTCTTCAGGCAGTTCTTGAGCGATCGTTTGATGAAGGATAATTTCTGTGTCTTCCATCCTGAGACAAATGAGTGGACAGAAGGGCCCTCTTCTGGCGAAAAATTGCTCTGGCTGCGCCCTAGCTGCTGCGAACCGCTCTTTTTGAAAGTACGCATTTCTGTATAATCTTGGCTGCACAGCCGAATCACTTCAGAATTTACCAAGACGATAGAGTGCAAAAGGGTGAATCATAATGTTTGTGCAACTTGCAGAGGTGAATTCATTTTCACTGTTTCAAAGGTTTCTTTGTTATCCATGGAGAGCGATAAAGAAATTTTTTTTTGGCTACCCTTCATTTGGGGCAGGTTGGCTTTCGGCCAAATCGTATGGGATGTTTTTGTCCCCAACTCGGTTTTGTCTCCAAGACATTTTTGTCCCCGCTTTTTTTACTTGTTTCTGAGTACAGCTACTTTTGAATCGCGCTATTTACGTCGTGGAAACGAAATGTCCAAAAAGTTTCTTCGTCTACTGTACCAATAACCAGGGATGGCCACCATCGGCCCGGCCTGACCCGGCCCGATCGGGCCGGGCCTGACTCAAAAATGGAACATTGAAACCGGGCCAGGCCCGAAATTTCCGGTCCGAGCCGCGGGGTTGGGGTTTTTAAGCCCGGCCCGGTTTTTATCATAATGAGCGCGAGGTGAAAATTAGGTCATAAGAGGTACGCAGTACGGATTACAAAGTAAAAAATTAATTTGTGCCACATAGTATTGTGTTTTTTAAACAGTATGAGCTAAATGCTAATACACTTTGCAGTTTGTACAATAAAAATTTCTACTCTTTGATACCCATTCCATCCTTTTGGCTAGCTATTTTTGAGGCTTCACAGCGAGCGATTCTGACACTTTGGCTGGCCGAGCCAAGTTTTTGGCCAGCAAAACGGATTTTTTTTTCGCTGTGATGTCAACTCATTGGCAAGCTACGTAAATAGTAAAATAATTGTGGAACATTGGTTGTTGTCCAATACCCGATCTGCTCCAAATGAAAGGTTGCGTTTTTTTCCGGGCTGGGCAGTGTTTCTGTCCGGACAGAGAATATTGCGGACGGGACTTGTATTTCAGAATAGCGGCGTTTAGCGCTTCTGCGGATTCCATATATCATCATAAATATCCAAGCGCGTCAAAACCGGCTTTTAATAGTCTAACGGAGATTCGGAAGTTGTGAAAAAATTTAAGTCTATTGAATACAAGCACTTTATTAATCATATGTATGAACGTTTTTCGCTGATTTCACCTTCCAAAGAATAAAAATAAAGTAAGTAATACAACCAGTAGACAAAAGTTTATGGATTCGGCGTTGTTCTGGACTTCGTCTGAATTGCAAAGATTCCCCGTACATGAGCACATTAACACCTGTAGATGGAGTAAATTAATAATAAACCGGCTTTTTAATCTCATATTTTTACCAAAAATAATCCGGCTATATACAGTAACCCGAGCAAAAAAAGAATGAAATTAACGCGAATGTATAATTTCATTTAAGTTACTGTAACATAAAACTAACCAAAGGCACATTGTCGCTAAGGGATACAAGGTTGAGCAAATGTCGATCAACGGTCCTGCAAGATCGCTGTCCCAGGGTGGAAATGGCAGTTTTAATGTCATCATCCAAGCCGAATAACAGTAAACGGTCAATACATCCACGTATGATTGCCTCCTGATTTGCTGAAATGACCAGTAATTGATTACTTTTTTGGAATCTTACTATGTCCGAATATTTCTTCCACGATTGTGAAACAGGCAGTGCTACAAGTGTGGACCCCCACCTCTGAAGTTGGATTCCAACAACTCTCTGTGAAGTTCTTTGGTGGAAAGTAATGCCCTAATAAATGCTGGTTCCATATCTGGAGATACGAGGTGGACGCACAACTATAACACATGAACCCGAGTCTATTCACGTTGTTGGAATTCTCGACTGCATATCGAAGAGCGCTCCTCGCAAGAGTTGCCATGGTTGTGAGGAGAAGAAGGACGGGAGCGGGCATTGAGACCAGAATGGTCGACCCGTCCCCAAGGAGGTCAATGAGACAAAATGTGTGACACTGTCAATTTATTCTGAAATGTCGCCAAACGAATGTAAAAACTGCACGAACGATGGGCAGCGGTAAGATCACACAAAATAGACCGGTAAAATTTCAAAAAATAAATAAAAAACATAAAAAAATTGCCTTTTACTTTTCAAAATGATGATGTTGTGCCGAATAATAACATAACTAAAAAAACGGTCATCTTTCACCAGATTCCCACATGAAACATTAGTCATGTATGTGTATAATACATCGCGCAATCCCTCCCAGCCTCTTCCTTTAATAAAAGCCGGTGCAGGTGTTAGAAGGTCAGAACTAACCTTCCTTTGTGGTTCAGCGCACTTCTCCAGCTCCAGAGGGCCTCAAGGCTCTAATTTTTTGACTTTGCCCAATTTTCCATGTGTCCCCAAAAAAACGGACGAAGAAGACGAGCCTCAGGAAAATACGCCTTAAGAAATTCTGCGCTCTCATTTTCATAGCCTCAGGGGCCGGGCGACTAAACGATAAAACAATGCGCGCGAAATAATTCCGGTGCGTAATGAAGCCCGGCGGCTCCACATAAATTGTTATAGCCACAGCTGTTGACGGACAGGGTCGGAGCGATTTGTAATTGGAAACCAATCCAGGGACAGGCGTTCCTTTTATGTCATAAACTAAGAAGGAAACAGGGTTTGTTAATATTCTGATCCAAACGCTGCGGTAAAATTCCAAAGGAAAATTTTTCAAATGTCAATTAAACCCGACTAAAAGCGCGTTCACCTCAACATCATGCAAGGGGCCGGATATTTATATAATTTTAAGCCAACAAGGTCTAACATTGAGTAGTAGGCCCTGCTACGGTTGGTCAGGGTTAGCGGTAACAAAACCAGCTCGATCCCTTTTCGCGCCTCAAACTTTAATGGAATGGCGGCCTTTAAATCGACCAAATTCACGAAAAAACATTTAAAATTCGAATGTTCTCATGGCCAAAACATTCTTTTTTCAATTTTTGAAACGCCGTGTCGCGCTCAAGGTAAACGCAGGCCTGGGCACCGTCTTCGTGCTGCATGAAACCGGTCCAAATTAAATATTGAAAGCCACCGGTGAAAGGCGGTGCGCGATTGGGGTGGGGCCTCGATTAGAGCGGTGGGTGGCCGTAGCAGAGGCCAATGTCTCCAAACAAACGTTAGGCTCATAACTCGGTTTATAATTCAATTAAAGTCACCCGAAATGGAGCAAGGAACTCAGCACGCTGGTGCTCCGGCAAGGCATTTAATTACTAATTTACTTGGCTTCTCGTTTTTTACAATGGTCCAGTTAGGAGAAAACAATATATCTCAACCGGAATGTAGAATCAATACAAACTTTTTAAGGTCACTTGGGTGGTAACAACGCTTAAGTGGGTGATTAATATGCATAGGGCTGATTCAAAGACAACTGCGATATAGAGTCATTAAGCTGTAGTTGAAACTTGGGACTAAACTCTAGTTGACAAAAAATATTAAAATTAATAATTAAATAAAGACCAACAAGTCTAGGAGTAACAATCAGTTTATGACAAAAACAGTGATACAAAACATAAATTATTGAGCCTATGGATCATACAAAGAACTCGGCGACTTGTTGAGAGAGTTGAGGCTTATTTCAGCAAGGTCTAATGCCTTGCTCACTAAAATTTAATGATGTTAAAATTATTATATCAATTCTCAATCCAACACATCTAAACAGGGGCGTCCGCCCCTGCATTTGCAATCAACTTACATGCAGATATTGTGTTCAAACTGGATCCGACATTATTGCCTAACGGAATTCCAATAAAAGCATCACACGCGTTTGTCAAGTCCGCTTTGGCAGACGGATCGAGATTCGAAAGGCGGAAAAGTAGCAACGCAATTACCTTGCTGACCCTGGTCAGAACTGGAGGCTTAGAAGCCACTCCATTGGAGGTCTCATTTGGTTCTAGAAAATACAATTAATAATAAAAAAATTATAAACCAACCTGGCGAGTCTTCCTTCAGAATTCCAAGTCCTTGGAGAACACTTTTAAATTCATCCCTCTCAAAACTGATAGAATCCAACTCGACCTTGAGGGCTTCTAACTGAGATTCCAGCTGAGACGCCTGTGCTTGGCTCTCTTCCGCCTTACGAACAACATCTCGCTGTTCCTGCTCTAATGTTTTATTTTCCTTGGAAAGGTCATCGATCACATTTCTCAACGAATCCATCTCTAATTTTGTGAACGAGTTCTGCCGTTGAGTAGTAATGGAAGGCCGTGGACCTCCGTTAACCCTCATCCGCAACGGAGTTGGAGAGAACGCGGCGATTGTAGAGCCTGGAGACCTGAATGGAATTCTAGATGGTGGAGCAATGCAGCTTCCGGGACGACGATCGGTGGCAACGGAATTGATTGACCGACACTACAACTTAACAATACTAACAACCCTATTATTCATATGTATTCCATAAATGACAAGAAAGACTTACAGAAGGCTGCCTGCTTAACGTTCCAAAGGTTCCGGGTTTCATCCGCGAGGTTTCGTGAAGGCGGACTTCGAAGTTTTCAACGAACACTCCAAATCCATATTCACAAATAAAATGACGCACACCCTAGAAATAAAATTTAATTATCATAAATGATAAGTACCATGTAGCTTCCATCGCAATCACCTCGCTTTCGATCAAGCAGAACTCCAACCATGATTGGTTTGTTGACTTGCCGATCGTTGGCCGACCAGCGGAAAATTGTCATAACTATTCCAACGCGAGATCCCTCCACAATAACTCGATCCCCGACATCAAGACTAAAAAAAATACAATTAACGGTATTAAACAACAAGTCAAAAAACACCAAAAACACACTTTTTCAACAATTTTGACCAAATTCCACCTCGAGGTGGAGGTGTATCTCGAACTTTTAGTAGGCGATAGTTCTTCACAAACAAACCATGCATCGACGGACACTGAAACCAAAGTACAAGGATTAATATTGAAAAACTTCGCACCTAAAAAATAGGTACGAAGTTAGTCCGAACCTCAAAGTAAGATCTTCCATCGACACTTCCATTGTTCATACCCAAAGGCTTATTGAACTGCACTCCATAATAAATACCACTTTTACCTTCAATAGGACCAACGTATCTCACAACACAAGCGGCACACATGGCATGCCCATAATAAACGCATTCATCCTCTACATTTATAGGCGTTACTGGAAATAAATAATAATATTATCCACAGGCGCCTCGAGAATATTCATACCTTCGTCGTCGTCGATAGCCGACATGATCTAACCAGGGTATTTGAGGGAACCCGGAGCTCACGTTCCTTCCCTTTATCCGATAAAAACTTGTTCGAAACGCTCAGAGGCTCTTTCTCTCAGGTTATCGCTTCTCTTCTTGTAATCTTGTACTTGACCACCAGTTTATGCAAAAAATTCCGCGAAAATAAAATCGTATTTTTTCGTTGCCAAATGTCAATATCGGCTTGTTTACATTTCGTTACAAAAGAAAAACTACTTGAGTTCTGAATAGGGTTGTGATTTTGACAGAATTTTTCAAAATAACGTCAAATTGCTGTCATTTTCGTCAAATGGCGTCAAATTGCCGTTCTTTCGGTTTGAAGCTGTCTAATAATAAAAAACATTGTTCAATGTAGTATAGGGGGCTTCAAACATGTTTAAGCCCATGTTAGAACAACAGCTTATAACAACAAAAAGAGTTTAGTAGACCCATTTTCGGATCATCTTCGTCCTCGTTCCCGCTGTCACTATCATCCAAATTCTCATTGTTCAATTGAGTCAGTGAAACTGGAGGCCTCTTGCAGTAAATTCCGAGAATTTTTGGCGTGAAAATTTTTCGTTGCGTGAAAAATTCACAAAAATGAATTTGACAATCAAAATGTCAGAGCAATTTGACATGACGAAAATGACGGCAATTTCACAACGAGACAGACCGTCAACTTGACAGGAGGCACAACCCTAGTTTTTGAAGGTATTTATGAGCGTCGAAAAGGACTACCGGAAAAAAGAAAAAAAAAATCTGAAAAAAGGGAGTATAGGGTAATCGATGGCATGGATTTCGAAAATTTTAGTCATTTTTTGTGATTTTTTTATTTTTTCAAAACAAAAAGTGTCAAAATGTCATCTTTTGACATTTATGAGTGAACGGATAATTATGGTCTCCGAAAAAAAAATTCGCTTTCTTTTTTATCAGAAGCGTCTGGAGCGATTCTCTTTCCAAAACGGAAAGTGCGGCAAGCGTCTGCGAGCAGGCTCTTTCCGCCCTTGTTGTGGAAAGCGTGTGCGAATAGACGCTTCCGCCTTCAACGAGGGAAGCGTCTGGATATAGACTCTTCCCAAAACGGAAAGAGTTTCGAGTAGGGAAAACCGGAAAGTGAATCAAGCCGTTTTTCGAAATTTCACGATCCATTATTATTCCTTCACTCTTATTTCTCTAAAAATAGTGGGCGCATCATTCTGAACTTTTAGTACGCCCGGTCACCGATTTTTCTTGCTTTTTTAGGAATGATGTTTCACCGGAAAAAATAAAAAAAAAGTTTTCCTGAAAAAGGGGGGTATCGGGTAATCAATGGCGTGGATTTCCAAAATTTTACTCATTTTTTGTGAATTTTTCATTTTCACACAATGGAAAATGTCATTTTTCAATACCCCATTCTTTCCAATACTAATTTTTTTCTTACAGCTCACAGCGTTCCGAAGTTTTTCCGCCACCGATCGGTGTCGAAAAAAATGGAAAAATCGAAAACGGGCCTCACGTTTTTTTCTGTTGTCGGCTAGTGCAAAAATGGCTAGCCGACAACAGAAAAAAACGTGAGGCCCATTTTCGATTTTTCTATTTTTTTCGACACCGATCGGTGGCGGAAAAAATGGTCTGGTATACCATGGTACCTCACTGCTAATGTAAATACTTTGAGGGCAAAATTACTTCAAGATGATTTTTTTCTGAATTCTTATACGACGCGGTATCGGCAGGGTTTTTTATAAAATTTATATCTTTGGGAAGCTAAACGTTAACTCTAGCCAAATTTTAACCTCCAATCTCTAACGGCTAGCCAGAAATTTGCTAAAAAAGGGGGTGTACTTTGAAGAAATAAAAAATTTTAAAAATTTTCATGGAGAGCGGTTGATGATCTAAAAGGACAAAAGCCGTGTGGCGTGGATTTCGAAAAATAATGTCATTTTTCGTGAATTTTTCATTTTCACATACAGTGGCGGTCAAAAAAATGGCCACCCCCCAAGGTGAATAGCTCTAGCGCAGAAGAGAGTGGTCGTAGATAGGTAAATATGGTATCAGTGTAAAGCTTATGTAATACTTAGTTAGACGAACGACTATAACCTTGTGGCACTGTAGTGCTGGCCTAGCATGTACTGGGACAATATGTTCTTTTGGCCTGGTAAGAAATGGCCACCTTAAATTATTATGCTTTAAACGCGGTTTATGTTCGAGATTGACGCCATAGCCAACTGAACTAGGGTAACTATGTCAATACACATCAGTTCCACTATTTCTTACCTCAGGCATCAGTCAAGGTTGATGACATTGTTCAAGTCCAGCCAAAAATTTTTTTGGGTTTATGCCGTTCTTTTGATAATCCTGAGCAATACTGTAGACGGTATTGATCACGCTCATGTGTACAAATGTCCACTTCTGCCGAAATTGCGCCACTTCTAAACAGAAAACTCAAAAAATGAGATTTTTTAACTAAAATTTTCGCAACCTTTCATTTGGGGCAGATCGAATTTCTGTTGCTGGTATTAGACGGATTTAAATTGCTATAAAATTTAGAATGCCTGTCAAGTGTATTAGACCGCTTGACAAACGGTTATAACAGTAATCAATTAGCCTGGATAGCTAGAAAAGGAGTTGGAATAGCACGTTACAGAACGAATGCCATCGATAAGGACCGCCGACGAAAAGGACCGCTCACGTCAAAGCGAAAAAGCAAGAGGGAGGGAACTCTTCAAGTTGGCATTTCGTCACAAATATAGGATCCGAGAATTCTGTTTTGACCGATTTCTTGTCTAATTTGATAAAACCAGGTCTTTTTTAACAAAGTTTACCATTTTCAAGCTATATGGATTCTTTTCAGACTTGTTTTGACCGGTAATCCAGCGTGAAAATTTTAAAATAATTTTTCCGATAAATCTTAGGACGAAAAGCCAATTTGAAGAGTTCCCTTCTCAATTTGAAGTGCCGCTGAGCAGGGGTGGTCACTGGCACCTATTTTTCCGATTTTGGGCCCGAAGCCCGGTCCGTCAAAAGCTCGGTCCGGCCCGGGTGGAAGTTTTTACAAGCCCGGCCCGTGAAAGCCCGGCTAGGGCGCGACCTGCCAAAAAATCGTTGCCGTTTTGTTATAACTAGGGTTGTGATTTTGATAGTGACGTCAAATTGACGTCAAATTGCCGTCATTTTCATCAAATTCTTTCGGTCGGAAGCTGTCTAACGATAAACTAAACATTATTTAAGGTAGTATAATGCCTTCAAACATGTTTAAGACCATATACACATTAAAACAACAGTTTATAACAACAAAAGGACTTTAATAGACCTATTTCGGATCATCTTTGTCCTTGTTCTTACTTAGTTAATTGGATTTGAACAAATTGCAAATAGAATTACTGATAAATGTTTATTAGCCTATTGGGAACTAAAGTTTGTAAAAAAGCTTCGGTCCCGGTAGTGCTATTGTAATATATTACTATGTATGCACTATTTTTGAGAGTAAACGTGAAAAAAGCTTGTAAATGTGTTAGAACTTCGTAAACTACAGCAACAACCCCATCAAAAAATTTTCCCGGCACGAAAACAATGAATGCCAACGGTTTGGCATTATGATAAAAACCGGGCCGGGCTTGGTGACCACCCCTGCCGCTGAGGGTCGAAAAGGACCGCCAAAAAAAGAAAAAAAAATTTTCCTGAAAAAGGGAGGTAATCGATGGCGAGGATTTCGAAAATTTTAGTCATTTTTTGTGAAATTTTCATTTTTTTAAAATGAAGAATGTCATAATGTCATTTTTTCGACGTTTCTCTAAAAATAGTCGATTTTGGGGTAATAGATGGCGAGGATTTCGAAAATTTTAGTCATTTTTTGCGAATATTATAATTGTCATATCCAATTTTATATGATGAAAAAATAGATTTCGCATTAATCCTCAAATCAAAATGCGATAGATTATTGGATTAAATTAACTTTGCTATCTTATGAAAACTTGATTGTTATTTAATGACTCTTAATGCGGATCCGATGATAGCAAAGCGACCGTTTTTGACATACGCAATAAACTATGTTGTCTATTCTGGTCATATTTTTCATGGAATCGAAGTTACTGTAGGAATGAAAAGGCGATTTTGGAATGTTCAAAATCGCCTTTTCAAAATCCTTGCCTTCGATTACCCCAAAATCGACTATTTTTAAAGAAAATGACATTATGACATTTTTCATTTTGAAAAAATGAAAATTTCACAAATAATGACTACGATTTTCGAAATCCTCGCCGTTATATACCGAATGGCTGCCATTTCTACTCATTTTGAAGACACTAAGAAGACTTGGCAACCGTTCCAGCCGTCTACCTTAACTTAAAGCCGTCTGGAAGCCTTTACTTGCAACGACTTCGCTAGCGATTCAAGGCGTCTGTAACCAACTTTGACCTTTTGGATAACGAAGTTTTACAAACCTAATCACACTTCCTGGCTATTAAGAAGTCAGGTTCTAGCGATATCGGCCACTGAAAATCGGTCTGCCCCGAATGAAGAGTAGCCAAAATTTTTTTAAAATCCGTTATGGAGGCCACTAAATAGAGAATGTAGTCATTTTTTTCACATTTTTCTAAAAATAATGGATTTTGGGGTATTCGACGGTTCTCATTTCGGAAATCGTACTCACTTTTCTTGAATTTTTTATTTCACATAATAAAAAATGTTAAAATGTCATTTTTTGAGATTTTTCAAAAAATAGTCCATATCCCTGAAAACAATTTATTTCTTGGGTCTGGTTCTAATTAATTTTATTCAGATACAAATACAAAACCATTTCGGTGAGCCGTTATTTATTGACTGACATATAATCAAACCAGGGTACTTTTCAATCGTCTTTCGTCTAAAACTGTAAAAAAATATCACAAATTAATATTTTTTGCTATATTTTTAAAGAATATTTTTTATTTATCTTAATGAACTTGTTGGACTTTATTTTATTCGTTTTTTAAGTTTCGTTATAGTCGAACTGTCCTAAAAAATTCCACTATTATTTGAAAAATGTCAAAAAATTACATTTTGACATTTTTTATTATGTGAAAATGAGAAATTCACGAAAAATTACATGATTTTCGAAATCCACGCCATTGATTACCCTATACTCCCTTTTTCGGGATTTTTTTTTCTTGTTTCCGGTGGTCCTTTTCTACGCTCAGGGGTCCTTTTCGAACTCAGCCGGGTCAGCGCGCCCTTATTGCATACATATACTGAGTTTTATCGAAGGGCAAAACAGGCTCTTCAAGTTCGCGAAGTTAGATTTATACGGTAACTGCATATTTCTTCCAAAGAACAGTGTTACCGTTCTTAGTCATTTCTTCGTGTTCTAGGTAAGGACACAAGAGTTTATTGCAAAATGAAACACAAATGAGATTTGGCTAGTATTTAGCAGTTTTCAGGCAAATTGATAGGATATAGTTGAGGAAGAATGTCCAGTGAATCTATCTGATGATAAGTGAACATTTTCGAATGATAGACTAATTAATAATAAGAGAATGAGAGCGGCTTCTGTTCATTCTTTGTAACAAAAGTGAATAGAAATTTAAAAATTTTGAATTGTAAAAATTGTAGTAACAAAAAAGTTCACAGAGTAACTGTGAAAACAGGAAAGGAAAGTGAATTAAAAGGTAAATGTACGTGGCTTGTCGGTGGATCATTTCTTCTGAAAACAGAGGTAATGTTCACACTTGTTAACTTACTTTGCCGGTGTCTTTCTTTGCTGCTTGTGATTGTTTTCGGACATTGTTGGCGACGTTATTTCCCTTTGCCGGATCCGACTTCTTGGCACCCGTTTTGTTTACCATACCCGTTTGTCCTACACCCGAAGAACTTTTTGGCTTTGCATTTGCTATCGTTGGACCAGTTGGACCGGCGGTTTTGACCGAAGTCTGGCTAGTTTGTCGCACCGGAGCGGGTTTTTTCGCCAAGTCGCTGAAGGCGACTCCTTTCGGTCTTTGTTCGGTTGTTCCTGTGGGTCCGTATGCTCCAACTGGACCCGCCATAATGCCCGGAGGTGGTTGTTGTGATTGTTGAGGGGCGTTCGATGCGGTTAAAGAGTTACCGATGGGTTGAAGGAAGTTTGATGGTACAAGACCGCGAACACCGTTCAATTCACCAATAAAGAACCCATCTTCGTCAACATCTCCATATAGGGTTATAAGGTCTCCTTCCCGAAAGCTTAGCTCAACTTGTTCTGCATCTACATTCGGACTAAGCCTTCTAGAGTCATAGTCGTACTTAGCAATCATCTTCGTGGTAGGTAGCATGTCGATATTTTTCAGTGTTTCTTCAAAACTTGACATTGCTTGAGATGTTTGTTGCTGAACTGGCTGGGGCTGCTGCTGATGTTGTTGTGGTTGTGGCCCCACATGGTTTCCTTGGTACTTTTGTTGTTGTGGTTGCATTGTTGTTTGCTGGAGAGGAACTTGATGTTGCTGTTGGCTGTATCCCTGTGGTGTTTCCTGTGATCCTTGCTTTTGATACTGGTGTTCTTGGGGTAATCGGGTTGTCGAAGGGGGATACGTATCATCCGAATACTCTGCCCTTCCCTTGTCATATCTGTCGGCGTATTCAGGCTTACGTGGTGGATAGGCAGAAGAAGGTTTTTCCCCAGGATGCTCAAACCTCTCTCCTCCTCTGACTGTCGCTCCTTCTCTCCGGTAGTCATGGTCATAAGCTTCACGCCTAACTGAAGCATCCCGTCGGGAATAGGGGTCCCATGTATCCCTCGAATCACGGTAATCTCGCTCCCTATACTCTTGATCTCGGAGATCCCTGATGTCTCTTGGATCACGTATATCTCTACCATCTCTTAACTCTTTTGGTAAACCTCCTCGGGGCTCATAGCTGGCTGATCGCTCATATCCATTCCGAGCTTTTGAATACCTATGAGCATATCCACCTGGTCTAACGGATCCTCTTGGTTGGCCATGAACATCATAATAGTCGTAATGACGTCCACGAATGTGTTGGTCGCGTCTGTCTAATGACGAGTATTGGTCGGTTTCATGGCCTACAGAATGGTATGGTCTCCTGTCGGGGTAGTCATAGCTTCGCGATTTTATTGAGCCCCATCGACTTCTTCGAGTTGCCGGGTCAATACTTCTTTCCATCGGACGCTCCAAACTTCTTTCCAGTGTTCTAGGCAAGGTTCCTTTATATTCAATTTCAGGAGGAAGTCTTCGTGGATGTGATGCAATGTCATCCTTCGCTATTTCGATTACCATGTTAGAGGGGACGAGTCCGTAGCGACGGCCTATTTGACCCTTATAGAAGCCATCCTGATCGACTTCACCGAAGACCTAAAATTATATATTTTTGTTTTCTTCCTTACTTTAATCAGTTGATGTTTTCTGAACGACAGCTCTTCTTGTGCTGCATTTGGGTTTGGAGACATATGATGATCGTAATTAAACAATGCGACAAACCATCTACAATTCTCATCATCTAATGGAGTTGGGCGTAAATCGGGTTCACTCCTTGTGCCCAACATTTCTTCTGACTTGACTCTGTTCAGTCTTGGCTCAAAATTACTCGCACTCATGACGTTCGCAGGTCTCCTTCCTGTCTGTAACACCCGCCCTCTGGAAGCAGGATCATGCCTGTTGTATGTGTCATATCGGAGATCCCATATTTCATGCGCTGGGGTCTTGTTAAGCTGTTGTTGTTGCCTGTGCCTTAGTAAGTAGTTATTCTCCATCTCAAGCACACTAGGTTTCTCTTCTGTGGTGTTGTATTCCTTATATAGCGCTTTAGGATGAAAGGTGTAGTATTGTTGCTGACTTTGTTGCGGTTGCTTCCACTGAAAAGGGTTATACATAATAAAAAACTTTAAAAACGAAGGGGCTAAAGGATAATGTCAATTAAAGGCAGCCCACAATTATCCACTTTGAGATAAATTAAAGGACCTACCTCGTACATGGATGCATATTTAGGCAGGCTGAGAGATCCATTATTCTGTAGAAGAGCGCTCGTACTCTGTCGTCCAAGTAATTTATGAGGATGAGGCCGTGTTATTTGCGGCCGGAAAGTTATCGGTGTTTCCGTTTGGAATGTGTTGAACCCGTCGAACATTGTTGGCTGGTAAACTGAAACGTTGGATGGATCAGTGGGATCAAGGATGGCCTGAGGTCGATTTGTAAAGTGCGATGACATCTTGTATGAGGAATAATTAGGTTGAGGATTGAGAGGAGGGCAGCTCGTTGATGTTCCTTGTTGGGGTATCATAGTTAACAATCCACCGTCATGTATGACACTTCCACTGCCCGCTATATTTTGATTGTGTTCGTATCCGCAAGGACCAATAACACCATTTAAAGCGACAGGCGGTGGCTGGCCTGGTTGGGGATTGTACACCGGGATTTTCTGAACTCCATAGGGCATTATATCCGTTGGATCGGCCGTTGATGGAGTAGGCCCAAACGGTAAACCAAGCACGTTCCTTGGTACTCGAACAACGTTTGAATCCGCGGATATCGCGCCTTCTCTCGTCCGCGTTCTAACGGTGATAAAAATTGGTGGGTCGTCCGAGAAATCGGACAATCGAAGGAGGACGTGATCTGCTAAAAGAAAAAATACAATTTTTTTGTATTATGCTTTTATTATTTCATATCGCATCACATACCTGTAACAGACGGTACCTGCGCAATGTTCTGGCCGTCGGCGAAGATCAAATATGAATGAACGGCAGCGCGACTGGGTGGACGTGGTTGTGTTGTAACCGGCCTCCAGGAGACCAGTAACGTGCCCGGTTGAGGTCCTGAATCCACTTGTACATTCGAGGGCGGATCCGGAAGTCCAACTGCAAACCGTTGAAAAATTATAACTTTTTGTTCAATGTTGCAGAATGGATGATGAAATCGACGAGTTCATATACTCACTAAGAAGCGGAATTCTTTTCTAATAAAAGGGTTTAATCATCCTGAGTACGTTCTCATTGTTCTGGACCTCGGGCAGTGGAGGTTTACGCAACTCAAAAAAGCTCTCACACAACTATTAAAACGGAAGGCTTAGTGCCGGAAACGGCGTCAAAGATAAGCGTGTTGAGGTCCGAAGACGAAGAAAAGAAGAAGGCATAGCCCTCTGCCTTCTTTCGTGTTTCCCTTTTGGACTTTGCCAACCACTGGGCCTTGTCCAGACTGGCCAGAAATCGAACGACAAGCCGGATGGGACAAGAGAATATAGGCCTTCTCTCTTTCGTTCCCTCCTCACTGTCACTATATGGAGGTTAAAAAATTAATACTATTTATACACTAAGTACGAAAACCCTTTATTTTTTTAAACATCTTGGGAAGGAGGTGAAGCAATAAAAATAAATGATTTTAGGGTTTTAAGATACAACGACGGCAATCATATAAAGCCTTACTTTTGGGGAGTGTTTTAAAGTCGACGCAACGCTCCACGGGTCTTTGCTCCAGGACGGCTTTGGGATGTTTAGTTCGCACAGAGACGCGGTAAATAGTTGATGGAGATAACCCAAATAATTGGACCTGAATAATGAAATTAATAAATAAGCACAAATCTTGCAGAATCAGTTTTAAAAAATAAGCTATGGCCCTAGCTATAGCAAGCTTACTTGGTAAACAGTCGGCGGACAGACACCGATTTTAATTGCGTTTAGGAGCAGGATGTGTTCTGCGTTGCTGTTGGAAGGGTACCAGCTGATGCAAGCCGAGACAGGACTGATTTTCGCCACTCTTACGTGTTGAGGAGCTACGGGGGCTTCAGCTCCGACAGCTAGGGTACACGCTGCGTCTGCACTATGTCCTTGGTCGGTGACGGATCTCACAGAAACATTTACCGACTTATCAAGGTTAAGGTCTTCAATCAACGCTTTGCATTTGTAAGTTCCGGGGACAACAGCTTTCACCACTCCGTCCACACAGACGTGGTATTGCGAGACGGCGGTGAGTTGGTCATCCGGCGGCAGCCAAGATAATACAACACTCCGGCTGAGCTTCTTCTCGACTGTGAGTTCGCGGGGTGCTGGTACTGAAAACAATGAGTAGTAACAAATAGATTTAAATCAAATCACACATCGTATTTTTTCGAATCTTTTGATAGTAACTGTAAGGATTTTGACAGATAGCAGATAGAAACCTTGTGCGGGCAAACGGCATTCTGTTTGGGTATAAAATTGAAGTCTCGGTTGAAGATGATAGCATAAGTAATTCCATTACTATAGCTATCACAACTCCTTCTTTACGCTTCGATCAGTTCGTATAAGGACGTAACAAAACCGGCGGAACTCTCAAGTCTGGGAAAGTGGTAACGCAAAGTGGCAAAACAAAAAAGTTTCCTATACTCGTACTCTTCGGCCTCAAGACATTGACAGCTCCGGTTAAATTTCATGGGTAAAATATGCGATAGGAAAAAGAGAGGGGATCTTAATAACTTGAGGGGTATAAGACTGATGGATCCCCACTAACAACTCCTTTCAAAAAGTAGCATTAAAAAGTTATTTTGCTAGTTTCAGAAATGCCATGGAAACAAAGGGGAACATATGTTCGAAAATTTCCATAAAATAAAAAAACTAAAAACTAACAAGTCAAAATTCTTACTTTTTGGTTTATCCGGTTGCTTAATTTCTTGAACGCTGACTTTGGACACATCGACAGGCGGATATGGACAAATGGAATCGGGCAACTGGGTTTCGGATGAATTAACCGTAAAGTCATGATTAATTTGGGTCAAATGAGGTGGAACATTAAGTGTGAAAGACGGGGATGATGGGCGACTAAGTTGATCTATTATGGGAACCCCGGAGTCCATCAAGAGGGGTTCCATATTCCTAGGGCTGTGTTGGCGGGGCTCAAACACTACACTTCGCGGCGAGCTAGGTCTAGATGCTTGGCGTGAGGCTGTGCGAGATGTTGGCCTTGAACTCGGGTTCGATCGATGAGAAACCGGTAACGTGCCCAGCGACAAGAATAAATCTGGTTCGTTGGTTGAAGCCACAGCACTTTCTGGACACTCATATCCAGAGCTCGTTGTCGCGACATTGAAGTTGCATTGCGGGCTTGGGGCTCGTGACGCATTCTGGAGGAGAACGTGGTCTGGGATTCGTTCAACATAGTTGGACGGGACCAATCCAGTTCGGCCAGAGAGTGTCTCGCCGAAATAGAATTGATCCTCGTCCATCTGCCCATGTACCAGCAAGTAATCACCCGCTTGCAACGGCAACTCCAAGTGGGGGTTGTCGTTGGGGCTGTCGCGCAACGGGATGTATTGAAAGAGCACGCGGAACAGTCTGAAATAAGTTAAATTACTAGACAGGTTTTATGATAAAGTAAAAAACGATGGAGGTAATTAAATTGTAATACATTAAATTTAAAGCGATGAAAGGATTTTAAATTTGTATAATAAATTAGACACGGAGAACAACCCTAGGTGAAGGCAAAGTATCAGATTTTGAAATCGAGATGAAACTTTTGGGACCCTGAGTAACTGGTTTGATAGAATTACCCACTGCCGAAAAGCGCCCGCTTTTGCCCGATCCCTCGAGGGCAAGAGAGACGCATACTCCATACATTTGTTGGCCACCACGGAGTACGCGTTGAACTTGGCGCGTCGGCAGCGCCTTCCCATCCCATTTTTTGACCAGCGCGGGGCCGGTCCTAAGGGGATGACTCAACTTTTCTCCCTTTCGGCGCAAAAACGCAGAGTTAGAGAGCGGGAGGTAGGGCTGTCTGAGAGATGAACATTGCGTTGAATACCCTGCCGTTAAACAACGCGTGCACCGTTATCGTGCTCCTTTTCCGAAAAGAGATGCACTGACATCAGACCCGGGCATAAATAGCAGAGGGGCGGAGGTCGGGTTCTTCGGTCAAAATTAGCGTCCAACGTTTTATAACCATTTTTGGATAAAGGGTTCGCAAAAGACACGTTTTTAATAAAACGACGGTTTCTAAGTTGTACTCAAGAGAAATAATCGAGAAACAGAAAGAAATAACAGAACTGGGGGTAATTTACGTCCATTTCCGGGTAGACTCGTTCCCAGCCTTAACCTAAATGCGCCCTCGACAAAACTGTTCATTTCATATTTGAGTCAAAAGTCATGGCCTCCGTTTTCTGTTATTGTTTGAGGAGAAACCCGAAAGAAATGAGAAAACCGCGCCAGGCTTCGAAGGGTAATAAATGCCTTCTTCAAGTCCATTTTCATTACCTTTAATTTTTTGGCGAAATTTTCTTAAATTCGGAGCATAAATTCTTTCCCCAATTGTGACTAAAAATAAATTCGAAACGACATCTTTGGTATGTATAGGGAATAAAACCGAAGGAGCTATGTCTTCTTCTGGTATCAGATATCTGCTTACATCATGTTGAAAAACTGTAATTAATAATCTTGAGTGTTTTATGCAAGCTTGACGACCTCTAAAATTACCCCGGATTTTCAGTCACCAGAAAATCCATTTCTTCGGACGAACTCAAGCGTTATAAGGGCCCATAAACATGAAAAACTGAATTGTACGGCAATAACCAAATATATGGACGTAATCAGCTTTATTATCATGAGAACAACCCGCGTGGACTGAGACAAACATGTATAATTAATTGGAACATGAATATACTTACCTCGTATTCGGCCGGCTACGCCGCAGAGCTAGTAAGAGAGCATCACTCAACGATGAATTCGTGGAATTCTGTTGATTTTCGGTAAGACGACAATAGCCGGTGGAAACGGGCGGCTGTGGAGAACATTGAACACCCGTGGAATGGAGCCGGTCACTGTAACCGCAAAAGAAATCGGAATTCAAGGCTGAAGAAATGCTGGGGTTATGCTCTTCGTGATGACGCGCTCTATAGGACATTAGTTGACACCTGAAGGGTCAATCCAACAAGACCCTCTCTTGGTCCGTCACCCCAATGCGACTGTTCGGCCCGCAATCCACTGCAATCTATGAGGCGTACCCAATGAAATGCCTTATTGTTGTGTTGCCGGACCGGGAGAGCAGCTTGTTGGAATCCCTGAGTTATACGAGGTTGAGCCGGTGGCAGTGATGCCAGCCGGCTCCGCAGAGAGTCCGGCACTGCAAATTTGGCCACTCTTTTTGTTGCTCTAACCGAATTGACGATATCCAGAGGAAGATGCCTGTTGTTGAACTGTTTGGAGAACACGTCGTGGCTCTCCAGGTTGTATGCGGGATACAAGTGGCAGTGAAAGTTTTTGGAAAATTAACTTATTCAATGCTGCTCATTTTTTGCTCACATGCAAACCTCTGTAAGTATTAAAATATCTTAATTGATCTTACTAAAAGCGATTATTTAAAAAGCTGAAATAACGTTATGGAGAGGGGGGGGGGGGGGGATGAGCAAAAAAATATTATGATGACTTTCCGTAATTGAAGACGTACAATGAAGCAAATTCGGGACGACGGAATGCTGTCACATTGACAAATATAAGTTCAATATTATACTGCCATAAGTTAAAGCATTGATTGCCGATTAAACATTGCGCCTAACGTTGGCAGACAAACACGGCCTTTTAAATTAATTCGAGTTGGAGGGATGCCTTCAGGGTATATAAGTTAATAGACAATCCGTTAGACGAGCCACTTAAGAGCGAAGCGTGCACAAGAAAGGCGGTTAAAGAGTATTTGAGTATACTGGAGAAGTAAAAAGTGTTGGGTGAACGAGAACTGCGCTGAAGAGACGAATACTGGGTGAAAACTTTGTAGCATCACATTCTTTTTTTCAGAAAAGGAGAACCACAAAAATGACAAGAGAAGACGAGCACGAGCACCCGCCGGGCCTGAAACGGCCCAGCGGATAACCGGAGGCGTCAAAAACGGGTTGATATTCCCTGAAAAACGGTGAAGTCGTCGAACACTGCGATTAAATGTTATTTTTGTTAGGTAATATGCCTTTGGAAAGACACGAAAATTTTATGTATATTTGATTACATTATATGAATGATGAACTAATACTTTGATAAATGAATATTTGAGATGGGAGTGGGACAATTTGTAATCAAAAATATAAAGATTGAGTAGGACAGCGTTCGAAAAAGATGACAATGGCATTCTCAAAGACCCCGGCGTACCTGGGTGGTCTTTAGCTTGGCCATAAACCCCAAAACGTCCAGCTCCAACCCTTTCGCGTTCCATCCGCTGTGTCATTATATCATGACATTCTATAGCTAATTACGCGAACCCGCCCGCTGACATGTTTTACGTATAGGTGTGGAAACAAGAATAAAAAACAAAATCCTTTTCTTGCGGTAAAATTGGAATATTAAGGACCGAAAAGAAAGCCAAGGCGCTGTTTCGCCGCTTTCGAGCAAACGCCCCTTGCTTCTCGGCGGGCCGGTCCTTCAGGGTCGATTCTGGTGGTGGGGGCAACAGCGTCAGGTCGTCGTCTCCACCTTCGTAGTCTTCTTGGCCGTCTTCTTCGTTTTTTTGTCTTCGCTGCGCCCCCATTTTTTGTGTCTAAATTCTACTTCTTTACTACTACTTTTGCGGGCCGCCGCCGTGTCACTCCTGGCTCCGCCGTCCTTCTTTTTTTGCGGCCTCGATTCGCGCCACTTTTACCACAACGTGCCCGAAAGGGAGAGAGAGTCTGTGTTAAAAGCCGTCCTGTCCTCACAATGCACCCCCACACACACGGAGGCATACATATCGGCGCTTTTTTGTGAAGAAAGAAAAAACTAAGCCTTACACTTTTGGAACGGGAACTGGAATGGGGTCATGTTCAGACGGCTCACCCAATGCACAGAACGGATGCATGATTGATGAAAACCGTTATCCTATATGAGAGTCGTACAAATCGTAATTTGGAATGTGGTAGGATTGAATTAAGACCGTATAGTAGTCGGAGATTTCCAAATACAAAAGTGATAAACAAAAATACTGAGAAAGAGAAAGGGAAGATTCCATTATTTGTCAATAAATCGGTGACCCTTATTCCTTCAACCTCCCTAGCACGTCAATCCAGCGCATCTCCTGAACCGTTTAGAAGTTTCGTTGACAAAAAGATTTTAGATATAAAGTTCTTTGGAAAGAACTTTTGGTGGGCGAAATTGGTCTCAAAAAACCAAGAAAACTTCTAAATATTTGTTTCTAACAAAGAGAAAGGTTCTGTCCCCGGTAGCCAGGGGGGGTCACCCACCCTGCCGGGCCGGGCATTACTCAAAAATGGAAAATCGAAACCGGGTCGGGCCAGAAACTTCCGGTCCGGGCTGCGGAACTGGGGTTTCTTTCGGCCTGGCCCGGCCCGGTTTTTATCATAATGCCAAATCGTTGGCATTCATTGTTTTCGTGCCGGGAAAATTATTTGATGGAGTTGTTGTTGTAGTTCATCAAGTTCTAACAAATTTTCTAGCTTTTTTTACGTTTATTGTCAAAAATAGTGCATATAATGTATTACAGTAGTACTACCTAGACCGAAGCTTTTTTTTACTAACTTTAGTTTCCAAATTTGCAGAATCGGGCCTGTACGGGCCGCGCTTGAGAAAACTCTAGCCGAGCCGGGCTTTCGACGGATCGAACTTCGGGCCGAAAATCGGAAAAATAGGGCCGGTGACCACCCCTGCCGGTGGCCAAGAGAAAACAGCCAAAGGTTCTCAAATTCTGTTTGTGACGCAACGTCACATCGATTAAATCTTGGTCAGTAAATAGCTTCAACTACGCTGGATTGACCTGCCTAGCCCCCTCCCCGAGAATCGACGGACCGCCAACTGGCTAAGCGGAGGGAGCTCTATTAGCCGCCCAATAAAGCAGGTCCTTCCCCTTTCTTTTGGCCGCTGATTTCAGTTGAATGAGCTCAATTTGGGCATGTCCAACCCTTTTATGGGTAAAGCCAAAACTTTTTTGGGCCAATTAAAGGCTCGGCGAAATCTCCGTCGTTTTCAATTATTATCAGGCTACAATTTCTTTGTTTAACGTTTGTAGATATCGTTGACGATTTTTTTAAAGAGATATACAAAAAATCAAATCAGTTAATCTTATAGGAATGACAGTTAAATGCATTTTATTACCTATTGGCCCGGACAAACAGAAACTTACAAGAAAATGACAAAACAACATCATTTTTTCTTTTTAATTCCCGTATAGGTGTGACTTTGCATCTACCAATTAGTCCTGAAAGTAATAAAAATTTGTAAGGAAATGATAAGATTCAAAAGCGTTGAAGTGGTGACACAACAACCCGAGGTCGTTAAAGATGGAACAGTCCAGCCAGGCGATGGATTTGCTGGATAGATTTATCAAAAACCTCTCCAATCAGGACATTATGGCGCTTCTCAATCCGATCAGATGCCAACTCATTTCCGAAGATTCTATTTTTACGTTAAATGCAGTGTAAGTTTATAAAGGTCGTAGATAATTAAAAGATTCTTTTCTTTTCAAGAAACGGCTCAACGGATTCAATGAATAATAGGTTCACAATTCGTGAATTTGTGAATAGATTGGGACCAAATTGGAAACGATGGATTCATCGATGTAAGAAGATAAATAAATATTAGTCAATATTGCCTCTATGAATATTAATATTCAGTTTTAGATCGATATTCCTTGGCCGAAGTCCAAGTTAGCACTCACACGCCGATGGAAACGACCCCTCACATAAAAATGGGAGGATTTGACTCTATCGATATCCCTCCAACAGACTTTGTAGTTGATTTCATCGAGAAAATGGACAAATATAAAAAGCGGAGATTATTGTACTGTGCCAGAGAAGGGTTACTGAGCGATGAGAGTTTCTTAAATGTAAATACATATCTGGGGCCAGATCGAGTTCAGGTAAAAATAAACATTAAAATTATCAAAAATTGTTTGGTTCAGGTATCGATGAAGAAAGTGGTGGAGACGATGAAAACTTGGGAGCTGGGCGAAGCCGCCCTGTTCGAATCTAGGCCTTTGGTCTACAAGATCTGCAAACTCAGTTTCCTGAGTTCCGCCAATTTTGACAAAGCCAAGAAAGCGGATCTGGACGTAAGGCAATTACAATCTGGAAGATGCAAATTGGCAGTTTTTTATTCAATATTTTTTCTTTTGATGACATTATCGACATTCGGAGGACATGTTTGGTCGAATATTGTTAATTACGAGGACATGGAAGAACTGAATATTCATTTGAGTGTAACCATAGTGGTTATTGCAAGGTAACAAGCCAAATTTAGGTAAGGTCTTCTTTTAGTATTGCAATTGGAGCCCTTTTATATCTTTGTCTTCAAACAACCGCCTTCCTCGTATGTTGTGAGACCAATCTCCATCAATTGTCTGTTATCAAACCTTGCTGGACTAGATTTCAATCATATTTTGGAATAATTTTATATTTCAAATACCGTATTTGGGTAATCAAATGTCTTCATCTTTTCTTGCTCTTCTACACCATCGGCCTTGTGATCTATGCCAGAGAATTTGAACTAGACATTTATCCATCGATTCTCTGTATCCTCACAAATGGATTCGGATTTATATTTTTCAATCGGATTGCCAGATTTTTAAAAGAATGTCGTCGGGATTCTGAAGATGGAACTACATTATACGCACGATAACTCAGAAAAACTAAACCTGACAATGACGTCATCATTGCATCATTTTTTACTTTGATGGCTGTTGTCCATATTTTCCGCTAAAAGTCTACCACTGACCCAAAATAAAGATGATCAACGTTTTATAACCATCTGTAAATAGTCTGAACATTTGGTGACAATAAAATGTGATAAAAATGGCAAAATAGATGAACTAATCTGTCTCCGGGTGTGGTTTGGATCTCTTTTCGTTAAATTTAAAGCCCAAACAGTTGCTGGGGAAGAAAGAAAACATGAGGAAACGTGGGCGGTCGATATCATTCCAGAGCCCATAAGATCTCATAAGTACTTTCTCGGATCTAACGTGCGAACAGAGTTTTAGAATATGATCAAGATTCCGTTAAACTCACTTCTCATCTTCGTTTTGGGAATTTAGAGTCCACATTTGGGTAAAATGTATTGCGATTGTTATAAGTGTTTAAAAAAATATAATACAGGCATATGCTTACTATCTTGATTATTTACTGCATAAGCACGGCTTTATGTTATAATGTGAGAATGAAACTCCTTTACGAATTAACAGAATCTTTTTGAGTTTCTAAGATGAAATTATATTGAATATATCGCTTTCGCTTTTTTGGCTTCTAAACCTTAAGAGCATTACACTGTGCTCTTCATTCAGATGGCCCCTCCCAGCATCGTTGGAGATCCCAAGATTACCCAGGATGAGAGCTCAGGCTCCGTCTTCCTGGATGTGGTTGTAACAAACGTTGATCCAGCCAAAACCAAATGGTTTAAAGAAGATGATGAGCTTGTCGCTTCTAACACCTACAAGTTTAGTCATAGCGACGAAGCCGGGAAGAAAAAACTGCGATGTGAAATTAAAGTAAATAGATTTGTTTTTTCGAGGTATTTAATAATTTTAGAACTTTGATAAGACTTTGTCCGGAACTTACAAAGCCTTGTTCTCTGCTTCAGACGGCACTGAAAACCATGCCACCTTCACTGTTCAGTCTGGAAGTAAGTGTTTTATTTAATTGAAAAAAATTTTTTTAGATGCTCCCGAATTCACCGACAAGCCAAAGATTGTCCAGAGAGATGGAGGCAACGTGATTGTCATCAAGGTTCGAGGAAAATCTCACATTGAGGCCAAGGCTGAATGGTTCAAAGTAACAAGAAAATTACTTGGCCTATTGCATTATAATCAAAATTTTAGGATGACAAACCCTTGAAGAGCACCGACCGAGTCAAGGTTGTGCAGAAAGTGGACGATAAGGACAAGGATGCTGTTCAATATCTTCTAGAGATCACTGGACCTCAGAAGGGCGACGAAGCCAAATACAAATGTGTACTTAAGAATGCGGAGGGCTCCAACCAACAGTCTCTTAATCTTGTTTTCGACTAAACTCAGTATATAAATGTTTAATACAGCAAACTTTACAAATTATGATGATTTTATTTTTAATTAAAAATAAGTAATTCTTGCCGTTGGGAGAATGCTAATCCTAGTGAATAACTTTTTTCGAAGTCTGAACACCGACATTTTTGTTACTAAGAGTTTTCTGCAAGGACTGTAAGCGATAAAGTAGATAAGAGTGAAGATTGGCGGATGAACAATTTAATTCCCAAAAAATTAAAGTTTCTACGATTCTTTGGCAAAAACCTACAAAAAAGTTCATTCATTGTGACATTCAAAATGACAAACTCAATTTGGCATAACGAAAATGATGCCAATCTGACAATGTGGCTGACGCGTCAAGTTGACGACTTAATAACCCCAAGCAAAAACGACTTTTTGCTGCCTATTTTTGGGTTTGCGGAATCAACTGATGTTTTCACTTCCCAAAATCCCTAAAACCCTTAAAATTACTTCCCATGACAAGAACGGTTCCCTGCCCTGTTCGTCGCCTCCCCCAACTTTCTGTTCCAATATTTCTGAAGAGAAATGACCCTTTTTTCAGATTTACTTCTTTCTTAAGGAAAAGTATATCCAGCGTGCATTTTATAATATTATTATACATATAATAAGGTTGTGATATTGACAGAATTCTCAAAATGACGTCAAATTGTGTCAAAATCACAACCCTACCCCATGCCAAGAAAGCTCCACTGCCAAGAAATGGCAACTTTTGAGAGACAAGACGAAATTCGATCATTTGCACAATCTCTATATCCGACACCTTTACTAAAATTTAAAAGGGATTTTGCGAGAAAATGAAGAAGTTTATGCGCGGTAGAATTTTAGCATATCGTTTTTTAGTTTATTCTGAATGTATAGGATCTTTGTAACACACAGCAGAAAATATTTTACAAGGTAAGTCACGATGGCGGATTTTATGACACATTTTATTTTTGATGCTACACGCTCAGTTTTACTTAGACGGCGCCCATCAAGTTGATGGGCGGCACAAAGATATTATATAATAAATACTTTGAAATTTAAAATTATTTTTGCATGCTCAAAACACTATTCAAAGATAAAGTCTGATCCACTCGAGGTTGGAACCTTCCCGTCATTTTTTTGTTTGTTTTCATCCAAATTATGATGGTGTGAAAGATCAAGGACGCGCATGGAGGAGACATGGCCAAAAGACGGGATTTGGGGACACAAATCCCCTCCCTTCCCCTCAGGCGAGAGAGGGAGGAACGCAAGGAAAGCGGCTGTTAAGCGATAAAAAACACAAAATCAAAAAAAAAAAGATCTCCCTGTCCTGATCCTGCAGAAAAGTCTCCTGCTTGGCTTATTTTTTAGCTTTCATGAGATTTTGAGAGTATTCATCGACCCTTAATTTATTGATTATTATTCGAATCCATGGATTGAGAACGAACGATTATTGATTATGTGGTGGCAGTGCTTCATTCTGCTCAGTTTCACGGAACTTTGTCTTGGGAAAGGTAATGTTTTGATACAATTATTTTTTATTTCTGCCATTTCAGAGAGAAATACCGTTGTTTTGCTTGGATCTGACGCTCAAAATCAGTTTAAGCAAGTACTTTTGAATCTTTTAGTCCCTGAGGTCGACGATTCTCTTGATTGTAAGTTGTTTGGCTCGGTTCTTTCCCAATACAATTTCCGTGTCATATGTCGTTGTCTCCGTGAAGTCACCCAAATTGATGGATTTGGACGTACTTTGACACTAAAAATCCAATTTTTTCCTTGTAATTTGATGACCGCGTTGCATTTGTTTCACTAAAAACTAAAAAAACAAGTTATTCATTGTTTTTATACAGTTTGCAAATTTTATCATTGTTGTGCATTCTTTTATAATAAAAGTTTCGTTTTAATTTGATTTAATTTTAGACAATGGCTACAGTTTTGTTGTGTATCAAAACAAAAGGAATTCTGATGGCCTGGGGTTGTTGGAATCGCCCTTTATCCAAAGAATTACCATTGATTTCGGCCAACTTACAGTAATCCTGGCCACAAAAGGTGCTGATCAAATGAGCTTAGAGGAGATTCGATTATTTAATGAGATTATCTACCAAATAAATGGTGGCATTGCGCTGATTAATGCCGGTAAGGTTTGCTGATCTTTGCACTATTGATTCTTTTCAAATCTTTGACCTTGCCTTTTCTTAAGGTTCTCAAAACGTTCTTACTCAAACTATGATCGAACAGAGTGTTTTCTGTTGGGGCATAACCAAAATTCGAGCAGATCTGGCAGTTGGAGAGCATCAAGTGCAACTATGCAATGGAATCAAAGCCTCAGAGCTTTCCATTTTAGATAGCAAAATGATTCCTTTGCATGAGCACGTTGATGAAATCGTTTATCCTTCAATGATTCAACATCGTTTCTGGCCTAGTGTGTTTGCTTCGGCCGAACCAGCTAATCTGAAGGCCAAATCTAAACACACCGATCAGCCAAGTGCTCGGAAGGAAAGGATTTATGGAAAAGACAAAAAAAAGACATCTTCTGACAGCCAAGAACACGTAGGAAGTAAGAAGGAAGAGAAGAAGATGGAGAAGAAAATAAAGAAAGAAAAGCCGAAGAAACAGGAAATTAAGGAAGAAATACTAGAAAAAGTGGAAAACAAATTGGATTGTAAGTACAGAAAGAGTTGCTACGAGGGAAAGGAACCGCCAACTACTGAAGAAATCAAGAGAAAACATACGAAGAAGATGACCAATACAGTCAGCAGCCATGTTACGATAAATCAGCAAGCTTCGGAAGTCGACAAAAAGTTGGAATGTAAATACCGCACCTCTTGTTATAAAAATAATGGGATCCAGCTGTCCGAGGCCAACGAGAAAAAGGCCCATCAGCATATTTTGACATCGAAACACGGTGAGGTAGTGCACGATCAGGAGAAAAAAACATTAAAAGCTGCAGCTGAGAAGGCGATTAAAGATGTGAAGAGACAAGAGAAATACGCAAAGGAACATCCAGCTAAACCCAATTACGAGACAGTCTTAAGAGAAAGTCATCAAAAGTTGAAGAGTAAAGAAGAATGCAAGTACCGAAAGTCATGTTACGATACAGGCATTCTGACCGAAGATACGATCAGAGGCATTCAACAATCTCAGACCGCCATTCCGCAATCACACACGCATATTGAAGTCAAGGATCTAAAAGATGATGAAAAAAAATTGAAATGTAAATATCGGAAGGGCTGTTACGAAACCGGAAACATTAATATTGATGATAAAAGACCTATCCGCCCTCCAGTTTACATCCCGCCGGAGGAGAAACGTCATGTAAATATTGAGGAATTGAACGAAGATGATAAGAAATTGAAGTGTAAATACAGAAAATCATGCTACGAAAGTGGAGATCTGGATCCTGAAGTCATCAAGGCCGAACAAAAAAAATATGTAGAGCCCCATCGAAGCGAAGAGTTCTACAAATTAGATGTCATGGACAACAAACTCAAGTGTAAATATAGAACATCTTGTTACGAAAGCGGGGTCTTGCCGGATTTGAATGTGGATTACATGGAAGTGAAGACCGAAAAGCCCGCGGCCGAAAAAAAAAGTCATTACAGCAAAGAACTTCGCTGCAAATACAGGAAATCGTGTTATGAAAGTGGCCATCTCGACATCGAGAGCAAACAGGAAACCCAGATTCTCGACCATGAGAAGCCCGTCCCAACATCTAAAGCCGACCTGAAATTACATTGTAAGTACCGGCCAAGTTGTTATCAAAAAATGGCACAGGAAGCGGAGGAGTATGAAAATATGATTGAAGATGAAGGTGATGAAGAGGAAGAAGAACAAGATAGACGAAATGTTGAGACGATTATAGAAGAAACAGAGGATAAAGATGAAAAATCAGAGGAAATGGATAATGATGAAGGGCCATTAATAGTTGAAATGGAACGGACTGAAGGGGAAGAAGGAACATTCGAGGAGTCTGATGATAGTCAAGCTGAACAGGAAGAAAAAGAAACGGAAAACGTAGACGTCACTCTTGCATCTTCAACCAAGAAACCAAAGAAGTATAAAATAGAGCCAAAAGACGAGGACGAAGAAGTTCTAGAAAGACCAGAACATATGAAATTGAAGGAAAAGAAAGGTCCAGTTGAAGCAAAAGTGGAGGAAGAAAGACCAGCCAAGAAAGATGTGCAGAGAATGAAGAAGAATCCAGATAAAAGGTTTGTCAGCAAATTCAAAAAAGTTGGAAATTATGAGAAGCTTCCAAGAAACGAGGAAGATGAGGAAGAGGGACACCTTGAAGAAGAATATAATGAAGTGACTCAAGAAGATGAGGATGACGAAGAAGAAGTTGAACCAACACCAGCATTCGTCGCCATTACACAAGACGAGGACAAAGATAAAGATTCAGATGATCAAGAAGAAGAGAAACAGGATAACAAAGATAACGACCTTGTCCGGCCAATCGACCCTCTGCAGTGCAAATACCGAAAATCATGTTATCGCACCGGCGTTCTTGACTTAAGTCACGTTCCTGTTTATATTCATCCTTCAGCGACTTCTAAATCCTCTGAAAAATGGGAGGAATTAAAAGAAACGGATAGGAAATTGGCGTGCAAGTACCGTAAACACTGTTATGACGGTGGACTTCTGTTGGAAGAGCATCTGGAGCAGTCTACTGTATTCCATAAATTTGATGACGAGGAGGAGAAAAGCGAAGCTGACCGCAAGTTGGAGTGTAAGTACAGAAAATCATGTTACGACGAGAAGAACGAGAAATCTCATAAATCAGACGAAAGAAAGGACAAAGGCCATAAAACGCCAGTGCCAGTACTTGATAATATTCAAGAGACTGACGCCAAACGAGATCACGATGACGACAATGACAAAGAGGGCGACACGGACGACGAGAAGTCCGAAAATAAAACTGTTGACCCCAATTCAATCCCCAGAGAGGCTAGATTGGTATGCAAATATCGACATTCATGTTACAGTAATGTTGAGGAGGTGGTCAAAACTAATCCAGAGATGGCTATGAAAATGCGTGGGGAGAAGTGCAACACGTATTGGAAGTCATGCCGAGACAAATTGGGCCTTCCTATTACGGAGAGAGCGCCCGTCGATAAACAAGGACGGAGACTCTGCCGGAAGACAAAAAAGGAGTAATCACTGTTTCGATAGCATATTATTATACTACTGTTTTATTATGGTATTACATTACACTTGTTACAGGTTTTTTGTATTATAATAGGGGATCCTAAATAAACCATAGTTGTGTCTCTCATCTATATTTTCTTTTTATTTGCTGTTTTCTAGCATTATTTTTCTGATAACGGTTGGTTACAGTATTCTTACTCTGAAAATAAAAATAAAAACGGAAAAAATGTAAGCGTATTTCAGCGGTTGGTCTCACGGGATTGGAAGTCTCTGCTATCGGCGATCGTTTATCTGTACGGCATGACGTATTTCCATTTCCATATGGAGATGTATGGAAGGAGTATACCCTGGAGGCCGGATATTTCGGAACTTGTATTCGGTTTGGTAATGGGGTCAGTCGTTGGCAAAATAGATGTATCATGCCTCTAAATTCTTGATTGGAGGAGTCTGTCTACATTTTTTCTTTTTTCCCAAGGTCTATTCCGTTCATTGCGTAAGGATAATTGACCAGATAGGGGACCCAAAAATTCATAATATTCCGAAGTATGTAGCGTAGATCCTGACAACCAGTTCCGTATACCCTTAAGTCTTTTCGTTAAAAACAGACTTCTCTGAGTTTAATATGCAAATCGCCAAAATACGAGGCCATTATCTTTACACTTTACTCAGGCAAATAAATAAATAATGGTTAATTAAGTTGGAACATCAAATAATTGTTTATTTTCTGTGCCGAAGCGTCTCTCCAAAAATATTGAGAACAAGAATAAGGTCGCATCAAAACTACACAAATACAGACCGGAGAATACGATAATTGGGACTTGGTTTAGGTACATTATTTGGGACTGGTGAAGCGGCTGAGAGTTCGTTCAGGTACTCCTTGGGATGTCGTTATTGTCCTATGTTTTCTGGTAAGCCCGTTTGTTCGGAACGATTTATTTATATCTTCAAATGGTTCTGAAAAAGGACAGGATGAGATGATTTGCATGCAAAATGGGATTGAAAGGGTTGAGTTGTCCGACGAAGAATTTTTTATATCTCTAGAACTTTCTGAATTCGTAGAATTTGAATAACAAAATGTCTGACGGCTGGAAATCCTATCAGTCTTCCAGGAAATAATGTGGACTCGGCGCAGCAAAATGTCTCGCATCATTGCAGTCGCGCACTAAATCGTCAACCGTCGCAAAGCGGTGATGGGTGATTCCGAGTCCACATTATTTCCCCGACAAACTGATATGCCAAGGAACCCCGGAAAGCGTAAGCTGGAAGAAGGAAGCGACAGAAAAGTGAGAGCACAGGGATCTAATCAGATCCCCCCTGAATACTACAATACCCAACCTGCTGTCTGCTTGCTCTTCCAGCATTCGCTTTTCTTTGGATTCGTCGCTAATTGGGAAACTGCGACCACCAGCCCGCTTGGTTTGGTCAACATACCAGAAGTAAGGATCATAGTATTTGGGTTGGAACGCCCGACCGCCCGCTCGTTTCATCTCTGTAAGATAGTACGGTACGTAGTCAGCCTTCTTTTCGTAGCTCAACGGAAAGCTGGGCGCATACAGCGAACCGTAATTGAAGCCCCCATAAAAGGAACGGCCTCCGCCTCGCTTGTTCAGAAGATAGTAGTTACCGCCATTAAAGCCGCTGAAAGTTCGTCCACCTCCACGTTTGTAATCAATCGGAGCAAAAGCACGCGCTCCTCCTCGCTTAACATCAACAGGTGCAAAGGCACGAGCTCCTCCTCGTTTGTCATTGAACTGAAAAGCCCGGCCTCCACCACGTTTCTCATCTGCGTTCAGGAATGCTCTGCCACCTCCTCTTTTGTCTTCTTCATCTGCAAAATTTAATTCTTAAAACCCTTTTTAATATGCGAACAAAAAAGTTGATTTCTCTTACTTAATTCGGCATCTTCAAGATTCTGAACAAGTGATGCACCATATACAATTTGTGTAAGAATACCTGAAATGCAAGGGTTACTGGTTTCAGGAATAGCGGGTAACCCAATAACTTAAATGAGTTCCGTAAATACTTTATGCTGCTCCCATTTTGGAATCAAATTTCTGAGAAACTGAAACTGTTCTCCGATTATACGATCCCTTTCTCCCCCTCTGTTTTTTCAGCGCCAAATCCCCAATGGCTTTATATCGGGAATTGGGAGGAATTTAGCCAAGAAATTCCACGAAAAACAAATCGCCGACAGAACCGGCAAACCTTAGGGCATGAAACCGTTCTCGGAGAAAATTAATTTGCATCGGTCTTGTGGTTTCATTACATTTCCAAGATTTGATTTATTTCTAATAGTGATGCCATAGTAAAAGACTTGATTGATGACTACAGTTGTACTATTTATAAATGACATGTACAAGTTGTGAAAAAACAAGGAAGTGCCCTTTTCCGATGTCATATTTACTGAGTAAAAATTATTTTATAGACCTTATTCAAAGTTCACATTATTCGATTATAAGCATGCCGGAAGTTATCGGCGCCATAAGGAACGATGCAATTGCCACGTAATAAATCATGTTTTGCATTAAAGTTATCGTGTGCCGAGAAACTTCTCATTTGTGACATTATCGGCATTTGTTATGAGATTCTCTATTTGTTTCGAAAAGAACAAAAACGCGGTACGTTAAGGAGGGGGATGAATACGCATTGTTAAGCAGTACCCGAGGGATCTTCATGACAACTTTTGTTTCTATGGAACGACAAAGAAAGATGGAATGTGACCCCAAAAGAATGTGGCCAAGCTTTGATCCACAAATTGACGTGATTTAATAATTTTGTTTTTTTGGTTGAGGACACACAAAGCTGTTTCTTGGTTTCTTAACGTATCTTTCGGCAAAATTAGGTCAACAACGTTCTGTTACACAAGCCTGGGAGCATTTTTAACGCGATTTAAGTCCCAGAAATGGATACAAAATTCGATAGCTTTGTCATAAAAAAGTCCACCTGTGCATGTCATGAAAGGACTTCTTCTTAGAAATGATATAATAAAATATTTCAAAAATAAGGATGTTTCCGGGTTGACGCGGTAACATTCATTATTTTTGAATAAAAAGACGGAACTCATAACTCAATGAACCCAATAACATACGAGTATAATAAATGAACATGACCAAAACTGTCGATTTGAGAAGAAAACGTCATCATTTAAATTAAAGCTTCTTAACTTACCGAACAGGGAAACCAAAAGGAAGAGGTCAATCGTCCTTACTCCTAGATTCATAATTGACACAATTTTACAAACAACGCCTGGCCAGCTTCGGTCTGTGGCCACAATACTGAGGCCGACCAAGTTCGCTGACTTTTTTCGCGTCTCTATTTGACTCCGCCCCTCGGCCGAGTCTCCACCAATCGCTCTCCGTTCGGCATTGGCTTCTGAATGACGTCCATTGTTCCAGAAGTCAGGAAGCCCTGTTTTCTTTGCAAGTTGACTTCGAAAATGACGCGACAAGTGTTTCTCACTCAACTTAACTTAACTTGCTTTTTGACGCACACTCTGCCTGTCGATTACATCAGAGCATTCAGAGCAAAGTTTTGTCATCAAAAAAAGGACAAAGTTCAAATTATAATCTATCCTGTTGATTATTAAGATTGATTTCATCATTAAAAATTATTATTTGAGATGACATATCTTGAGAATATGACACTACATTTCTTTGTGTACCCATTTCCTTTTCCAAACAGAGCTGGCCGCCTTTCCCACGAGGTCCACGTCGATTCAGAAAACGCTTAACAAGTAAATATTTATCAATTTCCTGGAGCCCACCAAGAAACTTCGTTTGGAAGCTGAAGATAATTAACCGGAGGGCTCAATTTAAAATTGAAAGAAGTAAGTTTCGAACATGAAAACATGACCATTTGGGGAAGTGCGTGGCTTTAACGAAACTAATTTCGATTCGGGAGGGCTGAACTGGATGAAGTTCACCGTTGTTATAAATGTCTGTAATTGGGTCTTAATTCTACAAATTCAAGCTGTGGGAGGACAAAACATCTGCAAACATTCATGCACTTTATAAGCTTTAAAATACTCATATAATTAAAAGTGAATTGACATCCAAGTATTACTGTTCACTCTTCTCAATGGCATGACCCCTATTGGATGCCAATAAAATAATTTGAACCCATTCTTTGAGCGCGTTGACCTTTTCTTAGGCCACAAAATTGAAACTCCGGAAACGCCAAAATTGTAAAAGATCCGGAAAACAGATGAATCTGTTTACCGTTTATGTGCCGACAAAAGCATTACAGAGTCTTGCAGAATTTTGATTTTTTTAAAACTAGCATTAAAAAAAGGGGATTTTTTTGATTTATTTTAGTTTAAAACGGGTGGATGACTAATGAAAATAAAATAGAGAGCGACTCTGCAATCAGTTCAGAACATGTTCATTGTCAGGGAAGATTGTAAATATCTTATTTCGTCCCTCGAAGAGGCGAATTCCGGAAAATTGGAGAGGGCGCCGAGATCAGCGCCGAGGAGCGCAGAGATTTGGAGATAACAATCAACCTGAAGAAATTATTTTTTTCCAATTTCTCTCGAAAAAGGTGAGACATTGCGGGCTTAATCCACGACGTTATTGCAGCATTGTAAACATGAGTATCAGGCCTCTTTTTACTGCCATCCTCGACCTTTACGAATGCAAATTTCCATGCGAGAAGAGCCCCCAAAAAAGATCTTGGTCACCATTTTTATTCTTGCACTTCAAAAACGGTCTTTTAAAGGGGGCGATACCGTCGTATTCAAATTAGACAATTCAAATAATTCAATTGGGTATTCTCTTTCGTGCCATTCAACTCCCGTTGTTCAGCGACGACGCCAACTTTGAAAAATTTGAAAGGGAAATATGTGTTTTTTGATTGTGTTTACTTATTTACATAATCGTTGATTGCTTCATATAAACAGAAGCATTCACATTCTTTTGCTTTTTCTTCTTCAAAATCTTTTTTTTGGATTTGATTTCTTATTTTTTTGATGACTAATACGTAATTTTAAACTGTTTAATGTGACAAATTAAAAAGCCAAATAAAAGTTTTTTGATTGCTTTACACTTTTTACAGAAATTTTTATCCACTTGAAAGTGACGAGAGACCTTGTAAATAATCCCTTAACACTACTTTTATCCACTCGAGAATGCTTGGTTCATGGCCTGAACGCTCTCTTGAGGAGGATCTGACGCCCCTTCCACAAACAAACAGCGTCCACTATAGTCCAGAAAGTGTTGGTCATGTTGCGAGATATTTTATCACCCTCAGTCTGGGCTTTCGGATGGTTACTTTTATATCATTGTTATTATAAATTATATTTATGTTATAAGAAATACAAAAATTAATGAATAGAGTACACTTCAATTTAAGATTTATCCGTCCTCCAATCAAAAATTATGTTTAATTTTACTCATAAATATACATAATGTGTTTCCCAAGTTTAATATGAATGACTAGAAGACATAAACCGGGATCAAGCTCTCCTCTTGCAACGAACGTGACCTCGCGTTTTAATACCATTTAGAGGACAAAAGGGATGTCGCACCCTTAAAGCTGTGTTCCCTCGTTTCAGGATCATTGCATATCTATTTGTTGAATATTGTTGTCTTATAATTGATGAAAAGACAAATTGAACAGATGGGAATCAACGAAGACTTCATCCTGGCCATACTCGATAACCCCAATCAGAATTTTACAAGTTTTTTGTTCGGTAATTTAATTTTTATCGTCATCAGTGACTGTCTTTAAACTATATTTTAGAGTCGGATGCAGCTTCAACGATTAAACTTTTGTCAGAAACAATATTCAGAAAGAATGGCCATAAAGTTGTCACACAATGTCTGAGTATTTGGCAAGATTTCCAGCAATCAGATCACTCTCTTGCAGTGATCCTGGATGAATTACAACATGCCAATAAAGTGGAATCTGTTGAGGGGATTCTTCACCTGCTTATCGGACTTTTAGAACATTCCCCTGATCCCATTTGCAGGATCAGAGTTGGACATGAACTTGAAGGTAACGAATCTATTCTTCTTGTTGTTCTTATTATTATCAATGATAAGATTAGTACTTTCAGAATTGGAATTTGGCCGTCATCTGAAAAATGTCTGGTGAGAATCTGTTTTGTAATCATTCCCCAAATACATCTGTTACCTTTTCTTTATTGTATTTGAAGAAAGAAAAACGTTGGGAACGTTGGATGCCGTTCCTCGTCATGATTTCTGACTCACAGCCCTAGGCATTCTGATTTCTTTTCGTTTTTTATTTTTATTTATGGCCCAATTTTAGTCAGAGGTTCGATTCGAATGTTTTGGACCAATTAATTAGCAAATTCTTCGTTTTATTTTCTGGTATTCAGAAGGAGAATAACATTGGTGTAATCCCCGTGGTTACATGTAGGCACAACGACGCTGACTCTGGAACCTTTTCCAGCGAAGACGAAGATATGAGCAGTCAGCATGACCCTGTCATTAAGGTCGGTAATATAAATTATTCAATGGATAAATAAATTACTTTCAGAATCCGGAAATTGCAGAAGACCTCAATTCTTTACTCTTGGCATTAGATGATCATGAACAACTTAAATTGCTGATTCAACAGCTGAAAAGTTGTAAGAATATTCCTGACGTCCTGAGGAATATTAATGACAATTTAAAAAAGCCTTCAACAGCTCCACCACCACCTCCCCCTCCTCCGCCCCTTCCTTCCACATCTTCTCCATACAAACCTCCACCTACTCCTGTTCCTCCCCCTCTCCCATCAGCCTTAAATGGAGCAAAAAATGGTCCTCTCCCACCTCCCCCTCTTCTTGGAAAAGTTGGTCCTGGCCTACCACCTCCAGGGCCCCCACCTGTAAACGGAATTTTCAAGCCTCCACAGAAACAAAAAGTGGAGATTCCAGCCTCACTTAAACCAAAGATTCTTCCAGCTGAAGGAAAGAAATTAAGGCATTTGCAATGGACAAAGATCCCGGTCAATGGACTCCAGAACGAGTCCAACATCTGGCTGAACATGAGCGCTTTCGGAAGTGATTTGAGTAAGTTTTAATGTGGATTACTTACCAGTTTTATGGAGAATAAAAGACTCCCGTTTTATGGGTATTAAAACATTTCAAATTTCAGTTTCCAAACTCAACTTCAAGGAGCTTGACCAGTATTTCGAAGTATCCGAGGCAACCTCCGAACTCCAGCAGTCAAAAGAAGAAAAAGAAAACAAATCTAATACAGTATCCCTGCTGAATTCGAAGCGATCTTTGAGTGTGAATGTCTTCTTGAGAGCCTCCAAAGGTGTTGAGAATTTAATTGAATTTTTCAAACAAGGAGAATCAGAAGCCATTGGCGTCGAACAACTTAAAATGCTGGTACCCCTTCTTCCCACTGAAGAAGAATGCCAAACTTTAAAAAATTATACAGGGGACAGAGAACAGCTGGGATCAGCAGAACAGTTTCTTTTACAAATAATGGAAGTCCCCTTTTATAAGACGAAGTTGGATTGTATGATTTTAAAAGAAGAATTTGCTGGATTTATTGATAATGTTCAGCCAGAACTCGAATTACTGATTAAGACTGGGAAAGGTAAAAAAATCAAAGCATTTTAAGTCCTCTTTGTTAAGACTTGAAGTCGTCAGCGTCCCTCAAAAAGGTATTGTATATACTTCTTCATATGGGTAATTATTTGAATCATGGGGCTGGGGTTGGAAATGCTGTTGCATTTAAATTGATGTCGTTATGGAAGATTGATGAACTTAAGGCAAAGAAATCTGATAGAACTTTATTAAATCTTGTGGCCCAGGTAAGTTGTAATAATAGATTAAAATTCTGCTTCAGGAAGCGCAGAAATTGGATATTCATTTGGAAGAATTAAATTGTGTTCAAGACGCGGCAAAGTAAATTCTGTTTTATATTAATCGTTAAATTTTACAGAGTTTCCTTTGAATCATTGAAAAACGAAGTTAAAAGTTCTGTGGACAGAATTCAACGACTGGAGAGTCAGTTGACAAATAAAAACGATGCATTCTTTAAAGAATTCCAACTCTTTTTAGAGGTAAAACAATCTTTAAAACTTGATGACTATTATTATTTCAGCGATCCAAGGAGAAGGTAAAGAAAGCGAATTCCCTTTTAGAAAACATTGAAGTTCTTCGTAAGGAACTAGCCATTTATTTCTGTGAAAATGAGAAAACGTTCAGTCTGGAGGAGTGCTTTAAGATCTTGGCCAACTTCCTAACCAAATATAATAATGCGATGAATGTAAGGCAACATAATTAGTAATCAATTGTTCTTAGGAAAATGTGCAAAGGGAAGAAAGACAGACTAGAATGCAAGAAAGGAGTCTCCCTTCAGTACCATCTACTCCAATCACTGTGTCAGCCCCGTCGACGCCAAGGGTAACATCGCCTTCTTCAAGTCGGAAACCCTCGATTGTAACAGAACAAGACCGGGGTCGGGAATCATTTCCTTTGACTTTTTATAATCAAAGAAGAAAATCATCAGCAAGAAGAGAATCGGTCTTTTACAATGTCGGATCCGGCTGTGATCTTGGAGTTTTCATAGATGGAGCATTAAGCTCTCGGAAACCTTCAAGAGTCAGCCAATCTCCAGTTTTCAATGGCCTCAGGGAAAATACTCCTGAGAAATGCAGCGAAGAACATATTTTGGAAATCCCCCCGAAGACCGTAGATGTCAAGAATAATAGTGACGTCAGAGTTATTAATGAAAAGCCACCTGTTCAACCAGAGACGGAGTCACCGTCATGCTCGTTAATAACCCAACCATCTGCTTCTATTTCCGACTCTCTTGCAAAGGATATTCCTAAAAAGAACACGACAGTTACATCAAAGTGCCCCCCTGTGACAAGAAAATCATCAACTACATCTTCGGCCGTAACTTTAGCGTCGAATGACACTAGAAAGCTAAGTGCAACAAGATTAAAGAGCTCAATGGAAACGAAGAATTTGATTCAATTGAATATTAAACAAAAAGAGCCAGTTAATAAACCTCCTGTGGTACCAAATTCGAGCATGACAAGCAGGACAGTGCTTAGACGAGTGCCAGATAAACTACAATTGAAAGAAAATGAAGACAGAGAGGAGATTAAGACCGTCCCCGGACGAAGAATAAACATGTCCAAAATCAGAACAAAGAGTAGTACGGCCGATTCCCCTCAAACTGAAAGAAGACATCTTCCCACTTGTCCAATCAAACCTTCCGATATCAGAGCGAACCGAATTGGCAACTCTCCGTCATCTCCTAGTTGGGCAAGACAGTCAACAACTACTCCATTAAAGAAAACTACTTTTGAAAGTACACCAAACAGATCAACAATATCATCAAGATTATCCAAGACAATCAGTGTGCCAAGACCGGTTCCTCCCTCAAACACCTCTCCCAGAACTTCAACAACAACCTCCAGACAAAACTCAACAGTTGCAACGTCTAAGGTAGCTGCAGCTGCAGAACGGCTAAGCAATGCAAATGTGAAACCATTACAATCAGCGTCTTCGGTAGCTTCAAAGGCGAGATTAGGGATGAATGCAGCTGAAAGGAGAAACATGTTTAAGAAGACGGATTCGGTCAGTACCGCCTCAAGACCTGCTCTCATCAAAACCGGATCAATCAGTGACAAACCAAGATGGCTTGGCTAACTCTTGTGTTTATATAAAATGGGTAAATTTATTTTTGGAAAGCATCCAGAATACCATCCTGTAACTAAATATCCTTTCAAATAAACTAGACTTTTAATTACTTTATACCCCTTTGTTTTTGTTATTCCAATCTTTGAAACACGGGGGATCCCATGAAAGCAGATGGCTTAGATTTGCATCGAATCTCACTTACGAGTGTGTTTTAAAAGCCCCGTTGAGAACATGTCCTCATTTAGTTGGGAGGAAGAAGAGTTAATATTAAGAACTCTTTCTGCCTTCCCTCACAGCACAGCCCGATCATTAATCTATCGTCCGAGTCCCAGGCCAATCTATAAATCGTCAGCTGGTTTGTCGTTTTTTTGCAATTTCGTTTCGCATTCAAGACCATTCTAGGCCCCGTTCCGTTTATCCTTACAGACATTTTCGTATCTCCCACATGTTATTCGTATTCGTAGATCACCTTTGAAGATTGAAAACATTTTTTTTAATTACACTGACCCATCAATTTCGGCAGATATTTCAAAAGTCGCCGGACCGAGCTCTCGTAAACATGCCCGGAGGGACGTCATTCCATTTTGGAAAATTCTAGGGGATGATTAGAATGCACTTACGGCAACCTTGCTTGTTATTGCCGCCCAATAGTCCTAATTGTCCTTTGAGAAGTCTGATTTACGGGGTTTTAAATAAGGGGAAACAAGGGATAGGGGGACGACCAGTCTTATTTCTGGAATGATATAAGTCCCCGCTCAAATTGAGTTACTCTGCACACTGAATTAGTTCTCTTTTCTCATCCTCTTCGCTCCTTTCATTGCAAAAAATAGCCAAAAGGGAAAAGACCAAGAAATGAAATCCCTTCTTACGCAATGACCTCAGGGCATTTTTTGTTCGGACATTCGGACAAATTCGCCTGGCCGTTTAATTTGGCCGTCTCGGATAGCGATATTCGAAATGAGAAGTTTTTTGTTTGAAATTTTGTGGTTTTGTCCCAGTAAATGAATAATTAAGTAATGGCCGTTGTTCGGGCCCACTGATGTGTTTGCGTCTCTTCGTGGGCAGTCCATTTTGGAGGCGGTTTTTGCTGCCGTGCTTGTCGGAAATCAGTTTTTTTGTCGTGTCTCCGACTTTCTAACAACTTGGACTCTTTAAAAGGTTGATCGAAACGATTTAGTTGTAATGGATTCGAACATTATACTGGTTGTCATAGTTGCCTTGTATTTAATCCAAAGTGTTTTGTTTAAAATTAGAGTGGGTAAACAATCAAATGAACGTCGCTTTGGTCTGATATGTACTTTTTAATTCATTTTTTATACTCTTCTCTTCTTTTAAGTACACTTTTTGTCATTGTTCTAAACCATCCTAGAAAAAGTCCTAATCACGCTCACTGGATTGTAATCATGTTGTTATAGTTGTGCCCTTTTCGCCGGAGGAAATGTCTGTCTTCCACTTGTGATTCCGCCATTAGGACCCGGATTCAGATGTTTTGAGGAAGGATGTCTTTCTGGGGATAACATGTTGATTGGGGCCTCTTTGAAAACTTTGCCCTGTAGTCGACCCTTCATTACAAGTTTTGTTCGTTAAATTGAGAAATCCAGTAAATCAATAAAGGAGGGTCATGAATAAAATAAGGAGCTTTCCATTTCCAGACATGGATGCGATAGACATGTCGGCCAAATTATCTCATTCACATGTCTGAATGTTACTTTGTTATTGTTGTTGGCTTCATTGTTATAATTTTTTTGATTACCAAAATAAATGGTTGCTGGAAAGCCCAGAGAAGTAACCATATTATACTTAGACATAGTCATAAGCTGTCATGTGTGGAAGAAAGTGTTTAATTCTCTTGCAGGTAATGAGAAATTGGAGTCTTTTCCCTAACGCAGAAAAGGATTCCGCGGGCATCAGTTTCAGAAGTTCCGGAACACAAATTCCAACCAGAAGGGCGTCTTTCCAAAGTTCTCTCCCACTCCCACCCCGTATCTTCTCCTACGGTTACCACTTTCTTTAAGATGCCTGTACAATATAATATATAATTATTGCTTTTATTTCCTTTACACATACCCCTTAATTGTATTTGAATTCTGTACTCATATGCCGTAAAGATATGTCCTTTCCAATTAGTCCTTTGGTCGCACTTGGTGGTGTTCTGGTTGTTCTCCTTAGCTTCCGGTTTATTCCGACAATATTCATTTTTAGACTGCGCGATTATTTTGGAGAATAACAAGGAGCCTTTGTGTCCGCAGTTTTTTTTAATTGACAATTATGGCAGTCCAGTTAAACGTCTATTTTGTCGCGTCATAAATGCTTAAGGTTATTGCGTGTATCTAGAATAACACTGTTTTTGTTTTAAAATAGATTTTAACTTTATTTTTGGGTATTTTAGAAGCAATGTTTTAAATTTTCATAATATTATATTTATGTTTTGTTCTTTTCTTTGAATTTGAATTCTGTCATGAAGTATAATACGAATCTTCAATCTCGATATTTTTTGTTGTTTTCAGCTGTCATTGATTTCTTTGCACAGGTATAGTACTCCGACTAAAGTTCTCTTCGGCCATTTACAATTATAATTTCTCCGAGATTTCTTTGACTCTCAACGGCAGTATTAAAAGTTTCGAGTTGTGTTTTGATGTTAATATAAGTGTTATGTCCACCCACCCTGAGGGGTCTTTCCCCGGTTTGTGCATCCGTTCCATTCTCGAATAAGCCTGAAATAACGTGTGGCATTGGACCCGCTCATTACACCGCCCCTAATCACGACTTTTTTTTACTTCTAGCGTTTTTAATCGTCGACCAGAATGGGTTTGGATCCAACGGAGAGCACACTTTAATTTCCCATATAAATTGTAATATAACTGTTTGTCCAGAGTGATGATGGCATGTGTGACGGTGTCCTCGGAGGCAGAGAAGAGGTTCCACCGTTCCCTGTCAACTCCCGACCTTATTTCTTCCATTTCTTCTACAAGTAAAAGGTCTTTAATTCTTGATCCGACCCCATTACAACCCTTGGATATGGAGCTGTTATCCCGGCGTCAATCTTCTCTCAATTCTTCTACTGAAAACGCCGTCACCTTCTCTCCAGAAGAGAGGCCACACTCGCGTTCCAATGAACTTACAGTTCCCATTCAAGAGACCCAGAACGGGTCTATTATCTCATTCGGAAATGTGGAATTGATGCGTTCCAACTCAGAGATTAATGTAGAGACTTATATAGATGAAAATGGTCACAAGGTTAGTGTGCACAGTACTCCACCAGAAGACTTTCGACAAACTTTGCTGAATGTTGGAAGGACGTTACAGAAAACTCACAGTCATCTGAAAAGGACCAGACTATTACACATGTTCTATTTCCTGGCTTTGCCTGTTTATACGGTTATTGGGGCCATCATCTTCCATGTAAGTATTTTAGGCTTACATATTTATCACATCTTTACGTATTATAATTTTAGGCACTTGAAAGTGGACATGACGAGAGAATAGCCGAGAATTACAAAGTCCGCTGTCTCACAAATAGATCTCAAAAGTTATTACAATTAGAAGAGCTTTGTATCGCCTCAGGCGCGAATTGTTACAATCATTTTAAAGAACTTCTGAACTCCGTAGATCGATGTTACAGAGAATGGCAGCCAGACAATCAAACAGTTATGCATCCCATGTCTGACTTTACTAATGCCATTGTCTATGCTTTCAGGCAAGTCAATTGTTTTCATGGACTTTCTTACCAACATACAATTCATTGACCCATGTATAAATTAGGTTAATTTTACAATTCATTTATTCTTTTTTAGCGTTTACACGTCGATTGGCTATGGCACAGTCTCAGCGAGCACAGTCCCAGCTCGTGTGGCTACTGTAATTTATGCAGCTCTCGGAATTCCGTTGTTTTTTGCTTTTGTGAAGGAAGAGGGCAATCAATGCAGGATCTGGTTTATCAGGGTGTACAATTATCTCAAACGTTGGAAACGTCGTCAACGGAGGAAATGCTGTTGGGGTGGGTTGAATATTTATTAGGGCACGATTCATAAATATTAGGGTTGTGCCGTCAGTCAAGTTGTCAAATTGCCGTCATTTTCGTCATGACAAATTGCTCTGTCATTTTGATTTGTCAAATTGATTTTTTTGGGGAATTTTTTAGAATTTTGCCAAAAAATCGAGAATTTTGACCCACAACAAAAAACTGTCCCACCAGAAATTCTTGCAATTTACTGCAAGAAGTCTCCAGCTTTTTTTACAAACTTTAGTTCCCAATAGGCTAATAAACATTTATCAGTGATTCTATTTGCAATTTGTTGAAAGAAATCCAATTAACTAAGTAAGAACAAGGACGAAGATGATCCGAAATAGGTCTATTAAAGTCCATTTGTTGTTATAAACTGTTGTTTTAATGTGTATATGGTCTTAAACATGTTTGAAGGCATTATAATACCTTGAATAATGTTTGTTTAATCGTTACACAGCTTCCGACCGACACAACAGCAATTTGACGCAATTTGACAAAAATGACAGAAATTTGACGTCACTTTGAAAAATTCTGTCAAAATCACAACCCTAATAAATATTTATAATCATTCCAAACATTGAATTTTAGTGCTAAACGGAGATGAAAAGAAAATGAATGATGAAGCGATGACATTAAGGGATTGTGATGATGACAATCTCGAAAACGGGAAGCCCTTCTTCACTCAGACCATGTCCATGTTCGGTAAATATTAATTAGCCTTAATGAGTCCATTAAGATTCGTCTTTTTGTAGATAATTATTCTCTTCTGAATCCCATAGGTCCTTACCCTGAGAATTTAATTTATGGGACTTTCGGGAAAACTTCACTTCCATCTTCAATTTTTAATCCAGTCTCTTTTTTCAAATTCCATTTTAAGATACCCAGTATATCACATGTTCGGACCAACGTCGTGTGTTTGTCGCCAGTGTTCTAGTGTTTGTAATATATCTTCTTTTGGCCAGCTACATCTACTCAGTCATGGCTCAATGGGATTACTTTACTTCTTTTTACTTCACTTTCAGCAGTGTCGCCTTGATTGGTGAGTATTATTATAATTAAAGCAGTACTTCACACTTTATCATTCCCATTGTTCCTCATTTACAGGGTTCGGTGATGTTTATCCGAGCGATCCGCGGATAATTCTGGCCAATATGGTGTTCATTGTCATCGGGGTGGTGCTATTTAGTATGTGTTACTTCATTCTGCAAGAGGAGATCAGAGTGAAGGCTTTTGAGGCGTCAAGAAGAGCCAGGATGAGTATCTCGAAGTATTCCCACTCTTTGATGTTACACAAACCCCCATGGTCAAGGAGAAATTCCCCTGCCTTTGATCAGAACTCATCCAATTCCTCATCGAAGAAGTTTCAACAGAATAGAAAGAGACGACAGAGTGCTCCAGCCATCACAGTGCAGATGGATCGATAATAAAAACGAAGACTGTCTTGTCTTATGGTATTTCACTTGGCCATTCTTAACTGGAACAGATAACGTCATTCGACTTATTTATTTGATTCAACCACTCAAGATATCTCTGATTGTAATTACCGGGTATTTTCTTTTATAAAAATTATGTTCTGTTCAATATAAATCTGATTCTGAGATAGAACCGATTGATTTGTACACAAATTGACAAAATATTATAATAAGTTATTTATAATGCGCAACACTTGAGATGCGTGAGAACGGAAAGAAACCTCTGGCCACGTCCCCAGAGGCAGAGGTAAAACAAAAACAAACAATAAATTGCACTTTCCTAGTGTTATGTCGTGTAGAGGATGTTGCCGCAGATTCGGCAGATGCTCCTTGATTATTCTAAATGCCATTCTTACCTTATTTGGACTGGCCTTGATTGCTGTGGCTTTATGGGTCAGATTTGATGTAAACTTTGAGAAAGAGCTAAGGATGAATATATTAAACAGTACTCCCAATCCACCAGAAATGTATGAGACCAAGAGTACCATTAGAGAAAATGTAAGCCTGCATTATTTATCTCTCATGTCAGACTTGAAGAAATTTGCAAATTTTGCACATTTTAAATAACAAGGCCAGTACGTAACTAATATAACTATAGGCAGCACTCACTATCTGGACCCTGGTTGGATGGGCGGTGGCGATGACTTTGGTCGGATTATGGGGAATTCTTTGTGGCGTCATCTACAAACGCCCCATGACATTATCTTACATTGTCGTCAAGCTGATTTTAATCGTCACAGAGATCGGTGTCGCCGTATTTTTGTTTATATTTAAACACAATGTATGTTATTTTAATTATGTTATAATCTGCTTATTTAGATCAAGGATTTGATTGAAGATTATGTAAAATGGGCGTTTGCTTTCTCGACAACAGACACCAAAAGTTTGGTTGAGAGAGTAGGTAAAACTTTGAACTCAATATACATATATATGCTTGTTATTCATATTCTTATATTTTAATTTCAGTTTAGTTGTTGTGGTGATGACACCGATCGCCTATACAATACAACTTATTGCTCTAAAGTGGCAAACAATTATCAAGTAAGCTTACAGTGACTTTTCAAAGCTCTAATTTTAGTTTGAAAATTGTACTGACGCTGTTTGGCAAAGGTTTGAATTTGTACTTATGATAGCTGGACTTACTCTACTCGGAGTCCTCTTAGTCCAAGGGTTGGCTGTCGTCGTTAGTTTTATTGTTATGTCCACGTTCAGAAAATTAAGATAAATAATTTTTCATTAATTATTACTGATGATATAAACGTAGCAATTTTGGTCAAAAGTTACTCATTTCTCAGATGTGTATAACTAAAATGCCTGTTCCCGGATTTCTAATTAACTTACACGTTTTTTAGTCTGATTAATTCCCGGCTCTCCGAGAAGCTCCAAAAAACATCTCGCCCTCAGGGCATGTGTTGTTACTAATAATCTAAGCAAAGCCAAGAAAAAGTTAGTGAAGGTTTTGGGTTTCTTTTTCTTTATCGCAAGAATTAAAAAAAGGTATTTGAGGCAGAAAAAATTTGCGCTCTCGATTCAAATGAACTATTTATCAGACGCTGGGGTTTTCTAGTCCAGCACGATTCGTTTTATTTTGCAAATTTCTTTTGCAGAGCTCTTCTGCGGGGTGATTATCAGTCTGCCGGGAAAATAGTGAGCAAGCACAATGTCGCTCCGCCGATCGCGTCACTGAAGTCAATTGCTGTGACACAATTCATTTTCTCAGCGGCGATGCGATTTTTAATGCGACAGTGCGCGTCAATCGTAGTTGAAGCTATTTCCTGACCAAGATTTAATCGATGTGTGGTTTCGTCTAAGCATGGCTGCAAATTAGAAAAAAAAATAGGAAATGAAAAGAATCCAAATTTTAACAAAAATAAAAAAAAAAATTAGGCTACCCTTCATTTGGGACAGACCGATTTTCAGTGGTCGATATTGCTAGAATCTGACTTCTTAGTAGCCAGAAAGTGCTTAGGATTGTAAAACGTCGTTATTTATTTAAGGTAGTATAATGCCTTCAAACATGTTTAAGACCATATACACTTAAAACAACAGTTTATAACAACAAATGGACTTTAATAGACCTATTTCGGATCATCTTCGTCCTTGTTCTTACTTAGTTAATTGGATTTCTTTCAACAAATTGCAAATAGAATTACTGATAAATGATTATTGGCCTTTTGGGAACTAAAGTTTGTAAAAAAAGCTTCGGTCCCGGTAGTGCTATTGTAATACATTATTATATATGCACTATTTTTGAGAGTAAACGTGAAAAAACCTTGTAAATGTGTTAGAACTTGATAAACTACAACAACAACCCCCCATCAAAAAATTTTCCCGGCACGAAAACAATGAATGCCAACGGTTTGGCATTATGATATAAACCGGGCCGCGCCTGGCCTGAAAAACCCCAGGCTCGCGGCCCGGACCGGAAATTTCGGGCCCGGCCCGGCCCGGTTTCAATTTTCCATTCTTGAGTCAGGCCCCAACTGCCAAAACATAATAAAATAATTTTTTCCAACACTTTGCGATACTTTTCAGCATATTCTAACAAGAAATGGCAAGTTTAGATACCCAAAAGATTACTTTTCTTCGATGTTGCGAAGTGTAAAAGACGAATTGCCAACTTGAAGACTTCCCTTTTCGATTTGACGTGCAGTGTGCTTATTATTTTCCCGACAAACTAATAACTACTATTTTACTAAACTTATAAATTTTATTCGACTAAGACTTTCTTTTTCTTTCCGACAGATTAATGACATCCCTTTGTCGCCAGAACAAGGACTTTTATACTTAAAACTCGCAAAAAATTCCATTCTTGTGTTTAGACTGATCGGTTATCTTATACATTTATTCTATTTATTCTGAAGAAGAAGAGCTTCGCCAATCTGAAAAAGAGGTCTTCCTTTACCCAACCTAGGCGATCTCCCGTCGTGTTGTTTGAACTGGTTGTTTATCTCATGTCTGGAACTGACATCTGTCATCGCAAGGTTGTAAAATCAGAATATTCAGACGGAAACAACGTCACCATTACTCCTGCCGCCCTTCCTCTCTGTAATATAATAGGATCAGAAAAGAGAACAGCCGTGTCTTTTTTTGGCCGTTCGGCCCACACTCAGACCGGCCCGGCCCTTCGGTGGCTGGCAAGAGAGAGACACACATTTTAGAAGGCCTCGTGCCCTCAAAAAATCTAAAAATCTATCCACCTCCCCCCCCCCTTTTTTTCTTTAGATCCAACTGCCACTAGTTCGAGAAGTGCCCCCAGGCTAGAACATCTTTGCGATCAAGGTTCTGTCCTCTTGACCCACCGTCTTCTTCCGTATATTTTTTCGATCGACTGACCCGGAAGGCCCGTTCGTTGGTATCTGCCGAAACCCCGTTTTTCGTTTTGGCCGAAATCTCATTAAGCCCGACATTAAGGGAAGATCGCGCGAAGAAGAGGCCGAGATGGATGGATGTGCTCCGGGGAGGGCGCGGGCCCTGGTTTCCCGCATTTCTTTCCACTGGCAGCCTCGAGTGGTGGCCGCGGTCTAATCGATGTGGTCCAAAAAAGGGGAGAATAGTTCTGTCTCCCTCCCGCATTCCCCTTCACTATTTCTTCCCGTTTCATTCCCAGAGGCAAACGTCAATGCGGCCCTCTTCTGTTTTTAGGAAGAATACCCGGCCCGATTCTGACGTTTCGTAGTAGTTTTTGATGGCAAAAAACAGTCCCGTCGTATCATCTATTGGCCATTCCTATTTTCGTTTTCAAACTGTGCCCACTAGGTCCGTCATTGATTTTCAACCTTCTGCCATCGTTTTTATGACAAGTTGCCCATTTTTATTATTAAAATAAAAAGGCAATTTTGTTCCTTGTTTACTGTAAAGTCACATTTTTTGTGAGACTTCGCGAGATCTCGCACGCATTTTACAAAAAAAATCGCGAGCTGGGACCAGTCTGCGACAATTGGGGGGAAATAAAATAACTTTTTCTCTTTTTTTTGACTAGCCAAAAAAATAATTCGCTGGCCCATCCTCATGAAATGTTCACTTATAATCTTTTTCGACCTGCCATGCCCTTAGTTGATCCACCCAATTTTTGAAACATAAGTTAGATGCCGTTTTGTAAAATTTTCAATCTCATAGACCTTGGGACCTTCGCGGGAATTTGGGTATAACCCTACTTGGGACAATCTTACACACCAGGGCGCAGTCTGCGTGATCGTAAAAATCTCTTTTTGATAAAACAAAATAAAATGCATGTGACCAGGGTTTAGTGGAAGATGTCAAGCTTTGTGATATCTTTGATTACCGATGGATTGTTGTTTTCGAGAACAGTAGTCGCCTCAAGACTTTGGATTGAATTTCAACCCGATCTGATCTCTATTCTGACCTTTGAGAGAATTGATTTTGTGAATATAATATTGTTCGTTTCCCTTTTTTTCTATTATTTCCAACACCCAATCTTGTTTCTTCTAATCGAACATCACGGCCGTTTACTGGTGTTTAGCGGATAATTTTGTTTGTGTTTCTACAGCGGAAGTCTGACAGAATGTATAAATGATATGCTGTTCCTTATCACGAGTCATTATCAGTTTTTATTGGGGTTTTGTTTTCAGTTTATAAGCTAATGCGCATACAGGAATAAACTGTTCAGCCGGAGATGGAGGAGTTCGGTGATGATTATTACTATTACAAGAAGGACATGCTCGGCCATGGGGCCTTTGCTGCTGTTTACAAAGGAAGGCAGAAATCGGTAAGTTCCTTCGCTTTGCTTTTAAGTTGTTTTTCATATCCTTATGAATTCTACTTTTTCAGGATAATAAAGAGATCGCCGTTAAAGCAATTCTGAAGAAAAATCTGAATAAGGCCAAAGATCTGTTGAAGAAGGAGATCAAGATCCTCAATGTAAGTGTATACGAATGTTTTCTGTATTATGATTTAGGAGTTGAGTAGTCTCAAGCATGAAAACTTGGTGTCTCTGCTCGATTGTGTGGAGAACGCGACTAGTGTTTTCCTGGTAATGGAGTTTTGCAATGGGGGAGACTTATCCGATTATCTCCAAGCAAATGGAGTTCTCGAAGATGTTGTTATTCAACATTTCTTCAAGCAGATAGGTAATAATTTGAAAGAATTTTTTGGATATTCAATATTATTTATTGTAGCTAAATCATTGGAAGCAATTAACAAAAAAGGAATTGTCCATCGAGATCTCAAACCCCAAAACATTCTTTTATGTAATCCTCCAAAAAAGAAAGAGTTCTCTTATCATGAGATTGTGATTAAATTAGCTGACTTCGGGTTTGCCAGAGTTTTGGGTGAGGGAACTATGGCCGGAACTTTGTGTGGGTCTCCTATGTATATGGCCCCTGAGGTTATTATGAGTCAGAAGTATGATGCGAAGGCCGATTTGTGGTCAATTGGAACTATAATGTACCAATGCCGAGTTGGAAGGGCTCCTTTCCAGGTTTGTTATCTAAATCAATGTTTTCTCTACGTATTATTTGGTTTTATTTCAGGCAAAAACACCTCAGGGTCTTCGCACTTATTACGAAAAGAACCGGGATCTTCAGCCTAATATTCCCCTAAATTGCCCGGAAACGCTTCGAGATCTCCTTCTTCGGCTCCTAAAGCGAAATGCTGTAAACAGAATAGAATTCCGTACGTTATATTAAAATATTATCCATGACTGTTTTTAGGTGACTTCTTCAACCACCCCTTCTTCTATGAGCCGATTGTTGAAGTTTCGTCGAAAAGAGTGTTAGAACAGATGTCAAGTCAAAGGGTACATTCCCCTGGTCCTTATAGAACAGATACACAGATGAAGAGGATAGGTTCTGAACAAATAAGTCACCGTAATATCCCTTCTTCCGCAAACCTTGCTCGTCCATCAACTGTCGCCCGAATTCAGCCAGCCACTTACACGACGAGTCCATTAAAACGACGAACAGAACAGTCTCCAGCGATTTTATCTCCTAGAATTACAGTACCCAGAAGTATTGGAGGTCCATCAGAACCACTAAGGTCGAATGATCCTCCACCTAGACCTCCAAAGAATTCTCAACAACCAAATCAGATGACGGATTCTGGGGAGTTTACTTTCCTGCCTCCATTAAATCAGGCCAATCAGAGACCTTTATCACGACAAGGATCGTCTTCTAATAGGTCTTCGGAACGTCAAGGATCGGCCCAATCCCAGACTCATATGGCCGCCAATTCAAGAGCAGTTCCTGTTCCTAGCCAACGTCTCAATTTTGCCATTATGGAACAAGAAAGACAGAAGGAACTAGCTAATAAAATACAATCTACTGCCAGTGCTGTAACAAAGACCGAGGCTTCTCATAATGGACATGCTTCCGTTAACTTTGACGACATGGGTCCACGAATCGATGAAGTGGATCCCCCTAGAAGTAAGTGGTGTCTGTTTACTTTTTAAACTATTTTCGTTGTAGCAAAATATGTTATCAAAGAGCTGCCGAAAAGTCGATTGCCTGCGCGGTCGGAGTCCCGTCTTCGCAAGCCTCGTTCTTTGGTATCCCCGGAAGAAGGTTCCGAGAACGCGGAACCGGTGAAAAGTCTTCGATCAACGTCAAAGTCGGGTATTCCAAGGCTAGACGGAGGCAGAAGTCCCAGCCCGACCAAACCATCTGTTGATAACATCCGGTATCTGAGTACATCCCCTCTTCGGGAACCCCAAACTCCCCTCAAAACGAGTCCAACGGGGAGCAATAAAAAGATGGAAGGGTAAGTTTTTAGAGGGGTTTTTATTGAAGTTAAATTAATTCTATGTAGTTGTTATATTTTAGTGCTGCGGATGTTGAGCCAGACGAAGTTGATGACATGTTAAACGAGTTCACTGGAGCCGTTCCCTTTGCTTCAGGACTTTCGGTAGAGTCGTCGGACTCGCAAATGGTTGATAGTGTTTCGGGGGATGAAAATCAACAACCATCAACATCGGATGTTTATGATAAACAAGGAAAAGACACTGAGGCCACTCCTCCCTCTTTGGCTAATGGTCCCAGTTGCTCCAAATTAGGACCGGCTCCATTGGCCGAAAAAGATTGGGATGAAGAAGGACCGGGAAGCTCGAAAGAAAAGCTTGATCCAGTCATCGATGCGCCTCCAGAACTTGAAGATGAGACTTTGATGGACGAGGAACACAAGATGGTACTCACAAAGCTTAACTTTGTTCTAGAATTAACCGAGACGTTGATTAATGTTGCCGAATTCAATGGGAGTTCCATTAGTTTTAATATGGAAAGCACGAAAAGAGCGGTAAGTTTTGTTTATGAGCGATACGAAGCGGAGTTAAGAGAAATAAAAACTATTCATATTACAGAAAGACCCAGCTTGTGACGCGGTTACGAATCGACGGTCCGAACAGTTGGTGTTGTACATAAAAGTGATGCATATCATTTCATCGAGTCTTGTGATGGCTCAGCGACACCGTGATTCAGCGACTCTTCAGCCATCTCCTGCAGTTCAACATGTTCTCAATCAACTGAATGACAAGTATCATCAGTGTTTGGTTAGTCTTTAATGATATTGTGTAATACATTTTCCATTTTATGGATTATTTAATGGTATTTCTATCTATTTAGACACGTTCTCAAGAGCTGGCTTCACTCGGAATTTCATCGAGTGCGGATCCTTCATCAACGGTTGTGTCCGCTGAGCGGTTGATGTACAAACATGCCATCGAAATGTGTCAATCGGCCGCTTTGGACGAGCTCTATGGTAATCCACATCTCTGTCCAAGCCGATACAAGCAAGCATATATGATGCTTCATGTTCTTTCGGAACAAGTAAGTATAACATATAATATTACGTAATTATGGGTGATAGTTTTTTAAGATATAAATATTCAAATATTTTAGGTACAATCAGATCAAGACCGGAGTATTCTCGCCAAATATAAAGATGCAGTGGAGAAGCGGCTGAGGATTCTGGAGAATCAAGGATACGTCATCTCAGTGTCTAACAAATGAGATTTAAATGATATCTTCCATAGAAACGAAATGTATAAAAAATAAACTTATATATTGTTTGATTGTGAACTTTTTATTTCAAATTTTTGATTGCTTTCGAAAAGGTGTCTCTAATAATTCCTCTTTCAATTTATAATGATGAATTTAATTTTGGTTAGTGAATTCAACAAAACGCGGATGTATTAGTTTTACTAAAAAATTCTGATTTCAATTATAATTATTATATAATGTCTGATCTGCGTTCATTTTGATTGATGGCGTACTTAAATCCTTGGGCGGTTACTGAGGGAAATCCTTTTAATCGTGGTAAAGGGGATTGGTCTCAACTTTTGATCTTATGATATTGCTTAAGTTTTCATTGATCGTTTGTATCAGATTTTGAGTTATATAATTGTAACCATATCTTTTCTCATATTATCTTCAAACTTTCAACATCTTTCATTGCGGAATCCTCGTTTTCTTGAGAATTTCCAATTCCGGCCACTTTAATTCCTGGGTCAGAACGGAATAAGTCCTGGGGCGTAAATAAAGAAAGTGCTGGGATAAGAATGGATTCTTCCCTCTCTCCGAGATCCGCACTTATCGTCTGTCTACGCCCATAAACAAGACGGAAAACTCTCCAAATGAGTTCTTAAATTATCAGATCTGGATTGCGGGATTGGAATGGGCGCTTTCGGGGCCAAACATCTTATCTTTACATTACCATTATTTTAAAAGGGAAGGTTTGCAAAGATAGCAAAGTTTATGATGAATTAAATAAGAATTAGTGTATTCTTTTTTTGGTTTGGACAGTTATCTTTAAGAGGAGCATTTGCGTTCGGGACTGTTTCCCCGGTTTACTTTCGTCTTTATTAAAGGGGTTATGGTGCAGTATGGGAGGTCTGTGGCGTACCAACAATGGGCTGAATTAATGCGACAACGGAATTAATAAGCTGCACAATTCAGGGAAACAGTAGGAAAGTGCACTTATTCAGATGTGTGGGTAATGTTTTGGCCGTGAAAGATTTCTTTTACTTAATTAAATTCGAAATCTAAGTTTTGAAGGAGGTTTCTGGATGACATTTTAATCTTGTTTTATTAGATTTTCAGGAATCTGACGCCGGGAATTGGGCCTTGAATAATTGATAATTCTCGGAAAGCAATTATGAAAAATAGGCGTAATGTTTATTAAAACTAAAATCTATGTCATTTGCAAGAGCAAATCTTTTAATCACTTTTATTTGCGTCATCTTTTTTGGAACTTTTTTTTATTTTTATGAATGTTTGGTTTGGTTTTATGTCTTGTGGAAGTCGTTTGTCATCCTTATAGTCTTCTCCAATTCGTTTTGGCCTTGTTGAAATACTCTGCCACCAATGTTCGTCGACTTATTTTGTACTGTTTCGGATTGTCTTGGAAGTGTTTAAAACAATTTTTTTAATTAATAAAAATTGTTTAGGATTGTAATCAAAAACTAGAGAGCTTTGCGTGATTTCCTATAAAATGAAAAATATTTAATTTTCCCCAAAATAATTAAATTATTCTACAATTCCCAAAAATAGTTATGTGCAGATTTATTCCCAAATTAAGCAGATTTATTAATTTTAGAATACCAGAGCAACATTCTCTATCCGTCCTAATCTCCGTGTAACTTTTCCATTTTATTTAGATGACAACCCCCTCAAAGATTGTAAATTAATTTTTTGCACACCAAAATAAATATTTTTTCGAATGCAAATTGGGGTTTCTCTCTCTGCAAACAACTTTTAAATTCACCATTTCAAGGAAAAAATTTCATTATTTACGCTATGACTTGGGCTGTTTAGTACAGTAATCTTTAAATTAATGTTTATTTTTTTTACTTTAATAAATTTATTCAGAACTCTTATTTTTAGCCTCTACAGACCCTCAGGCATTATGTGCATAAAGATCTGGACCGGTTTTCGGTAAACAAGAAGATATATTCTCCTTCCTTTTCTACTGTCACTGGTTGTTATGGGAAGCGGTCATAAATTAAAGTCTCTTTTCCTCCATGGTATATGCCTTTTCATATATTGTAGATAAAGTTTTGTAGTTGCCTTGTAAGGGCGTTGTGATGACAAGAGTAAAATATTTTGTTATTTAACATTGTTTTGGTTGGATGTGATAACTACATATTCTATAAATTTGTTTAACAAGTTTGCATCTCAACTCATTATTTTACAAATAATGAGTTGAAGCCTGGGCATTGCGTGTTTTCCTCTTCTTATGACCTTTCTTACAATTCTTGGTTGTGAAAGTCTCTGCCACACACGTTGTGGATGTCTGATTTTCAAATTTTAAGTATTCTATAGATTACTTTTTCGATTTTAAATTATATTAAGAGATCAACCTTGAGATGTGATCAGCCAACATTATTTCTGAATGATGTTTTTTTTTTATTTTTTCTAAATTTACAAGTATTTGTGCAAACGCAGTAACAGAACCTATTATGAAGTTTGCCGCACATTATTCCCAGAAGTTGTTTCAGCACTCTTCTTTGGCCAATCAGATTACAGAGCCCAAGGGGACGGTTTAAACAAATTTTACACAAATGTGTGGGGACTGGGTGTTCCCAAATTCTGCAGACATCTTCATTATATGATGTCACTGGCTCCAACCTGTCTTTGAAACACCCAGTAACTTTTTTACCTTACAACAGTATACGTAAATAACCAGCTTTTGGAATTTGTTTTTTGTTTTCTGACATTGATATGCATTTGGCTTCCTACAGATATACAGTGGCGGTCAAAAAAAACGGCCACCCCAAGGTGATGAGCTCAAGCGCAGAAGAGAGGGGTCGTAGATAGATAAATATGGTATCAGTGTAAAGCTTATGTAATACTGAGACGAACGACAATAAACTTGTGGCACTGTAGTGCTGGCGTAGCACGTACTGGGACAATATGTTCTTTTGGCCTGGTCAAAAAAATGGTCACCCTAAATTATTATGCTTTAAACGCGGTTTATGTTCGAGATTGACGCCATATTTTTGGCCGTACCTTGTGGTTAAGGTATGCTGTTTTTTTGATAATCTTGAGCAATACTGTAGACTGCATTGATCACGTTCATGTGTAAAATGTCCACTTCTGCCGAATTTGCGCCCCTTCTGATTAGAAAACTCAAAAAATGAGATTTTTTGACCGAAATTTTTTTGAAAATCCGTTATGGAGGCCACTAACTGGAGAATGTAGGATCTGAAACATCCTTTACTTATACGAGGACATAATGTACATTTGTTTTAACAAGACACGGGTTAAAGGAAACGACCTTACAAAACGGCAGGTACGTATCTTTACAGTTTTTGACCTAAGGAAGTTATCATGGATTTCGTCCGCTTTCCAATCTTTGGTGAATAGATAATAGAATTCAGTATCACATTTTTGGCATAGTTGACATAATATGAATATATGAAATTAAATGAAAACAAATTTGAGTCTCTAAAGTTATCCTTATTCGGGTGACAGACCTTGTACTAAACGTATAATTTTTTGAAAAAAAATTTGTGATAGATTGGTGGCTGTGTCTTTCGTCAAAGCATACCGATCTTTGTTTTACTGTTATTTTAGCTATAAAAATCACTGCACGTACCTATTCGTTCCGGAAAAGGCAATATTTGAAAGAGAAACAGCTCTCGGGCAATTTTCAAAAAAATTTCGGTCAAAAAATCTCTTTTTTTGAGTTTTCTAATCAGAAGAGGCGCAATTTCGGCAGAAGTGGACATTTTTACACATGAACGTGATCATTGCCGTCTACAGTATTGCTCAAGATTTTCAAAAGAACAGCATCAGCCCAAAAAAAATTTTGGCCTTACCTTAACTATGAACAATGTCATCAACCTTGACTGATGCCTGAGGGCATAAGTTCAAAGTAAAAAACAGTGGAACTGATGTGTATTAACATAGTTACCCTAGTTCAGTTGGCTATGGCGTCAATCTCGAACATAAACCGCGTTTAAGCATAATAATTTAGGGTGGCCATTTTTTTTGACCAGGCCAAAAGAACATATTGTCCCAGTACTAGGCCAGCACTACAGTGCCACAAGTTTATAGTCGTTCGTCTTAGTATTACATAAGCTTTACACTGATACCATATTTATCTATCTACGACCACTCTCTTCTGCGCTTGAGCTCATCACCTTGGGGTGGCCGTTTTTTTTGACCGCCACTGTACTTCTCGCGCCATTAAGGCCCGACAATTTCGCACAGTGCATTTTCCTTTTCTTTCGGCTGCCGTCGCGGAGATTTCCCGTTTTTACCCAAGCGACATGCACTTTAACGCGTCCGCACTGCAATTTTCGCGCGCGACATCAGCGATAAAATTGTCGGGACTTTATGGCGCGAGTAGTGTTATACCACTTTCGACTGTTACCGAATTGTTGTTATTGATTAATGAAAAAAAAAATTTATTTTATGACAGAAAAGTTTTTGTAAATTATTAGTCAAACCCTGAGGGCATTTTGGGAGATCAGAGGTTATTAAGAACGGGAATACAAAGGAGAAGTAGATGAACTTGGCATTCAGGGCATGTTGTTTGGAGGTTGATTACAAGTTTGCCATTCCAAGGATTTGTATCCATTTTCGTTTTAATAAGCAGCTGTTTTTTCTATTCCGTGTCTTGGAGCTTGTAATTGCCTGATTTTTAATGGGAAAATTTATTTCATGAGCTTGTTAATTCGCAGAAATATTTTTTAATTTCTTCTGGCCAAGTTTTTTGGTTCGAAAAACATTTGGTAAAATTTGTGTGTAAAGTAATGTCACATGCCTCCAAACACGTCTTTCAAAGGTAACCTTTCACTGTCAAGTGGTTTACAGTTGTAAGAACTCATTTGTTGTGTTATCCGGTATTTTCCTAGAATTCCCTTTGTGATCATATTATTATTGAGTACAATGATAATGACTTCTGAAAAATTTATTTTTCTTAAATTGACATGTTGTATTTTTCTACTCCGAGCTATGATTATTTATTTATGATCCTTCATTTCCCTTTAATTGAGGTAGAATTTTAGCATATCGTTTTTTGGTTTATTCTGAAGATTTGGTCCGAAGAGGTCACCAAACGAAGAGGGCACCACACGTCAAATCGGAAAAAAAAGTCTTCAAGTTTGCGATTCGTCTTTGAGACTTCGCAACATCGCAGAAACGTAATTTTTTGGGTATCTAAACTTGCCAAACTAAAATACTTGTAAGTGATGTAGACGTACAAATACAAGTTTATAGCGCCGTCTAAGTAAAACGTTTTTAATAGAATTGTGATTTTGACAGAATTTTTCAAAGTGACGTCAACTTGACGTCAAAGTGCTGTGAAATTGCCGTTGTTTCAGTCGGAAGCTGTCTAACGATAAAATAAACATTATTTAAGGTAGTATAATGCCTTCAAACATGTTCGAGACCATATACACATTGAAACAACAGTTTATAACAACAAAAGGAGTTTAGTAGACCGATTTCGGATCATCTTCGTCCTTGTTCCCGCTGTCACTATCATCCAAATTCTCATTGATGAATTGAGTCAGTAAAACTGGAGGCTTTTTGCAGTAAATTCCATAAATTTTTGGCGTGAAAATTTTTTGTTGCGGGAAAAATTCACGATTTTTTGGCGAAATTCAAAAAAATTCCCCAAAAAAAAACCAATTTGACAAATCAAAATGACAGAGATGGTTGGATCCGAAGAGGTCACCGCAAACCAAGAGGGCACCACGGCGAAGAGGTCACAAAATTTTTTCGAAGGGATTTTGGTTGAAAATTGGGTAATTGTTGAAAATTGGTTAAAATTTTTGAAATGTTTTCGCTTCGGGACTCAAAGAAAAGATTTTTTATTGAAAATTGGACAAAATTTTCAAATGTTTTTGCTTCGATACATAGAAAAAAGATTTTTTATTGAACATTGGATAAAATTTTCAAATGTTTTGCTTCGGGATACAAAAAAAGAAATTTTTTTTGTGAATAATGGATTTAGGAGTAATCGACAATGGTGATTTCGAACTCATTTTTTCTGAATATTATAACTTTGCTTAAGTAGTAGATTACCCCTAAATCTATTATTCAAATATCTTTTTTTGTATCCCGAAGCGAAAAAAATTGAAAATTTTATCCAATTTTCAATAAAATTTTTTTGTGACCTCTTCGCCATGGTGCTTGCTTCCTTCGCCCCGGTGCCCTCTTCGAAAATTTTTTGTGACCTCTTCGGACAAAATCACAGAGATGTGTGTTACAAAGATCCTATACATACAGAATAAACTAAAAAACGATATGCTAAAGTTCTACCGCGCATAAACTGCTTCGTTTTCTCGCAAAATCCCTTTTAAACTTTAGTAAAGGTGTCGGTTATAGAGATTGTGCAAATGGTCGAATTTCGTCTTGTCTCTCAAAAGTCGCCATTTCTTGGCAGTGGAACCAAAAATATTTGGACAAATATTTTTACTTGCGCTACGGGCTGCAACGTTACAAGAGCAGAATGGGCGATTGTGAAAACGTGTAATGTGCATCTAAGAGTACATTTGCAAGGTTTCAGAAAAAGTAATCGTAAACGACACTTTTGTCATTATTTAAAAAATTTTCCATTCTTCGTCTACCCGAAAAAAGCTGTAAGGATCATTTTTGTCCACATTTTTTGTTGCACCTCGTAAAAACGTCAGTGCCCCAAATTGGCAACGGTCTATAATGGGCAGATTTTACATCTTTGTAAAAAAAGTATAATTCGGGAAAATGTATGAATTTTAAGTGTAAATTTTTTAAAGTGTAACTTTGAAAAAAAGTTTTAATTTTGATGTAACACTGTTAGAAATTATGTCTTTATATATTGGAAAATCTTTTGTGTAAAAACGTCAAGTGTCTCCGCCGAAAATGGCCTCTCCGCCGATGGGAGAAAAAAATTTATTTGCATATTCTAAAACCGAACGACTTCTAATTTCAAAAACAATTAAACTTCTTGTATAGGTGCAAAGAGCAGAAAGATATTTGCAAATACTTGTTCTTGAAACACTGTATTTATCTTTATAGTTTTAAACGTTGCGATGTAAATTCCGCTTTAGACCCTGTATAATGTATTCAGTGGTCTTTTTGATCCAATAATGAGGTTGTGTCTTCAAATTATGATGCCGTGTACGGCTTATGACCTCTCTTCTTCCTCATTCATCGTCTGAAGATTAAAAAATAAATTCTTTTATTATTTTTTGCATTCCAATGGAAAGCCTGGTCCTACCATAATATATACTTGTTTACTGGCTCCTATTGTCTTCTGAACTTGTGGGTTGGGCATATGTCTACAGAAAGCAATAGTAAATATTGTTCTGTAGGTACACTCAGAATGCATCAACTTTATATCCAAATTGTAATGACCTTTTCCTTCCTTGAGTTTCAAAGTTCTGACTTATCTTTTCATTTTCTGTACAAATATGACATACGTTTTGTTGACTTTTACTTTACTACCGTATTTGTCATCCCATCTTAATTTTTTTTGTTTTTCATTTTCTCGAAATTGGAAAGCTTTTAAGGTCAAAACTTGCACAAAGAAGTAGACATCTGACAATGCGACTTAAATAACGTTTGTGGCGATGTCAGATTGATTGGCCTTTAATTTTATTTTCTTCATTCTCGCACGCTACTTGATTGCATTACTTTGTTTTGACAATTTTACAACTTTTCTTACATTTTAAGTGAAATTGTTTTAATGTCCTCTCCACATCTGACTTCCCTATTTCACGAATCGATGACCATTTTTGTAGACATTGTTCTTCCTCTTCCTTGGCAGCAGTTCTGGCTTTGATTGCAGTCTCCTTTCTCTCTTCCAAAACCATTTTATTAGTCAAGCGTGAGGAGCTCATAATTCCCTCTGGCCTTTTTTGGGAATAATGGCGCGAATGGATTTTGTATGGACTTCCGGACCTCACATTATCCCTTCCTCGCGGCTATTTTTTGCTCTTCAATATTACTTTTACTTAATTTTTTCCGCCAAAAAACAAAACTCACTAGCCTTTATACTCGAGGGTCTTATTACAGGACGTCAAACAAAGTTTATTCGGGATGACAAGTGCAGAGAAATTCTTGGTTTTAAGACTTATGTTTTCCTTAGATTAAATGGGCTCAATGAATACGAACGGAGATGTAATAGGTTTAAAACCTTTTCGTATTTTAAAATTATCTGTTTTTAATATATTTGCTTGAAACATATTTTTCTCCCTTGTGTTTTCAGACAATTACGTGATCTTCAAGTTTCTTTCTCGGATTTGCAAAGAACAGAATATCTAGGAGATATTCAATTTGACGTCTTTTCGAGAATTGCTTCCAAATTCTCCTTTTATCTCGGGATTTGTCTGTGCAAATCACTTATTTTTTAAAAAACAATCATCCAACTTTACGGGGCCTCTCGATTTTAATGGGCAAATTCTGATGACAAATGGCAACAAACCAAATGAATTTTTAAACTCGAGTTCCTTCCAAATTCTTTGTTAGAATTCGTTTATTGTATGGCCATTTTTTGGCTCTACTTATTTTAATGAATTTATTCCAACTTCTTATAAATTCGCGTTCTATTTTTAACCAGGAAATCTTAATCAATGCACCCGAGACTTTTTTTTATTACTTGAATGTGATTTCAGAGTAATTCAATCCATTAAAAGTACTGGTATAATACTTTCTTTGTTTACTCTGACTATTTTTTCTGTCAAAGTTATCTTCAAAACATTTGATGACATCCTCAGAACGGGTGGTCTGAATGGTTGGAACAATCGAATTTGGCCTTCCATTCGGCCGTTCTTTTACGAATTAATTTGGAAGATCTGAACGTTTTCGATTAGCTAACATAGTTCTAGTTTTTCTTGTTTTTTTTTGAAAAATAAAAATTACAGTGATTTCATACTTCTCTTACTAGAAATGGAAGTGAGTCCTTCTATAGTGTTGAATAGAGCGTGTGTTTTTGCTTACTATTTTTGTTATCTTTAATAATCGCGTACAAGGTATATATTTTTTTGTAAAGTAGTTCACCGTTTTTCGTAATTACTCATTTTCCATTTCTAGTTCTGTCTCCTTGACTTACTTATCGACCTCAAGGTATGACTCTATTTTCTCGAATGACATCAATCCTTTTGTTGATGACATATTTTCCATGTTTTCCTTTCCTTCACTGTTTCATCACCGTCTGAAAATGCCCGCCAGTGTCAAATTAAAAGTGCTTTATTTAAATTGTTGCGTTCTTCGCAGAAGTTTCCTCTTGTTCCTTACATTCCCTCCGGGTATATTTTCTTGACGTAAATTGCTTTAAAACTATTTCGCTTAGGTATCCTTCGGATTCAATTAATTTCCAAATCTCTTTTACCCTCCATTTGTTGCCATTTTATAATGTGTACTTGGATGTTCCACTTGGTAGTCCAACAACGTCATTTTGAGTTTACCCATTCGAACCCTTGCAAACTCACCTTTTTTTTGATTATGTCGACTGCCGTACTTGAAATTAATGTGTTAATAGTGAACGTGTTAAATAATTACAATTAAATTTTTAATTATGTAACAAACCCTTTTTAGGCAAATCAAGGGATGACCAACACATTGGCCGAGTTACTAGTCACATATTCTAATCAAAGCACAGAGATTGCAGACTATGTTTGTACAAATATTGGTGGTCTAAAGGATCTATATTGCGGCGAATTTCCTATAAAACATTCCCGGTAAGTTGCATTAAATTTTATTAACTCTTGCCAGGGATTTCACAGCCTTATTTCAGATCCGTGGAATGGTTTGTTTGGATTTCGTTCAGCTCTCTGATCTCGATCGCTCTGATTGGGAATGCCAGCGTCATGTGGATCATTATCAATAACAAAGCGATGCATTATTCATTTAATTATTTTTTGTTCAACATGGCCCTTGCCGATTTTTTGATGGCTCTTTTGAATACAGGGACCACCTGGACCTTTAACTTTTATTATGATTGGTGGTATGGGAGTTTCTGTCATTTCAACAACTTTTTTGGAGTTGCCCCTACATGTATCTCTGTTTTCACGATGATGATTGTCAGTCATGATCGGTAATTATTTCTATGAAATCACTTCGTATAAACGTTTTGTTTAATAAAACATTCTTTTTTAGATGCACGGCAATTGTGGATCCCCTGGGCAAATTTGCGATGAGTAGAAGACGAACTCTAAGTTTAATCATCGCAATTTGGCTTGCTGCTGCTTTGGTTAGTTTACCGAATGTATTGGTGTCGAGGGTTGAGACCAGGTATTACTACTCAAAGATGAGCAAAAGTTTAACAACCACTTATCTCTGCAAAAATGAATACGATTATAAGTTCGTATATGATGACGCCTTGTTCGTGGTGCAATATGCAATACCTCTGCTAGTTCTCACATATACTTTTGCAAGGATTCTGTTTGCTTTGAGAAGAAACAACTTCCCTTCTTCATCCAGAATCTCTCAACCACGGAATTTGGAGCGGGACAAACGAAAGGTATGGATATTGTTATTCACTGATGAGACAGTTGTATAACATTTATGTTTCAGATTGTAAAAATGTTGGCTTTGGTGGTAATCATCTTTATGGTCTGTTGGTTGCCATATCAATTATATCATATGTTTCCCGAGTTCTTTATGGGCAAAGACAACACGAACTTTGGGACTTACCGTTATCTCTTCTTCTATTGGCTCGCGATGAGTGCTTGCATGTATAATCCGATTATATATTGTGTCTTCAGTGCCCGGTAAGACTTTTGTTTAGTCTCTTTTATCATCTTCAAACCGTCAAATCAATCTTTTTTCAGATTTCGTGTCGGATTTGTCTACCTCTTCAGATGGTTGCCTTTCATTCATTTCGACGCTGGTTCTGACCAATATCCACCATCAGAATTTTCAAGAACCAAAGCCCAATCGATTCGGGTTCACAACAAAACGTCCACATGTTCCGCCGCATCTCCGTTGACCAAGAGCTCAACTCTTCCGCCAACCTTCTTCACTGATCCCTGATATTAATTTCTCAAGTTTCTTACGTTATGATATACATGCAGAGTTTTTATCATTTTACAAAATAACTTAAAAGGACGATCTGAGTCAGTTAAGTAAGCCTTGACAAAGGAATTTTTCACTGTTTGGTTTTTTACCCAAAATGATTTAAGCAGCACAAAAGGTCTGCTTTATTTCATGTTACACGTTATATTTCTCACGTTATCAGCCTGTAAATTTATATAAAACCGTTTTACTTTCAAATCCAGATGCGATTAACGTCTAAAATTACTTAGTGTTCCTCGTAGAGCCCTCACGGGTTAGACAAAGGTAATTTGCGTCCTCTTTTCGATATTTGCACCCCGCCGGATCGAACCAGGGACGCTGGATGGGTAGTCCTAACCAACAACCATTATGTGGCCCTATATACCGCAACTTTATGTTGATTACGAATATGAAAAAATTTCCTGTGGGTTTTTTGAAGAAAACTTTGTATGCTCGATTTTTATCGCCCGTATTTATCGTACAGTATTTTTATATTTTACTGTAATCGGATAATTTTTTATTTTTATTGAACTCCCCAAAGGCCGTAGTAGCCTTATTGTTACGCATTAAGTGCATCTTTTCAGAGAGCTAAACCATAAATTTGCATAGAAATTATACGTAATGGAAGAATTGATGAAAAATACGATTTTCTATTTCTCCGCTAGTGCTGCGGATCATTTGTGTAAAAAACCAAGCAATGAAAAATTCCTATTTACTGGCCTTACTACGACTCACGTCAAATCGAAAACGCAAGAGAACTCTTCAAGTTGGCATTTCGTCCCAAATATGGGATCCGAGAAATCGTTTTTGACCGATTTCTTGTCTAATTTGGTAAAAACCAGGGGCCTGTCCCAATAAGAAAGCGTAGCGCGAATCACGAATTTGAAGCGCGAAAAATCATGGGAAAGAGAGAGAGGCGAGAGAAAAAGAGGGCTCTCTCGCCGAATCGCGCTACGGTTTTTTGTGCAAAATAGCGCAAATTTTTTCGTTTTTTTACCATAACTCCTTTCAATGACGTCCGGTTTACATGATTTTAAAACCATGGACAGAGAAGGTAATCAGCTTCCAGAAAATGTAAATTTTGTTAGTTTTAATTCGGGTTGAGGTACCAAACAAAATCTCATGGGATCGAAAGAGAGAATCACCAAAATGTCGTATTTTTCAGGAACAATATGTTACATATAATACTAGTTACCCATTTATGCATTTATAAGCCTACGTCGCCCCTCCCAAGCCCTGTTTTGGTCCCCTCTTCCCATAATTATTTTGATAACAAAACAATTTACTTCATATGATAATTCTTTGAAAAAATCTAAAAAAATTTAAACTTTTTTGTCATCAAAAAAATTATGGGAAGAGGGGACCAAAACAGGGCTTGGATGGAACGGCGTGGGCTTATAAATGTATAAATGGGTGAATAGTATTACAACATACTGTTCCTGAAAAACTTCGTGATTTTCTCTTTCGATCCCATGAAGAATTTTGTTTGGTACCTCAGCTACCTAGCGGGAAAATTTTAAAATATTTTTTCGATAAATCTTAGGACGAAAAGCCAATTTGAAGAGTTCCCTTCTCAATTTGACGTCCGACTTGTTTCAGTCACTTAAAAATCGTCTTTTCAGAATTTTTCCGTTGATAATATAAGCTATTATCCTGGTCGTTTTCTAATCTCATTTCGTCATCGCTGTATCCAATTTTTTTCTCAGCACTTCAGTTTATCTTAAATACCGGTATTCCATCCTAAATACTAATACCTCAAAAGCTCAGGAATTTGACTAATATTGAAAATCAAGAAATACGTAGATAAAAAATTGTAAGATTATATTTTTATTACTGGAAGGGCACAAGTAATTATAAATGTACAATAAATTGTGCTTTCTTGAGCTCGTAACATTTCTTAAAGTCTGTATATTTTTGGCAAACAGAACATAGTTAATGATAAAAAAGAAGGCGGAGACACTCTCGCAATGATAAAACCATATTTTATCTTAAAATAAGTTGTAAGGCGTGTTTGGGGCTAAATGAGGTCTTGGATTGGTCAAATCCAGATGTTTTGAGTCAAGCATGGGGAAAGATAAGAAAAACAGTCTCAACATAATTTTAAATTACACTGCAGTACCACCCATCCAGGCCCAAAACATCCTGAAAGGCACTATAATGACAAGCTTGAATTTTTAACCCCAAAAAGGAATCGGAGAGTGTGACAACCAGAAAAAATTGCTATACTTTATAGTCCAAAGGTGAGAGGTCCTTCAAGAAGCGGCGGACACAAAGTAAAAACAGAATTATGTTATTTCCAAGTTTAAAGCCGTTCTGGAGATTGAAAAGATTGAAACAATAATGTAAAACCATATAAATAATTAAATTCAGCTAGGAGAGTCGAGGCAACATTTTGTTCGACCCTATTCAGAGTTCCTGATAGACTAGGCCATTGCTGTTATTAGTGTTGTTCTTCATGGGAGCAACTCGACGTGGAGGATCGGTCCCTCCTAACGAATAATAACGCTGAAGGTAGAACTCTGGGGAGAGACATTCAGGCTCCCCAGCTTGTTTCGAAGGGAATTGCAATTGGACCAGGGAACGATAGTAGAGTTCACGATACAATTCGACGGATTCCGGCTCGTAGACAGGCTCCGGAGGATCAGAATAAGAGATGGCGAAGGGATTCCGAACGAGGTTTTGGGAGGGATCCCGTGGATTCGGGATAATGTGACCTTGGGGTTGGGCAGGATAATAAGCATTCGTAGGGTAGTTTGCGGGTATCCCATTTCCATTCTGATACCCGTAGTTGTGTTGAACTAAAAATTACAATGTGAAATCAGGTCCCAAGGAGATCAAATTGTGTCAAAGACATCTCACATGAATCACAAAACTATAACTTACCATATCGAACCTGAGATTGCTGCGTGTATTGTTGAGGTGGGTATTGGTAGACTCCATTCTGAACTGGTTGTCGATATTCATAAGGCTGGGAGTAAGGAGGTTGTTGGTAGTGGGTATTTGGCGTCCTCACAATAGTTGCTGGTTGTGGATACGGTCCTGGCCGTGTGTTCTCAACAACATTCTGATGCACTAAAACTAAAAAATAAAGAATTGTACTGTTTTTTTTATATAAGAATCATGGAATGAGTCCTTACAAGGTCGAGTTCCGTTGGTGATTGGTGAAGCACTGGGGGTGGGGTAAGGTGACTGCTCGCTCTTCTCCTCCTTGTGCTCCTCTTCCTTTTTATCAGTCTTTTTATGTTTCTTTTTACTGGGAACGTAGGCCAACTTTGGGTTCAATTCCAGCGCTTTCTTGTGTTTAGCGGCTGCCTTCCGAGCCATTAAGAAGAACGGTTTTTTATCGTCATCAGGTAGCTTCTTCCACATTTCGCCCATCTACAAACATCAATTTAGAAAAGTTACAAACGTGAAGAATAATAATCAGAGTCGACATCTAAATATCCAGCAATAAACAATGAATGCAAAACTTACAGTTTTTGAGACCTCATTCATTTTGAGATGAGGGTTCTTTTTTAAAATATCATCACGGGCATGCCTTGTCCAGATCATGTACGCATTCAGCGGTCGCTTGATGAACTGCCTCGACGCATCTGTAATAAATTGATTATTTGAATAAAAATCAATCAAAATTTTGATTTATTTGAAAATGGGCAGAAAAAACTAAACTAAGGTTAATATACGTGTGATCTACCCTTCAACTGAACGTTTTAAAAATATCTTACCATTCCCTGCCAATATAGAATGCTGCGGATGGACTTCTATTTCTTCATCAAGCTCAAGTCCACCTTCTTCTTCTTTCAATGCCGAGAAATCAGTAGGTTCGTGGCTAAAAAGAAACAGCGTAATAAAAACGAATTGAGATATATCAAAAGATCGAAAACTACCTCCTGCGACACGTATCCTCCTTGTTATTGGTTCTACTTTTGGTCATTTTGACGGGGTAAAACTTTTCCAAAAATGGCAACATTTCCGTGTGGCCCACTCCCAAAAAATTTTTTTTTCCGAGCTGCGCCCATCTTTAAGGCAATCTATTGCTATTATGGGCAGGGGTGGTCACTGGCACCTATTTTTCCGATTTTGGGCCCGAAGCCCGGTCCGTCAAAAGTCCGGCCCGGGTAGAGGTTTTAACAAGCTCGGCCCGGCCCGGTCCGTCAAAAGCCAGGCCCGGCCCGGGCCCGGCTAGGGCGCGACCTGCCAAAAAATCGTTGCCGTTTTGTTATAACTAGAGTTGTGATTTTGACAGTGACGTCAAATTGAAGTCATTTTCATCAAATTGCCGCCGTTGTTTCGGTCGGAAACTGTCTAACGATTAAACAAACATTATTCAAGGTAGTATAATGCCTTCAAACATGCTCAAGACCATATAAACATTAAAACAACAGTTTATAACAACAAAAGGACTTTAATAGACCTATTTCGGATCATCTTCGTCCTTGTTCTTACTTAGTTAATTGGATTTCTTTCAACAAATTGCAAATAGAATTACTGATAAATGTTTATTAGCCTATTGGGAACTAAAGTTTGTAAAAAAAGCTTCGGTCCTGGTAGTGCTATTGTAATACATTACTATATCTGCACTATTTTTGACAATAAACGTGAAAAAACCTTGTAAATGTGTTAGAACTTGATAAACTACAACAACAGCCCCATCAAAAAATTTTGCCGGCACGAAAACAATGAACGCCAACGGTTTGGCATTATGATAAAAACCGGGCCGGGCCTGGCCTGAAAAACCCCAGGCCCGCGGCCCGGACCGGAAATTTCGGGCCCGGCCCGGCCCGGTTTCAATTTTCCATTTTTGAGTCAGGCCCGGCCCGATCGGGCCGGGCCGCCGGGCCTGGTGGCCACCCCTGATTATGGGTGTGCCGCCCGTCAACTTAAACGTGAATTTTTTCCGCAACTTTAACAACGCAATATACCAATTTACTACAGTTATTACCTTAAAAACCAAGGAATATGGGATTTGGAGCTCGCACTGTGCAATGGATTCAACGGGTCGACCGCACTGTGCGTATTCCCAAAAATCTGGCCGAAATCGACTGCACCCTGCAAACCAAAAGAAAGGGAGTTTATTGCACTGTGCAATGCCTTTTTGCACTGTTCCCCCGATTCCATCGCGCGCACTCTGTAATTTGCGCTGTGCGCGCCGAAAACTGCACAGTGCACGCTCGATTAGCGTAGCGCAACCATTCCGCAGACTTTTTGGCTGAACTAGTACCTTCAGCAGTGTTTTTTTTTTTATTAGACAGTTTCAAACCGAAAGGACGGCAATTTAACACAATTTGACGCTATTTTGAAAAATTCTGTCAAAATCACAAATTGAAAAAATATAATTTAAAGGGGACTTTGTCAGATCCTGGATCATCATGTGCGGTAGAATTTTAGCATATCGTTTTTTAGTTTATTCTGAATTAGACGTCATTTTGACACATTGTGTCAAAATCACAACCCTAATTGCTTTTGATCCTATTTTAAACATAAATATTTTATATTATCTTATAATCTAGAATAACTAAAACTAACGAAAATTTAGCGTTATTATGCAAAAATATATACGCTCCATAGTATACCATACTAACTAAATACATAAATTTTTGTCTAAAGAACTTATAATTAGAAAGTCAGTTTCGTGACTTATTGATGTTGACGGCGAGTTTACGTGAAGACGACCTGAATGATGATGGGAGATTACCTAGAACTAAATAACACACCAAGGGTACCATTAAGTAATCTTTTTTGTCACATTACCCCTATTTGTTTGTTCCCAAATCTGCAGCCTGAAAAAGTCAAAAAATAACGATGGGCTAGAACACAATTTTTCCCAAAAAAAATTCATTGTGATCTGGAGTGGGTTAAGGTAATCGACCATGATAACAAAAATCCGATTCATTCCCTTTACTTGTTTGTCTTAAGTAGTGTGTGTTGTAAATTGGTAATCTTTTTTGAAATTTTTCTATGAAAAGTTTTTTTGCAGGTAAAACTACTACTTTAAATTACTTTTTAAGAAAAAGAAGTACAGTTCAGAAAAAATGGGTTGGATTCCCTTCAGACTTTTTGCTCCATTTTTTAACGCCAATCAGTAGGAATGATGAAGTACAAAACGGTTATCGTGGTTCGAATGCTTTTAACTCCACCCTCTCTTCTCCTGTTTCCTATTAATCCCATTCTCTCCCATAATTAAGTTTAGGATTAATCTAAAGACTTACGTCGAAGATCCGGTTTCAGTCATCGGAGAGCCGGGCATGGTCCCATCTGCTGCTGATATGTGCGACTCGTTCATGGAAGATCGGCTGACCTCATCGGAAACCGAGTCGGTCGAGACACCAACGGCGGGTGCCTCGACCTTCGGGGTTTTCGGTTTGCGCGGCGTCTTGAAGGAGTTTGGGAGCGGATTTGTTCAAATGACGGGGTCACGGGGGACAACTGCAGGTCCGTCACCGCTGCTGCTCGGCTCGGTTAGCTTCTCTGTGGACTCTGAAATTCAAAACATTTCCGGTGGACGCAAAAGTTATTGGCATTACATGAATAATATGGAATATCGGGGCATCTGGTTTCATACCCACATGTCCCGATTGGAGGTTCGAAGTGCAACTTGGAACCGAACACGGATTAATTAGACAGGGAACAAATCGATTTGGCAGAGCCAATACGGTTGGAAAGACGACTTTTCACTGGGGCACAAATAAAGGTTACTGGAAAATAATTCAAAATTTAATGAAACTCCGTGAAAAAACATGGATTTTCCAGAACGAAAAGAGATAATAACGATTACCAAATAAGACTAGATCAAGGATTATGGTTTTGTATTTTTAAAAGCTGGAGAAATGATTAATTCTGATAAAAAATCCCGAAACGATATAATTAGCGCAGAGCCCTGGCACGATAGATCGCCGGCACCGTGCAGTTGCTTATTTCTGCGAGAAAACATTGCGGAGGGGACATTACCACGGTTTTTAAGCAAGGTAGATGAGAGACGATCGTATATACAGTAGAGTGTAGTAGAACCGGAAAATCACGCGATGAGAGGAATCGGAGGACGCGATTAGAGTGCGCGCCGGGGCTGCAGATCACAGACCCACCAGCGACAAGGCTGTTTACATTTAATCCGGCGGGCGGCCGACCAGAACGACTGACCCTGACGAGCTAGACGAACGGCCCCGGGGCCTGCTGATTTGAAAAAAAGGGAGAAAACATGATGAAAGAAACATTGTGTGAAACATACACAAGTGAAATATGCCAGTACACAATGTTAACATATATATGTGGTTAGTTTCGCTGATACTAAATCGAATCAGAATCGTAACTGAGAGATAAGAATTAATAAAGGAAACAAAAGGAAACCTCGGAAACACCGACTCGATCCCGACAAGCCATCCAGATGCCAAGTTTTGCGGCGGTCTTAAGGCACGGGAGATAGGACTTCGACGCAGCTAGGGGTGGGCAAGGAGAAGCCGAGGCCCCGAAGCTGTCGTAAATTGGAAATGTCAGGTCGGGGTGAATTTACTGCAGTGCCCGAGGAAAATATGAGGGTTTCAGTTAAAACAAAAATAACCAACCTCAATTTAATAATTTTGTTATTGTGGACGTAGTTTTTAGCGATAGTAATTCTTTTTCTACTCGCTTTTCAAACACCTTACAGCGAAAAAACTAAATGAACGAAACCTTTTTGCTTTGAATTCGGACAATTAAAAAAACAAGCGCGGGGGGTCACTCGTTCATTAGTTCGCAATTGCAGGCCACAAAGGGCGACAAAAAAGGGAAGAGAGGGGAACGGTCAACTTAAACCTCAATTTCCCCTTTCCTCTTTTCCCGTCACCCCGTGGCAGTTCGTGGTGGCCAATGGGTCTGTTCGGAGCAGGGCCCAGTCTCGTGACGGGGGGAAGGAGAGCGGAGGGAGTCGGACACGGCCTCGCCGTCCCTAGCCCTCAGCGCGTTTTCCCTAGTCGGTGCCGTAGGGCTTGCACTCAATGCGAATGCATTAAGAGCCACGCATAACTTTTGCTCCTAGAGAGAAAAATCCCGTAGAAGCGCTAATTGTTTCAGACAACCACTGCCAACTTGTTAAGGGACCCTGAGCAATTCAAATTCTGGGCGCTCGGAAACTGGCTTCCACCCAGCGCTGTCATTGTCGTCGTATTTCCCCTCCGGCGACAGTGCGGAAGCAATAATTTGTGTGGGAAGGGTGGAGGGACGACAATCGGTCGCTCAAGTGGATTCGAATTATTATCGATCTAAGGGCGCTTGGAGCACAGGTTAGAGTACCCGCGTAATGAGTGTAATTAAAGCCGAATACCGTATTCACCCGAGGATTTGAAACAAACCGGCCTCATGGTAATATGACGCGAGAGCAATTAAGCCACAAATTCAGCCAAGAATTATCTTAGATGACTTAAAATTGAAAAAATCTAGTCCTAAAAAAATTTGGGTCACTAATCACTAATTTTTTTGCAAAAACCATCGTGGTAACGTTATAATACGGGCAACCAATCCTCACAATTCAGTTTGACTGGAAACTTTAACAGAGAGATCAATCATATTGAGCATTTCGCACATACCTTTTAAATTCAGGCCAGAATTGGTAAAAAATCATAGAAGGACAAATAATATGTCACTTGTAAACCCTTGTATTCAAATCGATCTTAACCGAGAAGAAAGAACAATGCAAAGAATTTTCTATCCGACGATTCGTCCGAAAATTCAGTGCGCGAACGAATAGTTCGGCAGGGGGGGGGGGGCTGGTGGGGGAGAGGGCAATCAGACTGGTGCTCAGAGACTACTCGCTCGGCAGGGAGAAGGCGACGGGGAGCAACCAATAGAGAAAAAAGGGGAATGGATGGCTAGAAGAGGGGGGTGGGGTCGCTGTCGCTCGAAATCGGCGCGTTTCGGTTGGGGGAAGGCAAAGCAGAAAAAGAGAGAGGGCAGGGGAAAGGGAAGAAACGAAGCGTCCGATGCGCTGCGAAGAATAATGCAACCATCGGTACATGGGGCTAACAGTCAGGGCAAACGAGGTTCGGCGGGGCACCCCAGAGGGAGGGTCCGATACCTGTAAAACGCTCAGCCCTCGGAGAGAAACGACAGTACGACAATCATACCCCACTTCAATTAAAATGCGTATTGCAATAACGACGAGTCTAACTCTAAACAACCCTCCTATTGGGCATTAAAAATATGGATCTGCCATCACCCATTAACGTCAGTAGTATATAATAGGCGCACCTAGGACAACTCCAATTTTCACCCACCACCCGCCAATAATTAGAGCATAAATTATTAAAAAAAGGTCTAAATTTAACAAACTATCATACAAAATTACTAGGACAACTTTTATTTCCCTCCAGACCTGAGACAACCCAGAAATCGTCACCACCCGCTAATGAAAAACATGGTATAAATTTTTAAAAATAGAAAAATGGGGATTTATATCAAACATCTTGTATAATAAAAAAATCCTAAAATTAAATGAAGAATAGTATCTTCATAATCATTTTTTTTAATAATTTTAATACCAATAAACAATAATAACCACAGTGATGCGTATTAAATTTTTGGATCTGAAATGTTGATATTTCAATATCTTTATTTAAATATTTTATGGGTGGATCTACTCCAAATGAATCAAAATAATAACATTTTTCAGAATTAATTGAATAACATACCCAATGAGTACCATTATTTTTATTCAAATCAAGGTTTACAATCCCAACTTCTGTCTTATTGATTTGTTTTGGTAGTGTATCTCATAAATACTCCTCTAAAATTTTTAATTTTTAATTTTTTTGTTATTTCTTCTAAATCATAATTTGTTAATGGACTTAATTCTTTTCTGAACATTTCATTTATAGACAAAGAAAGATTGAACAATTCTAGAGCTTACGCTATACATCTAGTCTAGAACATTCTAGTCTAGCTAATCAAAAGAGAAAAGAAATATTGAATTTTAGGGAGGCTAGCCGATCACCAGTCAAGAGCAAATTACACTCCTCTTTCCTTTTCACTTTCACTTTTCAATGATTATAGTGCGAGCATTAGTGTTTTCACACATGTATTTTTTCTCTATATTTTTCTGTTCTAAATTTCAAAATGGTCTAACATGTATATGAATAGATCAAAACGAATGAACGAAAATGAAGATAAACAGATCCTTCTTAACTTTACTATTTTGCGATCCGTGAGGAATGAAGGCGTTAAGCTGTTTCAATGAAAGAAAACATTATTCAAAACAATTATTTTTGCTTTTATGACGATTTTACTACGAACATCATGATGAGATTCTATATATTTCAAGTCAAACAGTGGGTAATAACTGTGAATAATCGACATCTATGAATTGGATTGGAAAGTTTCGAATCATCCAAATATCAGGCATTTGTTATTTTATTTAAAATATATTAAAGGTTCTTCGTTTTAATGGAGCTGTTTTTCGAGTTACACGACCACAAAGACGTCCAGCACAATAACTTTAAGTTTAAATTTGTCGCTGAGGTAGGTTTATACATCTGTTAACTACTTATTGCAATACCATTTAGGCAACATTGGATCAGTTACAAGAGAAGATTCATTCGAAGTTTCACATTGAGCCAAGTGATCAACATTTATTCTCCCTTGATGGAAAAAGAATCAACGGTCTCGGCTCGTCCATGTTATTGATGATTGGACTTAAAAATGCCGAAGGTCATCGTTGTAAGTTATTTTGTTAGCATTATTGAAATCTTATTGATATAATGAATTTATAAGATTGTTTGGATATTTGACTTACAATGTCGTTGTATTTTTAGAAGCACGCGTTGCTGGCGAACTGGCAAGCTTATTTGAAACATATTGAACATTTAAAAGCTCTTACAACTTCTGGTGCAACGAGCCCAAGAAAGCGCATCGCCATTCAGGGTCGAAAACGCTTATCACCTATTGATGATTCGACTTTCTTCGATACTTATCCAGCATTGTCGGAAAAACGATTAAAAATCGACGGCGAGATCAACTTTCTTGTTCATAATACGGCTAAGTATTTGAAGCGATTGGTTGCGAAGTACTTCGAAGGCAATGAAGTTCAGTTTGTCGAGAAGCCAAAGAAGGCCGCAGGCGTTCAGGTAAATATGTGATTCTTGAAACTATTCTAATTTATTTGATTTCTAGCTTGGTTTCTTTGTGAATGTTACGGACAAATCTAGTGGTCCGTAACATATGTCGCAGGTTTTACGCAAAAACGGTTGGAACTTTGCCAAAGGTTGAATTTGCCCCGGACGAAAAGCCTAAAATCGATTTAATAGAGTTGTTTGTCTATCAACTGCTGAGCTTAATTGGGTTTGGTGCGTCTGATGTTCATATTGTGCCCGATTCGACTAACTCTGATTGCGTATACCTCGCAACATCATTAAGTATGAGTTAATTTATTTAAGGTATAATATCTGTGAATTTAGTTGAAGGTTTCCGTATGGCATACGGTTACTTGGTCGATGCACTACTTACGAACCCAAAAAGTAAAATTTCACAAAGTTTTAAATACAATACCTAAATTTTAGCCTCGACAAAGGAGCCAGTGATCAGCAAAGAGGCTCAAAATCAACTGAATATTATCGCGTCAGTTCTTGCCTTAATTGATTTGCATGACAACAAATGCAACTATGGAGTTGTTGAACGACTGCCCACCAACGAAGAACGTCAAGCAGGAGCGGATGATCCAGTTCAAGAGTTGAAGATTGTTGATTTTCGGGTAATTATTTTTTAATCAATCGAATCACATAGTCTACTGATATTAGGTTGATGTTGCACAAGGTCCAAAGCCTCCGAAGACTACTACGGCAACTTCTTTGGAATCTTACTTCAACAAATGGAATTTGAGACAAAAAATTGGTGAAGCTAAAAAGCTGACCCTGGAAAACAACGCCATCAAGAACACCAGCAACGTGAATACTCCTCAGTTCGAAACCTATGTGGCGCAAATCGAAGCGATTCTCGATTCAACGATATTTTTGGAAAAAATGGAGGCTTTTTAGTTGTTTGTAGTCGATTTATTGATGTGTGGATTTGGCAGGTGGTGGGTGAAAAATCGTTTGTCCTAGGTGCGTCTATTATGTACTACTAACGTCAACATCACAAAAGATGTCTCGACTAGAAGGCTTTATTTCCAATACGCTTTATCTACAACTGTTCGCAAAAAAAGACTGGTGGAAGATTTTAAAACCACAAATATTGGGTTTCATACTTAAATAAATCACTACGGCAACATTGTAAAGTTCATAACATTTAACAAAGGTGTGAGCAAAACCAAAAGCACCTTCAATCCGCAGGATTTCGGTCCTCACATCTCTGTCTATTACAGTTTGCCATGAACCACAAAATTTAGACAATGTAATAGAAAAAATAATGATATAGAGATTTGCCACGTAATACAATTAGGTACCCTTAAGAAGGAAGATGACAGAGAGCTGGAGAAAAATAAAACACCGCTCTGAACCTGTTAAAACATCGTAGGAATATCTGACAAATTTTATATGAGAGAGTGAGCCATCACAACTTTCCCTTTGATTTGGATTGAATTTACTTGTTCCAGTCCGAATTTAGAGTATAATTGAACCAGATGTTCATCGGCCGACGGAATAATGGTAAAAAATCCGGACGAGCCTGCAATAATTTAATTAGAATAATTATTGTCCTAACAAGAAGAACTCAGAATTCACAACAAACATAACACTGGCTGTGAATCATATTCGAACAAAGGGCATACCATTCATGGCCAGGGCTGCGGCTGCAGTGTGAATTAATCTTCTCACCCAAGCCGACTCTGGTATAAATTCTCTCCATCTGACCTCCATATAACTGGGGTATTGGGTTAGGAATTCTTCGGTTAAATGGAACAGAGGCCATTCATCAATGTCCCTGACAAACTTGAGGACAGCCTAAAAACAAACACAATAGGTTTCTCAAAAATCTTTTTAATCAGACCCGATAACTTTGCTTACTTCTTTATCCTCTCCATCTTCTAGCATGTCCATGTATTTCTCTCTGTATTCATTTACAAATTCGTCCTTGATTTTTTGAAGCGTTGAGGGAACGGATATAATGGAGGTCAATAATGAAAACATACTCCGCTTCCCGTTATATTCGATATCCTCAATAGTAAAATGGTGAGGAGGACGACCGTATTTGAAGTGAAAAGCAAAGGTTTTGTCAAAAAATATATCTGTTGAAGCCTTGGGTGAGATCTGGTTCAAAAAGTCTCGTTCGGCTTCCAAGGAAAAGTATTCAAACACTTTTTGCTGAAAATTAATTACTTTGCCTAAAACATCTCGGAAGATATCCTCAATTAAAATTGAACTTACAAAGTCTAGCTCTGTATAAGTAACAGGCTTTATCATATAAGAAGAGATAGGCAATGGAATGGGCACTTTAAATACTAGCAGATCAGCCAACGCAGGACTCGAGATGATTAACTTCTGGAGATCGACCAAGATCCCATTTCCAAACGACCAGGGCTCCACATCAGCTCGCCGATATAACCACCAACTCTCCATATTAGTTGGTTCCACCATCAAACCACCATCGTTCATCCATTGGAGCAGTGCTGAGAGTACTGTTGTAATGGCGTGGGCTTCAGCCAAATATGGGAAGATCTCCTGAACCAGACTTCTATTTGGAGCTTCTAAGAATACTCGGAACAGAAGTTCTAACTGTTTCTGGAAGTTGATAAAACTCTTGAAACGACGGCTGAATTCCAATTCAGTATCCGCGTCATGAGAAACACCATCAATCTTAAAAGCGTGCTTGTGGATCCACTGAAAGTCTTCAAGAAGTTGGACTCCCTTTTCACCATAATCAAATGGAAGATAGAAAAGGTCAACAAGAAGGGCCAATTGGGCAGAATCAATTCTAAAACAAACTCAGCTTTCAGATACACAACTTTCAAAACTAACTCGGCCGGGATCATAGCGTCGTTTGAATCCTGCTCCATTGGTACTTCTGAATCCGTGGCACTCACAAGATTCTCGACAGATTGATTTACTTTGCACGCCTCAACTGGAGTTTCACTGTACTCAGAACACAAGGAGTTTACAGTCAAAGGGACATCATGCTAAAGGAAAGTAAATTTTTTTTATAGTACTTACAGTCTCGGCAACCCCCACAACAGTCTCATTTATCGGGAATGCTTGAACAGTGACTGTCGTCGCATTCCCAACCGGTGAAGTGTAAACAGGAGCCGGAGATTCCAAAGTATCCGGGATCATGTCGTTACCTTCACAAGTTCTAATCGTCGGCGGAGGGACGATGATTGAGGATGAAGGAGCATTCGGATCGATAATTGGAGCCATTGTACTCTCTACCTGACTAATTGGTGGAATTGCTGGTCCAGGCCCTCGTGTATAGAGGTCTCTCCATCGATCAAGAGCATCAGCCAAGGCTCTTTGAGGCTTGTAAACATTAATTCCGTTTAGTTCATCCATCTCTTCCTCATCTCTTTCACTTTGGTTCCACATGGCCAGTGTATAGAACGGAATAAAATTGGCTTCGTATTTACAATTGGGGTTAAGCAACATTCCAGAAATCTCATTTTTTAATGCAACTGAGCGGCCCTTAAATGGACCCAAAAACACCCGCTTCGGGTCGTAATCATTGGCGTGAAGATTATCCCAAATCAATGGTTTCCTTTTCATCACCTTGGCCACATCTTGAGCATGCTCTACCGTCAATTCAGGGGATACGACCTAAATAATATAAGAATTAAAATGTTGAGTATGACGTACCTGAGGTCCGGTCCACATTATATGAATTTCCGGCAGCAATTTATCTCCAAGTGTATTCAGATAGCTGGAATTTGAGAGGTTGGGAATACATCTTGACGAACAATATTCAGTAGGGCAAAAGAAAAAGATTGGACACTCCATATAATTGTAGACCGCATTAGTAACTGTGAGCTGAGCCATCACAAATGAGTCGTAAACTTCGGCATCTTTCTTGTTCATGCAGTTCTCAATGTCGTCAAATAATAAAGCAAAGGCAGAACATCCCATCTCTCTAACTTGGCATAACTTCTCCTGAATTGCTTCAATTTCTTTGCCCTCAGAATAGATGATGTCGATCCCCGGGGACAAGGAATACACAAAAGTGACATTGTTCTTATTAGCTGACTGTATTAATTCAGTGAGGAGACCTAAATGGAAAAAAATATTTTCTTGACACCTAAAAAATGCAACAAATTTAAGACAACCATACCTTTTTCCTCTTTATTATACAATGATCGCCATTCGAATCGATGTTTAAGATCATCTTTAGGAGCATAAAGATATGTGTTCAGACCGAGGACTTTAAACCTTTCAAATAAGTCTTTCCTTTGTTCCGTTGTCCATGGTCGACCATAAAAACCTAAAAGTTGTAAGTTGAATAAACTTGAATAAACAAAAATGGTTGTAAAAATTATGAAAGATCATCGCTTACCTTCTACAGCACCACAAATAAACGCAGAAGCTTTATGTCTAAAACTAAAAACAATCAAGGAAATTAGACCAACTTGTTGTGTCCATCTTGATTGTTCAATTCCATCTGGATTAGTCCCCGGCTTCCATCCGATATATCCCTGATCAGTTCCCAGTATTCCTTCGAGTTGGTTGCCAGATCACTCTTCCGAAACAAACAACCATGTATTAAAAAGCGTTTACAACCAAGATCCCGCACGTCCGGTCCGCTCAAGCCAAGGTCGAGACGTCAAGTCGTGATTTAAGGTTCGCCCATTCGAGTTGCTTTTTTATACGACGGAAAGTGTACGGGTCCCAACCGGATCTTCGAAAATAAGTGGCTATTTCACAGTGAATCAATTGATAATATAGATTTCCTTCTGAGCGATAATAGACTAGGCTCTTCTTGACTTTGTAAACAGCAAAATATTGCAATTTCGGATTATTAATCAAAACAATTCTGAGCCAGAATGAAGTGTTGATTTTACTGCATTTATTCAATGTCATTTGTTTTTTTGTGTTTTCGAAATAAAAATCGGTTATCATAAGTAAAGATAGCTAATACATCTACATTTTTACAGAAGGATTTAGGAGAAAAATCGAACAAGTGATAAGGCACAATAAAATTTTTACTATTAGGGTGTTTCAAGAAGTATTACAAAAAGTGTTTGAATATCTTTGTGCTCTTTGCAGCTACTCTAGCCGGTGCAGGAATTCGTGAGATTTTTTTCGCATAGTGCAGAGTTCTGTCACCGTTTGTTTGGAATGGGTTGCACGGTGCACCGCGGTGCGAATGTGTTTTTCCTTTTGACTCCTGTTACGACGACTGCATGTACAATGCAACAGAAAGACTGTCAATACCCGCCGCACTTTGCGAATTTCTTGCGCCGACTAGGTTGGTAAGAAAGAAAGTGGAAAATGAAATGTAAACTTTGACAAAAATTTTTGGGTACCATAAGGAAGGTTATTTCCTAATGTGTATTCTTCGAAAGACAAGCAAGCCTCCATAAACAGATCGGTTTAATAAGGCATGCTGTTTAAGCTATGACTAGGCATAACTTTCGTGTACTCTCTCAGCGGGAAATATTCCGAGAAGTTTATGACATGAGTATTTTAGTGTAATGTATTATGACTTGTGTGGACTCATTGTATTTGTACCAATCAGCCTTTCCAGCATTCTTTATTATTTTTATTTTTTAGCTAATTCACTACGACTTTTTGGCACGACGACATTTCCGAAATTGCGACAATTCTGGAATGGCGGAATAGTGACACTGCCGGAACAAAAAAAGATGAAGGCCTAGTAGAGTAGCTCATAAAGCGACTCACTATCGTTGATTGTACTGATTTTTAAAATCGGATCCATTTTTTCTGAATTTAACTTTTTTTCTTAAACAGGTGGACAAACTTGTAAATTAGTAATTTTTTGATTTTTTCGACGAATAGTGGATTTAGAGGTTTTTTAGGGTTCAAAAATCGTATCCATTTTTGAATCGGTCACGGCTTTTTAAAAATTTTTTCTGGTGGTCGGCATTTACACGGGTGCAGTGAGTGCATACTGCAAGATTTACACACGAATTGGGCTCGACTTTTTTTTCGGGCCGAGGCTTCGGGCTTAAGATTTTGAATTTCGGCCCAAGCCCGGTTGAAAAAAAAAATTTTGTCTTGAAACAAAAAATTGGGATGCCAATTCCGGGTTTTGGCATTATGTTTTTACGGGTAATTGTGGCCTTTAAAGGGGTAAAAAGGGGATTTTGCCGTCATGCCTGAGGTTTTTATACAAAACTAGACCTGTCTTGTTTTTAAAATATGAAAATCGGGCTAGTTTGGGGATGTGTTAGGCATTTTAGCCACTAAAATAATATAAAATTATTTTTTAATTAAAAATTTGGGACATGTAGCAATATTATACCTACTGCTTTATGTCTGTTACCATCAAAGCTTTGTTTTAAGCTCATAAGCCCGGCTCAAACACCTTCATTACACATCAGTTTTTGCAAAATAACATAAGGTCATCATGGATAATATAATTTTACATCTAAAATTACTTGCATTGTATACCGCAATAATTTACGGATAAATATCTTTCTAAAATGATCCACCTGAGGTTTTAAAAGTCAGAGCAGACCACCAATACATAAGTTGCAAAATTTGACTTTGGAAAAAATTAAAAATTATCAAAAAGCAAAAAAATATACAAAAGTAATCCCCAAAACACATAAAACTTCAATCTTTGTATATTATCTGGATGGATGGTAAATTTGCAACGTTTCAGTACCATTTTTTCATCCGAACAAACGTTTGGTGGAACAGAATCGTCATGGATAACATCGAGCTGATATACAAAAATCGCTTGGAAACCAATCTAGATGTACCGCAACCACTATAAATAGTATATTTTCTTGTTCCTCAGGTCATGCTGAAAGTTACAGGACCAAAATTGAAATTGCGAATTTTCTACCGTATACCACTTACTACGGTAAAATTTCGTAAGATCATCGGAAATATCCGAAATTGTGCTTGGAGGGAGCAATGGATGTGATAGACAAATCTGCAAAATTTTATCTGCATCCCTCCAGTAGTTTCTGACTTACAAACTATTTTATAATTCATAAACAAGGTTTTTCAACCTTCAAAATAGCGTTTTCATCGTGGGCGTCCACAATGGGCAGAAACCACAATGGGCAGATGCCATAGTGGGCAGATCATAATGGGCAGATGCCATAATGGGCAGATCATAAAGGGCAGATTCCATAATGGGCAGATTTCCAAAATCCTTGAAAAAATGTTCAATCCCTTATATATTTGTAAAAAATAGATTTTTTCCTAAATTTTAAATTTTACATTTTTACTTTACTGAGTAATGGTAAACATGTAATTTTTTGAATTTTTTTAGTGAATAGCGGATTTAGGGGTTTTCGAGGGTGCTGATTTCGAAAATCGTACTCATTTTATGTGAATTTTTGATGTTTCCAAAACGAAAAATGCCATAATGTCATTTTTTTGTCATTTCTCTAAAAGTGGTTGATTTCGGGGTTTTCGAGGGTGCTGATTTCGAAAATCGTACTCATTTTTTCTGAATCTTACATTTTTACTTTAATGAGTAGAGTAAAAATGTAATTTTTTTATTTTTTTGTGAATAGTGGATTAAATTTTTTTGAAGGGTGAAAATTCGACCACTTTGAGGAAAGTTATGACAAAATTTGTCAAGCCAACCACCAATTTTCGCCGCAAAAAGTGATCGAAAGAAGCGGCAAAATCGGGAGATGGTTCGATTGATCAACCGATTTCTTGGCCAATTTTAGAACCTAATTTTTACGAAGTAGATGGAAATGAAGCCAAGACAGTCTTCTTTTTTTTAAACTTTGAAGGGTGAATTTTAGACCATTTTGAGGAAAGTTATGTAAAAGTGAATCCGGCGCACCCCTGATTTTAGACGTAAAGAGTCACTTCATAACACAAAAAAGAGGGGTCACTCGAGTTAGCAGTTCTCTTTTTCTCACGCTCTCTCCGCTTTTTGTGCGGTTTCGCTAACTCGAGTTAGTGCATTTTTTCTTAGTGAAACAAACCCCAGCAGAGCAAATTGTTTTATTTTGATTTCATTTCGAAATCAGCACCCTCAAAAACCCCTAAATCCACTATTCACTAAAATGTAAATTTAAAAAAAAAAATCTATTTTTAACAAATATGTAAGGGATTGAACATTCTTTCAAGGATTTTGGAAATCTGCCCACTATGGCATCTGCCCATTATGGTCTGCCCGTTATGGCATCTGCCCATTGTGGTTTCTGCCCATTGTGGACCGTTGCCGTTTTCATCCTTATAGTAACCATTGGGCCCTTTTTCTAAACCTTATCTCAAGTCAACCATGACCAATTTTGGATTTTTAAAAACTAATTCGAGTAATTAGAACACTGCAAGTCCGGGCCTGTAAACCTCACCGGGCCGGGCCGGGCTTCGAAAAAAAAACTTCGGGCCGGGCCGGGCTGGGCCTACCTTTTACCGGAGATTTGCCATGTCTGGAAAATTTGTAATACTTATAGAGTAAACAGATATCTTTCAAGTCATGTCACTTATGACAACTGTTAAACAAAACTGAATTTGTAATCAACGCGCAAAAAACTTTTGACTTTTGGCGCATCTTTTAGAAGTGCAGAATTTAATTCTCTACAACATTTCTAAAAATGACACAATTTGATCGTTTTTCCGAGCTACACGTCAAAAATACCATTTTTACGCTAATTTTGCCAATATCGTTTTAATATTTGCACTTTAAAGGCATTAACAGAAAAAATTGGTACATAATGAAGTTTGCATGCTGACTAAGCATACCGTTTTATTTTATTTTGTCATCTCTCTCCGTAGTCAAGGAATATGGAGTTGAACTCAGCGATTTTTGCGCGTCGTTTACAAAGTCAGCTTTGTTTAACAGTTGTCATAAGTGACATGACTTGAAAAATTTCTGTTTTCTCTATAGGTGTTGCAAATTTTCATGTATAAATCATGAAGTATGCACTGGCTGCACCCGTGTAAATGCCGACCACCAAGGAAAACTGTTTTAGCACTGCTAAAGGCCTTCTTTTGCAGCTCTTAACTCTCCCAGCTGAAAAGGCGAGAGCCGAAAAGTCACCCTCCCATTATTTGAGAAAAAATACAGATCAGAAAAAATGGATACGATTTTCGAAATCCGCACCCTTGAAAACCCCTTGAGATCCTATTGAATTTGCTCAATGCTCAAATCGTCTTCTAATCCCAAATTCAGTCAAAGTTTTTACATTACTCAATAAAGTAAAAATGTAAAATTCAGAGAAAATGGATACCATTTTGAAAATTAGCACCATCGTGATGTATCGTTGACCACGATGATCATAAATAAAATTATTAGATCACCCTTATAAAAAAGTTTATTCATAATATTATAATCTGAAAGGCACCTGAGTTGAGTGAGAATTCGAGGCGTTAAGACCGGTAAAAACGTTTGAGGGGGAGCTGAGATCATAAAAATAAAATCATCAAATTTTTTAATAAATTAGGGAAAAGAGGGACTCATTTACTAAAAACATATAGAATCATAACTGTAAATAAACCAGAAAGCATTACGATAGAGCACTTTCAGGAGGTTGTTCCCAGAGCTGAGTTATCGAAACCAACTGGGCAAAAACAATATTAAGAGGTGTTTTTATTGCCTTCCTTGTCGGCTTTTCCCGTTGACAGGTGAGAATCTGCTTGAAAGCTTTACGGAAATCCCTCGAGAACCGGGAATAGATCAATGGATTTAGCATTGAGTTTATGTGACCGGCCCAAGTGATCAAGGAGAAGATCAATTCGTGGTTCCCAACACACTGAAATACGATTTTATTATTGTTCAGTTCTATTGTTGTTCGAAGAAACAACGTATGAGTTAAAAGGATTTACTTCCGTGACAATATGAGTCACGTAAACCGTGGCGCGACACGTAATTTTAGACCATTTACTACGCATAAATATGCCCTTTTTTGATGGAATTCTCCATTGAAAGAAGGGATCGTGGCTAAAAAACTTACAGATGGGCATACAGCTATAAACGGCGAGACAATGAAGAAGGGCAGCCAGCACAAGATAAATGCCCCGACAATGATAGATAAGGTCCGGGCGGCCCGTTGTTCATGGACATACTTCATCATCTGTCTTGACTTTTCACGCATCCCGGTTTTCTTCTTGTCCTTGGCCATTTGTTGTGCCAGAAGGCAAGTTTTGACGTCGGCATTCTAAGGACATGTAGACTTATAATAACGTTCCGATTTTTGTAAAAACAAAAATTTTTGTAATCAAAGGCATCACATCATATATGTATGATGTGTTTTTTATAAATAGTTTTTCATTCCCGAAAAGCCGAACACTAAAAAGCGGTCTCGGTCTCCTCCGTCGAAAGACAGCGGTGTGTGTGGCCGTGTGGTTAGTGCTGTTGTATGGAAATCCACAGGGGAGTCACGCCCGCACTGGTTCGATTTCTCTTTTGGGCCGAGCCAACTTTTTTGCAGTTGCAAGTCTTGAAACCAAATTTTTTGCCAAAAATCAATTTTTTTATGTCCTAGAAACTCTAGAAACGACGTTTTAAGTCAAAATAAAATTTTTATACTTGTAAAAAATTGAGTGTAAAGGGGCTCATATACGGAGAGTGCAAATGATCGATTTTTTTCTTGTCCCTCAGGAGTCGGCATTTCTTGGCTGTGGAGCCCCAGCCAAGAATTCCCGGTTTCTTGACCGAATAGAAAAAAAAGAAATTTTCCATGAGAAGAGAGTAGAAAATTGCGCAATTTTACGAAATTTCAGTCGAAAATTTGGCATTTCCTGGCTGGGCTCCACAGCCAAGAAATGGCGACTTTTGAGAGACAAGACGAAATTAGATAATTTTTGATTTTAAACGGCAAAATTCACTTTCCGTTTTTCCCAACTCGAAAATCTTCCCGTTTTGGAAAGAGTGTGTATCAAGACTATAGCGCGTTTCTGTCTTTCTCGTCTTTTTGCTTCCCCGTTTCTGTTCGTCAGGCTGATTGGAGTGAGAAGAGTCCGAGGGACGTGAAAATAATAAAAACCTACTGGAGTGGGCGGGGTCAACAGGCGGAATGGGTCGGAAAGAGACTGATCGCAGAAGCTTCATGCAAAAGTTTCTCTTTCCGTTTTGGAAAGAAGATTGCTCGGGACGCTTCCGACAAAAAAAGAAAGTGAATTTTGCCGTTTTCCAAAGTTTCCTGAATCCATTATTATGCCTTTACTCTTATATAGTAAAAATTTACGTGGCGACTTAGTAATTTATATAAATGGTTAAGCGACAATTGCAGCATGGCATACTATGTATAGATTTTGCTAAATTCTTCCTTATATTTTGCAAAAATTTGCTCGTTACAGAACAACACTCTCCCCAACCGAACATTACACGTCAAATCGAAAAGGGAAGTCTTCAAGCTGGCGATTCGTCTTTGACACTTCGCAACATTGAAGAAAGTATTTTTTGGGTATCTAAATTTGCCATTTCTTGTTAGAATATGCTGAAAAGTATCGCAAATTGTTGGAAAAATTATTTTATTGTGATATGGCAGTTATTTTTCCGTCTTTTTTCAAATACTGGCTATAAACGTAAATCAAGAAAAAAGGCGGCAGCTTGAAAAATAATTTTTCGCACGTGTTGCGAAGTGTCAAAGACGAATCGCCAGCTTTGATGGTCTGTCACGACGTCAAATTGCCGTCATTTTTGCATGTCAAATTGCTCTGTCATTTTGATTGTAAAATTGAATTTTTTTCGGGAAATTTTTTAGAATTTTGCCGAAAAATCGTGCATTTTTCCCGAAACGAAAAATTTTCACGCCAAAAATTCTTGCAATTTACCTAGAAAAGTGTTGTAAACCTTTTTAAAATGATCGTGTATAGTTTTGTATGCTTTCTCTGCCTGTCTGATGGGGTTTTGACACTCTATTTTTGTTTGCTACCCTAATTTTCGCTTTCAGACTCAAAATTTTTGTTATTACGGGCCGATTCCGGGCCGTTTCAAATTTGCTTTGGTCCTGCCCGCAGCCATGTCTAGTCAAAATCACCCCCTAGTACGAACACTCCTCATTTTGAAAAAATGAAAAGGTCTCTGACATGTACGGCATTTATAACACGATGATTTTTTTTATTTATTCAAATTCAAAAACCCTATTAGCAAGAGCGTAGAATGCCACTATAATTTCTTCCTGTCGTTATGGTAGACGAAAAAACTTTGGTATAGTAGATTCGCCATGCAAAAGTCGCTGTACTAGCCTTTAGTTAACAGAAATAATACTTCTCGTGCTCCGTGACAAATTGTCAGGACTGTTGATCAACATCGCGAGCAAAAATTCGGGTTTGTCGCGCGCAAAAGTGCACTTCGCTAGTGCAAAAACGGCAAGTCGTCGCGAAAAATTCGAAAAAGCAAAGAAAAGTGCGCAGTGCAAATTTTCTGCACTTTTGAGTGCGAATAGTAACATCAGCTTCTAGGATAGTTTATCAGGGTCAATAAAACTAAGGTTCACTATTAAATTTTTGTCTAACACCAACCTTATTAAGAACAACCATGGAGGCTTCTTTCTTCATGCTGTTGATTCCAATCATATCTGCATCATTCTCTCTTCGCGTCGTTCCGACTGTCGAATTAGACTTATTTATATTGCGGTACAAGGTCTTTGGAATGCTCTCGGCCGCTTTAGCGCAACTTTCCGAAGACTTGGTCCTTTCAATTTCCCCTTGAGAGCTGGAGCTCCTTTCAGACGCCTGGACAATTAGATTACCCGGTTTGTCGAGTACTTACTGTTTTCTGTATAGAGGGACTATTCTCGGAACGAGAGAGGATAACCCGGCTGCCCTCTTCCTTCTGTTGGATCCGTTGCGTGTTCACGGCGGCTCCGTTAGCTGCCAGAATCACATTAGCGATGGCCGATGTTTTAGGTCGGGCGCGGCCGAAATGAATTCGGAGTTGAGCGGCCGTGTCGTCAAAACCGGGTCGCCAATTCTTGTTTTTTACCTGGAATTAAAGAATTAACCACCTTAATTGGTGTTACTTTGTAGCGTGAGGAAATAGTACGTGAGTGTAGAATTTGCAAGAACAAAATAAAAACGTTTTGGGTTCTTATTTTTTTACTTTTTATTTAAAAAGCACAACTCGAGATTTGCTAGACTTTTATAAAAAGTATGTATGTTATGTATGTTGCGAAAAGTTGCACAATTACTCTTTTCTTAAAAGGTTTTATGTGCCTTTTTCATGATCAGAGAAGAAATCTACAATGCTATCTATGCATGGGCAAAAGAGAGGGCCTTCTTTATTTATTCACCTTCTTAACTCCGTCTTTCATCTGCCTGGAGTGTCTTGTAGCAATCAAAAACACACGTCCATAAGCGAAGAGGATTAGTATCATTGGAATGTAGAAGGAAACGAGGGACGAGAAAGCGACATAGATCCAGTTGTCGGTAAAAACACATTGATATTGGTCCTTGTAGAGATGCGGGGAGGTCTTGCGCCACCAGATTATCGCCGGAAAAGCAAGACCTACAATGTTTTTTGCCTTTTCTGTTTATATTATTGGCAAACAAAATTCTTCTTTTAAATATGTTAAGTTGCATGTTGACTTACAGGCCGACATTACCCATACAAACACAATGGCGATTAGTATCCGTCTCTTGGATACTTTGTCTCTGTATCCTATGGGATCTTGGCCAGCCATGTATCTGTCTAGACTGATTACACAGAGATTCCAAATAGAACTGGTTGATGCCAAGATATCAAGAGCATGAAATATATCGCACATAGTGAGACCTTCAATGTATTAATGAGGTGAGATTAAATCAGACCACTCACCTAATAGCCAAACATGTCGCGTCATCTCAAACAAACTATTCAAGGGCATCACGACCATGCCTACTACGAGATCGGCAAAGGCTAATGACACAATCAAATAACCTGTAGGATTCCGGAGGTATTTCTTGGTGCACACTGCCACCACAACAAGGACGTTACCCGAGACTGTCAGCAGACAAAGCCCGGCCAACAAAACTCCCATCAAGGGATGCCGCCACTCCGGTTCCGGTGGAGCAGTCCGGTTTTGCTGATCCACGAGAGCAATGGCCCCCATGAACGTCGGCGGAACCAGTCCGTGTGTGGCATTGCGCATAGCCTGAGAGGAAACTGGGGATTAGTAAATACACAAACAGAAAGGGATGATATAAAACACATGAGCCGGATTCGGGCCCGGGTTTGAACACGGATAAAATGGGATATCTGGAGACGACCAGTTCACCGCGAACACCGCCCCCTCCCCTTCCAGAACAGAGCGAAACCAAACCCTTAATTGACTGAACTGCCTTTTCTAAACACCCTTTGACACGCAAAGTAATAACTTATAAGTCCTTTATTAACATACCAGCCAGAACGGTTTCCCGCAATGTCCGTAGGATATAAGAGGCTTCGGATTAAAAAAACGACGAGAATTACTGGGGAATGCGTCATACCGAGAAATGGGGATAATTATTTCGCGGTTGGGATAAGCTATCGTGAAAGGCACTTTTCAGTTAAAATGGCCCTTTGCTCATCAAAAAATTGAATGAATAATAATAAAATAGAACGGCAGAGAAACTAATCTACACGATAAATAAGTTTATATGTTAGACACTTTTTTTCTCAAAATCAGGAAAACCTGGCACTGCACTGCCGTCCTTGACGATGACGACCACGGCCCCAGCTGGAAGTTGGCCCATTTTGGCCGATCACCCGCGGGCCTTGTTCTCAAACAAAGCCTATTAGAACCGCGTTGTGACAAAGGAATGCATAAACGCTCTCTCAAAACGGTGAAAAACGTTGAGACTGAAACAATGGCCCTGCCCGTCCACAGAAGTCGCGCGGGTAATTGATGCTAGAATCAATTAGAATGGCCATACAGGTCTTTCGAAGACTGGCGCGAGGGCGGCGCGATAAAAAGCAGGGAAAGAAAGTAAACTCCGGCACGAAGCTGGTCCTCGATAAAAGCGAACTTATTGTTAGTAAAGGAATAAAGAAGTAACTCAAAATGCCCTCAAGGCCTATTAAGGCAATGGGAAAATTGAGGATTTCCATGGTTTTGCATAAAATCGGTGATTACTCGGCCCCGTTTTCCGGGCCACCGGCGTCTCCAGAAAGCTGAAGCACCTCGATTAGCGGATTCAGAAGTTGGGAGACTTCAAGCGAACTGCCGGCCCTCCATTTATTACCCTTTGGATTGGCACAGATAAAAGAAAGTGACAAAAATACACGGGGCGGGGCACCTGACCAAGTTGCAGTAAGTTCGTGTCCTTTTCTCAGGGAACGTTCAAGTCGTGAGAAACATGACGGACATCCCTTCGATCAAGTCCGGCGATTAGATTTCCGGAGGCAACGGCCAAAAAAAGAAAAATGTGAATTGGAAGGGCCGCGGACAGGGTGCGTAAAGGGGCTGAAAAGAGGCGGAATGTAATAAAAAGTTCCGGTACATCATAATGCCTATATTATAGATTTGGAATTACTAGACAAAGCGGATCTCTCAAGAAGGCGGACACATACGGAACGCGCCCCGAGGCGTCGCTCCAAACAAAGCCCGGCCCGAGGGAGTTTCGGCCGCGAACATGCCGGCAATAAATATTGCTTAAGACTTATTTGGGCCGAGCCTTGGTTTCTTCGTATTTTCGGAGTTCGGATCAGGCCATTTTACGGGGCCAGATCAGAGAGCGGATCAAGGAAAAGAGTCTCTTCACTGGATTCGACTCTGATTAATGGGGTCCCAACCAAAACATCCGTCCTCACCTCATCCTTCTATTCATTTCAAGAAGACCTGTCATTCAAAATGACAACTTCGAATTACTGAATAAACTACTGACAATAAAATCATTTTTTTAAATAGAGCAAACAAAATAGCGGATTATTTTGTCAAGTAAAAAAACTTTTCACTCATTAAACGCTGCTACGTTAATATGAAGCAGATCTCACACTAAAACTGCAGAAATACAAGCCTTTTTTTTTATCTAACCAAAGCGGATATGCTAAAAGTAAGTTCAAGGATGGAAACAACAAATCTAAAGGGTATAAAGCTTGATTAAAATATATTCCCACACATCCATGTAGTTACTACGATTCAAGTATTTATACTTAAGTATAGGTAGTATTATAATATTATTCAAAAATAAAAGCCTAATTAAAACAGTGAAAAAATATATATATAACAAAAGATCATCACTTACAAAACCAAGATAATTAATACTTCTTCGATTATTGAGTTATAATACTAAGAGTAAAAAGGCCCTGGAAAATATATATGATTGCCAAGCAAAACGTACTTTCAACCAAACGTCATGCCTCAATTACATGGCGGCGTTTATAAAATTGCCATAATCTGCATACAAAACGGCCTAGTAATTATATTATTCTTTTATTTACTAATCAGGAAGGTCCTGCAATTTATATACTGCTTAGTTACGTAGCTAAATCAAATTTATAAAAATCTGCATCTGTGCTGCTGAAAAAAACTAACAGGTGAAGTACTCCAAGCGCGACGCTTAGATTTTGATAAATCTGGGTACAAATTTAGATTAATTTTTTTCCAAGGCGTATGTGAGATTCCTAAACTCGCGCTTCGCAGAAACGAAGGAGATTTTTTTAGGTCGAGGTGGGACAAATGTTACACTATCTTTATCATCATTCTTATTCCTACCGTAGAGGGTAACGTTTCCACGAAAAAGTTTTTTCCGCACGAAACTGGCAAAGAACTACCTAAAAAGTGTTTTTATCTATGACCGCTCTCTGCGTTTTGCGTATTCTCGGCCGCAAGGATAGTTTATTATTTATCTCGGCTGTCACTGCAAAGCGCAAGCCAAAACTTACAGCAATTTATTGCCGGTGTGTGCAAAATTTAAAGAAAATATGAGCGTCGCACATCGAGTAATTTCCTTGTAAGTACAAAAAGTTACGGAAATAACCAAATAAAAAAGTCTCAAAGAAATATTATATCTGCCGATGTAATCGTAAAACTAAAATAATTCAAAATTTTTGATTAGAAAAAACCTATTCTTACTTCTCTACCTGAATCCAACCTATTCCCTATTGTTTGAAGTCAACAGACCACGTAAATTTCCTTAAAAGTAGAGGTCTCTTTATAACAGTAATCATTTTTTGCTTTTTATGAAATGAATTTAAAGCTTTACATTACAGTCTACCCACATCAATAATACAATTCTGCACTTTTCAAAGATTACTCCCTTTCTCGACGACCGGATTCATAATTTATTAATTTTGCTTTTAAATCTTACGAGAAATTCGGTAGCTCCTTACCCTCTGCCATGAAATAATAGTGTAAACAATTTTAAAAATTACATTGGGAATTCATGTCACACCCTATAATCTTAAAATATAGAAATATGACCCCAGCACGGTTATGACCCCAAAACACAGATTATGACCCCAGGTCGAAAAAAATCGCTGTTTTCAGCGGAAAATCGCTAGCCGAACACCTGAACTGATAGCCAAACGGTCCAAATGCCCAAGTGGGAAAAATTTAGCCCAAGCGGGAAAAAAGAAAAAAACTTTTTTTTAAAATTTTTTCCCATTTGGGAAAATTTTTTTACTCTTGGCCACAGCCACTTGGCAACCCTTTCTTGCACTTGGCCAAACTTTTTTTTTACATGGGCAAAATTTTTTCCTTTTGGACAAATCTTTTTACCGTTAGCAACTCTTTCTCGCATTTGGACCGTTTGGCTATCAGTCCAGGTGTTCGGCTAGCGATTTTCTGTTGAAAGTAGCGATTTTTTTTACTTGGGGTCATAATCCGTGTTTTGGGGTCATATTCGTGCGGAGGTCATAATCGGGTATTTTCGTAAAAATAATTTTGTTAGATAAACTTCGAAAAATAATGCAGTTTTGAGTAAACTAATTGTTATGGAGGAGAGCTTCTTAGCTATTATAAAAATTTTATAGGGAATGCTTGCAATGCTCAGATTTTCTTTAAATTTTGCCCACACGTGGGGGCATACCCCACATATAAATTTCTGAAAATTTTAGCTCGCGCTTTCCTTGGGCAGCCGAGATATTCAATCTTTTCCGCCGGTATAAACAGGTACAAAACTTTGCATGGCAACATTTGCAAAAATTTTTGACCTAAAAATCTCAGTCGTTCCTGCAAAACGTAGACGATAAAAGTATGGAATATCACTTTGAAAAATAGTCTCAATTTGTACCGTTTCATCAAAATGTGAGCGTGGCACTTGGAGTACCTCCCCTGTTAACTCGAACACGAAACGAGGTCAAAATTGTCTGACATATAAACGGGGTTAGCAAGAAAGGATCATTAGTGCAAAATTGCAGATTTAGAGGCCCCTAGGGGTTTGACCAACATGGTCCCTTACTGTCTCATGCTCGGAAGCTACTTTTATTCTCTCATCGATTCTTTATGGACCAAAATGATGAACATGGACGAAGTTCGGTGGGAAATTGATGTAATTTATGCATGTATGGCCAGTAAAATATTTTATGACTTTCCTTGTCCATAGCCCGAGCCCTACATGTTTCCTGAGAGCATTAATCGAATTTCTTTTTTTTAAGTATAATAATCAAAGCTCTCTATTTTTTATTAATTAGACCTTCTTTTGTTCGAAGTGCATTCTTTCTACGACCCAACTACAATTTTATCATTTTTTTGCATTACATTCTCGGTTGTATTTATTGTTAGTTCTAAATGTTGAATTATATTTTCATGTTTTAATTCAGTGGGGAAATAATTTTTTAATAATTGCAATTTGTTTAGGCTATGTTCTTTGTCACACAGTATTGTTTTTTTTGTGAATATCCGATTTAGTGTATAACAATTTCCTGCGTTTGTACTTGACCAATTAAAAGATAGTCTCCCAAACCATTTACAATTTTTCATGTTGATTCTTACACCTGTAGGCGACATTGATGGCTTCAGTAAAAGCGGAAGCCGGAAAAAGTCACATTTGCGACATTGGATCTATGCCCTCAGGGGTTTGGTGGCTAATTTGTGGCTTGCTAGAAATAAACTTGTTGTACTTTCCCGCCGAGGGATAGATGGCCATGAATCAAGGGGCTTTGATTGAATTTATTTTGAATTCGGGGCCTTGTGCTTGGCGTTGAGGACCGGCTAAAGAAAACGTCCGACGTGCGGGATCAGAGCGGAGGAAGCGGATTCTGGGAGCGACGGTAATCCAATCTGAGGCCTTCTTTCGCGCATGGCTCCTGATGCACACGAAACGGACCTGTCCCGTATACAACTTGCCAAATTGCTCGGGCTTCGTGTTGGCGTGTCTTGAGGCCTAAACGAAGGAGGAGGGAGAAATAGAGGAAGCGGGCGAATTCCTTGCTTAAATTGACCTGAGACCGGCCGCTTATGCTCCTGACCCTGTTGATGAGCGGGACCTCAACTTTTACCTTTCCTCCGCCGGGTCAGCGTTGAAGCCAGGCCCCGCCTCAGATTCGGAACCCTCTCACGGCTTCGGAGCCGGTGTCTCTGCCGAAGAACAGCGCCCGCCTTTATTTTTTGCGTTCATCCAACCAAAAATGCGTACGAAGACGGGCGACGGCTCCTTCTTTTTCTGTTTCTGGTACGATCCTGTCATCCCCCTTCAACATTCTGGCTTTATCCAATTTTGAGACTGTCCCCACTTAATTTGGATAAACCCGTTTCAGAATAAGCGGCTCCTTCGACCAATGGACCTCCGACTATTGTCCAAACACAGGCCGCGCATAGCGTGATCATGAACGACAGCACGGCGGGCCTGGCGCCACTCCCGGTTTGGCATTCTCCGTATCATCCGGCTTTGCAGGTCAGTTCTTTATTTGAATTCCGTCACTCCATAAGGAAAAGAAACGCCATTTGGTTGAGATTTTAACTCATAATTAAGCAGGCTGGCATACGAATGCCCTTAAGTCTCATTTGATTAAGGTCTCTGAGAATAACATGAATAGAGGCTTTTATTCAATAATTCCCGTTTTTCAGGCCCTTATATGGATTGTAGCAACGTTGCTGTGCCTCGAAACAATCGTAGGGAATGCCATGGTTATAATCGCATACAAATTGGAGCGATCAATTAGTAAACAGGTACAAAAGTCTGGAAATAAATACACCTTTCAAGGTCAACAACAGATATATTGTCTCTCTGGCAGTATCTGACCTAATTATTGGTCTTGAAGGGATCCCTTTGTTCACAGTGTATGTTGTCAACGGGGATCGCTGGCCTTTAGGATCGATCGCCTGCGAAACTTGGCTTTTTCTCGACTACACTTTATGTCTGGTCTCCATCCTGACCGTGTTACTGATAACTGCTGATCGTTACATGAGTGTTTGCCATACAGCCAAATATTTGAAATGGCAGAGTCCAACGAAGACGCAAGTCCTGATCATCTTCTCTTGGGTTTTGCCGGCCTTTATCTTTGGAGTCATGATTTACGGGTGGTCCATCCTCAGCGGAGAGGAAGCTCGAGCTGAAGACAGCACTGAATGTTCGGCTCCTTTCTTGTCGAATCCATACGTAAACATGGGGATGTATGTGGCTTATTACTGGACTACCTTAATTGCCATGCTCATCTTGTACAAGGTAAGAGCATTTGTTTGTTCTCATAGCTTTGTCCGAAACGGGCAAGTCACGCAATGCCCGCGTAGGTCACCTTTGCCGGAAAGAAAATTGTGCCGCAAAGAGAAGTATTATGTTACCAAGAATCTTTGTGCCTAATGATTCTCTTCCAGGGTATTCACAAAGCTGCCAAGAACCTCGAAAAAAAGGCCAAAGCCAAAGAACATCGACACATCGCGCTGCTTCTAACTCAACGTCTTGGTACTCAGGTTGTTACTTGTTCCCAATTTGGTCCCTGTTCCCTTTTTAGCTTTGCCTTCTTTAGCTTTGCCTTATCCGCTTTTTCGTTCTTTGGGCTTTGTTTCCTTAATTAAGAGCTTCAGGTCGGCGTTAGTTTAATGCTTCAATCAAAACGGAGCGATTCTGAAAGTCCTAAAAATCATCCGGCAGTCTATTCGAAGAAACTGGAGGCTTCATCGTCGACAAATCCACCGTCCCATGCCAAAGCCGAGACGGAGAATCAAAATGTGAGCATGTTTTAGTCTGTTTTGTGTTCGTCTAATTATAAGTTTGCTTCTTCACACCGCCCAAAGGCGCTATGCTCACGCCATTAAGGCACGGTTCTCGTTATCGCTTCCTTTAATTGAATCTTCATATTTGAACGATTGGATTTCGTACAACCCACTGAAAAACAGTCGTCTCAAGGCCTCTTTAACATGGCCCCAACATGACCGATTGACACGTCGGCGTCCAAATCCCGGCGGGTTTATAAATCCAAAATGAGCGAGGATCACTGCGGACCAACCAAATTATTTTTTAAATCAAATCAAAGGGTACCTGAATATCGGGGTCTTTTTCTTTCCATAGGGAAGGAAATCGCCGGAAAATGAGCTAGAATTCGCGGAAGAATTGCACGCTCCACCGGCCTCGGCCTATTATGCAATGCCGAAGAGCAAAACATAACCACATTCATAGGAAACGTCTTCCAATACACTTCCAGACATAACCACGTGTTTTCAGAATCCCGAAACCCTCAATGAACAAGAACTCACGCAGCTCATCGAGGAGGTCCGGACCGAAGCCGGCCTCACCAAGCATTCTCACATAGTAAAGCGGGAGCCTCTCGCCTTCAAAAGATTCACTTCGCCCACCATGTCATTCAGGCGGAAGTCGAGGAAGCATTCCTCGGTCAGATCAGCCAAGTCGAATCCCCTCCACAGTACGGGTCCCGAGTCTTCTGGTCAAACTCAGCCATCAGCTGAGCCCCTAAAGACTGTAACAAATGCAAATCAGGTAATTAAATTAAATTACAGAGAGAGTGATGGCCTATTGTCGTGTAGTGTGGTCCAGTTTGAGAACAGAGCTTCCTTGCCTACGTAGAGTCATTCTACCTTTATTTAAACCCGTTTACAGTACCCAGATTCCACGGTAATGGCTCAGTCATACTCTAGAATGTTTCATGACGAAAGCTTAAGCTCAATTTTGCAGTTCAATCAGGCCATTACAATAGAAGCCGAAGAAAAAGTGTTGATCGAAACTGCTGACGAAGACGAAGCTAAGGTATCGCTAATATAATCATGATATTTTTTATAGATTAAGGAGAGCTCTAAGAATAAACATGAATGGGGAGAAATGCGAGAAAGTGTGGTACCAATGGCTACAGCAGAAACGGTGGAGACGCCAGTAGAAAACGGGTTCAAAACATATAAAGTTCAGATAACACAAAATGAACATACACAGATACCTTGGTACACAATCATATTCAGGAGAATGACGAGGATGACCAGTAGACCCAAAAGGATTCGATCAAGGACAAGCTCAAGGAGGAAGAGCAGCAAGAAATTTTCCAGATCACAAAGTGTTTCCAGTTCGGATAGGTATGTTTCCAAGCATATTAACTCTTATTTTCAGTGAATTCTCATCATGCGATTCTCCTAAGAAAGATCACAAGAATTCTAACCATGCAATCAAAGATCGAAGGAATAAAATTTCCATGGACTCACAACAAAGTCCCGTTCAAAGTGGAGGTGACCTTCTGGGACCAAGTTTAACGTAGGTTGCAAAGAAGAGAATAATTGGTAGGCCTAATAGAAAGATCTCCAACATCTCAGCATTCACAAAAGATACAAAAGACCGAATGTTATCTTCGTTGTTCTCTCCCATTTCCACTGCCCTGAATCGATCGAGAAAACGAACAAAAGCCGAGAGAAGAGCCCATAAGGCCTTCAGAACCATTACTTTCATCGTGGGTTTATTCGCCATCCTCTGGTCTCCGTATTATGTTGTGGTGAGTTATTCGACCAACGCCATTCACACAAATCACGGTCCTCGGGCAGAAAACTGTTCCATAACTTCATAGGCCGCTAGAAAATCTTTTTTTACCCTTCTGATTGTAGTTGCATTCCTCGCGGGATACATTCGAATTCCCAAAAGAATCCTCGAATTGGCTCGGTCTAAAACTTTCGCGAACAAAAAATCTTTTTTCTTTTTTGGCCGAAAGTTATGAGACAAGTGATTGAATAAACAAACATTTTCAGGCGACCGTCTACGGCTTCTGCAAAGGAGAGTGCATCCCTTCGGTGTTATACAACCTCTCATACTACATGTGCTACTTAAATAGCAGTGGAAATCCGTTTGCCTACGCTCTGGCCAATCGCCAATTTCGTTCGGCTTTCCTTAGAATGCTACGCGGAAACTTCCGTCGGGTACCCTAAACATAGGGTCTTTGCCTTCATATTCCTCGTTCCCTGTAACTATTATGTTCCCAGTGCCATCGATTACTTATGCCTCGGTTTCTCTAAAAAGACGCAATAAAGTATTCTAAACGCTGGATTTCTCAGAGATTTCCGCGGCTCATAACTTAATTTGGACAGAGTTTCGTTAGACCAAACTTGTTTCCAAAACCGAATTACATTATCGTATTTATTACCGTAAGAAAAAAGAAACGCTGGGGGTCTTAGCGGGACCCCCAGCAACCTGTCTTGAACCATTTGTACAAAAAGGCAATTCATGATAGAAAATGTACAATTAATGTACAAGAGTTTTTGTGTTGACTATACATATGACAAGACTTGGGTCACAAAGCCCTGAACTAAACAAAGAACAACCGCTCAAGGTCGTGTCACCTCTTCCCGGACATCTTCAATGTTCTGGGGACTAGTAGAAGTCTTCGAGGGAGCCGCCGAGATCTGAAGTGTTAGCCCGGCCATTGTGGCAGGCATGGGCGCCACATCTACTCGGTAGAAACGAGTGTTCGCAGCCAAGTTGTATCTAAAGTAGGAAATCATCAAGTACTTCGCAAGGGATATTAAGAAAATCTTCAAAAATTTTACCTGTTTGGAGCCTTCTTCGTTTCACACAACTCAACTCCGAGCACACGAGCAAAGAGTAAGGTAAACTTGGGTGTCGCATTATTCTGGTCAATTCCCAACCGCCGAAGACTTCTTGGTTTGACAAAATAAAGAGAGCCAGTAGTACTGAAGACCATGAAACTGGAATGGACGTCGTTGTAAACCAACAATACACCACTTCCCTCTCTCACTTCATGCAAGGATATCATCATTTTCATATCACCCATCTTCAGCTTAGTTTGGGTATTCACTTCGTTAGTTGACATGTCCGAATTCATATTCACATCCATATTCAAATCAGGGGAAATCACCGGAGCTTGATCAGGACAACTGGATCCCTTGTCAGTCTGATCGCTGTTATCTCCATCATTAGTATCATTTTGAGACAAAGTAGAGGAAGAGGCCTTTATGTTATCAACATCTTCGTCCACAACCATGCATGACTGTTCCATTATAGACTCATCCATTGGGATTATTTGAGTCGCTGATGTAGAAATAGGAAGCGATGACTTTTCATAGAATTTGACTTTTTCTTCCAGTTCACTAATTCTTGTTTTCTGAAAGCAAAAATGGTAATTCCAGAGCAGGTACTAAGGAGAAAACTACAAAATAATAATCAAACATACCATTCTGGCCGTATATGTTTCATACTCCTCCATTATCTCCTTCTCCATTTCTTCTCGCATTTTAGATATCTCGGCATTCTTTTTTTCCTCGATTCCTTTTAACAAAAAGGCCATCTTGTTCTTGTAGGCGTTCTCATATTCCTTCCGCAGAGGATCTTCTCCACTTGAACGTTCTACATCACTCTTCCTCATATTCTTTCTCTTCTCTATTTCGGTTTTCATCCATTCAATCTCATCCTCCTAAAAGATCTTTGATTAAAATTTTTAACTTACAGAAAGATCTCTCTTCAACAATTCCTTAGCTACATCCAATTCAATATTAAGGCAGTCCTCATTGGAATCATGTTCAATGCTTGCCTTAAGGTTCTTATTCTCTTGGCTCAATCTTAGAAGCGTTGAATGTCCTTCTTCTTTCTCTCTTATGACTACCAGCATCTGTTCATTCAGAAGCTTCAACCTTGTTTCCCTCTCATTGGCTTCACTTTCTTTCTCCTTTCTGAAGTGTTTCTCGTGCTCGACCAACTTCTTGAGGTCATTAACCTCATCCTCCAGCTTCTGATTTTTTTCCTCGATCTCTTCTTTCTCTTTTCTGACTTTTTCCACCTTCAATTCGAAGTGCTGGACAATCCCACTGTACTTTTCGTTCCCGGAGATCTTCTCGATGATAAATTTGATATGCTCTTCCATTTCTCCTTTCATTTCCTCCAAATCACTGTTATTTTCCGCCTGTACATTTAATAATGCCTACAAAAAAACATTTACTTAAATACATACCTACTTACCTCTTTAATGTCGAGGATGTCACATCTTGTATTCTTCATCACTTGGATAATGTCACCTCCTAAACGCTCGGAAATACTAATCTCATCAGTCTGGCATTCACCAGATTGGACATCGGGAATAAATTGAGTGCCAACGTTTTCTCCGGAGAAGTTGACCTGTGTGTCAATGGATTGGAACTGCTCCGAATGATATTCGAATTGAGTGGAGGAGTCCAATCTTTGCCTGCCAATCTGAGTAGATGCATGCTCAGCATTTCCAGTCATTGTCTGGCATGATTTCTCTTCAATCTCTGCCTTACTCTTTACAGGAGAAAGGTTGGGGGTGTACAATGGAGTCTCCTGTTCATTCTGTTGATGGGTGGATTGCAGTTCGTCATCAGGCATAAAGACACCATCTTCTGGCGGACTGTCTACAGGAACACCTTCCTCAAAGATAGGCTTTGGATATTCCCGGTCTATTGATGGAAAGGACGGAGTAGATCCTCTTGAAACCTTTCGAATTTTCATCGGACTTGTTATTTTTGGGAAACGGTCGGGATGAATCGACATCGGACAGGTCAGATCAACAGAAGAAGGTCCAATCTCCAAAGCTGAACTATCTCTTCTAAGCATATTGATCTGATCCAAAGATGGCACCAGATCTGAAGGAGTGGTTACTTGACTGTCGCCGGCATTCAATGAAGTTGTAGATCCCAAAGTCCTTGATAAAAAGGACTGAGTAGATGGGGAATGCTCAACTTGTCCTTCTTCTGTCAGCCAATTGGTGGAAGGGAACTTGTTACCCATGTCTTGTATGTTCCTTGTCTGTTCTTTTGTGAAGAAAGAGGCTTCTCTGTGAAGAGACGAATGGGTTCGAGACAACGTTGGATTTGATGGATCATCAACGGCCAGACGAGTGAAGACTTGAGGTGTGGTCACTTTGAAGAGGTCCGCCATCTCTAGACAGTCTTTTAAGGTATCCCTCAATGCCCTTAATTCATCGTGACTGAGTTGAGGTATATTGGAATCAAATTTGTGTTTAGTGGGGATAAAGTTAGGGAGTTCATCGGCCATTCCTGAGAATATTTCTCTGAGGAAATGTTTCTCTAATTTTACGTAGAATTCGGCGCGTACCGTGTTTTCATCTTTCAGAAACTCCGACGCTTTCTGAGAAAAAATGTTTAGCCATAGATCGAAATCGGTCTTGAATTTGTTCCGCCGTATAACTTCAGCCACACTAGCGACATAAAGGATAGGAGCTTCACGAATCTGTCGGACCAAATCCAACCGTTGTCGGAACCCAGAGAACTTCTTTTCAAATATAATAAGATCGGTGTTTGACAATTGCAGTCTATCGTATCCTTGTTTAATCCATCCCCCTAATCGTTGTCGCACGTTCTTTAGAAGTTCCATCTTCGATCCTAAGAACAAATGAGCGTTGCTCGTGAAGTCTTCGACCTGAGTAGTCAACTTGGAAATGTGCTCTTTCTGTTCTGCAATAACTACCTAAATTCAAAATCAATCAACAATAATATAAAATTACTCTGAAGTTATGAGTATCAGCTTGGGCTTTGGTCATCTTGTCCTTCAAATACTCCTTTAATCTGCCATGACTCTCTTCCAACTCGGTTAACTTGTTGTCCAAGGTCGATAAGCGTTTGTCAATCCCTCTTATATCCCGGTAATCCCTCCTTTTGACCAAATCTTTAACCACTTTCAGAGCTGCCCCTGCTTTCGCTAGATTAGTATCGTCCAGTTTATCAATCTGATCCGATACATGCTCAATTAATTGTTCAAGCGTTGACTCAGAGTCATGGCTGGATATCCAATCGTATAATGACATTGCTTCAGATGAAGATGAGCTAGTGCTGATCGATAGCAAAGACGATGGAATTTTTATCTAAGCATAAGGCTAAAACAAAAAATTTATGAACATACCTTGAAGAGAGCGTTGAACACCAGTTCGAAATCTGTTACCCATAACTTTGCCTTTTTTTTAATGGTTGGCAATCTCTGTGCAATTCTTGAGGCCTTGCTGTACCTTGTTGTTAGCTGATTAACATTCTCGTCTAGGTTCCGAGTAACCGCATTCCATCCTTGATTTAGATATTGGTGTTCAGCAACACTCTTCGCACAGAAACGGATCAATGTTTCCGAAACTCGAGTTCCGTCTTCTGCTAATTGAACATACTGAGAAACAAGCGTGGACTTTTGGGGCTGTTGATTTACTCTCTCGACATCCCGCTTCCAATCTAAGACTCAGATATTAAACAAAAATTTAGGTACCCACTTTCCAATAAATTGTTTATTCCTTCTTTTTCTCGAGAATTTATCGGATCTTTCTCGCTGGTGACTCGTTTAATAAAATACACCGGATTTGTCTCGGTACCGGCATCAGAATAGGTCGAAAGGAGGTAATCTCCGATAAGAGCCTCTCCGCCACTTAAAAAGAATACCTAAAAATGATAAATTCAGACCAATGATAGTTCTTTACTTGTTCCTTTGGCTGAACTCCTGTTTTCACTCTTATTTCCTCATGCAGGTCACGAAAGCATCCGACTGGTGCCAAATCCAACGCTAGCATGTACCCATCATTTACGTAGAATACATAATACATGTTGAAAACGCGAATTTAACTGGATCACCATAGGTGGATGAGAATGGATGGGGCTCTCCCGTTAGATCTAATTTAACTCGTCTGAAATTTTTATCTTCGTTATAAATAGGAATTTACGTCGATAAAGAAGATTTCGGGAAAAAATCAATCTGCGCGTCGAAAAAACTTATATTTTTGTTTTTTTTCGTTATACAAAAACGTGAAATTGCCGTTTCACAAAGATCTATAGATTATAGATAAAAATAGTAAATCGATGGCCTATTGACAGAGAATTATGCTCTGCATCGAGTTCGAACATATAGGTGGCTGTTTTTTTGCTGGCTGAGCGATGTGTCATGTGACTATAACAAGGTGTACTTTAATCGTCCTCAGAATTGGAGCATAATGAAAGAAAGATGTTGTTTTGAAAATAATAAGGACAATCACATTTTTTCTTTCCCAATGAAAAGAGTCATGTGCACTTAATAATACTAATAAATAACTTACATTTTACTGTTGGACAATTTTAAGCCTCCAAAATCATAATTTTAAGTCTGAGTATATGTGTATAGTGGACGTATATACCCGGGGTTGATCAGAACGCGTCAATTGGCCCCTCGAAAAGACAGAAAAATGCTGGACGTAAAATGTCTGGAGCTCGTGAGCTGAGGAAAAGAGCATGGAGAACATAAGAGAGCGGTCACGCGCTCTTTTATCGCTTTTCTCAGATCGCCTGCAGGGTTTGAGAAGAGATGCTAACGGACTTAACCCGGTCTTATCATCATGGGATCAACATGTGATATTCACAGGAGGATCCGCCCTTTTGATTGAAAAGCTTTTTCCGCTTTTATTACAATCTTTTCAGCTAAAAAATCGAAATATTATTTAGCTGATTTCCATTTACAAAAAAACCAAAGATTTTTCAAAAAACCTATTTTCACAACTGATTCGTAAATCAAAAAAAATTTTTGGGTCTGTATCCTTGGATTGAAAGAAGTGGATCAATCAGATCAAGAAGATGAATAAATTAAAATCTGAGAATTAAAAATAAAACAAGCAAAACAAGACGAACAATAATTACAAAATCCATTGCGATGACATTTACATGTTTTAATTGAGCAGGGGGCATTTATTTTACCGCTAGAATCGATAAAAGCCCTGAGGGCCGGCTTCCCTTTTTTGCCATTTCTTTTCGGCACCAAAGCCAGGGGATTATTCCAAGAAATGTGGATATGAAGGGTGGCTACAAGACCGGTAAGAGAATATTTTATTGTAATTGTGAATAGGTGACGATGCACGGAATGTTGTTGTACATGGCGAGTCCGAGGACGAAAGTGAAGACCCCGATGTGAAACTAGAATCAGAACTATCTGTTGAGAGGGCGTATATTAAGCCAAATGGAGCGCCATTGAGTGGGATACATCCAAAAATTAGGCCAAAGTACTTTGAAGAACCACTCGAAGAGTAAGTTTTGGGATTTTTGATGATTACAATTTAGTTACAATGAACTCGGATTTAAAAAAGAAGGTCCTGATTCTTTATTTGGTCCACTGGAGGTCGAAAGTAATCGGTAAGATTTATTTTTAAATTAAGTCTTTTTTATCTTTTAAGTCTTCAATGGATTGCCCATATCCAATTTAAAAACGGGGATGTGAATAAAGATATCACTTGGGATGATGTGGATGGAGATCTTTTCAAAGACCAGAAGAGCATAGAGTTGGTCAAGAAGTCCGGCATCCCCCACTCCATCAGATCTTTTATGTGGCCAAGATTTTGTGGAGCAACTTCTCGGAGAATATCTTCCCCATATAAATTTGCTGATATCTTTCGCGAAGCTGATGAAGAAGTTCTTAATGCGGCTACTCAGATTGAACGGGATCTCCTCCGCACTCTTCCCAACCACTATTGTTTCTCCAAGATGGATTCTTTTGGAACCAAATCTCTTCGACGGGTCTTAAAGGCATTGGCTTACTTCTACCCCGAACTTGGCTATTGTCAGGTAAGGTAATTAAGCACACCACACATCTTTTAGGGAATGGGAACAGTCGTGGGAACACTGTTACTCTTGTGTGATGAAGAAAATGTGTTTTGGATCATGTGTAAGATGATCGAAAACTTTCTACCAGTAAACTTTTATGGTGATAATTTAATTGGTCTGCAAGCAGAGGTTAAAGTTGTTGAACATTTGATTGAAGTACACATGCCCGAGGTTTCAAATGTTTTGAAGAATGCAGATTCCGAGGTCTCTTTGATCATCGCTAATTGGTTGTTAACTTTGGGATCTTCCGTCTTGCCGATGCCTTTACTTTTCAGAATATGGGACATCCTTTTTCAACAAGGAATTGTCGTTTTTTATAGAGTAATTTTTTGAGTTGTTCGATGACAGAGTTTATTTTCTTCCTTAGATGTTGATCTCCATGTTCAAGATGAACGAAGAGCGAATTATATTGGAATTGACTGATCGACCAATCGCTGTATTTGGATTTATCCAAGCCCTGCCCTCTTCCCTCCACGACGTTGATGATCTTATTGAACACATGTCTTCGTTTGAGTTTTCAATTACCGATCAAACAATTACAACTCTTCGGAAAGCCCATCAAGTATGCCATCGTTTATTTCTAGTATAATTTAAGGGTAATATCATGAGTGAGAATGGTCTTATCTATCAGTCAGATGCCCCTTTACCTTATCAGACTACTAATTCGAGGAAATTAACTAAAAGTAAAAGTATAATTGAGAATATCTTCAAGTCCTCGGAAATTGTGAGTATCAGAAATTTCGTACAAATAACGCCATTCCTAGCCAAGTGACCCGAAAACTAAGAATGTTCGTGTTACCGAGTTGATTGTTGCGCTCAGAAATTCGATTTATCAAGTTTGTGATCATTTCCGAACATGTCCAGAAAGTCATCAAATTACAATACAAGTAAGTAATGGCAAGAATTTTGATTTTACGTGACATCTCCAGGCCACTTATGCTGTGAATGAATGTGTGAAGGATCGGGAAGAATTCAAAAATGCCCGCAGGAAAGGACAGAAACACGCGCGTGCACTTTTGGATTTTGATACAGAAGAGAAAGACGAACTCTCCTTTAAAAAGAATGACATAATTACAGTACTCTCAGAACGAGATGAACATTGTTGGGTGGGAGAACTGAACGGGGAAAGGGGATGGTTTCCAGCCAAATTTGTGCAAATTGTGGATGAAAGATCAAAGAAATATTGTGCGTTTGGAGATGAAATGCTGACCCCAAAGATCGGGAATCTGGTCAGGACCTCTCTGTTCAACTCTTTGTTTGCAATTCTCACTTACGGTCTTCGTCCCACTGGTATTGTCACGTCAAAAACACACCCCTGGCATTACATTGAGGCCTTGGCTGATGCTCTGATGGAAGCTCACAATAATATAACCCATTCTAGACTAACTTTATGCGACACATTCAATCTGGATCAAGACGGGAAGGTAGGTTCAATTTGCCTCTTTTTTTGCGCAATACTTTAATACTAAATTTTAAGTTTTGTAATATTTGTAATATTTTGTAATATTTTCGGATATTTCACAACTTTGATGATTTTATGATTACTCAAGCGTCCTTTTATTTACGAAAACATACTCTAGATTCTGAGTCCAGAAGAACTTTTATTCCGTGCAGTCCACGCGATCATCAGTTCCCACACTCTTCAGAATATCAAGGACGATACTCGACTGAGATCTCTGATTTCGTTTGGGCTTAATGAACAATGTCTGCATCTCTGGTTCGAGGTGTTATGTGATGCAAAGGGGAATGAAACACTTCGGAAGAGTTATTATCACACCTGGTCTTTTGTGCGATCACCCGTTTGGAAGCAGGTGGGTCTACGCGACATGAGTAATCCGTCTTGTTCAGATCATGTGTGAGCTCCGCCTGCTCAGCCAGTTTTGTTTCAATCTGAACACTGACTTCGAAGTGCAACAAGCTCTGGAAATTGATCGATTGCGCAACCAAGAAGAACACCAGAAAGCGCAAAAAGTCCCGAAGAATGTGGGACCGAGTGAACTGCGGTTTACAAGTGACGGCAGTGTCTGGAATCAAGCTGGACAACCGCTGAAAGAAGGTGTTAGAGATATGTTAATCAAACATCATCTCTTCAGTTGGGATCTCTGACATTAATCATTGTTACTTAGACTTATAAAAACCCTGCAAAGAGTGCAATTAAAAGTATTTATTAAATTATTTTCGTTTAAGACCTAATCCCGTACAGCCTTTGGCATCTATTGTAAGACCATAAGCATTCGAATTCACCGGAAAGAAACAAAATAATAAAAATCATCTACAGTCCGTTCCATAATTTTAGCAAATTTAGTTTTTTCGACTTATTTCTTCAATAGTATACCGGATCTAAAAACCCTTGACAGTGCTGAATAAGCAGCTCAATAGACATATATTTTGTCAAAAATATTGGGATATTTCACTCTTTCGCGCCAGGAACATACACTTTTTCAAAAAAGTTGTGACTTTCCTCGAATAGAGCGCTTATGCCTCTTTCCATAATCTGAGAGCGACCCTCCTTCCAGCCTAGTTTTAACAAGAATACAGCGACAAAAAGAAAACCTAAATATATTATTGTTACGGAATTTTTTGAAAAGGTATATGGTCCTGGCGCGAAAGCGTGAAATATCCCAATATTTTTGACAAAATGTATGTCTATTGAGCTGCTTAATCAGCACCGTCAAGGGTTTTTAAATCCGGTATACTATTGAAGAAATAAGTCGAAAAAACTAAATTTGCTAAAATTATGGAACGGAGTGTAAATCGTAAAACTTTTCATTGAAATATAAGTTTAGAACAAACATTGGATACAAATGCTTCAGAGGTTAAAATAACTCTCCTTACAAATATGAATAAAAAAGATTTTCAGTATAAATATGATGTTCAAGATCAGTATTCAAGAAGTGTAAGAAAAAAGTTTAAAAATAATTTTCAACAGTAATGAGGTCTTATATAATACTTTCATAATAACAAAGGATGGCAAGAAAACAAAAAAATATATGAGATACCGTTGTATAGAATATGTCATGCATTCTCGAGTCTGAAATACTTGTTCTCGTTTTCGATTAGTAATGAAAGAGCACGGTCAACTCTTTCATCTGAGCTCTTTAAAGAATTATGTGGATGTTTGTTTGGACAATTTGATTTGGTAGAAGAGTCGTCATAAAGATCTTCTTCTTCCTCGGAGACTACTCCAATAAAGCCTGGAAAAAATATTTCTTCTTAATTTAGGTTTACCTGTAACATTATTAGGCACTTTGGTGTTACGTTGTGTCGATGGTTTGTTGCTAGTTTCCTCTCGAAGACAATCTGTGCCCAGCAATGTTCTTGTTTCTCCATTAGGTTTTCCAATATTGAGACCGCAGAGAGCTCGAGTGAATTGCTCAAATTCAGGATCACTGTCCTCCTCAAATTTCCGTTGATATCTCTGAATCATAGAGCCCGTAGCTTTCAAACAAAGAACTCCATTCTCTAAATTACAGTAATCTGTGGCCACAGAAGTGTTATAGTAGGTGGGAATACTCTGACCCGTGTGATTTTGTTGCCCAGAGAAGTTATTAATGCCGGACGATTTGCGCGCATTAAATTGTTTGATGATATCCACATAATCCGGTGTATTTTCTGAAATTTTCGTTCTTTTATAATGCCAATCAGCTTTTTTCAATTAAAATTTCACTTACCGTGAGCTCTGTTCTCCTTTATTTCATCCTTCATATCCCCATTTACATTAATAATATCAGAAGGAGAGGAACTTTCGTTGTTCTCCTTGGTCATCTCCTGTTTCAAGGGTAATTCGCTCTGAGGAATGAATCCATAATTTCCTCCCCTTCCATTCTGCTGCTTATTTTTCTTTGCAACTTCGTATGCTTCTTCTCCATGAACTGTTTTAATATGTTTTCTGAGTGAGCTGGGATCAGTGTAACTTTTGAAGCAGTTCTCAACAGGGCATGCATATGGTTTCTAAAGAGAGTACAGTAAGATTAGATTGAATAGAAAACTCATTACTTTATTGGAATGGGTTCGGTTGAGATGTTTGGCCCGGTCGGAAGCATTGCTAAAGGCCTTAGTGCATCCCTCGAAATCACATTTATAAGGCCTTTCTCCAGTATGAGTTCTCAGGTGAGTCTTCAGGTTCTCCAAGCGAGAATATGCCTTAGGGCAGAACTGCAATAAATCTCATTTATAAGGTTTCTGACGTTTGTATGTAGAACAACGTTTTTTAATTTCAACTTACTTGACATTGATTAGGCTTTTCGCCGGTATGTTTCCTCATATGCAAGACCAGCATATATAGTGCTGAAAAGGCTCTGTCCCGATCGCATCCGTTCCATCTACACCAATATTGTTCTTGATTATGGAGATGTTCACCAAGATGGTCAACCAAAGCTTGCTGACTTCTAAATTCCTTTGCACAGAGTATTTGACTTTTGGAATCTTTCCATTCGCAGATCATTTCCACATCAGAATTCATTTGTTGAGGCGGCACGGAGCGGAAAGGGGGAACCAAGAATGCACCTGGGTGATATTGTGGCATATTCACGCCGAATCTGCAGATAAAATAATTAAAAAAGAATATGATGAAAATATCATAATATTCAAAAAATTATTATAATTTTTACTTACGTGTCAGTGCTATGTCTAGGCGGAACCAAAGCTTGATTTGCCGGGGGTTTAGACCAATTGGGAAACATTCCGGGTTTCGCATTGTCAATTCTAGGTGGTATCTGGGCGTTGGAGACATACGGAGCTTGCATTTGGGGCGTCCCTCCAAAGGTCCCACTAGGGAAGTTCATGGAAGTACTCGTAAAGGCCTCACAACCAGGCAGGGTGGCTAAAAGGATTAAAATTACTCACAAAAAATTGATGGAGTATAATCATCAATTGTAAAACATACAAGATCCTGATGATGAATCGCTTTTAGGCTTCCTAGGCTTCTCACTGGACGACGATGTTTCTGTTCCAAATGATGCCGGATGCGTTTGGAAGTTCTGGATAACCGGTGGAACAGGCTGGAATACTGTAGATGGAGTGCTTTGGCTAGCCATTTGTGGATGGGATGGCATAAACCTGATAGATATATATATTAAAAAGATAACATTTTTAAAGCACATACTGTAGAAACTGTGACGATGAAGTCCCACTTTGATTTGCTATCAGCATTAACACCTGCTGTTCAACAGGAAGCGACCAGCGCATTGCCTTTGCCATGTAATTCATCCAAAGTTGGGAACTGTTCTGTGTTTCTCTCTTTCTGAAGACTCGGCTATCGGAAGATATACCAGAATCTGCCGTTGAACTGTCGTCATTACACTGCAGAGCCGCATTGAAATTATTGGAAAAATCGGCAAGATCCAAAGAAGCGATCGAACATTTCGGCGAAAGTCCATTCAGGGATTGTAAAGATTCGGGCGTTCTTTTTAATTCGCCAGGCAAAATTTTGCCTAAGGGTATCTCTGTTCGGGTGGCTAGAGATCTTGAATTTAATCGCTCTCCTTTCTTAGCTCTTGAATCTCTTCCTGAGGGAACCGATTCGTTTTTTGAAATGGGAGTAATAGTACATGACCCCCGGACCTCCTTTGAAACCGCAGCCGATATTTCTTCAACTAAGCCATTGGAATTATCATCATCGCTCCAATGCTCAACATCAATGGATTCGTCGTCAGAATCAGATTGAACTACCACAATTTGTTGGTTTCGTGAATCATGGTCGTTGCTCTTCTCTCCCTCCGCCATCCTTTGTCCATTTAAATTCCTGAAGAGGCCATTAAATAAAGAGGAATGACCTGACAAAGCCAGAAATGCTCGACATCGCAACAATTACCGTAATCACTGTATCGAAGGCAGGTGGGTCGGGGTCAATGGCAAAATCTGTTTTCAAATTAGCATTCTCCGATTTTTTTCCTGAACCCTTCTTTTCTTACTAAATCACAATCAGAATATGACATTAGGAGTAAGAAGGACAAAATCGTCCATCCAATGCAGTATGAAGGTTACTGAGACTTTGTGGGTGATATGAAAACCCGAGGTTTTCATATCTCCCTTCTTCACCTTCATCCATCAGAAATAAGTCATCCCATAATCCACTGAATTTATGAGTCTTAAAAAAGGCTTACAGTTCCGGGTTTTCTTATCGGATTCTTGAATGCAAAATGTTTCCAATAAAAAACTAAGCCAGCTTTAAGGCCGCAAAAAACGACTGGGTTTTCTAAAGTACAAAAGAAAAGCCGCCAAATTTATCGCCGACCGACCCAAGTCTTGAACATGAGAACGGAGAGATAACAGTCAACGGAGAGTGGGACAGTAGTCTTGCCGAAAAGGAGCGGACCACCAAGGCTGTGATGAAAAACCGAAACAATCACAAGAAAAAACAACCAACCCTCTTGTTTATTAATTAATCCGGGTGTGAAGGGTGATACGAAGGAAGGGGGACGTGGCAGGGAAAGTCGCCAAAAGGCACGGTCATGCACTCTCGGGTTACGGTAGCGCCGATGATAACAAACTTTCTGTGGTTAACCAACATGCAAAGACCCGAATTATAAAGAAAATGCGCAGAAGTCAACACTTCCCTAAAATCCCCGTCTGGGAATGAAGCTTGGCCAAGAAAAATAAAGGCCTCGCGCCTTTTTAAGTGCCTTCCACCTCCGATTCCGGTACCCAGAAATCGCTCGTCTTGTCGTCTGAAAAAAGGCGCGACCCTCCGAAGAAGAAATTTCTGGCGACCGCACAGTGCAACAGAAGAGTTAAAGTCGGCTGCGCTCTTTCACTCCTTGCCCCCCCCCCCCCCCCCCCCCCCCCCATTCCCAATCCCTGCCTTTTTTACTTCTTTTGCATTGCACCGCCCGTTCCGAACAACCAGACGTTTTTTACACGTGCAATTCTGTCGAGGAGGGAACGGAGCTATCTTTTCTGACCACCCAGTTCACTGCACTCCACACTTGAAAGAGGAAAGAGTCTGTTCGGGCGGGAGACAGACGAGAAATTGCAGAGTATTCGAAACAAGGAGACCACAGAGATCTGATAACAGACTGCATGTCCCACAGAGTGTGCCCTGGAGAATATGGAAAAGCACTTTTAATGATTCTCCAGCTATTTTTGTCAGCGCCTCACTCTTGCGTCTCTGATAGTCGGCTGCCTGCTGGAAAAACGTTCACTCTCGGCTCTCGAGACGTCATGTTCCTGCGAACAGTCGTCTCCCGGATTAGTTTTTACGTGTGTGGTCCTCCCAGCCGAAAAACGAGTGCAACTGAACGAATAAAAAATTCCAAAAGAATGCCTCGGAAGGGAAATTAAAATATTTTTTACCAAATTGGCCACACTTTCCAACCTCTGCGCAGGCCATAAATTGTAAAGTGGAAGAAAAACGGGCCGATCTCCGTGACTGCCGGATTTATGGCCTTTTGTGTTTGCCCTTTTTTGGGATGGCAGTAGAAGACATGGCAAAACGGGTTATCATAAGAACTCGGAATCTGATAAGCCCTCGAGGCAAAAAACAGTTGGGCATTTAGAAGGTCACGAGACAACGGAGTGATGTCGTAAAAATTTTTTACGACTTGGTCCCAAAAAAATGCGAGATAATGTGATAAAATAAACCCAACCAAAATGCCCCAAGGCATCACGACAAGACCGTCAAATGTGTGCACCTTTAATTTTTTTGTAACATAAGTGCCACGGATGGAAATCATATAAAAACCTCGCATGTTAGATGATTAAGTACATTGAAAAAAGACTTGAAAGTAAAGCTGTAATTGCTACCAAAACTAAAAGTACAACCCTTTTTTCGTTACCTCTCTCCCCGGCCCTCCCAATCTGTATAATAAAAAAAACACCTAAACCAGGACCGATAATTCTCGATGCTTTTGCAAACATAGTATAAGTGCGGATAAGCGGAAAGATGGAATTCAGATAACAAATAACCCCTCGCCAGTCGTCATCTTTGAAGGGATATCTCAAAACCATTCATCAAATACGATAGTAGAGTGTAAAGGACATACATTAATTCTGAGATGCAACATCACCATATTGCATAAAAAATTTAATAAAACAAAATTAAATCTCAAAATATCCGCGAGTTCCGTATTTACCAGAAACACTTAGCCAACATGAACATTTCCGTGAGCCAATTTGTGACTACACTGTAAACATTACAAAATGACGTAAATCCCAAAAAAACCCATTTTACAATTTCCTCTAAATCTGACGTATAAAAATTCATATACTTTATGATGCCACATTCTGCGCAAGAAGAAAGATGAAGAGTCATAAAGTAATGGAAACGCCGAAATAACATCGATCCTTCCTTGCGTCAAAGACAATAAATGCAGAGTTAAAAGCGACCACTTGGCCTCCCACTGGGATCACAAGGTAATCGACGGCTCTGCGAAAGAAAACAAAATCAGCGAATCAAACAAGAAATAAATCCCCTATCCAAATACAATCACTTTCAGCGCTCAAAATTCGGGAATTGCCATCAGAGAAGTAAAGAAGGAAAATTTGTCGCGAGAAATCCTGCATCAATTGGAGAAAACGCAAAAAATGGGCCATTAAAAGTCACATAAACCCCGAGCCCATAAACCCAACTTAGGGCGTTCGATCCGTCTGAAAAAAGGCTGTTTTACTTTTAATTGCCGTACTTTTTCGCTACAGACATTCATCCCATCGTAAAACCAATTGAGTTCGGCCTAACATTTACAATCCCAGTTTACATTTGGAAACGTGATCACCCAGAAAAAGTGCCCTTGGACATTTTTAATCCCTTAATTTTAATATTTATAAAATGAAATTAGAGATTGCGGAAGGATTACGGTAACAAGAAGTGGATTATCTTACCATAACATCGTCATGAGTAAAAAACAATGTCTTTGCAAAACTAAAGAGCCTCCAACCAACCGACCTTACACAAGAAAGGACAAATTAAAAAGATACCACATATATTACACTCAATATGCTCTTAATAAGACCACCCAAGTTGAAAAGCCTTGAGTGCAGCTTTTTGTAGGACGGATTCAGGCTTGTGTAATAAGAAAACTATCGAAAATACAATTTGGTTGCGCTAAAATTAAAATTAAATTTAGAAATTGTATTTAAAATAGGTAAATAAATGCATAACTCTTTTGGTAGGACATCCAAAGTATTATAATCTGATTTGAGAATTCGGTTTCATCACAACGAATCCAGAATGCGCATAAAATAAATTTAAACGACAAACATTACCGAAGAATAAACAATTTATCATACTCTTCCAAATTTTTTGGCTTGCGATTTTTCTATATATAATTTTATACAGGGTGGCCCCTCAAAATTACCACATTTCACAAAGGATCGGCAAATTTGGCCTAATTTCCGGCGCCATTTTCTGTTGGAGTTCAAGTCAACGTGCGTTTGGTCGGCCGAGTGGTAGCAAAGCTAGTTCCGGCTGAGAAGGTCCTGGGTTCGAACCCCGGCTATTTTTGCATTTCGTTTCATATATGCAATAAAACCAAGGTATTTTGAAGTTTTAGATTTTTTTTACCTATGACCAAAATTCATATTTATGCATTTTTTCTAAAAATTTTTGACTTGTTGGTCTTTTTTTGAAACAAACATAGTTTGATGGTGTTGTGAGGTATGGATGCCCTTACCGTATAATTACATAGGTGTCACGCCATTCTCCTAGCCGATTCTGATTACTGGTCGACAATTTACTTTCCCGAAGTCGAAGAAAAAATGGCAAAATATGCCAAAAACACGATGGTCTGACCCAATGAATATATGTATCAGCAGTTAGTAAGATCGGAAAACAGGAAATTTTCAATTTTGGGATTTTTCTCTGTGACCGCTCTCCGCGTTTCACGTACTCCCACGTTCGCAAATATCGTTAATAAAATATCTTGACTGCGCCTGCAAAGCGCGAGCTAAAATTTTCAGGAATTGATATAAGTGTGGTCACAGAAGAATTTGCCTCGAATTTTTTTCGATGAGACAAAAATCAGTACCTCAGCACCAAATCCGCAAATCTGGCGTCGACTTAAAAAAATGCATCGAATTCGAAAATCCGATGCAAATCGAAAAATAATTCGACACCAATTTTTCAATTTTGTCGTCGGCTTTTTTGTGCACCGGACTTTGCGCTTTTGGAGAAAAAATTGTTGAAGTCTTATATGACCACCCTTATATCTGAAATTCGGGAATGAATTTCAAGAATCGGTGCAGTTTGCCGCTTTGAGAGAAAAAATCGCCCAGAAATATGTATTATAGAATCCGAATGCAAAAAATTTGAAAATCGGTCGATCATGAGCCGAGTTATTCTTCATTGGTGGAATGTGGTCATTTTGAGTGGGCACCCTGTATATAATTAGCCTTTTTATATACAGAGTGTCCCAAGATTTTTGGGACCTATATTTGGCTTGTAACTTTTGAACCGGAAACGATTGAACATGAAATTTTGGGACGTAGTTGCCCTTGGAGGCAAGAAAATATTGGTATGCAATTTGAATGCAGACGCACATAAAAAGTGAAAAAAGTCAAAAATAAATCAGAAATAAGCAACCCTGTACATCCTGGAGGCTCTTATGAATTTTGTGGGTACAGAACTTCAAAACAAGTTCCAAAAGTCGCAAAATTAATAAAATTATATTGCAGACTTTTTGAATTGAAGACCTGCATCAGTAATCAGTTTTTCATCTTTTTCTTACGATAACAACGGCAGTTATCCCCGTGTTTTTCAAAATTTCCATCCATTTTTTCTCACAAGGAAAGTAAAAACTTTAGGTGGACCTCCTACTTTTTGACGATACTTATCTTAAAAAATCGGCCAAATTGTGCTGATCAAGAATATGTAAAAATTAGCTGCCCAATTTGGGGTTTAAGGCCCGAAAAGTCCAAAAACTAGCCCAAAAACTGGCCATAAATACTGCCGAAAAGCCGCACGATAGAAAGCGCTCTCGATCTCCCCCTTTCGGGAGAAAGCGACGTGGCCGAGTGGTTAGTGCGGTGGTTTGGAACACAAGACTGGTGACGCCGCACCGGTTCGATTTCTCTTTTGGACCGAGCTATTTTTATTGCAGTTGCAGGTCTGGAAAACAATTTTCTTGCAAAAATAAATTTTTTACGTCCTAGAAACCTTAGAAAATCTTTATACTTGCAAAAAATTGAGCGGAAAGGGGCTTATATAAAGATGGTTACAGAAGACTCAGCCTCGAATTTCTTCCGATGAGCCGAAAATCAGTGCGAAAATTCATCTGTACCGATCTTTGAAATTCATTGCTGAGTTAAGAGCCCCTTTCTTAAGCGTGTACCGATTTTTGAAATGCATTCCTGACTTATTAAGTCATCCGAAGCCTTGGGTTCTGCCTTTATGAAGGAATGCGTCGGCTTTCGCGTTATCTTCTGTCCAAAAAACGACAGCAGAAAACGAAATCTTTGAGGATTGTCTATTTTCACAAACGACTGGGTCCTCGAGGTTTGGCAACTAGTTTCGCAAAAAATTCTTTCGCAGGAATTGACGGGTTTCGCAAAAAGTCCAGCCGAATTGCTGACTTAATAAGTCGGGAATGAATTCCAAAAATCGGCGCAAAACGACAATAAAGTCAGTAATGAATTTTAAAAATCGGTGATTCGAAAAATTACACTGATTTTTGGCTCATGGGAAATAATCCGATGCTGAGTCTTCTGCAACCATCCTTATATGGGACTTTAAGCCAACTTCCGAGACATTTTTCACCCGTAAAACCCAAAATTGGGCAGCTAATTTTTACATATTCTTGATCAGCACAATTTGGCCGATTTTTTAAGATAAGTCTCGTCAAAAAGTAGGAGGTCCACCTGAAGTACTTTCCTTGTCAGGAATAACGATTTTGCACTTGTTTTGAAGATCCGCACCTTCGAAATTCATAAGAGCCTCCAGAAAACACAAGGTTTCTTACCTTGCATGTTTCTGATTTTCGCAGATTTTATTGAGTATGCATTCGAATTTCATGCCAATAGTTTATTGCTTATAAGGCAACCAATTCCCAAAATTTTACGTCCCAATCTTTTCTGAAAGTTTCAAGCAAAAATATAGGTCTCAAAAATCTTGGCACACCCTGTATATAAATAGGTAACGATTTATTATTTTACATAGATATCGAATATCTTGTTATTGTGAATGCGACATGCGCATTTGGTCTGATGGTAAAGTAAGGTACATTTCTGCGTTTTCTTGATTGTTGCTTTTAGGTATTACTTTTTATCCGTGGGAGTTGAATGTCTTCGTTTACTTCTTTCTTTCATAAATTTCATTATTTCTTATCGCATCGGGCGATGTTGACAAGCAAATACCTAGTGAAATATAAAAATAATTTTCTGATTTACATTCTTGTCAATCTAGTCTCTTTTTGTTCTTAGTTTATAACGGATGTTCTAAGGGAGAGTTTAAAGCGTGACAGAACTTATCACAGGAAAAGTCGTTGATTACCCAATTTATGAGTCATATTTTAGATCCGTCCAATATATTTAAAAGGGAAAAGACTCGTCCGAATTAACGCTGCCTGGATGAAGAAGGAATTGGGCGGGAGGGGGACTGGCAGTCCGTTTGTTGATTATCTGATTCCTTCCTATCAACTCTGCAAATCATGCGAAAACTTATGGAGAAGACGACGTTTTGTCTTTCTTTTGTGATCACAAGCTATTGGATGTTGTTAATGTTGTTTTTGCGAGCTTATGAGCTTTCTTTCGGGGGCAGATGTCATGTTCCATATCAGATGGGCAAAGTCGCGCGCTGCCAAGTGATTCGTCCAGATTTTGGCGGCAGTCATCTGGCTCTGGAATCTGTTTTCGGGCTGACCAGTAGATCGGCCTTTCTTCTTTCCTTTCACTTCTTCTGGGAATCGGCGCGCACTTAAAGACGGCGTCCTGTTCTCCATGGAACGAGAGGTTATGCACACAAACTCAGCCATTAAGACCACGTTTTTGACGCGATTATTTTTCACTTCGTCTATTACAATATCCTTCCGCTTCTCAAACATTGTTAGTCTTCTCACGGGATAGTCAAATTACTTTTACTATGATTTGTGATGGCTATTTCGTAGATTTGTTGCGTTATAATTTTTTTTACCCCTTTTTTAACTTTGATGGATCTGTTTTAAGTCGCGCCTTTTCGAGCCTTTCAGAGTCAGGCTGTGTTGTCCATCTGTATCGATATTCGCCTTCTCAAATGTCCCCAAAAAGGAAATTTGTTTGATCTGGGTAAATGGAAACCAAAAGAAGTCAGACGATTTTGCGTAAATTAAGCCCATAAGAGCTTTTCTCGTAGGAACAAACTTGATCCTTTTAGTGTGTTTCCTGGACATCTGGGAGTAATGTATACGCTTATCACCGAGATAAGCCTCTTTTTCTCCGATTTTTATGTCTCCAGCCGGTTCGGTTCTTTTTTTGGCGAGTTACCTAAGGGGGGTGAGGTCTCCTCTTCTGTTCGCGACTTAGAATTACACGCAATTACCGATGAAAACACACTTATTTTCCTTCAGGACGTTTAACGTTTGATTCGACGGGATGATGTTTACCACCAAGTAAGTCATGGATGCCATGGGGCGTTTTGACGAGTGCCTAGAACAGCTTAACCTGAGCCACAGCCGTTGCAAGCCTCCTGCTGAAACGGCTTATGGATCAAGGGTTGAGTGAGTTTTTTTGGATCTAGTTCGACTCAGCTTTTGACCTTGTAGGAGTAATTTCTTTGATTTATGGCGCTTTTCTTTCTTCTCGATCTTTGTCTTAAAATAATTTTACAATCGTGTTTTCAGTGACATTGTGGCATATTATGAGAAGATGTTGTTGGCAAATGCGGAGCAGTTGATGAATCTGGCGAAAGAAGAACAATATTCATCGACGCCACACACTTCTCTGCATTTATCTCCGTTTTCACCTCCAAATTCTCTCCGTCTCCCTGCATCTCGTTTCCCTTGTTACCGTTGGGAATGTTCGATATCTGATAACACTGTCAATCGTTCTGCCGTTACTTCTCTCGATCGCTCAAAAAACATTGCCTTTATTGAAGACCTCAGTTCTCCAGAGTCAACTTTTCTTTCCAATGTTTCCACTTTTAACTCATCTGGATCGTCACCATATGTGAGTTGTTAATTAAGTGGCAATAAAAACATGTCTTTAGTATGGGTATTATGGAAATACTCCCACGCATTCGGCTGGTAGTACATGGAGTGATCTGAGCGAGGTGTTGTTTGATCCAGAAGATGAAGACAGCAGTGCATATCAAGTCCAACGAATAGCCAGAGCATATCGAACTCCAAATCGTTACTCTTTGTAAGTTTGTTGGTTTAGTGTATTCTTTTTCTTGATTTTATAGACCCGAATGTCGAGAGGAATCTTCGTTCGACACCACTACTTCTACTGTTACAAATTTGAACACCTCTTCCTTTTCGGAGTCTTCTTGGAGCTTTTGGGGCCTGGATATTCCAGCAGATGAAGAGTTCCTAAGTGTAGAAGATGTCGGCGAAGCCGCCTCCTCTAGTATACAAGGAGATATCAGTCCATCTGTTCTTGGTCGCATATTCCAATTCAAAATAAAAGACGAGGTCATTAATATAGATTTTAATGACGTTACAAATGGAGTTATCTACGATTGTTCATGGAGATTGGATATTTACGCTCCTCAATTTAGGGTAGGTCCAATAAACATTACAGGAGAAGTGTTCCGAGTGCAACCCTCAGATATTGATGAAAGTTGACGCAAATTTAGAATAATTTTTTAACACAATTGGCAAAAAAGTTTTTCTGAGAATTTTGGCCTAAAAATGTTCATGCTAATTTTTACCGTAGATGTTTCCAAAAAAATTTTTTTTTGCACGGAACTGACAAGGATATGGTTAAAAAGAGTTTTTATCTATGACAGCACTCCGCGTTTTGCCTACTCTCTCGGCCGAAAGATCGCTGAATTTCTTGGCTGCCCCCTGTAGCTAAAATGTTTAAGAATTTATATATGGCCTGTGCCCAAAGTATGCGCAAAGTTTAAAGAAAATCTAAGCTTCGCAATTGGGGTGCGCTCCCCTGTCATTGGTTATTTATAGAATACTTTAATTGAACTAACCTTACGCAATCTATCCAAGCTGTTGTGCCAGCATATAACTCAGCTTGACGTCATCGAGAAGCCATCCGGATTGCGCAAAAGGTAAACAGTCGGATTGGAATGTATATTTAGGTTTTGTTTTAGGTAACATAAATAACTAAATGAGGAGTCTTGTTCATGTTTTACGTCTAACAAGTGACTATTTAGATTGGCTAATTCTATTCGTTCTCTGAAATTAAAAAAAGAACAAAAGAAAGGAACGTTCCAACGGAATTTGAAGGAAATCCGATTACGAAGTGACATCAACTCACCACTACCAGTTTTCATTCACTGTATTATGGATGTGATCTTAAACCAAGCATCCCAGGCGGCTAATATGGGATTATTCCGAACTGCCGCTCTCAAGACTCGAGTCGAAGAATTCAGAAAAACTTGCGAGAATCTAGATGCAAATGACATACTCCCATTAACCCTGGCTGATTCTAGCAATTTGATTATCTTGGCCGATATCTTCAAACAATTTATTCGGGAGATCCCTGGTCAACTCATTTCAAAACCCATTTGGCAGTTGATGATGAAATGTGTGAAAAGGAATTGCTCCAATCAGGATGAACAATTTGATGCCCTCAGTGCGTGCATTGCGTTGATTGATGTGGACAAAAGAGATGCGTTGTGTATCATCATGTTCTTTCTGAAAAGATTGTCAAAATATTCGGATGTCACGTTAGTAAGTTCAATATTGTGTGTTTTAAGCGTGGAATTGTACTAAACTTCTTGTTGCACGATTATAAATTTTGTAGATGACTGTTGACAATTTGGTTTCTGTGTTTATGCCCACCATCTGCAAGCTTCATAATGATAACAACGATACCCCAGACGAATATCTAGCCAATTGTAAATCTCTGACAGCCCTCTTGTCATTGCTAATTTCTCAAGCTGATGATGTTTTCAAGTTGCCGACGGTGATGCTTGTAGAATTACAGGGCCCTGTACCTCTTTCGAAACGAAAGTACAATACTAATGATCATCCCAAATATGATCAAAGACAGTTTTCGCATATGAATTCCGATATTATATCATCCTACTCTTTGAAAACAAATCAGGAATATCGTTCTGATGCTGTACTGGAGATGAATACTGTTGATTTGTTTCGATTTCTGATAGAAAACAGAACCTGGGACCCGACATTTACCTCGTATCAGCATTTAAAGACTGTCAGTGACGATATTGAACTAATATCAGCACGAACCAAATGGTGCCCTTCTGATGTCGAAGCCATTTGTATTTCACGGCAAGCCTTTTGCTGATCGGCAAAGTCGATGAGTAATTTAAATTATTAAAAATTTCATTTCAGGATGTCCACTAGACATTATGCCAAGATTATTCAGAAGCACACTTTCATCTTGATTGAACGATCAGCCCCGCTGACTGTTTACAACTCAAACTCCCCGGTCATCCTCCGAAAACTTCATTTTATCCTCAGAAGAATCGATGCTCATCGAACAAATGTCACTTTTGTTTTAGGAATAGAATTTAGGTATGTTTTTTATATTATTTAGACCAGATGTGCAATGGGAATCCTTTTCATGACTTATTTCAGAAACTCGAACAAGCAAGTATCATGTGACGATCTCATAAAACACACCTGTGATGTCATGGAATCCCTAAAGAGTCGATTTCATACAGATCCAATATATTGTTAACGGGTTCTCTTCCTTGAAGCCAGTGTTGTAAATTTGTATCAAACATTTATTAAATTAATTAACGTCTTGATCTTACATAAGGGTGATCACAGAAGAATTTGCCACGAATTTCTTCCGATGAGGCGAAAATCAGTGCAAAAATTGGTCTGCACCGATTTTTGAAATTCATTCCCGACTTAATAATTTTAGATATCGGTGCAGACTTAAAAAATCGTCCGAAATTGCGCTTAACTCGGGAATGAATTTCAAAAATTGGTGCAAACAATTTTTGCACTGGTTTTTGCCTCATCGGAATAAATTCGAGGCAAATTCTTCTGTGACCACCCTTATACATATGTAAAGTGATATGGATCAATCCGATTATAAAAATACGATTCATGTTAGTGGACGCAAGTTTACTGGAAAAAAGGTAATCAGTCATCATTGTTGAACTTGTTCAGATCCTCCTGGCTGATGTAGGACGCGGTAGCACAGCTGTTGTCATCTGAAGTCACGGGTCCTCTCATCATATAACTGTAATGGGGTTTCCCTTATTATATTAGTAATCATCTCATCGGGCGTTGTTTGAATTAACTTACGGAGTGTTTCTCAACCATTCTGAACCGATGATTTGATGCAGATTTACTCTCTTTCTGGGGTCTGGATGGAGCATACGGTAGATCAACTTTCGGGCAGGGTCTGACGGACACGAATGGGGAAATCGGACGCGATGATCTCTCTGCATAGAAATCATTTCTTGCGGCTTCCGATCATCAAATGGCATGATCCCCGTCAACATGACGTACAACACAACTCCAGCACTCCAGATGTCCACAGCATTGTCCGCATATTCAATCGATTGCATAATCTCCAGAGCAACGTAGGCTTTGGAACCACAATAGGTCCGAGAAACTTCCCCATCTCTAAAACAAGTGAGATATCGAGATCATTGTTACACTTACTGCATAAATCTGGCAAACCCAAAATCACCGATCTTCAAATTGTTGTGTTCGTCCAAGAAAAGATTCTCACATTTGAGGTCTCGATGAAGAATCTTCATAGTTTCCAGATATTTGAGGCCTTCCACAAATTGACGAAAAAGAAGACGACCCTCCAATTCATCAATTCTCTTCTTGCTCTTGATCAAACGAAGGAGATCTCCATTTCCTGCATACTCCTCCACCATGCATATGTACTCGTTGGTTTTAATGACCTTATCTTTAAGTTATTGTAACCTAACACACTTACCTCAAAAACTTTGATCACATTCGGATGATCGAGCTGGGCGACGAGTTTGATTTCCCTTGGAAGAAAACGACGAGTGTACTCGTTCTTCTGTCGTCGGTCTATCTTTTTGACAGCAACCAACTTGTTCAATTTGTTGGAATAAGCGACCAGAACCTTAGAGTATGATCCCGTCCCAAGAACTCGATTGCGGAGAACGACTTTGTTGTTCAAGAGGAGTTCCCTCATATGGAATGAGGCTGAGCTCTCACTAGTTTCTGCTTGAGTCATAGTCTAAACCCAAGCAGAACCAGAAAAAACAACCAAACAACCGAACCGACCAACTCTCAAAATAACAAATAATTTTACTCTGACGCCGACATTCCGGGCATAACTAACCATAAGCCGGCCTATGGTGTTCCTTATGTACCATAATCGTCTACTGAACGATCTTATCATACTCTCATTTTACTATAAAAAGACAACATTAAACTATTTATTTTATCACAAAAAACAAAGGCATTTTTAAAGGTATGTCTGTGTGCATTAGGGTTGTGCCGCCCGTCAAGTTGACGGTCTGTCAAGTTGTCAAATTGCCGTCATTTTTGTCATGACAAATTGCTCTGTCATTTTGATTTGTCAAAATGATTTTTTTGGGGAATTTTTTAGAATTTTGCCAAAAAATCGAGAATTTTGACCCACAACGAAAAACTGTCGCCCCAAAAATTCTTGCAATTTACTTCAAGAAGCCTCCAGTTTCACTGACTCAATTCATCAATGAAAATTTGGATGATAATAACAGCGGGAACAAGGACGAAGATGATCCGAAATAGGTGTACTAAACTCCTTTTGTCGCTATAAACTGTTGTTTTAATGTTTATATGTTCTTGAACATGTTTAAAGGCATTATAATACCTTGAATAATGTTTGTTTAATTGTTAGGCAGCTTCCGTCCGACACAACAGAAATTTGACGTAATTTGACGCAGTTTGACAAAAATGGCAGCAATTTGACGTCACTTTGAATAATTCTGTCAAAATCACAACCCTACTTTTTAAACTTTTAAAAAATGTTTCTATAGCAGAATTTTACGCTGATTAACATACCTAAAAATCAGCTGCGGCATCGCAGAACAAAAATTTTTATGGCCGATTTTGTGCAGCAAAACCCACATTGCGATATGTTACAGTAAATTCAATATTCGCTATGACGGGCATGCCTATAAACACAAGTTTTCTCAATTTTAGCCATTTATGACAAGTAGTTATGTTGTTATAGTCAATTACTGTAAAAACATTAAATTGTAAATTACAGTAGGTTCATGCGAGAATTAGACAAAAATATTTCAGCCGTATGTTTATTGGATGCTACAGTCATTTTAAGATCAAAAACTCGAAATTGATTTTTTCCTATGTCCACGGTAGACATGGCTCCGCGCCGAGCCCGGCCGAAAATTTCGGCCCACGGGTAATTTGCTTCGGCCCGGCCCGTTTTTTTCAAGTCGCCGGGAAAACACAAAATGACTAAGATAGGATTAAAAAAATTCGCTTTCAGACTCAAAATTTTTGTTATTACGGGCCGGTTCCGTGCCGGGCCGTACTTTTTCGGCCCGGCCTTGGGCCGTTTTAAATTTGCTTTGGCCCGGCCCGCAGCCATGTCTAGTCCACGGCTGATTCAGTGACTCAGAAATCGTGTTTTAAATCAAAATAGAAAATTGTTTTTTTGTGACAAAAAGGATGCGTTCCACCGACTGGTCGAGGGATTATTTTAATAAATTAGCAACCAAACCGACCCAAGCGCGGGAAACATTCACACGAAGTTCCGAAACAGGCTCAATTTGGACAGAGTGGACAAGCTTACTTACATAAAGCAGAATATTTTTGCAACTCGATCGCTCTATGGAATGCAAGAAACCTCCAGTTTGACTCAATTCATCAATCAGAATTTGGGTGATAGTGACAGCGGGAACGAGGACGATGATGATCCGAAAATGGGTCTAGACATGGCTCCGGGAGTATTTTGTCTCTAAATACTCGGAAAGGTGTTTTAAACCAATACTTTTTTGCTGATGAGAGGTTTGGACAAAACTCACAATCAGATGCTTGGAATGTCGGGATGCCATTATACTCCCTGAGATTTCCAATCTTGTAAATTTTCAAAAGGTGTATCATAGTGCAAAACATGTCCTCTTTGTTAAGTTAAGATTGCTTTATAGAACTCTTCCTCTTTCACGCGTTCGAACTTCAAGTTTTCGCAAGGGTTTTGAGTCCTAAGACGATACTGGCATTCCGTTAATGTGTCAGAAATTTATATTTTATGAAGCAAAAAGATCGGATTGTTGGAAGAGAAAGAATTCAAGTTCTTTATAGATATTTTCGCAATCAGTATTGATTTTCATCATTGTGCATAATTTTTGACCGCGGAATATCTAATATCGATTTTATTATTTATTTTCAGAGCATATGAGTCTGCATGGAAGACTATAAATATCTTTTTAAGGTGGTATTGGTTGGAAACGCAGGTGTTGGAAAGACTTGCTTGGTCAGGAAGTTTACTCAGGTAAGGATCGATGGCTTTTTGTTATTGGACTGATTTTTAGGGAATCTTTCCTCCAGGACAAAGTGCAACAATTGGAGTCGATTTTATGATAAAAACTGTCAAAGTAGAGGAGGATAAGATTAAGGTTTGCTCGCCATATGTTATTTCGTATTTCTAGCTTCAAATTTGGGACACTGCTGGCCAAGAACGATTCAGATCGATCACTCAGAGTTACTACAGATCAGCACATGCTATAGTGTTAGTGTATGATGTAGCCTGCCAACCAAGCTTTGATTGTCTTCCAGAATGGCTAGGGGAAATTGAACAATACGCGAATCGAAAAGTTTTAAAAATATTAGTGGGTAAGTGTTGTGATTCATCCGGTTTTTATTTTTTGTGTTGTTTTGATTTTTAGGTAACAAAGTGGATAAAGAAGAAGAAAGGGAAGTCCCCGAGAGGATTGGGAAGAACTTTGCCGATGCCAACGGGTTCGATTACTTCCTAGAGACGTCGGCGTTGGACGCTACGAACGTAGACACACTCTTTCAGGAAGTCGCCACAAGGTTAACAAATGATATGAAAAATAGTGATGAACAGTGAGTTTTGACTTCTTTTATTTATCTGATTTTAGGTATCATGGCGGCAAGAATAACAGTGCTAATGGGAGTATCACACTACTGGACAGGGCCCAGCAACAAGTCAACAATTGTTGTGGTCGATCCTGAGAACATGTATAATATCACAATTTTGTAAATTTCTTGGGGTGGGTTGTATTTATATTGTTTCACTTTACATAATGAAGCCTGTGATACTTTTTCTTAATATTTTACACAAGTATTATAATAAAAACGTGATATTATTAAATTATTCTTGACCTTTGAAGGTATATTCCGTCATTTCGGTACTGATTTTGAGCTCGAAAAACGCTTGCACAATAATATTTAGATGTCACGTAATCCTGAACGCCCTTCAAAGAGAGCGGCTCAGAAGTCAGATGCCTCGGAAGATGATTATGTAATGAAACGTCAGAGAAACAATGCCGCGGTAAACAAAACAAGGCAGAAGAAACGGCAAGAAGAAGTTGAAACTATCCAAAGGGTCCAGGAGCTTCGAGAAGAAAACAAGAATCTGGAGAGGACAGTGGAATCTCTGAGGAATGAGCTCAATCTTCTAAAGGAGATGGTCCTATCGTTTGCTTCTCAGAATAAAAACAAATAAATAACTCTGTTTATTTGAGCAACTGCTACTCTTTATCCCGCCCTTGTAAAGTGTGCCATTTGACCACCGGTCGTCTTGTAATCATCATCTCGGCCCATTGTTCTTGACTGATTAGGCTGCATGAACTCATGTTTAGATGAGGAGAACTGAGAACAACAGCTCCAATGAAGTCGTTCTTGCTCATCTTGTCGTAATCCCACACACTAACTACCATGTGTACCCTCTAAAGAGTAAGTAATTGTGATAAACGTACTTACTTCCATTTGGTCTGGTGGAATTTTGAATTGGAAACTCTCATTGTAATATGGATTTAATGTCTTGAATTTAATTGATGTCTTCTTTTTATGTACTAGCTTTTTTTGCTCATATATATACAACTTAACATACGGATCTGAAAGCATAAATAATTAACGATGAAAGCCTTGAGGTCAGTGTATCGTATTCCTCAACAAACATACCCGAGGAGCCCCCCATGTCCATCTTTTTGAGGTTTCTGGCTTCCATAATAGTAACAGTTAAGGTACTTGTGGCTGGCCTGTATCTCATGGAGAAACAAATGTCTCCTAGGCGGGATTCCTAAATAATGTACTTCCTCGTGCGACAAATGCAATGATATTTAAAATATCCGAAATGTAATTACCATGTCACTATCATTATCAGGCTTCTGCAAGTGCATGACTTGGTCTCTGACATCGCCGAAGTCATAATTCTCCAGAGGAATCGAAATTTGCCCAATTCGGTCGTCCTTGCTGAGTCTGTCAAAGTCATAGACGACTATCTGCAGGGTCTTCCGTTGGAGCTCATTAAAGTTAAGGCTGAAGAGGAAGGTCTCATTGAAGACTGGGTTCAAGGAATTCCGTTTTATTTTTGTTTCGAACTTTGGTTTTCGATCTGGGATCAATGTTAATTTAACATAGGGATCAGACATTCCATTTCTGTCCATTGCTGGCAGATCTCGACATTCCAGGATGGTGACGGCCAGCTGAAAGAGATGTCCATCTTAATTAACACACTGTTTTGCCGATTTGCAGCGTCCTTGAGGTCCTTAGATATTCTAGGACATTTTTCATTACAAATAAATCCTTCAGTTCCTATGCCTACTTGTCGTTACTTTTGTGTAATTTAATGATGAATTTTTGGAGATTTATGATCAGAATGAGATAAAATTCAAAACATCCGGTGGATTTGGAGATTATAGCACTCTTTTATATGTACTATAGTCTTTCCATATCTTCTATTTTTTAGAATGCAGTTCGTCCTTTTCTAGAAACGTCTATGAAAAGATTAACAAGATGTTCGCAAGAAGTGTGAATGTTCAGAACGCGTGAATCTAGCCGGAAGGAGGCTGGATTCCGGGCCGGAACCCAAGAGCCGCCTCGTCTCAACTCATTCCCCTCAAATCTATGTTTTTTTAGAACCTTAGGCAATAATAATATTTGTGGTTGAAATATTCCAAAAATCTTGGGATTATAATAAATAATGCATAACCTAAGGCCACTCACAGTGCAGCCCAATCGGATTAAGCACATCGCCCGAGACCTGGGAAGCACGCGACACTTACTTTGTTACTGGCAAAATCGTATTCCAGATTGAAATGGATGGTACCGTAATTCATATGTTCGATGAACGTTTTGCCCGCCGATTCTCGTGGAATAGAATCAAAACTTTGAACCGAGACATCACTGAGAAGACTTCCGGCTCCATTTAGTTTCTCGAGTATCTGCAGATGACATTTATTACATCTATTTTGCCGTTTTCGATTTCGATTAAGCCACTATTATAAACGAGTCAAAGGAAAGCTTTCTCCTTCACAGTGGGCGCAAAATGTTTAGAAAAATATTGTCGTTGCTATGAAGCTTCGAACACGCCAAGAGAAAGAGTAAGATGAATAAACCAAAGGAGAACCTCTTCAACTTACCCGTTGTGTATCGCCGGTTCGACTGGTAGATGTAGAAGAAGCTTGCTTACGAGGAATGCAAACAGTAAAGTAACGAAAGATTGGGTTACAGGAGAGAAGAACGTGATCGATCCAGAGCAGTCGACGTCTCATTGGGCGCTCTTGGCTAGGGCCTGGATCGGTCTGTAATAAGCTCATCAATGGAGAAGGACAGTCTTAAGCACGAAGGCCTTCCGAGTGCACAGAACGGTCTGTCCCGACGCTCCTTCAACCCCCAAGATCCCGCCCGTCTTTCCGCTTTTTTCCTTAGACAGAAAAGTTGCCCGTTTCAGAAGAAGAAGGCACCTCTTTTTGGCACACTGCCATCCCTAAAACAAAGAATACAATTAGTCCGGAACTTCTTCTTTCCACTTGTAAGATCATTGGAGAACTTTCATCTATGCAAAAACGTTTCTGAAATTCCCATCGAAGACAGGTGAGAAAGATGAGTTTGCATTGGATCCTTTATCAGTCGGAAGTATAATAATAAAAAATGCACAAAAACAAATGATGGAAATGAAGAACATGCGAAAAGCGTTGAGGTCGGGGAAGTCGTTAAAGCCAAGCCTTACTCTCTTGTTTAATCCGCTCTAAACAAATTAGGAGATTTTAGTCTGAACACGGCCTTGTCCTGAGGGCCGTTTATTGTAGCATGTGAGAGAATGAACATGACAACAAAATATTCAGACAAATGGATCGGAATAACATAATTTGTGGATAATGAAAAGAAATAAATCAAGTAATATACCCCACTTTCGTTAAGAAAGTAACCCAAAGCACATTCCCCGGAATAGAATGGGACGGTGACTAATGTTAATACTCCCTCCCCCCCTTATTATTGTGGGCTTTCCCCCCCCCCCCCCCCCCCCCCCCCCCCCCCAAATTAAAAAACCCACGAACGGCGCCATTCCAAGATTTACTGAATTTGAATAATGGAGTTGAAGACGAAAATAAAGATCCACCTGAGAAAGTAACGAGATCCTTTCTTAAATGAGGCCTACTCTTTGCGTTTACACCCTTTGGCCCTCCCACTTTATCCCAAGGAAAGATTAAATTATTTAAAACACATTAAAAATTACCCAAGATATGTGTATTTTATCTAAAATAGGATATATTAAAGTCAATCAAGTGCAGTAAAACCATTTCTTCTACTTCTTTATTAAACGAGCGTACATTGCAGCAAAGAAGGCAGGAATCAGCTGAAATTAGTTAGCAATTAGAGTGATTATATAATCTGATGACAAGAATATGGCTACCCTTCATTTGGGGCAAATTTTGTTTGGTGCATATCGGGCAGACAAATTGCAAACTTATTGACTAGCTGGTCAATAAGTTAACATGGAAACCAAGTTTTTGCCGTTTGGCTAGTCAGAACGCTGGATTGGCTGGACAACGTGTTAGGCTGTGGAGACTAAAAAATAATTAGCAACAAGTTTGGAATGAATGTCAAACAGTCGGAGTAACAGTCCATATCCATAAGACGTCTAGCGAAACAGGTGAATTGGCTAAACAATGTGTTTGAACGGCAGCCAAATTCCATAAGCCACCCCCAACTTTTTTACCAGAGCTTTATGGAGGTAGCTGCAATTAGACATGGCTCTTGGCCTGGTGTGAAAACGGGCCGAGATAATCTATCTTTTTGGTTGCCATTTATGGATTTGGTTTTCCTTTCTGTTCTTTGCCACTTATTCGAACCTTTTGGCTAGCTATTTTTGAGACCCCACAGCGGTTCTAACATTGGAGAGCCAATTTAGCTTTTTGATTAGCCAAATCTGCCCTAAATGAAGGGTTTAACAAAATATAAATCATCAAACTGATTGTGAATGAAGCCGAGCCATCTTACCAGAACGCCGCTTTCCAAAATCGAGAGCCAACTGGCCGTATTCACCACAAACAGAAGACGCTCTTTTAGCGGCTTATAACATGTTTTGCTGTAGATGGGAGTGTCCTCGATGGATGTGAGATGTGAGTTTCGGCAATACTCTTCACTCCCAATTGGGCAACTGAAATTGACATAAAACTTTATGCTTTTTATCTTTTAGCAAAAGCTGAATTACCAACTTTTCTTAGGATATTAAAATAACAATGCAACGGTAAGCAATGTTTTTTTAATAATTTATGTGATCAGGTATTTATTGTTGGTAGGGGGGGCAAAAGGGCCTATTTTTCAAAACTTCAGGCCCGCGGCCCGGCCCGGAAAATGTCAGCCCCGGCCCTGTTAGGCATGTTAATGCGCAAACTGCCGAATTTACTTTGATCTTACAGACGTTTTGACGCCAAAATGTGCTATGAATTGCAATATGTTACTACAGATGTTTTATTTTGAATTGTAAAGGTTTAAACATGTATTTAAAACTAGCACAATGAGTGACAACTTGAGTTACTACAACAACAAGCCCTCAAGAAAATTTTCCGGCACAAAAACAATGAATACCAACAGCTGGCATTCGAAAACCGACCGGGCCGGCAAAATCCCAGACCCACGGCACGGCCCGACCCGGGACCACCTCTGATTGTTGGTGATTATGGCAACTGACAAAACATACCAGGAATCCGGCATCTTTGCCTTCTCTGCATTCCCCTCCACCTTGAAGTGCATATGCCACTTCGATTGACCCCAGATTGTCCAACCATCAGTCCCATTCACTCCGCAACATTGGAACTAATTTGTTAAATAATTTATTCTTTTGCACTTACATTCGTCTGGAGAGAATCCCATGCTTTGGTGACATCAGGCCATTCCTCGTTACCATATAATTCCCTTAATGAAGTATACATCTTCATGTCTAAAGGAATTTGATGGCGGAGTTTATACTGAAAGACGAAGCCCATCACTCCGCCAATAAACAACATAATGAAGATGATGACGCTTGCAATGGAAAACTAAACTAGGTGGTCAAACGCCAAACAGAATACAATTACCGAGTAAATCATACACCTCAGTTCTTTCAAGACTCCATGTGTCGATATGATAGAATTAAAGATGGCCAGCAACGTAACCACAATCATGATCCTGCTCACATCGACGTACAAACTCGGAGCTAAAAGCTCTGCGTATTCTGAATAGTTGTGATACATCCAACACCCGTACACAAACACAGCGGATGCCAACATCTAGGCAACGTGATTACACAAGGTCAACCTACCACTGACAAGAGATTCGTGCTAAGATAAAAAAGCCGAAGACATCGACCACCGGACCCGTACGCTGACCATCGGTTAAACGATCCCATGCCTTAAGATGTGCAAATACTTTGAGTCAAAGAAACATAACCGATTAAATGTATTCAAGCGACGTCGCAAATCGATGCGACGGAAAATTTTTTCTCTCTGTTCCAGAGACGGAGTCTAAGAATAAAAGGAAATAGAATGGAAGCGCGCGAATCTTGACGCGGAAACCTTAAAATTCCGACCTCCAAAAAACTCCCGGGTTCAAGTTGATATGAAACGAGAAGAGAAAATGAACGGACTTAATGAAAATAAATAGAAACAAGCATAATCATCAAACTATTAGCAAGTCACTTAGTCAAATCAGCGTCTCTCGAGCAAAAGTCATCGAATTCTAAAGGCCTGACTTCAGACACCCAAATGTCGAACAATGAACACCCCCACATTCCTTTGCTCCCGACCACCACCGCCAGCTGTTTGTTGCGCGAAACCCGAGAAACCTATGGCCTTCCAATCACACGCACAGAGTTATACCTGTTTGTCTGTTTATCGAACTGGCCCCGATTGAATTATTCTTGTCATGTTCGTCTACTCCAAGTCATGTATACCTACTTGAAGTGATGACTACGATTAATATCATAATGCAATGCAGATACTTGACCCTTCGGGTTATTGTCCATAATGGTTCATTGAATATATTTATTGTTTAACAAATCATACAAACACCTTGTTTTATTTGTGTTAGTCGACATTCGACATTAACTCCAAAAAAGTACTGATGACTCCAGAGAGCGCAAACTAGGATGGCAAGGCGAGATGGATCTCAGTCCCTGCAATCCTCGAGTTTCTGTGTCCAAAGAAAGGGACCGCTCGATGAGAGAACAAGAAAGAAACGAGAGAGCAGGGAGAGGATAACAACAGCGAAAAAAGTGCGAAAGCATGGCAGCCCGCAAGAGACCGACCCATCTCAGATGCAGTCGGTTATGTTGGGGGCGAGGGAGAAGGGAAGAGGCTCGGCCGGCCAACAAGAAGAGCAACCAAACCCGTTTACCCGGGCTTTGTCTCCAGATATTTATTGTTATGATCACATATGCATTGGTCGATTTGGCGGTCGGATTGCGTCCATCCGATTCTCCAAACAATTAACGTTTATGCGGGTACATTCTCCCCGTCCGAACGGTCCCTAATCAATAATTTTCAGCTCTCTTATTACAACGAGAACTTTTATAATCAATTATCTTAATTATTTTAAGAGCCGGAGGGTATTCAAACAACAAGATCTGGCGTTTATGAATCCAAATCTGGCTTTTCTCCTATAAGAAGCTGAATCCGGGTTCAAAACTGGAGGTAAGCAAGTGACTGTCCGATTTTTTTGAAAAATATCTGACAATACGACGTTGCTATAATTTCACATAGCGATGCATCGTCTTTTCTACCAGTCCGTCTGGAAAATAATGTGGATTCTTCGCGCCTTGGATCGTCTGTCATCGCTTTGCGATGGCTAGCCGGAGCTGTGAATTTTGTGTTTGACTGCAGCGAGGCGAAAAATATTGCTGCGACAAATCCACATTAATTTCCCGACAGATTGATACTAAAGAATGTCATTTTAACTTGTTAGCTGATCTATGCATTTCAAACAGAATGCCAAAACCCGCAAAGTTCAAAAGTTTTTTGGATTTCGTTGCAAAGTTTTCTGAACAAAAAATAAATTTTTTCTTTTATCGGTAAAAATTTTGGCAAGTCCTAACGGTTTAATCGCTGGGGTTTTTATAACTTTATTTATCGTCTATATTACACTTTCTTACGAATGCATCTTTTCGTTATAAATTTTTAACCTTTTATCGGTAACAAAAATTGATGTTTCTGTCACGTTTCTTTTGTTAGACTAGTCATTTTCATCTTTCAGTAATAATTTTTTGTAGAGAACGATGAATAAGGAGTTATTTGCCAAGGAAGGGAGGAGCCTCACAGTGAGTGTCGCATTACCAAATGGGGAGCCAGACCGAGAGCTTGAATTGCAATATGCTGATGGACGAATAATTGGAAATGGATCTTTTGGTGTTGTCTACATGGCCAAAGTGGTTAATACGAACGAACATGTTGCTATTAAAAAGGTTTTGCAAGATAAACGATTTAAGGTAAGCCTGTTATGGTACTCAGATTATGGGTTTTAGAACCGAGAGCTCCAAATAATGCGCCGATTGAATCATCAGAATGTTGTCAAGCTAAAATATTTTTTTTATACGACCGGTGATAAAGTAGGTTGGGTTTGTTATTTCCGAATACAAATTGTATTTTAGAAAGACGATTTATTCTTAAATCTCATATTGGAGTACATTCCCGAGACAGTTTATCGGGTATCGCGACACTTCAACAAACAAAGACAGAATATTCCAATGATTTATGTAAAGGTAAGGACTTTTATTGAGATTATTTGTTTTTTAGACATACATGTACCAAGTATTCCGTGCATTAGCATATATCCACAGTTTGGGTATCTGTCATAGAGATATTAAACCGCAGAATCTCCTTCTAAACTCAAAGACCAGTGTTGTTAAACTGTGTGATTTCGGCTCGGCCAAAGTCTTGACCCCCGGCGAACCGAATGTCGCATATATCTGCTCTCGGTATTATAGAGCACCTGAGCTTATATTCGGCGCCACTGATTACACTACAAGCATTGGTAAGTTTTTTTGCGTTGGTTTGGGTTTTTATTTGCGATTGTATTAATACACATTAATTTAGATGTTTGGTCCGCGGGAACAGTACTGGCCGAGTTATTGTTGGGCCAGCCATTCTTCCCCGGTGATTCTGGAGTGGATCAGCTAGTTGAGATCATCAAAGTTCTTGGAACACCCACTCGGGAAGAGATCAATAAGATGAATCCGAACTACACCACATTCAGGTTCCCGTCAATTCGACCTCATCCATGGCAAAGGGTAAGGGTAAAAAAGTAGTATCAGTCTTCTTGTATAGGTCTTTCGTCCTAGAACTCCAAATGAAGCCACTGATTTGGTCTCAAAGATCTTGAAATACACTCCTACAAGCAGACTGACTCCTCTAGAAGCGATGGCCCATGAATTCTTCGATGAGTTGAGACAACCTGGTTGTGTTCTGCCAACGAAGACGTCGCTCCCGCCTCTGTTCGACTTCACTGAGGACGAATTCCAATACATCGGCGAACTGAAGGAGAAACTGCTTCCAAATACGAACGGCGAGACATCCAGCACGCCTTCGACATCAGAGGTTATTCAGAAAGCTGAGGAAGCCTGAGAAAAGACACAAAGTTACCAAATGTATTCAGTTCTTTCCTTCATTATGTCTTAGGTAATGTTCAGAGGTGTGCTCTTGTCTGAACGTTCACTTATCCTTACTCTGGCGACGTTCTTTCTACCTCTCCGGTCGCTCTATTCTAGTATGTATCAATTTCTTTTTTGTTTTCCATAAATTTTATCTTTTGCCCGGTACAGTCTCTTTTCACTGTCCGCCACCGGTGCATTCTTACCTGGACGGGCATGGCGGATGGGCTTTGAGGTACTTAATGTCGGCCGCCTGGCCCAGTTTGTATATGTTACGGGTGTGCTTGCTTGGAAGGTGGGCCAGACTCAGCCTCCCAGCAACGCCACGGCCTCTTTGGTAACTTTTAGATGTCTCGTAATATAATTTTATTTGTTCGTTTTCATCAACTTGCCATTAAAGTTAAGTTGTTCATAGCTTTTCTACGTTTCTAAGATGTTACTTATTAGCCAATATATCATTTTTACTAATGTTGTTTTTCTGATGCGTTAGTGCGAATAAATGGGAAACTTAAGGGAATTTAACATAAAGCATATTACTGCCAGAGCCATATATTCCCGGCTGCCATGTTTTGACAGGTAATACGTGTGGTCAACGAGATGGGTCTAGAAAACATCGGACCGGAAATCCGAAAACCCCTTTCATTGTTTTAACCTTAAAAAGTATTTGTTTTGCTTTCTATCGTTCAAAAAATACAGAATTGGGTTACAAACGCGTCTAAATTCATCAATTTTTTCTAAAAGATTTCAGGTACTTATTTATGTTATTCTCATTCACATTTCCCCCAGACAGCTCGGGTCAGCGACAACTCGGGTCAACGATACATAGGAGTAAAATTCGAAATGTTTTCGCTTCGGTACACAAAAAAAAAGATGTTGACCAGACATTAAAATTATAGCGGAATACATTTCTTACATGGAAAATCCCACTTGGAAATCCTTATTTGATGTGCAATATTCGATGTTCACGTTTACATATATATGATACGTCCTATCCAAACCGTGAACAGTGGAACTGGATGAACCCATGCCTAAGAACAAAAAATGGGGCGACATACTTGTTATTTGTTTACATTCACCACGACTATATTCCTAGTCCACCCTCTGGCCCTGTCTGGTTTTAAACCGGGTTCTCTGTAGAAGCCAAAAAATTTGGACAAATATTTTTACCTGCCCTACGGGCTGTAACAGTATAAGATCAAAGGGCGCTATTGTGGAAACGTGTAATACACCTAAGAATCCATCTTCAAGGTTTCAGGCACAGTGTTATTTTCTTCTGTCTTGTTCTGTCTTTATGCACAGTTGCCGGATTAGTAAGTGATTTTTCTGAGTTCCTGAGTTGCCAAAAGAGAGTGCTCGAAACAAGCATGCACCATCTCCCGTCATTGCTGCGATGTCACCAAAGAAACATCTAATCCAGTTACCTTATACAAAGTCTTTTTTGCCATTTTAAGCGCTCACAACTGAGGCCTTTGAAACACGGACCCTAAAATGGTTAAAAATTGGTAACACTATCTTTGCCGTTGATTGATATAGCCGGAAATTTACTTTTTATGGAAGAGCAGCAGTCGCTTTTTACACAATAAAATGCTTTTTTTGAAGAATTACTATTTTTACCCTTCTTGCAGCTCGTCAAAGTTGGCCTATAAAATCGCGATTTCTCCGAAAACTTTTCGTTAAATCAAAGATTTGCATGTGATACCTTTCTTTATGTGATTTCCAGCATCTTAGGCACCAGAGATTCTTTTGCTTGGACAAACATAGTCTGACTTGTCGCCTTTGAAACATTAATTTTTTGCTTCTGGGGGATAAAAGTTTGCTAGTAAAATTGCTCCTCGAGTGAGCTTGGAGTAGAAATTGCTGAAAATCGTTCTATTATGTTAACATGAATCTAGTGTAGAGCGCTATCTTAATTTTTACGCTCAATTCCTTTTCAACTGGTAGTAAACTGTAAAAAAATTTCAAGTTCTGAAGGTCCGTGGCTCAAATCTACCCCATAAACTTTTACCTATGCAGAAACGGTCACCTTGTACTTCCGGATTTTCCTTTATTGTATGTTAACTCGCTATGTGTACGCTCTGTAACCACGAAATTTTAAAACAATACGAGCAAACCTCGGGCACTGACCCCTGTCATATAAAAATATTTTTTCTATGTATCGAAGCGAAAACGTTTCAAAATTTTAACCAATTTTCAATAAGCAATGTTTTTTATATCCCGAAGCGGAAACCTTTCAAAATTTTAACCAATTTTCACTGTAAATGTGAAAACCAGTACTGTTATTCCCTTTTGAGTGATAACTAGCTTCAACAAGTCGATTCTGACCGATTTTTTGGCAGAAAAATTGATTTTGTTATTTGCGGGCAAAAAAAATTCCAAAATTTTTGAATGCCCGCAAATAAAAAAATTCCTCCAAATGTATCCTAAGGCATCACAATAAAAAAAGAAGACGTTTCAGAGATATTAGGTTGTCAAAAAAGTTTTGACCATTTTTTTCTGAGATCATTATAACTTCCAGGGAGACTTTTGAAGGGTTGACTAGTATGCTGTTGTGTAAGGTGGGGACTGCAGATTATGACAACCAGCAGCACCCCAGCCAAAAGGAAATTAAGAACTGGGGCCTTTCAAGGCATTGAAGCAAGAATTTGCCGTAGTTTCGAAAACGTTAAAAACCTGATGGTAATAATGCTTCTGTAGAACGTGTCAGGTGTTGGTTTAACCGTGGCTAAAAGAATTAGCACCGCATCCACGCAGCTGAGTTCTATGAAGTACAAAATGGGCCTGGCTTTTGACGGGCCAAGCCGAGCTTGTAAAAACCTCCCCGGTCCGTCAAAAGCCCGGCCCGGCCCGTGAAAGCCCGGCTAGGACGCGATCTGCCAAAAAATCGTTGCCGTTTTGTTATAACTAGGGTTGTGATTTTGACAGTGACGTCAACTTGACGGCAAATTGTCCTCATTTTCATGAAATTGACGCCGTTGTTTCGGTGGGAAGCTGTCTAACGATAAACTAAACATTATTTAAGGTAGTATAATGCCTTCAAACTTGTTTAAGACCATATACACATTAAAACAACAGTTTATAACAACAAAAGGACTTTAATAGACCTATTTCGGATCATCTTCGTCCTTGTTCTTACTTAGTTAATTGGATTTCTTTCAACAAATTGCAAATATAATTACTGATAAATGTTTATTAGCCTATTGGGAACTAAAGTTTGCAAAAAAAGCTTCGTCCCGGTAGTACTATTGTAATACATTATATATATGCCCTATTTTTGAGAGTAAACGTGAAAAAAAGCTTGTAAATGTGTTAGAACTTGATAAACTACAACAACAACCCCTTCAAAAAATTATCCCGGCACGAAAACAATGAATGCCAACGGTTTGGCATTATGATAAAAACCGGGTCGCTCCGGGCCGCCGGGCCTGGTGACCACCCCTGTGAGGGGCAGTTCACAAGAATTTTTCAAGAGCAGGACGCGAGCTGCGCAGGCCGTGGACGTTTTTTTCTCCGATTTTAGTCTATTTGGGCAAGCCGTGTATACTGAGGTTGTTATTGGTGTAAGACATTCGTATTAAATATAATATTGAATCGCGTTTTGCTTTTGCTGTACATCTTAATTTTAGAATGTTGGCCTCTTCTTTGGCTTGCCGACCGTTGATGGGACTGAGGAGCTCGGCAATGCCGAGTGTCAGAGCCTTTCGTACTTGTGCCCCTTTAACTGGTGCGGCATTGGTTAGTCCAGCGAGACCAACGAAGACAGTCCCATCTGCTGCTGGCACCTTCAAATTAGAACGTCAGATATTCATCGCCACTCTCCCATTGCTCCCCCTTTCGTACATTGTTCACGGTTCGGCGATGGATTGGGTTGCTACTGCTGCTATTGTTGCTAATTGCCATTTGTGAGTTCATTCTACCGTATTTTTTTACTTTTTAGTGGTGGACACGCTGTTATCACCGATTATGCCCGTCCGATTGTTGTTGGAGAAGGGGCCGCGAAAGCCGCTCATTATCTCTCGTACATTGGTACGGCCCTTTTGGCCATTGTTTTGGTCAACTTTAACATCAACGACGTTGGAATCACCCGTGCCTTCGAACTCGTCTTTAGCTTATAATGAGTAACTTTGGAATGATTGGATAGGTTTAAATGACTATAAAAAGAGCACCTTTAAAATTTCGAATTTTTATTCTGAATAATTTTGAATACCGAGGATTTCGTTGATGGTGAACTTTTTGCGAGGTCTTTGTGTTTCGATAATGTCCTGGAGGGATTTAACTTGGAAAAGGAAAGGATCTGCGGACTTAACCGTTTTCTCTTTCAGTTGATCTAAAAAATTAATTTTATTACATGAAAGGGTTTCTTTCTCACCTCTCTTCTGCACGACATATACTTCGGTTAATGCGTATAAATGGTGGATCTGTCTGAGATGACGCTGAAACTCGAGGATAGCTTCGATCAAAAGGGAATCAACTTGAGGATCCTCAGATTTGAAATCGGAATGCTTTGTCTTGAATTCCTTGAGAAGCTGAAACGACCACAACCTTTAATTTGGGGCAGATTTCATTTGGGGCATATCGGCTATTGGCCTAATATGTATACCCAATTTTGCAAAATTGTTGTACTGACCAATGGGTTGAAATTGCGACTAAAATTTCTGTTTTCTTTTTGGCTAGCCAAAGTGTCAGAATCGCGTTTCAGAAATAGTGTCAGAAATTAGGGCTCACAAAAAAAGCTAGCCAAAAGCTTGGAATGAATGTCAAAGAATAGGAGTGACAGCCAAATTTTTTGAATTGCTAGTTAAAAACCTAGATTGGCTAGCCAAAGTGTTAGAAAGGTGTGTAGTTTCGAAAATAGCTAGCAAAAAATTTAGGGTGGCTGTAAAATGTTTGGCATGTCGACCAAATCTTATGGCTAGCCCTTTGTTGAATTTGACAGCCATTCTAAAACTTTGGTTAGCCTCAAAGAAAAAAATAGTTATAATGTCAACTGACTGGTCACTAGTACAACAATTTTGCAAAATTAGCTATACATATTACACCAATAGCCGATGTGCCCCAAATAAAGGGTAGCCGAAACGACAGACACCTGTAATAATGCCGAAGTATGCATATTCTCTCACCGTCCACCGTTACTGGGTTTGTTGACTTTAGCGGCTTTAAAGGTGGACGGGTTCCGCGCTTTCTCCTGCTTTACTCCGTTTTTTACTTTTCACCGTGCAATTTCTTTTTCGTATACAAACTGTAATGGTCTCTAATTGAACGACTTCCCCGATCAAAAATAATATTTCCGAGTCCACATCCCTCAAATACCTATGAGGGAAGATGTTCCTCTTCATCCTATTATATATGGTAAGTTCTCCTTTAGTATGTAACGTATTTTTGATAGCTGGAGACAGTACAAAGTAATGGATGTGGCTGTGCCGTGCCTTGTTGCAACTACGCCATGTCAGTACCAGTATATCAAATGCAGCCAATTACAAATCAAATGGATGCAAAGTAAGCATAGTAAGCTATAGTCATCGATTAAATCCTTAACAGAAATAAAAAATCGGAGAAGAATGATATGGAAGTTTCATTGAAGAAAGCATACGATCGAATAAATAACCAAGAGACTATCTACGTTATCCCGACTTTGAACAAGCAGAACAACCAATTACCCAGCTTTCCAATGTTGGGAGTTAAATTACCCGAATACATCAATACCCCAGGAATGGACAACGCTGTTTACCGCCCTTTCTTCCCGACCCAATTGAATCCTTCAGTGACAACTGTAGTCCCTATGAGAAGCTTTCCCACTACACAACAACCTCCTACAACTACAACTCATCCGACCACACGATTTGATACGTTGGATGTATTGGTGGGATTACACAACAATACTCAGACATTGAAAGAAGCACAAGACCTTTTACATCAGATTTTGGACATCCTGAGTCAGCGAGTGCTCTCTGAACCCTTTAAAGCTTTTGATGAACAATCGGCTAATCTGACATCGCTAGGCACTGAATCCTTGCAAAACAAAACCACGGATGTAATGGCAGGATTAGAAGCAACTAACAGTAGCAAGATAACCTCCAAAACCGAAGTAGAGAAGGCTATAGTCTTGCACTCTCGTTCTACGGCTAATGCTATGAGTGAATCAGCTCCAATGGAAGAGCCAGAATCAGAGGAAGACGATGACAGTGAGGACGAGACCACGATCCGCACAGAGTTTACCACCAAGTCTGCCAAATGTCCGGGTATTTTAAAATTTATATATATTTTTTTAATTACCTTTTTTTGTGCCATGAATTAAAAGTAAAGTAACTTAACATACCTCGATCACATTGCTGATGTCTGTGTTATAATCTCCATTCCAAACGGTGTCTTCACATTTCTGAACTATGAGCTAAATAAAAAGTTTTGCAATAATTATAATGACGATTACCGTAACGATCCTGAAAAGGGGATGAGAACGGATCGCTTTAGAAATATTCGAATCAGAATTTTCGGCCATCATCAAACAGAATTTGAATGTCAGTGAAATTATTCACCTTATCAGAAATCATAAAAATGGTAAAGGAGCTGATAATCGGAAGGAAAATAGAATAGAAAGGAAAGAAAACCGTCAAGTGGCAGTCACACCTCGAGGAATTATACCGTTATAATTCGATCCATTCCCATAATAGCCATTTAGGAAATTGCTAATCAAAAAAGGAATGAAACCCGCATAAATCAGCTGCACCTGGGATCCAATTAGTGGACGAATTTGTCGAGAAATATTTATGGCAGCGGCTCAGACCCGAGAATAAAGGTGGGACGGTAATTGGGTCAACCGAGGTGATAAAAGCGCCGGAAGTCTCTTTGCGCAAAAAAGAGGAACCGTGCCATCAAATGAAGTCGAGAGATACTATCAGACCATAAACAAAATCGACGACAAGTGTCATGTTTATACACACGAGTTATTAAAAGGAGTTAATTTAAACGGTATGTTAGCTATCGTATTTTTCTGTGAATCATGGACTGCCGAGAGAAGCTGGCTGCCAATTCGGCGAATTTACCACAGAATCCCGAATTTTCGAATAGAAACCCGAGGCATAATCGATTGTATGTTGATAAAACATAGGGCTGGGACCAATGGAGAACGACGCGGTAAGCGAACAAGTATTGGAGGTTGTTGGCGACCGCATTCCGCCGTTGTAATCGCAAGAAAATCGTCGAAGTCAACATTGGATTGGCGAAATTATTTGAGCCCCTGAGCAACTGCATCAGCATAATTTCGATGAGGACAAGTGTGCCCGACCGACCACACCCATCCATGCAATGGATAACTGAAGGATTCGAAGAAGTGCGCGTCCTGTCAAAGTTGGCATAAAAGAAGCGACACATACCTCCGTAGAATCCGTAAAGGCCATTGAATATCCGTGTAATCCTTCCAGTCATATTGCCAATGCTGAAGTCGGTGAACCTCGGTGGGATCATCACTTCTCCACATACTTATTGACGTCACTGAAAACAGTGGATCCATTGTCATACAAATAGAATCATTCCTTATCACAAAACTTCCGACAGTTAGGACGCTTCCCTGAACTCTAAAAGCAGGGACATGTATGTAGTCACACGGCACGGACCTAAACTTACGTAATTGTAGACAATAATACAACCTCCTAATAACGTCCGCAGCACTTACTTTGGCCAGTAAAATGGACAATAATTGGAGGGTTTGTCAGTTCCCAACATGGTCATGCTGTCCGTGTCCATAGCTCCACACAGCATGATCACATATTCACTCTTCTCTTGCCAAATCATTCTCCAGAAATCATTTGCAGTACTGGACATGGGAGCTTGTGTCAATATGAACTTGTTAATCAACGGCCCTCCAAATACATAATTTCCGTGAATGAAATCACTTTCACCCCTAAAATTAGGCAACTATTTAAAAGAGAATTAAAAGAGAATAGTCACATATGTCGTCTACATGAAATCTGTAGTTTTTTCCGAAAAATACGTCATCATGATGGAGTACTGATGATTTCATGTTTGGGCTGGCAATGGTTATAAACGGCCAAATAAACGTTGAGACACCGCAAAATGGTTTTTACAGGGGTAACCATTAAATTTTATTTGATTTTTGAACTCCACCTGAAATTCTGTTATAAACTAAAATCACGTCCAAATCAGCGCAGGATTCGATGCGAAACTTTCATATTTGACAACAATAAGCATGGTGTACGCGGTTGTTGAGAATATAGCGACAAAGACAATGCAAGTTTTAAACACAGAATGTGCATACATTCACAATAAAGGTGTAATCTAATACCGGTCGAATTTTCATTGAAGGGATTCTATAATATTCATGATGACCTTGAATTCTGGGCGTGACTGCACTACACCACAAGATTTTTACCCATAGTTATAATCAGGACAAATTCTGAATAATTCAATCCACCTTTACTTTGAACGCTATTTCACACATTTGCGAAGAATTTTCCCTTATTTTTTAAATTTTATTAACACAATTTCTCTTTTTGCTAGTAACCTCAATTTGCCGGGTCGGACCACGCGTGTTAAAATTGTAGAATCCTTTCAATACAAAATTCGACCGGCATCACAGGGTGGTTCACGAAGTCCTCCCTAGTTTGTCGGTGGACTAACTTGAGAACTGCTCGACAGAATTTAATAAAAAAAAATTTTTTGTAATCCTCAGGCCCCCAATTTTTTCTGGAAGAATTTCAAAAAAAATGAATCTGCCAAAAACATTTTTTTTATTACCATTGGGTCATTTTGAACCGCAACGAGCTCATTTTCCCACTTTTTTTCATTCAAATTTGTTTCAAATATTGGAGGAAACTCCGTAAATTTGAATAAAACCCGTGGGACCATAAGTTCAGTGCAGTTCAAGTTGAACCAAAGGCACCACAAAAAAAATTTTGGAAATGTTTTTGGCAGATTCATTTTTTTTGAAATTCTTCCAGAAAAAATTGGGGGCCTGAGGATTACAAAAAATTTTTTTTTATTAAATTCTGTCGAGCAGTTCTCAAGTTATTCCACCGACAAACTAGGGAGAACTTCGTGGACCACCCTGTAGATTACAAGACTTACAAGACCCTTTATTGTGAATCATTCTGTGTTAAAAAATTGCATTGCTTTGGTCGCAGTCAATATTTTCAATAACCATACACCACACGTGAAATCGAGGAGAGAACTCTTCAAGTTGGCTTTTCAGAAAAATCATCAAAACAAGTCTCAAAAAATTCAGAGAGCTTGAAAATGGTCAACTTTGTCAAAAAAGACCTGGTTTTTACCAAATTAGACGAGAAATCGGTCAAAAAAAGATTTCTCGGATCTCATATTTGTGACGAAATGCCAACTTGAAGAGTTCCCTCCTCTTACCTTTTCGATTTGACGTGCACCATGCTTATTTTTGTAATATAGAAATATGAAATTTTCGCAATCGAATCCTGCGCTGATTTGGTTAGGCGTGATATCAGTCAGCAGCAGAATCTCATGTAGAGTCCGAAAATCAAATAAAATTTCACGGGCTTTGGTACAAAATCGCGAGAATTTTTAATTCTTGTCTTGCACAGTGCAAAAATTGTAATGTTACAGTAACTCTTAAGGTTTTATACAAACTAGAAAAATGTTCCTTATGCTAAATTACCCTTGTACAAACCATTTTGCGGTGTTCCAACGTTTATTTGGCCGTTTATGATCATCACCAGCCCAAACATAAAATTGCCAATAGTTCCGTGCATTTCGGAAAAAAATGGGGTCGAATTATACCGCACAACACTTCATAGGCTTGCTTCAACGTGTCAAAAATCTGTCTTCTTACCCATCCTCTTGATACTTCACACTCGGACAATCAAAGTCTCCGAAGACGTCTATTGGCCTCAGAAATGTTCGGTTTCCGTTGCCATCCCCGTTATCCAACTTCAGGACCACTCGGTTCAGATCTCCGCAAACAATCCCTTCAACTGATGTTTTTAATAATTTTGGATGGAACTTACTGCGATTACGTGCTTTGGTTGCGTAATTTGCATCAAATGCAGACTGGGACATCTCAGTGCGAGATAATTCGGAATTCTCAAAGAAACCTTCAACAACTTCGAATTCAACGAAGAATTCCTATAAATAAAAAAACTACAAAATCAAAACAAACAAAAAATGTGATGAAGATCCCACTCACGGAAAGATCAGTCCTCGGCCGTCCCGGTTCAATTAGAAATGACCATCTGATCATTCCCACAACAAATGACGCAAATTCCTGAATCCGTTGAATTATCCGATCCGCAGCTTCACTGTGGAAATCGCACCAATTACTTAGTGGATCTTTACTTTTGTAGGTCTCTATGTGTTGAAGGGCGTCAACCATAGCGACGCCCATTTTATTGACATGGGTGTGGCTCACAAAGATCTCCTTCAAATGTTTCGCAGCTCTCTTACAATTAGGTGGAAGCTTGTTCAGCCAAGTCGTCAGATCTTCCCTATGAAAAAATTAAAATAGGAACTTATCTTGCTTATCAATTCGTCGAAAACTTCAGGTATACCTAAAAAATCGAATATACTTACCCATATTTTATCCTAAACAGTTCCATTCTTGCGTTTACATCTGTATTTCGTTGGCTAGGATCTCGTATCAAGAAGTCGTAGACAGTCATCTCCAGTTTCTGATCATGGAGAATCTTGTCCACCTTGACACACATCTGTTTAAGGAAAGACATCGCTTCTTTTTTTTCAAAATCTTTCTAGACAAAATATAGAAACTTTTAATAACCTACGATTCGCTTCCTGAGTAAATGGATATTCCAATATCCCGACATTCCACCAAAATATCCATTTTGATCGCGTTTTGGAACCATCGGCATTTCCAAAGCGTGGAAATCGCCCTTGTTCCGCGTGTATATCCCGTGATAGTAGTATTCCGGGTCGGTTCCATCGTCCCAAAATAGGTAACAAATAAAGAAATTAAAGTAACAAGAAAAAAAGGTGAAAAAATATTCTCCAGTCAGAAGCATACCTGACACTCGACACTTCCGACGGAACCCCGTTGGTTCTGAGCTGTCTTCTGTTGCTGTTTATGCCGAGGTATGCCACCATCATCGGGCCGCATTTCAATACACGGTTCAACCAAAAAAAGCCAGATTTTCCCGAACAAAAATTAGCGCAAGTTTTTTTACAGAAATTGCCCGAGGCGGATGGAAAATCATTTGATTCACCGGGTGGAGCGCGATGTTTTTCTTGGACAACAAGGTTCTCGAAGTAAGTGAGATATATTAAAAAACAAGTAACGTTTCGTGTAGATCCATGTTTGTCCACCTCGAAAAAGGTCGTGGTTTGTTTCTATGTCGAGTGGAATTTAGGTAATTATGAGTCTGTTCAATTCCTGTGAAGATTGTGTAATTCATGCACCTTATAACAACAACGATTGCAAGACCGAGAATCACTTTGAGACCGCTGTAAGTATGTATGTCCTCATGATCGTCTTGATATAAGCGCGAACTAAGGGCTGAGACTAAGCATAAGCAGGTTGAGCCTAAACTAAACTGTGGCTCATCCTAAGCTTTAGGGCGCTAAGTAAAAGAATTATGGACTGAAATCCCACGTGGCGGCGTACCGAAGTAGAGTCTTGATTTATATAGTTCGAAGTATGGGCTTTCATAATCAACTAAAAAAAATTTTTTAGATTTTGATTTTTGGCCTCGAGGTCAAGGGTGGCAAACGGGCCCCGTTTTTTTAAATTTCAGGCCCGGCCCGGTTAGGGCGCGAACCGCTGAATTTCATTTGATCTTACCGCCTTTTTGACGCCAAAATGTGCTATGAATTGTAATATGTTACTACAGTTGATCTATTTTGGATAGTAAAGGTTTTTAAAAAGGCACTTAAAAATGATTAATAACTTGAGTTACTACAACTACAATTCCTCAAGAAAATTGACCCGCCAACCACCCCTGCTTGAGGTATTGTTTTTGTTTTATCGCTTTTAATTTTTAACTACAACTGCAATACCTCAAGAAAATTGACCCGCCGACCACCCCTGCTTGAGGGATTTTTGTTTTATCGCTTTTAATTCGTTGTGTGGTTCCAAACCACGTTTGGAAATATTAGTAAAAATCTCAAAAGAAAATTTTACGGTCCCAGGAACAAGACCACGTACGGCAACCCGACGTGTTTCCTGGCTCACGTCAAATCGAAAAAGGAGTCTTCAAGTTGGCGATTCGTCTTTGACACTTCGAAACACGTGCGAAAAATAATTTTTCTAGCTGCCGCCTTTTTCTTGATTTACGTTTATAGCCCGTATTTGAAATATTGAAAGAAGACGGCAAAATAACTGCCCTACCACAATAAAATAATTCTTTCCAACAATTTGCGATACTTTTCAGCAAATTCTAGCAAGAAATGGCAAATTTAGATACCCAAAAAATTACTTTTCTTCGATGTTGCCAAGTGTCAAAGACGAATCGCCAACTTGAAGACTTTCCTTTCGAATTGACGTGTGGCTCCTTTCGACGATTCGACCACTTTGAGGTTACGGCCGTGGGTTTTCGTCCCGAAGGGGTTTTCGTCACAAAGATAACGAGGATATCACAGTATGTCCCTGACCCGAAAGGTCGGGGCGTAAAATTTCTATTTACAATTTACAAAATAATTTAGAATTCTTCTACGCGGAAGGTAAAACGGCGAACGGGAATGGTATTCATCATAGTTTTGCTGTTGGTTTTGTTGGGAACAGCAGTAATCTGCATTTTATCCGGGAGATGTGAGTTTTTAGATACATTATTATATGTATTAAAAGGATGAAATGAACCACTGTTTATAGTCAATACTTTATCGTTTGGTTCAACGAAACATAACAGATCGGTTTCACATTGGTCATTAAACCTGACGACTTTGAATGAAGGTCCGAAGCCGAAAAGGCACAAACTTCATTATGAAGATTATTCGATTACCTTCAAACAAATCGAATCTCCGGAGGTGTTCTGGGAATCAGATGCTTCGTTTATATACACGGACTCCTCTGGAGATCTCATTGTAAGGAAAGATGGTAATGATTCTGATAAAATCTTAGAAGTTTACGATTCTCCCAAATGGAAGCTTGGCCAACCCTGAGGTGTTTTTATTGAAGAAGCAATTGGAAGATGAACTTCCTTTGTTTAATTCTGACGCATCGTATGTTGCTTTAAAGAACCAAATAATGAAAACACCTTTTGATCAGTTTACTGTGCGACTGGCTTCAGTTCAAGATAACAATGTGGGGTATGTGCTCGAAGAGTGAAACAAGAAGCACATTGTATTTTAGCGTCTTCCACAGTGTCGGAATAAGTCATGGATCAGATCCAGTACAATATTTCGAATGGTCTCCTGTCCGAGAAAGTTCTGATTTTATTTTTATTCATTCCAATAATATATTTTATCAGCCTGGGATTGGTCAGAAAGATGGGTTGATACAATTGAGCGACAGCAGATCTCCATTTCTCTCTTTTGGGGTTGCAGATTACATGTCCTCGGGTAAGTTTCGCTACTACGTGCTTAGTTGAAATAAGAGTCGATTTACGGAGAATCGAAACCTATCTGGTGGTCTTCATCTGGAAGATTCATTGCCTATGCCTCATTTGATGTCAGAAATGTCTCGTTGACATCAGTTCCTTATTACAGGGATGATGTTTCCCAACCGCAGTAAGCCCTATCCAGGTAATAGTAGACTTTTAAAGTATGCATCCATTGCGTTGTCCACGTCCTGGCGATTCTGAATTGCCTCAAGTTCTGTTATGGATCTGGGATAAGGTGGAACAAACGAAACAATTTGCGATGCCTTCTGAAAGATTCTTTAATGATGGACCCACGTCGTATGTTTTATAATATAAATCTTGCGCATTTAACTTGTTTGAACTGGTCGGAGAAGAGTTGGAGTTTCTGTCTGGCGAAAAAGGCTCCCGGACCGGGAGCCATGTCTATCAGTCTGTCGTGAAAATAATGAGTACTCATCGCACCTTGGAACGCCCATCATCGATCGCTTCGCGGCACTTGGGAATTTGGTGCGCGACAGCGGCGAGACGCGAAATTTTTCTGCGACGAGTGCTCATCATTTCCCGACAGACTGATACAGTAGTACCCAAGAAGAGTCGAAAAAAAGTTTTTGGAACTTCAGATTACACAACGTTGTGTCAGATTGCACAACTACAGTAACTATTATAGAAGAGATCGAAATTTTTTTGTTTTTAGGCGAAAAATTTAAATTTCTCGTGTAAAGATTCGTCAAAACTTTTTCGCCTACTATCATGTGCGTTTTTGTAGATTGAAATACCTTGTATGGGCACAATGGGCAACATTAGAGCCCTTCGGAGAGTTTCTCTTGACTATCTGGACCAACAGAATTCAGAATTTTATTGCTGCGATGATTTGCATGATGAATGAGCCATGTTTTAGAGTAAGAGTTGGTACTTTCTTTTATATTTTCCAGTTTTTTAAATTCAGATATACTGTAAGTGGGAAGCAATTGTGGTTAGAGCCGACCAAACATCTCCAAATAAAGTACACCACCAAGACCGGTTTCTTTTTGATACTTCCGAGACAGCATTCTAACGGCGAAATATACGATGGAATAGCTCATATCGATATTGTAAGTAACTGTGAAAGTTCTTCTAACAAAGTATTCTCAGAGCCAAGTGCAAGTCGGGCGACCTCGTTATAACGTCAGATTTCATAATGGGGCCTTTGATGTTCACGAAATTGTGGGATATGATGCAGAGCTGGATGACTTGTAAGGACTTGTGCAAGCGCACAGAATTTTTTAGATTCTTTACCGCTCAGGGCGGTATTATCGGAGAGATGCATTTATTCCGAGTTCCCACTGCCTCAGGGGCCAATGGAATCGTCCCTCAATGTATAACATGCCCAATTGAGGAGTGCAAATTTACTAAAGTAACATTTTCTCCCAGTTCGAGAAGGATGCTATTGAATTGTGAACGGGCTTTTATGCCGAGTGTGATGATTGTAAAGTCTACAGACCAGGTGGTTAGCAGTGAGTTTAATTGGGTCTGAATTAAATTAATTTTACTGTCTAGATGTGAAAGTAAAGCACATTCGATCAGAGATTAACCTGTCAAATGAAAAATCAACAATTAAATATGAAGTGGTTAAATTGGCGAATGGAATGCGTAAGAAGAATTATGTGTATGACTTTTGATGTTATAGTAGCCAATGTCCAACTAATAATGCCACCGAATTTTGACTCGGAATTGGTTTATCCGGTGATATTGGATATTGACGGAGATCCTGGATCTAATAATGTATGGAAAAAAACTCCTCATCCGTATTTACTGTTCTTATCTGTGAGTTATCATGCAATTGTCATAAAAATTGACGCCCGAGGATCCAGTTTAAGAGGATGGCGATTGAAGAGTTCGATCTTACATAATCTTGGAGGTCCAGATGTAGACGATAAAGTGGAATGCCTGGGGTATTTGAAATAATTATTGAATTAACTTTATTTAGACGTTTAATGAAACGATTTCCTTATTTGGACTCAACCAGGGTTACAGTAATGGGAAGAGGCTACGGTGGCTTCGTTGCTCTTCAAATGGCGGCCAAAGATGGCGGTGCCATGATTAAATGTTTGGCACTTAGATCACCAATTACGAGCTTTATGTATCAGAGTAAAAGAATAACCTTTGATTATGTTCTTTAGGTGCTGCCTTTTCCGAGAGGTATCTGCATATTCCCAGCGACAATGAAGAAGGATACGAAGCGAGTGACATGATCAATAAGAATCGAATCGATTCGATAAAGGATATAAGGATATTCTTGGCTCATGGGGGCAGTGACCGACATGTGCAATATCAAAACTCTGCGTTATTGGCAAAGCATTTGCAGAAAATTAATGTTCATTTTATACAAGTGGTAAGAAAACAAGCTTTTTGTTTCACAATTTTATTTAGATTTATCCGAACGAAGACTATGATCTGGACGGAGTTCTCTCTCATTTTTACAATGAACAAGAAAACTTCCTGGCTTCGGAATGTTTTGCTTAACCAAATTAAAATACGTATGTTTTGAAAAGAATGTGCGTAATAGAGGGGGAGGAAAGGCAAAGAATAACGAGGCCTGGCCAGGGTATTTTTATAATTAAACCGAAGATTCTTTTCCGTTGAGGTTTGTGATAACACTACTTCCTATTGACTGCTTTACTTTACACTATCAAGCGTTTCGATCTCGCTTCCATTTGTTATTTCCTCTCTTTTCTTCAGGTGAGACGGTTAAAGATTAAAAAACGCTGAAATAGCCAATTTTTTTTACCGAAAAGGCTTACGAGGGAAGTCGTTTATATGATGATACACGTCTTTGAAATTTAAGAATTGTGCTGGCAACGTTGAAAAAACCCTGAAAAAACTTTTTTAAATTTTAATTTTAATTAAGTCTGATCAATTTTACACAAGTTTTACACTAATTTTAGCCAAAATATTTCTTAATCTTAGATATACGCCTTTCTTTTGGTGCTTAGACGCATTTTATGCCTTATAGTAACTACAGGATTTTTTGGAAACATTATCCCGGCGAAGGGAGACTGAATAGGAACTGACTGAATATGAAGGACTGGACAAATTTTGGATGCCTCTTCGAAAGTTTGGCATTTTTTTGAGCCGACCGGTCGGAAAAACTTCCTCATGCATTTTTTGTGAAAATATGAAGGCCATTTTCGGATGCTTTTTCCAAAGTTTGGCATTTTTTAAAATTACCTGTATTCCCATTGTACATTCTTTTGAGTCCATTCATCTGGAGCCTAAAATCTCGTACACCCTTTTCTGAAATTTAATTGAAATTGGAACAAATATGCCAGATTTCATATTCAGTCAGCATCCCGGTCCATATTTAGTCAGTTCATATTCAGTACTTCATATTCGGTCGTTCAAATTCAGTCAGTTCATATTCAGTCAGGCACCCTCTCCCGGGTATAGGTCAACCGATTTTGATTTTAAAAAGGCAAGCCACACGCAATGTTCTTCGTTTTTACCGTTATAGCTCGCATATGGCCAAAAATGCGACCTTTTTTGATGTTTTTCGAATTTAAAAAAATTACCGGGCCGGGCCTGTAAACTTTACCGGGACGGGCTTCAAAAATTTTTAAAACAGGCCGGACCTACTTTTTATTGGTCCGAAGGCCCCAGGGTGCAAAAAGGCCTGCCCGATTGCCATGTCTGGAGGACTATTTCGCGAAATTTTCGGTCGAACTTGTGGCTCAATTTTTTTGACAACTAAATGAAGGCCATTCGCCGGAATGGTTTTGCCTCATACCGCTTTTGAAAATGGAGAATCAGAATATATCGGTCTCTTACGAGGGAAGTCGTTTTAATCGCAAGTGGGTTTGGACAGAAGACCGGTATATTTTGATTCAGCATACTCGAAAACGGTATGGGGAGAAATTATTTTTTCTGCATGGGCCCTAGTTTTCGAGAAAACCGGAGAACCCCGCTAAAAAGTCCTCGCTCCGAAAGACCGTTGGAACAAGAGCCAAATGGCCGAGGGCGAGTGGAGACGCTCTTAAAATCGTTTTGTCCGGGTTTCCGGGGTGAGTTCAAGTCCCGCTGGGCGCAAGCGCAAATTCAAATGGCTTTGATATTGAATATGTCATAAGTAATCATATTTTTGTTTTTTTTATGGTAAACGTCACTTCTGCACTTCAATTGAAGCAATTGTTCAAGAATTAGCTTGATTTTTCTGATCAGCACATAAATGTGATAATTTGATGCGCATTTTAATTTTTTACCCAAACACTGCAAAAAGAAAAAAATTCTTGGTTACAAACACTTTTACAGCCGCGTTTGCGCCTAGCTGTATTCGAACCCACCCCGGAAGCGTGGACAAAGGGATTTCGAGAGCGTCTCCACTCGCCCTCAGCCATTTGGCTCATGTTCCAAGGGTCTTTCGGAGCGGGGACTTTTTAGCGGGTTTTCCGGTCGAACTTTAAGGTTGATTTTCTCGAAAACTAGGGCCCATGCAGAAAAAATAATTTCACCCCATACCGTTTTCGAGTATGCTGAATCAGAATATACCGGTCTTATGCCCAAACCAACTTGCGATTAAAACGACTTCCTGCGTTAGGATATATTTATGAACGACTAAATAGGATTTAATATTACAGTTTCTTTTGTGATAGATGTTTATCGTTATAGATAAAATTGATTCCACAGTTATAGAACCGTTAAGATTTATCATACCGTTAAGATTTATCATTTATGGGTTCTTGAGATTGCTTTTTATTGAAGTTATAGTTACAGATGCAGCTGATTCGGCTTCTGCATCCTCGCAGAAGGGATCGTCGTCCAATTGTTATCTCCAATCCCAAATTTCGGTTTGACCACGAACGAATTCAATTATTGGCCACTTCTATTTTGTATATAGCGTCGTTGTGTGGAGTATTTATCTACAGATGATTTAGCTTTCGTTACTATTTGTGTGTCGGTCAGTAAACTGTTTATATATCTTACAGTATTTGGCAAGTAATCCCGGGAATACAGAAAAGCACAGGGTCGAGTAATGGACAATATTACATAACACATTCAACTAATATACCGGCAGACAAGCGTAAGTGCGTAGTTCGGAAAACATATCCAAGAAAAATGTGGTCGAAGTGTTTAGCCTCAACATGTCTTCGCTGTGCTCGTTAATCAGCTGGATACACCGATTCCAAAACTTGTGTCGATTCTGAAAGTAAAGAGCCTCAGGCTAAAGTTCCGGTTAAACAAACCTCGGTAGCCGAGATAAAAGGCTTCAGCGGATAAGAGATCTCGTTTCCCAAATAGCTGTAACTGACGTAAAGACATGTTCGAATCAGAGACTGCAACTCTGTGGTGGTTCGAATGTCATCTATTTCCTTTTCCAATTGTTCCTTCACCAAGAAATAGACGAAGACAAGGTTGGCGGGGTTCACAAAGGCTACATCTTGCCATCCCTAAATTCGTGTATTAAAATGTGGCTTAAAAAGATTTAAAGATTTTTTGTAACATTAATTTCTCTACCTGTAACATAAGTGATCTGTCGATGGAACGAAGCCACATGACTAGCTGCGCCGGCTCGAACTGAGAAACCCGGCATTTTTTGGCCACAAACTTTCCTAATCCAAGTAAAAGCTCGGCCGTAGATGAATAGATAATGTCACTCTTATCGTAATATCCCTGATCCGATATGCAGGAATAAGAAGATTCGGAAGAGGGCAATAACGAACTCTGAAAATTATTTTGGGACACCAATGTAAACGATTGCGCGGATTCTGTGGATGCTGTAGAAGATGTTGCACTTGAAGAGGTGGATAAAGAACATCGCTTATCGCTTTTGTTCTGACCAAACGTTGTAAGAATTCTTTGAAATCCCTGAGGCGGCGATAGATTATAGCTCCAATTGTTATTGTTATTCTTGATGTCCTAAAAAAAGATGACATTCAACATTATTAGCCTTTACTTCATTGCACGAGGTGTCACGATAGAATTCAGGTTCAAGTCGAAGATGGTTTGCGTAGAGAGTTGAGTTGTCTGTTTTTTTGGGCTTCTGAGGTTTTATGGGCCCTGAGACATAATTGAAATTGTCATCGAGATCTTCGGACAGCGGAGAGAGAATCGAAGATTGAGATCGACTTGAGTTTAGAGTTCTGAAGGACTTTTCCAGAGCGTTCTTCTGCTTATTTGACGCATCGGAAGACCCGGATTGAATCACATTTGGAAGGACTGAGTTTGCTGTTTTCTTGGCAAAATTCCATCCTTGAGTGAGGATTGAAGACTTCCTCCTCAACGTCCGCGTAATCGGGAATTCCGGAATATTATTGTTTCCAGTTTGTCTGAGATGCACAGTCCTCGTTCCCGTACTTACAGAGTAATTGCGTACATTAATCGGCGAGGACTGAACTCCACCCATAGTATTATTCTAAGTCATCTTTCATTGGAACATGTTCTGAAAAGATGGATGTGTAAAACGGTTCTAAAACGACATTTCAGTTGAAGGGGGATGTACTGGGGACAAAATAACATGCTAAAAATTTTTTCGATACGACAAAGAATGAATGGCAAAAGAACGGTGCATGAAAAGCGAGGCTAGTGCGTCCCTATAGGCAGCCAGCGTAGGGTAAAGGAAACCCTTCTACTCAAAACTCCGGTAATCTAACACCCCGAAGGTTTAGATGACATTAATCCCAATTTGAATATCTAAATGAAATAGTCATATGAAATGGGTCCGGCACGGATTCAAAGCCGTTGTGCCGGCTTCTCCCCGCAGTCTTCTCCACCCGGACTCAGAACTCGTCAAAAAGAGCAGTTGCCCAATTGGGACGACTCCCATGGCCAAGACCGAGCCAAAAAAAGAGTGCGCCCCCTCTGTCTCTTTTCGGCCTTAGGGAAAACAACTTGACTCTCTTCAGATTTTGTAAAATATTTTGAAATCGTCTTCGCCCCGAGAGGATTTACCCGTCATGTTTCCTTCCCGAATAACCAAACACATAAAAATTGCTGTCACACATTAGCGTGGTTCGGATTCACTGGGAACAGCGATAAAGAACCACAAAAACTCATTGATGCAAATAGTTAGGGCCTTGCAACTAGGTTCACTGAAGTAAGGGACGTTTTCCGGCATCGACAACGTTGCCTCTTATTAAATTCACAGGAATTAACGAAATTATAAAAAGTGGTTATAAAATCAATAATCGGCCCGAAACTTACCTTTATTTGGCATAAAAAATATTTGAAATTTTTCTTTTAAAAATTCCTTGCCCAATAATTGCAAAATTAAACTTTATTGTGACATTATCAACATGGGGATAGCTTCAAACAAATGAACAAAATCCGGGTCCTGAGAAAAAGCGGAATTGTGAAAGCAGAGATGTTTTACCATGATAAGAACGGCCGAGGGCGCTAACGCCCTGCGAGCAAATCGGAGGATTTCCTGAGAAAATGCGAATATTTTATTTAGTTGATTAGATGAACAGATCCCTGATATCGGATAAGAAAGAGAGAAAGAAAAGATTTTCCTGAATCGCGCTAATCCCTGAGTACGTTGACTTATTGCGGTATGTTCAGAGAATAAAATAGAATAGTTAAATATATATTATGTACAAGAAGAGGTAGTTCGGTGTGGAGTTGAAAGAATCGAAGGGTCTGGAATCGGAGGGATAAGGCAGCGGGAATAAAATTACAAATAATCCTTGAAAGACTGGGGCCACGAGGGAACGGCGGAGTTGAAAGACCTGTAGGTACACGATGAGATACGGTTACACTACAACTAGATGTCATGTGAATTGTGGAGCATAATAAGGCGATTGAAGCATCTATCCTGGACTAACTAGCGTTCTGAGCAGACATAGGTTATGTGAAACGAAAATCATTAATTAATTCTCCGGTTTTATCGAGGACGAGGGAGTAGGAGTCGAGCTCGAGTTCCGGGAAGATGAAGATAAAGGAGTGTCCGGCTCAGGCGAGACCGGGTTGTTGGCATCGATGTCCATGGGATCAATCTCCGGCTTGAAAAGGGTTAATGCCGAGATGTTGTTGTGTTGATGGAGAAGATCAAAATGCTGGATGTTGGAGGCCTCGGAGATCTTTGGGGATCTCACTTTCTTTGCATGTCTCACTCGACGACATCTGGCGGCCAATTTGCGCATGGCTTCACGGAAAGATTCCCAGAATTCTTCATCGTCGGACACACGATTTCCCAACACTTTCCGACAGACATCTGAAGTAGAGAATTTCAGTTTTTTAAAGACGACAACTTACGTTGTATATAAATGATTCCACTGACTGGAAGGTTACTGTAATTAGAATGATTTGGAGCGGCTACAGTAGTCTGAGCCATTAAACGAGACCCAAAAACACGTTTCTCCGCCAGCTTCTTGCATAACTGAGCCATGGTCTCTGACACATTTACATTTTCGTATTTCTTATTTTGCATGACTTGCTGAATCACTTGTTCTTCGGGTAATGGGCGGAAATCTGAATGTATTAATGGTAAAGGGCGGTTCTCTCAACTCACTCGGATCCACTTCTATCGCTTGGGAGACAGGGATCTGAATAGTCTCGACATTTGCCTCGGAAAGATCGTGCTCCTTGATGAGTCTAACGTAGTCATCGCTGGCTGCTCGAGGGAAACCGTGCATCTTGAGAGAGCTGATATTCTAATAATTACGACTTACTCTCCTTTCCCCATTCCGATCCATTGTTACACTCTGTTTGGGCGAAGATTCTTGTTGTTTGGCATTGAAAAGGGTACTTCGGGCTTGCTGAATCTGTCTTTGTTGGACTGTTTGTTGAGCCAATTGGTGTTGTTGAGCTGCTTGTTGCTGGAGATGTTCTCTTTGTTGTTGTTGGAGAGAAGGGTTGAAAAGGAGATTCTGTTGAAGTTGAGGCAATGATGAAATCGCTGAACTTAACGAATTTAAGGCCTGATTGGAGACTTGAGCCGGTTGTTGAGGATTTTGAGTTTGAACTTTTTGTTGAGTCAGCTGATTGATCAACATTTGATAGAGAGCCGGGTTGTTTGATGCAATGGTAAGAAGACTACTTAAGGTCTGACTTTGAGGAATGTTCGAATTGGAAGTGGCTGTGAGATTGTTGGATTGTAAGGAGTTGAACATGGCTGGTTGACGGATCTGTTGAGGGGGACTCATCATCACAAACTGGAAATAAAACATTAGTTGGTTTAAGTTTACCATTTACATAGACAGTAAGGTGAAATAAATAGACTTTAAAATTAATATGCTCAGGCGTGCTGTTCATATGAACGGCCAACACGTACCTGCGCATTGGTAGACGAGGCTGAAGAAGACGTCTCACTATGGTCATTACAAACCTGTTCAATAAAATTGTTGTCGTTTTTGATCTGCATGTTGTTACTGTTTAACGTGCTAACATTTTGAGGTAATTCGACGGTCGTTGAACTGTTTGGTATCACCGGATTTGAGTTCCAGAATCCTTGAAGGGCGTTATTGCTCCGAGGATCCAGATTCTCCAGTAATTTATTGCTTGGACTAGCTGGACTGGTTCCATTTATTTGGTTGATCATGTGTTGGAGCAAAGCGGGGGAGTTGTTCAGCTGTTGTAGCGGCAACTCTGCAGCAACAAGGCGTTGTAACTCGGGAACTCTGAGGTTCTGAAGACCCATTAAGTGACGACCAACAAGCAAACTGAATATTTGACGGAGTTCCACAACTTCTCTGAAATTGGATTTATAATAATAAAAGATAAGTCTGTAAAATTACTAAAAACTAATTCCTCTGGCAACGGAATGTTATAATATTTAAGCCAAGAGTTCAGAAATCGCATCTTCCCAATGTCCTTCCTTTTTGCATTTGCACTTTTTGGATGAGCAAACAGAAAAGGAAGAAAGGTCTGCGTCGAAGGAACGTCTCATGCCCCGTTCCTCCAATCAGGGAACACACAAAAACACCCAGGGACGAATCGCTGATGAAAAAACTTGCACTTTGAGCAACGCGGACAGGTACGACGGATAAGAGCGGGACTTATTCTTCCTCCTCCAAAGTGCAACAACATCACGTCCTATTCTGAAAGGGCATTCCTCGGACCGAAATGGACCGAGTTTAGCTTTTAGGAATAGACAGGAGTCCTTCCCTCAAGAAAAGACCATATTCTTTTAAAAAACATAGTGGTTGACTGCAGTGCAAGTCAGTGGCCGCCGCCCTTGCCTCAACAGTGCAAATGTCCGACGGCCGTTCAGAAATAAATTTGCAACAGGGCTGTGGTCTTTGTCTTCCTCAACCGTTCGATCAATCCAAACAAATGATGCCAAGAATCCCATTTACATACTTTAGAAATTTTTCGGGAAGCCTTTCAAAACAAAATGATTATTAAAAGAATACGTAACAAGTGCGCAACAATTGTAATCTTAATTTGGGAAAAGAGATGGGCCGTCTTTGCGATGATTATGAGCCCATTTCAAATTTCAAACAATAAAGGGCTCGTCATATGAGAAATGATTCGAAAATTTACCGTTTAAGTTCGGCGCAGCTAGAACAATTGGGATCAGGAGTATTATTTTGATTGGGCACTCGATTATTGTTGACCTGACTGTCTCCGACAGCTTGGCTATTTAAATTTCCATTGCTTGAATTTCCATTATTTGTACCATTTGTGCCCGGGAGGCCCACTATACGCTCGTCTTTCATGCGATAGTCTTCAGCTCCGCTGCGAAGATGCTGAAATCAAAAGATAATGTTCTTTGTCAGGTGTTTTGGAATTAAGTTACAAAAAACAAAGGAAAAGTGCAAAACGATCAGTTATCGGGTGGAAGTTCCTAAAAACACAGACACCACGGTATTCGGCGGGTCGATAAACGCCATCGTTCCTTTGGCCGTTTTTTTGACATCGATTGCGCGAACGCCGTCCACCCGACCCAAACCCGAGGAAACGACGACGGAGAAAAAAAGCACGCGACTCCAAAATAGCAACTTCTCATAGAACAAAAGCGCTTGGAATAGCGCCTGCGGCGTGAGGAAAAAATAAAATAAGGCGGGAGATGTCACGTGAACCTCAAGAGAGAGAACAGGGTTACTCGGGACTCTTAAATCAACGACAAAATGAGCTTAAGACAACGACATTGGGAAGAGACCGATCATAGGAACGGCGACGAGAACTCCCTCTCCCTCAGCATCCAGAAACCCCCAGAAACGTCCAGTACAATGTTGTGAAAGAGAATAAAAATAGGACGAGACAAATGGACGTTCTCTCGTTCCACGCGTATGACCTTGTTTTTAAAGAAATAAAGATTTCCACATAACAATGTCTGCACGGAAAATAGTGGCGGTGCATTCAAATAAGGTATTAATACCAGAATTTAAAATGAAACCGAATGCAGAACATCTCAAGGATTTTGGATTACAATGTAAAAATCCCAAAAAAATAACTCCAACCTGACTGCCAGAGAAAGAAAACACAAGAAATGAGGAATTGTTGCTGCCCCCGGGAGAGAACGGTCCGTTTGGATAAATATGATGCGCAACCGTTCCCGAGACAGATGTGAGAAGAGGACATGGCCCACTGGTCAGTTGCTTGAAGTAAAAAAAAAGAGGAGGTCGGGAAGAAAGACGAATGAATATTGGCGAGTGGAGGGATCGTTCTGCCCCGCGGCTGACCAAAAACAAACGCTCGCTGGTGCCAATTTACATCCCCAGAAATCACATGTACATGTTTACGCGAGCCCAATGTCGAAACCGCAGGGCCGAACGTTCCTCAGAAAAAGAAAAAACAGAAAATTGGAAGTCTGAACACACGCGACAGAGTGGAAGTGCACGTGCCCTTGTCCAGGTCATTCGATCCCTGGGTCGAGCGAGAGGAACGATGGGGACGGCCGCCTTTTGGGCGACGTGCCAAGAACAAGTCTGGCCACGCCCACGTCCGTTCTGTCCCCAAGCAAAAGAAGCGCCTTTCTATAATAGTTGTGTTGTTGTGAAAGAAGAGGCAGTTCGGAACGTTCTTCCCCCACCGCCCGTTCTGTTTCCCTCTCTTTGTGTCGTTATGGATTTCGGCCGATTGGCAAGCAGCCAACGAAATGAATAGGGGAGCAGCAGGGAGAGGCTGCTCCGTTCCATTCAGTCCCGTTTTTTATTCTTCATATCACATCAATTGCAAACAGATTGCCCAGTGATGACGACGTGAGGAACACATTCCTTTGTACTTTATCATCTATTTACACGTCCATCTCACCCACCATTTACATGGGTGTTTCACGCAATTGCAGTTCCAATTGTCGCAACTCGGATAGGAAGAACAATTCGGTTTAATCAATCAATATTCTACTCTATCAATTCTCCGAAAATGGTCCGCGGGAGCGAGTTGCGCGACAAAAGTTATGAGGAGCATTGCGACAGTGGTTGCAGCGTCAAGGTCGAGCGATTTAGTCTCTTTTTTCGGAAACGACGGGTTGTTTCCCTTGAGGGCCTCTCCGTTGATAACTTTATCGCCAAAACCATGTTGAACACATTGTTTTGTCTCCCTATCACTTACCAGATTAAGGAACGGCCGAGGCTGATCTAGACAGGAATAGGAGCTCATAACCAAATGATGACGATAAAAAACTTGAGCTTTAAATTATAAACGTCTGAATTTAACTGGGGAAAGAAAAATTGCATGGTCTCTAATTCCAAAAGGGAGAATCTGGCATTCCTTGGGTCTTTTGGAGAGTCGGGAGTGACCAAGGCCTCAGCGCAAGAGGAAGAGGTTCGCTCGTTCCACGTCTTCCATCTTCAGTTGTTCATGTATTTTTTGAGTGGCGTGTGCGGAGGACGGAGAGAGAGCACGAGATGAGGAGCCTGCAAAGCGGCTCAAAAAAACGACCGGAGGGCATAAAGGGACACCGAATGGACATTCTCTGTCCGTTTCGTTCCCCTCTTCGAATGGACCGAGCAGGACCCACGGCCCATGTCAAACAAAAAGTTTCCGAATGCTGGAAGGGGGACGTGAAGACCCGACCACCACGAGTTCGCCGAGCCGCTAATGTCTCTAGGCACTTGCTGGCACGTCTCCAAAGCTCTGACCCAGACGACGCATGCGTGAGCCAGCCAAGTCTGCAGCTGGTTTTAAAAAAATGGACGGCCGTCCATAGCAAGGATTGATGACAAAAAAGCATAAAAGTGTAGTAAAAGTTAGAATGCTTTAAGATCGGATGACCCAACAATGCCGTTAAAACAAATCAGAAGAAACGGTGTAGATGAAAAACCATGTTCAAAAACCTAGGGCCATAAATGCATAACGCATTATCAAAGTTTACAACCCCATCTCCCTAAATCAGAGTCCGAAACCGTTGTCAAAAAAAAAGTTTGAATTGGTTTAAATCCGAAGCACCTATTGAAAAGCGAGCTCGTCGGGTCTGATTTCAATTTCGGCAAAAATTGCGCGGAGATTTAGAAGGAAGAAAGAGCGCTACAGGAGAGGAAAGTGAAAGTGAAAACTCGTCTTACCTTGATGTATTCGAGAACGTCTTGACAATTGAGTCCGCCGAACAACTGGGAGACGAACCCGGGATCGGACGCCGTGCCGCAGTCGTGCGGCGTAGGATTGTGGGATGCCGTGGTGGACCCAATTGTGACTGGGTGCTGGACTAGCCGCGACCTGAAACAATAAAAAGTGAAAGTGAGGCCAAATGGAAGAGGCCACGTCTCCAGAATTGAACCCGGATCAAAGCGCTCGAGGCGAAAAGCATGAGTCTGGGCGGACAGCGAACAAACAAGGCCAACCCCGACCGACTGCCTCTAAAAACCCCTTTTCTTCGTCCAGCGGTCATTCTTCCCCCCGGCGGATGTTTGGTTGCGTAAAAGCGAATGCCTGCACACGCAAAGGGACGAGAACTTGGCTTTGCGAAACAGCGTCCGGTTGCGTCGGACCCGAGCCGTCCGCCTTCCCTCCGCTCCGTCCGTAACCGGCCGGGCGGCTGGTTTTTGTCGCCGTGTGCACCTTTTTTCCGCAGCTCTCGGACCCCTTGCCCCGAGGCGATCGAGCTCCCTAGGTGCATGAGAATGACCTCTTACGCCACGTCCATTCTCACTCTCCCTTTCGGCGCGCACTTTCTTCTTTCACGCCGACCTCCCCCCGCTCTCCGTTTCGCCATGAAAAAAGGAGGTCTTTAAATGAGGAGAGCTCCACGCCCTTGAAACTTGCATTCCGCTCCCTCAGCCGGTCACTCCGGGCCGCTCTCTGTTCCCCATTCCATTCCTTTTCGAGTGCTGCTTCTACGAAATTCAGCCGAGCGAAAAGGAGCCCCGGACAGCCGCGTCCATCCAGCACGGCCACTTCTTACGTGCCCTTTGTTTACACAAGGTGTGAGAAGATGCGGGCTCTTCTACAGTTCCATCCCAATTTGAATATTATGCAAATAAAGGCATCCGGCTGCAAGAATGGACGCGCGACAATCTTGGCTTAATTACGCAAAAATTGAAAAAGTAGGGCCGCGGGGTTTATCTTAAACTAGTAAAACAACGAAGGTTAAAAAACGCTATTGAACAATTACCGTAATGAGGTTGAAAAATAAAATCATATAAAACACATACATACTCATCCCTTAAGAGTCTAATCGAAGCAAAATGATTTTTCATATAGGTGGCCAAATAATGAATACAAAAAAGGATGAATGACCTCCTTTCCCATTTCCCTTAGGGTAAAATTCATAGGACGTCTTTCGAGGCCAGCGTCTGTCCGTCCAAGGCCCGGAAACGTAAAAAAGCCGATGGACGATGGTCAGAAGCGAAAAAAAGAACGGGCCTTCTGGCTGGCGGTGTCCGAAGCAGAGGAAGAGATGGGAACGAGGCCATCTGCGAAGGAATTGCATGTCCAGTCCCCCTCTCTCCTTGTTTTAACCCCCGCTGGACTGAGCGTTGGATGCAAAATTCGAAAAAAACGGGGAAATGAGAGAAATCAGAGAAGACAGCCGATGTCCGAGGTTCGAGAAGTAGGGAATGGACACCGTTCTCCCTCCGTCTTCCTGCAATTAGAGCGTCTTCATGTTGTTCCCCAAGGCCGTCCGCCTCAACGTCGCGCAACATTTGCCCCCAATGTTCTGAAATTCGCCGCAGGTAAACTGGTTTCCGGCTACGTTTGCATTGTTGCCATCGGCGCGAGATTCTAGGCTGGACGAAGGTCATTCGGCGTCACACGGGACCTGACGTTCCACCTGAAATCCCCCTCCCACCACTCTCTTGCGCAACAGATAAAGTTGGGCAACATGTTTTATTTAACTGAGAGATCAGAGCTGAATGAACATTTTTGTGTACACAAGGCATGAAAGGAGTGGACAAAGCAAATTCACGTAAAGACAAACAGAAGAGGTCAGAAGAAGTGATGGCGCTCGAATTCCAGATATTCCGAGCTTTTGGGTAAAATGTTTTGATTCAATTTGTAAGGCTCGGCCCAGGTCTTGGAAAGTGTTGGGCTAGCCGGGGGTCGAGGTAGGGGCTCTTCGAATTCTCGAATCAAGTAAGAATAAAACTTGAAAGAAAGTTGAATCATCCAGATCAGCACTGATGTTATACTCCATATTAATAAAAGGGTATTCAAGGTTTGCCAAGTGCATTTTGATTTCTGAAATAATGTTTGTACTGCGTTTATTAATTGATAATGATCACTCACTCTTTGCAAAGGGAACATGATATTATATCGACTGGTATTCTTGAGCATCACCATGGTGATACTCTGATCCAATTGATTTAAAATAATGTCATTCACTTTCAGATCTCGCTGATTTACTTTGATTAGACTTTCTAAAGAATGAAATAAAGATTATAACGGTTACCCGAAGTGTTCAAAACAGTTTTGTCCACCAGATCTAGAATCGATTCCGTTGAATTATTCGATTTATCAAAAGGTTCTAACTCCTGATTAATCAAGAGATTAGGACAAGTCAGGACCTCATTTTCAAATTTGGGCAAATCATCGTCTAAATACAGGTTGGTAAATAACCTTAATCTTACATGTCTCTACAGTAATCCAATCTGTTAAAGTAGTGGTCATGACTGCTCCAATGTAATTTGTATAAAGTCCCAAATTTGGATCCGAACAATCAAAGTACTGCAACAAAATTTTAACAATTATGAAACTTACCGGTACCACTTGATTATTAATAATCCTGGGTACCAATACTATACTTGTTTTAATCCGAAACAGATTATCCGTGGGGAATGCAAAGAACTGACTCAAAGCCGTGATTTTTTGAACTCCAGTCAAAGAAGGATGGAGATTGGAAATGATGGTCTCGTCTTTCAGACACCCGTTGTTGCTGATTACTGTAACTTCTTGTTTCTTCCTTGACATTACAGTAATCTCTTTGATCCACATTATAAAATCCTCGATCCCGTATTGTTCTGAACATCTCCATTCATGAAATACAATCTCTTCGAATCTTCTCTCCTTCCCGGAAGTCTTTACATTATGCTGGCATACTGTATTTACTGAGGGGTTGTTAATTCCATACAGATTTGTTTTATTGATTCCAGAACATTCCAGATGAAATTCTTTACTGCCTCCAGTTATTAAAATCTAAAAGAATAGAACTTTAAAGATTCGGAATTGCTGTTTAGACAGTAATTTTAACAATTCTTTCGGAGAAAAGTGTTTACAAATACATATGTATATTGCGCAACCTTTTTTTAAACTTTTTGAAATTTATTGGAGTCGAGTTTCCGCCGATTGAAAAAACAATTCAAATTAATTCCCGAAACGTTCGTAAATTAAATAAATGAGGCGAGGGGGGGGGGGGGGACCTACCGGATGGGGACTGACTCGGATGTAGACGTTAACCTTGACGGGACTATTGTTATCATTGTTCAGGGGGTCGAGGTCTGCACAATGAAGAAGTGGGATGTCTACGTGCAGTCTCTCCGTCGATTTAAACTCCAAATTGCAACGCTCGTTTTCCTCACGACCAACAACATAAACACGACCTTTGGAGAGGTTTGATCTGGCCGTATTTGTGAAGGTGACTCTCATCAAATCATCCAAACATATCACTTCCGGCAGCTCTGTAAGCAAATTGATGTCTCATTATTGCGAGAAATCGATGAGTGCGCCTCAGGCGATCACGGAATGATTATGTAATCAAAGTGTAAAAAGAAGAAAAAAGGTTCATTTGAGTGATCATAAATAATAGTCAATCTTACCAATCTCATCAGCTATAGAAACAGCGAGTAAAAGTACATAACACCAGAGGATCATGACATATTCTGGAGCCTTTGAAGCCGGCTGAGTCAGCGACTTCTGGAGAGCCCTTGAGTCGCTACTGGATACCCATTAGGCGAACAAAGTTGTTTATTTCTTTTAATTTCCCCTTTAATTCCAGCTTTTTTCGGTTTTTTGTGAAGGAGGTCATCTTGAAAAGGACTTTTGTACTAAATAATATTTTACTTTCCACTTGAATGAATGCTCACAAAGCATTGCTTGAAAATTGCTTTAAATATTTTTTGATATTGTCATCGAATCTAAAGAGAGTTTAATCCAAAAATAAAGGAACAAAGGTCATCCCCCTCCTGAAATAAACCTTAAGAACTTTATAATAGTTGTTTGCAATAGAAAAGATGACAAACATACTTTTTTCATTTTATTTTCTTTGGAGTAATGTTCTGATTGTTGTCCATGTTTCGAATGACACCTACAGTCAACTGGTTTGAGGGAGGGATGCCTTCTGACGATGAAAACAGGCTTTTTTGGAGCACCGTTCCATCGCTTTTTGTTGTCGAATCTCGCGAGAAGACTCCTCTTCGGACTTCTTTTACTCCATTCTCCACCTCCTCCACTTGTTTCTGACCCTTTAAGGTTTTCACGAATTCGATCTTTTCTTTTTTTAAGGCTGCAGATGACACTTCATATTTAAATAGGAACGTTTTCCATTCCCAGCAGTGTCTTGATGCCTTCAGAAAACAATCCCAAAGAGTGAATACTTACTTTACTTCTCTGTTAACTTCATTTCCACGCCTTTCGCTTCTGTTTAAAAGACCTGCGCGAGTGGTTGGGGTTCTTTATTAACCACAAATTTGTTTTAGAGGGTTATGTGTCAAAGAATCGCGTTTCTATTGCTTCTTCTTTGGGGTTTCTGTGTATCCGAGCAGCCAGGTAGGGCAGTCTACATTACTTTTGATTACCTTATTTATTTTATTTATAATTTCATCGTTTGTTAAGGTCCCAAATTAATCGACGAAACTACCAGATGGAGTAAATGTAATGGAGTTAACCAATCTATTTATGACTTTAATGTTGAGACTCTTCAAGGGGAATTCACGGATCTTTCCCAATACAAAGGACAAGTTCTCTTGGTCATTAATGTCGCTACTTTCTGTGGTAGGTTTCTTGTTTTTATTTATTATTCTTTCAGCGTATACCCAACAATACACTGATTTTAATCCCCTGATCGAGAAGAACCGCGCCAATGGTAATGATTTCACCATCCTGGCATTTCCTTGCAACCAATTCTATCTTCAAGAGCCAGCTGAAAACCACGAACTTTTGAATGGTTGGTTAAAAGATAATATAATATAATTTTAACGATAATTGAAGTATTTGACTTTTTTAAACAATTTATTTTTAAGGAATCATGCACGTGCGTCCTGGAAATGGCTGGAGACCTCACAGAAATCTACATATCTACGGGAAAGTGGAGGTGAATGGAGCCAACCACCATCCCCTATATGAGTTCTTGAAAGATACTTGCCCTCAAACAGTTGTTCAGATCGGGAAGAGAGACGAACTCATCTACAATCCCATCCGGGTGAATGATGTCACTTGGAACTTTGAGAAGTTCCTCATCGATCGTCAAGGGCGTCCTCGTTATCGTTTCCATCCAACGGCCTGGTCTCATGGCGAAGTTGTTCAACCTTTTGTGGAGAAACTTCTCAAGGAGAAGGCCGAATGATTCATTAATTATTTGTAAATATTTCTAGCCTACATTTCCTGCCTTTTAGGGCTCGATAATAAATATTTGAACGGACCCGAAAGTTTATTTTGTGATAAGAGAGGACTTAACTTTGCGAAACGCGATATAATATAAGAGGGGGCGATTTCGCTTTGTTTGGGACCCTCGTTATGATGAGATTTCTGTGTTTTTCTATTCTCATTCAAACATCTTTTTCTGATACCATCGACTTGAGTGCCCAGCCATGGTACTTTGTGAATGCGTTGCAATTCTTTCCTGTTCGAATTCCCAACGATCTCTTCACTGATTTCTTTGAAAACAAGTTAATTCCTGATCCTTATTTTGGAACAAATGATGAATGGAGAGTCTTGTCCAGGGAGAACAATACTTATATGACCATCTTTAATTTAACAGATGATCAGTTAAACGTATGAGATCTTAATGGTTAATAATATTAATTAGGAGACAGTGGTACTGGAATTCAAAGGTCTGGATACGATCGCTTCAGTATATCTTTCATTGAATGAGACTTTTATTGGAAAGACGGAGAATATGTTTAGAAGTTACTCTTTTCTGATCGATAACGCAATGCTGATGGAGAAGGAAAACGGAATTATTGTCTTTTTTGAATCCGCGGTCGACTATGCCCAGAAGAAATACGATGAATACCAGGTATTGTAATTAAATATATTTTATATTAATAGAATGCCACGGGAAATGAGATCCCGCCAGTTGAATCACCTAAGGCTCAAAATGGAGATCCCCACGTTAACTTTATACGGAAAACCCAATCCAGTTTTAGCTGGGATTGGGGACCATCCTGGCCAACCCAAGGATTCTATCAACCAGTTTATCTGCACACTTTCAAGCATTTCAAATTATCATCATTTTCTCCTTACATCTATTTTAAAGATGGTGGTAAGGATCGGTGGCCGTAATAATAATTCTCTTGTTTTTAGGTTTTGAAATAACTGTCCAAATTAATTATTTTTGTAATCCGAAAGTCCAATTCGACTTAAAAACCCATATTGAAATTCGTGAGCTAAAATTTGCAAGGAGTTATGTCAAAAATAAGAAGTGCAACAAGTTTCAAAGTTATGTTAGAGTAACCGGACACATTAGAGATCGGAACATCAAACTATGGTATCCTCGAGGATATGGAGAACAAAAACTTTACAATATTACGCTCACAATGACTAGTGATGAAGGACCCGAATCTATTTCTAAGCTTGTTGGATTTAAAAAAGTTAGATTGGAGCAGAATTTGATTAATAAAACGGATCCAAAACAGGGAAAAGAATTTGCATATTATGTAAATGACATTCCCATATTCCTCAAAGGTATTTTTTCCAAAGTAATGTTTAGGCAATGTTTAGGTGCGAATATGATCCCGGCTTCTCTGTTTCCATCAAAATTCACACAAAAAGATCTGGATTTTCTAATTCTCTCAATTAAAGAGGCCAATATGAATACCCTGAGGGTATGGGGTGGGGGAGAATGGCTTAGAGAAGAGTTTATTGCTACCACTGATAAGGCCGGGATACTTGTTTTCCACGATCTGACCTTGGCTTGTGCCTTATATCCAACTGATGATAACTTTATTAGAAATATAAAAGAGGAGATTAAAGAGCAGGTAGAATAAATAATACCCGGCGAATAGATGTTTTCAGGTGGTGAGGTTAAGATCTCATGCTTCTTTATTGACTTTCTCCGGAAACAATGAGATCGAGACCGCCATAAGATCACAATGGTGGCCATCTGAAAGATATAACGAAACAAAACAAGTAAAAGATTATTTAAAGTTGATGGGAGAAGTTCTGGAAACAATAAACGAGGTGTATCCAAATGGAATTATCACCAGATCCAGTCCTTCGAATGGAGGTACCAAGCTGTAAGTTACAGTAAATAATTAAAAATTAATTGTCATAAAGTTATTAATTCATCCTTACAATAACTTTAGAGAAGTCGACCAAGATCCAAATAGTGATTTCTTCGGGGATATTCATTTTTACAACGAACTCACCAATCTCTGGAAGCCCTACAATCTCCCGACTCCTCGCTGTGCCACTGAATTCGGTGTTCCTTCGTTTCCCATGTCCTCGACCATGAAGAAATACGTTGAAGAGAGTGAATACACCTATTTCAGCAAGTCTATGATCGCCAGGAATCGTCATTTCCTTGGGCTATTTACCCTTCCCTTGATGGTTGCCAATCATTTTACATTCGATGTCTCCGATTCCCTTGGCTCTTTCTCTTTTCTCTCACAAATTCATCAAGCAATCACTCTGAAAACACAAATTGAACATTATCGAAGCCAAAGAAGTGTCCTGAATAGAAATGGGAAGGGGAAAACAATGTGTGCATTGTACTGGCAATTAAATGATGTGTGGGGTGGAATCACTTGGAGTACCCTCGACTTTGATCAGCGATGGAAAGTGGCTCATTATTATGTTAAGAAGGCTTTTGATGACGTAATTGTCAGCATGGTAAGGACACTTTTTCAAAGTACTTTGTTTTTTAGTATATTGACAAAGATGGGAGTCTCAAATTATTTGTGATCAACGATCTTCTGACCCCCTTAAATGATGCCAAACTGATAATTCGAGGGACTAAATTAAATTCCAAATTTTCGAAAAGAGTCTTATCGGAAAGCACTTTTAACGTTCCTGCATTATCTTCCCAGGAGATAATTATATCTACACCAAACGATGGAATTCTTACTAATTATTTTATTGAGGCGTCTTTGATGGCATATAACATCAACAAAATCAATGTTCTCCCCCCAAATTATTTATCTCAATATTCGATTGGGAATGTGGATATCACCTTAAATGGGATTGTTAAGACAGCGGAAAATACATACAAATTAAAACTCAAGTCATCTGATGTGGTTCCTTATGTTTGGTTGGATCTAAAACCCCAATTACTGACGAAGGATATCCGATATTACTTTAGTGACAATGGATTCACCATGTTGGACAACTTGGTAACAGTAACGTTGACAGTAACAGCTGGAAATGTGACAGAGATCACTAAAAGAGACATCACTCTCTGCTGGATATACAAATGCAATTAAGAAACAAAGCGTAATTTCTTTATTAAAGGGCACTTGGTGGTATAATTTATTTGAATTCCCAATAAAAATGATTTAATCGAATTGGTGAGTGTTTTGAGAGACGGGGAGTGTATCTCACTCATGATTCTCTTTCCTCCAAAAATTTTAATTTTTGGTCCGAACACTGCCTTTTTGTCGCCGGAGGATATTCGGCCAGGAATGCATTCTCCAGGTCTTTTTTTCATTCGCATTAACGTCGTTTTGTTCTTGAAATACATATTTCCTTTATTCTCTTTTTATAATTGTAATTTATGTAGATTGGGTCCACGCAAATTTGATTTGAAAAATGGAAGAAAGTAAGAAAATAGAAACCGGCATTGTGACAATTCCGGAATTGCGACAATTTCGGAATCGTCACGGTACAAAGCAATGGGCAAAAATTGAATAAAAGCAATTTTAGAGAGCGAAATCTTGAAAGGAATCGACATTAATGAAGTCAGAGTTTTTGAGGACTCCCAATATGAACACGCCCGACATTTGGCCGAATCCAATGAGGGATGGGATTTGGTTTATCAGAAGAAATCGGCCGAAGTTTGGACAAAAGAGATGCCAGAATCTTACTTCAAGATGATTAAGGTACTTGTTTTTCATTACAATCAATGTTTAGGCAACAACAACACTTAATATCTCCGCTGATGTTGTTTACGATGTTCTCCATGATCCCGACTACCGATCTTATTGGGATAAATACATGGTGAAGGCAGAAGACATCGGGATCCTCAATCCGAACAATGATCTCTGTTACTATGCACGTATGTTTTTATTAGATTTTAATAACAATATGATAATCTTTAGTCGCTTCCGTGCCGCCCATAAAAAGTCGGGATTTTGTTATGCAGAGATCCTGGCTAGACATTGGGAACGAAAAATTTATTTGTACGAGATCTGTTTGGCACGATGTAAGTTAAAGAATTTGTTTTGCCCTTAGGGAAACCTTTGTTTTTATGAATACTCAGGATTTTTATTTTCTTGTTTACATTAGGGGTTTTTTTTTATTAAATTTTATAATGGGCATTGGATTACAATTTTTTAATTAACATTTAATTAAAGAATTGTTTAATTGTCCTCTTGTACTGACGTCTGTCATATACATTTTCTTTTAGTTAATGTCATCTATAACATCCCAGATCCATTTTATTTCAGGATTATCCCCCCAATCGGTCTTTTATCCGCGGCTTCATTTATTTAACCGTTTATTTCATTAAATTCATCGACGAAAACTCTTGCCAGGTCACGTACTTAACGTATTCGGACCCTAAAGGTAAGAAGACTGAACCAAATTATAAAATGGCAGGGAAATTACCCAGCTGGCTGATAAATAGGATCACCAAAATCATCGCCCCTAAAGTCCTCAAGAAACTCCACAAATCGTGCCTTAATTACGAAGCCTGGAAACGAAGCCACAACCCTCTTCAAAAGCCTTGGAGATATCCAGAACAATTAGAAGGAGCTCCTCGAGTAGATCTCAAAAAATGTGTGCCCAAGGATGTCGTGCAGGACATTGTGGACGAGACCAATTTACAATTAGATTACGATAAAATAAAGGAAGATTAATAAACAAATAATATAACAATTCCTCTCTCCCATATCCATGTTAGACCGGAAAGCGGTGAGGCAGAATAAAGTAATTTCCGGTATCATAATGGATGGGGCAGCGTGGAGAAAGAGGGCAGTGGAGCATTTAAACAAAAGAGTAAAGTGTCATTAGAAGTGTGGCCAAAGGGCATGCCGGAGGCCAGAAAAGGAGGACATCAAACCTGGATGTGCGTTTTGGTCCGATGTTCTCGCTTATTTTCGGGTTGACTTAGTAAACAGAACTTGTTTTCGGTCAGGTAGGAGGGCACTCTCGAGACCGCTTTGTCTTGGCTGCTTTTCTTTACTTCCTCCAATCGCGTTTTTTCGCCTTCTACTACTACTGCTTTCTTGAATGTCTGCGAGACCAATCTGGACGGAAAGGCCCGTCCCACATTCCCTCCCGACTCCCGTCTCCTTCATCTCAACCATTTATGGCCATAAGCTTGGCCACCTTTCTCCTCACCTTTACAACTTGACTTCAATGGAAGTCCAGATTTGCGGGCTTTATATTCATTGCTATTTATCATTTGTTTATTACTTTTCATAATGTCTTTTTTGTAGGAACCTCATATAATGGCGTGATTCACTTAAAGGATGACATTACTTTTGACCCTGATCTCATTATTGCAATGGACGGGGGGTCATTCCAAGGAGATGAACGAGTACAGCAAACTGGGCAGTATGTCTGTTCTTTCCAGTTCCTCTGTTGGGTGGGGTGTTAGAGCTCTGGAAAGTGAAGAGCCTCCGGTCGTTTCAATCGACGACCCGAAACAAAGACAGCTGGCCTTTCAAGGGAAACTTTTGTTTCAAGAAAACTTGGAGACTTTTAATGAGACCGACCAAGAATACGATTGGGATGACTTTGAACAAGTATCGGCTCATCGCCGGCTGGTCGAAGATCTCCTCGATCCAGAATATTATGAAAGCACCGTCCATCCTATGTTGGATTTTAGGGATTCCGTCCGAATTAATCTAAGTATGAGTTTATATCAGATACTACAAGTTGATGAGAGATCTCAGAGTCTGACTGTGAGTGTGTGGATGGTTCAGGATTGGTAAGAACTTTATGCAAGACCTTCTCACATTACAGGTACGACCAGTTTTTAGATTGGGATCCCCATGATTACGACGGAATTAATAAAACAATTCTCCCTTACGATGAGATATGGATTCCTGACACTTTTCTTTACAATTCGGAATCTATGGAACAGAAGAGAACGGAAGCATTGATGAATGGAATTATCGAAACAGGGTACTGGAGGAATGACAGTAGAGGAGCATACGTCCAGTTAATGTTCCCGGCCATTTACAAACTGAGTTGTCGAATGAATGTGTAAGGAAGTAATCATTCAATATGTTTAAGCACAGATTTCCTTGGGGAAGGATAAAAAGCAGCTGTAGTTTTCCTTGAATACCCTTAGGGGTTTTAAATCTCATCGCGTTTAGAAGGGATTGTCTTTGATTCCTTTAAAATTGTAATATAATTCCAATTTAAGACTTAGAATTAAAACGTTTGAAGTGCGACGCTCACATTCTTTAACAATTTTACCTTTGTGGACACACCCAATATATGTACATATATATAAAGATTTTTGCGGCCTCTAGAGTGCGCGAAAGGCAGAGTGTGATCAGAGATATAAATAAATACTTTTTTGCCGTATCTTTGCCAGTTTTGCAAAAGAAGAAATTAATTTTTTTGTGGGAAACGTTACTCTGTACAGTATGTAACAAAAGGGTGCGAAACTTTCCGTGCCAAAGTTTTCTAAAAATGTCACATTTTTGCCAACTTTTGACATAACAACCTTGGTTGTTTCTGCAAAGCGCGTACTGGAAATTTGGCATATGTCTTAACAAAAATTAAACCGAGTTTACGATAAGTTTCACCAATCGCACTTGGAATACTTGCCCTATCAGTGCAAATTTAATATTAATTGATTCTGTTAATTTTAAAAAATTTTAGTCGCTTCTTTCCCTACGATCAGCAGAATTGCACTTTCATCATATCCTCTTGGACTCACGACTCGAGTACAATAAATTACTTCCCGAAAACAGAGCATGTTAACATGAGGAACTTTGCTCAAAATGTGGAATGGGCCGTGGTCAGCTTCAAGTTTAATAGAGTTGAGCAGTACTTCAAGTGTTGCGAGAAACCGTGGGTGATGATATATGCTCATCTGGTGATACAAAGGAAGCCTCTGTATTACATCATAAACCTGGTTATACCCACTTCCATCATTACTGTGGTCGCTGTCACTGGATTCTTCACTCCCTCATCCACTTCATCCGAACGAGATGAGAAATTATATCTCGGGATTAATACTGCAAGTCGTTGAAACCATTTCTAACGTTCATTAATTTTTAGCTCTTGACCATGGCCATTATGTTGTTAATGATCAGTAATAAAATGCCGAGCACTTCCACTTATGTCCCATTAATGGGTTGGTATTACATGGGGATCATATTTGTGATTGTGGTGGGTACCCTTCTGGCTACAGTGGTGTTGTTTGTGCACAGTAGAAAGGTCCATCTGAAGCCAGTGCCTCCTTTATTGCGTGGTATCTTGACAAGAACCTTTGTTTGGAAAGTAATTCTGGAACCACCGACCCAATTACTGGAGATATGGACTGAGTTTGGGATTCTCCATGAGATGAGAATTGATCCCAAGGAATTGGATCCACTGGTACTCGAAAAGTTGGGACCTAATAAGGTAGAATTATCACAGGGAATATATTAATATTAATATTGATGTGTGTTAATATATTTTTTCAGAATGCAAATCCCCTGAACTTTTTCTCGTCGATCTCATCTCAAGTTAGTGCCCAAAGTGCTTACAGATATGAGAGAAGATTACATTCAGTAACCAAACAATATGCAGATCAGGTGAAATTGAGAGAGCGCAGAGAAAGAAAGAGACGGGAAACTCTCAGAAATGCCGCTGATTTCTTAACTTATGGAACTACCGACGCCGAATTAAACAATTCGAGAATTGAAAAGAAAAAGAAACTCATGAGACGGTAAGTGAAATCCAAAAATAAAAAAAAATTTAATTTATAGATGTGCCTTGGAATGGGAATATCTGGCGAATGTGATCGACCGGATATTATTATTTATTTTCTGTCTGATCACAATCGGATTTTTCATCCTTCTCGCCTTTTTCGATGGATTTTACACAGTTGGAGGGGAGAAGGAGCCATAAATATTATGATATATTACCTTAGGAAGATGTAATGGCTCAAAAAAATACGGGTTTTTGTTGGCAGAATAAAAAAATATTTGCTCGGCTCAATTCTTTACAATAAATAACTATTACTTGTTTTTTGAGGCTTCCTTGCGTTTTGAATTTTTTTTCGATTTCTTTCTTCGGGACTCCATCTTGGATATTGCAATTGGATCTCGATTAAATCGAACTTTTCTGTTGCTTTTGATTTCTTTAACATTCTTCGGTTGTTCCACCGTTTTCTGTTTATCCATGGTTACTTTTTCGATTGTCCTTTTATTAGCAATTACTTCCACCTTTCCTCTTAATTGACTACTCATTAAAGTACTCAGTTTTTGAATGGTTTTTTCTTCATCTTCCGTCCATTCGATGTCACATTTTTTCTAAACCGAGTAATGACGTCATTGGTTACTTACTTGAATATTTGCTCGTGTATATCCTCTCTTCCTTTTTCGTAATTGTAATTGTGTATCATTACACAAAACATCTGGTATATCTTCATTTATATCTAACCTGTTTATTCTCTGTATAATCGCATCCAATCTTAACATTACCTCTCTACCCGTTTTTTGTCTTTCCTTTCTTTGATCCAGGCGAAACATTTTGTCCATAAATTGTACCCCTCGGACATAGTAATTGGCTAATGATTTAGAGAAACACACAAATGATTCCGAGATCAGATTTGTTTTCTTTATAACGATACTGAGTTTGTCTAAGACTTTTCATTTCAAGTGCTTTGATATATATCAATATTTGTATTGAATTATTTACAGAATAAAGCTTTTTCCACAAGGAATGATTACGTAACACGGGATAATGACCACCAGGGATATTGAGAGCCCGTTATGTCCGGAAAGAAGTAGTAAGAATGTGATTCCTGACTAAAATTTAAATATATTGAGACACAGTAAAACCGAGAAGAGGAGATTGAACCCGTATGGAAGAGGCCCTCAGGGGATGAGGAAACCGCAATCAGTCCGAGAAAGAGGGCTGATATGATTATAAATCGGAAGGAATGAATGTCAACACCAATTTTACAGAACATTGAGCGAGAATCAGTTTGCGTTCTCGGAAGACGGCAAACATGATTCTTGGGCACTGACCCGGTCCAGGACTTTCTTTTCGAGATCATCGTCTTTCAGGTAGTTTAAACCTTCTTGAGGGACCCCCTCCTCTTGAAGAATATGGTCGAGCTCGGCCCAACACGATCGATTATGCTTGAATGACTCATATGTTATCATTGTTTCGGGAAGAAGTTTTCCAAGATATCTGAAATAAGAAAATAATATAATTGATGTAAAATCTCCAGTAGAAAAATAAAACAAAACATACTCAAAAACTGGCAATGCCACCGTGTCCATGAAGTCGAGCTGGATCTTGGGAACACACGCCCGTTCCCTGTCCATCATCTCCAGAGGTCGGTTTCCCATTTGTTTCTCGAGATCTCCTTGAGAGAAGAACTCTTTGTAAATGTTTTCCTGAAATGGGGTAATATGACATTGGCCTTGGAAAAACATACAGCAATGGCCTTGGAGTTCCTAAAGTCCTTGCTTTGGTCGGAAAGGTCGCTGGCTGTCATTAACAGGCACATGAACAGATAATGATGTTCTCCGGAACTGAAGTCATACCCAATATCAACCATATCTCGGATCCTTTGGACTTTTCGGAGATGAGCAGCGATATCTGTGGCCAAGATGACTTCTCGGATATTATCGAGCACAGTCTGATATTGCTGCCTTGTCAAGGTCTCGAATATATTGCATTCATCCATACCGAGGATGGTAACTGTCTGGGCGAAGTGATGTCTCTCCAAAACGGAACCTTCACTGCTATATAATTGAGCCAGAGGTGTTTTCTGAATATATTAATTTAACAATTGTGACGACAGTGATACTTACAGATTGTAATTGAAAAGCATTTGTTGTCCCTCTATGGTCAATGTCATGGCATAAACAGGCAACCAACAAGGATAACCTTTCTAGATCACCTAAGGCCTCTTTCACCTTTTTTATCCGACAGAGAAGATAACAGAAGTGGGCAACAGCAAAGGCATGACTCCAGTTGTGGTAGGGAACATCGCGATATCCTTTCTGGACCATCAAGATGAATCGGGCAAGAGTTCGTCGCTTAAGGCGAAATTTTTCGATAAATCCTAGTTCCTTAAAACGAGGGATATTAACGACATTTTCAATAGCCATACATCAAGAAGTTTATAAATAACACGTCAGATACTTACCTGGAACATGCTAAGTGATGCCTCCACATAAGTATCTCCGGTTCCAATGGATCGAGGAACAAAACAAAGATCGCTGAAGTTGGGATGGAAGGATTCTGGAGACGGAATCTCCCGCACTGTCAGCCGTAGGATATCTTCTGGAGCAATGGAGAGAGTCGAGCCTTGAACAAGGACTTCTGCTGCCATATGGGATCTTCGATGAGCCTCTTGTAGCTTTCGATATAACAAACACTAAAGTAATAATATTTTAATTAGGGTTGCAAAAAAATATAAAATATTTGACTATACTTACATGAGAAATACTAATAGCACAGTACACAGCAAATGTCATGGCAACTTGTTCATCGTGGAGAGTAAAGGCAGGTTTGTCAATCTTGTTGCACAACTCAGCCACTCCAACCAGATTCCCGGAACTGTCCTTTATCGGAAAACAGAGGATATTCCGAGTCTTAAAGCCCGTCTTCTGATCCACATTTGGATAGAAATAAGGATGACTGAAAAACCGTTACTTCCTTATAAGACCTCTTACTTGTACACATCTTTCACATTCATTAGCTGACCAGTAGTAGCAACATGACCCACAATTCCTTGGTTCAGAGGCATTCGGATCTCCTGAAGATATTCATCTGAATTCCCCTTTTGTTCGAATACTTCCGCCACCAATTCATCATGTTCTGAGTCAAGCAAGAACAACGAACAGCTGAAACGAAACAGAATTGGCAATAGAGAGGCAGGCACTTACATTTCGGCCGAAACAAGCATCTTTGCCTCCTTCGTTATATTATTCACCAGGAGATTCATATCCTCTGAAACAAAAAAAGTAAATAAATTAAGGAATTAATAGAATTAATCTAGACTTTTATTACTTTCGATGGTGGCAACCACATCCCCGTTCTCATCTACTCCGAAAGAAGGCTGGAATCCAGAAAGTTTCCTTTCGTCGAGGATCCTCCTAACTTCATTAGTATAATGCTCCCGAGATGGGGCGATCATCGCACAGAACAGCAAGGTATGTCTTTCCATCCGAGGAAACTCTCCCGTGGTCAGTTCTTTCCGTCTGTTTTTGGCCCGAGGCTCATCGGACTCGTCTCCAGAACAGGACTTAGAGCTCGACGGAATGTCAGCGTCTTCTTGGCCGTTCGAGTCCATCCCGAACGGAAGAAAGCGACGGGATTTACGGTAAGCCAGTTTAAAACTTGGAACGTTTAGTATGGAAGAATTCCGACTCACGCTTGCGAATGCTAAGAGCTCGAAGGATACCAAATTAAATACAAAACTAAGTGGAACATCGAAATAACACCTCCGAAAGAAAACGTCGGCACTCTCATTCCCACGGTCCCCAAAAGGTGTGAGGCCCAGAGACGGTGTGCGAGGCTTTGAAGAAGGCCCCCTCTACTCTTTCAAATGCTTGGCGGCATAGCCGACGCTCGCCGTCTTGTCTCGTCGTCCCCCAAGGGCATGGCCCTCCCCTCTTCTCCATACACACAAAAACTATTTTTTCCCAATTTCACATCACCCTCCGTTTGGGTCTACATTAAGGGAGCAACATGACTTTGCCATTATCCCCGTCACACCTATAACAAAATTCAAAGGAAATAATCGTCGTATATCATTAAAACAGACGTTAAAATTCCCTCACACCCAAAGAACACAACCACAAACAGAAGACTTGACTGTTATGCCCGACTGAGCTCCTGAGTGGGAGTGGGACAAGTGTGGCCTAATATAATACCAGTCCCGAAGTCGGGCATTCTCACGCTAGATTAAGCATAAATAAATCAATACATGAACTTTTCGCGTTTCGAGTTAAGTCCATCTAAAAGTCTGAATGACAAGCTCAGGGAAGGTGGGAGAACAAAGCTCGGGTGAAAAACAACTAACCATACAAATATCCCAAAACAAACTGTTGAGAAGTCTTTTTTGAAAGGATTGAAGAAGCATGAGGCATAAAGAAGAATGAAGGAAGTATATAACAAAGGTTTAAAGGGCCTCAATTGGCCGTATCCCGTCGTTCAATAACACAATTCAACGAATAGTATTCAATAAGAAGCTTTCGAGGGATTATCCGTTTAACTAATCCCCCAAATCGCCCTTTAATATGACGAGGGGAAGAAAATGTTGGTCAGCTCCCAAATAAATCAAAACGAATAGATACTTCAGAAGAGTGCGGGGGGGGGGGGGGGGGGGGGGGGGGGGGGGGGGGGGGGGTTGGGGGCAAACACAAAAAAAGGGAACACGTGGCCCCCAAATACGCCATTTTTAAGCAAACACGCTTAATTGGGCGGGTACGGGCTGGACTGGACCGGTCCACGGACTCGACCATGTTTTCTTGCTTAACGACTTGAAACACCCTTTAGGTAGCGACATTAAAGTTCTCTTAAGCAACACTTGAGTATTCCGAAAACACGAAATTATATCCGATTTCAAGTCCAAACTCGGTCACGGAACGGTGACGTGATTGCCTTATTCATCTCTTGTGGTAATAACCACCGGCTTTATGCGTTTCCTAGAACGGCGTTCTGCCCAAATCCAATTATTCGAGGAATTTGTAAAGCCCAAATTAAATTGGAGAGTAATAATAATTGTTATATGACACAAAAACACTTACGAATGCTTGCGAAAACACTCTGAGTGGTCGAGAGAACAATCTCGGACTGATGGGCTATCCGACGTTGTTCTTCAACGTTCCAGGCAACTGAAGTCAACGAAGCAATCATCCCGAAGTGATGGAGCAGGGATTTTAACTCATCGTTCCTCTTACTAAAATCATCGTTGCGTAATGTAAACAACGTTTTCGCCCACCTTTCTGATTGATGTACTAGTAACAATGCTGTAACAAACCCACAACCGGTCATCACTCCACACACCGAAGAAGCTGGAGCACCCGTTTCTCTGGCCGAGGAGTGGCTGGCAATAATATTAACAATCTTCCACAGGGGCTCAGAGATCTCCTGTAAACATTATTTTATGTATGTATGGTATTATATTTTTTGAGCCCTACAAACACGATGGACTGTTCTTTGTAGTCTCAAATGTACCTCATTAAATTCTCTGATGTCGATCATCACCGGACCGATAAACTTGGATGTGCTGGAGGTCTGATCTTGATCATGAACGCTCTCTTCCGTGCTTGTTACAAACCCCAATGCCTCGGTGAACTTTTCCGTGTCGCCCTATAAAAGGTAATCGATTAAGGAAGAAGCATTTATATTTTGAAGGGGGGGGGGGGTATAGATTAAATTGAGTTGACCTTTTTGCGTCATCTATTCACACGATTACAGTTAATTACAAGTTTACAACTACTTACACAAGAAATGGGCTCCTCGAGGGCTTCGGAATCACAGACCTGAAAGCAGAAATTAACTCTATTTATTATGCAAATAAGGGTGGTCACAGAAGAATTTGCCTCGAATTTCTTCCGATGAGACAAAAATTTGTCTGCACCGATTTTTGAAATTCATTCCCGACTTAATAATTTTAGATATCGGTGCAGACTTAAAAAATCGTCCGAAATTGCCCTTAACTTGGGAATGAATTTCAAAAATCGGTGCAGACCAATTTTTGAACTGATTTTTGCCTCATCGGGAGAAATTCGAGGGTGGTCTTCTGTGACCACCCTTATATATAATATATGGGAGAGGGAAGCTAAATTGCATCGCGCTGTTCATTCTACACCCCCCCCCCCCCCCCCCCCCCCGGCGCGATGCAATTTAGATTCCCTCTCCCATACAAGCACCCAGCAATGTTCGTGTGATACCAGAAGGAACTTACATGGCATACACTACAGTTGTATTCTGACGAATTGATTATGAAGGCCGATCCTCTACATCCGGTCTCGCCCTTGATCTGAAACAATTTAATCTAACGTTTCCACACTTACCCAATCGTTGAAAACTATTTGAAATTGTTGGAAATCGTAATTTTCCGAAGCCAAGCCTAAAATAATATGTTGAAAAGAATGGATTCGAATTTCAGTGGACTTCTTGCAACCACTTACTTGAAGGGGTATGCCTTGCGAAACGCATAGGCCCTTGGGACATAGATTGTTGGGAACTGAGGGGCAGAGCGACAGACACATCCTCAAAAGACAACGAAGAGTTCAATTGCTGCGACTTCTTAACTCTGACCTTCAAGGCCGGTACCCCTCTACAAGAAAATGAGACACTACGTTTTGGAATACCTGGGGATCCTTTCATCTCTCTTCCCGAAGGGCAATCGGGTTTTGACATCTTTGATTAGCATCTTCTCCTTAGAATCATAGGGCGGAGGAGACGGGGAAGTGGGTGTGCTGCAGAGAGGAACGCAGAACCTAGAGGCAAAATCTTCACCGAAAACTTGGGCCACAGAAATAGGATCTCTGTGGGCTAGTCCAGACAGCCGGAGGTCCTCTTCCGTCACCATGGGCATCAACGAAACTTTCCGTCGTTGGGCGATGGAAGGAACCTCCAATTTGTCATCGGATTCCGGCGTCATGACTGCTCCGTTAACTAAAATCGTTGCTCCACAGGACGGTGAACTATCCACAAACACATTTGTAACAAACCGACTGTCTGTGGCCGAGGGATTAGTCGGTGAAATCCGGTCAGTCATTAACAGAAGCAGGGAAAAATAAAGTCCCGTCTCCCAGAAGACACTTGCGTGAAACTTGAAGGTTTTAATGTTTACGTTATTTTTATTTGAAAAGGGGTAAATAGTCGCGTGAAATCAAAATGAGAAAAGAAATCTAAGACCGAGCAAGAAGGATGACAAAGAAATCCTTTAAGCTTGCCGGAAAAGTGTGAATCGAATCATTTCCTCCGGAGCGGGAGGGGAAGGAGCCTGGGAACAACCCCCTGCAAACAACCTTTAGAACTAGCAGGAGAAACCCTGGATAGCGATAATTCTCGGCTCGGTGGGTCCTTATTTGTATTTTGCAAAAGAAAATTGCGAATAATCGTATTTTTATGTGACGTTTAAGAGCAGTTCCCAGTCAAACATAGAAAGGCTACCAATTAAAATATCACGTCCATCTCCCCAGGCCATGAAATAAACCCTTTAAGGCAAGAAACAAATCCAACACATGACGGACAAAATAAACTGCCATACCATCGTTCCGGGGCGCTGTTTCATTGGCTGAGTCAGCACCCCGTCCGTAAGATATTTTGTAAGTATAGATCCCCCCCAGTAGAAACAGGTCAATGAAAGTTCCATTTTAATCAGTTGCGTCCCCTCCGTTTGTCAATAGGAATCCCTAAAACTACACAGAGCTAGAAAACAACCCCTCCCCCCCCCTCCAGAGAAACGCCGGAGGGGAAAGAAAAAACGAAAGGGGAAAGCCGTCAGAAGGCCAGAAAGCCTAAATCGATCTCCCTTTTTCCGGTTCAATCTCGAATAATGGATGGTCCGATTCGAGAATTTAAAAAACAGGCCGTTTCCGAAATAAGTAACCTATACATATAAGATTTACTTTATAACTGTTTTAACCATGAATTTTCGCACTAATAAGGATACAGAATAAGGAAGAATTGAAATTTTAATCGTTGACGATGCAAAAGGTGGTTGAAATGCAAACTCTTTGAAAACCCGTCAAACGCAACTGCCCTAGTAAATCAATAAAAAATAAATCCATAAACGGCAAATATTCGGACCGTAAACGAAACCAGACGCCGTCTTCAAGAATTTTGTCGATGCTCTTGACATCTCAATCAGAAAAGAACGAGCCCTCAGGGAAAAGCAAGCTCCCGCCTATTAACGCCAACGGAAATTCGCAGAAGAGAAAAAGTAAGGCACTAGCAAAAACATAAATGCTCAAACCAACGTATAAATAATCGAAAAGTAAAGCGTTTTTACAGCAATTTAACTGACGAGAAAATCAAACTAAAAGGAGGAAGTGTAATCAAGATATCCGGGTCAAACTGAATTTCTCAAGAACCAAAATGGCCATAATAGGTGGCAGCCGGAACATCCAGTCCGATCCCCTCAGGGGAATTGAGAGAATCCAACCTCCCGCAGAATCGCCGGTGTCAATCCGACACTGCTGCTGTGAAGCCGGTAAAGGACGCCCTTTCCTTTAATTCCCGTAATACGGAGACAAAACCGGCCGGTTTCCGGCCTTTGGAACTATTCACTCACTAGACGCCGTTAACCCATGTCCCGGAGAAAAGCCTGAAGCCATGAACTGGCGCAATAAAACCGGAGTGTAAAAAACAAGTTTCTGGAGTCCTGGGTCAGCCAAAAAGTGAGAGGAAAACAGATTGATAAGAATGGGGTTAAAAGAGTGGAAGTCCTATCAATGGGAAAGGACAAACATAGATCTCGACTTCCCCCAGACCTGTCTAGGAATGCCACACAGGTAAGAACACTGACCCCCGAATGCTTGCAAGAGTCCATTAAAACGTCTGAACTTACGGAGTACATCAACTGTGTCCGGTTCGACTGTTTCTTCTTCCAGCTGCTCCATAGGGCAGCTGTTCTCCGGCTTTACGTAGCTCTGGAGTGCATAAGTAGGTGAGATGAAAGATCGTGAAGAGGGTAGGGACTGGGTGTCCCGAGGTGAAAACACCACCGGAGGTTTCGACCGCTGTTCCACCAGCGAGAACTTGTGATGGACCGTCCGGTTGTTCCGAAAGTCCAACGGTTGTGAGATTTTCCGATATTCCGTAGATCTGAGAGACGGAGGGGATGTGATTGAATACCCGTTACTGTTGATCACATAACTCCGGCAGAATTCTAGATCTTCGGACTGGGTAGTACTGAGAACTGTAAGTTTTCGATTCGCTGTCATTGCGTCAAATTTCTGCCGAAGAACAGCATGATCAACCCCGAGTCGAGGCTGTATAACGGGCGAGATTTTCCGGCTGTTCTTCCCATTGAGGGCAGGAGAACGACCCTCAGTTGTGTGGACAGTGGGGTCGACCACTGTGCTGGGATGGGCATCTTCAAATAAAATAACCGTTTTCCCTCCCTTACTTGTCTCGTTGACAACTTCATAGACCGAATGACAGGAGGACCGGCTTCGATTTCGCGACGAGTTTTCAGCGGATTCAGCTGCGCGTTGTCCACTACTGCTGGACGCGCAGCAGAGCCAATCGCAAGCGGACCAAAACACCGTTGTTGCTGTAATGGAATTATGTTATTAAACGTCATGCATCACTTCCACATCGGCCCCCAAAATAAAACACTGCGAGATTTAGCAAAAAGAATGGGGTAATGGGCCAGTAAAAGTGGTGGGTAAACGGGTAAGCGAATATAAAATGTGCTTGTTACTATAAATGTGTTACATAGCCGAGGTACGGGTCGGCTGATTGGTGAAGGCTTCAAGTGGCGTGGAAGATAAAACATGAATGCGCAACCCCCATCCCCACCCCTGCCCTCGAAAACGAAGGCCCAGGGGGGCATAAACCGCGTAATTAGTCTTTTTTGGACCAAGAAAAATGAGGAAAAATAGTAAAAAAAACTCACCGCGGTTTCTTTCCCGGTTCCGCCGCATTTCCAGCCGGGACGCCGCTTGCTCAACAACCCATTCAGGCCTGGGGGTTAGCGGTGGTGGACACCCTTTGGCTTGGCCCCCGCCGTTACGTCCAAGCCGGCTAGTTAGGCGACGATTCAGCCAGTCCGTCTTTTACCTTAAAAAAGTGCCAATATTCCACCAATTTACAACAGTTGTTCTACTATAGTAATAAGGCTCGACGCAAACGACAACTGGCCGCATATACAAGGAAAGGAGACTACAATTTCATATCAAAAACTCGTAGCATTTCATGGTACCTACAAAAACAGCAGCCCTGTTAATAAACAGACTCGATAATTAGTCTCAGAAGCACCGCCGAGAAACTCATAAAAACGGGAAAATCGGAAAACGTAAGGAAAAACGTGATCGGTTTAAAAAAGGGCATTAATTTCAAGGGAAAATAAGAAAACAGGAGTGTAAAAAACAGTTTTGAAACAGCTGATTGCTCAGGAAACATCCGAATGGTGGACTTTCGATAAGCCTCCCCTTTCTCACGACCCCATTTTTGATCTGCTCTTTGGGAAAAGGGGCCATATAATCCCCGAATTTGTTTTGTTAAAGCTGTCAGTCCAATTTTGTCAATTAAATCACTTGAAATAGTGCAACAACGGCATTCAAGACAACAGAATTAGGTTTGTTTTTTTGAAAGAATCCCAAAAAGCCGGAGCTCTGGAACCAAAAGAAAGGTCGGATTATTTGACTAGGGGAAATAAATGAGGGTTTAAAGATCTCTCCCCCTCCCCACGCCATTCCGTTTTCAGCTGAAAAGAAGTCACCGATTTAAATAATTTCTCTGACTATTAACAACAGGGTTTTCTTCAGGAAAAATTGTCATTACGCAATCAAAGAAAAAATTTTATTTGGGGAAGCGATAAATATTACCCTGCAATTTTGACACTTTAATTATTAATTCAGTTGAAAAAGCGCCCATTGGACAAATTTGTGGTCCAAGCATGGCTCTTTTTAGGAATCATGTCAGATCGCAAAATTTTTTGCTTATAAAAACATTGGAAGAGTTCGTTTCAACCCTTCCAATCCTCTTGTGAATATGAAAATGTTAACTTTTTTCTATTAAACAACAACGACAAAAAGGGGCCAAACCGGGCAAGAGGAGATTAAAGGATATAGCCAAGACGTGGATATCCGGATGCCGGAATCGCTTCTGCTAATATGGGATTTTAAATGAGCTTGGTAAAAGAAAGGGTTCTGGTCGCACGAACAATATGAGGGGAGGTTAAAGAAATAAATTGTGTGAAGAAAAGCAAAAAAAAGCCTTAAAATTGGAAGTCCAAAAAAAGATGAGGCCGGCAACATTTATTATTTTATTTTTACTGTGGTCCTTCGGGCCGCTCTTAAAAATCGTTTGGTGTAATAAAAAGGTCCCCTCTCCTCCAAGCCCCAATTACTATGTCTGGGAAATGGAATGAACTAAGTCGAAGCCCTCTTTTGGCCACCACTTCGATTTCTCAAACGCGCACTTAAGCTTCTTCCTGTTGGAGCCGTCCTTCACTCTCTGGGGGTTTTTTTGACGAACAGCTGGACATGTTATCCATTCCCACCCCCACTCTTCCCAAATCACAACGTTTGATCCGGGGCTAGAACAATTTTATTTATAAGATAATTTTACAATTTGGTGTCAAATAATTCGATCGAGCAGCGGAGATCTTCGTCTTGAAGGCATGCCTTCACGAATTCGCTTCGGGAAATAAATGGTTTATTTCCATTCCCGGTCAGCCTCTGAAGTTTCTTAATTAATATTAATTAATGAATATGTTCCTTCTTGATCATTTATTTAAGACAATGTAGTAAGGGAAAAATATTTTCGCCCAGAATTAAAAATACTTTTCCCCAGAAAAAGGATTTATAGAAAAAATGCTATTTTTCCCCAGAAAAGATAACAAAACTCATTTTTTTGATGTTTACTGGTTTGTGGTCAAAAAGTATAGCGACGCAGGAGTATTGTCAAAGTTTCGGGGGAAATGGCTTAAAACCTTGTACTCCATCCACAGTTCGGCATGCAATGTTATACTGAATAGTATAATTCAAATGCTGGAATAGTATAGACCAAGCGCTGGTTTACCGGATACTTATCTTTATATTCATCGGGCACAAAGTAATATTCAATAATTTATTCAGTATGCTTTGTATAACCCTTTTTCTCAAAATCTTCCTACTACTACTATTTTACATAACTACTTAGGAGATTTTACAAGCAAAATAACTTATTAGTCATTTTTATCTACTTCCATGCCTTACTTTTATAAATTTACTCTTTCTGGGAAAAAATAGTTTCTTTCTGGGAGAAAATTTATCTTTTCTGGGGAAAAATAGCATTTTTTCTATAAATCCTTTTTCTGTGGAAAAGTATTTTTAATTCTGGGAGAAAAATATGGACCCATGTATTTATAGCCCTAGATTTGGCTCTAAATAAACGGAAGTTTAAAAATAGAAACGAATTGTTACCTCGAATGCATGTTGTGCATGTGCATGAATATCCTCCCTTTTGGGTGTAGAATGGATCTGTTTACTAAGCAGATCATACATAGACAATGTGACCAAAGAGAGTTCTTGTTGTCCTATCATTCCCCGTTGATGGATGTCGTACAAAGAGAAGACCCATCCCAATTTCTCTTCGGTCGATCCCCGTGTCATCGCTGATAAACCCATAACAAATTCCTGCAGAACTTTAAAGACAGGATTAGTCTCTTACTTCGAACGTAATGTGACCATTGGTGTCCCGATCCAAAGTTCTGAAGACCAGATCGGAATATCGCTTAGTGTTACCGTGCGGAAAGAATTGAGCATATATTTCTTGAAATGTAGATTTGGTTATGATACCAGAAGGACAAAGCTGAAAAAGGTAAAAAATGGTGTTTTTTTAATGGGCTAATTTAGTGCTTTTATTATATTCGTGGGAGATAAAGAATCCCTAATCAATATTGGCCTCATAGCTACCTGCTTGAAAGAGCGATATATCATCTGAATTTCACGTTTTGAAAATTTTGTCTTAACAATAATATCATCAAGACTGCGAGGTCGGAAAGTTGGTGGTGGAGGTTGGTCTAGATCTTCTGAAAGTAAAAAATTAATAATAATGCATTAATCGGGTTTGCAGATTTTTTACGTTTTATAATCATATAGATTATATATCGACTCCTGAAAATTTCAGCTCGCGCTTTGTAGGCGCAGCCGAGATATTCAACCATCTTTGCAGAAGAGAGAGTACGCGAAACACGGAGAGCGGTCGCAGATGTAAACGCTTTTTGCCCATAATTTTTTTTGTCAAAACGTTACCCCCTATGTTAGAAATAGACATGAAACTTTTCATACCAAAATTCACAAAAATTTGTCACGTTTTTGCCAACTTTCGATCTAAAAGTCTCACCTATGTATTAGGAAAAATAATACTACATTTGTGCCAATTTTTATTAAAAATCTAAGCGCCGCACTTGTGGTAATTCCCTGTAAGCAAACTCACCCCTACTGGGCCATATAATTGGAGTGTGATGATAAGGGTCTTCGTTGATTGGAATCGCCATCTCCTCGCCGCATATTCTCGATTCATCACCTTTCTTCCCAGCCTCAACACTTTGACATCTAGCTAACCTGAGCGCATTTTATCAAATAAATGGATAAACAAGTATTCGAATTGACGTGACCGAATAAAAACAAGAACAATTGTCTTTATTGACGTTGATAAGAGAGATTTATATAGCTCGGAGAGACCAGAAAGCACCTGTCCCAAAATAAATACTTAAATTCTGCTTATTAGACCCGCAAAAGTATTAAAAACTAACGAAATGGAGAGAAGACATGTCCCAAAAAAGGTGTTGAACATCTGCGTATCTCTCGCAGAAGCACTCTTTAATTCCCCCAACATGCGAAGCACGGCATGAATAAAGGATGCCGGCTGTTCCCAGGTCACAAATTGCCTGTCTACCTCACTCATCCTCGGTCTTCCCATGTGGCCAGGGATGGATATAAAAAGGGAAACTCAGCTGGGCCATGATCGGAAACAAGCGGCCCAGACGTCTTTTAAGAATTTGGTTTAAGGAATGGGCAAACACAATAAGCAAAACTTTTTAGATTCAAAACATCCCCAGTCTATTTCCAGCTCAGTGCCTCCGGCACGACGTCTAAATTGTTATGCTCATTTGCAAACACTATTAAGGAATCCGGTGAAATACCTTTTTTAAATTCAAATATGGAACAAAAAGAGAATTAGTTAGGAAAGGAGGAATCTCTAGGATGTAACATGCAAGTGTCGCTTCACAATTAACGGGATCCAAGGCCGAGCACTATTGGCAAGACCGAGAAGAAGAATGATGTGCAAGGGAAAAGGCAAAAAGTCGGGTTCGACCTCGAGGACCTCAGAAAACCATAAAAGGAAAATAGGTTTCCCATAACTACAACTGTTCAACGGAATCTTTAAATGTCCGAAAGAAGAAGTTGGTCTACGATGACAATTAAAAAGAATGTAAAAAGCAAACTATTTTAAAAAGAAAAATCACCCAGTTATTTTGCCAATGTTATGCTCTCCTATTCATACAGATGTTAGTTCCCGTATTTCATAAAGCCATGTTATCTTAGTTTTTTAAAACATTCTTGAGCATTCTTCAAACAACATACAATCTTTATATAATATTTTCCATCGCCTAAAGAAAATGGCTCCATCAATCTGATCCCAAAAAGGTTCGTCTCTTCCCAGTGCGCAATCGAAAAGGTCTCATCAAGTTATGTCGGCAGGCAGGAGAAGAAAAAATTGGAATGAAAAGGCTTTTTTCTCCGATCGTTCCATTAAAAAACCTTCTCGAGATGTCCTCACCGTTCTCTTTTAGGCATCGCCCTTTGATCACTGATAAGACAAATATTTCGATATTCTAATAGTTTCCTTTCACGATGACTAGCTGTTTTTTGCATCCAATTATTCCCATTAAATTTACTTTTTAGACTTTGTATGAACATATTTGCAACGTTAGACCCGGCGGTAAAAAAGTTATTGGGATGGAAATTAGGTGACGAAGAAGAGAAATGGGCCTTCAAAGCAGTTGAGTCATTGGTGAAGAAGCTGAGGAAGAAGAAGACCGGGGTTGGGACAGTCGAGGATCTTGAGTTCGCCTTGTCCCATCCAGGAATAAGAAGTAAATGTGTCACCATCCCTAGATCGCTGGATGGAAGATTGCAGGTTTGCGAGGATTGCCATTCATCGTTTATGTTTAGGTTTCTCATCGAAAAGGTCTCCCACATGTCATCTATTGTCGTGTATGGAGATGGCCGACCATCCAGTCTCATCATGAAGTCAGACCAATCCCGGATTGTCGATATCCTTATGATAGTCGCGGGGATAATATTTGCATAAATCCATATCACTACCAAAGAGTCGACCAACATTCCACGACATCCACCTTGCCCCCGTATACAAATCAATTGAACATGCCACAGAATTACATTCCTCCCTTTACCTCGAATTCGGTTCCCATTTCCCAATCAAATCATGAACTCCCAAGACGTACAAATTACAGCCTCCCTGAGACCATGGAAGTACAGTATCCATCTCCATACTCTTCCTCAACCACAATACAATCTCCAATCAACAGTAATTCGATCGCTTCACCATCGGCATTAAGTGATGATGATGATTTCACAAGTTTCCAACCAAATGAGGATAAGATAGCTGAAGGTCCTCACAGTTGGAACGAGCCCGATTACTGGTGTACAATCTGTTATTACGAGCTTAATTCTCGAGTTGGAGAACCATTCAAAGTAATTTTTACTTGTTTTATAATCTCTTTAGCTCGCATGTAATAGTGTTGTGGTGGATGGATTCACGGATCCCAGCCAAGAAGAAGGAAGAATTTGCTTGGGATTACTCTCAAACGTCAACAGGAATATTACAATCGAGAATACAAGGCGTCATATTGGGAAAGGTATGATTATATTCTCAATCATCAAAGATACTTACTTCAGGCGTTCGATTTGTGTGTACGGAGAATTGCGTAACCGTATTCAACTTCTCCCAATCCCCGGTTTTTGTCCAGTCCAGGAATAGTAACTTTAAATACAATTTGCAGTCAACTGCAGTGTGCCGAGTTCCGTCCAATTCTAATATGATCGCCTTCGACTACCAATTATTCATTGAGGTAATCCTTTTCTTTTAGAGAAACACATTTAGATGTTAAACAAAGCAAAAACTGAAGGTTATCAACATGTATATGAACTGCAGAAAATGTGTTTTATTCGGATGTCGTTTGTGAAAGGTTGGGGAGCTGATTATCATCGGCAGGATGTTACTTCTACACCATGTTGGATAGAAATTCAATTACATCAACCTTTATCGGTAAGTTTTATACAGTGTACGACAAAATTATAAGCCCATTTAAAAAATCGCTGTAACTTTTTTGGTTTTCGATAGAAATGTGTCATATTTGCCACCAGAAAAGTTGAAAAACCCAAAATTTTGGCATTTTTTCTCGGCAAAACTATAACCTAGGGTTGTGATTTTGACAGAATTTTTCAAAGTGACGTCAAATTGCTGTCATTCTGTCCAGACATGGCAAAACGGGCAAACGTCATGTTAGTTTAAAATTTACTTGCGGACAACGAAAGCCGTTTGGATTCTCAATTTTTTGAAAAGATATGTGGTGCTTTATGGGAACCTTATTGTCGGTTTTTAAACTTTAAACAACCCTAGGGGAGACCTATACTGAGCTATTTCGTTGCAACCCTACTCAAAAGCAAAAAATTTTTTGCGAAAAAATGACAACAAAATGCCAAAAAAATTGACATCTAAAATTTTGTCTTTCGTTGCAAGACAAATTTTTTTTTAAAAAGGGCCGGGCCGAGAGGGCTTAAAGGAACGTTAGGCCTTTGGCCCGGCCCGTTTAGAGTTAAGCCCGGTCTTTTTCAAAATTTCCAGAGCCCGGCCCGGCCCTCTGTCTAACGATAAAACAAACATGTTCGAGACCATATACACATTAAAACAACAGTTTATAACAACAAAAGGAGTTCAGTAGACCTATTTCGTATCATCTTCGTCCTCGTTCCCGCTGTCACTATCATCTAATTTCTCATTAATGAATTGAGTCAGTAAAACTGGAGGTTTCTTTCATTCCATAGGGTGATTAAGTTGCAAAATATTCTGCTTTATATAAGTAAGCTCGTCCAAATTGAGCTTGTTTCGGGACTTCGTGTGAATGTTTCCCCTAACAGACCAAAAATTTACTTACAAGTAGGCTTTTTTTACTTATATTTGCCTGATGTTTTTATAAGTAAATAAACGTAAATATAAGTAATTCTGAAATTATTTACTTTTCAGAAAATTTTATTTTTGGGAAATTCACTTACAGGTAATTTATATAACATATAAAGGTAACATATAAATACTTATAATTGACGTCAATATTTACAATGACGTCAATTAAACAGCCGGGAACACTCTGACCAATCTTAATACTTATTGATGCCAAATATGACACATTTCTATTGACAACAAAAAAAGTTAGAGAAATTTTTAAAATGCGGTTATAAATTTGTCATATGTACACTTCATAAAGATCTAGACTTGTATAATACTTTCAGTGGATCGACTCTGTAATATCTCCAATGGACCCTCCTGACCAAAATAATATAACCTCCGTATCATAATTACTAGGGTTGTTAATTTGACGGATTTTTTCCAACCTGAAATCCAATTGCATCACATTTGCGTGATTTTGGACAAACTGAAAATTCTGATAAACGACGCTTTCAGTTACGAATTTCATATAAATAGACTTTGATGAATAGCCCCAAAAATTTTAACACTCAAACGGCGATGCGAGCAATTTTATGGCAATCGGGAGTACGTCCAACACTCAATTTATCCCAGATAGTGAAAAAATTTCTAGAGCTGCGATTTCGGAGGTATACTGTAATTTTAGTTTCAGGAAATTCGAAATTTTCAAAAAAATCGAACTCATTTTTGAAGCCTCATTTAACGGTGACGTCGGCTTTGCCGTAAAGGGTATTTTATGGACTATCTACTGATACATAACTGTGGTCAGAACTTATTCCGTTCCAGAGAAACGAACGATAAAACGAAGAATCTCCGCAGGGCCCTTCGATTATGACCCACAAACATCAATTATGACCAGTGATCACGTATCCATATTTTTTATCGGATACGGATATTCGGATACGCCAAAAACCATCTTTTCGGATACGGATAAGTATTCGGATATTATACGTATATTTTGGCAAAAAAAATCGGATACGGATATTTTTGATAATTACAGAAAAACGGCAAAAATTTTTAGTTTTTTCAGCGCAAAGCGGTAAAAATACTCAGGCATCAGCATGCCCCTTGCATACAAGCAAAACTTAGTATGAGAGTACTTCAACATAAATCAAGAATTTCTTTTATGAAATTTTTTAACAGTTTTTCGACCAAATTTTGCGAACCTGGATCAAATTTAGGACCCAAAGGGGAGCGAGTATCAGATAGATTTTCCAAAAAAGTTCTGTCAAAATCACAACCCTAGTTTTTTCACAGGAAGAATAATTTTTAATAAAAATGGGTATAATAGTAAATAAAACTTATTTTTAAGGGTAATTAGCAGTTAATTTTGTTATGTAGTAAATAAGCGTCGTTTTTTTGAGTGAATTTTCAGGGATTGGGGTATTCGATGGTCAAAAATATATCTTGTTTTTTGTTATTTTAAATCCAGAGAGCCTTTCAAGGGTTATTTTCTGTTTTTCGTCACTTTCAACTCTATGACTGCTGGACACTCCCGGGAAAGCTATCTCAGCTCAAAATGGGGCAAATTGGATGATTAAAAAAGGATTTTGGGCAAGTCGATTACTTGATATCACGTCGTGACATGTGTTTTACAAATACTTTATTGGAAGACCTTCAAATTGGCAATTGAAACGTAATATAATGCAAAAAAATCTCAAAGGGATCGGCAAATGGTTGCCTCCTGGTTTCTTAACAAAGCCTATATCATTTCAAAGAGTGTGCAAAATGCTGTAAAAAGAAAAAAAATTATTTGCCCATTTGGCCTTAGGGCATGATATGACCCCTTCATTAAAAGGACTCATATGCGGACAAAACTCCGGTTCACTGTGTTACAGTTACCCTGCCGGCTTAAAACGGTCTCCATTGCGTTCCTGGCACTCAAAAACGTTTTACGGGAGTTGTTTTATGACCTTCTGAATTTTGAATACTCGGTTCTGAGTCATTTGACATTACTGTTAATTACTAAAATTGCGACATTTGCCATACAAGACGTTAAATATTTCTTATATGTGTGCCCTTCTCTGAATTCAATGAGCCAAGCTTCGATGCAGCCATCGATTTGTTTTCCAAAATTCTATGTGTAACTAAAATGTCATATCGATTAAATCTTGGTCAAGAAATATCCTCAACGGATTGACGTGCTGCTGTATATATGTATGTAAACTTGCGGAATAAAAAATTGATATAAATACGCTTCGAAGCAAGCGTATTTATTTCATATTTATTTATATCGAATTTTCGACTTGTAACATTCGACATAATCATAGCAACTAAAAAAGTTCATGACGCTTCTACTCCGTAATGCAACAAAGAAACAAAATCACAAAAGATTCCTGAACGAAAAGGAGTAAGAGTGGTCAGTGGAAATTCGTGAATTGGGAAACTGAAATATACTGTTTTTCCTGCACATAACTGGCTAAGGAATATCAGAAAGTGGAGTTACGGTAAGAGTGATTGGGCCCGGTTTTGTCCTTATTTTTTCGGGTCTTTTTGTCTCCAGACTGGTTTTGTCCCTAAGTCTCCAGACAGGTTTTTGTCCCCATGTATAGTACCAAGTGCTATAAAGACATTTTTTGAGCAATACTGGGTACCAAGCCAACAACATTGACACCTGAAGGCATAATTTTTACTCGTACTATATAGTATCAAGTGCTAATAGTATTATACCTCAATTACTCTGTAATTTGTAAAATTTCCAAAACCGTCCTGGGGACAAAACCGTCCCATACATTGTAAATGTAATTTTTAAACTATAAGTTTTAATCTCAGACTATTAGAAGTTCAGTCTAGTGTTACATGTAATACTTACTTACAATCTGTCTATAAAATATGTCAGGATGACCGATTATCGGGACTTTAAACTTTCGGGTTTCTCGGGATTTGTGTCTCGAGTTGTTGATTTATGGTTAGAAAGAGATGAATGCTTCTGCTTCTACATATTCTTCATCTTCAATTCGGATTTCTGAAGCTCCCAAGTTGCCAATGCCCAATCTTTCTCTTGAAGTCTCGCCAGAACTTCTCCCAATTCATGTGTTTACCCATATAACTCAGCAAACGGCAATGGTTTGTTTTTTAACCTGTTTATTATGCAATTTAGACTCTTAACGCAGTTCGGCGCCAACGCGATACCTGTTTTAATCAAATGCGCCATGATGAACAAGAATACTTGGAGAGGACAAGAATAATGGCGCCTTTGTCAAGAGTAGGATACATTCGTTATGAAAACGTTTCTTGCAGTTTAATCTTCCAAAAGAGGTGATATTCATCTTGGAAATTCATGCGAATGAGTTTTCCTACTTGATTGCCAAGCAGGACACCTGGGGACGGATGCTGTGGAAGTTGTTGTATGACATTCAGGCCGACACTAACACACAGATAATGTTGGCAGATCAAATTTGTGACCGAGAAAAGTCAGAATTCAATAGAGAAAGTTTTCGCTGTTCCAAGTTTACTCTGAAATTTTTAGATAACTATTACTGGACCTGTAGAAACCGTGGATTCAGCAAGAAAGCGACTGTTTGTAAGTAAAAAAAAACTGTGTTTGAAGTCTTCTAGGAGGTGTTACCTATTCAACTTGGAATGAAACTAAGTGGTATCAAGCCTGGTTTGAACCCCGACCTACGCGAGCAAGTTTCCGAATGGATAATGGAGGGAATCTTTGAGTTCCCCACGATTTCTTTGCACTTCATACTAAACCCTAATAGAACGAAAGATAATGGAATGGTTTGTGTAGATATTTATCTTATGAATCTCTTTCAGTTTTCTTATATCTTGTTCAGAGCCGCTCCTCATGACGAGGAGCAGTTGGCCAACTGCGTCAAGAAATTGTCATTGATGGTCCTGGTTGAGGTAATACTTTGTTCTCTTATTTTCTATTTTAAACTTTTAGCCTGAAGAAGCCCAATTTTCGGAAGGGTTTGTTATCCCAAAGATAAACCGAGAGTGGTATATTGGTCCAAATGCACTGTTGATTAAAGATATCTCGAAGAAAAATGACGTAATGATATCGTATCCTCTTTCCGCCGCCCCAGGCTCCGAACACAACTACATTGTTCATGGAGGTGTAACTAATATTATTCAGGCATCAAAGGCGTTCAGAGTAAGAAGGCAAGAGAAAGTGTTATAGCTTTAGGCTATATCTCCGATCTCGCTAACCTTCGATGTTGAAGAAGATGAACTGAAGAGAATCCCGAAGTTCAGAAAACGAGATATCGACTATTATGACGACGCCCTTAATGTTGTCGTATCATTTCGGAGGAGTCCCTATGAAGGAGATTTTGTAAGATCCGACGAAACTTTGAGGCATCGCATCACAATCTCAACCTCATACGAAAACCGGGAAATGGCATTCGAAGCAAGAAAGAAACTTCTCAAGGGATATGTGGAGAATCTGGAGAACAGGCCCAACTTAATGTTCGGAAAACACCTCAAATCAATCCTCTCAGCGTATGCCCGAGGGAATAGGACTTTTGTACCAGATCCTAACAACTAATTACTTTCCATCCATTCATTGCTAATTATAATCTTAAATTTTAGATCTTCAAAATAAATCATTTGACATGTAATCTTTTATCGTCTTACCGCATACAAAATAGAGAAAAATATTACGTTTAGCTACCGTCCTGGAAATTCTGCGTCCTTCTAGCGGCATGAGCTCTGATGTCGGCCATGATCTGATCCCAGGTCTTGCGTAAATGATCGCCATCATCCTGTAATAACAAAGTTACATCATAATGAAAACGGTTGATGGATCATACCTTTGGTCCTTTCTTTTGAGAGTTGTTCCCGCCTTTTTTTTTCTCCACCTTGGTCGGAATCTAAAGGCCTTAGTAAAACAACAGTATATGACGTTACCTTAGCTTCACTTTTAACAAATAAATTGTTTGGCAGTGGTGGAGGAGGAGGAGCAGAAGTCGAAGGTCTGACAACGTTAACAAACGAGGTTCGCCCCACAACTGGTACTCCCTTTTCCACACTTTCTTCCGCCTCTGAATTGTCTTCCGATGCTTCAAAGATGGTTTGAAGTGGATTTGGAGGTAAAAGAATCCCAATGGACGTGTCCTCGCATTCAGATGATGCTTCTGCTTCGTTTAATAACAACTTCACTGACACCGGCATTGGTTCTTCGATGGACGAATCAAATTCTACGGGTTCTAATTCAACCTTCAGTTTGCTCGGCCAGTTTGATTGATTTTTTGGCATTGGACATGAGGTTTCCTCAGATCTCTGACCGGCTGACTAAACAGACAATAAACACCAAGTTCACAAATTATCATACCAAATCCTTGAATGACGGCTTCGTCTCATTCTGAATTTCCTTCCGTTGTGCTAAGCTTGGAATAATCCAAGTCTTGGGATTCGTGAATGAAGGCCGATCTTTATTACTGTATATGTTAGGTGCTTTCGTTCCTTTGTCTCCTGAATTGATATTTTCTTTCTTGATCTCTTTATGGTTGGTCGGTTTATCATGAAACGTTTGCAAGGTATCATTTTTCTTGGGACTTTCTTCTCCTTTAGTTAAGATCGCATTCCCGGGGACTTTGATACCGTTCAGACTGTCGTCCTTCAACTCTTCCTTATTGTTCTCCAATTCAAATGTTCGCATTCCACTTGATCTTTTGAATTTCCACGGAGTTTGCTCCTTGGCCGGTGGTTTCAAGGAATCCCTCCAATTGTAAGTTCCGTTAGATCCATCCCCATTTCCACCATGGGCGGATTTTACTGCATGCAACGACCTCACATCCGGGGCAGTCTTCCAGATGTTGATTTTGTGGTTATGTTCGTTATCTCGAGTAGATGGGCACTCTTCCAGACTAACTCTTCCGTTTCTTCCCCCCATTTCTAATTGACTGCATGATTGAGACGTCTTTATTTTCTCTTTCAAACAATTGTATTTGAAAAGATCGTCAATTAATTGAATTTGCTTCATCACCTTCTTCTAACAAGGAAAGTACTTACATGGGGTCTGGAGTTACAGGTCAAGACATATATCAAAAAAATCCTAGAATTATGTTCAAGAGTATGTAAAAATTTGCATAAAAAACATTTTGCAAAAAGAGGAATTCTGCGCCAAAACCTATCAAACCGGCGAACAACGTTCCATATGGATTCCTCATCCACCGCTCTAACCACTGGGCCACACCCCGCTCTTCCGAAGGAACAAACCGACCGACCGTGCTGTGCTTTATATGCCGCGGATTTTTTCCCTCGAAAAACACGTTTATTCATAAAACTTACCGATAGACCAAAATCGGGCGGCTATTTTTTACATATTCTTTATCGGTGTAACTTTTAGATTTTTTGATATATGTCTTCATCTGTAACTCCAGACCCCATAGAAATACTTTCCTTGTAAAAAACAATGGGATAAAAACATACAAAAAAAACAAAAAATTAATAAACATCCACTGACCTGAAGGTCGACAACTTTATCGCTTGAATCGCCCAGCCTTAACCTGTTCCAATCAACCAATAACTCCCCTAACCGTACATATTCTTTGTTCAAGTTCCAGTAAACTTGATCAGCTTTTCTGAAAAAAAAGTAATTTCCAATATCTATTATATCTATTTACGATTCATCAGTATCATTGATATCCTGAGCATCATAATTAACATTTTTTCCCAATACTCTGTCAGTATTATCAAAGAACTTCAACGGAGACTCCGTATTTCGCTTTCTCTCCTGATCCTCTAATTCAGTACCCCCCGGTTCGGCGGACTGAATTGAACTTCTATTACTTCCATGGACTTGCAACTCTTTTCCTTTATGCTCCAGCCTTGCTTCAACGCTCTTACGCAGAGTGTCATAAGAAATATGGTTAGCTAAAAATCATTTATATTACACTTGGCACTTACTCTCTACGATCTTTCGCAAAATCCTTTCATTATAGTCATTAATTACAGTTTTTGAATCTTCAAACCCGACCAGTCTAACTTGTGACTGCGGGTCTTCGTTTGAAAATAGTCGCCTGCCATTTGAAAAAGCCCTCTCATCTCTTCGAGGCGTATCTTGTGGCCCCGAATTTCCATGTTGAAAATGTTGCTTCTCAATAGTATCATGATGGAAAGTCCTTATAACAACGTTTTCCACAAATTCTGAAGTAGACCCAGGTGGTGCTGGAGCTGTCCGACTCTTCTGCGACGCAAACCCTCTGGACGAATATGAAATACTGGAGGTTACCGAATTCAAAGACTGAGTACTCGGAGAGGCTGAAGGTTGAGGGGTCAAAACACAGCGAGACATCGACCGAGGAGTTGAAGAATTGTTTTTCGCTGGCTTACGTCGAAAATGAATCCTCTGAAAAAAAATATTCCCGAGACGTGTAAGCTCACAGATCTGAAGCTCTCTAAAGCCGCTTTAGGTGAAAATCTCTCTTTGGCCAGCTGAAAATAAATTAGTATTATTAGAAATTCCGATGTAGCCTTACTGCTAAATTCGACATAACCAACACCGTGCCAATTGCATGAAAATGCATATGGAAACAATGTGATCACGGCGAAATGCCAAGTCGATCGCTATTATTGATTTTTGTAAAATGTGGTCACAATAAAATAGCCTACACCTATTTTGCGAATTAATCGTTATCAGCTTTTTATGGCTTTGATAATTTATTTTTAAAACAACAATCGTTAATTTTGCTTTTCTAAAGAAAAAACTTACAAAACAAAAAAATGGAGATGGAAATGAACTGTTTCAGACCTCCCTCCATATTGATGTGGCCTGTTTTCTTTCTGATTCATGAACACCAAAAGTCTCCGAACTTGAAGAAAGATTGTTTGGTGTGTCTTCATCCTGTTTGCCTTCCATAAAGGAATTTGAAACAACTTATTTAAATAAGGCGACAAACGCATTTGTTTGAGGAATATTCATTGCACCTCTGATTTGCATAATTTTACGCAATATGCGTCAAATGCATCCCGCCACCCGCTTTTGTAAACATGAAATGAGATTATAGGAAACGGTCCCAAACTTGGCCACCTTAACGCCTCAAGGCAGCCGACAAAGAGAGTTGGATAATGAAAATGGATCAATGAGGAAGGGAACGTGGCGTTGGTCTTATTCAGGCCCAATCAGTTCATGGCATATCCAATGAACAGAAGTCCGCCCCAAGGTCGCAATCCAAAGGAAGTCTCCGTCTCGTAAAATCTGGCGGGTGTTGCAAATCGAAGGGAATAGCGGCACTCGGCTGGGCTGAGTCCCGGTTTAATTGGTGCTGCACCCGAGAGCGGACCCAGTATCAATAAAAGACTTCCTTTGATCGTGCCGATGTTACTGTTAGGAGCAAGGAGAGGCGTCTTATCATGACACTTGGAACGGTCGAGACCGCACCGCATTTTTAAAATTTATTTCATCGCCTTATTAGACTCTTCCGGCGAGATTGGGTGGGCCAGGTGTCCCAGCCCTTTTGAATACGAGATGAGTTTTCATTCTTTTGCCCGTAGGTCTCGACGAGGATCTTTTGAATCGGTTTTTCCGTCACTGTATCCGAAATGAGGGTGATGACTTGCCGCGCGCTTTTTGGGGCTTGACACGCCTTTGCTGCGATAGAATCAGTGTTGTCTCGGATGACATTGTTCCGTGTCCTGATCGACAAGATCGTTAAAATAAATTATGTTTTGGGGTTTCCCGTCTTGAGTTACTTACGATTTATGACTTCTGTTACAAACCCCACATTCGCGCATTAAATGTTCCATAAACTCAGGTTTCGGCCAATTTGGCCACCCATTAAGTGCGAGAGAGGGACCTCTAGATGAAGATAAAAAAGTTGACGACAGCGGCAAATCTGGGGAAAAAGATCAGCCATTGTCTTGAGCGGCCTTCCTTTATTATCCATGGCGTTATTGTGGGGGAAATCGACCGGACAATCGGGGTGTAGATAACAGAGTTGCGTGGCCTTTTGTCGCCTCCATTCCCGCACCTTAAGCGACAAAAACTTTCGTCTTCATAAATTGGATTGGAATTTGGTTGGCGCACTTCTGCATTGATACTCTTTTATGAGCTGATAAGAGCGTTGGGTGAGAGCTTTGGAATAACACTATGTCAATGTTTGTTTAATTTAATTGGTTTAGAGGGAATTAGCTGGGTCAAGTAGATTGATAATAAAACTATCAGACTTTTGGCGTTAAGTGAGCTTAAATATTAAATAATCAAAACCTGTAAATATATTTTAAATCAGAAATATTGTTTCAGGGTTGCGGTTGGACTAAAAAGTTCAACATTTTCGGAAACTATTTAGTAAAGTAGAATAAAGTGTGTCATAGGGATGATTAAAGAAAATAGTTAAGTTTGCATACTTATTTCAGAAGTCCCACTAGATTACCTATCACTTTTATTTATCACTCACCTCAGATCCTCATAAATTACAAGAATCGATAGTAATTGTCGTGCCCCGAAACGCTTATAACAATTTTACGATCTATTTTTGCCATACGGAAATCAAAAAACAATTGGAGTGCCCGAGGTCGAGTAGGCTATCCCCCCCCCCCCCCCCCCCCCCACCCTTCCGCCGCCACTCGTTGCTAATTGGTCGCCTACGGTCTTTAGGCTCCACCCCTTTGCACCCCTCTTGTCAATCTTACACCGACTGCCGCACCTTTCCACCACTGCCTTCAACGACCGTTTTCGGAGGTTTGGGCCGGGTTGAGAGGTCGATATTGTTTATATAGAGATCTCCTGTTGTCCATCGATTACTAACACGTATCCCATTGTCGTGTAATTAAACGAGATTGATGTCTTTTTTACTGATATGCCGAGGACTTCACGCCTTTATTTCCGATGTCCGCTTTTATTAGTAACAATTAAAGTTTTTACTATCGACGCGGTCATGTTTGCGGCCCGGAGGGTGGGAGAGAATTGAGTGATGGTAAAATTCAATTTATGACATTACGCGGAATAATTTGGGGGGGGGGGGGGGGGGGGGGGTGGCTCATTAATCAAATCCGTATTTATTGAGAGGAATTACTAAATACCGCAAAAACGGATCCGTTGTTTCTGTCAGCCCGTCATAATAACAATAGTATGCTATAACCTCATTCAAATTTCCTAGAATACCTTGTTTGAAGATATATTCGTTATAAGTTATAATACCGTAGTCCTTCATTCCGAATTGCCCGAAGAAGGCCAAGAATTCTCGTCCAGGTGTGCATTGTCTCCTCTTTTATGACTTTGACATCTGTCTTTCTTGGTTGTTTGTTGGTTGGACAAGGCGTTTCATGTAAAAAACGATATCGGGAAGTCAAATTGATAACCAATTTCCATTCCAACTTCACACCTTTCTTTTTACAGTTATTACGAAGGTGTCGTTCTGGTATGCACCGAATAGTATGTTAATGGTGATGAACATGAATTTTAACGATGGTTCCGAAGGGAGAGACGAACCTGCTAACTCCAGCATCAAGATGTCTTCACCTTCCAACCAGACTATGCCCACCATGCCATTCGCACCGTTTGCGGCATCCTTTAGTTCTGGGAAGATTGGATACGGTAAGAATAATGGCGCAACGAACTTCTGGCAGTCAACTCCGTTCCAGTCATTTTCAATGCCCACTGAGAGTGAGTAAAGCAGAAAATAATTTAAGTCAAAGTCACAAGTATGCTAGAAAAATAAGACCCTTCCATTCCAGATAACCGATCTACCGAAAATGGCGAGCAAAAGCCCGCACTGAACAATGGAATCCAGGGAAGGATATCCCCCACCCAGAATCTCTTCCAGACGCCTAACAGGTATGTTCGAAGTAGTTAATCTACTTCTAGAAGGAGTCTTCCCTTTACCGTGTGATTGGTCTTTCTTTCCTTCACGGTATAATTTTTATGAGTTGGGTGATTTATTTGTTTTATCGATTACAGCTACGGCTCCTTTTCCCATCCCATGTTCAATCATATGTCCCAAAGTTATTACAACGACTGGAGTCATATGCAACAACGACAACTTCAACATAACATGAATCTATCGACCCAATTTAACGCGAATCAAGGGTCAACTTCTGAAAACGGAGACCATCAGAATGGGGTCCAGACACAAGAGCAGACCTCAACTTGCTCGTCGAGCAACACATCTCTTCCGAATAATCAACAGAAGACCGATTCATCGTTAGAAGAAACCACAACTTCTCCCTCCACAGCGATCGGTGAGGTCTCCACCACAAAAAACAATTCTTCGAACAATCCTTTCAATACTTCCACTGATGCCTACAATGCAATGTCTCAAATGCAATCTCGGTTAGGATTCGAAATGAGCGCCACTATGCCCACGGATGTTTACAATGTCGGGATCCAAGCAGCGTCGATGGCAACAAATCCATGGAGTTACAACTACCCAAGCTATGGGCTCCCGTATGCCAATAATATGACAGATATGGTTGGGTTTGGAGGTAAGGATTAGCGCATCCTTTTTATTGCTCTTCTTCCATAAAAACTTTGGCGTTGGGGTCACTTCCCAAACTACCGTAATGTTTTAATCCAGATGATTAGGATGTTTTCTGCTGACAGCTGGGGCACCAGAATAAAGTCATAAAAATTAGGGAAGGCCAACATGTCTCGAGGCTTTGAAGCATGCCGCCGGATCCGGGAATCTCGTCTGCCGAATGTTACCGTATTGTTTTTTGTACTCATTTTTACTTGTTTGTTACTCCGGAGTTTAGTTTTGAATCCGTTACAGTAATGTTCTGGTGGGCGTCGTTGAGAGTGCTTGTGACGCAACCGGGTTTTGATAAGACTCCGGCCTTTCACCTGGCCGCGTTTCTTTGGCGGTTCCTAAATTTTATTACTGCGCGACCCAAAACATCTTTACGACAACACTGGCTACGGCGTGTGGCCTTTCTGTACTTCAAAATATTTCCGCCTTGGTATTCATCGACGCGTCCCCTGTTTTTTAATTACTGAAAACGCAAACGGACCACGAATTCTCGGTGAAGGTCGGCTACAGTAGTCGACGCAGAGGGCGTGGGCATTTCTACACAGAAGCCAGAACCAATTTGCTCGAAAATTTACTTTAACTCTCGTCGAGAGCTGCTTGCTTTTTTAAGAACGCGCAGCCTGGACCGTCTCATCTCGACGTCCGGTTTTACGATCGCTCGTAAAACGGTGCAGAAAGAGAGGTGGAAAGAGAGATGAGATATGTTTGGGCTTTGAGTCATGCCTGTCCTGTATCACAAACAAGTCCCATCCCAAGGAAGATTTGTTAGACAAGAAAGATCTTGTAATTAGAATTTAATACTAGAAAGATATTAAAATATATTTTATTAGTTTCTAACATCGTGATTACAGCACTTGCAGACTCTCAATTGGAGTGGACTACCAGTGCATCTCAGCGGAAAAAGCGGAAACCTTATACAAAACAACAGACCATTCATTTAGAACAAGAATTTCGAGGGAATCAGTATGTCACCAAGCAGAAACGATACGAACTTTCGATGACCCTCAACCTTTCTGAACGACAAGTAAAAATTTGGTTTCAGGTGAGTGTTCTTCCTTTACAATTTTTTCATTTTCCGTATGTCTTTGGCATACTGTAACTGTGACTTAAAAACAACAGACTTCTTGCTTTTTCGCTGTCTTATTAACAAATCTGATGAGTTTTTTGTTTTTGTTAACGACTTAGATGGTTCTTTAAGAATTTTGAAGTTGTTTCTGTAATCTTTGCAAGTATAACTTTTGGTTTGTTCCAGAATCGGCGAATGAAAGACAAAAAGCAAAGAACCCGTGGGGATGTTACAGTAGGCCATCAACCCCACCACAATGGCCTGATGTAAAGTAAAAGATATGGTTATAGTCAATGGTCTCTATTGTAATATAAAGATTGTTTCCAAAGTTACAAAGAAAACTAAAAGTATTAATAAAACTAGAATTTATACAACTTTCGGTGCTTATAAAGACTTCCTGAATTGTTATGTCAGCTCAGCATTTTGGCCGTCAGATTTAAAGGTTTGTGAGTGAATGGAGGGCGGTCAAATGTATAACAATTTTCATTCGACGACATTTTGAATAAATCACCTCGCTGATTTTTGATGCAACTCCAATTATGCAGCTCGTCATATATATAGATGAGTTGGCTATACAACGAACTCTTTGGAAATTCTCTTATAATAATATTTGGACCAGTCCACAATTTGGCTACCCATTAGGTAAGTAGAGTGTAGGATTGTCCGGTCGTTCGGAAGCAAAACGCTAAAAACGCTTTTATCACTTTCTTTTGAAAAAATATAATGGAAAAAATGAGGCTGACATTGGAAAAAAGCAGGAAAAAACTAATTTAGCGTCTTTTTAAAAAATCCAGAATCGTTGATGATCATGTTCAGCAATAATTTTTAATAGATTAGTAAAATTTGGTTTGTCGTTAAATCTTGGCTATATGAATGCGATAATACTTGACAGAAACAAGACCTTAGGCATTTATTATTGCCACTTTGATAGCTGATAATTCACCAAACAATATGGCGGCTTTCCGAGAGCTATATATAAAAAACATGGATCTTACTGGCAAAGATCCATCTACGCATCCCTCTTTTTAATTTTTCCATCGTCTTGCACATGTTTAAACTCATAAGAGTACCTTGAGTAATGTTTTTTATGATTAGACCAATTAAAACTCAATTTTACAAAAATAACGGAATTTTGACGTCATTATGAAAAATTCTGTTAAATTATAATATAATAACAACCCTAGTAGATTGTAATGATTACAGAAGCCTATAAGGTTCCGGTAAAAGCCACCACATTAAAAAATTAACCCTGTTGTAACAAAAAAAATATGCAAACCGTTCGAAAATATGCAAAGATCCCATTAACTCAGAAAACGATCAATTAGACAGATTTTTTTTGACTGTAATAGATCAATTCTATTATTAGAGTGTCGCATAATTCCTGTTATATTTACCGCGTTAACTTTTTGCTTTCACCGTGGGTGGCAAATTTGGCCTGAGGATGAAAGTTAGTCCGTATAGAGAACCTTGGTTCCTCGTCTACGCGATCAGACACCAGTCCTCTTAAACAATTTCCCTCGGACTCTCACAAACTTCCAAACAATAGACAATCACCCGTTTATTGACGGCCAATATACAATATAGAATAAGATCAAGGCAGACCGAATGTTCTTCTGCGAATGCCTCGCACGACCGCCGCCTCTCAGCCTTCCATTCCAACCCACTGACTTCTTTCTTCCAAATATCCACGTCGTTCCATTCGACCGGTCGTTCGTTGTCGTTGTGGGACCAAATGCGGGTCCAGATGCCTGTGGCTCCAATCCGTCGTAGTAACTGGCTTTTGAAAAGAAAATCCGTTGTGGGATATAAATACAGCCGCAACACTCTCGATTAATAATAAAATTTAAATTTAGTTTTTATTACCCTCAGGGCAACAACCCAACTTTTGATCTTACCAAAATGGGGTTTGAACTATTTTTGAAAAAAGTTTATTTTTGAAGCAAGGTAGGCTTATTAGGCTTGTTGATACCACTACACACAACCATCACGTTCGTATTGATGACATGAGTCTTCTTTTAACGAATGCTAGACGGCTTTTTTGCAACGCCAGATCAATTTCTACCATTTAAGCAGTAAAGTTCCATGGCCCAAAATTTTTTGTCTGTTTATTTCCATCGAAAACTCGGTTTTATGAATAACAAGCAAAACCTTCGCTTCAGTTGGGTATAATTCATAAGCCCTAAAGGTCAATGGTTTTCGGGAAAATCACGTATCTTTCATCCTTTACCGTTGTTCCAAAAAATGTGGTTACCAAAACTCAAAAATAGGTTCTTTTTTGTTTCAGACTCACAACATAACTGATTGACAGCTTGGCAACTTCTAGTCAGCGTGGACGAAAATTTTAGAGTTTTCGAGTTTCTCAGAAGTTCCTGTCGCTGTCGTGAAGACCGTAGCAACAGTTAGAAGTTTTCCAGTCCGGAATGTAACAGGAATTATGGGACACCCTATAATATAATATAAGGCTTACATTAGAAACCGATTTGCAGTTAGAGGAGTTAGAATTTTACAAATTTCCCATGAATCTTCTGAATCGGCCGTTTTGGTTTACACCAAATATGTTATACGAATCCATAAATTCTGTCGTCTACATACTGCAAGTCAAAAATCTCAAAAATTTTTGAAAATCGGGTGTATCTCGGGAAAAATCGAGAATAAGTATAGCAAACCCGTGTCCAGAAGAAGTCTTCGAATTTTTTGTAGATGGAATCAAAAAATCAAAAAAAAATTACCTCCAAAGGAGTAAAACCCGGGGGGCATAGATATGCATATTTTGAAAATCGGCAGAATTGAGGCACAGTTTTGGCCCCAAACAAAGGTGAAATTTGACAAATAGCTAGAAGCAATTCGAAAAATTTCGAAAGTTATAGCCAAAATATTTAATTTTCTAACGCTCTCCAATGAAAAATTGAAAAATGTAAAAACGTCAAGAGGCTTTAAATTTTAGCATCTATAGCCATGCCAGACGATAGTCCAAGTTTTTTTGTTCAACACTGCATTCAAGTTTCGGACAGACAATTTTAACAACCGAAAGGAGTGAACTACATATTTAATGTTTATTTTTTTGTTAATTTTTACTTTAGTTTATTAAAAGGGAGTTTTTTACAGGTTGAAGCTTCTCATAACAGGGCCCATACATTTCCAAAAAACGACCATCTCAGAATCTCTTGATAATTTGCAGAATTGTTGTACAAGGACAGTTAAACATCATTGCGAATTTTTAGTTTCGGAAATTACCGTATACCAGGGTTACGGTAGATACAATTTTCAGAAAGATTAGGGTACTGTGTAAAAACCAAAAGAGCTAGAAGGCCAAAACTCTGCTGTTTGTACGTTTTCGACCATGGTGAACATTTTTATAATGGAAACTTTTGTTATACAACGTACACTTCGTCAACTTTGAAAAATACCAAGATACCATGGTGAATATAACTTTTCAGCTTTTAGACACACATTGGCATGGTTGTAACAACATATCAAAAATTGAGGAAAATAAAAAGAAGGGGGGGGGGGGGGGGGTTGGAGTTATGGTACTTTCAATGTTGATCATACAGTACACCTCGACCTTATCTCGGCTAAATCTCATGTAAGTTAATTTTAAAAAGTAAACTGGTTTGTGTAGGTTGTCGAGAGCTAACTAAATTTATAAATTTTATTTAAACTTCACTCGGAGATTCAGAAAATTAAAGCCCAAGTATACTGTAAAATATTTAAAACCGGGAGTGCAGATAATTGGTTACAGTAACCGAAAGGTTAGCATTTTTCTTGATTGTTTTGAAATAAGGACCTCAGTTTCTAGTCATGTGTGCTCTCCTATAGTGGGTTTTTACAAAAATTTTAATCTACGTGATTTAGCCAAGATAAAAGTCGAGGTGTACTGTATGATCAACATTGAAAGTACCATAACTCCACCCCCCCCCCCCCTGTATTTTCCTCAATTTTTGATATGTTGTTACAACCATGTCAATGTGTTTCTAGAAGGTTTCAAAAGTTGAGACAAGTCAAATGCCAAAAAGTTATATTCAACATGGTACCTTGGTATTTTTCAAAGTTGACAAAGTGTACGTTGTATAACAAAAGTTTCAATGATAAAAATGTTAGCCATGGTCGAAGACGTAAAACAGCGGGGTTTTGGCCTTTTGGCTTTATTGGTTTTTACACAATCTTTCTGAAAATTGTATCTTCCGTAACCCTGGTATACGGTAATTTCCAAAACTAAAAATTCGCAATGATGTTTAACTGTCCTTGTACAACAATTCTGCAAATTATCAAGAGATTCTGAGATGGTCGTTTTTTGGAAATGTCCGGGCCTTCTTTCACGTTGTAAAAAACTCTTTTAAATAGTTATAACATATTTGGTATCATAAAAATGGGAGATTCTGTGGATTAAAAGAAAAAAGAATCGGTTCAAAAATAAACAAGTTCTAGGCAATTCAAATCGGGCCACAAAAATGGCTCACCCTCTATGTATCAGTTTAAAAAATGAGCACAATGTCGCTGCGCTGGTCGCGTCGCTGAAGGGAAAAAAATTTGATTTTGCCGCGACACAATTCATCTTCCCGGCGGCGATGCGATTTTCAACGCGACAGAGTGCTCATTGTTTTCTCGACAGACTGATACTAATTTCTTTCAAACTAAATTTCCAGAATGTCTTATTGGAAAATGTACTCAATAATTGTTTAAACTGTATAACCAAACAAAAGAATAATTTACTATTTAATAAGAAAATCCATCAATTGTTTTTGTTTTGCATTCTTAAAAAAAGATGACCCGAGAACATTAAAAAAGACCTTAGGTGGAGAACTGGGCCCTCTGGGTGTTTGAATCAATGGCATGCTCTCTTTTGGCAGCCTTGAATGCCCGGCTTGGGGACCTTCCTTTTTTGTGCTGTTTTTCCCCTCTTTTGCCTGCGGAGAAAGAAAAGGCCGCTTTTTGAAGCCGAGGCCGCAATCCACCGCACGGCACACTCGTGCCCCTCTAAAATATCAAAATGTAATAGCGAAAGTGTTCGAAGCGATCGGTGTGTTTTCCAATCAAAAAATTCACATTTACATTTTCTGACCCCCAGGCTATTTATTTCTTTCCCACAGTTGTATTATAATTCGTGTCTCGGCCCCGCATTGATCTGAATGCTTTCTTTCGATTATCACTTTAAATTTTCAGGTATTACGTCTTTCTCTTCCGTAATAACCCGCCTAGCCCAATTTCTTGCGTTTTAACTAGGATTTGGTTATCAGTGAAGGGCTTAGAGCCGCGTAGAAATATCTTTTGTCTTACTCGTACTTGTCACTGATGACGTCCTTTTCGAGGCATAAAAGTTGTTTAATTTGTTAGTTACCTCATTTTTATTCGATTCGGGCCGTTTTTTGATGATTATTAATAGGCCGGTAGGCCAATATATTTACCCAAGTGATCACCCACGTAATGACTCACTTACCGGGTTCTAAACCACGATAGACAGTTTTTAACTGAATTGATCTTAAATAGTTAAGTAAATAAGAGGAAACCCTCATTCCTGCGCGCTAACGTGGGAGTGCGGAGAAACACCACGTTATCTCGCGTAAAGTGACCCGGGAATTAGATCTGCGACGCCATGATTTATACGTAAATCCCTAATTTATTAGCAAAGATGTTGTTCAACACCTCTCCCTACAATTCATCGCTCTTTTTCTCATTTTATGGACAAGGGATGGCGGGGAAAACCATGGGGTAAGTGAGAGGAGGGGGCTTGATCCGTTTTCATCGAAATCCCATGGCTTTAATCCGTTGCGCAAAAATCCAAAAAATATATATCGACCGAGTTCAATCCGGGCCCAATCAATCATAACACAGACCTTAAATGTGGTGCGGGCAGATTAGTGCGTTTCGTTTTTCTTGTCCTTGTTTTAATGTCATCTGGCATGGAAAATAGGCTGACTACTTTTTCAAAATTTTGCGAAAAAATTCATGATTCAGACGCGTTTCATCCTTTAATAATAACGAACATAAACTGAATCTGGGCCGCATTCCTTAACATTTCTTCTTCCTATATCCATTTTGTATATTTGAACCAATTAAAACCTGGATTTGATTTAAAATGGAGAACACAATGATCGCCCCGGGGAATCCTGAATCCAAGTCCACGCGATACAAGCTTGGCTCAATTATAAGGTTAGGGAGTCTAATTCGATCGTTTGTCTAAAATATTTTGTTAAAATACGCCCTTTTTACCCGTCCAAAATTACCCATCTCTAAACAAACTAGACTCGATCAATGACTTTTTTGGTCCTTTATGAATTTATTTTAATGTTTGTATTAAAAATAATTAAAAATTTATAAATTAACAGGAAGTTTCCTCGACTTCTCTTCCAAATGGCTGGGAAGTACAACATCGAAGACAAAGAGAAGATTGTCGCATCTTCCCCAACGCCTGATTTGGATAGATATCAACTGTCTCGACAAGATGCGTCAGTCAGTGCACGAAAGAGTCCCTTGGGCAGGTAAGAGGTCTTATTCTCACCCATTTGAATATTTATTCAGGACCGATGAATTGTTGGTGGAATTAGACGATGAAGAAGAGACAGACTTGCGTCATCTTACAGGTCGACCGCAAAGTGTTCTATCCATGCCAACGAGTCCCAGCAGTTTTGATGAGACGACGGAGAACGATCCAATAGCTCCATTAAAATGTAAAACATCACTGGGGGTGTATGGATCCAAAAGCCAGCCTTTAACCAACAATGGGAAGATAAATGACAGAAGCAACAACTATTCGAATGGTCATGTGCTAGTGAATGGATCGTCCTCTATTCCTGAACTTCAGTTCTCGACGTCGGATCACGATGTATCACACTCAACATCCGTCAATTTTACCGGTCATGCTTGGAAAAGTGCTTCGTTTCGGCCGAACTCAGCCTTAAATGGACGATCTAATGGGTTTAAGGTCCAACAAAACGTTGATGAGAATCATTTCAATCGAACCTTTAGTCTTAGGGTTGATTGTCCAGCCGAGGACTCACGAAGTCTTACCCACACCCCCTGTCTGAGTCAATCAGCTTCAAGGAACGGCTTCATGAGTGCAAATGGGAGTATAGAATCGCATGATTCCAATGGATATGGTAGTAACTTGGTTTATCACAGTCCCGACTCACGACTTCAACCCTCACTTTCGACGCCCGTGCCTGGCGAGAACGGTACAACGATTAGGAAGGAGGAATATCGACGTTTCAAAAGCGAAGGTGAGTCCATAATCCGCCCCTTTCCAGTCTTTCGATTTAATTTATCTAATAACTGACGCAAATTACAGAGATTTTTAGTATCCATTATCTGTTTTGTAGTTTCCCTTGTAAATGTAGTCTTTTCGCCCGAGGCGGTTAAGCGCCTTAAAAATACATCCCTCCTAACAATGTAATGTATTTGGTTAGGGTCGACGGGCGGTAACGGACACATGCCTTCCACGGACATGGATATTCCCCTGGATGACCTATCTCCTATCGCGGATCGAGCTTCCCCCTCAGGTCGGATCAATCTTTTCCAGGTAAATTTCACCTCCTTTTCGTAATGAATCGCCAGACATAAAATCAAGATAACAGAAACAATTACAGAAATCTCTTCTACAAATACAAGATTCCGTAGTAAATGGCCCCGTTCCCAAACAATCCCAAACCGAACAAGTCATGATGATGCATGTCTTTAAGACCAAGCTACAGAAATATCAGACCTTCATTGACAGAGCCTTCGAATCCATACAGAAAGAACCCAGCGAGCAGATCTTCGAGGGATGTGCAATTGTCGCCAAAGTGATGACAAAAGCATGGCTAACACCCAAGATTTCCCACGATCTCGCTTACGCGTTATGTGACTATCTTAGGGAACAGAATTATTTTGATATACTCATAGAATTGTTCATCAAGCAAGGCGTGTGCGACTCTAGTAAGTTTTGCAAATACAATTTAAATACCTTACACGTACTTACTCAATGTAAATTTTTCAGTTAGGCTGTGTTGCGGACGTGTACTCGAAGAGTGTATGTCCCTCAACAACCGCGACTATATCGTCACTAAAGGCTACTTAATGAAAGTTGCAAAAACTGCAGAAAAACTTAATAAAAATCAGGAAGAACAACGAATGTCATTATCAATTCTTGAGAACCTATTTAAGCATTCAACGTTGACAACCACCAAGTGAGTCGAGCTGATTAAGATTCACCTTATTAACATGTTTAGGTTGATCGAGTTCGGTCTTCTCGACCATATTTTGTTGACCTGCAAAAAGGCAACAGATAACAAGATCACCCTCAGACATGCGGCTCTGGCTTTAGCCAATCTTTCCCTGTATAGTAGTGTGGAATCCAAGAAAAAAATCATTCAGAAAAAGGTAGGCGAAAAAGTTTTGTTGATTATTGGAAACATTTCAGTTGCCGGATTGGCTTTTCTTGCTGGCTTCTCAAACGGACGACATCACCAGGTATTATGCCTGCCTTGCCATCTGCACACTAGGCACCTCGAAGGAGATGGAAAGCGCCGTCTCAAACTCGGGTACATTGTCCCTGGTGGAGCCTTTTCTGTTAGAACATCAACCCAGTACTTTCGCCATTCATGATTATAAACACGCACAGGGTCGACCCAAAGAATGGTTGCAGATGTAAGAGAAAACATTTTTCAATTTTTCCCATGGAGAAGAAACACACGTAGGGTTGATGTTTGTGTTGCAGGTTGTTGCCGATGCTTAAGTCCAAATGTCGGGAAGCCAAAAGTATCGCCGCATTCCATTTTGCTATGGAAGCTGCAATTAAGAAGGACCAGCAGAAACTCGAGATTCTCCAAGAAATCAAAGCCATCGAAGCTCTCAAAGAAGTCGCCTCGAGTCCGGACGAAGTTGCGGCCAAATTCGCAAGCGAAGCACTTACTATAATTGGAGAAGAGGTTCCCTACAAACTTTCTCAACAAGTTCCCATATGGACAAACAATGATGTTCAATATTGGGTGGAGAAAGTATGTTTTATTACCTAAATTTTTTTATTTTGACTGAAAAATTCCGTCGCTACGACGGCTTTTTTTGACGTGTAATATTATTTGGCGAAGTATAAGGTGAAACATTTTTTTGATGTAAATTTGAGTCGGAATGTGTTCGTATAAGTACTTTACAACCATTTACACGTTATTTTTAGATTGGATTTGGACAGTTTCGCCAAGAATTCGCAAAAAATATGGTTGATGGAGATCTCCTTTTGTTACTTTCTGAGAAAGAACTGGAAGAAGATCTAAATATGAAGTCAGGTATTCTAAGAAAACGATTTATGCGAGAGCTGGAAAGTCTGAAGGTCAGTTTTGCGCGAAACTTATCTCAGATTTTAGAAACGACTTATAGTGCGCGACATTAAAAGTGAAGTCTCAATTCTGAGTCCGCTATTGCCCTGAGGCAAAATTTGTTAACACTGCTTTCTTCTGTACCTAATACTGATTCAAAGTTCAAATTTTCGTGGCTGTGCACTTTCGATGCACTATGCAATGGGCGTTTCAAAAATTTTTGGGCGACAATTAAATGTGAAGTCTGTAATCTTTCGATTTACTTGGTCTTTTGAGATATCTGTAGAGGGCGGAAACCATCAAATAACATAGTCGAGGTCTCAACAAAGAGTGCCAGACAAAATTTATTAAAAGTTCAATGGTACCATTGGCTGGCTTATAAATGCGGGGTTTTGGTGCCAGAAAATAGCATCAAATTAGTAATTTTTTGATGTTGCATACATTATCTGGCAATGCTCGTCCAAATAATTATTAAACTTTATGAGGGGTTAAATTATTAATGTTGATAAGAGTAATGGTTAAGTGTCTGTTTTGACTTATACCGTAACACAGACCGACTTACGTAACGGTTTGATAGTAGGAAAGTACGGGCTACATATCCTTGCTTCCTACAAAGGTTACAGTTTATGTTATTGCCTCTTTCAGGGGTCAAGATACCGCATATCGTAATGGTGTCTTAAGGTTTCTTAAAGTAACTGTGCTTAACAGAGGTTCAACGCGAAGTTTTCGGGTTTTATAACCCAGACGGCCTACAAACGACTGTTCAGAACATAAATTAACAGAATACCTTATCGCAGCTTCAGATTTTGCTGCATCGAATTGCGCGAGAAATGCCCATATCGCAAATCAAGCGCAATGTGTTGATAAAAATGAGTATGTAAGAACCCCCAACTAGGAAACACTATTTCTAGCTACAAATATGGTGACAGTAAACCACAGGTCAAAGACAGTACGAATTATGCATAATACCTTTTGAAATTGCCGAAACATTCTCCTTGACAAGTTCCGTTGTGAATAAGAACGCATAGAAGCGTCCCAAAAGTTGGCAAACTCTTGGTGTTATTCGGACTAGCATTGCCAATGTGTACGACATCATAAAAGACAAATAGTGCCAAACGGCCCCATTTTCTGGCACCAAAACGCCTCATTTATAAGCCGACCGATGGTACCCTAAAAGTCGAAACTTTTAATAAATTTTGTCTAGCACGCTTTGTTGAGACCTCGACTATGTTATTTGATGGTTACCGCCCTCAACAGATATCTCAAGAGACCAAGTAAATCGAAAGATTACAGACTTCACATTTAATTGTCGCCCAAAAATTTTTGAAACGCCCACTCACAGTGCATTGAAAATTCACGGCTATGAAAATTGGCACTTTGCGTCAACATTAGGTACAGGAGAAAGCCTTGTTAGCAAATTTGGCCTCAGGGCAATAGCGTACTCAGAATTGAGACTTCACTTTTAATGTCACGCACTATACTTTTAAAACTATAATACGTGTTTTTAGATCGCAGCAGATTACTCATCAGTTGATGAAAGCCAGCTTGATCAGTTTCTAATGTCTTTGGGACCAGAGCTTTCTGTTTACACATATCAGATGCTTGGAATTGGACTTAACAGGAATTTGTTGCCTCATCTAACCAACGACATGATGAAAGATGTTTGTGGAATTCAGAATCCTATTCATCGATTAAAACTTCGTCAAGCATTGCAAGGTAAAAGCACATTCATTTGTAGAAAATTTTGATTTAGATAGCAAACATATTGATGATATCGAGGTGGCCATTCTGAGTAAACACATCGATGTTTTTATCAGTTACCGAAGAAGCACTGGAAATCAGCTTGCCAGTTTGATCAAGGTCCTGCTCCAACTTAGAGGATATAAGGTTTGTCTTAATTGGTATCTGAGTTACGCAAATTTAGGTATTTATTGATGTTGACAAACTATACGCCGGGAAATTTGATTCACATCTTTTGAAAAACATCCAAGCGGCCAAGCACTTTGTTTTGGTTTTGACTCCACATTCCCTTGACCGCCTTTTAAACGACAATAATTGCGAAGACTGGATTCACAAAGAAGTAAGCTGTTTCCGTAGACCATTTTTAAACCTTACAATACATACAACCTGATGCAATTTAGTTGCGATGTGCATTTGAACATCAGAAGAACGTAATTCCAATCTTTGATCAGCATTTTGAATTCCCAGCAGTTGAATCAGAGCTGCCAAGTGACATCAGGCAAATAACCAAATTCAATGGCGTCAGATGGGTCCACGATTATCAAGAAGCCTGTATTGATAAAGTGGAAAGATTTATCAAAGGAGAACTCAACAGGACACCTAGCATCGACCCTCAACAAGTAAAATATTTTGCCTGGTTTTTTAGTTATTACTTGATTATTATTTTAGCTTCAAACATCACCCACATCAGGCCAAAAGAAAAACTTTAAGATCAACGGATCGTCGACGAATTCAACCCGACCGACGGTCGCTTCTCTCAACCGATCGAAACAACCGGCTGTCGAACAGAGCAGTCCAGCAAACACCACCGTTAGTACTTTCAAACTCAATTCTCCCACCTCTTCCAAACTTACAAGTCGTCGTTTGCCCAGTAGATCAACTTCGGTGGACAAGCAACGACGGAAAGTATTCTCCTCGGCCAGTACCGTATGCTCCGAGAAGTAGTCGTATTTTATAACTCTTATTTTGTCAGGTCTTATCATTTTTCAATTTATCCAAAACGTGTACAAACTATGGGTCTGTAATGCCTTTTCTTGTTTCCTTTGTATCTCACAACATGTTACATTTCACTTGCAATTACTTACGTTACTTAATGTTATACTTATATTATATTTTTATATCCGGGTTATCACCGGATTGTTAGTCCTTTTCGACGTATCCTGGTTATTCATCAAGTCTAGTCTCGATTGTTGATTTTTTCAGAGCTTTTCATTAGAACATGTAACCTCATTGTTGATAATATAAGGCCCTGCCTTCATTACATCTTCCTGTTTTAACTTTTCTTTGGAGGTCATAAAGGTAATAAAACACTGTCTTCCTCAGCCTCCGGGATTATTCAAGGGCTCAACGAAGGTCCTTGAGCGGCGTCGGATCGTGGCGCTGCTCTCTTTGGGCGCGGAAGGTGGCGAAGGCTTTGCTGCGAGGCGCGATTACGCGACATTTCTACCCGCGGAATTAGAATTGAAAAAATAAAATTCCCATCCCCGAGGCACGAAAGTTGCGCGAGATTTGCCGATTTCATGTTGAGATTTGCGTATTCAAATGGAAGATTAACGAGTATTTGATTGCTTGTGTTCTTCCAACTTATTATAGAATTATTGGAAACATGGTCGTTTATTTTTTTCTCGCATTCCCCGAAGATTCATTTACCTCGATGTTGTTGAGTAGTCTTGTTTATCGGTGGAGAAGATCAATACCCTCTCGGCTTCTTTGTTTTTGAGCCGAGTGAAGTGCTGGTCATCCCAACTACCTTCATTCGCCTCAAGGTCAACTGGTTAGCTAGTGGGCAGCCCGTTCGGCCTCGGTTTTTTTTTGTTTTATATTGCGCAAACGCTTTCTGGATCGATCTTAGGATGAATCAGATGCCTTAAAGAACAGGTTTCTGGGCCCATTTTTGTTAACAAAACTTCCTTTCCTTTACTTTTTATAAACTTACAGAGAAAAAAAACTCAGAGGAGCTAACAAAAACAGAGAGTTAACTGTTGTGACTACTCGATGGAACCGCAGAGAGTTGTGGAGCAGTTTGAAGTAATTGAACGTCATATCACAGAGGGAAGAAGACCTCTGTCTTCCAAAGGTAATCTCCTAATCTTCTCACCGGTGATCTCTGTTGTGTAGCTTTGTTCTCAAGTAAATGTAAAGCAAATGTATACTACCGAGAGATAAAGGTCATTATTTGTTGTTTTCTGGTTGTTTGACCCGTTCTAGGAATAACCTTTTTAAAATTATAGAGTAATTTCAGAAGCCCTAAACTACATTCCAACTGCAGAAGTGCACACAACGGGAGACACCTTCGTGGTAAACGGGCCCGAAGCAGATCGTGTGTTCAGAAACGAGGCTGAGAAAAGGCATTTTTTAAATAGTAATTAGGGGTGGCAAACGGGCCCATCTTTTGATTTCCGGTCTGCTGTCAGGCCCGTCAAATATCTGGTTCGGCCGGCCCGTTTCAAAATTTTTGTGGCCGGCCCGTCGGCCACTCTTAATAATAACGCTTAATCCGTTGCGTAATTTTTTTAACAATAACACTTACAGGTACCAAGTGACCGGAGAACGGGACACCAGCCGAAACGCGTCATTCTTTGACCGAAGTAGGTGTCTGTATACATATAATACGCATTGTTTAGGCGGCTCATATCCCGACCAAATCCTTGCCCTTGAGAATATAAACCAATATGGCTACGATGAACATTTAGTACGAACAATAAATGGAGGGGCTAGGATCATTGAGACTCATGGAGAAGGCAGGATATCAGCTGGCCCACGTCTCAATTCGAGCTCCCTGGTATTCCAAGACAGAAGCTTAGAAACCTCCGGACATCCGATCGAGGTAATCGAACCGACCATCATCCATTCGAGCAACTCGCGCATACACAACCAGCCCAATGCTCCCCAATCAATTCTCAAGAACTCCGATTCACGCCATTTCTCGTCGTTTGAAGACAAGTAAGGGCATAAGCAAACATTTTGAGGGGAGGAGAAAACTTTTTTCCTTAGGTAAACCCATCTTTGGGCATAGTCAAACCTATTTTTGGTGTATTTCCTCAAATCATGTTACCGAATGCCGAAATCATTCTTACTTACAGCTCGTTGACAAGGAAAGATAGCTACAAACGAATGCAAGAAAGTCAGGCTGACAACATGTCTTTTGAAGTAAGTTCCTGGATATAGATTTAGTTTTTTTTGTAGCCGTCCTCTGATGCCACGATGATCAGTAGAGACTCCAAACGGAATGCGTGGAAACAAAGATCAGCTCAGGGAGGACTCTGTCTCCAATTTAAAAACTACTTTGGAGATCTTGTCGATGAAATACGGTAATGAGAAATTCTTTAGCATGTTCTTTTTTCAAACCAATCGTAATGATACCTATTGCAGCCATGCCAAAATGACTCCAGCGATGATATGTAGCCTTTTGTTGATACTGTTATTTTTCTTGTTCCTAATCATCTTGTTTATTATCATCCTTCGGTCTGCTTTTGCTCCCTACTCAGTCCATTCTTTCCTCTTATTTCCACCTAGATGTGAAGAATGTATCAAGAAGAACCCAGCTCTGAGTACATACCGAGCTCCCAGCAAAGTCTTTGTTCACGTTCAAAGTCCATCAAGAATAGATTTCGAGATGATCGGGAATCGTCCATTCATAAGCAATTCCTTTACGGCATTAGATTTCAGTTCTGTGAGTTAATATTTTGTTTGACGGTGTGTCATGTTTAGGGTTATGTGGCGTATGCAGATCACTCTCTCACCAACGACCATGGAAGACATACGACCTGTTTCCTAATGGAGTTGGACAGGAACGTATTGCCGTCACATGCAGTAGTCTTGGATGCTGTTAGTAATACTCCCCATGAAGTGATGACTGAGTTTGGTTGGCAAGAGTATTGGCAATACAAGACGCAGCCAATCGATGCCAACCAGGCTATGTCCCACTTCCAAGGTGCGGTTGACGATTGTGTTGGTGCTCAGTGGTATCTCCTTACCCATACTGTTCATCCTCGTGGTACGTTTAATCTTCCACTTGATTAATATGTAAAATTACGTCGCTTTTCAGATGGATCTTGCTATGACTGTTACGACTTTTGCTTACCCGATTACGCAATTCAAAGAGCTCACAAATATGCAGATGAAGCCACTCTTGGAATCAGACGTCTCAATTGTTTTAGACATTACGTCCCAGAGTGGAGCAAATATCGAGTAGATCCTGATGAAGAAGGTGGACATTGGAATTATCCAAGAAAACAAATCAACACTCAAAGAGATGAACGGGGACAATGGGTCAACTGGACACCTGTCAGCATTGTGGGGCAACCCGGATTCAGGATTCGACGGCGGTAAATTAAATCTCAAACATTTTTACATTGCCAAGTATTATCCAGGGACTTTTAAACAGTTTATTTTATGGCTAAAAACATTTGCTACTACATACATATATATAAATTTTGATAGTAAAAAATATGTAGGTTAGTTTAAATTCGCGAATATTCCTATAAAATTATGAATACAGTTAGTGGTTACTACAGAGAAACTTCCCGCATGGATAAAGAATCTTTATACCTCTCATTGTCTCGAAGTGCTGCGTTAATCCAATTTACATCCGCTAGAACACATTGCCACGTCCTTGATTCGAGAAATGGCATTAACTTCAGCCTATCGGCTTTAAAATCATATCTATTGAAATTTGTAGAATAGCATAATCAAAGTCCTACCGTTTTGTAAACACAATATGGGTTACGCCTTTATTCAAACATCCAAGAACATTTCCTCCGTTGTTCTCAATCAAATCACGGACTTCATCATCCGAGAATGGCATAAAGAAGTTCAGTTCTTGGAAGACATGACTTTTATCTAGTTGCGGGTACTCTTCTAACGTCATATCTTGCACTTGTTTTGAGTTATCATCCTCTAATTGGTCCACTGTTATTTCGGGAGCAAAATCTTGTGCTTCAGAAAACTGATCATGAGCATATTCATCTTCAATGCTATCATAATTAATCGTTTCATCGACGGATTCTTTTACTGCTTCCGCCGTTTCCTCGTCCATTTCGCCTGTTTGGTCAACATTTTCCAGTTGGTATCGGGGGCCTTCAGATTTAAGGAAATAGTCATCATTTTCCCTAAACCAAATGTTAAACGAATGCTATCAAAAAGAACCCCTCGCCGAAAAGAACCCCGAGTTGAAAAGAACCCCCGCCGAAAAGAACCCCAAGTCGAAAAAAACCCCAGCCGGGAAATAATCGATTTATGGGTAATCAAGGGTGCTGATTTTGAAAATCTTACTCATTTTGTCTAAATTTTACATTTTCGCGTAACAAAAAATGTCATAATGTAATTTTTTGACATTTTAATAAAAATAGTGGATTTAGAGGTAATCGAGGGTGCTAATTTCGATGACTGCCCTCCCGCCACGCCAAGAAAACCTATTGTAGAAGGGACTTCTTTTTTTGGCTGGGAAGAAGGATAGAAACCCAAGACGTCAAACAATCCGTAAAATAGAAAAACGAAGACAGGAAACTGGAGCTTGCTTAAAAAATGTGTTCAGAGACATAACATTAACTGTTTTTGTATATAATTTACATTAACTGATAAAAGTTGTGATTCTGTAATAACGATTACTCCAGATATGAATCTTAAATGGAGACAAAATTTTCATGACTACTAAACAAAAAAATTAAACAACATCACCGCAATCAGCACCCTCGATTACCCCTAAACCCAGTACTTTTAGAAAAATGTCAAAAATGACATTTTTTATTATGTGAAAATGTTAAATTTAGCCAAAATGAGTCGATTAACAAAATCACCACCCTCGATTACCCCTAAATCCACCTTTTTGGATAAACATCGAAAAGAACCCCCGAATCGGGGGATCTTTTCGACGAGGGGTTCTTTTCGAAGGAAACCATGTTAAACCGTAACAATATAAACGAACCATTCCACTACTTTTCCCGTGTCTCTGCATTTGTCCACCCACTGATCTTTAATTATATTCAAATCTTCTAGTAGCATTAATTTTTGACTCTTCCTTGAATCTGTCCCCAACGAAACGACAAAGTTGACAGATTCCGCTAAAATTTACGTTAATTTGAAATCCCATGCTTACTGTAGTTTTGAAAGACATTAAATCCTAATCCTCTGAGCGTCTCCTTCAATTCTCGAATTCTTCTTGAGTCCCGAAAATCATCGACGACATAAACCTTTACTTGGCTAAATGCAGAGGGCACTTTCATTGTTCTAACTCCTTCCCAGCTTGGGACAACCCGTTTCTTTTTATTCTTTGTCAATGTGAATGTTTCATCCATTGCATGCCTTTTGTTTTCTCTCAAATCCTTTAACCTTCTAAAACGTCACGCAGACTTACGACTTCATATGACACGACGTCAGAATAAAAGTTGATCTCATCCACAAACTTGTCCGTCCTCAATGCAGTTATCGCGGGGAATTGTAAACGGCCATTTATTAGTCCTGAGGCCTTTACCTCAACCACTTGAACATTGTCGGAATTAACATAAAGAACGGTCTTATCTTGGGAAAACCCTTGTATCCAACCGGGTCGGCTGGTAGAGCTTGAGTTTTTAAGGTCAAGTAATTGAATAAGTTGATCAAAATCATTTTTTTTTAAAGAACTTTGAACACCGCCAACAATTCTTAATTGGTTGTCACCTAAATAAAAGAAAATTCTTTATTAAATGGGTTGAATATGAACAGAATAAATAAATTACTTACCCAAACTTGCCGCAATGAGAAATGACTTAATCTTACTATGTTTGACATCATCATATTTTATACCAACCAAGGCCAAATCCAGGGTCAAGCGGACTCCATAATCCGGTTTAACTTTAAACCAGCCATTTGCAATTGCCCGTTGGCCAAATCGATAAAGAGTGTTCTTACCCTGAACAGAACATGGCGAGAAGTTAAATTTTGAATTTACCTTAACCACGACCCCTTCTTCCCCATTCTCCATATGAAATTTGTAAACTTGAAAAAAATCGGAGACTTTAGACGTCTCGGTTGGGTTGGAGATCATTAGAAGACCTTTTACTGTTTTTTTGAACACCTTCTTATTCAAAACTTCCTGTCTCTCAACTAAAGGGACTTCCATCAACTCTTTGCCGTTAAATAATAAGACATCAAAGACCACAAGACATCGTTGAAAGTTGGGATTGTCCTCCAAATACTTGACATCCAGGACATTTCCCTCTGAAGTTCGACGGTTCTTTCCAACTATTTAAAGTTTCCTATTATCCAGCATGATCATACCTATCACGCTCTTCTTCACATCCCAAATAACAAACTCGCAATCCAGAACACAATCAAAAACTTCATCCTTGAATAATTCGTGAATCTTGGCGGAGAATCCAGAGAAACAGTCAAATCCAAAGTTTTCGGAGAAATCATTTCCTTTCCGGCTGTAATACATGTAACTCTCCTTTTCGATTTTGTGGACAATAAAGTGTTCTCCATCAAATTTTGTTTCGACATAAAACGGACGGCCGCAATTCCTAATAATCTACGGGACATTTTTATTTTCTCTAATAGCTTACCTTCAAAATACCCTCGTTAGTACTGCATACCCGCGACAACAACATTGGTCTGATTGGTTTCCCCAATATTAAAAAATTTGCCAAGTTCTTTGCATTTCCATCATCTTCATCTACTCCCTCGCAGATATCTTTCAAGCTGAATCCAAAACTTAGAAGTTGGTTAGCGAATGGTGATATGAATTGTAATATTGTGGTCGGGCCATTCTTTTTACCGGTCACAAATTCCGCAATGTCACCAAGTATAATCTTGAAGATGAAAACTAACTCCAGTTGACCCATGCAGTTGCCAATCCGATGAAATATCTGTCCTCCTAAACGAACCTTCGTTATCTATGCCTCCACATACTTTTAGATCTTTGTATTTCCAAAACATCAAGAAATTTGTTTATTTTCACTAAACTACTCGTCCCATCCACAGAATGAAATTCTTGATACAAAGCGTTAGCAAATATCTCAGCACTTGGATTGCAACTCGTGATCGGAGAATGAAGAACGGAATTTAAAACCTTTGTCATCCCTTTCTGGAATATGCATTGTCGTCGAAAACTTTAAAACGCGTTTTACGACAAACCGTAGCTTGGCCCGGACATTGGAACAAAGAAAGCGATTGTTGTATGGCAAATGCAGATGCGGTTGACCAATTTTTGTTTAAGTTTGATACAAAGAATGTCAGGGCCAAGCTACGGTTTGTAGTAAATTACTTACAGAAGTCAAATAAAATCTCCTTTTGTCTTGAGTCGGTAACAGCAATCGAACCAAAGGGTAAACAGAAGGGGCACCAGATGCTTTAAATTGTTGTAGAAGAACGGAAAAGGACTCAAAATTTAAGTTCTTGTGTTTTTCTAAATATTCGCAAAATGACCGGAATTTAAAATTTACAGAGACATCATCCGTATCTTCTATTTCCTGTAAAACGTCTTCTGAATCACTCATTCCTTCCTTTTGTGAAAACTTTCAGAATTCCAAAAATAATTTTATTTAAAACAAAACGCCAACGATGTTTTCGCTGTGAAACTACAAAGAAGTCCTCGTGTATCGGTGAATTCAACTTTTCCTCCTGTAACGTTACTATATTGCACGCAGCATGAATACAGACAATTATACTGCCATCGGCACCATGAAAAAGTTATCGGCACCGTGTGCATAGTTTATGTTTTTTCTAATCAGTTTTCATCCCCACATTCTGATACTTTAAAAATCACCCATAAATTAAAATTCAGGAATGTGAAAGATTTTAAAAAATAATAACATTTACAATTAGATAAATAATAAACAAAATTTTCTTAGTTTTGCAGTAATGTCTCAAACCCCTATATTCATTATAAACACTTTGGCAACCATGATGTTTACGACACGAGCGTGAGACTTTATTCTAATTATTATTGCGTCGGATGTCACTTTTACAATCATCTTGAGAAACATCACTCGACTTCGAGCCCCTCATTTGGTCCCCGAGCTTGACGTTTATGGCGAACAAATTACCCCATCTCATTTAAACTCTGGCACGGAATTGATGTCGACGGAGCGATTATAGCCGGAGGCGTTTCCAGTGATTAAACCCCTCCGGCAGACTTAAATTCGATTGGACGTTGCGTGTGCGATGCCGGCTTCCCAATTAAAGGATTTCAGAGGCCGGAAAAGGCTATTAAACCCAGCATTGAACTGACCATTGGATGGTCATTACTTGATGGGGATTACTCTCAAGATTAACTACTTAGTTTCGAAAACCTTTTAAGATGGGACTAAATAAGGCTGGTTTCTTTTAGTCTGTTCTTTCCTATAATCTTTATATTACTTCATTTTACGTGACCCCTTAACATCTCTTCGGCCACGCCCTTAAATGAGGAAATTGGCCGCGTCTGCAACTTTCGTGGAGTGGCTGATTTGGTCTTCCAAAAACCTCCTTTAAATGCACACTCTAACGTCCGTGAATCTCTGGGTCCTTTGAATGGTCAGGCATGAAAATAATGGACATTCCCTATTTATGAAACATCTTAACATTAATGGGCAGGCTCTCCATTACCTTACCTATAAAAGGCCTCCCAGCGCGCGGAAATATTATAATTTTTACGGTAATCGAGAGGCTTTTAGGCATGAGAACGAAAGGAAAATTATCCTGGGTTGTTCCTTGTAATCCGATATTATTGCTCTTTTCGGATCAGCTAACGAAAACTTCCACTTTTATCTCGATTAGCCAAGAAATGTGCGAAATTCTTCTCATAATTGAATCTCTCCCGCAATTATTCACTGGCTTTCTGATCAAGAAAAGTTTTCGCGCCGAGTTTTGGCACATTTTTTGGTTTTTTGTCCAAAAAACACCATCCAGTTTTTTCTTCGAAAAGTTTTCCGAAATCAAAGTGTTGCAGTTGTACCAAATTTCTTACAAAATGGTAGAATTGTTTTACTTTATGCTATATGTTAATTTTACGCTTTGATGGGAAGAGTAGCTTTATCCACCATGTAAATAGGTGGATATTTGGTTTTTTATGGGTGTTTTAACTGGTGTATTTCCTCCCATTACTCTTATTGGAGTTGGTTAGGTATTAGTTTGGCTTGTAAATCAGGGAAAGGCCTGAATTGTTTCGCTGTTTGCCTTTTGGTAGCTTGTTTGTCGAGGGTTTAGGCGGACTAGATTCCTTTAGTCGGACTGGCTTATGCCTCAGATTGTTTTACAGTGTCTCTTTGTTCTGACTAGCCCCATATGGCCGCGATTACCTTGTTGATGTGTATTGCGCAAGCCGCAGACCTTGTTAGGCGGCTCTCTGTGGGCGCCAATTATTATGTTTTGCAGGGATTGGCTTTGATCTTGTCAAGGGCGAACATCGTTCCAGTAATTTGCACTGTCCATGGCCGACCATCGAACCCGCTCATTTTGTTTGGATTGGGAGATTTCTCATTTTGATTTGCGAAGAAAATGGTGGGATAATCCCCCTTATGAGGAGTTATGTTTCGGTGGCAGAATAGATGGGGAAGCACTTTTTATGGTCTTTGGTCGCGGATACCTGGCTGCTTTGTTTTGTCCAGAAATATTTGGACATTGGGTGGATGTGGACCATTCTGTTGAGTTAGTGATGGACGCGTGTTGTCGCCGCTATTATTCGATTTGGGAGTCAATGGGAGATCCGGCATTTTGTTTTATTCGCACCCTTGCGCGGATTTCCTGCAGTGTGGGTAAACAGTTTTTGAGGGAATGGACACCGCCGGATGGGAATGGCCAGTGCTAAGTGGGCCCACTTCCTTAAAGTTTTATCCCAAGGCCTCGCACTTCGGGACAATTCGCCACAATAGGGTATGTATGAGAGGGGTTTAACGTAAATGGAAGAGGGAAACGACTAGAAGTGACATAAACTCATATGTCATAACATCGTCGCGCAGTTAGAGAACGAGACTGACGGCACTTCTTGCCGTTTGAGTCTTTATCTTTTGTTCCATTTGTTTCATTATTTAAAAAAAAAAGTTTTTGTTTTATGTATTTTTTTATGATTGTCATGAGGAGGTTTATTGTAATTGTTTCGTCGAGACACTTCAAGCTGAACACTTAATTAGAGTGTTTGGGGCTTTATCTCATAATTGCACAGATTTAAAAGTGTGTTTTTTGAGAATAACCGTCCGGGGATTAAAGGCCCAGGTGGTTTTTGTGCCCTTATCGGCCCTTCCAAGACATTTCCTCTCCTAAATGTTGTGGACAAGTCTGTTGGCGTGTTTTTATTTTGCCCGGGGGACAGGATGAAGCATTTTGCCAGTCGTTTTTGCTAATTGTCGTGCGAGTGAATTGGTTTTGTCTTCGTCTTGATTCTGAGCCCGACTCAGGTAGAGCGTAAAATTTAGTTTCGCGGATTCCAGGACTTTTAAAATGCCACTTTGTTTTATTTGGTAGCTTGTTTTGGCGGGTGCAAAGCGTCAAATGCCAAGTGGCCGGAACACGAAAACTCGGGAGAATCCCGTTGCGCGGTTTTTATGGATGGATTTGGCTCCGGCATTGTTTTTGAGGCCGGGCCGCAGATTTCTGACATCTCGATTTCTGTGAGATGTGCCCTGGAACTGTTTCGGAAGGCCGAAAAAAACTTTTGGTTCGAATTTCCGGCCTCCACTCTTTTTTGGAATGCGTGTACGAGTGGACTTGCAATTTCACTTCCAGAGGCTATCTGATAGGACATAAATTCCGAGAGTTTCATCTCGCTGTAGTGTCAGGCATCCGGCTTTTAACACCTTTACGCTTCATTGACTTTGTCTCAGCTTCTCGTCCATCCCTCTACCTTGGCCGTGGAACCTGGTTTGAAGATTCTTCGGCCAAAGGCCTTTATCCAAGGGAGAGTCTCGCTGCAGCTGTTGCGGTGTGTTTGTCCTGAGATAAGGGTCATTTCTTTTTCTGTCCTGAGGGCCGAATCGAACACCGCTTTTATTCGGCTTATTGGATCGCCTTCCCGAGATTTGTTTTTGAAACGTCCATGATTATGAGCGGGAATTGAAGCGTGAGGTCTTATTGCCTGCCCGAAAAGTGATGTCCCTTTATTCGATTAGAAGGCCGCCGGCTCCAGCAGCGAGCGGTTGTGTTGCGATTATTATTAATGTGGCTTGCGGCGAGATGTCCTCGATTGGATCCTGATTTTAGCTGCTCTTGTCCTCTTTTGTTATTCCGTTGTTTTCCGCTATTCTTCTCGCCTCATAACCACTCTCCATTATTCGTGCCCTACAAAATCCAATTTTTTTGTATCTTCACCGTATGACAAATTTATAGTTAGTTTACTGTGCGCTATATATATTACACTTGGCTTCTCACCTTTTCTCGACACCTGTTGTGGTTTCTGTTTTGCGCTGTCACGTATTGCTGGACCTCAAAACTTAAGATTCTGTCACTTTACACTTATGAATAATTCTTGAGGAGTGGAGACTTGGCTGCGGACCGTTAAATTGTTTTTATAATCTTTTTTCTTTTTCTAATTTCGGGATTTTTGGGAAATTGGAGAGCTCATAACGGATGATTTTATATTTTGGCCTCGCAAATGGCCAAAACATCATTTGGTAGGTCAGTTGGCAGAGTCGTGGCCGGATGTCTTGAGGGTGTCGCGGCCCAAAAGGACGATCAGATTGATGGAGGACAGGCCAGTTGGCACCCAGATCGGGCCATTCCCGCGGGATCGGGGTGAACAGGTTGCTCCTCGTTTCGCCCGCCGCCCCTCCTTTTGATTCCGTCGCTCCATTTACTCACCACAAACACTTTCGCGCTTATTGTCACCCATATGCCCATAAGATGGCATTTGGCTCGCGTTGTAAATTAACTCAACTTATGTCCGTTGCGCCCATGTCGCTAATACGAATCATTTTAGACGTCATGAAATGAGGTCCGAATGTTACAGTATATCCAGAATGTTATGGTTTCTGGTATTTGGAGCCATTTTCACAGAAGCCAAGCGATTGTCTGACAAAGAATTCAAGGAGAAGCCGAGGAGTCAACCAGTCAAACTGGGAGATGATGTCACGTTTAGGTGTTCTGCCGACAATTCCGTTCCAACATACAGTCAGTGGAGACACAGCAGTGGAGTACTGTTGGGATCCAATCTGAATATCAATGGATTTCAAAATCGGTTGTCGTACGTACAGGAGAATGGCTCAGAGTTACATCTTCATATAAAAAACGTGACATTGGAAGACGATGGAACCTTTGAATGTCAAATGGTTACAACAGACTCCAAGCCTATTCGGGCAAAGGCAGCCTTAACTGTTTTGGGTAATCTTTGAAACTTAAAATTTTTGTGCTAATGTATGCTTTTATTTTTTTAGTTGCCCCGCAGAAAGTGTACTTTGAAAATTACGATGCCAATTCTCGGATTGATGTAAATGAAGGATCTGCGCTGAATGTAACTTGTGTGTCTCGAAATGCCAAGCCAGCTGGTGTTATTAAATGGTTCGTTAATGGAAAGCAAGTGGAGGAATCTGTCCAACGGTGGTATGAATACAATAGTAACAACACCGAGTCATCGTTTGCCGCCTTGTCGTGGAAGCCGAGCAGAAATGATCACGAGAAGTTGTTAACTTGTGAGACAAAACACGAACAAACTGGTTTTGATGAGCGTATCAGTCTTACCATGGATGTGCGATGTAAGAAATGAAATGTCATCTTTCTAGATTCTTGGCAGTCAGTTTTTATCCTTTGTTGCAGATTCTTCTGAACGTCCGGTAATTGAAGTCGTCAAGGAAGGCGAACGAGTCAAGGTTGGGCACAATGTCACCCTCGTCTGTGTTGCAGAAGGTGGAAATCCAGTACCAAGACTTACGTGGAAACTAAATGATCGTCCAATAAAGGCGGCTTTTGAGTATGATATTCCGCACAAAGTAATTTACTTCTGAATCCTTTAAAGGTCTTATTTTTGCATTAATTGCGAAGTATTTTAGTTAACCCGGAATGTGTTGTCCCTTGCCGCCGAGCCTTCTGATAACGGTGCTATTTACGTTTGTTCATCAGCAAATAGAGAAGACACTCCCCCACTGAAGTCTTCGGTTGTTTTGGAAGTCGATTGTAAGTTTTTACGTTTATTAAAACTATCAACATATACAAATATTTAATTTCTTGTTCAGATCCGCCGTCTTCCGTGTCTTTTGTAAACGTCTCCACTTCCGTGAAATACGGTGAATCTATTACAATTACCTGTCGATCCGATTCGTCTCACCCCCCGACTACAATTCACTGGGCAATGGATGGACAGCCTTTTGGATCTTCGCCGGCCAAGCAATTGAAGGAACGATATGGAACGGTGTCCGAATCTTCGCTGACAATCGACACGAAGAGTCTTCTCATTGACAAACAACAAATTACTATCGATTGCACAGCAATTAACGGTGAGGGATCAGCTACAAAACAACATACAGTACGGGTCTACTCTCCTCCCATGCCTCCGGTCATCAAGACTTCTTCCTCAGGTCCTTATTTGGAAGGAGAAAGTTTGAATTTGACTTGTGAGTCTGAAGGTGGAAATCCTTTGGCAACCCTGACTTGGTACCGGCCGAAAGTAGGTTTAGTTTGATCACTAGTAACTACTTGATTAAAGAAACATAGGTCAGCGAGTCACAGAAATAAGTTAAGATGGAAGCAGGTATAGTATATGTAGTGTTAGTGGTTTGTCGCTATGAAATGGTTTTACTTTCCCTGTGTTTGACTGTAATCCCAAATTATAGATTGAAAAGGCACAAACTCAAATTGATGGAAATAAAAGTCGAAGTCTTCTCCAGCTCAGGATTGACCGTTCCATGAACAATTTGCCCATAAAATGTCAAAGTGAGAACCCTGCCTTAGAACATCCCTTAAATGACACGGTAACCCTCACCGTTTATTGTAAGTTTTTTACACAGGGAATAGTATTTTTGTAGTTCCACCAAGTCGAATGGCTATTATAAAATACGCGGAAGATGGGAATGAAAACAGAGACGAGATCATTGCGGGAAAGGACACTAGACTTAAATGTCTGATTCCATCGTCTAATCCACCAGCTGAGATCAATTGGGAAATCGAAATGGGAGGTGAAAACCCCCTTCAACTCACTGGAGACAGTATTTTCAACGAAAAAACTGATGAAAACTATGGGTTTAAGGTAGAGAATGTAGTCACTTTTACCCCTATGATGGAGATGAATGGTCGTGTTGTCAGATGTATTGCCTCAAGTCCTGTTTGGAATTCAACTGTCAAAGCCGAATTCAACCTGGACGTCTATTGTAAGCTTTTTGATATTTTTTATTTTCCCTTAAGATCCTCCGAAACTTGAAGTTGAATCTCCTTTGACGATCACTGTGACTGAAGGTGATACATTTAAAGAGGAGATTACAATCTCAGCCAATCCCCCCGTTCATAATTATTATTGGAAGAAAAATGGAGTTCCTTTCACCGATACCGTTGGAGGTGTGTATATACGTGGTAATATTATTGGAGGAAGGAATATAAAGAAGGAAGACGCTGGAACGTATGCCTTGATTGCATCCAACAAACGTGGAGATGTCATGCTGACGATAAGGTACAATTTCCAATTTTTTCTGCGAAATTTTTATTGCTTTTTATGTTTTAGATTAGAAGTAAAGTACGGAGCGAAGATCACTTATATTACGACCCCTATATATGCTGATGAAAAGGACTCAATAATTCTTGAATGTGAAGCCGACGCTTTCCCTATTCTTCCCAGAATGGTAAAATGGACAAAGGCGGGTCAAGAAGTGGGAGAGAGCCAAGATCGTCGAGCAGTTCTCAGAGTGACAGCGTCCCAGTACAACAATGGTGCTTATGTCTGCATTGCGGATAACGGTGTTGGACAGCCGAATGAATCTACCGCTTATCTGTTGCTGAAGAGTCCACCGGTCTTGGCAAAAGGAAAAGGGAAAGACCGTGCGGCTGGTCCGATCCACGGCAAGGCCAAAGCCAGGTGTTTGGCTCAAGCTATCCCGGATGTTCAGTTCGTATGGTCTACTGAGGATGGTCACCCAATAATCAACGGTTCAAAGTATATTATTCATGAAAGACTGGTTGATCAAACCACCTTCGAAAGTGTGCTCACGATCACCAATCTGACTCAGAGAGATTACAGTAAACGATTAAGATGTCTTGCGTCCAATCGGAAAGGAAGCGACTTCAATCATATAACAATCGGCGATCTCACCAAACCGGACACGCCTGAGCGTTTGACTGTTTATGAGAGTGGAACAAACACTGCCATTTTGACTTGGCTTGATGGATTTGATGGTGGAAGTCCGCAATTCTTTCAGGTTAGATATGGAAGCAAGGGAGACTCTTCTTCTTCTAATGGAAATACCTCTGAAACTGTAGGTTGCCTAATTTTAGTTTGTGGAAACATAGCATTTCCCTCTTGCAGCGTTTTAACTTGAGTGGATTAGAACCTTCTCGTATATACTTTGCACAAGTTCGTGCTATAAACGAACGAGGATGGGTTTCGGAATGGTCAGATTGGATTCAGGTTCGAACTCTTAATGCCAACGGAACTGCCCACTTTGAGGAAACTGATGATAACATGTTTGCCAACAACTGGATCTTGTTCTTTTTGATCATAATGGGCGGGTTGCTACTCATTAATTGCGGAGTGTTCGCCTACATTTATATTCAACATCGTCGTCGACTTCAAGCAGAGAAGACTCAATTTGTTAGGCAATCGAATTATGGAAATGAAAGACGGCCTCTCCAATTATATGGTACAATAGGAGCTGGTGGAGGACTCAGTCCAGCTACTATGATTAGAAGACCCGAATCCAACAATACTAATAAATCCGACCTCTTAAATGAACCCATCAGTGAAGATGAGCAGTCGGTTCGAACAATGATTGTAAGTCCCACATGTATGATGAATAGGTTATTCTTTTTTCAGCAGGTCAGTCCGAATGGAGTAATCCAAAGACAAAATCAACCAGTAAATCGGTTTTACGACGGAAATTTCTTAATAGATGAGGAAAACGATCGTAAGTAAATCTCCACAGTACTGATCGCTTCGTTTTAGCTAGTTGTTACTCGGTCATTAACAAGAACGGGACTTTGAGATCCAACTATGCGCACTTCAGAGGACCGGAGCCATATCCATTGAATGTAAATGGATCCCCATCTCTTACTCATGCTGATGCTGGTGGTGGATCCCTCAAGAGAACCGGCTTCGAATCGCCAAGAAGATTCGGCTCGGTTAGCGGAAGTATAAATGAAGATCCAAGGTACTCAGCAACAGGAACACTCTCACATCGAACACATCAGCCATCATTTACTACATTCGGAACCAACCCTAGGATAGTTGGTAACCCTGATGGAGATTTGGTCTAAAATTCTTATGATAGATATATTCTGATGGGCATGTATCTTTTGTGCCCTTCTTCCTAGGAACCGCGGGTCTTTAATAGCCTCAATCCTATCAGAACTCAGGAAATGCATAATATTTATAATTACACTAACCTTTCAACCTCGCACGGGTACTTCCAGCTCATTTGAGCCTAAAGTTTTATCTTTCAGGAGTAATGATCACTTTGCATTATTTGACAAATGTATTGAGTGATTATTGTATAGTAACTTATACTTTAGGGATTTTTTGTATAAATGGTTTCAAAATATTCTTCGGATTTAAATGGTTACTATGGAAAATGCGCCGTTCCATAAAAGAAAGCGACTCTACACGTTTGGGGAGATAAAATTTTTTTGGTTAATAGCCATCAGTTAACGGAAGCCTTTTAAGAGTCATTTAACCATGACTAGCGCACAGCTTTCCCGTTGTCATCATGCACCACTATAAGACCCGACAAAATCGCCGTTGGAAAAATGAAATTTTCGAATTCAAATGCCAAAAAATCACTTTCTAGCTTCCTTCTCCATCGTATAGTGAATTTTCGCAACATTTGATTTTGGGAAAATTTGTGGCAGGTTGGCTATTAACCCAATAGGTTTAGCCAGTGTTGCCTAGACATGGCTCCGGGCCGGCCCCAGTCGAAAATTTCGGCCCACGGGCCGGGCCGAAAAATGATGCCCAGCCCGTTTCAAATTTGCTTCGGGCCGGCCCATTTTTTTCAAGTCGCCGGGAAAACACAAAATTACTAAATCGCTGCGGAGTTTCGAAAATAGCAAGCAAAAAAGTTGGAATAAGTGTCAAAAAATAGGAGTGGCAGCCAAATCCATGAAGGGCCACAAAAAAGATAGATTTGCTAAGCTTTGTTCTTGAATTGTAGCCAAATCCATAAATAGATATTTGAAAAGTTAGGGTGCCTGTAAAACGGTTGGCATGTCTACCATTTGTTGAATTTGGCTGCCATTCCAAAATGGCTAACGTTTTATACGCTGAAACAGAAAAATGAATCCAAAATTATAATAAAATATCAATTTATGTGTGAAACCGGCGAGGAAGCATCGAAAGGCTTCAAGGAGGTGCAACCTGAAGATTTAACGAAGAAAAAGCAGAGGAAGAAAATTTTTGGCTGTGATGTCAACTCAAGCTAACTTTTCAAACGATTTTGCAACATTGGCTAAACATACTGGGTTAATAGCCAATCTGCTCCAAATGAAGGGTAGCCAGAATTTTGAATACTATTTACAACATATAAGAGTGAAGGAATAAAAATGGGAAAATGTTTTTCGCCCAGAATGAAAAATGTTTTTTCCCAGAAAACTTATTTTTGCGGTTGCTTGGAAGTCACGGTGGGCCAACTTTTTGAAGTTGCAGTCTGGAAAATAAAAATTTTTGTCAAAATCAATTTTTGACGCCCTAGAACAAAGTTTTTGCTTTCATCAATTTCAAATCGACAAAGAAACTCGCTAAATGTAAGTTTGTTCCATACGTCGTCAATTTTTAGGACAAGACTGTGAAGGGTATCCGTATCAACAAACTGCCATTAGGAGACGATTTCAACATTTTGCGGTCCCTAATCTGGAAATCGAAGCCTCCGACGAAAAAGATCAATCTCCATAATTGTAATTATGTTTATTAAACTGTTTTTTATAAAATATTTCTGTTATTTGGCGATTTTTTTCAAATTAACCGGCTTTTCATTTTTCAAGGATTTTTAACCGATATCGACCGTTAATCTTAACCGAAATTTTGATTTTTCCCAGCATTGGCTTAGACGACCTCTGTCTTACATCCGGATCGCAAAGTTATACAGGGTGGCAGCACGCCAACTCGTTTTCTGAAAAAACCAAGCAGCGAGTTCGATTCCGGCTGTGGGGTTTGCGAATCTACACTCAAAAAAGGCTACTAGCTAATCTCAAACAAAAAAGCTTGGCCAAGTTGGAAAAAGTGTGCCCAGGTGCAGGGGTGGTCACTGGCACCTATTTTTCCGATTTTGGGCCCGAAGCCCGGGTAGAGGTTTCTACAAGCCCGGCTAGGGCGCGACCTGCCAAAAAATCGTTGCCGTTTTGTTATAACTAGGGTTGTGATTTTGACAGTGACGTCAACTTGACGTCAAATTGCCGTCATTTTCATTAAATTGCCGCCGTTGTTTCGGTCGGAAACTGTCTAACGATTAAACAAATATTATTCAAGGTAGTATAATGCCTTCAAACATGCTCAAGACCATATAAACATTAAAACAACAGTTTATAACAACAAAAGGACTTTAATAGACCTATTTCGGATCATCTTCGTCCTTCTTCTTACTTAGTTAATTGGATTTATTTCAACAAATTGCAAATAGAATTACTGATAAATGTTTATTAGCCTTTCGGGAATTAGTTTGTAAAAAAAGTTTAGGTCCCGGAAGTACTATTGTAATACATTACTATATATGCACTATTTTTGACAGTCAACGTGAAAAAAGCTTGTAAATGTGTTAGAACTTGATAAACTACAACAACAACCCCATCAAATAATTTCCTGGCACGAAAACAATGAATGCCAACGGTTTGGCATTATGATAAAAACCAGGCCTGGCCTGAAAAACCCCAGGCCCGCGGCCCGGATCGGAAATTTCGGGCCCGGCCCGGTTTCAATTTTCCATTTTGAGTCAGGCCCGGCCCGATCGGGCCTGATGACCACCCCTGCTGTTTTGTTTTTCCATCCAACTTTCAATTGCATTCATTGCACCCAATTTAATGCGAGGTAGAACCTTCCCATGTCATGGTATAGAAGTAGCCTAATGAGTCATATTCTTAGATAATTGTTTTCTGAGAGTTCTGTCTGTTGGATTTTCCTGACGGGATCTCTCGTATTCTTTTAAAATCCAGAAAGTGGTGGAAAGAGCGGACTAAAACGTCCTCTCTCTACAAGTTCCACACGTTTTTTCGAATATCGATTATCACGGCGTAGTTTTGCTTACCTTTGAAACTTACATTGGAAAAACTATTTCCCTAATTTTGCCTTATTCTGAATGTGTTTGCCCATTTTCTGTGTTATTTATTTAATTCTTCAGGTTGTTGAGCGGATCCCAAGAAAAAAGACCGGAGGAGCGTCATCTGACATTATCCGTGTGAGTTTTCCACATCTTTATCGTTTCGGCTTTTAGTACTTTTAAGCAGGTGAAGAGGGTGTAACGGAGCGGAGAAGGTTGGTTGAGACTGGTTCCTGATCTCGTTACGTTCTGAAAACAGACAGGGTTCTGTTTTTTTGAGGTCTCTTGGTTTGGGAGTGATGGAGAAGGAGCGCCGCTTTATATTTCTTTAGGTTCAGCGAATGGGGGAAAATTGGAGAAGATCATAACAGCAGTGAGCAGGCCTCGCCACAATTACCTTTATCATATATTTCTGTCACCTTACCCAGCTCAAGAGACGCGACGCGCGCTTTGCGAGGAATAAGCCTTTTTTTTATACATAAACCTTGTACTCGCTGCTTTCATTCAGAATGGACCAACCAACTTTGGGATGCAAATTCCCAACTATTATAAACGCGTCCGAGTCAGAGATTCCGTCGGCCAAAAGGCCTTCTCTGCTTCGTCGCGTCTCTCAAAGCGATCCTCATTTGGATATCCCACACTTTTTAAGTGTTCAGGATAAAGGTGTGTTCCCCTCCCCTTCGCTTACCAGCTTATCCCAAGGGATTATAAATATGTTTAATCCCTTCGTTTCAGGTCTAGGCTTCCATCCAACGCTTACTGGTTTGCTGGAGAACTCGGTAAATTTCAAGATTGGTCAGAGCTCCGAGAAACTTGAACTCATGGATTCTGTTTCCAATCTTCCACAGTAGGTTTGGCCGCATTGCTTCTCTTCCGGTTAGACTTGCTCTATGTAGTTCGATTGTTTTTTGGTCAACCCCACTTTTGATCTTGGAAGTTCCTTCTCCTGCGATATAAACTTGAAGAAGCATTCCAAAGTCGCGTGTTGCGTACGTACATTGAGTTCAGAACATATGACGTCTCCATATTCGCGGAAACACGTGAGAGAGACAGAGTTTAAAAGTAGAACGAGGCACGTATTCGTGTCTGTCTTTCCCCCTCCCCACGCCCGCTTTGGGGATTAGGAAGGCCACAACTGGCCGTTTGAGGGGATTCGTCCGTTTAAAAAAACCTGATGGTATTCTTGTTTTGGGTTCTTGATTTTAATTCATCGACCTCTGGTCTTAGCAGTTGCTTTTATTTCCGTTTTTGTGGGAAGAGAGAATGAAACGGTTCCATTTATTTCTTTTCTAATTTGCAATGTTTTCAGAGATTTGAAGGTACCGAAGTCCAGCCTGGATCGTAACAAGAGCGCCTTTGAATTATGCTCTAGCAGCCAAGCCGAGGAAACTCCGCTTCGCAAGTCATCCAGCGTTGCGAACTACCAATTGGACCCTTGTATCCGCAAAGAAACTGGTGGTTTTCTTTCTTCTTTCTCCTCGGCTCTTCATCTCTCAGCAGGCCAGTCTCATCAACAGCAGTTGTCTAAATCACCGGAAGATCAAGGAGGACTGACCATGTCGGTCAAGTCGTCGCCGTTCTCTGGAAGTTCATCTTCGTCTTCCACGCCAGCTCCCGCCACCTCTGAAACGGCCTCATCAGGGGATCCGTCTTTGAATCGTAACAAATCCGGACTAATGGGCGTCTTCAACCGCGGATTCTTTGCGAAGCCGGTTATGTGTAATCAAGAAGAGAACTACCGTTATATTATGGCACTGGATCGTTAAACTTTACGTTCTTTGTACTTTATTTCAAGTTGTATACTCCCAAATACTGGTTCATATCACTTTTAATTATTTATATAATGTTATCCATTTGCGCCTTCCTTTTCTCTTCTGTTTTAGGTACATTGTAATCAATGTCTCGTAAGTAGTTGCCTGAGCAGTCCTAGGGTCTCATCTGTGTAGTAACGATGGTCAAAATGCATGTGTAAGTGAATAAAAAATGCAGTTGTTATACGAAAGCTATGTTTGTTTCGACGGCGGAAAAAAGATTCATAAATTCATAGAATTTGAGTGGTTGATGACCTGAGACAGATGCCGTTTTGCTACCTTCGCCTGCTTGGTGTTCGTAGGATTCGTTTGTGATCCATTTGAATTAACAAGGAGGAACCATTTTTCGTCGAAAGCACAAATTTATGATGAAATTGGAACGATTCTTTCGTCGACAAGATCACTAAAATCATCGATTACTCAAACTTTCAATCTGCCAAAAAAGGGTCAAAAATTGTCTTATTTTTCACGCGCAAGGTTAAGAATGCCTTCGGTGTGTACTTATCATAACTATTCATCGATCACGTTTGACATTTTTTCAAAAGACGATTTCTGAGTCAATGAATAAGTCAATAGACTTTGAGTTTTTTGCATTAACATGATCCTCGATAGGTTCTAAGCAAAAGCCAGAAATACAAGTGGTTCAGTCGGGACTTCCAACATTATCAAGTATTTCTCCGCAAATACTTCACCAAATTCTATAAAATTTATATCAAATTCGGCTACCCATCATTTGGGACAGCTAGCCTAAACATAGCCAAAAAATTAGAACGGGTGTTAAGCATCTAAATGACAGCTAAATTTTTATAAATCGCTTGCCAAAAACCTGGATTGGCTAGCCAAAGTGTCAAAATGATTCTAAAACTCCAAAAATGGCTAGCCAAACGGTTGGAAAGGGTGTTAAGCATCTAAATGACATCTAAATTTTTTTAAATCGCTAGCCAAAGACCTGGATTGGCTAGCCAAAGTGTCAGAATCAGACATGGCAAGGGGGCCGGGCCGGGCTAGGGCCGGGCCGGGCCCAACTCTAAACGGGCCGGGCCGAGGGCCTATCCTTTTTTTGGGCCCTCTCGGCCCGGCCCTTTTTTTCAGAAAAAAAAATGTATTGCAACGAAAAATTTAGGTGCCAATTTTTTTTGGCATTTTGTTGTAATTTTTTCGCAAAAAAAATTTTTTTGACTACGGTTGTTTAAAGTTTCTCTTCCTTTCTCAAGGATTTCGACGATGGATTTGACAATCGAGCAGCCCATCTGAAGTATTTTATTCACTCTTATGACATCAATACCTGTGGTTCGATTTTTCGACCTTTAAAAAAATCAAATAAACATCAAAATTTGGGACAAAAAATTTCAGGTTCTGATTATCATTTCCGAATCTTCAGATTTTTGATGCTTTTCAGCTTTTTGCATTTATTTCCAATATCTGAACATCTTTTTTGCCGAAAGACAAATCATGGATAATATCAAATGGATAATATCAATTTTTTAATTTTAAAACGTTTTGGACTAATTCGAGTACTGCGAACAACGTCATGATGTTAGTTTAAAGTAAAACCTTCAAACAAAAAAAAGGGCCGGGGCCGGGCCCAAGGTACCCCGGGGCCGGGCCGGGCCGGGCTTTGGAAATTTTGAAAAGGACCGGGCCGGGCCCAACTTTAAACGGGCCCGAAGGGCACCGGGCCCGGCCCGTTTTGCCATGTCTGGTCAGAATGGTTCTAAAACGCCAAAAATTGCTAGCAAAACGGTTGGAAAGGCCAATCCAGGTTTTTAGCTAGCGATTTAAAAAAATTTAGCTGTCATTTAGATGCTTAACACCCGTTCTAATTTTTTAGCTAGCTATTTTTAGGCTTCGTTGGCTAATAGCCGATCGGCCCCAACTGAAATCTGCGGACATGGCAAAACGGGCCGAGCCTAAACATAATGCCAAAACCCGGAATTGGCATCCCAATTTTTCGTTTCAATACATTTTTTTTCAACCGGGCTTTTTCAAACCTTGTTTTTGAATTATAAAATAGCTTGAAACTCAGAAACTACTGCAGGGATGCAGATAAAATATTGCAGATTTGATTGGGCCCGGTTTTGTCCCCAGGACGTTTTCGTCCTCGCTTTTTTTGGGCCTTTTTGTCCCCAGACCGGTTCTTTCTGTCCCCAGGACGGATTTGTCCCCACTTTTTTATTTTTTTGTTCCCAGGACAGTTTTGACCCCAGACCAGGTTTGTCTCCATGACGTTTTTTTCCCCAAGCCGGTTCTAGCTGGGCTCATTGTGTGTCCTTTGGAGTTGGTAGCTTTACAAACTGTAGAGTAATTTAGGTACCTACTATCACTTGGTACTATATAGTACTAGTAAAAATTATGCCTTAAGATGTTAATTCTGTTGGCTTGGTGCGTAGTGCTGCTCAAAAAGCACTTGGTACTGTATGGTAAAAGGTGATACTATATAGCACGAAGTGAAAATAAGCCGTAGCACGTAAATGCCGTTGTTTTTGGTATGCAGTACTGATAAGAAGTTCATTTTGTGCAAAATTGAATTCGTGCTATGTAGTACCACCTTGTACCATACAGTACCAAGTGCTAAAAACACATTTTTTGAGCAGCACTGGGCACTAAACCAAAGGCGTTTACATCTGAAAGCACTTACTCTGATAGTAGTTCCTAACTTACTCTGCAGTTTGTAAAGTTACCAACTCCAATGGACACACAGTGTGCCCAGCTAGAACCGGCTTGGGGACAAAAACGTCATGGAGACAAACCCGGTCTGGGGACAAAACTGTCCTGGGAACAAAAAAAATAAAAAAAAAGTGGGGACAATAACGCCTTGGGAACAAATCCGTCCTGGGGACAGAAGTAACCGGTCTGGGGACAAAAAGGCCCAAAAAAAGCGAGGACAAAAACGACCTGGGGACAAAACCGTCTTGGGACAAAACCGGGGTGGGGACAGAACCGTCCCATACGGCAGATTTGTCTATAACATCCATTGCTCCCCGATGATCTTACGAAATTTTACCGTAGTAATACGGTAGAAAATTCGCAATTTCAATTTTGGTCCTGAAACTTTTAACATGACCTGAGGAAGAAGAAAATATACTACTTATAGTGTTGGCGGTATATCTAGATTAAATTCCAAGCGATTTTTGTATATCAGCCCGATGTTGATGACGATTCTGTTCCATCAAAAGTTTGTTCGGATGAAAAAATGGTATTGAAACGTTGCAAATTTACCACCCATCCAGATAATATACGAAGGTTGAAGTTTTATGTGTTTTGGTAATTACTTCTGCATACTTTTTTGGTTTTTGATAATTTTTTTCAAAGTCAAATATTGCAACTTATGTATTGGTGGTCTGCTATGACTTTTAAAACGTCAGGAGGAACATTTTAGAAACATATTTTCCGTAGAATACCTCGGTATACAATGAAAGCAATTTTAGATGTAAAATTATATTATCCATGATGACCTTATGTTATTTTACGAAAACTGATGTGTAACGAAGGTGTGTGAGCCGGGTATATGGGTTTTCCGATTTTGGGCCCGAAGCCCGGTCCGTCAAACTCCCGGCCCGGCCCGGGTAGAGGTTTTTACAAGCTCGGCCCGGCCCGGTACGTCAAAAACCAGGCACGGCCCGGCCCGTGAAAGCCCGGCTAGGGCGCGACCTGCCAAAAAATCGTTGCCGTTTTGTTATAACTAGGGTTGTGATTTTGACAGTGACGTCAACTTGACGGCAAATTGCCCTCATTTTCATGAAATTGCCGCCGTTGTTTCGGTCGGAAGCTGTCTAACGATAAACTAAACATTATTTAAGGTAGTATAATGCCTTCAAACATGTTTAAGACCATATACACATTAAAACAACAGTTTATAACAACAAAAGGACTTTAATAGACCTATTTCGGATCATCTTCGTCCTTGTTCATACTTAGTTAATTGGATTTCTTTCAACAAATTGCAAATAGAATTAATGATAAATGTTTATTAGCCTATTGGGAACTAAAGTTTGCAAAAAAAGCTTCGGTCCCGGTAGTACTATTGTAATACATTACTATATATGCACTATTTTTGACAGTAAACGTGAAAAAAAGCTTGTAAATGTGTTAGAACTTAATAAACTACAACAACAACCCCATCAAAAAACTTTCCCGGCACGAAAACAATGAATGCCAACGGTTTGGCATTAGGATAAAAACCGGGCCGGGCCTGGCGTGAAAAACCCCAGGCCCGCGGCCCGGCCCGATCGCCGGGCCTGGTGACCACCCCTGCCCTGGATTTTATTGCAGATTCAAAATCAGCATAAAATTCCCGTCCGGATACATATATGTCCCACATTTGCTTCGCCTTCCTCTATAGTAAAGTGGTTGTGCGCCAGAACTACCAATCTGGCGACCCTGGTTCGATTCCCACTGGGCGCAAATGACGAAAAATGGGCTGTAAAAGAGCGGAAAGTGAGAAAAAAGAAAAAATAAAATATAGAAAATTAATTTTGGGTTACTTAGGACCCGTTCGGAAGGTTTTGTAAAAACTCAACCCAAAAAAAGATTTTTATAGAAAGCGCGTTATAGCTCGCCAGAAACTTCTGCAACTTGCTTTAAATTTACAATAGAGGTTGCTTTGCCGACGGACTACAAAATGAATTCAGTTCAGGTATTTAAACTTTTGGGTTTACCTGACTTTTTGAAATTTATCAAAACGCACCCTACTTGGTCAAAACACCGTTTTACAAGCAATACCAGCGACAGGAATCACATTCGTTTAAAAATTTTGACTGGTTTCCGAATTTAACAAAAACGGAGTGTTCTGGCGCTGTAACGATATATTTGATTATAGACGATGTGAAAGATGAGTAGTGGCTCCAAACCACATATTGCTATTTCTTCTGAAAACGGTTAAAATATTCTATTTCGTTTTCGTGTAGAACATCGGCGGATATTCTAAATTTTACGTAACGTCCCTAATCAGATGGTTCACAAACCTCTGGACCAATTTGAAGCGGTTTTCCGAGCGCTATGACGCGTTTTCTATAAAAGCCGTATTTTGGGTTGAGTTTTTACAAAATCTTCCAAACGGGTCCTAAGTAACCCAAAATTAATTTTCTGTTTTATTTTTTCTTTTTTTCCACTTCCCGCCCTTTTACACCCCATTTTTCGCCATTGCGCCCGGCGGGAATCGAACCAGGATCGCTAGATTGGTAGTTCTGGCGCACAACCACTATACTATAGAGAAATTGGAGGGAGTGTGGGACACATTTTATATGTATTCGGACGGGAATTTTGAATCTGCAATAAAATCCTGGGGCAGTTTCGATATAAAAAAGTTATGTTACAGTAATGTGACGGTAAAAAATTATCGATTTTCAGATTTTTGAGTATCCATAACCTCTATACTCCAGGTTTTGTCTCCGTACTCGATTCATGGCGGCCACCAGAAGCTCGGAAGCGTAAGACCGTATTTTACAAAAAAAGCCTTCCGCGCATAATAGGACAAAAATATTTCAGTGCTTTGTTACACAAGTGCTAACGATTGTTTTGAGCCAAAAATCTCAAAATCAATTTTTTCCTAAGACCACCGTCTAATTGATCAATGCGTAAGGAAGTCGTATACTAAATGATCGGAACATCTCTTCACTCTCTTCTTTTTGGCTCTGAAAGATTGTAATGAATTGCGCAATGGCGTCGAAAACCCCAAAACACCCACTTTTATTTTATTCTGGTCTTTAAACGCTGACTTCCATTTTTCATTAATTACGATGGCGATTCTCATCGATGGAAAACTGATCTCTCGGGATGTTCTCACAGAGGTGTCGGAAGAGCTGCACAAGGTCAAAGAAACCCATCCCGAGTTTACTCCGGGCCTCGCAATTGTCCAGGTAAGAGTAATAGAAGTAACGTGTTTAGTTTGAGTTTGTAATAATTTTAAAGCTCCAGTACAACTAAATACTTTTGAGTCGCGCTTTTTACGGCGTGGAAACAAAATGATGTAAGAAAGTTTCTTCGTCTGTTGCACCAATAACGAGAGGAAAACATTGTAGTAGCATTCTATAATACATTTTTAATAGGGTTGTGCAGCCCGTCAAGTTGTCAAATTGCTCTGTCATTTTGATTTGTCAAATTGATTTTTTTTGGGGAATTTTTTAGAATTTTACCAACATAGAGCAGAATATTTTGCAGAAAAACTGTCCCGCCAAAAATTCTTCGAAGGAAAGAAAATTGTTTTTAAAAAGATGCGTTCCACCGACTGGTCGGGGGATTATTTTAATAAAATAGTAACCAAACCGACCCTTGTCAACTGGAGTGCTCAAATTCACCCACACAACTTAAGGAACACTTAAAGGTATGTAACCAGCGATTACATAAAGCAGAATATTTTGCTCTATGGAATGCAAGAAACCTCCAGTTTCACTGACTCAATTCATCAATGAGAATTGGGATGATAGTGACAGCGGGAACGAGGAAGAAGACCATATACACATTTGTTTTAATGTGTATATAGTCTTGAACAAAAAATTCTGTCAAAATCTCAACCCTAATGCTTACTAATAATTATTTTACTGTTTGCATTTTGCCCCCTTCGTTTTCGCGGCAGGATGGTTTGGGATTATGAATTATAGCCCTCACATTCTGGGTGTTCGGAGTATAAAAGTTGTAATCGTTTCAATCAGACGAATTTCTCTTCAACAACTTCAAATCTGTTTTCATTTCGATAACATACCATCGGATTTTTACACTTTACCTTGTTTCTGTTGACAAATTTTGTTATTGTGAACACGATGTGGATGCTCGATGAGTGTTAAAGTTGGCTGAAATACGTATTCAAAAAGTATCCTTTGATTTTAGGTTGGAGATCGAAGTGATTCCAATGTTTACATCAGAAACAAGATGGTCAGATCTGCGGAAGTTGGAATATTGGCCCGTCTGATCAAACTGGATCGATCCACAACTCAGGATGAACTGGAATCAAAGATTCGAGAACTGAATGAAGACAATACGATTGACGGGATCATCGTTCAGGTGATTCTAATCATAATGATATAAGCATCTCATATTTTCAATTGCAGCTTCCTCTTGACACGCAGAGTAAAATCGATGCTGATCATGTGATCGACCTTATAGATCAACAAAAAGATGTGGATGGATTGACCCGGGAGAATGCTGGCCGTCTGATGAGGGGGGAATTAGAGAGGACCATCTTCCCATGTACCCCGTACGGCTGTCTTTATCTCGTCCAGAAAGCTACGGGCGATCCTAACTTCGTTTCGGGGAAAAGAGTAGTTGTAATTGGCCGCTCAAAGATCGTCGGATCGCCTGCTGCCGCCCTCTTCATGTGGCATAATGGGACTACCACCATTTGTCATTCTCGAACCAAAAATCTGCCCGAGATTTGCAGAGAAGCAGATATCTTGGTAGTGGCCATTGGAAAGGCAAACTATGTCCAAAAAGATTGGATAAAGCCTGGAGCAGTGGTCATCGATTGTGGCATTAATGTGGAAGAAACGCCTGAAGGAAAACGCCGGCTCATGGGAGATGTGGATTTCGGGGGAGCCAAAGACGTTGCTGGATATATCACCCCTGTTCCTGGGGGAGTGGGCCCAATGACTGTGGCCATGCTTGTTCGCAATACCTTCCAACAAGGTGTAAAACGGAGAATCCAGAAGTGAGAGTCATCCGTTATCCCTGAATTTTTGAAAACAGTGGTATTTATTTTAACTGCGCGTAAATAGTAAATTCATTTTTTTACATCAAATCAAAGTATGATCTTGTGATGCTTTACAATAAAATGGGGATCCATAGGTCTTTTGGACATTACAATCGAGAAAGTACAGATCAATTTTAATGTTCCGCAAGAATTTTCATTTACAATGGAGTAAAATTAATTGCTTCAAATTAGGAAATGCAAGGATGAAACGTCATTGACAACGGCTGGTTTCAAATGCATTCTCAATTGAAGCGGCTATTTTTTGGACTCTGGGTTATTGCCAAAAAATGTTTTACGATGAAACGAAAACGGCGAAAAGCCAATTTTGAATGAAACAAATTGGAAGTTCGGAGGATTAATCGGGTTGGAACTGACAAGAAATGAGACAAGAAGAAGGTCCTTCTGGACCGCGGGAACGCATAAATAGAAGTGGAAATCGGAAAAGAAACAATCAAAGCGTACGAAAATAATTGGACCAGTGATACCAGACACCACAAACAAATCAAACAGAATGACAGCCTCAGACTGACGAATGGACATTTGGCACGAGATCTCACCCTACGCCTTTTCCGCAATTCAAACTCAGACCCTGAGTACAGGTAATCCCCATTGCTTGTTGTTGTTTTCAAACAAGGCATGTCCACATTATGCATGTTATGTTCCCATACTTGACTCCTCTATTTATCCGGCATCCGTCCGGACTCGGCGCGCCAACGGCCCTGAGGCCGTTCTAAACAAAATTCGTTTAAGGAAAAAATAAATAGTCCCACGAATAGTTCCGAATTTGATTTCTTCTTCCAAACTCTCTCATCTGCAGCGTGTAATTCGGTTAATCGTTTGTTGTCCACGACTTGGCCGGAAGGCCCGCTTTGGATCCGCTCGGCTCGTTGGTCTGATGTTGATGTGCCGTTGAGTGGTGCAAAGGATCTATGACCTCGGGCGGAAATTAATCATAGTTTCGGTTTCTCTGAGTAGATTTAATCGTATAAAACGGCCACTTTTTACGTCCTCGTCTTAATTCATTTATTCTTATATATTATGTGTTTATTATTCAACTTATTGAGCCCATATTAAAGATTTTCGGAAAAAAAGTCATGTCGCGGTAATCTCTAGAGAGTACGAGATCCTATCCAGGCTATTAAAACCTTCTCGGCTATATTGTCTCCACTTGAAGCAAGGCTCAAGAAGCATTCAGATTAGGTGGGGGACCGCGACGAGGACTCAGATGCCTCCTCTTCGAAGGATCTTTATCATATCCCGAAGGTTGGAACATCATATTTTATATTTCATACCCGTTTTATAACTGTTTTGGTATCTCAATTTACATTAACGTTAAATTTTTTTGTCATCAAAAATTTTTTTCTGGTCTTGTAACGATTACTTTTCTCATTTTTCAAAATTAATATTGTATTATCAATAAAAGAAATGGATACAATAAAGTATAAATATTTACCAAGTTTGAAACGGCAAAAAGGCCGTTTATTAGGTCCAACGAATTACAAAAGAAGGCTCCTTCTTTAGTTATAGAAGAAGAACTATTTAAACACAATGTCTGTGAAAGAGTAACCAATAAATCAGTTATAATAGATGAAGTAAGTAAGACACTATGCTCTCGAATAAGTCAGCAGATATTAGTGTTAATGTGAGACCGACTTTTCTATTTCTGGTTTTCTTTTTGTGTCCCCAAGGCCATCTCCTTAGGGTCTCCGTGGTCGTCTCGGCGCATTTCAAAGGAAAAAGAATTGTAATTGAAAGTCTTGAGAACTAAGCTGCGACATATCAGTTATAATTTTGTGGCCGGTAGATGTTTCTGAATGTCCGATTACAGAGATCTTTGGCCGTTTCTGATTGGCCAGATGAACTATGATGACCCACCTGAATGTCTGAACACCAGCCAATGTCGGGAGGTCATCATCAATGCTCAGGTAAGGAGATTTGTTCCTCTGATAATTTAATTCAGGTCCCCTTGGAATGGGCATTGCCTTTATATGGCTATGCCATGCCTTTTATTGTGGCCCTGACCTTGTTGACCAATAGTTTCATTGTCCTCGTTCTGTCACAGCGATATCTCCGGACTCCAACTAATTATGTTCTTCTTGCCATGGCGGTTACAGAGCTACTGACTGGATTGTCTTGTTTGCCATGGCTTTTATATTATTATACATTCAATGGTAGGACTGTCGTATATAAATCGTCATATTCTAGGTTATCGAACTGATATTCAATACGGGTTATCCCAGTTGTGGTGCTTTGCCTTTCCTTATATGGCCACAATTTGTCCTTCAATCTTCCATACTGCTGCGATCTGGTTAACAGTATACCTTGCCGCTCAACGTTATATATATATTTGTATGCCAAAAATGGTGAGAAATCATTGCACCATTCATCGTAGTAAACAAGTAGGTCAAGTCTACCTGGGGATTCCATTGTTTCCCGTTTTTTTGTACCTGAAAAATAATTTTGCCTTAGGCCATTGTTGCAATTTGTGTATGTTCACTTTCGATCTATGCCCCCGAGTTCTTCGCCACATACAATGGCTCTTACACATTGTATAATCCAAAATTTAATGGCAAGTGATGACATCATTTTTAATTAAGATCCTATAACTTTAATTATGATACATTTTTAGTCAGCAGACGAATCTGTCTGCGGATTCGAACAAAATTTATCCAAACAGTGGGGAATGATATCTACTACTATTCCCTCTACGGTCTCCACACTCTGCTGTCTCACACTTTACCGTGTATTTTATTAGTTTGTTTCACATGGAAATTGATCTCAGCGATAAGTGTGGCTGATAGAAGACATGCCTTCTTAGTGGCACGGTAAGTTTATTCAATTATTCTTTGTTTTTTAACTGTGTGGATTAATATTCAAACTGCTATTGGCCTCATTTCAGAACAGCGACCCGGAAATATACAATTGAATCGAGCGAAAATCTCGAATTGGACCCGGATAAAAGAAAGGGCTTCAAACTTAAGAGCCGAGAGAGCTTCAGTGAATCTAAGAGACTTCAGGGACTAAAACAAGTAAAAGCAACAACCAAATGACAGTATTATAATTGTAGAATACTCGGATGTTGATCGCCGTCATTATTTTGTTCCTGGTCACCGAAATCCCGGCGGCTCTCATCTTCTCAGTGCATGTCAGTGCTGTCGCGTTTCAGATAAATTTCATTCAACGACATTATAACATCCTAAACAAGCTTCTGATAATCAGGTATGTTATTTATTTTTAATCCATTTTCTTGAAAACTTGATGAAACTTCTTTCAGGAATGTCTTAATTGTAATGTCATATCCCTTTCGATTCGCCATCTATTGTGGAATGTCTCAACAATTCCGCGAAGTTGTGCGTATCCTTTTGACCCATCGAATCTTCTTTCCATGCAGTAAACGTGCTCACGAAATCCTTCGAAGTATGCATCATGGACCTCATGCTCGTCTTCTGCAAAACAATATACCCGGTGGCACAAACACCCTCAACGAGCCGACCCAATTCAGCGATGACAGAAAGTACAGCGCTTGCGAGTTCTAATCTTTCGAAATAACAACATGTCCAATCTTCGTGCCGTCCCTAGCTTCTCCTTGCAATTTCACTTTCTTCTTTCCGTCCTCGGTGTATTTTAATATAATGCTGTGATATGATGGTTACCTCCTTCCAGATACCCCTATGATCTTCAATTGGAAGAATGGAATCAGAGCCGTATGGCGTCTCCTCGCTCTTCTTTCCTGAATGTCCAGTCTGAAGTCCTCATGAAAGTCATCCAGACCACAACACCTCGCTTTCTGCTCAACGGTTCTGATTGAATTCTATAAAATACGGGTTGAATAAACAGGATCTGAGTGACCAGGTGTGAATTGATCTCATCTTAAAGCGGACTTCAATAAAAGGGACCAGATGGGAACGGGGAAGGGCCAAGTGTTGAAAGGTCGATATTTCTCAGATCAGAGGGCAGTTGGTCTCTCTACCGATCGAACAGCCCTCTTCCTTCTTCTAGGCCATAATCAATGTCCCTAAGTCAGATTTGAGGCGCGCAAGACTTTTCTTTTTGTTATAATCGGTAAAGACGCCTCGTTTCATAATAGGCGATTAAGTTTGGCGCCAAATATGGGCCCATTGCCGCTCGTTGATAATTCCGTTATTATTTAATCCCTGTTTCTTTACCATTAAACGATCTCCATTGCCCCATTTTATATCAAGAATTGCCGAACTTTACCGTATACATTTTGTATGACAACCGTAATTTCAGTATTTCGTTCATGAGGATTTTTATATTCCTCTTGTCGTCAATAACGACAATAAATGCTGTGTTGGTCCCTCCGAGTAAAAATCTGGCACTGGGCCGACACATAACAGCCAGTTCAACGTGTGGAGAAGTGAATGGAGTTCCCATCAAGGAGCTGTATTGCACAATTGCCGGAGCTCAGCCTTATTCACCCCATAATCAGTACTCGTACAGTCTGTTCAACAACACCAGACACATCCAAGAAATGAGGGCCGAGCATTCGTTCCTCAAGGTATGACTTCGGTAATGAGAGCTTTTTACTATTGTAGAATGGTCAAAACTGCGACTACTGTGAAGCCAACTCCAATATGGAACATCCAGCCCAATTTATGGTGGATGGCAGCCACTCCTGGTGGATGAGTCCGCCGTTGTCTCGAGGAATGCAATATCATGAAGTGAACATTACCATCGACCTTGGACAGGAATTTCATATCGCTTATGTTTGGGTTCAGATGGCAAACAGTCCTCGTCCTGCTGCTTGGATTCTCGAGAGATCAACTGATAATGGACAGACTTTCCAACCTTGGCAATATTTCGCTTCGACTGCCAAAGATTGTGCTAGGGTGGGTTGAAATCTTAGTTACAGCAGAACACCACAAAAAGAGTACAAAAAATCTGAAATCTGAAAACATAATAGTAAATTTACTTTGGGTTCACACAGCCTGAGGGTCAAGAAAATTAAAAACGTGACAGTAACCATAATTTTGAGTGTAAGTAAATGTAACCAACTATCAAGGTTAAAAGCAGCGAGTTCGATTCCGGCTGTGGGGTTTGCGAATCTACCCTCAAAAAAGGCTACTAGCTAATCTCAAACAAGAAAGCTTGGCCAAGTTGGAAAAAGTGTGCCCAGGTGCAGGGGTGGTCACCGGCACCGAAGCCCGGTCCGTCGAAAGCCCGGCCCGTGAAAGCCCGGCTAGGGCGCGACCTGCCAAAAAATCGTTGCCGTTTTGTTATAATTAGGGTTGTGATTTTGACAGTGACGTCAACTTGACGTCAAATTGCCGTCATTTTCACAAATTGCCGCCGTTGTTTCGGTCGGAAGCTGTCTAGCGATAAACTAAACATTATTTAAGGCAGTATAATGCCTTCAAACATGTTTAAGACCATATACACATTACAAAAACAGTTTATAACAACAAAAGGACTTTAATAGACCTATTTCGGATCATCTTCGTCCTTGTTCTTACTTAGCACTATTTTTGAGAGTAAACGTGAAAAAACCTTGTAAATGTGTTAGCTTGATGAACTAGCCTGGTGGCCACCCCTGCCCAGATGGAAAAAAATGCGTAGCAACCGAAGAGTTCCGCCAAACGAAGAGTCCCCTTTTTTAAGAGTCCGGAAAAAAATACGGAGTTCGATTTTTTTTGACGAAAAATGCGAAGAGTCTGTCAAATCGAAGAGTCCGGTTTTTTACAAAATGAAGTGTAACATAAACGATGAAAATTTTTCTTGATTTTTTTAACAGGTCATAAAATGTCACCCAAAGGGTGACATTTTATGACCTTCAATTTGAAAAAATCATGAAAACTTTTCAGCGTATAAAATGGCACCCCTAATTTGAAAAAATGAAGTAAAATTTTATTGTATAAGATGTCACACTTCATTTTGAAAAAATAAAGTAAAATTTTCATCGTATAAGATGTCACCCTATATTTTGACAAAAAATTTAAAACAAGACTCTTCGGTCAACAGGACTCTTCAAAAAGCGGACTCTTCGTTTGGCGGGACTCTTCGGGAAAGCGGGACTCTCCGGTTTCAATCGAAAAAATGTGAGCAAGGGTAAAAAAATTTGCCGAAGTGAAAAAAATTTTGCCCACGCGGGAAAAAGTTTCGCGAAATTCAAGAAAAGGCTGCCAGGTAGAAAAAAATGTGGCCAAAGGTAAAAAAATTTGCCCAAGTGATAAAAATTTTTGTCCATGCTGCGGGGAAAACGTTTATCCAAATGCAATAAAGGGTTGTCAAATGGGAAAAATTAAGGTCAAAGGTAAAAAATTTGGCCAAGCTTTTTTCCGAATTGGCCACACTTTTTGGATTTCTAATATTTGGCGATGTTTTTTAATGAAAAAATGTTTTCTCACTTGGGCAAATTTTTCCCCACCTGGCCAAACTTTTTTTCTACTTTGGCCATTCTTTTTCCAACTTGGCCAAGATTTTTTGTTTGAGGGTAGACTTCTTTTGAGGGTAGATTCTCCGGGAATCCGTATTGTAGCATAAAGATTTTTATTATTTTAATATTTTACAGAAATCTGTTGCAATAATAATGATTTTTTTCAGTTGTTCCATGTCCCCGCTTACCTCGTCAACAATGCAATCAGTGATGATGAAGAAGTCATCTGCACCACCGATTACTCCGCGATTCATCCAATGGAAAATGGCGAGATGATGATCAACTTGCTGGAAGGACGTCCAGGCAAGAATAGTTTTGGCCATTCTCCCAGACTACAGGAGTTTCTCACTGCCACTAATGTCAGACTCCGTTTTCTCAGAGCCAATACGATGTATGCCCAATTGATGGATTATAAGAGTCCGAACGATGCTACTGTCACCAGAAGATATTACTATGCAATCAAGGAGATTTACATGGGAGGGAAATGTATTTGTAATGGCCATGCTTCAGCCTGCAGTGAACTTGATCCAAGTCGTAGCCAAACTTTGATCTGTCAATGCGAACATAACACCTGTGGGGACAATTGTGATAAATGTTGTGATGGATTCCAGCAGAAGAAATGGGAGCCATCAGCCGAGACAGAATTTGTTTGTGAACGTAAGCATATAATTTTGTCCCAAAAACTTTTTTATAGCGTGCAATTGCCATGGACATTCCGATGAATGTATTTACGAATCTGAATTGGATGAGAAAAAGTTGAGTTTGGATATCCACGGGAAATACGAAGGTGGTGGAAGATGTTTGAATTGTAGAGACCGTACTACGGGCATTAATTGTAATGAATGTATTGATGGTTTTTATCGGCCAGAATATAAATTTTGGAATGAGACTGATGTGTGCCAACGTAAGTTTCTTTTTTATGTCGACATGGTCTTCCAAGTCTTTTGTATTAGATAAGAAAGATATTAAAAATAATTGGAACACCTGTATGATTCTGTGGGGTGCCTGACTGTTCACTTTTTTTGATTGCCTCCGGCTAACGAAGCAGTTTATGACCGGAAAAAGAACATGCGTGCGATAGCTTGGAAATTTGTCTTTCAGAATATGTAAATTATGTACGAAATGTCAAATAATTTTTTTTATGTCCTGCAGCGAAGGCGGCAGAATTACAAGCAGCAACATCTTAAATGTGCCTTTCTTAAATCATCATCAAAACTTTTGGCGCCCAAAAAATGTACTTTATAACTACCAAATTAAACTTTTTTTAGCCCTAATTTTTAGCTCTATAACTTACTGAAATTTACAGAAACTGAAATTTAAAGGAAATCCTGACCCGATTCGAGGATATATCAAGCAAAGACCTCCATTTTTTGCACTTTCTTATAAACTACATATTTTGGGTGCCAAATTTTGTTTTTTGATGATTATTTAAGAAAAGCACATTTAATTAAGATATACATAATTTACATATTCTGAAGGACGAATTTACCAGCTATCACATGGTATCTTTATCTGGTGCATAAACTGCATCGTTAGCCAGAGGCAATCGAAAAACATGAAGGCAATTTTCATTTTAAAACGGACGCCGGGCGGCGAGAAAAAATTTCGGAATGCCGTGCGCCGGTTTCGCAGCTTGCGCCCCGGGGTTTTTAGTTTCGGGGTTAGCCCAAGACCTAAGCCTAACCTCGAGGCTAAGCCTGAGCTAAGCCTAAACGAAGCAAAATTACTACTTTACATTACTGCTTAAAAAACAAGTAATGGTAAAAAATGGATACTTGAGGTCAGCACCATTGATTACCCAGATCCCCTCTCGAAAAGGATTCAGTCAGGTCATATAGTCTTTCATATTAAGTCAGTCCCTATTCAGTCTCCATTCGGATTCTTGTGTGCCTAAAATTTTACATAAATAATTTTTAGCTTGCGATTGTGACCCAGGAAAACATACTCACAGATGTGCCGAAAAGACCGGGAAATGTGAATGCCTTCCTCAATTTACCGGAGACAACTGTGACCAATGCGCTCCTGGATATCATCATCCACCAGAATGCAATCCTTGTGCTTGTAATGTGAATGGAACTTCGGATGGAGCTTGCCTTCCTGTTGAAGAAAAATGTAATTGCAAACAGGGATTTAGCGGATCTTTTTGTGATAAATGTGCACTTGGATTCACGAATCTAACGGCGGGATGTGTGTCTTGTAATTGTGAAGGAGAAGGTTCAATTAGTCCTGAATGTGATTTGGAGACTGGGAACTGTCAGTGCAAGAGCAATTTCATGGGAAAGGAATGTAAAACTTGTGCCAAGGGGTACTTTAATTATCCGGAGTGTAAATGTGAGTTTAGATTTGTTCTTTTTATTGGTATATATTTAGTTTGTGACTGCGATGCTAGCGGAACTGAGGATGAAGTTTGTGATAAAGAAAGTGGTCAATGTCTGTGCAAGGCAGGCTACTCTGGCAGACGATGTGATCAATGTGACACTAATTACTTTGGCTATCCAAACTGCAAACTATGTAATTGTAGTGAACCTGGGTCAACATCAGCCAAGTGCGATGAAATTACCGGTCAATGTAGTTGCCATGTGAACTTCACATCTCTTAAATGTGATCGATGTGCTATTGGATATTACAAATTCCCTGAATGTTCGAGTTGTGATTGTCACCCAAGGACTTCAAAGAGCAAAGCCTGTGATCATGATGGAAAGGTGGATACTTAAAATTATATCCATTGTCACATTGAATTGTTATTTATTTTATCTTTTTTTTCAGTGCTATTGCAAAGAAAACGTGGACGGAGAGAAGTGTGATCGCTGTAAACCAAAACTTTACAACTTCCCCTTGTGCGAAGAATGTAATTGTAATCCGAATGGTGTTGTCGATGGATTTTCTGGATGTGACACAGTAAAAGAGGGAGAGTTATGCGCATGCAAAGAGAACGTTGATGGTCGGACATGCTCCGAATGCAAGCCTACCTTCTGGGACTTGAATGTCAGACATTCTCAGGGTTGTGTTGGTAAGTGATTATGATGTCTGGCATGCTTATTTGTGGAAGCAAGATCTTACGGGGTGAAAGCGAAAACTGGGATTGCCGGGGATAAATTTTTTAATTTATACAACAATTTGTTCTTGTCAAAATTTTTTAAATAATAGAAATGGTTGGAAAAAGTGTCGATTCTGAAGTATTTCAGCACGAATATACCGAAAATTAATGTGATTTTCGACTTCAGCGTGGAAAAATACTTCAGAATCGACATTGTTTCTACCAGTCGGATTATTTTAAACGTTTTGTTAAGATTACGTCATAAAAGGCAGCCAGTAGTTGTATAAGTAAAATAATTTATTCCCCGAGATTCGGCACCCCGGTTTTTGCCTTGGTCCCGTAAAATCCTCCCCGTACGAGCAGTAACCCTTATTTTTAGATTGTAGTTGTAATATGACGGGCGTGGTATCCTTCTTGAACACTTGTGATCTGAAGAATGGTCAATGCTTCTGCAAGCTTTTTGTGGCCGGTCAGAAATGTGATGGTTGTGCTGATGGTTATCATAGCATCGACGGATCTCTCCAAAATGGTTGTGAACCTTGCAATTGTGATGCTGGAGGAGCTGTCGATGATACCTGTAACCCTCACAGTGGACAATGTAGATGTCGTCCAAGAGTTGAGGGAGTTCGATGTGATAAACCCATAAAAGACCATTACTTTCCAACTTTGTGGCAACTCAAATACGAAGCTGAGAGTGGGAAACAAGTTGATGGAAAGAATGTTCGATATGCGATCGACAAAGAAGAGTTCCCGGACTATTCTTATCGTGGCTATGCTGTGTTCAGTCCAATTCAAGACGAGATTGTCTTGGATGTGGATGTTAAGAAGGCCTCCCTCTATCGCTTACTTATCCATTACCGTAACCCGATCGATATGTTTATCCCATTGACCGCTCAGATATCTCCAGTCAACACTCAAACACATGGCACTAATTTCTCGGCATCAGTCAATCTTCCATTCCATAAGGAACCCACTTCTATCTTCATGAATAACGATGAGAATGCCTTCGTTCTGAATCCTGGAAAATGGCGTCTGTCCTTGTCGACATCCAAGAGACTTTTAGTTGATTATGTGGTATTCCTCCCAGCCGAATATTACACTGCTACGGCATTAAAAAACCCTGTGAATCAACCATGTCCAGCTATTGAAGACCCTAACACGCCTTGTATGGACTATCTCTACCCTCCTATCAAATATTCATCGAGAGTGGAAGGAACGGACAAGCATAGTATTAGAACATTCGATCAAGACGGAGCGATCCGTTTGTTGAAGAAGGTCGGTCCTGATGTTCTGCCCGCAATCGTTGGTCAGGCAGGTCACGTGGAAGATAAGGATTACACCAGAAGTCTTGAAGTTGATCTGGAAGTCCCCTCGGATGGCAATTACTACATGGTTGTGGAATACATCAACCCCAATAATATTTCTGGTCCTCTTCGACTTCGAGTAGAGCAAGACACTGGGTCTCCTTTCAATGAAGGAACAATTTACATTGGCCAAAGTCCATACAATTTATTCAGAAGAGAGATTGTTACGAATAATGGAAAACATGGCCTCATTTCTCTCAAAAAGAGCCCGCCAAAAGCTCTGGCCGTCTTCAGTGTCCCACCTGGTTTGGACTTTGGAGTTTCTTCAGTCAATTTGATTGCTGCTGACGATTGGGATGACGATTTCCTAAAACAAGTCCCGGTTTGCATCAGAAAAGATGGAGAATGCATTGGTCTTCAATATCCCGTCCCTGCCAATTCCATTATAACTTCCGCTGCTGGAAGCAATCCAAATGAAGTTGTGCTTGGAGAGAAGCTGCCCTTCAAAGTTTACAATGCCGAAGATGTTAAGGTCATTCCTCTCGACTCCAACGCCGCTGGAACTGTTGATATTAATGGAGTGGTTGATCGTCCTGGACATTATGTCTTTGTCGTCCACTATTACAATAATGACAATGGGCCCTTATCGATTGAAGGAATGTTCCAGAATGAGGTCTTTGGGAAGGCCGAATTCAAATATTGTCCATCCATTTCTGGCTGTCGAACTGAAGTTGTGAATATGAGGAAAGTTCCGGTTGAGAACTTCTTTCCTGTTACTGACAATTACAAATGGAGTTTTTACGCGAATTCGAAGCAGAAAGGCCCCCTCTACATTGAGTCCATTACTGCAATTCCAGTCCAAACATACCATGCGGAACTTCTGAAGCACAAACCTTTGGATAGAACTTCAGATTTCTTCAAGTATTGTGCCGATGAGCATTTTAAGAATCATCCGTCGAACATATCGGATTATTGTAGACAACAAGTCTTCTCTCTGGCTTCTGAATTCAACAACGGTGCCCTTCCATGTAACTGTAATCCTAAAGGATCAGTTGACTTTTGTTGTGAGGAGTATGGTGGAGAATGTAAATGTAAGCCCAACATCATCGGAAGAACATGCGATCGCTGTGCCCCGGGCTTCCACAGTTATCCCGAATGCCGCCCCTGTACTTGTAGAGAAAGAGAACTCTGCGACGAAAGCAATGGCCAATGTTTTTGCCCCAATCATGTTGAAGGCTCTGGGTGTGATCGATGTGTTAAGTATGCGTATGGATTTGATCCGCTGATTGGATGCCAGCTCTGTGGTTGCAATCAGGAAGGCTCTTTGAATGGAGAATTACAATGTGATTCAAATAACGGTCAATGCTTGTGTAAAGATGGTGTCGGTGGAAGAAGATGTGAGAAATGTCTTCCTGGCTATTTCGGATTCCCGGAATGCAAAAAATGTTCTTGTAATGTGGCTGGAACAGTCGCCGAAGTTTGTGATCCTGTGTCATCTGAATGTAAATGTAAAAAGGGGGTGACTGGAGTGAATTGCGATGCATGTAAAGAGGGAACCTTTGATCTTCAACCAAGCCATCCAAGTGGATGCTCCGATTGTTTCTGTTTTGGTGTTACAGACAAATGCCAGTCATTGTTTTACCCCGTGGAAACTGTATTCATCCCCACTGATGGATGGAGTTCTAATGATACGAATGGAGTTGTTACATCGTCCGAGAACGAAGTCGTATATGAAACAGGCGCGGAATCAGCAAGCCGAAATGTCTACCTGGAACCTCGGTTGACTAAATCGGACTTCACCACTTCTTATGGACTTCATATGTCATTCAAGATTTCTTCAATTCCTCCAGATTCTGAGAAAAAAAAACTTACTTCAGAAGCCGATGTTCGACTGATCTCTGGCTCTACAGTATTGGAATTGTGGGCAAGAGAACAACCAAAAGATCCGTCTGTCATGTTCGAAGTTGTGGTCACTTTCTCACCTGACTTCTGGTTGTTATCGACTGGAGAACCAGTGAATCGACAAACACTGATGATGGTGCTCTTCAAATTGGACAAAATCCAGTTCAAGGCATCCTACTACGAATACCCAAAGAAGGCTGTGTTTACCGAAGCTGAGATTGCGCAAGTTGTGCAACGACAACAGAACTCATATGACATTGTGGCGACATCCGTGGAGAGATGCTCTTGTCCTGTAGGTTATACTGGATTCTCGTGTCAGACTTGTGCCACTGGATATTATCGTCTCAAGACAGATGATGACAGTTTTCTGGGTTCCTGCGTTCCTTGCAATTGCCATGGTCATGCAGGAAGTTGTGATCCGGTCACTGGAGTGTGCATTGATTGTCAACATAACACCGAGGGCTATCACTGTGAGCGATGTATTGAAGGGTACAATGGAAATGCCACAAACATGTCCCCCAATGCATGTTTGGCTTGTCCCTGTCCTCGTCCATCAGCAACTGGTAACTATGGAAAGTCCTGTATTATTGGGGATAAGGGAGATCTCGAAAAATGTGAATGCCGAGAAGGATTCACTGGGAGATTTTGTGAACAATGCGCAGTCGGATTCTTTGGCCAGCCAACGAATGAAGTGGCTTGCCAAAAATGTTACTGCAATGAAAACAATGACCTTTCCCTCCCAGACTCTTGTAATCCCGAGACCGGCGAATGCAGTAATTGTGAGCATAACACCGATGGACGTTACTGTGATTCATGTGAGCCTTGGTATTTTGGAGATGCGTTAACCAAGACCTGTCAAAGTGAGTTGACTACTATTATATTTACAGGGGAAGTACTCCAAGTGCGAGGCTTAGATTTTGATGAAATTTGACACAGATTTAGTATTATTTTTTTAGAAAATATGCGAGACTCCTAGCTTGCGCTTTGCAGAAACTACCGAGATTTTTGGATCAAAAGTTGGCGAAAATGTGACATTTTTTTGCGAATTTTGGTATGAAAAGTTTTATGCCTATTTCTACCATAAAGGGTAATGTTTCCACAAAAAATTAATTTTTTCCGCACGAAACTAACAAAGTTATGGCCAAAAAGTGTTTTCTTCTCTGACCGCTCTCCACGTTTATCGTGCTCTCTCGGCCGCGAAGATTGTTGAATATCTCGGCGGCGCGTGCAAAGCGCAAGCTAAAATTTTTGGAAATTGATATGTGGGCTACGCCTGACATGTGTGCAAAATTTCAAGAAAATCTGGGTGTCGCACTTGGAGTACTTTCCTTGTTAGTAGTGTTTACTTTGACTGTATAACTTTCAGATTGTTCTTGTAATCAGTGCGGAAGTGAATTCTGTGATAACCGATCAGGTCAGTGCCAATGCAAAGGTCTGGTAGAGGGTCAGAATTGTGAAAAGTGCGCAGAGAATTCCTGGGGCTTTGAGAGTTGTAATGGATGTCGCCCTTGTGATTGCGCGGCCGCAACTTCGAACAGTCAGTGTGATCTGAAGACGGGTCAATGCACTTGTATGCCTGGAGCTGATGGAAAACAGTGTGAGACTTGTGCTTACGGATACTGGGATTACAGTCCTCAAGGATGTAAAAGTAAGAAATGATTACTTTTTTCGGCGTTCATCCTTTCGATTATAATTTTTTTTATACTGTAGAATGTGACTGCGAGGCGGATTTATCCATGGGAACTGTTTGTAATGTGAAGACAGGACAATGTCAATGTCAAGAAGGAGCAACTGGACCCAGATGTGACACTTGTCTTCCTGGATATCTTCGAATTCCAGTGCATGGCTGTCGTAAATGCAGTGAATGTGCTCTGGCTTTGAATAGTGAACTCGATGATGAATTCCTATCTCTTTCTGCTGTCCAAAGCACCTTAGGGAACCTCTCAGGCGTCGCTTTGAACGGAGCGCGTTTGAATAGGATCAATAAGGAAGTGAACAAATTAAATGTAAGTGTTAGACTAGAATGTATTTATGTTAGTATTTATCTTTAGCCTTTGGTGAACTTTGTCAGCGAATTGTCGGATGGGGAAATTGTCAAGAAATTGAAAGACGAGGCTTACAGTCAAACCAATCAAGCCAGCGCATTAACTGTCAGATCCGAGAGAGTTAAGAAGAATCTTGTGGAGAGCCAAGAAAAGATTCAGAAATTACTTGACGATCTCAAAGTAGCCAGGAGAGAAGCTAACGATCTTATTGGAACTGCGAATTTGATACTGGAAAAGGCAAAACGAATTCGAATGGAACTCGAATCAGCTACTCCCGTCGAAAACGAAGATGTTTTGGTCAAAGAGGCGGAGTTACTTCTTCATCAAGTCAAGGAGATCAACTTAAAGTAAGTAAATTCAAATTACACAAGTTAACTCTTTTGTAGAATTGAGGCTCATAATGTCGATGAACTCAGAAAGAAATTAAAAATTGAGCCAGAAGTTGTATCATTGATTAAAGAAAAGGACAAGTACCGAAGAGATTTGGTTGTCGACCTCCAAAATAAGATTATAAACCTGAACAATGTAAGTAGAGAATATGGGAGGACCATTGATGAAGCCAAGGATGTGATTGCAAATGCCAGGACAACTATCCGAAACGTGAATTTGAATAGTTTCTCCACTCTCCTCGCCGGTGTTGAGAAAGATATCAAAAAGAAAAAAGAAAAGGAAGGAAGCTTGGTCACCAAAAAGTATGAAATTCAGAGTTCTTTGGAAAACTTGACCAGAGTTGCACAAGAACTCGATGAATTGAGAAAACAGCTGGTCGAAGAAAAAGAGGCGTTGCTAAAAAAGAACGAAAATAACAAAAGACTTCGAAGGAATGTCGAAAATGAGAAACTGGTTCAACAAGCAAAACAGAAAGCCCAAGAATTACAAGAGAAGGAAATGACATTGTCAACCATATACCGAAGTTTGACTGGGGATGTTACCAAAGATATTGAAGCTGCTACCATTTACAGAAAGATCACGGATCTTATGATAAATGCCAAAAATAGCTCCGACTCGGCTGTTTTGAATGCCAAGACCACCGAAAATGTGGTGAACAACCTAAGTGAGGAAGCTAAGTCGAAGTTGGAAACAGCCAAGGAACTTGAAGAAAAGGTGAGCAGATCACAAAATGAATACGCAAAACATCAACCAAGAATACAAGAGAGCATAAGGAAGATCGAAGAACAAGGAAATCAGATCGAGGAAATCGGAGAAATCGTCACAAAGATTCAAACTCCAAACTCGGTGTCAGAAGAGCTCGAGAGATTAAATGGAAAGATTGAAAGATCAAAAGAGCACATAAATCAACAGAGAAAGACTACGGAAGAACTACTGGAGAGAGTCCGGAAGACCAGTGAAAGTGTGAATGACACCGCAAAACTCTTCAATGGACTTGCTCAAGCCACGGCATCAGCCAAAAATAACCTCCAAGCAATTAATGAAGCCATTCCATCAACTTATGACAGCCTAAAAGACGTCAAGAAGAAAGTGGACAAGGCCACAAAAGGGGTTGATGAACTTAAGAACAAGTTAAACATGCTCAAGGAGAAGGTTGCCGTTATTCGAGGAAAGGTGAACCAAGTCACTGTTGGAGTTAAATTTGACCAGGGAAGTCTTCTAGAGTTACCATTACCGGAATCTGGTGCCGAATTGAGTCTGTTGACCAATGTGAAAACATTCTTCAGAACTAGAAGAGACACCGGGCTTCTCTTTTATCTTGGAAATGAAGATTCTGGAAGATCCACGGACTTCTTTGCTGTTGAGATTGATCAACGAAAACCAAAGTTGATTGGAAGTCTTGGCCGAGATGTGATTGAAGTTGTATTGGATGAGATTGTCACAGATGACCAATGGAGACAGATCGTATTGGATCGGAAGGGAAAGTACGTCGAGTTTAAGATTTCCATCCCCAACAATGATACCATCGCTTCTTCCAAGAATGTTACCCTTCCTGGTAATAAGAACGTGTTCAATCTTTATGATGACACTAAACATTTATTGATTGGTGGATCCAATAATGTGAAGTTACCTAAACAAATCAAGTCAACCAATTTCGATGGGGCTGTTGAAGGCTTCCAATTGAATGGTGAAAATCTTGGTCTTTGGAATGGTGAGAAGATTGAGAGAATCAGGGGAGCTGTCCCCAGGAAGGTCGTCAGAGAAGACGGAAAAGATTTAGGGATCACTTATAATGGCAAGGGATACTCAAAGGTGAATGTGGGAACCTGGAATCCGAGGAAGAGGACTTCTCTTCTGATCAAGTTTATGACTCATTCCTCAGATGGACTACTTTTCTTTATTGGGAAAGGAGTAAGTAACAAACACAAGTTTGATATTGTATATTTTTGCTGTCCTAATATAACAAATCTGTTTTTAGAATGATCAAATGGCTATTAAACTGGAGGAAGGCTTCGTTAAACTCGCCTTTGATCTCGGTTCTGGCCTTGGACAACTCGTCTCGAATAAGAATACCTACAGTGATGGCCAATGGCATCTTATTCATCTCCGCCGAGATGGCCGCCAAGCAAAGTTGACTGTCGATAATGATGATATGGCAGAAGGAGAGTCCCCCGGAGTGATGTTTGAGATGAGTGTACCCGAATATTTCTATCTGGGAGGGCTTCCTCAAGGTGTAACTACCAGATTTGTTGTCTCTCCTTACCGAGGATGCCTGAAGAACCTTAGATTGGATACCGAATATATTAATCTCCGCGCTCTGGATGGAAAAGGATTGGCCCCATCATGTCCCAGTCAAGAGGTTAGAATGGCTTCTTTCGTATCTGACCGATCCTTTGTGAAGATTGATCAGATTGACCTCGACAAAAACCTGGAGATCTCTCTCAGATTTAAAACCCGGGAGTCCTCTGGCCAGATTGCGACTTTCACAATCAACGATGAGAATGCTTTGAATCTGAAGTTAAGAGATGATCGTCTGGAGATTAGTGTGAATGGAGAAAAGATTGAGAGTTCCTTTTCGTTCACATCTCCCTTTGCTAACAGATGGCATTACATATACATTGTTCAGACCAATGGAAAGTTAAAGTTGTTGTTAGATGATACAGTATCCGGTGAAATTGATTCGGATCTGAGTGAATTACTGCCCAGTCAGAATGCAGCGATATATCTGGGAAGGTATAACGATGACAGTCCCGTCATTGGTTGTATTGGAGACGTTTTGATTAATAATAATAACCTAAAATTCTCTTACGTAAGTCTGTTTATTTTTGTAATCATTAATCAAAATATTTAATTTTTAGTTGGATGGGAAAGAAGTTCAGCTTGCGCGATGTCTGACAGATGATGATTCAAATAGCTTGGAAGTAGCCCCAACAGCGGACATTCCTGCTGAACCTAAGCCAAAAGAAGAAGAGGAGAAAGAAGAAGCGCCCAAAGAAATAGAAAAGTCGAATCCCCGACCTCCAGGATCGTGTGCTCTGCCTTTGGAACCCCATGGAGAAAGAGAAGACATCAGGGGAACTAGATTCGGATTCCATCCTCAATCCAGAATCGAGTTCAAGAAGCTTCCGGATTCTCATCAAAGGAATCTTCAGATTGGTATGGCTTTACGAGCCAATGCTGCTAATGGAGTTATTCTTTTTGCCACCAACGACAAACACACGGATCACGTGGCACTTTACCTCCTGGATGGAAAAGTTTGTTTATCCTACGGGGCAGCTAATGCCAGAGTAAGTTTTGCATAACCATTTCATACAACACCTAACTTATTCCTTTCCAGTTGATTATTCAAAGTGCTGACAGTATTTTGGACGACGAATGGCACACCATCAGAGCCGAGAAGGAGGGATCAGCTGCAGTTTTATATGTGGATGATGAACAAGTGGCCCACGATCAAGTTGAGAATGCCGAAATTATTAACATTGAAGTCCCCTTGTATGTTGGTGGAGCTCCGAAGAATCTTCAAAGTTTTATTGGTCGTCTTTTGCCTGGAGTAAAGCCAGAGTTTGGAGGATGTCTTCGGGACCTTAAGATTAATGATGAAGAATATCCGGATGAAGAAGGAGAAAGTCATGGAGTTGTTCCTTGTTCTAGACTATCCGAAGACGGAATCTTCTTTGGAAGGGATGGGGGCTATGCCATGCTCCCTGACTTCGTGGCCAATAAACAATTTAACTTTGAGATGGAGATCAAACCAAGACTCAAGACTTCCGTCCTTTTGTCAGTTGGAGTCATAGACTTTGTAACGATTCAATTGGTTAACGGCAGCGTTAAATTGACGGTTGATGACGGCGCTGGCCCTATGAATGTTATCTACAGCCCGCCTCAAGGCAGTTCGATTTGCGATGGAAATTGGCATAAGATAAAAGTATTGAGAAAAAAAAGCATCGTTACTCTGAATGTGGATGGCAAGTCGAATCTGTTGATCATCAAGAAGAAGCCAATTGTTGAATCCACGTTGAAAGATCCCGTCTACTTTGGAGGAGTGCCTAAGGACAGAAGACTCAAGGGATTAGACACCGTCGGTAGGTCCAATTATAACACCCTTGAAGTGGAGAAAGATAATATAACTACTAATCTTTCATTTCCAGAATCATATGTTGGATGCATGAGAATCGTGGAAGTCACATCAAACCCTAAGAGAAAGCGTCGCGAGCTTGATCTGAGTGGAATGGTCTTATTTGGAAATCTGGACAGAAACAGTTGTCCCTTGAATTAAACTCATGTGTTTTATTCTTTATCGTAATAAAAATTGTCATCTATATACAAACAATGTCTAATCGTAAGTACATCAAATATTAGCTGGGGTACCCTTGTAACAAACCTCGTGAATTAAGTTTGTTCAATATACGGCCTTCTGAGGAATGTAAAGTAACAAACACGACTGGTGCAAGTTGTGACCATTTTGAGCGGGATTGTTGATAATTAAAGAACTAATTCCTTCTGTGATTAATGTGCCGGAGAGCGACTTTTCCGTTTCTCGAGTAGTCCGTTCTTGGCATGACTCAAATGTTTGACTCTGACGTCATCAATCCGCATTGAAGCCAACGCCTTGTCCATCTCTGCCTGTAAAGTAGAGGCCGAGATATTCTTCTCATTCCAGCAACCCACCGCCACTTCGGGCCAATTCTGTCGCTCTTCCAGCAGCACTTCGCGTGTAGCCAAAGGGGTTTTAGGGTTCTTATTGTAATGCGTGATCCACTTGTGTTTCATAACCTGGTCTATCGTACTCCGTTCGGCTGGATCGGTCTTTAGACAGCCTCTGATGAGATCCTTGGCTGCAAACAAATGGATTACTACAATTATTGGAAAGTGCCTGTTTTGGAGATTAGAGGGTGGATGAAATCATTGCGGATAATCCGGACCCACCTGCTTCGGAAACTCTGTCCCATTCGGGAGCGGGAAAGTCATACTGACCAGCTCGAATCCTTGATTTCATTCCTGGACTGATGGGAAGGCCGTGGGTTGAGAAAAACGGAGGATATCCGCACAAAAGGATATAAGTTATAATACCGATGGCCCAGACATCACATGCCTCGTCATACGGTTTAGTTCCAAGTACCTCGGGGGCTACATAGTAACTAGAAAGAATAAATAACGATGAAAATTTTCTTACGGAGTGTAACACGGTGTATCCAGGGGTTTTTCTACCGTTCCGTCAAACTTCCTGGCAAACCCAAAATCTGTCAGTTTCAGAACCGTGTCATCGTCTTTGGTACTGTACAGAAGATTTTCCGGTTTTACATCTCGATGCACTATATCCATGCTATGCAAATGCTGGATGGCTGAACAAATGGCATACATAATATTGGAGGCTTCCCTCTCCGTGAAAGCGGACCTGGCTCTTTCCTGTAATTAAGGATTTAAAAGCACAGGACTCTCGTTACCTGGATCCTGGAAAACAACTCCCCACCCGTCATCCGTTCCATTACAATCAACAAACAGTGTGTTCCGTTATGCATATTCTCGTAGACATCAAAAATCTTCACAATATGGGGATGATTACATGCATTCATATGAATTTCTACTTCCCGCCTTGCCTTAGGCACATCCCTCAACACTTTCAATGCAAACACTTCATTCGTAGCGATTTTAACGCACTCAATTACCTTCCCATTCACTCCAATACCCAAAACTTCGTTTCCCAAGTGGTAATCTTGTTGTATTGGATGATTTTTAAAGGAAACCATTGCCTGAAACGTCAAAAAATAACGCTAAATGGCCAAATTTTGGGCTCGAATAGGGAGGATCGCGAGAAGTACAAGTATAAAACAAACAACGGGCTTCAGGATGGAAACGTAAGAAAAATAAGGCCGCATGTCTGATAAAAAGAGCCACAGATGGGTGGGACGGGGGCCAACTGGAAGGGCCGCTTTTGGCTCCTTCTTTCTCTTCGCTCTCACGTCACCTATCCATCCACCCGTCTTTCGGTCTTCCTGACGATACTCAAAACCCCGAACGTCATGGTGAACCGTGTCAGAGATCTCAGTCTTCACGGTTACCTTCAAATTCTTCAAAATCAGATCAGAATACATCTTGTTAACAAATAAAAAGATCCGAAAAAACTCATTATCGAAGAAAGAAATGGAAGAGAAGCCGCCCAATCTCGCTATAGTTCCGTCGTTGTCTTTAATGGCCCTCCGGGCCTATTCTTTAATAGGTTTTGGTTCCGAAAATTTCGCAAAAGAAGATTCGTAGGGAATCATGTTCTATATCACTCCAAAATGATTCAGAATAGATGGACGTTTGTGAGATTTTAAGCACAAATCGTCGTTTATCATTCCTACGATATTCTATGACAATTGGGAAGAGCCCGTTTTGCAAAATTTTAAAAATTATTGTAATACAACATAACTTCTGTTTCTTTGTGAAAATTGACAGCCATCCCGGAAATTTACCCATTATTTAGAAGTTCGTTTCTTAGCTCGCTTATCACCTGCTGATTTCATTCGGTTTGGTCACACTTAAAAGAAGACTTGACACATTTGAGTCAAGCCTCTCTCTTTGCAGCTGAAAATTTCCCCTTGAAAAAATCGAAGGGTATTTTGGAGCGCTAACAGCGCTAAATCTTATTAGAATTCGTTATAGCAATGGATGGCGTTAACAAACTCTCAGTAACTCTTTCTGGTACACAAGCCGAGGAATTGTAAGCTCTTCATATTAATTATAAGAAAATTTCTTTTAGAAATTCCGCACTTGCCGAATATTTACAACGAAATGGCTACCAGAAAACCTTTGAGGCATTTGTGGATGAATCAGGAGCGGTACGATTTTATCTATTGAATAATTTGATTTTTAGACCGTAAAAAATGATGTTCAACATGTTGGATTAATGGAAAAGAAATGGTCAATGACCCTACGTTTGCAACAACGGATTATCAACCTGGAGAAGAGGATACAAGAACTTGAAAGCGGAGGAATTATTGCTCCTCGACATAAGTATGGTTTTCTTGTAGTGGATGATTTTACAATAGAGTAAACTGAGACGTTTGAAATTTCAAGACCAAGATTTTACCTTTTCGATAATTCAGACCTTATGTTTTTGTATTCCACGGTCACGGGGTTCTATGCTGATTTAAGGCACCTTTTTCTTATCGAATACTTCATCGACTTTGAAAACTGCTGTTTTATATTATAAAAAATTGTTTAAGGGATCTGAAATCTTCTGCCACTTGGATTCCTCGGCCTCCAGAGAAATTGACTCTTAATGGGCACCGGGATTCTGTTATGAAGGTCGTTTTTCACCCTACTTACAGTGTGCTTCTATCTTGTAGTGAGGATCATACGATCAAGGTAATCATGAGAATATGGACTATAACATTTATTTAGATATGGGATCTCGAAACTGGTCAATTAGAACGCTCATTTAAAGCTCATTTAAGTACTATTCAAGACTTGTGCTTTGATGCCACTGGAAACAGATTTGGTAAGATACCTAAAATATGATTTATTTTAAAAACTTTAGCTAGTTGCTCTGCCGATGCTTCAATAAAGATTTGGGATTTTGGAGATTCTTATGATTGTCTTAAGACTTTGAGAGGGCACTCTCACACTGTCTCATCCGTTGTTTTTGTCCCAAACAGTAAGTTGTTTACGTGTTTATTTTTTTTATTTCTTATGTATTCTCTATTTTTTGTTCAGAATCATGGATTTTGTCCGCTTCGAGAGATGGAACTATTCGATTGTGGGATACAACCACGGGTTTCTGTACCCAAACCTTTGATGAACACGAAGATTGGGTGCGGAGAGTCTGCATCGATCAACAAGGCCAATTGTTTGCAAGTTGCAGCAACGATAAGGTGAATATTTTTTGAATTCTCTACTTTGCTTTTAGTCCATTATTGTTTGGTGTCTAAACACAAAGAAGCCGCTTTCTAAGTTGATTGGACACACCCATGTCATCGAATGTGTCTTATTTGTTCCCCAAGAACACAATAATAAGATTGCCGGTGATCATATTAAGAAATATGCAAATGAGCATGATGTGAAGCCAACTTTGATAATCTCGGCAGGAAGGGATCGAGTGATCAAGATATGGGATGCGCTGAGTGGCGCTTGTCTGATGGATCTGGAAGGGCATGACAATTGGATTAGAGACATGGTGCTGCACCCATCGGGTGCTTATCTCATATCAGTGGCTGACGATAAATGCATGCGAATCTGGTCAATGGAAGAGACCCAACGTTGCCGTGTCATCAATGCTCACGACCATTTTATTTATTCTGTTGGTAAGTGGATCGACAACATTGTAGATAATTTAACTTAGATTTTCACAAAAGACTTCCTTATGTGGCCACGGGATGCACAGACTCGACAATCAAGGTGTGGGAATGTCGATAACTGCGCGGCTTTCTACTTTATTTCTCTATTTGATAACTTCCGCGTCACTGGCTGTCTGTCCCCATCCAGTTCCGCATCATTCCTTCGCATTTGGCTCGCGTCAGAATGCTACTATTATTGTTTGTTACGCCTTGTAAAGAATACTTCAGTAATAAATAAAATAGAGCTTTGCCTTTGTTGATATTAAGTGGTTGTCTCCTTATTTTATCGATTATCATTCCTTCGTTTTCTTTATCCATCGATGTTTTGCAGATGTCATCAATCAGAAAGGGAGCATTGCTATTGGGGACTGTAGTAAAGATCAATCGAATTGGAATAAAACAGATCCCTTGTGCTCAGATCAGATGTCGGCAGAACCAATTCAGCGAACATCTCAAGATGTATTTCGCAAAGCCCAATGATTTTTGGGCGTTGGACAAAGATGTGGATGTAAAGTTGGGGGATACTGTACTGATTGGGCCCATCGAACACAAAGACCGTCCAACAACGACAGTGAGTCACATAGTGAAAAGAGTGGTCATGCCCTACGGAAATACGATGGATCCAATCACTAAAAAGAGAATCTATCAGAATGAATTTGTGGAAGATCAGAAGATCCGGCAAGATTTGATCAATGAAGCCACGGAGTTTTATGAACAAGACGCCATTGGATTTGAAACCCGACATTTGGAGACTAAAGAGAAAGTGGAACGATTAAAACAACAGCAGAAAGTGTTGTAAAACTTGTTGATTGTTAGGTTTTTTGAGAATTTTTTGTTTCAAATAAATTTATTGAGTTTTACAGTAAGAAGAGAATACTTGTACACGAACAATGGCAAACAATACATAAAGAAGGAACTAGCTGATGTCATGATCATTAAATGATGTTCTCCAACACACCGAGAATGCAGATCTTTTTAAATGGGGTTAATTATTGACGCCAATAGGCCTGGGTGGGGTCATGATGAGAATCGGATAAGTCTTGAAGATGGGCGGTCTGGTTGTCGATGCCCAGCACCGAAAGACTCAGACTTGGCGGGGCTGCTAACCAGTTGCGAGTGTAATCACTGGACACAGAAGCATTAGCGATGGGACTTGTGTTTGCAAACGAAGTGGCTGGTTGAACCTGACGAGAATACTGTAAGAAATTGAATTGCCGACCAAATACTTACATTGAAGTCATATCTGGCCGACTGGAACATTTGATACGAGTTGAAATCTTGAGCGGGCATACTAAAGCTGAAATGACATTCGTTTTAATCTGGTGTACATAAATTTTTTTAAACAGGATGATGACATACTTGTACTGATCCATGTGATTCGGCAATCCATAGCCCATTGTGGGTTGCATAAAAGTGGAAGCGGACATTTGCTGATTGTATCTGACGATTCCATTCGTGGCCGAGTTCTGTTCTGTTCCATTAAGATCATTGGGCTGACTAGAGACAACTGAGAGGTTATGTTGTGGATCGAGGTTGGAGGGGATCATGCCTCCAATAGCCGCAATCGGGCCATTGGTGCCATTGATCGCCGATGTACTGGAAGGCGGGGTCATGACACCCCCTACCCCAGCACTTCCCAGAGAGGAGCCCGAAGAGGCTGAGGATACCGAACTACTTGGAGTAGGTGCATTGCCGGGGGGCTGCATGTTGGATGGTGGCAGTTCCCCGTTCTTTTGCTTACGCATCTTTTCCTCTCGTCGATATTTGGCCCGCCGATTCGAAAACCAAACCTGGAAACCGGAAGAACATGAATTTACTCGTTTTCTCTGACGAAACACAATTAGTTCAACCACGCGAAAATGATAGTAGTAATGATAGAGTGGGAGGCATTGACGAGAAGCGATCGCCAGTGCCGGTTACAAGACGGTGGAGGAAATGAGTAATCAAAGTATCAGCTCACCTGAATCCTGGCTTCTGGAAGATTGATTCTTTGGGCTAGATTCTCCCTTGTGTAAACATCAGGATAGTGACTATTCTCGAATTCTGAAAGAAGAGTATGAAGGCCCGTCTCCTACTCACCTCTTTCCAAATTCTCGATCTGTTCCTGAGTAAAAGAAGTACGGTTTCTCTGTAATTTCCTCTTTAGACACATCCTGCGAGACGCTTCTTCGTCCGGATCCATCGGCGGTTTGTGGTCCTCTTCTAAAACGATACAAATTATTATCATAACAAATTTTTAATCCAGCCACAATCTACAAAAAACTAATTAATGGGGAAAAAGGGTAATTAGCTGCCTACTCTCGGCTTCCAGACACGTACAGCAACATTCGATCGCAAGGTCTTACAACCTGCGCAGGAGTTATCTCTGCTTAGATCTCCCTGCCTCTCTCTTATCGCCCCTCCATGCCACCACACCTTCCGCTTCCCATCTCACCCTCGCCCCCCGACAACCTTAACGATGGGTTTTAAGACACCCAAACTAATAAATCATTATTAACAAATTACTTTAACACCCTTCAGTTACGGTAACCGCAGTAATTCCTATCGAGATCGACCTTTCCCTACCGTATTTTACAATCTTGCCTCGAGGGTTCAGTGAGGCCAGACTGTAGTTTGGACTGCTGTGATTGGATTGTCGTTTGGACGAAGAATTGGACTGATTGATGGGGGAATGGATCGATGGGATTACTGTATTCATATGGTGGAAAGTATCCATTTCTACAGAGGCAGACAAGATTAATATATTCAGGGGAAATTTCGAGGAATACGGTGATTTTACGCGCTTAAATTCAAGAAGCTATACCTTAGAGATACAGTACTCTTCTGTTAAAAGACGGAAAGATATAAACCGAGGTCATCACCATCTCTTTTCCGGCGGTCAGAACGGCTAAATGGAATGAAGACCTCTCAATTAAGCCTCATTTCCATATAAGTAACCGCCAAACGTTAATTCGACTTGACCCGAGACTGTTTTCTATTTAAAATTAGCAGCCAAACATTAGGGAAGGATCCTCCATCGACGAAGCCCGTCGACTGGAGTGATGAACAAGGTCTGGAGGTAGAAACCGCCATCTCCGCCTTCTACACTCTATTCTTGTGCTCGCCCAGATCCCCACCCTAACCCCCCCCCCCTCCCCTCAGGCGACGGTACTCGCGCTCGTGATCACCATCTCTATCCATCGAAGGAAAACGTTTTTATAAGGAAACCGCAAATCAGTCAGCTGAGGCGGAAACCAAAAAATGTTGATTAGAGCAGCTACTTCTACTACTTCCGAAGACACAGTAACCAGAAAGCTTTAAACGGACCCAAAACTTGTAGCAATGGGGTACTCACAGAAAAAAAGAAAAACACAGATAACCACATATTGTACTATAAGATATTGGCCCCAAACGGACTGCAAGATGACAAACAAAACGAACCTCCATTCTCTGAGCGACCTTCAACTTTAGAAAACGATGGACACCCGATGAAAGAGACGCAGTTGGGAGTCATCATCACTGTCAACCGAAGAGTAAACCGGGTGTCGATCATCACAGTCACGCACTCAAACCTCTCCCTCCTTAGAACGTCCTCAATCCTCGCGTGTTTTCTCATCCCATAATTACAGGTGGCCTCTTTTTAAGTAATTAAGAGCAAAATAGGTTGGCCAAGAATGAATTTTCTTGAAACGTTTTAAAAAATATTTTTTTGCAGACAAATTCTTGATAAAAAATAATTATTTCTACCGCGAAAACAATCACATATGACACGGTCATGCTAGAAACTGCAAAGAGTCAATTTGATTTATTTATATCCCTAATTATCACCGAGACTTATCAAATAAACCTTAGAGATGTATAATAATATTATACCAAACAACTTACCGGGTTCCTTCTTGGTGTCCATTGTGATATTGGGAATAGGAAAGTTGCCTAAGGGCACAGTCCCCGGGACATGCATCTGCCATGGCTGACACCATTGCTGGACACTGTATCTGGAACGAGGGAATGGTGTGAATAACCTGATGCCCGCAAGTCGTCCTTCCCTTATATATATACCTCACCCAAATTAGATGAATGCCGCATTTAAATCGCATTAAGGCCTGCTAACAGGACCACCTACTTTCTCTCTGATCGCTGACTTTATCGCATTAACTATTAATTTAATTATCACTATGATTGTTATAATTAAATCTACGATGATTGGGAAAGAAAAAGAAATGTAATTAAATTTGGATTCCGGAAAAGGAGGAAGCTTACCTTAAAGCTCCTCGGAAGTAGTCTTGTTGGGCTTGTTGCTGGTCTTTCCTTGAGGCCAAATTCCTCAGAACGCGATTGATTGAGGATACCTGAAATAAACATTAAAACTATACACATATAATAGAAAAAGGCCTCAAATAATATTATGAGATAAAAATATTAAACATCGTTTTATTAGAGACAGCCCAATTATAAGATCTCATCGCCTTTGAGTTAATTCCGAGGGGTATTAACGCAAAAGTTAACTTGATTAGATCGTGTTAAAACTAAGTGATCTGAATTAATTGCAAAAAAATCCAAGTTTAAATTGGGAACGAAAAACAAAGATTACTAAAAAGGCTATTTGCAGAATAGTTAATAATGGCTATAATACTGGAATATACAGGATACGGATTAAAGATTCGTCAAATTTCAGACTCTAATAATAATTATTTAAGTAATAAGAGAACTTACACTAGGAATGGAATCGTCGGTGCAAACCCCCTCACTCATTAGCTTGTCCCTAATCTCCCATGCAAATATCGACGGCTGTTCCCGTTTATATTGTTCTATTTTATCACAAACTTGGACTGTTGCAACTCGAGGTTTCGATCCTCCAATTGCCCGAGGTCGAATTGACCCGGATTCATAGTATCGACCGAGGATCTTGGAAACACATCTAAAATGTCAATTGGGTACAAGAGTATTGACTAACAAAGTATCTATCAATTTCAATTATCCTTACCCATTCGAGACTCGCAACATCCTCGATATGTCACATGGCCTCATTCCCTTTACGGCCAAGTCCACGATCTTCTGTCTGGTTGCATCGGGGAGAGGTCGGCCATTCACAAATTCACCTCCAAGTTGGTTTACACCTGTGTGTCCTTAAAATATTCATCGTTGTAGTTATAGGACCAGCAAGTACATTCTTTCTTTTTCACTTTAATTTATATAATATTGTAAATATTAAGCTAAGAGCAGGTTTTCTTGTAACAATCTTTACTAAGAAATATGACATTTTCAAAACCCACTTTTCACTTTAGTTTCATCTTAATGCAAAGTAAAAAATAACATTATCATAATGTGTGTATCTGATACGTATTTTGATTGCTTCATTATTGAAACATCTATGTATAAATGGCACTTTACTTTAGCCTTATGGCGAAGAACGACGCCAAGACCGGAATTAATCCCTTTATATCGGAGTTAGCCTTCATTTTGAATACGAATTATGGTCTATTGTCTCAACGATCAACTGATGCATAAATAATTGAGTTTAACAAGGTACGAGGCGAGAGCCTTGACAGTCAAGAACAAGATCTTTCCAATGATATTCGACTAATTTGCGATGATCGATAAGATCTTGACAAGACCGGGATACTGTAACAAAATATTCTTGAGCTTTTTTTTGTTCACTCTTACTAAAAATTGATCTATTATATTTGAAACATATAATAATATGATCCCGAAAGTCTTCTAATCTGACGCAACTAGTGCCGCCAAGAGTGTCCATGATCCGTCAATTCACAGTGGGGGATCCCTTCCCGAGCTATGAGAAGAAGAAGAGGATATCTCTTGTTACGCAACATTTGGGGAAGAGGCCATCACAATTAAGCTCATTTACGAAAACAAAGTGTCCGTTTGTGACTCTCAAGAGCGATATTCAAATTATAAATCCATTCGGGATGGCAGGTGGGATTACTGTATTTTTTGTTTGAAATGAAGCCTGCAATTACCACGAGCAGAGAAAGGGCACTACAATTATGATTGGATAGATACGGTAACCTGTTCATTAACATATTTTGGTGCCCCAGATTCCAAAGGATGTGGAGCGGGAGCGGAGTCGTCAGTCATGCCCTGGATCCGATAAAAAAAGTTTTTGAAAAAAACCGTTAAAAGCGCGGTGGTCGATGCACGGCGATGACTTTGACTTTCCCAGCCCTTCTTTGTCGCTTCGAGGCCATACATCCCCATTACATTAACCTCTATCTAGCATCTCTTTAAAGTTGTCGTCGCTTCCGAAATTAGAATAACCTTCCTAATGATTTTAAAAGCGTCTCCTCATTTCGAAAGGAAAAGGTTGAAAACCAGAAAAAAACATGAACAAGGTATTAAAATAAAATAATCTTAAGTTCCTCACCGGTGTCCTGGGACATACCTCTTTGGGTAGGCATGGCGTTCTGATCTTGTTCTTGGCACGGCTGGAGCTGGAAATGGCCCAGACCTGAGACCGAGGCTCCAAGATCCGTGAACTGACTTAGTTCGTGCTTTGAATGCCCGAAATTGTTCGTGGGAACGGCCGAATTCTCGGTCTCTTCTTGATTTGAATGCATCCAAAGGTCGAGCCCCTAAGGCAACAATTAAGCCGAGAGATATGAATCTTCTCTGAAAATAAAAATAAAGTAAAAGTATTAGAAAACAACATGGATAACGTCAAACATACTACAATGATTTTGTTGAAGATGTTATAATACTGAGATACGGTATGAAGACTTGACTTAGATCGAGGCATCGATGGGCTTACCTTGATCATAACTTAAGAGAACGAAGACAGGGCCAGAAAAGAAATGGACAACAATGTGAGAAAGAATATGGGGAGGAGAAGGAATATAGATTCGAGGAGTTGAGGCGTAAAATCAAATGATTCTACTAAACCGAGCAACAACGCGAGAGTCCAAACTAATCAGGCGTTAGCATAATGCTTTAGAAAAGCCGGAAAGTGAGGGGGATGGTGGTGGCGACGCCGGGAATGCTGTCACTGACACTTGTGGAACATTCGGGGTTGGCGGAAGGTCGAGGAAAAGAAACCGATGCCTGAGGCCGCCTGCTGATGACATCGGGTTTGGCATCATTTTGTAAGTCGGATCCCCACCCGATCACATTTCTTGCGCGTGTGACTTAACTAGTGATCCCTGCGTTCATTGGATGCCCCACAACGACGGGAGGGGCGGTCCCCGACAAAGAAGGAGCAGATCCGAGTTCCCTAAAAGAAAGGAAGGAAGTGTGGCCCCATTTGTGGCCGTTTCTCCTCAACAATTTGGGCAGGTAAAGGCTCCTCCAAGTATACAATTTTCGCATCCTATAAACGGAAAAAAGCCGTCTTGACCTTTTTCTTGGGCCAGATAAATGGCTTGGCCAAATTAATTCAATAGACTAGATCAGGCCGGATAACACCGGTCCCCGGGGACTGCCCGACTAATGGGCATAAAGAGGTGTCAACGGAAAGGAAATGTAAATGAAACAGCCCGAGGCATGGCATTCGGGTTTACTCGCCACTTGGAGAAGAGAGTAACCGATCAGTCAGTTTATAGTTTTGTTCGGAGTCAGGTTAACACGTAGCAGAAGACAGGCCCTGAGGGTGACCAATCCCACACGCGACTCCACCGTACTCTGTTTGATTGCATTCCGAAAGCAGAGAAAGGGGGGGGAGGGGGGGGGGGTCTGCTCTCGACCTTTTCTCTCCAAAAACATTCGAGAGAAAATGGAATCCACCAGAGTCTGTTCTCTTCGATTGCTTTAAATTAATTATAGTATCCTACTGTTACTGTCATTCCCGTTTCGACCTAACTTTTGTACCTTTTACAATTTCGTATCATAACAATTACTTATAATCCCCAATCCAGACCAATTACATTCCCATAGTGTTATTAGGACTCGGTGATTGGCAGCTGACCCCTCAGTCTTAGAGATAAGATGTAATCAAGAAACAAATGGGCGTCAAATTATTTCCGGTAGATCTTGATGGGGACGTAATTGTCGATGGCCCCCGCATGTCCGACTTGTCGCGTACGCAATACTTTATATCAATAACCATCTCGTTGCGCGAGATTAAAATTGTTCGGGAGAAAGTTAATCAAAAATTAATCCAACTTGGAGTTATTAGCCAAAAAATAAGGGCAGCCATAAATTCGTACTTATTGTTAGATTCATCTAAAACGTATTTTGTCCAATCACTGGCTGCTGTTAAGGTTATTTTTAAAATATAACGTTACTAAAAACACCGTAATCCTGGCCGTTTTGTTTGACTTTCGCTTTCCAGGTCCAATTAAAGAATTACAAGCCATCAAAGAAAAAGGCGGCTTGGCTAACAGGTAGTTCTCGAATCAGAGCACAGTTCACTGATGTAATTAACTCCCGTTTCGGCGCGACTTCGGCTCGCTTTTAGGCGGAGGATTATCCGGAAATTTGCATGTAGCTTCTGAATACCACATGTTACATTGTTTGGGGGATTAGAGGGCCTGGAACATAAGGTCTGGACAATCGACTTGTAATGGATACTAAGTTGGGGGTCTCTAATCGACAATTAAAATAGACAAACAAAGTAGAAAAATATAATACTCAAAAATATAAATAATATAACTAAATTTAGAGGAAACCCATCTAAGGTTAAAGGTACAAAAATATGACTTCTGAGTTATATGAAAAACAATGGCCTTTTCGGAATACAAACAAGAGTTTGTTTAATAATTGGATAAGGAGAGGTCATGGAACTCGGTCATTGCGCGAAAGGATGGATCAAGGGACACACCGGCGGGGGCATCGAATATCAAAATTACAGAGGAAACGAAGTAAAACAAAGGGATCAAGGTCTATATTAATGCGCACAAAGAAAACAATCTACAGCAAATTAAATACTGTAATGCCCTTTAAAAGTTCATCACTATTAAAATGCAACTTGATTAATAAATAAGGAAATAGTAATCGACTAACGCCCTGATCTTGGCCGGGAGTAATTTCACGGCCATGGATGACTGACGCATCAAATGAACGGTGAAGATTCCTGTCACGGCCCCATGAACACGCTAGCCGGGGAGGGTAATACAACCCGAACGGCCCGCTTGGCTAATTTGGCACGGCCAACCGGTCATTTCGGGCCAAGAAGTCGAGTGGAATCGGGACTGATCAACAAAGTTAGGGACAGGCAAACTAAAACAATAACGCTTCGGCAGGCTTCACTTCACGCATGGGACAAACCCGACAAATCGGTCCGGCAAAGTCGGGCTAGGAAGGGGCGGTCCCGGACTTGTCCATGCTTCAATTGTCGCGAACAACCTCATCAACAACTTCATTTCACTTCCGGCCGCACTTGGCCACCTGTGTCCCCAAAATCAGACCGGAAGCCGGCTTACCGTAGCCTTTGACTCTCGGCTTCATCCAACAGTTGGCTGGGAGGATTGGAGAGACGACAAAACGATGACTTTAGCGTGGGGGTACTCGGATGGGCGCTACCATATCTACTCGCATATTCCCGCTCTATTATGGAGGTTCGTTAGAGAGAGTCGGCATCCAAATCCAGTTAAAACAAAGCCCATGGATTACTGTACCGAATCAATTACGAAGGCCGTGTACAAACAGAGTAATAATCGGGGGATTCGACAAATTGGTGTCTCTCGCGAGGTCTCCATGCAGATTGACTGGATCCCGCCCTCCCCTCGTCTGGATACGGTGATGGCCTCTTTCCCTGGATTGCGCCTTTTGTAATTTTCGTGAGAATACCAAATTTTTGGAGGGGAACCGGTCAGTTGGAAAACGCTCGCTTTCAAGACGTTGGGAATGGAGAATTCATAAATCGACACTGATTTATTTATTTTCTTGACCTCAAGAGAATTAAATACTCGCCCCACAATTCATGGGACGGAATTTATGACTTGAAAAATTACTATTTATGGACATCCCAAAATCAATCCAAATTTGCTCACTAAAAAGTAACTCTTTTATATAACGACTTAATATTATATGACACAGTGCAATGAGACTAGATTAAACACACAAATCAACTAAAAGTCATCCGGAAAACTAAACCCCGTATCAAGTCATGGTTAAAGTGGTAAACTGTAAAATCAAAAGCTCGGTGCTCCAGTAATGTGGCGAATCTTCTCATAAGACACCCAAAATGTGAGAGACCAGGGGGCCTGAAATTTAAAATCAGTTTAAAAAACAGCATTTCTTACCATCCTGACGTACGTCGGCAAGAAACCTCTATATAACGCCCAAAAACCTTCAGTTCGAACAATTATCCTTAGGCAATGAATAGATCCTTTATATCGTCGTTTAAAAGCGCTGAATTAAAACATAAGTAACTATTGTTTTGAAAATACCTTCCACCATCGAATTCTTGTCGTATCTGATCCATAATCCTAGTCTTTACCACATCGGCAGGTGTTGAGACAATAGCCGCAGCCAGTCCAGACGAAGCACTAGCACAAACATGAGTCATCCAATTGTCTTTGAGGTCAGTGTTGTCAAGGATAAAACGTTTTGTACGATCGTAAGTTGCAAGGTCTAAAGGCATTGCCTTATAAGACAAGGTTCCGAAGTGTGGCAACTCGATTTTCTTGAAAAATCGTATAAAATCTTCTCATATTGGATATAGTAAAACCCTCAAATATTAGAGCGCGCTCTTATGTGTTAACTGTGTACCGACACGGTCAATTTTACACAATTTCTTCGCATTATATTTCTCGTCCTTTGTTTGCGTTCTATTAGGTTGGCAACGAAGTTTTTCAAATTTTTTTTTGTTTTCTTCATTTAATCAAAACTTTTTCAAAGTTGACAATCAAGAACCATAGTAACTATGGTTAGTAAGTATGAAACACTCTTTATCATACGGATTTTGAATGGCATCCTCACCGAGAAACCGGCGGACTTACTCTTAAAAACTTTTCGCAGGTCTCTTTATAGACGTTAAGATTTCATGATTTTTTCTCATCAATATGGTGCGCAAGAAAATCGGGTTAAGAATTGTTGCAGAGAGCACTACTAGTAGGTAAAAACACTTCGGCAACCATTTTCTCTTTTGCCCAATTGCTGGCTTTTTGGGGCCATCTTTAGGCTCAGGTCGCCATGTGTGGCATCTATGAATACAAATTCTTGCATTCTTTTATATCGTTGAGAAAAGCGAATTGCATGAGAATCCTTAGAGACAGTTTAATTTTTTGGAAACAGTTTGCGCAGCACGAGCTTTGGTAATTTCCGACAAAGCCTTCTTGCGTTCTGAAATCTCTCGAAAGGCCGAGCCAGACAAAAATCTCAACTTTCCAGCTATTCTTGATATCCTCTATCACTGTGCCAAATATGAAGAAACCCAGAGCACCACACGTCGGGACCTTTTTAGGAAATCAAATCGAGCAAAAAAACTTTAAGCATGCTTACCAGCCATATTCAGTAAGGCAGCACGCTGGCAGTTGGGAACCCAGCCCAGCCAGAGTCCTCTGATCCCATTAGTTCTATATAGATGGAGAAACGCATCAAACGCCCCTTTATATCTGAATAAAGTTATATTAAAAGAAGCATCTTACCTTGGAGGAAGTCCTTGTCTCTTCCTCAGACCTTCTGTTTGCATTTGAACTTTGACCAGATCGGCTGGACTAGAAACAAATTGGCCTACCGCTCCAGATACCAATCCAGAAATTAGGGCTTTCCTGAAGGCGTCCAGATATCTGGTAAGATTCTAACTCTCTTACCACACTGGAAACCGTTTGTCCTTTTTTGGATCATACCAATTATTCCGTATTAATTCGTAAAGTCCTGTTCGTACACCAGTGTAAACTAAAGTCATATGACTAGGAAAACATCAAATGTACCCACCATAATGCCTACAAATCGCCGGCCACACTCCCAACCACAAACTTGACATTCCCTCCTTCTTCGCTATGTTATAACTCATTCGAATCATACTTCGTCGTTTTCCCACCGTTCTTGTAGACACTTGTAGCCTTGTCTTCGTGATATCCAATGGGTATGTAACTAAAAACATAACAACAAGCAGCACTAATACCTACCTGTTTCGGCAAAAGTTGCCGCTGTGCAAGAAAGCCCATATTTAATAACAAAAGCAAAGATTGGATGATTCGGCTGAACTGTTACCGTGGGCTGTTGGGACTGCATGACTACCATCTTGAACTAGACCATCAAACGCTAAAGAACACAAACTCGTTTACCCCAGAAATCCGGAAGTTGTTATAATAGAAACAAGTCCTTCGAGTTCTCATTTGTGTTGGCATACCGTCACAGACAATAAACTAAGAGAAAACTTGACCAATGGAGTCAACTTTGTCTTTATGGTCCACTGGATGAATGGAGGTCAAGCTTTTAAAAGCAGCGGGTCTGGGGAATCCCGATAATTTATTTTGCCAGCTGATTGTAAGTTACACTCGTCCATTCCGGGGGACGTTCGACTTTTTTTACGATCTTTTCAATGGGCATTACCTTTGCTCTGCGAACCGAAAGGATTAACAAACAGTAAACTGATCATGAACAAGCCACATGTTTATCCTTAACCTGAAAAAGGAACACATTTTGGACTCTCTCCTGGATTTTTTAAGGATTTTTTTTGAAGATGATTGTTTTTGGTTTTGCTGTTACAACACTTGTTATTCTATTGGTTTGTCCCGTTTCTGCTCCTTTATTCCCCTTCGATCCGTTCTTTTTTAAATCGTAATGTGCCGCGATCTTTTTTAAGCCTAGTGGAATGTTTTGAATAAGACTTCGGTTGACAAGATTTGTTTTTCGTTTCAAATTCTTTCGTGTTATTTATTTTAAGGTCTCCAAAACGAATGAAAACACTAACAATTATATCAATTTTTGGATTCACCTTTTCTTTTTCCCAGTATGTGTATGAATATTCCCATCCATCTTTTAACTCCCTGAATCGAGTAAAACGGGACTTCTCGGACTCGGAATGGACCGAAAAGTTACCTGAAGGTATTTCAGTAGAACCGGATTCTTCGGTAGGTAAAGGCTGTACGAGTTTTTATGGTTTAGACGAACCATACCTACTATAAGATGCATGTTTATTCAAATCGGTCAGATCTGATGTCAAAGTATTATATTGACGTCAAAAAATGGCTAAACAGCTCGGAACCTGGTTTGAATGGAACAGAGAATCACGAGCATCTAGACGGTGCTTACCGTAAGGCTGCCGGTGCAAATATTGGATTCGAATTTCCATTTTACGGTCACGAGATGGATAATTTGACGGTAGCGACAGGTGGATTCTGTTATGTGGGGGATCAGACCCATAGTTGGCTTGCGGCTACGCAATATATTGCTCCTTTGATGGCCAATTTTGACACTACAGCTCCCAATTCTGTGATTATGTATGCCACTAACAGCTCACGCATGGTTATCACTTGGGAATCTGTGCGTTTGAGAGATAATCCAAAGGCTGGAAATTGGACCTTCCAGGTGTCTTTATTCAAAAACGGAGACATATGGTTTGTATACAAGGATGTAAGTTGTTATTGTAGTTTTAATACTCGTTTAGATCCCTATTCCTGTCACTCTGATCAGTGATAACAACCATCCTTGTAAATTGGGGATCAGTGATGCTTACTTATTCACACATCAATATGGAGATAAAGGTGAGTTTTGATTTTTTTAACCAAAATTCTTTTCAGCTCCGATTCAAACAAAGAAAGTGATCCATGAATACCATCGGATTGTGGTCCCTCCAGAGAAAGTGGTCAATAACACCGTTATCGTTCTCGAAGCGTTACCAAGTCCGTTTTGCTTATTTATTTATCTAACTTTTTTTAAAATTTTCGATTGTTCTAGTTTTAGCATGTTTGCGATTCAAGACTTGTTCGGATTGTTCTTCGGGGAAATTAGCCAACTTTAATTGCTCATGGTGCGCACCTAAGCAAAGCCATATTGAACCTTTTTGTTCCGACTTTGCTGGGTAAGTTTTGTTTAATATTATTTTATGTTTAGACTTCATCGACGTCGTCAGCATTGGGTGGAGGGTGATTGTGCCCGAACTCCAGAGCCTGATCAATGCAGCCTCCGATCAACAACAATCGAGCCTTCAACCGAACCATCAGTCACTGCTCCGGCTTTGGATATTGAAGAATTTCACCAAAAACAGACTGGTGGGTTTAGGTGCTGGTTTTATTAATATTTATTTAGACGTGGAAACGAGGAAGGCTGGAGGCTTTGGACGTATTCTTCTCGCAGTATTCATTCTTTTCTTGATCTCAGGCTGTGGTTGGACAGTTTACGCTTTCTATAATCCTCATACTCCGTCAGGGCAGCTACTTATTAAGGTTTGTTGTTTTTACTGGGTTCATTTAACTAGAGTCTAACTTTACATCCTTTCCCTTTATCACAAAGTTACAATAATCTAACGCTTGACGCCTGGCTTAATGAATGCTTCTTTTTAGTACCGACCTTCCAAATGGCAAATTCCAAGCAGCCACGTTAGGTACAGCGCTTCAGTCCACATGTGACTTAAAACTTCTTTCTTCAGCGGGTAATCAACTAATCAATACTCATCTTCTCAACTTTATTTAAATATTTTGTATAGTCCCAGTGTTCTTACGATGATTTGGCATAATAAAAGGCCTTTAAAACAGGTTTTGCGAGAAATTGGAGCTTCTCGATATGCCTTGTGCACATAAAACAAGGTGTGGCGACAGAGCCGCGTAACACTAACCATAGGTTGCCCACAGTACAAGTGTTCATTTTCAGAAAAAAAATTGTTTTTTTGGCCTACTGTCGGCGTACTGTAGCTTTCTCGCATTTTCAGTAATCGATAAGAGGTTGGATTGTCTCCGGACTTTCTCTGGATTACATTGGACAATTCTAAGCATATTTCATAACGAAAACTTTTTTCCATGGGTGCCTGTGAAAAATTAGCATAATTACCAAAAAATTTTAATTTTAGAAATCTTATCGAAAAATTTGCATAACACACAGCGTTCGGTTGTCTTGATCTACCTAAGTTGGTAGCAAATTTGAGCAAAAAAATAAAATTATTGACCACATTAAATAAGTAAAACACGATTTCTGGGTCTATGAAGTAGCCGTGGACAAAGGAAATTTTCGATTTTGAGATTTTAATTAGTATATGACCACACCCATCATATAAGTCTATTCTTGAGGCCTTTCGCTAAACTCCTTTTGTTGTTATAAACTCTTATTTTAACGTGTATATGGCCTTGAACGTGTTTGAAGGCATTATACTACCTTAAATAATGTTTGTTTTATCGTTAGACAGCTTCCGACCGAAACAACGGCAATTTGACATAATTTGACGAGAATGACAGCAATTTGACGTCAAGTTGACGTCACTTTAAAAAATTCTGTAAATATCACAACCCTAGTTTATAGCCAGTATTTGACGGAAACGGCAAAATAACTTCCAAACCACAATAAAAATAATTTTTTTCCAACAATTTGCGATATTTTTCAGCAAATTCTAACAAGAAATGGCAAATTTAGATACCCAAAAAAATACTTTTCTTCGATGTTGCGAAGTGAACCCTTCTCGATTTGACGTGCAGTACGCCTACAGTAGGCCAAACAACAAAAAATTTTTTTCTGAAATTGAATACTTGTACTGTGGGCAACCTATGGTTTGTGTTACGTGGCTCTGTCGTCACATCTTGTTTTATGTGCACAGATAGCTCGACCCTTACAAAAAAGCTGTTTTAAATGAAAGAAAATTTCGATTTATTAATATTCCCGTCGAGATTTGAGAGCTGAAGGTAAGTGGATCAAGTAAGAAGACAATATTAATTTAGCAGAAACAGATTCGAACAGAGAAACAAATTAGACCGCAAAATTACAAAACGAAGGCCGATTATTATTGAGAGGCATGTAAGATTACTCGTCAACCTTACGGACAACTCGTTTTCTTGGTTTTGGACTTTTACTAGCTTCCTTTTCGGATTCGGCTTCACTCCTCTGAACCTTTCCTTCTTCCTCCACATCTTCTTCCAACTCGCCTTCCTCGGGTTCGGCCTCTTCTGGTTCACCTTTCTTGGCCTCCGTATAAGTTGGTTGAGACTTGTGGCCGAAGAAATAAGCAGATAAAGCGATCACTGGGATCAGGACGACCAAAATGTAAACAGCCCAAAGATATGGCTTTTCGTTTGTGGCGTCGATCAGATTTTGGAAGAACCCGGCGTTTGGAGACTCAAATTGTTCCAGGGTTTCCTCGTACTTCTTCTTGACTTCAAATGTCGCAGCAGCGAATTCAGTAGCCAGCGCTTCATCGGAAGTGATGAGAATGTTGTCGAAGATTATGTTTTTGTCAATGGTCCACAATTCGAAACCAAGCGCTGTAACCGTTTTTAGTTGTTGATAGGGATTTGCCTCAAAATAGTTCGGGTTCTTAATTATTCTAGGGAACCACTTTCCCTTGAAATTGGGATTGGCGATTTTTGGAGGAGACCATGGACCCTAAAAGATAAAAAATCAGACAGTTTTAGGCCGCTGTATCCTCTTATTATAAAACTCTTACCTTATACGCTGGGTTGGGAATAATTGGTTTCTTCCATTTTCCACAACCACTAACACCCTCACATTTCGGATTAGCCAGCAGCTTGGGCTCATACTCTCCATCCATTTCGTCATCCCAATCCTCTGGCTTCTGAGCAGTGGGATCAGGGATTAGAGGTTCCTCATCGTCAAGCCAATCAAAAGGTTTTGCAGCATTCTCATCAACAATTTCTTTTGGAGCACGTTCGTCCCAATCATCTGGTTTCTTCGCTTCGGGATCATTGATAAATTCTCTTTCATCCCAATCTTCTGGTTTCTTGTCATCCGGATCAGCGATTTCTTCTGGAGGTTGAACCGACGGTTGAAGATCCTAAAAGCAAAACATTCTCGCTCGAAGTAGTTACACTCACCCTCAACATACTGCCATAATAAAGCGAGTTACCATCCAAAAGAACTTCATAATCATTATTTTTTCTCAATTTGAGAGTAAAAAGATGAGTTTTCTTGTTGGTAACATCCGGAATATTCTTTGGTTGAGGCGCGTGATGTTCCTAAAAACCTCAGCAAACCAAGAGCAAACTTACACTGACAGTTCCGTTAATCGGGTTTGCGACCTTTAAGATGAAATGGATCTTGCTTTGAGGCCCACATTTATCAGGACCGAACATAATGGTGTAGTCAGTTCGGTCCGTGAAGCTAGAGATGTCTTTTTCCGCTCCATCTGATAACAACTTGACGTATCCTCCACCGCATTCCTGTCCTTCCTCATACTTTACCTCATACTGGATCACAATCACATCATCTTCAAACTTAACGGGCTTTTGTAGAATGGCAGCAATTGCATGATGCCGAGCTTTTGATCGAACAATCAATCCAAGGTCTCCCTCTAGCACTATCTTCGATGGGGAGGCAACTTCCCAGATACCATCATATTTGGCCAACGACTCATCTGCACCTTCCTTTTTGGCTTGAGATTTCTTCCAAATTGTATTAAAAACATCAACTTCTTCAAAAACTTCAACAAAATGGACTTTTTCAGATTTCAATTGAGGTATTTCGAATGTTCCAGGTTCAAATTTCTATAGAATTTAAAATCAAAAATTTTTTACTTACGGCTTCCTCTTCATTTCCTCGAGATATCGAAATTAATAAAACAAAAAGGCCCAACCTCAGAATGGACTTCATGTCCACTAAAGTAGTCCAAACAAAGAGATTTTTTCTGACCACTTTTTTCCATTTACGTCAGGAAGAGAAAATTTTTCGTGTTGAGACCAAAAATATTTTTAAAAATTTTACTATTTAATATTAAAGATATAAGGCGCGTGCGTTAGTTTTGCTCGACCACTTCTCCAAAGTTTTTTAAAAAATATGACTCGGAGGCTCCGAGTCATATTTCCTGGAAATCTTGACTCTTCGTTTTTTGGCGAGTCAGGATTTCCGGAAATCTTGACTTTTAGAGCAGTCAAAATTTTTTGACTGTTATAAGAGTCAGGGTTTCTCGTAGCCATGACTGTTAGCAAAAAACCCTAACAGTCAAAAAATTCTTTGACTGTTGCTAACAGTCATGGCTACAGGAAACCATGACTGTTAGATTTTTGAACAGTCAAAGTGCGCCTGACTGTTGCAAGAGTCAGGATTCCCGGGAATCCTGACTCGGAGCAACAGTCAAAAAAAGTTTGACTGTTCAAAACAAAAAAAAACCTAACAGTCAGGATTTCCGGAAATCCTGACTGTTACAACAGTCAAAAAATTTTTGACTGCTCAAAAAAATATTTTTCCAACTTTATTTCGGTAACAAAACTCGTTTTAACGACAAATCTTCGGATTAATATAAAAAATATAGGTTATTGTTTCAAACATTTGATGCTGCCGCAACTATTTAACCTGTAATAAATTTACTGAACATAAATAACAAAAAACAAGCAATAACAAGTGTAACAATGTTGTAGATACGTTATAATTAAACAAAACATTAGCAAAACGGAAAACAGTCTCAGATATCCACAGAATCTGAAGTTTCGTCGTTCACGTCATCAGAGTAGGTACCGGTGATTGTCCAAAACTGCGTTCCAGACACTTGACAGGTAACTTTTTGAGCGACAATGAGGTCTTCCAGGAAACGGTAGACAATGATGTTGTTCTCTCTTTTTGGAACACTGTGGCGGCCGATACGACGGCCTGAAAACAACAGAATAATTTTATTTTCAGAAATTCTAAAACTTACAGTCTCGGTGGCCTACGAAGTAAACTCCGCAGAAATTTACGGGATACATGCTGGCAATTTGGTCTAGGCTGACGGACTTATCGTCTCTCCCATAAAGCTTCAACGTCTCCTCTTTCTTGTAATGGAGAAGGTAACTCTGCCTTTCTGCGGCGCCAAAACCAACATCCGGATGAAGAACATCCCATTTAGTGTCGTATTTCCATTTTTTCAAAAACTCCTTCAATTCTGTCCATTTGGGGTTGTGGAGTTCGGGCACATCAAAGTCTTCATGTTGGTTTAAAAAAAGCACAGATTTCAAGGTCGTTGCCATCTTCTTTATCTCGAACATCACTGTATCAGCACAACATTTGCTTTGCCAGCTGACTAGCGAGTTCAATCAGGCGTCCTCTTTGTTTTTCCTGTCGAAAAGCGATGTAGACATGGTGCTCCGGGATCTCCATGCCTGTTTCCAATTTTATGCGACTTTTCAGGTTGGTGCTGTAGGCGCGGGAAAGGAATACATTTTTTTGCATATACGGGAATAAAATGGGCCGCAATTTCAGCAGATCGTCCACCTTCAATCACCTAAATTAACAATAAACAAACAAAAACTTGCATTCTTCTTTACGCTGCGACGAGCTTGAATGTTACATGATGTTCCAACATGTGCTTTCCACGCAATAAAACATCTCATACCGGGCTCACATGACGTCCGTACAACTTGAGCGGAGATAAAGTGCTGGTTACAATTCTTGCTGCTGTCAGGACCAAATGTTCTAACGAACCAGTCTTGTAAGGCAATGATTCTGTGATTCCTGTCAAGTACTTCCAAGCTTTCCTCTCCTTCGTTCATGGTCGCGTAAAGGACGACACTCTGCTGCTGTAGGTAAATTTCACCTCTATCGTGGACCTCCTTCAGCTTGTTTAGAAACGCGTGGTTGACTTGGTCCTTGTCTGTTTTCACCGAAAACACTGACACTTTTTCTTCCTTTATTAGGTTCAAGGTTTCTGAAACAACTAAAAATCAGTAAATATAAAATGAAAATAATGTTTTTCTGATATCGACTTACTTTGTGCTTGGCTGATGAGGCTACGAAGGTTTGGGTTAATTCTGAAATTTCCCGAATCTTGTATGGTGTATTTAGTGGGACGGGCACTTGATGGAGCTCTTAGCGGACGACGTCTCTGGGAACTTGTCACTTCTACTTCTGAAGGCGGAGAAAACGACAGGTTCGACGGGGTGCGAGGTGAACCGATGGCATCGTTGCTGCTTTGTGAAAGGGCCCTAAAATTACTCTCCACTTGGCGGCGGGAACTTGGCGGTGTGTCCGCTATCTCCATAGAACCTAAAATTAAACAAAGTTGAAAAAACATCTAAAACAATGTCAACAGCATCGGGAGTAATAACAAAAACCGAAAAAATAACAAACGCAAACAACTCAGGCGTTTATCTGCCCTACTTCCCGCCAAATTGAATGTTTTGCAACGAAAACATTGTGCGCCCTTCTCTTCCGCTATCTGCGTGAAGCTTTGTTTCGCTGCGTGTTAGCCGCAGCAGATCGTTTATTTCGATTTCGTCAAAAAGGTTTTTTTGATTTTTTGTAAAGTGAAACAATTTTAAGTTTTTTTTTCAGATGACTTCACCAAGTTTACCGCCGCCGGACGAAAGTCCTGACGAGTTCGATGTTTCAGATTTTTGTTCCCGCATGAACCTTCAAATACCGCAAAATTGGACAGGACACACCGTTTTATATGCTGATGTTCAGGGTCGTTTGGTCAGCCGAGCAGGTAAGATTGTTTTTTAATTATTTTGTTGAAAATTTAGGATTTTAAATATTGGTTTTCCGAATCGGTTGTTTTTTAGCAGCTCGCCAAGCGCGTGACTTGTATCTCGCCTCCGTTCCCGCTGCACTTGGCCCGAAACATTGCCCGATTGAAGACCTTATCAACGAATCGTCGTTGTCGTGCTGCAGAAGAGATTGCCCGCTTCGTTTCGCGACTTTCGACATTATCGGAGAACGCCTTTTGATGCCCATCCCGATTAAAGAACGAAAATTGTTTGTCAGTGCGAAAATCTACTTTGAATCAGATGAAATTTGTCTGAAGATCTGAAACGAAGCTGTCTGTTCCCGCTTCTTTGCCAAGGTCTACATGTTATCGCATAGATTGTAAGATTTATGCGATAAAGTGACATTATTTTAGTGTTTGTGCTGCGCTTGGTTCGAAAAAACGAGGAGTTAGAATTTGACAGCGATTCCCGCATGGTATATAAGCAACGACTTCGGGTTCTGACTGCTACCCGACTCGAGGCAGCAACAAAGTTTATTATCACACATCTCGAACCTTCTCCGGAATCAGCCAAGTTCATGGTCCCCCCTCATTTCAACAAACGGTCTCTGATCTCGCAAGGTTTCGATCAATTTCAGGATTGTTCTCTTCCAGGCTCCGAGCTATGTTCCCGCAGTGTGAGCCATCTGCTTAAATTACTTGAAGAACAAGGGGTCTCTCTTAGCTTCGACAAGGCCACTTTGCTCCCGAGATGTAACACCTGCTGTATTTTGAAAAAGGTTTTATATTTCTATCTACTTTCATTTGTTTTTTAGAATTCCGCAATCACTGAATTCTAAATGATGGGAGAACCAGCCGAGCCGCCGCGATAGTTCCATTTCCCGCAACAGAAGAAGAGAAGGAGAGAGTGAACGAACTCCATCCAGAACTCCCAAACGAGTCGACCGCGCAACAACTCAACCGCAAAACGAGGGACAAGGAGGTCAACAGAGAAGACTGGAAAGAAGTCCTCCAAGAGAAGTGGACAGAAGCCGTCAACGAACTCCCGCAGATTCTGGAAGACCAGTTGATTTGGACAGAAGCCGTCAACAATGTCCCGCTGATTCTCCAAGACCAGTCGTTTTGGGCAGAAGCCGTTCGAGCACTCCGGCAACTGGAGTTCATACTCCAGTTCAGAAAAAAAGCCGATGGGACGATCCAAGGTAAGGAATATTGCAATTTATAGTTTTGTTGATTTTATAGTTTTGTCTTATATACTTGACTATCATTTTTAATTTTTATATTGTTTCAGCCAGTTTTTTCGCCCCCTCTCACGCCATACTTCGCCTTCTAGAAGTCGGGACCTTCCTGGTCCGTCCAGAAGCCGCTATGAACGCACCCTGGCAAGAAGCTCGATGGCCTCATCTGATGCTCGGCGATCTACTGGTGCGGCTGCTGTGGAAATTCCCCTTTCAATTCAGGAATTGATCCGAGAAAACAATGGACGTCAAACAATTTGCCTCATCCTCGCCGATCGGACAAGGCCCCGTTCTCCACCTAACGAAGTGATATACCGCCAACCCAGCAGAAGAGAAAGCGACGAAGAATGAACCTCTCAGATACCCGGATACCCGATATAAACTGTAATTCCATGTTGTACTTGATGTCTTTTTTGTCAATTAAATTCCTGGATCAAAAAGTTTTGTGGACTGACAATTGTTGAACAAACAATGAAGTATTTGTAGCATTTTTTTCGCATGTAATACCCAAAAAAAGGACTATTCTATAGTTATAGAGAAAAAAACTCATGCAACAGTCAAAATTTTTTGACTGTTGCTAACAGTCAGGATTCCCGGGAATCCTGACTGTTAGCCTGCAAAAATTTTTTAACAGTCAAAAAATTTTTGACTGTTGCAAGAGTCAAAAAATTTTGACTGTTGCTAACAGTCAGGATTCCGGGAATCCTGACTGTTAGCCTGTTAAAAATTGCTCTAACAGTCAAAAAAATTTTTGACTGTTGCAAGAGTCAGGATTCCTGGAAATCCTGACTGTTATGTTATAAAAACTTTTTGACCCTAGCAGTCAAAAAAATTTTGACTGTTCTAACAGTCATGGCTACAGGAAACCATGACTGTTAGATTTTTGAACAGTCAAAGTGCGCCTGACTGTTGCTCCGAGTCAGGATTCCCGGGAATCCTGACTGTTAGCAACAGTCAGCTGACTCTTGTTGCAGTCAAAATTTTTTGACTGTTATAAGAGTCAGGATTTTTCGTAGCCTTGACTGTTAGAAAAAAAAACAACAGTCAAGGTTTCCAGGAAATATGACTCGGAGCCTCCGAGTCATATTTTTTAAAAAACTTTGGAGAAGTGGTCGAGCAAAACTAACGCACGCGCCTTATATGCGTAAGATTACTGGTTTCTGAATTAATAAGATAAAGGTTCATTTAATTTGAAAATCCAGGTAAACCCCTTTATACGATTCAAACGAAAACTGTGAATTTCATTGGCGCCTTTAAGCCCTGAGGAGAACAGATAAATGAAAGAAAAGAGCGTGCGGCCTTTCTTTACGTGAAAACGTTCCCCCACACTCCCGACCACGTACAGCGGCGTTTTCTCTTTTATATTTAGAAGACTTTTTTGTTTTCGACGTTCCAATTTTTTAACTGATATTGGATATTATAATATGATTGGCGCCATCCCAAATCCGACTCAGCAGCCATTCTTGGCCACAGGGAATGGAAATGGAAACAAAATGAATCTAAAGGTGGAAATCCTCGAGAATCTACTCAAAGCCAGTGGAGATGGGAATTCAGCCAAGATAAATTCGCTTAGACAAGCGATCCAAAGAAGTAAAACGGATATGGCAGAGAGCTTGGCCGACTCTTTGGATCTCTTGAGACAAGTGTTCCAATCGGAGATGACTGACGAGATAAAACAAGTAATCGACCGGCATTTGAGGACAACGTTTGCTCCGGCATTTGAAAATCTTAAGCGTAATGGGCATTCAGTAAGCTTTAAAATATTTCTTATCTTATCGTTAGGTATTATCTCTTGTAATATTTTTGACACTTATAGGACATTTCTCGTGATTGTATAAATGAGTTGTGTTTAAACATACTCAACGGGGCCAAAGAACCATTTGTAGTCAAGCCAAACCCAAATGCCAAGACTTGTATCCCCTCAGGCTCTCTTTTGAAAAGAAGAAAAGAAAATGCAGATGATGACAGGAAGTACGAAAGTGACGAAAACGAGAGTGATACCAGCATGGCTAGTTTCAGTACGAATATGACGAACACTGGACGAGGTACTTCATTCAGACTGTTGTAATATACCCGCCCCAACCCTCTCTAACTCAGCCCAAAGGGTACAGGACCAAACTTGGTATATAAGTTAAGTAGGCAACTTGACGCGATAGTCACGTTTTTACATTGCCGTCATTTTGGTCGATTCAAAAAATCCGTCAAATTAACAACACTACAATTTTTTAGCAACGTACTAGAAATAAATAACATATTAGGACAAACCATACAGTCGTGTTTAGAAAGTAGGTACAATTTTTTAAAATCATCTCAAAAAATTAGACATAAAGTTTTTGAGCTTCAATTGTGTGGCATTCCCGGAGTGGACTCGGGGTCAAAAATTGTTGCGCGGAGTATACGTATATTTATTACTAGTATTTCCATAAAGTGCGTAGACTTTTCGTCGTTGGGCGAAAAATCCCTTGCATTGTGCATTTCACCTTTTTTCGCAAGTTTTCGCACCGCCAGGGGTGGTCACCAGGCCCGGCGGAATTTTTAGTTTCGGAAATTGCCTTATACCAGGGTTACGGTAGATACAATTTTCAGAAATATTGGGGTACTGTGTAAAAACCAAAAGAGCTAGAAGGCCAAAACCTCGCTGTTTTACGTTTTCGACCATGGCGAACATTTTTGTAATTGAAACTTTTGTTGTACAACGTATCCTTCGACAACTTTGAAAAATACCAAGGTACCATGTTAAATATAACTTTTCGGCATTTGACTTGTCTCAACTGTTGAAACTTTTTAAAAGTACACTGACATGGTTGTAATGACTCATGTAAGTTAATTTTAAAAAGTATAATGCTTCGTGTTGGTTGTCCAGAGCTAACTAAATATACTTCACTCGGAGATTCAGAAAATTAAAGCCCAAGTACACGGTGGTTCACTCGGGACTTCCGACCTTATATCAAGTATTTCTCCGCAAATACTGCACCAATTTCTATACAATTTATATCAAATTGAAGCTGAGACTCACCATTTTTTGTCCTCCAAGTATGGCGGGTCTGTGTCTACGGGGACCCCCATACCGACCTTTGACATTTTCATCCCAAATTTAATTTTTTTTTAATTTCGAATAAATGCGTGGGACTGTCTGTCAGCATGACAACATACACCCTGGAGATTCTTAGCAAGTTTAGAAGCGTAGAATGCCCTAAAAAATAACTTTTTTAACATTCGCTCAACTTGGTACCTCGCCGAGACTGAAATATGCTCTTGACGCATGGTATTATCATAAACTCAAACTTAAAAAAATAATTCTGCGGTTTTTGCAACTTTCATTCTGCCTGACAAGGGCACGGCAAAACCTCGTTTCCTGGTTTCTTCTTGAAACATATACCATTTTAAAGAGTATAAAAAACTGGTCTAGGAACACCTTTAATTAGCTGCTATTTTTGCCCTACGCGCTAGCTAGCGGTGTTGTAAAAAAAATTCCAATTGGATTTTTGGACTCTTTGCTTCGGAGGGGCTAATGAACCTGCGCGATTGCTTTTCGTATGGCTAATAGTCACCTATGACATCCAACGCTTCAACCTAGATCAAAAAAGGAAACTTTTTTTTTGAATTTGAAACGCTGATGGCGATGCTTTCAATGAGTGATTACGCGGTTTTTAGGCTCTGCAACCCGTGAAAAAGCAAAAATTTTAACGGTTTTCAGACTTAATTTTATTTTTGCTGCATTTTTGATATGTCGTTACAACCATGTCAGAGTACTTTTAAAAAGCTTCAAAAGTTGAGACAAGTTTCAAAAGTTGAGACAAAATGCCGAAAAGTTATATTTAACATGGTACCTTGGTATTTTTCAAAGTTGTCGAAGGATACGTTGTACAACAAAAGTTTCAATTACAAAAATGTTCGCCATGGTCGAAAACGTAAAACAGCGAGGTTTTGGCCTTCTAGCTCTTTTGGTTTTTACACAGTACCCCAATATTTCTGAAAATTGTATCTACCGTAACCCTGCTATAAGGCAATTTCCGAAACTAAAAAATCGCGCTAATGTTTAACTGTCCTAGTACAACAATTCTGCAAATTATCAAGAGATTCTGAGATGGTCGTTTTTTGGAAATGTCCGGGCCTTTTTACGAGAAGCTTCAATCTGTAAAATACGCTCTTTTAATTGGTACATTAGATATAAACCAGCATTATTGGTGAAAAAACCCGAAATTTTTATTGGGTTGGGGAATAAGTTCGTTCGGTTTTTTTCAAGGAGCTTTATTTAAACAAAAAACTAATTATAACAAGAAATTAATCAATTATGTATTCGCCGTTACTGTTTACGACCTCCTCCCACCTCTCGCCCAATTTGTTAATCCCATCGAATGAAGATGATTGAGAATCGTCTTATGATCGCAGTTCATTTTTTCTGCCAATTCACGACTTGTTTGGCGACCATCTTCCTTGAAAAGCGCCTTGAGATGCTCCTCATCGAATTCTGCAGGTCGTCCGCTGCGAGGCGTGTCGTCGAGGTCAAAGTCGCCGTTTTTGAACTTCGCAAACCATTTTTGTGCTGCGCGCTCGCCTATGACACCTTCTCCATAGATTTTTTAATTAAAAAAATTTGTGTCTGATGTGCACCGTGCATCATCAATCGCCGCGACGTAAGCTTTTTTCAACTGCGCTGCACGTCAATCCAGCGCATTTCCTGACCCGTTTAGACGTTTCGTCCACATACTATCGGTTGACGAAAAGATTTTAAATACCAAACTTCATTGGGAACAATTTTCGGTGAACGAAATGGTCTCAAAAAATTAAGAAAATTTTAAAACATTCGTTTCTGATAGAGAGCAAGGCTTTGTTCCGGCTAGCCGAGAGAAAACAGCCAAAGATTCTTCTCAAAAATTCTGTTTGTGACGAAACGCCACATCGATTAAATCTTTGTCAGGAAATAGCTCCAATACGCTGTTTTCTTCTGTTTCCAACAGCCGTGTAACACGTGTTTACCCAAAAAATGCAAATTTATTGTTTAAAAAAAGGTTCGTCCAAAGTCCATAAAGCTTTCATAGGAAAGACAAAAATGCACTGTGCGCCGGCGAAAAAAGTCTATGCACTTTATGGAAATACTAGTATATCTTTGAATTCAGATCTTGGAAATCTGTCAGATTCACAGCGGCCAAAGAAAAGGGGACGGCCAAGGAAAGTGAATGTAGATACTGGACGTTGTGGAACTCCCATCTTGAAAGGGACCACTCCAGTTTCATTTATGGAAGTTTGTAAAGTAAGTGTTTTAAAATTTAATGAAATTTTTGGGGTAGCTGACTTTTACCTAACCATAAGTGAAATTTTGGTGACTCTTCCCACAGAAATTACCTGTTTTTTCAGTGGAATCCCGATCGTATAACCCCGGAAGTGAAATTTGTTTTGGGATCAAAAGTCAGCAAGCTTTTGAATATGGGACATCGGGGGCACATCTTTGTGAAGTACCCTCGAGTCTTCAGATACGTGTGTGATGATGAAGATAAGACCTGGTTGTTTGACAGAAATATTTCCACCAGAATGAGCGGGAAGGTATTCTTTGTTGTACTTGAAGATGCCCTGGAGATTGCAACTCTTGAGAATGCTCAGTAAGTATTTTTAATATGGAATAATTACTTTGAAATGAATATCAAACATTATTTTCAGGATGAATATCCAATCAGAGTTTTACCGCTATGCTTTCCACGTTCCTGAAAGGGTGATGTTAAAGATGAAGAAGTTGATGTTTAAGCCCTTTGAAAGTCTGAAGACTCGAGTTGCCCAGACCGCCTCTCCAATGCAGATGTCTCCCTTATCGATGAATTCTATTAACCGTCCATTCCCCACTACTCCCAATCTTAATTTAAATCTGGGTAGTATGATTAATATGGTTCAACCTCAGTCTGTAAATCCCTCTGGGGCAAACATTAGTCGACTGATCGAAGATGACAAGCCTTTTCCTTTTAATTGATCTCATTTTATTATTAACCATATTGAATAAAAGATTGTAAATCTTTAGCGTTACTTCTTTTGGAATATTTTTTTATTAAGATCAAGTGCATAACTTTGATTCTAGGCGAGGGATCATAGAGGAAGCTCAGGAGGTCGGTCACGGTCGGAGAAGCGTACTCAAGCGTCTTCTGATGGCAGATAATCGGTGTCGACGCTGGGGACATAAGTCCAAAACTTTTTTGAGTGCTTCGACAAGAAAGACATCTTCCGGTAGTTATGCGGTCCCCTTTCCCTTTTCGGAATGATATGCAACCGTTTCTCTTTCTTGCCGAGATTTAAGCACTATTGGACAAAGGTGCTATGGATGAAGCCTTGTGAGCATTAGGGGCTCGTTTTTTCATCATCATCATCTTCTCCTGGTCTTATGATGCCTCAATCGGAACGAGTTGGAGCAATTTGGAGGGAGAATGAAAATCATGTAAACAGTCAAGATGGTAAGTCATCAGGAAGGAGGGGATGACAATCTCCGCTTTAGTCTCTTCTAACAATTCTTTTCGTCCAAACTTCACCAGTATCGCCGAGCTAGATACCGACAATAACAATGTTATCTCCAAGCCATTAATAATTCCGCGACAAGATGGACTTGAACCCGCGGGGGCGGAGAGGGAACAGTGGGCTGGCAAGGTGGACTTCCTCCTGTCAGTCATCGGGTTTGCGGTCGATTTGGCCAATGTTTGGCGTTTTCCTTATCTTTGTTTCAAGAATGGAGGAGGCGCTTTTCTGATACCTTACACCTTGATGCTCGTTTTGGCCGGTATTCCTTTGTTTTATATGGAATTGGCACTTGGCCAATATTACCGGAAAGGGGCAATTTCGACCTGGGGACGGATCTGTCCGTTGTTTAAGGGCATCGGATATTGTGTGATCATGACCGCCTTCTACACGGACTTCTTTTATAACGTCATCATCGCCTATGCTCTTCATTACTTCTTTTCTTCATTCAGGCCGGAACTTCCATGGACCTCTTGCAAGAATGATTTCAACAGTCCGGCATGTTATGAACCAAGTTGGAATCGAGATCTTGGCCAAGAATGTAGTTCCACACCCATCTTCCTCAACTCCACTCAGAAATATCTAAAGCCTGTGTCAGCGGCCGAAGAATACTTTTAGTAAGTTATTGTAATTGATCTAATATAAATATTCAGCAAGGCTTTTCTTGGTGTCCATGCGACCAAAGAGCCAAATGCCCATATAATCAGAAGCATGACAGAGTTGGGAGATATGAATTGGAGTCTGGTTGCCTGCACCATGATCGTTTATCTTATATGCTACTTCTCTCTTTGGAAGGGTATCTCAACATCAGGGAAGGTTGTCTGGTTTACAGCGATCTTTCCTTATATTGTACTCGGTATTTTATTGGTTCGTGGTGTTACTCTTCCCGGCTCTTTGAAAGGGATTCAGTATTATTTGACCCCAGATTTAGAACGATTAAAAGAACCAGCGGTTTGGCAAGATGCGGCCACTCAGATATTCTTTTCTTTGGGCCCTGGATTTGGTGTTTTGATGGCCTACTCGAGTTACAATGACTTCCATAACAATGTTTACTTGTAAGTTGTAAAAAGTACTGTATTAGTCAGGGTATACTATGAGATATTAAAATCCGAATTTTCAAGCGATGCTTTGCTCACGAGTCTGATTAATTGTGGAACCAGTTTTCTGTCCGGGTTTGTGATATTTTCGGTAAGTTTTTTTTCACACCCACGTGTTCTTCCAGGTACTCGGCTACATGTCTTGTAAGAGTGGAAAGCCAATCCATGAAGTCGCTCAAGAAGGTCCTGGTCTTGTTTTTGTCGTTTATCCTGAGGCATTGTCCACAATGCCCGGCTCCAGATTCTGGTGTATCATCTTTTTTTTGATGCTATTGACGCTAGGATTAGACAGTTCGGTAAGTCCAGTGTAATTTTTAAGTCAATGTTCAGTTTGGCGGATCCGAGGCTATAATAACTGGGCTCAGCGATGAGTATCCTATTCTAAAACGACATCGAGAAGTGTTCGTGGGATGTCTGTTCTCTTTTTATATGATCGTAGCATTATTTCTATGTACAGAGGTAGGTTAACATAACATGAAAAGTAAAGATTGAAGGGGGGCATTTTGGTCATGGAATGGTTGATTGTTTATGGGACAACTTGGGGTCTTCTGATAGCTGTCTTTACGGAAGCCATGGTCATCTCCTTTATCTATGGGATCGACCAGTTCAGCACTGATGTTCAGGAGATGATGGGATTCCAGCCAGGCTGGTATTGGCGTCTTTGTTGGAAGTTCTTTGCTCCAATTTTCCTCTTAGTAAGTAATCGGTGGCTAATTGTCGGTGAGAATTCGTAACATGATCTCATCTTTAGGTGATGATTATGAGCAGTTTCATCAATTATCAACGTCATCAGTATCAAGATTATGTATATCCGGACTGGGCGAATGCTCTCGGAATAGTATTTGCTCTGACCTCAGCTTCGGCCATTCCCATTCTGGCTGTGATCGTGCTCATCAAGCAGAAAGGAGATAGCTGGTCTCAGAAGCTGACCAACAGTCTGACCCCAGTCAAACGACAGCTCGCCAGAAATGAACATCAAACTCAGTTAAATGCAAGCGACGTTATGCTCTGACAATGAGCTGAGGAATTAGGTGAATGATAATCGCTTTTACTCGAATAAATCTCTTGATCATTCAATTTATAAGCAGAATAAATAAATAAAATAAATAAACAATGATGTCAACTAAGTTTTGAGCTCGAGTGTCCTCACGAACCGCCGCTTGCACCAGAGGAGGATGGTGATACTCATGAGTAACAGGTTGATCAGAGTCACTCCCACCAAACTGATAACCATTGTCCATTCATATCTCCGTTCCGAGATCTCAAGAGGACAATCGGCCAGTTTAACAAAGTTGTCATCCACCACCATCAAGGGCTTTGTAAACACATCCAAAGTGTCGGCCGGATCATATCTCGGCCCGGGGATCAGATCTCTCTTCGACTTCCGACGACGTTGATGATCGTGGGTATGAGAATGGGCTTGGGTTTCAGGACATTTGGGTGGAGTTATGCCTGCACAACCTCCATCGTATTTCAGACATAGCGTTAGTTGACATTGGAATTGAAGAACCGGCCGGTCCGCGTATTTGAAGACGTGATATGGTTTGTGAGCCAACCGCAAAGATTGATCGTAATCGGGAGTTGAAAGTAAAACTGCATCAAGACCACATCTAGACAGATTAAGGTGTTATAAATTAATTCGTGATCAATTACCCATTGACATCGATAATATCCACTCGATCTCCAAATCCATTATCCACGTAACAAGAGTGAACCAGCATTCCAAAAGTATCTTTATTATTTTCTTCTATGCATTCCCATCGATGGTAAACACTTTGGCCAAGAGTGGCATATTGAACAATGGGGCCATTGGGGTTGTCTTTTCTCAAGGTGTACTCACAGACTGGCATTTGGTAAACCTTTTCTCGAAATTGGGTGGTAATCATGCTGGAATCAGAGAGATCAAACGAGTTTCGAAGAGGAGAATCTCGACTCGTTCCCGAATTATTCTTACCTCACTTCCATGGGGACAGAAACCGGTTTCTCAGCCTCCATGTAGAAGCATTGGATCTTCACCATTTGATCTACTTTAGTCATAAACACTGAATGGAACATAAACACGACTGTCATTTCAACGAAAATGCCGCGGGGATTTAACTGAAAACAAAAGGAATCGAGAATTAAAATGACGTCATTGGATTCCATCAGAAAACGCTTACCGAACGATACCGATGCACATTGCAATTGTTGAATGGGATAGTAATTCCGATACTCTTGGAGTCGGAGAATTGTTCTGGCCCTGCTCGGCATTCTTCTTGATGGAAATGGTCGGCGACGAAGACGTAGCCATCAAACGGTTTCTTGGTCGACGCCCTCACTCCAATCCTATCTGGTGCACAAATAATATCCGGGGTTCCCGGCCCTAAAACAAATTTATAAAAGTCGTCACAACAAAAAATATTGATTTGTTTTCATTCCTCAAAACGTAGTCTCAAATTATCGGGTTAAAAAAATAAATTAAACGTACGGAATTCGGTCTTGCACATGTCCCATGTCAAAGAATCGGCTAGTGACTTGTCGAGTTGCTCAAAAGACTCCACAGTAAATACCCTCAGGGCATTCCCGGTTATCTAAAGTTTTATAAAATCGGCCACAATTTCCCTACTTGATGAAGCTGATGGACGTTTACAAGATTCGTGACTCCAATTGCATATACCATGACATGAGCGTCCTTTAATCGTTGAGCAGCTTCAGCCACATCATCTTGAGATTGGCCATCAGTGACAACGATCACAACCTTGGGGACGTGTCCCCCTCTGGCCCCTTGGAATCCATTCTCCAGGGCCAATTGCAAGGCTTTGCCTGTGTTCGTAGCGCCGCTTTGATATTTTATTCTTTGAATTGCCCAATCCAACTAAATACACAGTACAGATCCAAAATATTTGTTTCAAGGTTTACCTGGTTGGGGTTGGTATATTGATTGAGTGAGATCTCAAGTTGAGGTGTTTCCGAGTACTGAATTACAGCCAGATGACTGCCTTGGGCAGAAACATTTAATCTGTTGGCAAGATGTGATGCAAAGTTGAGTTGGAGTTGGAAAGTTTCACCTCCCACTGACCCCGAGGCATCTAACAACAAGACCAGATCAACCGAGTTGTTGTTAACGCATTCCTTCACCAATTCTGAATCTATCAATCCATTGTCAATGTGAACAGCCAAGCAAGGCCTGAGACCGAGCAGAAACAAATAACTCTAGAAGAAGGCCATGAATGTGGCCGGAGGACTCACCAGAACCACTAATTGTAGCACCCCTGCCGGATTCATAGCATCTCTGTAAACGTGTTAACAAACAAAAATATGAAACATGGAAGAGGCCGTTCGACGATAAAGATAAAGGATTACTGTTCCAGTCTCGTCTCTCCTCCCAAGATCAGCGAGAAAAGGGAAAAGCTACGATGATCCCCAGAGCAATTATTTTTGATGGAACGAGTAATCACAATCAAAAAACCGGCGCCTCCGAAAAAAATGAAAAAGTTGTCAAGGATGGGGGTGCGGATATTGGTGGGGGGACCTTTGGCTTCTGATATAAAGGAAGGCGCTAGATCCAGCGAAACAGATCACTGATGGATCGTCGACCTAGATCGAGGAATTCATAAAAACAGCTTTATTTTCGAGTGTAAATCCATAACATCAGTCCAGCTAAATTTATTGATCTAATCAGATTGGTGCGAGTGTGGTAGTAACAATACATCATATCAGTCACATAAACAACCTGAACCGAACCCGAATGATCCCAAAAGTAAAAAAGCGAGGGAGAACAAGTGAATCAAGGAATCGGCTGGTTAAGCCAAGGAAATGACACCGGCTTGACGCTGGTTTCGCTTACTGTAGCAAAAAACGTACTTGAAACAGTACGAATTGAAAGCGTACAGTTACAAACCATATATGACTACATCGAACTGCATTCGCCCACAAAAGGCAGACAACAAGTGAGAATACTCTAACGGGCTCTTACAACTATAAAGTTAGACTTTATCTAAAATACAATGAGTTGAGAAGGTGTTCTAGAAGATCTGAACGCACTTTGACCAGTCTTGTTTCTCTTTACATGACCAGTATTGATTCTTGAAAACATGGATAACAGAACCCGTACATTCATCCTGCGTCTTTTCAAACCATGAAGGTTCATATTCAGGATATGCCTTTCCTAAAATCATCTTTATGAGCCAAGTAAAAGAAACTTATTATTATTCATGTTTCTCGTTTCCTTACCTTCCCGCATGGCTTGTTCCGCTTCCTGTTCCCTGATCTTCCTTTTGACCCTTTGTTTCTCCTCCAACTTCTCCTTTTCCTCGTTGGCTTCATCCCATTTTCCATCTTCCATCAGTCGTTGATCAGGTCTTAATCGTGAATCGGTGGGGGCCACGCCTTCCTCAGGTTCATTCAATTCGATCGCCAATTGAGTGAAATTGTGCATATTCTCGCTATTCGCACTAAAAGAAAAACTTCAAAAACTAATGTTGACTTACTATGGGGGGTTCACCGTCCATAATCTCTGAGAACATCCGGTTCCGAGGCTGTTCTTGTCACTCTTGGCCACCTTCGCCAAATCAATGTGTTTGTCCCAGTGTCCTTGGACCACAAAGCGAGGATTTCCGGACGAATCCTTAATGATTCCACTAACTTTTCTTGCTTTATCCGGAGAGAAATAACTGTAGGCATGGAACTTGATCACGCCCTTATCCTTGGTATGGTGGTTTTCAATGATCATTTCTCCATGGTTATCAATCCACAACTTTCCAACTATAATGTTATGCACCGTGGTCGTAATCTTTCGATAAGTATAATGATTAATAGAATTCTTGAATTTGATATGTGTGAATCCAGTCGGTGTTACTGATAAATATTTTCCCCGGAATCTTGAGGTCATGTTAAAGTCCTGGAACATTACCCATTGGCGACCTTCAGCATGATGAGCTGTAGCTGGAGGGTGATGTGAGACCTGGAATTAAATGACTATTTGAAAAACTAAACAAGTCAGAGAAATAAAGTAAGGCAGTCTAACCTGCTCTGTTAAGGACCACCAGCCTCTGTCGGCCGTTCGATCACATTCGAAAGTCTCTCCCAACAAAGGATTAAAAGGTTTGGTCGTTCTATTCCCTGTGGTAGAATAACAGCTGATGGCATATGCAGCAACGTAACACATCTGTTCAGCAGGGTCCTTGCACTTGGCCGCACTGTCCAAGAGATCGGCATATTCAAGATCTTCTGTGATCCTTTGAAGAACTGACAACGGTTCGTTAAAATTGACCTAAGCAGAGCATATTCAATTTCCCTTCCAACTTACGGGCATGGGGATTTTCGTAAGTTCTTTCCCAATACAATTCTTCATAATCGACCAAAGATTCACGGAACATTGAGGTCTGGTTGGAATGGCGGATCGCCGTCTTTTGGACGATTTAGGGAACGAAAACGGGGTAATCGCACCATCCTCATTTGTCATTGAGGCCTGAATATTACACCGCTTACCATAACATTTATTCCGTTCGAAAAAACATAAAGTGAAATTGCGCAAAAAAAAAGAAAAGGACCTTGCTCATGACAGTCCTATCTGGAAAACGCTTTCCCGCCGTGATTCCACAAACGAGTTAGAAGCCCTGATCGAGAGAGCGGGCCAACAACGAGACAGTGCATGAGGGGAGAGCCCTCTTCCAAATATATTCAATAAATATTCGACTTCCCCTTAAGGTAACACCCCAATCATAATAAATAAATCAAAATTTAAACACAACTATCATCAAAAATAAAAAACTTTGAACCCCGTTTGGAATGTAATACTTGCCAAATGACAGTAATTTAATTAACCAGTTTTCAAAAACTTACAATACCAGAAGAGGGAACTTTCTGGGAGAATTGAGAGGAGGAATGACTGGTGGTATCGGTATCTTCCAATCCATTACTCATTCCCGAGGAAATATCACTGTTATGAACGTCTCCGTTGTCCTCGAAATCATCATTCGTATTTACTTCGAAATCTGGTTCTTCGGGAGCATCGTGGAATATCTCGTCATCACTGTCATCATACGCTAAAAGATTAAAAAATTTAAATTTTCAGATAATTACATAACACTATTCCACACAACAAAGAAAAAGAAACAACAGACTTACGAGACTTTTGCTGTAGATTCGAGGAAGATGGATTCAAAAATGCGGCGTTCTCAAGATTACTGTGTTGCTTGGCCAAGGTTTCTATCTGTTCCTGCAAGAGACATCGCTGATCATGTTCGTTCGTGAAGAGTCGATATAAACCTTGAGTTCCCTTCTTATTTAGTTCAACCAAATCTTCAAGGCTCTAAACAAGAAACAAAGTATCTAATAAACAAGAAACTAGGTATCTAATAAATTAACATACCTTCATCAAAGCCTCCATTTGTTCTTTTAAACCATTCATATGAGCTTGCACTTTTTTGTTTTCATGACCAGATAAAATATGATGTAAATCACTGTAGGATTTGTCTAAAAAAATTTGCAAATAACCATTTCACCAATTTACCTACTCAAACTATCCTCCGACTTTCGAACTTCCTCCAATTTTAGATTCAATGAATTTTTTATATCCTCGACCATTTTGTCCACATCTTCCTCCGTAGTGGCGTTATTACAATCCTCGTCGTCCAAATCGGCCTTCTTGCATGCCCTGTGGCGAGCGTATTCGAGAGCGTTCAGCCAATTATTCCTATCGATCTCATTGTTAGCCTTTAGATGAAAACTTTGCGAAGTTCCGCTGATTGTCTAAACCAGTAAACCAGACCACAGATAACACTTACAATACTATTCGAAGCAGAGTCCGAATGAATCCGGCTCTCTTTCAGATTTACGCTTCCTCGACAAGCGACTCCGACCTCAGCTTGATTTCTGAAAAGAATAGGTAAGAAGAACGTAAGATATCACCCGCACCTGACAAAACGGCCCTTAGGGTAACAATTGACAATTTTGAGAGTCTTCCTGAGTCGTTTCTTCCATGACATGACTATGCTTATCAAATGACGCGTGGTCTAAGACAATATTGCTTAGGAGTGATTATAAAGTGCGGAGTGAAACGAAAAAAAGGGTTGGTAGCTGACTCGCCTCTATTACATTCCCTCGTTTTTCACGCGACCGCAGCGATTTTTTGAAGAACGCTTGCACTTCCTTAAAAGCAGGCAATTTCATATTACGAGTGGTATTGTATGTATACAAATAACGCAAAACAATTCTAGTTAACGTCAGAAGAAATAAAAAAATATCTTTTCATCTTTGAACCAAAAACAAAAAATGTCCAATGACCTCTTCGCCTACCTGTAATAGCTCAACGTGCCTTCCGAATCGAGGACAAACCATCGTTGTCGATATCCCTTGATGTAATTGGTCCATTTTTGAAGCCAACCCGCCTTTTCTGTTGTGGTGGCCTCATTGGACTCAGGTAAAAATCCCCGATCATCCGATGAGACACTCCCCGAATGATTCGATCGATTTCCCAACTTCATCAGTAGACAATTCGAACGGTCGATCAACTTCTTTCTCCACGCCCGTGGTCGAAAATCTTGGCGGACTTGATGATGCACCAGATCCCTGAGATTCTGAAAAAAAAAAGAAAAATAAAGATTCAGAATTTGGAATACGATCAGATAACCTGAATTTACCTAAAAGATCATTTTAGATAACCGTCGCAATTCGGAAGCGGGGGATATGTCTTAAATGAAACGAGAGACAACAAGTAAGAAAAACAGAGACCCTAAGGCTGAAAAGCGAGCAGCCTCCACGCGGGAGGCCTGGAAACCCGAATCTGAAATCAATTCCCTGCCCCAAAACATAAACAACATTATTCATAAAAATAACCTCGTACAAACTGATTTAGCGAACAAAACATGACCGGATAGTCTCGAGAATTCGGGCACATAAAATCTTGTCCACAAAATAAAAAATTAATAATAAGAAAAGCAGAGTTTACTCGGGTCAAATCTTTCGCTTGGCTTTTCTTTAACCTGAAATTCGTGAGGCCGAACCTTGCTAGTGTCGACACTAGCAACGTTTAAGTTTTAAGTATTATGATAAATGTAAGATGAGGTCTATAGCTTGTTTATATTGTAATCTCTTAATATTGATCGTTTATAATTTTATCTAATCAACTAAAACAACTTACTGAAGCAAAAACAGACATTGTATGACAACCATTAATCTAAAACACTAGCATTAAACGCGGTAAACAATTACCCGTCCAATTATGAAACCATAATTTTTCCTCTGATTGTACCGACAGCCTGTGAAAAAAAACTAACAATAAGCACGAAAAGACTATTGCTTTATTACGGTGTTGTATATACATTGTAGTAAAGCTCATAGTGACTAGAACAGGAATGTATTTTTTTAAAACTAAGTGAGCGTATGAACCGCGAATGTAGTCGATCACCTTTACGTGCATCTGTGGAGGTAAATTTGAAGGATCACACGGATTCAGTAATCGCAAAATGAAAAGGCCAAGAACGAGCATAGAACATTAACAAACAAAAAAAGAACAACGATGGCCATAGTTATCGGGTGGAGATAGAACTCTGACTGCTCTTCTTGTTTTGGTGATTGAAGCTTCCATATCTTCCACTCCGAGGTGTGAATGAATGTGTTCTTTGGACATAATTCCTGAAGAGAGGTCTTGATCGACAAACAACGGACCTTGACTGCTGTGGAAGAGCAGTGAAGAAGTTGTTCTCAATCACCAGTGCCGAGTTCGAGGACGCAGTCTGAGCGATGGGTATGCGACCTGAATGGAGGTCGTGCAAATGCTGCACATAGCCGTCTTCCAAACTAATGCATCCTCGTCTCTTGTTCCCATGTACTTTAAAGATATGATCGCCATCGATCCCAGCTGCCGAATAAACCCCAATGTCCTTTCCACTTCCATAAGCTGCCTGTACTTTAACACCCATGTCCACCAGATGACGGAGATGCTGTGTTTTGTATCTGCAATGATGATTTTCTAACCTTTAGTCCCTTTGGATCTTACCGCAAGGGATCCGTAGATATAGATGGGGTGAAAAAGAGGAGACCATGAGGGAAATTATGCTGAGCCAACCAGGAACCAACAACTCGTTGTTGCATGTCTGGACGAGCAGTCACGTAAATGACAATATAGCCCTAGGAGGAGTAATTCAAACTCAGTAATCAACTAATTACCTTCTGTTGCCAGAATCGAACAACATCGACAGCTCCTGGGCGAACTCTAGGATCTCGTCCAGTCACTGAGACTGAGGCTGTCAGACTTCCATCTATGCTAAACACAACACAAGGAGTCTTTGGAGGTACAATTGCTATATACATGTTGAGGAAGGAATGGTCTCCTTTAACAATCATTTTCACTGAATGAATGCCAACAGGTAATTTAGAATTATTCATGTTAACCACAAGACGGCCATGAGAATCGGTGGTCCCGGTACTGTGTTCATACCAATCTCCGCCATACGGGCACACATAAATAACAACATCCTCCCTTGATAGAGCTACAAGATCCATAGGACCATAACAAAAACGGGCATTTATTACTTGTTCCAGTCCTTCTATCGTGATCAGGTCATTCGCCCGATGATTTGGAGATAGATTGGCGATCTGAGAATATAAGGCGCGTGCGTTCTATTTACATTTTTTCTGACCCCCTCGCAGAAAACCCGCAATTCTTGTCTGTTAGCCCTACAGACAAAGTCTGCGCGTTTTCTGTCCAGACTAATTTGAGTCGCCGATTCTTGTCCAGAGAAAGACAAAAAGTGAGCAAAAGTTGTCTGGGATGCAGAAAATTTGCTTCGTCTGTATCTCAGACAAGGTTTGAGAATTTTTGTCTGAGTTACTAACAGAAAATCTAACAGTTTCTCTGGCTAACAGACAAGAATTGCAAAATTCTGTCTGTGAGCCAGACAAACATTTAGATTTCTTGTCCGGGCTAACGGACAGGCTCTTTGTCTGTTATCCCAGACAAGATTTGCAATTTTTGTCTGTTTTTTAGACAGAAACCACGCGGACCTTGTCTGTAAGGCTAACAGACAAGAATTTTGGGTTTTCTGCGAGGGGGTCAGAAAAAATGTAGAACGCACGCGCCTTATATGTAGAATTAATGCCCTTTAACTTACCTTAAATCGTGTTCTCCTACGAGACCAGACAGGATTTGGGAGATCTATATTCAAAGGACTCATCGATGCAGCATTGGTTGAGAACGCAGCAAAGATATGATTGTCTTCGCTCCTCACAAATTGCCTCAAGATAAAGGCCCCAACGTCCTTACTCTCCCAATAAGAGGCATGCAATATATTAGGCAGGGCCGAGGCTGCGACTGCAATCATGTCTGGTGGGCAGTAGAGTTCATGATCAACTCTCCTCGAACCCCACAACATAGACGTCTCAAGGGCATTGTCAAATAGGATATGTCGGCCATCTCCCAATGGATATCGTTGATAACGAGGCACAGCCAGACAGGGTAAGAGAGATAACTGAGGATTAAGGACTGGCTCCAGACGAGCACCACAGGTATCCAGTGAATAAAACAAGTTGAACAGCTGGTTACATTCTAGAGCATCCACATCTACAAACTTAAATATTTCTTTCTACACCTTTACCTTTTCCATGCATTTTTCGCTGAGCTAGAATTAAGGCCAATGGGCATCCCAAAAGAAAAGCTGTTGTCGGTCTAAAGGACAACGATGCCGCGTAAAAAGTTGGCATTGTAAAGTCAGCCGTGTCCATTGAAGAAATGGACATCTTCTTTCGGTTAAATGAAGCTGATGGCGGGGCTGACAAATTCCTCACAAAGCTTCTTTGGTTACCATGATCTTGATGGTAAGTCTCCATACGGGTTTCATTGATTTCTCCTTGAGATGCCGACGACTCTTTATTCTAAAGATACCATAAAATAATGATTACGTATAACTCACGTCAGCCTCCAGACCTTCTGGAATAGCGCCTTTCGAGTGCGTTGAGACCGAAGACGAATGCCGTGAAATCGGAAGATGAGATTTGGACTGCTTGAGTAATGCCTCGTACATAAGAATGCCTCCAATACAATCCCCGATTGCAAAAATCTCTCCATTAAAGTTTTGACCAGCTTCACAATTGTAAAATTCATCCACAGCTTGATTAGCCCGAGTAATTGTAGCATTGACTGCCTGAAAAAATTAAAATAGAAACATATCCTTACATCAACGAATGCAGGTTGACTTGAAGCTAATAAAAGAGCCAGCGAAGGATGAAAAGACCCAAAAGACGGACAAATCCCATTCAAAGATGAGACTGTCTGACACAGCTCTTGGCCACAGGTAACCCTCTGCACATGAACTCGACCCTTAAGCTGGGGATAATGCCCGGTGATGAGAGTCTCGAGGGTTGACTTTAATGTATTCGCATCCGTTGTTTTCGAGTCTGCCGGCGACTAAAATAAAACTTGCTGATATAGGGTAATTCATTCGGAGCTTTTTCAACGAATTTTGTAAATTTTATTTATAATTAGCCTGAAATCCAAACATTTTCTAACAATAAGTTTCAACGGGCTCAAAAATTTAGAATGAAAATGTCAAAGGTCAATATGCGGGTTCTCATAAACCTAAAACCTAGTTGGTGTACAAAAAATGGGGTTCCTCGGCTTTAATTTAAATAGAAATTTTACAGAAATTGGTACATTATTTGCTGTGAAATACATGCGATAAATTTGGAAGCTCCGAGTGAACCACCATGTATATACAATTACAAATGATTAAAGTACCTAAACGAAGGCTACGCTCACTCACCTCCGGATATATATCACCATGAAAAACGAGGATAAGAAGTGAGGAATTTGGATCAGGACGTGGGGTATGTGGCGGACTCTCATCACTTTCCCCTACCAACAACTCTGAACTCCACCGTATCAGTGAAGGTTTGTTCGAGCCGGGCGGACTTTGATCACAACAATCGAAGAAAATATCGGATGAATTGTCGTCTTTATCGTCCTCATCCGAGTCTGTACGATCATGAACATTCTCCTCGGCCGGCTGCATAACCTGCGAAAGATAAGCGGCAACTTCTTGTTCGAGAGCCCGGATGTCAGCAATAGTCAATCCGACCCATTCATCTTGCCAGGCCCAAGCTTGCCGATGGGCGGTTAGCAAAGTACGCTAAAAAAATATGATCACATATTTAAATTTACATGGGAAAGGAAATCAAAATTAGACCCAATTATCATGAACGAATTATGGTAAAATAATTTTTATGTTTCTTACCCGAAAGGCAAGATCGTGGATCCACCGTTCAGCCCGTGTCTGCATTCCCCAATATCTGAATTCGACTCGACATAATTTGTAAGCACACATTATTGGCTTTCCATCCCTCAGGCATTCCTCAACCCAATTCTCTTTGAGGGGACCTCGGCCAGTTCTTTGACTGACATAAAGTCTAGGATCTTCTTCGGCGGTGTAATCATGACTCGAGATTGGATCATTCACAAAGTCCATTACATCTGAAAAATAAACAACGTCCTTATGTGATTGAGTATTACCAATTTGTCGTTGTTTCAATTCGGATTCACTCAAATTAAAAACATTGTCCTGAACTCCGGCGTCATTACAGTAAATGGTCTCCATATCAACACTTATTCTATCCAACATAGGACAAGAGTATCTGGTCTTAGTATATGGATATGCATTCCAAGCCTCTTCATGGGCCTGCATCGCCGACGATGGGAGAATATTCCTGATCCATGCTATAATATGTTTAACACTGTTTTTCCCTTAATACTGCGTTATCTGACGTTTAAAAACGTGCGTTTAGAAAATTAGGCTGAGATCGAGGACCACGGTTCGAAAAGGACCACCGGAAAAAAGAAAAAAAATAACTTAAAAAATGGGTATAGGCAGGGGTGGTCACCGGCACCTATTTTTCCGATTTTGGGCCCGAAGCCCGGTCCGCCAAAAGCCCGGCCAGGTTAGGGGTGGTCACTGGCACCTATTTTTCCGATTTTGGGCCCGAAGCCCGGTCCGTCAAATGCCCGGCCCGGCCCGGGTAGAGGTTTTTACAAGCTCGGCCCGGCCCGTCAAAAGCCAGGCCCGGCCCGTGAAAGCCCGGCTAGGGCGCGACCTGCCAAAAAATCGTTGCAGTTTTGTTATAACTAGGGTTGTGATTTTGACAGTGACGTCAAATTGAAGTCATTTTCATCAAATTGCCGCCGTTGTTTCGGTCGGAAACTGTCTAACGATTAAACAAACATTATTCAAGGTAGTATAATGCCTTCAAACATGCTCAAGACCATATAAACATTAAAACAACAGTTTATAACAACGAAAGGACTTTAATAGACCTATTTCGGATCATCTTCGTCCTTGTTCTTAGTAAATTGGATTTCTTTCAACAAATTGCAAATAGAATTACTGATAAATGTTTATTAGCCTATTGGGAACTAAAGTTTGTAAAAAAAGCTTCGGTCCCGGTAGTGCTATTGTAATACATTACTATATATGCACTATTTTTGAAAGTAAACGTGAAAAAAAAGCTTGTAAATGTGTTAGAACTTGATAAACTACAACAACAACCCCATCAAAAAATTTTCCCGGCACGAAAACAATGAATGCCAACGGTTTGGCATTATGATAAAAACCGGGCCGAGCCTGAAAAAACCCAGGCCTGCGGCCCGGACCGGAAATTTCGGGCCCGGCCCGGCCCGGTTTCAATTTTCCATTTTTGAGTCAGGCCCGGGCCGCCGGGCCTGGCGTCCACCCCTGGGCCAGGCCCGTGAAAGCCCGGCTAGGGCGCGACCTGCCAAAAAATCTTTGCCGTTTTGTTATAACTAGGGTTGTGATTTTGACAGTGTCAAATTGCCCTCATTTTCATGAAATTGCCGCCGTTGTTTCGGTCGGAAGCTGTCTAACGATAAACTAAACATTATTTAAGGTGGTAAAATGCCTTCAAACATGTTTAAGACGTTAAAACAACAGTTTATAACAACAAAAGGAGTTTAATAGACCTATTTCGGATCATCTTCGTCCTTGTTCTTACTTAGTTAACTGGATTTCTTTCAACAAATTGCAAATAGAATTACTGATAAATGTTTATTAGCCTATTGGGAACTAAAGTTTATAAAAAAAGCTTCGGTCCCGGTAGTACTATTGTAATACATTACTATATATGCACTATTTTTGAGAGTAAACGTGAAAAAAGCTTGTAAATGTGTTAGAACTTGATAAACTACAACAACAACCCCATCAAAAAATTTCACCGGTACGAAAACAATGAATGCCAACGGTTTGGCATTATGATAAAAACCGGGCCGGGCCTGAAAAACCCCAGGCCGGCCCGCGGCCCGGACCGGAAATTTTTGAAAAATTGACAAAAAAATGAGCAAAATTTTCGAAATCCACGCAATCGATTACCCTATACCTCCTTTATCAGGAAAATTTTTCCGGTGATCCTTTTCGAACTCCTTATCGATGGCATTCAGAAAATTACGGGGTATTCAACGAATAAAAATTTCTTACTTGGTATCTTGTTCCCAACATGATAAATCTTAAAAGTATATTGCCCCTTTCCACCTGGTCCGTCTTCGTAGGGCTCATTGGTCAGAATCTCGACTCCACTTCCGGCTCCAGAACTATCCAACCGAGACTTCTTCTGAAAAAAACTTTAGGGCTCATATACTCCTGCTTACCTGTATCATATATAATTGAGCAATCTGGTATTCTTCGACCGTTAACGGCAAAAGAATACGATATTCCTTGATCAACATCCTCAGCCCTCCGAACCGTTCACTGCCACATTATCGAGTCCAAAAGCGAGACATGTTGGGCCAAATTCCGTTTCGACACTTTCTTCTGAAATATACAGGAAAATTAAATGCAAATCTTAATTGAAGTGAGCAGAACAGCCAGAGGGTGTGCCCCCCCGGGAAATGTCAAGGTTGAAAGAAAAGGCATTCCAATTCTAGATCTCAACAAATCTGGAGGAAGATAAAACATAAAGCAAACAAGTTCCAATAATCTGGGGAAACAATGTGTCCGCAATTTAAAACCGTCTTGACTCGCTCATTCGGGCCGTTAAAAAATCTTAAACTATAGTCTTAAATAAAATCCGGAAGCTCGGAACGTTGGCCATGATGAACACCCATAAAAGATAAAGGCACGGGTAACTAAAAGATTTTACTTTTAAAGAGACGACCATGTGTGTCTATATTTATTCCTTTTTCTCCATGAAGGCCAAAACCAACGCCAAAAGAGACTTTTCTTCCAGCTAATTTTCTTCATTCCTAACAGTCCGCCTCACACTTAAAACAACGAATCCGCAGTAAAAACCGAACACAATATGCAAAATAAACTTATGAGCAAATATATACGAAGCCGCATCTTTTTTAATGCCAGCCGTCAAGTACGCAAGTAGCGCCCAGGCTTGGAAAATATTTGAGTTGTGTTTGATGAACGATTCGGCCGATCGGGAGCTTCTCCTTTCTTCTGTACAGCTGTGGGAAGTGTCGTTATAACGCGTTATTCTTTTTTCTTCATATTTACTTATTTTAAACGTCAAGCATCACGTTAAAAATTTCCGGACTGATATCTCATTTATGCATTGATTATCCCTCAAGAGTAATACAAAGAACTGTTTCAGGGGGTAATGGAAGAGGATGAAAACATGAATGATACATATTGGAAACATAATCTCTACCTTCTGCAAGAAAAAGCACCTAAACCAAAAGTAGTACCCTGTTCAAGGAGGATAATAAACAGACCACCACATTATGGAATAGAATATCACGGGCTAATAGAGAGGACGGAGGCGGAAGAGGTAAATTGCTGTATTTGATTTCAAATGGACGTTTTACAATTGTGGGCATGCGGGCTTTAATATTGCTATTATATTTCATACCTAAAATCTTTCAGAAACTCCGAGAGAACGGCGAAGGGGCGTTCCTCGTGCGGGCATCAAAGAGATCGCCAGATGCTAACACATTGTGCATGATTTTCGATGGGAACGTTATGAATTATAAGTTATATTACGATGGGTGCCACTTTGTGGCTGAAAAAAGGTAGCCCTAAAAAATTTTTTCTGATGTTTTAGGTTTGATGAATTAAGTCTCTTGGTGGCTGATGGGCTGATTTCTATGTACATAGATAAATATGCGTCGGAGTATATCCGTAAGATGGCCGACGAAGCCGTTTACGAACAAAGTCCATATTCCCAGTACACCAAGTTCAACGAGAATCAATCTCGATCTGTGGCATCTCCAGTTCCAAGGCAGTCCCACGATTTTATATCGTTTACCTTCAAGATGCCCCATTACTGTGATTACTGCAGGAATTTCCTCTGGGGTTTAGTTCAACAGGTAAGGTAATATCTTTTTTGAGATCCATTTTTAGGGTGTTCGGTGCAATAATTGTGGATTCGCTGCCCATCGGAAATGCAGCGACAGGACACTTGATGATTGTCGCCCAGATTGTAAATACGTGAAAAGGATGTTTGCTGTAGATCTAACAACTTTATGTATGGCGCATAGTGTCTCAGTCCCTCCAGTTATAACGCAATGTATAAATGAAGTTGAAAAGAGAGGTTTAAATGTGGAAGGGATCTATCGTGTCAGTGGATCGCATGATCAAATGGAGAAACTGAGACGTCAATTTGATCTCGGAACGGTCGTTGACTTGAATGCAATCGACGATATTCATACTGTGGCAGGACTGCTTAAATTATACCTCAGGTTACTACCTCAGCAATTGGTGCCATTTACAGTCTTCAGTACTCTTCTTAATGCGTTCAATTCAACCCGAAGTACAAGAGAACGAACCCTCCGCTGTCGGTATGTTCATATTTATTTTCTGTCATTATTGCTTTAATACAAGGTAGACTACTCGAAAAAACGTTCATGATTTTGACAAAATAATCAATCTTTCCGAAAATTTTTAATTAAGACCCGTCATTTTTTATTTTTGGGATTTTAGATCATCAATGCACTTTACAGTGACCACCGATATTTTGAAATCAATTTTTGGACCCCAAAACCGGCGAAACTTATTGTCTTCGACAGTTAAAGTTGAGGATCTCCCCGTTTATGACCCCAGCACGATTATGACCCCGGGTCAGAAAATAAGGTCGCTTTAGCAGAAAATCGCTAGAGAAAGACCAGGACTGATAGCCAAACGCCTCGGCCGTTGTCTATTTTACAGGGTGTCCCAGAAATATTACAAAAAGTATTTGCGAATATCTTTGTGCTCTTTGAAGATACACAAAAAGTTTCAAATGCATCTAAAATTCGAAGTCGTGCGTTTTTAGAATGTGCAAAAGAATTTATCTTTGCATCGGTGACACCATTTTCGGCGGAGACATTTAACTTCTTTAAAAAAAGTCGCATCCTTGTATAAAGCCCAGACTTTTTTACTCCGGATGAAATTAGGTTTGTCACATCTGGTAAGACCTTTTGGTCTCGGTAGTTGTTCGGACGTTTTACTCATTGGCGAAGGCTTTGCGGAGACTTTTGTTGCGGCGGAGGCCGTTTTGGAGGGTTTGATATGTTTCACACCTAAAAACAAAAAGTTGGGTAGCTAATTTTTACGTATTCTTGATCAGCACGATTTTGCGGATTTTTTGATGTATGTGTCGTCAAAAAGTGGGGGTCCAGTTGAAGAACTTTCTTTGTAAAATATTGGAATTTTGGCTGAGAAAAAATGGCGGGCCACAATTTTAGTAATCCAAAATTTCGGAAAGATTAATTGAGTATTGGCGGAGATATCGTCAAAATAAAGAAGGTTGTTTCGAGTGGCCCACCCTGTAAACATTATTTTATATTTAGGCAAGCCCTGGAGGCCCTCAGTAATGTAAACTTGAGGACGTTGAGTGAGATCTTAGGCCATCTCCGTGTGGTCGCCTCGTATTCCGAGTCGAACAAGATGTCAGAAGAGAATCTGGCAACGATATTTTCGCCGACCATCTTCTGCACAGGGACGGTTCCTTCTTTGCCTCAACAACAACATGTTCTTCTACATTTTTTGATTGTTACGCCTAAAGTGACTGATGTCAATTAATTCAGATATACACCTCTTATCAGATGTCTACAGGTACTTTTTGTTATAACGTGCTTTTCTTAACTCACAAGTTTGTATAATATAATTTTATTGAAGAGTTTTGATAATGGAACTTTTTTTGTTGTCCTCAAAAAAACTTCTCACTGTCAGCAATTGAGAATCTTTTTGTCTATGAGTCAACATTTAGCAGGTGTAAACCTTTCGGATATTATTTTTTAAACGGCCAGTGGCACTGTGCAACAAATAATGCTTAGTAAAAATTAACAATGTTAATTTAACAGAGTTTTTAAAAATGACGTCAAACCAGTTTTAAGCCGTCTAATGATAAAAAAGATTTTTTTGTTGAAAATGGGTACATTGTGTGTCCATTGGTGTTGGTACAAACGATTAATTTAAGTACTACATATTAGCACTTGATACTGTACAGTACGATTAAAAATTATGCCTATTCTTTTCATTTGGTGATCAGTACTGCTCAAACAATGTGTTTTTAGCACTTGGTACTATACATTCATTTGGGGCAGAATTCATTTGGTGCAGATTTCATTTGGGGCGGATCGGCTATTAGCCTATGAAGCTTAAAAATAGCTAGTTAAAAAATTAGAACGGGTGTTAACCTTTAGGCGTTTCGTCCACACACTATCGGTTGACGAAAAGATTTTAGATATAAAAGTTCTTTGGGGAGAGTTTTTGGTGGACGAAATTAGTCTCAAAAAATGAAGAAAATTTTTAAATATTTGTTTCTGACAAAGAGAAAGGTTTTGTCCCGGCTAGGCAATATAAAACAGCGAAAGATTCTTCTCGAAAATGACGAAACGCCAGATTGATTAAAATGTTGGTCAGGAAATAGCTTCAACTCCGCTGGATTGACGTGGACTATGGCAAATCGGATGATTTGGCCAAGCACTGATCTAGGCCTGAAGCCTTGAGGAGCTCTTCATCACGACTCGGTCCGCGAGAAACAGGATCCTCTGGATGAGGGCCGTATGGGAAGCGCCAGTTTGGAATACCCCGATGGTCTTCACAAATCCTGATCACCCAAGCATCCACCACATTCTCCTCGATATAATTTACTGAGTGATATGAGAATAAAGGAATTGAAATTAAAGCACATACTTCAAACTCTGTGGAAGTGAATCACTGACCCCACAGTGAGGTTTAAAGTATAGTGTCATATTGATAAATAAAAATAAACTTCAATGCTTTACTCTTCAGATTTATCGGTAGTTGCAATATAATCTATTTACATAGTTAGTATAAATGGTTTCTTTCCCCATATACCCGCCATTATTTGCAATCTAGATTTATACATAAGAGTTTTCGTCTCGCGCTTTTTGTATTACACGTCTCACTCTATAAGGCATATGGTCAGCGAGAATTGCACCAGTCAGCTGGACTTCAGAGAGGTATTCATGTTGTAACCAGTTTAATTGCACTGCAGAACCGTGAGGGACAAGATGAAGCAGTCGCCCAGGTGGAAATAACTGAATTCGAGGCTCGTCAAACCCTCGGTCTGGTGTATTATAACTACTCGAGTCAATTAATCGATGGCTTGATCTTATACTAGGCGTTGTTTCTAAAACATAAAAACTTTTGATCCGTTCACTTACCAGAGTGTAGCTCCCATGGGGAGGAGAAAAACAATTTGAATATACCTTTGATTAAGATCTCGTACTTTGCGCGATTGGTGGAATAGATTTGCTCGTCGATGGATTTTTTTAACTTCATCAAAGACTGAAATGTGTTTAAATGTTATCGCAGTTTACCTGATAAGATATCCTGGGAACAAAATCGTCGCCCACAATTACACTTAAAACATGGGATTCCATTTCAGCCAGTCCATGTTCGCTGATAACACATCCTGGAGGAGAGAAAGAGTAGCAACGAACATTAGGGTCGGTCTGCCTGAAAACTTTTTGTATTGCAAATGGCTGCTTACTTCAAAAGTAACGTTAATAACGATGCCACGCCAGCGCCAAGCGAATGCCCGCAAACAATAAGGCTATAATCTGGATGTAAATCCTTCAAATCTTCCAAAACCTGGTATTTCTTCAACGTATTGAACACATATCGCGCCGAATTCAACATTCCTCGATGAACTCGGACATCTCCTGTACTATCCAGTTCCCGATCTTCCTTTAGAATGGGGTCAGAATCCACGTCCACTGAGAAAACTTCTTCTGATAACGACAAATCCGTAACCAGGTCCAGAACTGACGCTGATCCTCGTATTGTAATCACAATAGAATTTGTTCTATGATCTGCAAGGACCACAAATGGGACCTGATAAAGCCGATTTCTGAAGGAAGCAAAGAAAACATCTGCTTCTTCAAGAGACGACTCTATTCGGAATGCAGCCGAATGACAGGAACAACAGTTATCTTCCACTACCACAACTTCCTTAATGTCACATCGACGACAGCATCTAAGTTGACGATATAATCCATACCACGCGACACAAGTGCAATTATTCAACATGTAGTTTGGCCAGCCGTAAACGGCAACCACAAAGTCACATATCCTGGCGACAAATTCCAACGACGAAGGGAGAGACATCCAAGCAGGAAGATCGAGTTGGTTGAAAGGAATGGTTAAATATCTCGGAGGATTTTGATCTGGACAATGCACCAATAGTAATAATCCAGCCACAATATCCGATAAAACGAGATCTCGATCAGAAAAGAACGCAGCCAGTAACGAAGCTATTTCGTCTATGGCTTCTCTCATTTCTCCTGTTTGCATTACTTTACACTAAATCCATAAAACGTAAAGATAGCAGGCTTACCAAACGTAATCTTGAATGCCAATATGTTCGTTCTACCATCACATTTCTGTCGACATTGTATCCACCCAATGGGTTGAAGACAATAACAACGCCAAAGAAAACACAAATTATCAAAAAACACTCCAAGACTACTGTGAATTGGAGTGTAACTCTTGAAAAGCAATTCTCATAAGCTGTCACAGATCCTAGGATAGATGTAATATGTGAGAGGCATAGAAAAATAAAGGAATTTGAACCTTACTTACCAAAAGCAAAGATGGCACTTAAAATAGTAAAAACTATCTCAGCGATGAACAAAGGCACTCTAAGGTAAATCAGATTCACCATCCTTTTTCGCAATTGCATATCCAGAATTGATCCGCGGGCGCTAATCTTTGCAATGGAAAGGCATAAAAAGATGGTTACCACGTTTCCAACAATAAGCAAACATAAATACACTAACCATTCCAGCGACGTGCAATTCAAAGGCTTATGGAATATAAACAAGACAAATGTGATCAGAACCCTAAACTTGTTGTAATCATACTATTTCACTTACCAGGCCAAACGAACCAATGCCTCAGTGATACCAGGAAAGACAAAATCATCGCTGGAGATATTCCAACGGCGACCGAAGGCCACCAAAGAAGGCATTCAACTGTCGGCTACCACATTTACAACTACTTTGCACCTAGCTCAGACAACGCCAACGAAATTTACATTCAAAAAAAAAAAAAAATAAATCTTCACAACGCAACGAATTACTAATATTGATTAAATAAAAAATGGACGGATTGCAAAAATACAAAAATTAGCCCGTCAGGTTGACGGTCTGTCAAGTTGTCAAATTGCCGCCTTTTTCGTCATCTCAAATTGTTCTGTCATTTTGGTTTGTCAAATTGATTTTTTGGGGGAATTTGATTGGGCCCGGTTCTGTCCCCAGACCTGTTTTGTCCCCAGGACGTTTTTGTCCCCACTTTTTTTTATTTTTTTGTCCGCAGGACGGTTTGGATACAGAAAGAAGATTTTTTATTGAAAATTGGTTAAAATTTTGAAATGTTTTCGCTTCGCGATACAGAAAGAAGATTTTTTATTGAAAATTGGTTAAAATTTTGAAATGTTTTCGCTTCGCGATACAGAAAGAAGATTTTTTATTGAAAATTTTAAAATTTTTCGCTTACAAAAAAAATTTTTTATTTTACAGAAAAACCGGTTTAAAAACAGAAAGTGCCAGAGTGTGGGCTAAGAATATAGTGTAAGAAAATGTAAGAAAATAACAAGTATATCGCCACATTTCTTGTTCTGGGGCATGGCTTCATCCAGTTCTACGGTTCACATTTTGGATAAGATGTGTCATATATGTAAAGGTGGTCATATAAGAATTTAAAAATTTCCCTCAAAATCTTTACCAAGATCAGGCTATCCTATTCGATTTTCTACCTTGATTGCGTGCTTTCGGATTGCACAACCCACCAAATTTTGTGTGTTATGCTACTTGTTGCACCATAGATAATGTAAGTCAATTTATTTATTTTTTTGCGGAAACTCGCGAAAAGTTGCCTTCTATAGATTTAGCGCAGGACAATAGGTTTCTTGTAAAACGTTTCTGGTTCGAAATTGATATTAGATCGAAGCTAAAAGTCTACTCTACAATTAGCCATAGCTAGGTTCTTAGAGGTTCGGAGCTTCAGGTAAAATCTGCACCAAATTCTGAAATCGGGCGTCGACTTAAAAAAATGCACCGAATTCCAAAATCCGGTGCAAATCGAAAAATAAGTCGACGCCAATTTTTCAATTTTGGCGTCGGCTTTTTAGTGCACCGGAATTTGAGGTTTTGGAAAAAAAATTTTAAATTCTTATTTGACCACCTTTATGTAAACGTTAACATCGAATATAGCACAGAAAATAAGGATTTCCAAGTTGGATCCCCAAGTTGTAGTATTTTTTTCATTTTCAAAATTCAATTTCTTTTTATGCAAAGAATTTATTTTCGAAATGAACTGCGCTTTTTACAAATGTTAAAAACGTTTTTTATGTCCTGCGGCGAAAACAAAGGCGGCAGAGTTGGAAACAGTAAAATAATTATTACTAGGGTTGTGCCGCCCCAAGTTGTCAAATTGCCGTCATTTTCGTCATGACAAATTGCTCTGTCATTTTGATTTTTCAAATTGATTTTTTTTGGGGAATTTTTTAGAATTTTGCCAAAAAATTGAGAATTTTGACCCACAACGAAAAACTGTCTCGCCAAAAATTCTTGCAATTTAAGCAAGAAGTCTCCAGTTTCACTGACTCAATTCATCAATGAAAATTTGGATGATAATAACAGTGGGAACGAGGACGAAGATGATCCGAAATAGGTCTACTAAACTTCTTTTGTTGTTATAAGCTGTTGTTTTAACGTTTATATGGTCTTGAACATGGTTGAAGGCATTATACTACCTTGAATAATGTTTGTTTAATCGTTACACAGCTTCCACAGCGATTTGACGTCACTTTGAAAAATTCTGTCAAGATCACAACCCTAATATATTTGCAAATATCTTCGTGCTCTTTACGGCCAACGCGGGGAATTCGGATTTACTTATAAAAAACTTTTATTTACTTATATTTACCAATAACGACCTCGGAAAGAAAACTTTTAAGCGCCAAAGACGCTTTTCGCTTTTTGTACGCATGGGCCTTAGCGGAAACTTGGAAATTCTAAGTTTTTCCGAGCAGTACTGGTAAAAGAAAGTATTTCAACGTTGAATGGAATGAAATAAGGTGATTTTAGTTGAGTTTCTTCTTTTACAGGACTTTAAGAAGTGTTTAGATGAAAAAGTTCCTTGTAAAATGGGAAAAGTCGTGGCCAAAGGAAAAAAATTTTGCCCGAGTGGGAAAAAATAATGAAACATTGCCAAATATTAGAAATTTTAGCCAAAAAGTGTGGGCAAGTCTGATAAAAAGCTTGGTCAAACTTTTTTCCCACTTGGGAAAAATTTTTTCCAATTGGCCAATTTTTTTACCCCTTGGCTACATTTTTTTCCACTTGGCCACCCTCTCTTGCATTTGGCCAAACTTGGTCAAACTTTTTTCCCACATGAGCAAAATTTTTTCCACTTCGGCAAATTTTTTTACATTTTTTCGATTGAAACCAAAGAGTCCCGCCAAACGAAGAGTCCGCTTTTTGAAGAGTCCTCTTGACCGATGCCGAAGAGTCCTGTTTTTGATTTTTTGCCAAGATATAGGGTTAAAATTTTACTTCATTTTTTCAAAATGGGGGCTGACATTTTATACGCTGAAAAGTTCTCTTGATTTTTTTCAAAATGAAGGTGACATGTGCTGTATGATAGAAATTTTACTTCATTTTTACAAAATTGGGCAAGATTTTTTACCTTTGGCCACAATTTTTCCCACTTGGCCACTTTTTCTTGCCTTCTGGCTAGCGATTCTGTTGAAAGTGGCGATTTTTTTCGACTTGGGGTCATAATTCGTGTTTTGGGGTCATAACCGTGCTGGGGTCATAATCAGGGGTTCAAAAATTTTAATTAACAGGGGAAGTACTCGAAGTGCGCGAACTTTTCCCTCAACGCAAAATTTTCACGCCAAAAATTTTTGGAGTCTAATTTATTTCAACTAAATAATAACGTTATTTATCCTGATCAGAGAATTTGCTCTTTATGCCATGACTCTGGAACATCTCCGTGAGCTCTCCGTCCTTGTGCATCTGAAGCAGGATATCTGATCCACCCACAAATTGTCCCTTCACGTATAATTGCGGGATTGTTGGCCAGTCGCTGTATTCCTTGATTCCATTCCGTACATCCTCATCAACCAGCACATCAACCGATTTGAATGGGATTTGGTGGAACTCAAGGATCTATAAGAAAAAAACTCATCATCAAAAACCTTACCATCTTTGCCGTCTTCGAGAAGCCACACATGGGTTGTTCCGGCGATCCTTTCATGAACAAAACAACATCCCCTTGATCAACTAATCCTTTTATCTTAGACTTGTGCTCCGGACTCAAGCTCCCCAACAAATGTTGGCTTGTTGCAAAGCGTCTGCCTTGAGAAACTGCGGTTGAAAAGAGCTGTCGAAGCATCTAAAACAACAGTAAAGCTTGTGATCATGGCAAGGTAGAACGGAAAAAAACCCGAAAAGAAATGTAAGATAGATATAAAACTATTTATTAAAGGATTTCAATAAATACATTACATTGAGATGATATCCTTATCCCCATCGAGATTTCTTTTTTGCAGGTCTTGTTGGATTAGGTTGTAATCGGGAAGGTGTGGGATCAGTGTAAGAAATGTTAGGAGATTCATCCGTGCTGGCTCTAGTGAAACTGCCTTTATAAGACGAGCTGAGATACTGCCTCATCGTGGCCAATCTGGTTAAGCCTAACCCCGTGGAACTACTAGCCACGTTCTTCGCCTTCTCAATTTGGTGGGTAACATTATCCTTTGGTTTGGTAAAATCAGAAGTCACATTTCTGTGTTTGCTGGTCTCTGTGAACCCCAATCCTACTCGTGTTCTACCCTTCTGTTGACCACAGCCGTTTTCGATATACCATTTGGAACTTTTTGCCAGTTCGATCAATTCGGGAGGAGCTTCTTGTCCAGCATTTTCAAGATTTTGGATTAAGAGACCAGCGAATTCCTTGTCTTCTGACGTCATCAGGGTAAATGCATCTCCCTTCTGTCCTGCTCGGCCTGTTCTTCCAATCCTATGAACATGTGTATTTATATCCCTCGCAATATCAAAATTGACGACAGTTTTAACTTCAGGAATGTCCAATCCCCTGGCTAAACGAGTGAATACTTAGTTTAAACGATAACAGATCTTACCTGCAACGTCAGTGGCAACGAGACAACGGACGGAGGTTCTGAAAGTTCTCAAACGTTCGCTTCTTTCTGCTTGAAGCATATCTCCGTGAAGAAGAACTAGGTCGACGTTATTTTGCTTCAGCTTTTCGGCGACAATCTCCGCATTCAATTTTTTAGTGACAAATACTATCACTTTTCCGTTTGCACAAAACTTAATTATATTCGAGAAGAGCCATTCCCATTTCTGTTCCACGGAAAGCAAAAGAAGGACATGTTGCATTACATCCGCATTAGCTTCTCCTATGTCTCCACAAACAATCTTTACAGGATGATGGAGTGCAAATGAAGTTAGTTTTTCTATCTTGGAAGGAAATGTGGCACTAAACATGAGAGACTGTCGGTCTGGACGGACATGAGCAGCAATGGACTTAACCTGTGCCTCTAAACAACAGAGGGTTTAAAAAGGTAAATTTAACTTACCAAATCCCAGGTCAAACATCCGGTCTGCCTCATCAAATACTAAGAAACTTGTTCGTATTAGATCCGTGGATTCATTCTTTATAAAGTCGATCATCCTGCCCTAAAATAAATATATTAGCGCGGCACTAGTTTGCACCTACCGGAGTTGCAATACAGATGTCACATCCAGCTTTTAAAGCCTTCTCTTGTTCGTACTTGTTGCCTCCACCATGCGCACAAACAACGCTCAACTCATACGGACGAGCATAAAACTTAAATTCCTCATATACTTGAATTGCCAGCTCTCTTGTGGGAACAATCACGACCGCTATTGGACCTCTGCTACAGCCATGGTGCGATTGTGAAGCAACATGAACAACCGCGGGGATTACATAGGCCAAAGTCTTTCCACTTCCCTAAACAAAATATAGAAAATTGAGAAGTGAGCTTACCGTTTTCGCCAGCCCAAGAACATCACGCCCGGACAGAGCCGCTGGGATAGCCTAAAAAACGGATTTTTCACATTTAATAACTATAACATCAAATTCGGCTTACGACTGCGCAATATTTTGGGGAGAGAGAATGTTCACGTCCAAAGGTTAAATTGCCAAAAATATGAATTGGCTAAGTAAGGTGCTGGAATGGCTGTCAAAAATTCGAGAATGGCTAGCCAAAAGATTAGGATAGTGTCAAATCCTATAAAGGTTATTTCAAAACTTCGGATAACCAATCCAAGTTTTTGGCTTGCCGTTTTTAAACTGCCATTCCAACTCAACTGAAAACGCAATTTACCTTTGACTATGAATATTCGCTCTGACAGGAGAGCCGAAACCAACTTTGCTGGTTCCGGATTTGCATTCAGAAAAAGTCTAAAAAACTGACCTGTGCTTGAATAGAGGTTGGCTTTGAAAATTCGGACTTTCTCAAACGACTCATTAACTTCTCATCTAGATTAAAATGGGCAAAGCTGACACAAGGCTTTGGAGGATCTGCACCATATACTTTTATATCCAATGAATTTCTCAGCTCAAAAACTTGAATTGGGGCCAAGTTTAAGATCTCTTCATGTTCTTTGTAAAAATTGGATCTAAACTCGGGATAGTGAAATTTGGAGTGATCACATGAAGGAAGAGGATCGATCACTTTCTTCCAAGTCCAAATCACGTTTCCATCCTCATCGTACTCAAAATTGTCTTCGTCTTCTTCTGGGTGGCGCTCTTTGTAATCTTCGAGGAATCTATTATAATTTCACATTGAAAGGAAAAAATGAAACTTACTTGAAATAACTTTCTTGCATATCCTCTGCGTCAATATCCTCTCTCCCTGTACCACCTCCCGCAATATTTCCGCTTGATTCTTTTTCCTTGCTCTTTTCTACATCTTTCTTTGCTTGCTGTTCAATTCCTGCCATAAAGAGTTCAAGTTCATCTACTTCCTCCTCCTCCTTTGACTCTTCTTTCTTTTTGCTCGTTCTTGGCTTTCTTTCATCTTCATCGTCATTAAAATATTCCTCGTCGCTTTGGTCATCCCTTGGATGAGCATTGTCAGATATTCGCCCCTTTTTACACAAAGAATTGTACTAAAACGGATAAAAATAGAAATGCTTGGTTCCCCATACCTTCTGCGTGTCTGCGTCTTCATCATAACTCGTATAGCCTTGGGCTCTTCCTAATAAAGACTTCGGAGGCGGAACGTTGCTGTAACTCATTTCTCAACATTATTATGAAAATTCTCAAAGATAACACAACGTTTTTTTCACAGAATTCTCGTCATGTCACGCCACGAAAACAAATATTTGGCGTACTGTTAATAAAAAAAAATTCTTTCTGAGAGAAATCAAAAAATTTAAATTTAGCCTAGTATTGAGTAAAATATTGGCCGAAAAAAAGCTATAGACCTGATCAGGGAATTTTCCTTGTCATAGAAGATCTGTTTTATCCTTCGAAAACACCATATTTGATAAGTTTGACAATTAAATTCTTTTAGTTGCGGAATGCCAAGGATTTCACCGTTTTGCCAAAAGCCCGGGAACCTGTTTCAATAACTAATATTCTTCAAAATTATTGTATAAAAAGTACGTTCTACTGGTTTCGTAGCGGGCTACGAAATTGCGGTTATCAGTCGTTCTGACGGTGCTTGTCGCAGAAACAAAAAAAATTCCCAAAAATTGGGATTTTCTTGCTTTTAAGGATGTCGCAGTGCCCAAATTTTGCTCTTATTGCTTTAAAATTTCGTGGTTACAGAGAATTCATGGGGGAGATTTGAGGCACGATCGTTCAAAAGTTGAAAAGTTTTGACAGTTTACTACCAGGTGAAAAGGTCTTGAGCGTGAAAACTAAGATAACGCACTACACTAGATGTTAATATAATACGACTTTCAGCAATGTCTATTCCAAGCTCACTCGAGGAGCTATCTTAAGGTAAATTTTGCCACCAAAGCCAAACTTTTACCCCCCAGAGGCATCTCTGCTGCCTAAGATACTGGAAATCACGTACAGAAACTTTCACATATAAATTTAGAGTACGCGCGTCGCTATAACTAGAGAACACTTGGCCAATTTTAAAATAATTCCCGTCGCGATCCAAAACAAATTTGAAATTATTGGTGTACGGTAGAAAAATATTTTTTTTGCGGCTGGAGCCGAGAATTTATTTGTTCTTGTAGATGGAATGCTCAAATTGTGGCAATTGGACAGCCTATATTTGGTTCTTTTTAGGTTCAATAAAGGTCTATTGAATTGTTTTGTTTTATTTTGCTGCCAACCGGTTTTTTAGCCGGATGTATTATCTTTAGGCAGCGGTTTTCAGGTAGAGATTGTGGGAAGCCAATCGAAGAAGCCCAGATATTATGAATGGAGTAGCAGGAAAAGTATGTTGGTTTTTATTGTCAATTACTTGATTCGTCTTAACTTTTGGAAGTTTAGATAAATTGAATCGGATTTCAGTACTTTTTTGATGTTGTTTTAGGTGAAATTTATCTTTTTTGTGAGTATTTAGTTTTGTTAGCTGTGTCAGTGTTTATATCAATATTTTTTTAGGTCTATGCCTTCAAGAGTCAACGCGCCAGGCGCAGAAAGAGCCGCAACCGTCGCCACAAGCAGAAGCACCGGTGCAGGAATTTGGAAACCAGCTGTTGGAGTCGCGGCCGCCGTAATGAGGTGATAAGCTCAGGACAGTGCAAAAGCGTGGAACAGAGGTATCGGAACAGTTCAATAATCCACAACTACAACATCATTTAATAAACATGAATCAAGTTCAGAAGGAATCAAAACTCGCACTATCGTCAACCATTTATTAATTCATTTTTTCGTAGCTTGTCATGTTCACTACTTCCTAACTTAGGCTATAACCTATTTATATGTATAACTTTATCCTACTTAGTAAACTGCAAGAAAATTTTTATGAAACTATTTATTCAACCAAAAACAACAGAATACAGGAATACCTTGGCGTTGGCCAAAACTTCTGCCTAAGTGGATTGCGGTGGACCGTAGCTTTGATTGGTTTGTGTATCACAGCCTGCAGAACACATTCGCTGTTGATAATAAGCTATAATTCGGAGTTGACCATCTTGACGCGGGGAAGGATCCATCCCTTCTTCCGATCGGATGAGGGTTCCACAAAAGGAAGCCAGCATGCGGAAAGCGCTCAGACGTCCAAGATATACTCCTGGGGCCAGCATGAACAAGTTCAACGAGGAGACCTTCTGGTTGGTGATGCCGGGGGTATTTATGAAGGCATGGACAATACCTCCATCATTTCCGTAGACAATGCCGAGTCCGCGCTTCTGCTTGTGGCAACGGTTGCGGCTCTTTCCACGCCCGGCGCGTTGACGCTTGGAGGCATAGATAGACCTAAAAAAATATCGATATAAACACTGAAACAGCTAACGAAACTAAATACAAAAAAAGATAAATTTCACCTAAAAGATCAAAAAAATACTGAAATCCGATTCAATTTATCTAAACTCCCTCTAAAAAGTTAAGACGAATCAAGTAATTGACAATAAAAACCAACATACTTTTCCTGCTACTCCATTCATAATATCTGGGCTTCTTCGATTGGCTTCCCACAATCTCTACCTGAAAACCGCCGCCTAAAGATAATAAATCCGGCTAAAAAACCGGTTGGCAGCAAAATAAAACAAAACAATTAAATTGACCTTTATTGAACCTAAAAAGAACCAAATATAAGCTGTCCAATTGCCACAATTTCAACATTCCATCAACAAGAACAAATAAATTCCCGGCTCCAGTCGCAAAAAAAAAATATTTTTCCTACCGTACACCAATTATTTCAAATTTGTTTTGGGTACCGACGGGAATTATTTTAAAATTGGCCAAGTATTCCCTAGTTATAGCGACGCGCGTACTTTAAAACACATTTTTTCTAAAGGTCGAGCACCGTGGCTACACGAAAATTCAAACCGCTTCAAATTGAACAAAATTTTCAAATCTGTGTCTCCTGATCACAAGAAGAAATTTTACAATCATATTTTTTTATTACTCATCGTATCTTGGTATACTGTAATACTGTAACTTGCACCAAAATATTGTATCTCAGTAACTAGACGTCGTATGTAGAAGGATAATTTTTTTTGTTGTGTTTCTCGTGCAAAATAATGTATTTTTACTCGTTATACCCCATTGCGAAAGTCAACGGAAGCGCATTAAAAATTTACATATTGATGCGCCACACCGTAAATCGAAGGTTTTCTCGAAAAGTACTACCTACTTTAACATTTTTTATTTCATTTTCTGATAGAGCAGGTTTTTGCGGTTCGAATAGATATAAGAACGTCCCCAGAAACTGGCGATTTTGGGAACAACTGTAAAGGTTCAGACTTTCGTCCGGCCCGAATTCACCTTTTTGACCGCATATGCAAATTTCAAAATGCTGTTGCAAAATTTGATATGGTATGTTGTTTTGCATCGTATTGCCATCAGCCGTAGATTAATAAAATTACTATTTTATTAACGATTCCGCAGAGAAAAAATCTCTCAGTGTAGATGCACAGTGCAGCCGGACATCTCGTTTTAGGATCTAAGTCGCCAAATATTTTTGACATTCGTACATCTATTCAAATCGCAAAAGGCTGTTCTTTCCGAATATGCAATAAAAATCTGCTAAAATAAGCAAATTTTTTTGAAAAAAAGTTTCGGAAATTTTTTGCACTGTGCGTTTGTCTCCATGCCGTCGTTCTTTGCAGAATCGCCATCAGATTTAAATTTCTTTTGGTCTATGTACACAGTTGAAAATCTTTGAGAAAATTAAGGTTTTTTGGAAATGCGCAAAAGAACGCAATTGTTCCGATTTTCTAATTAGAAATTTTCCAAAAATCCGTAAGTTTTGGGCCTCCTTGGGTTTTACTGTAGTTTCAGCTCGAGGTTGCAAGAACCTGAGTCAACACTATCATACCTTTATTTTACATAGTGTAGGGCTAAACTATGTTAAATTTTAGTCCGTTTGCACTGATTTTGATAAAGTTACAAGTGGCGAAAGCCCTGCCGCCGGGCCAGTTTTTTACTCATTTGCGCATGTTTCTCGAAACCCCTAACATATGTCGGTATGGTGGACGGTAATTGACTGTCTATTATCAATTACATAATACCGTGCAATTTTTATCGTTCTTGCCTACCTCTAACCGTCGTGTATTACCAGAATAAGATATTGCACAGAATGCCCAACCCTTTGCGACGTATGTTACTATTCCTCCATTTTTTGCTATAAATATACGTTTCCTTGTCTGTTCTAAGCAGTATTGGTTGTTTCAGCCCGCCGCCAGAATTTACTTGCAGTTGTAAATGATTTAACCAGGTGATCAGAAAGTTTTGTCCACCTTTTTTCAGAAAATTTCTTAAAAAATGCACTTTATATCAAATGTTCAGCAGGTCAACGTGCTAGGGTAGTTAAAATTTGGAACACGTAGCTCAATTAACAACTAAAGGGTGGTCAGAAATATATGTCCGGGAGAATACCCTTTTTTAAAACAAATTGAATTGTTTTCGCTTAGGGACATATGTAGAAAAAAGATTGTTTATTGGAAATTGGGTAAAATTTTGAAAGGTTGTCGCTTCGGGATACAAAATACGTTTTTTGTTGAAAATAAACGTGAACATCGAATATAGCGCAGAAAATAAAGATTTCCAAGTGGGATCCCGAAGTTGTAGGATTTTCCATGCAAGAAATGTATTCCGCTATAGTTAATGTCTGGCCGGCCGCCCACAACACCACTGATGTGTATTGAAGACTCGTTGTCTTCATTTCCAGTTTTCTGTCTTAGATAATTCATGCACAGTTGTCGGATTAGTAAGTGATTTTTCTGAATTCCTGAGATGCCAAAAAAAGAGTGTTCGAAACAAGCATACACCCTCTCCCGTCATTGCTTTGACATGTGCGTTGTTTATGGGATCAAAGAATTCTTTTGCAATGCGTCGAACGCGTGGCGGTTAGGACACAAATTTTATGCCTCTTTCTTTGCAAGCAAGAACAAAATTGTCGTGTCTATGAACGACTACAATCCTAGAATTATCAAATTATCGTTTATTTTTTTTGAAACAGGTCGACAAAACATCCTGATAAATATTTATTTACAAACAATTCAGAGATATTGTACACGGCGCACCAGAGCATCAATATCAGGGATGGAATCCTTGTCCGAGTCCTCGTTATGAGCTACACTTAGAGTGGAGCTGAAGGTGGAGTTGCTTCCACTAGGTAAAAGATTCTCCTTTTCTGTAGAGAAAGGCCGGACTCCTTTAGAACTACTCATCGACCGGAAGGAATCTTTTGAATTTTCCAACATTGCTGATGACAGTTGAGCAAAAAGATCTAGCTCATTTTGTCGAGTATCTAAAACACATCAACGTACATGGATTATATAACATACTTCCTTTAACCCTCCTCTTGGATCTCGAATTGGCTAGTACGTTCTCAAGCTCGTCAAGACACCCGTTTTGTATATTTAGTTTGGCTTTCTTTTCATCCGCTTTCTTGATTATATTCTTTGCTTGGGATGCTAGAGGAAGTGCTTCCATTGGTTTGGTCTTCATCCTAATATAGGAAGCCTAAGACAAATAACAAAATATTAGGTTGTAATAAAAGTTTCTGTACATTTCTCGGTGAATGCCATCGATAAAGACCACGGTTCGGAAAGGACCACCGTCCAATTTACAGGGTGTGTCAAAATTTCTGGAGGAAATTAATTCGGCGGGGGAGCAATATTAAAACGTGATTTTTGTCACGATCGAACTTCAGCGACATTAGTTTTTATATGTGAAGTTTCGACGCGATTAAGCGTAAAATGGCTAGCTAGGCTCTTGAAAAAAATTGGGGTTTTTCAGAAAATGGCAGAAGTCTTCGGTCAAATATCTTTCCAGAAAGACTAGAATTTTTGCATGCAGGGAGGGGAAGTCACACGCATCGAAACTGTAAAAAAATTTTGGGGTAAATTTCAAAACTGCAGGCAGAAAAAAACCTTTAAACAGGGCCAACTTTAGCAAAATTTTCATTTTCAAGCGGAATGAGACAAAAATCGTGGGAATTCATTCAAAACGGCAAATTTCTGCCTCCCGGCTAAAAACCGTTCGTTTTCAAACGGCCATATCTCAGTTCATTTGAACTTTTAAGAGATAAGATTTTGTGGGGGAAAAACTAATATTGCTCAAATTTATGTTTACCAAATTTCAACGTTCGATGACCATTGTGCAACAAGGTATAGGGTCCTACTTTCCTCCACACATTTTGAAACACCCTGCAGATCAGCACCCTCGAAAACCCACTATTTTTAGAAAAGTGTCAAAAAATGCATTATGACATTTTCATTACGTGAAAAATAAAAATTCACAAAAAATAAGTAAAATTTTCAAAATCAACGCCATCGATAAGCCTATATAGATTTTTTTCTTTCTCCGTGGTCTTTATCGAACTCAGCTTTTCTCGGTAATACTTCGAAACAAAATTTCTAGGTCCTGATTGAATGTGTATTAAAATTGAAAGCATAGATGTCTGAGACAGCCCTCCACAAAATTTTTGGTTGGTACTGTTTTATTTTGTACAGGCTCTGTTTCGAAGTATTTCAAAACTTAAAAAATTCCCGGTTTTTGTCATGGTTAATATGGCGGGGCCTAGAAATTTTCCAGCTCACTATAAAATCTCGCGTTTGGTGTTATTCGTACTTGGGATAGCTGTAGTTTCTTGCGAATGCATTCCTTCGGTTATATAAGAGCGAAGATAAAAGATTTTCAAAAAAAGTCGAAATTTTTCAGTTTTTGCTTTCTTTTGAAACTCGAGGTTTGCTCGCCGGAGAAGGGGAAAGAAAGTCAGACTTCGTTTTAGCTTTCCGCTCCGGGGGTCAGTGAGTCAAAACAAGTTTTGACTTTCTTGTTCTCCCATCGCGGGAACACTTGACCCAGGATTTCCTACCCGAGAAGATTTTTTTCCCCGTCTTCGAGATCTGTATTCTATGGAAGAGAACAACTTGGAATTTGCTCAAACAAGGATTTTACAAAGACCAGGCAGGCCTGGTAGATTTATTTCCTCTACTCGATCCAGTTTTCTGTTTGGATAACCCACCAAAGTTTGGAATGTTGTGGGGCGGCTTTGTTGAAACGTGGGTAATGTAAGTGGCATTTTCTTATTGTTTCGGCCGAAACTCTTAAAACCTAGGTATAACTAATGGTAGAGCCGGCTTATATCTTCGATCTAATATCAATTTCGAACTTGAAACGGTGAGTTTTACAAAAAATTTATATTGTACCAGGTCCCTGTGTTTGGTCACTTGTGCTTTTCTAAAAAATGAGCTCTGTTTACGTGGTAAAATAACGCAGTTACCTGACTTCAGCTTATACCTGTCTACTTTTTGGCAAGTTTTAGGACAGCTTCCTCTTGGTAAAAAATCCTTTTTTGAGCAATGTACCTGCTGTTCTCATTCATAAAATACATTTCGAACATGCTCGAAAAATAAATTCGGGTCAAGTGTCCCCCGATGAGCGAAACGAAAAATTCAAGACCGGGAAGTCAAAACGAACTCGCCACCACCAAATCGGGAAGTCAGACCCTTGGTTCAACTTGCCGAAACCCAAAATGGCGAGCAAGAAACCATTCTAGCTCTCCGTCCCCGAATATCGTCGAATTTTTTTTGAAAACTTTCGACTTTTTTTTGAAAATCTTTTGTCTTCGCTCTTATATCTACTCTGATTTTTTTGTATTGTCTCAAAAAGTCAGCTATCCGAACAAAGGTGGATTTTTGTGACTTTTGCTATTATAGAAGAAGTTAGGAGGAGTTTCGACTCGGTCGTTTGCCAGCATATATAAATATGTCTGCTGATCTACATTCAACAATCTTTATTGTCACAAAAATATCTCTTATTGCTTCGACTAGCTGCGGTTATAAAGTCAACTTTCGCCAAGGCCCAGTTTTAGGTTGCGAGCAGTAAATTTCTTTCGTCGCGCTTTATGGCAAATTGACCTCAATTGACCTACACACAGCATTTAAAGTATTAGCGCCGTGTTATGTTGCGTCTACAGTGTCTGTATCTTCGCAACAGTCTAAAATATAGTACGACTGTGTGTTGGTCAATTTGGTCAATAGTAACAAGCGGTTAATCTAATGTAATCTACAGCCTTTTCTGTTGCTAACCAAAGATATCTTAGACACCTTGGCCTTGGTTAAAATTAAAAAAAAAATTATAAAGAAATGTACAGAAACTTTTGTTACAACCTAATATATGAATTTAAGACCTACTTCATACTGCTCAGCAAAGTTGGAAATATCTGTAAAAAGATTTTCCAATTTGTACTTCTTTGGCTCGTAGGAAAAGAAGCCCTCCACTTCTGCTGCCTTTTCTTCCACACTTTTCTTTAGCTGAAACAATATTCATTCCCTGAAGTTGAAAACTCTTACCTCGACTAACGTATCCATAACTGTAGTTCCATCCGGCAAAAACTTTGACAATTCCTCTCCCATTCTATCATACGGAACTTGTTTTACAAACTTTGCATTGTAACTAGATAATACCTTCAACTTCTTCTGTAAGTCATCCACTTGTGCGGCTTCGTGGCTCAATATTAATCGTTTGGCCTTGTAGACATGGAAAAAGTCTTTCATTGCGAATTCGGTGAACTGTCCATTAGTTTTTTTATCAAACAATATGACCAAATTGTCCAAAAGGGTCGCCTTGTTGCTGACATCCTTTGTTTCCGACAACTAAAAATATATCATAAATTGATCAGTTCTTACCTTCGTTAACAAGTGCATCGTGTATCCGTACCAATCCTTGTTTTGTTTGTCATTTTTCATTAAAAAGTTTCCACAAGCTAAAACAAGAGAAACGAAATGACCAAGGCCAAGGGAATGCATAATCTCGTCGCAAGCTTCGGCAATGATGGACAGATTACTCTTAACTTCTTGCGATATTTTAGGGAAGGATAATAACATCGAGATAGCTCTCAAACGATTCGGGAGGTCTTTCACATGGGACAGACATGCAAGTAGCTTAAGTCAAGCTCTTAAAGAAATCAGGTTAACCTACCTTTTCGCCCTCAGGGGCATCTTTAAAGGCTTCAATAGGTTTCTCTCGGAGTTTCTTGAACAGCTCTGGTTCCAGAAGTTTCTCTTGGACTGCTGATAACAAATCCTCGTTTAAAACATTCATGTCCAATTTGTAGAGTGCTCGTTTGAACGCTTCGTAATCCTTTATTAGTCTGGCACTCAAAATATCTAAAAGATACCTCTATTCTCATGGTGTACCTTACCCCATTTCTTCAATTTGTTGTTGTCCTTCACAATTACCGGTTCCTTAATTTTTGCTTTGAAAACAGGTGCCTTTGACTTTGTTTCGGGTCTTCCAAACTTCTCAGTTAACGTAGAATAAAACTCTTCATCCGTGAATTTCTCTTCAGTTTTCTGATACTTAGTCCATATAGAATTGTCCTTGATGTTTTTCGGGATTAACTAAAAAATGAAAATGATTAGATTTCAGCTTGTTCTTACTGTAAGTTCTTCCCACTGTGGAATTCTTCTCATCGGAAATTTTGGCATGACCGGCCGTTTGATCAGTAGATAGCTGGGTAACGACGGCCCAACAGGCTTGGCCTTAAGTCCATTAAGTAAAGGGGGCGGAGGAGGTCCTTTGACACCGTCTATGGGTGGTGGTGGGGGTGGAACAGGCCCTTTTAGTGATGGAGGAGGGAGCGGTGGAGGAGGTGGAGGGGGACAACCTACAGTCTTGACCATATTTGGCGGCAAAGGGGGAGGAGGGGGGATATTCGAACCAGTAGGTGCTGCTTCAGGTCTCAGGTTCTTGGCATTGGGAGGCCTGTTTGATGCCGGAGAATTTGCCGGTGTGTTTCCTCTCAACTTTGGTGGTGCCACATCAATCACAGTTAGCGGAGGCAATGGGATTTCCGGGTTCCGTATCTTAAAACGCGGTGTATGGTAAAGACTAAATAGTTCTTACATGTTCTCTAAGTTTTCTAACCTCATCATGCAATTCATTTATTTTGTTAAAGTAGGAAACCTGTTGAGCATACGCCTCTTGTTTCTCATTAACAGCCGTTTGGAGCCTTTGATTTAGCCTTTTTAGATCTTGACTTGCATATACATCATTTACCAAACGCCCTGAAAAAGTACAATAAACCAAAAACCAAATAAAAGTAACACTCAAAAGGTCACGCGATGTAAAAGTATAACACGGTATTCAAAATTCGTGTATTTTCTTGTAGTTTCAGATACCGTTTCTTTATCTAACTAATTCTTACTTTGAGAGGATTATTTTGCCAAAAAATAGCAACTTTTGATGACTTTCCCGTTCATCGAACATTTCTCTTGGATGGCTTAGTCTATGACGACAAGAAATATTTCTCTAACAAGGGAATGGTCCGAACTTATTGTGGAGTTTCGAAATGAGACCTCGATATTCTGAAAGAGCAGATAAAATTTAGTAGGAATAAACTTTTTCTAGCTGCGGAATAACCTTCTCCGACGAGAAAAATCGACCGAAACTTTTATCCCAATTTTCGGAGACAATAGCCACAAAAAAGCAAACCGAAAAGCGTTGTCGGTTAGTGCAGTGGAAAAAGTTCCACGCATGCACTTTTGGCAAGTTTGCATCCGGGCGGGTTCGATCCCGCCTGGCTCATATAAATCTTGAGTATGATCAGTCCTTTGGAATTACATATAAAAATTTTTTGAAACAAAAAACCCGAGATACAGTGATGTATCAAGTACGGGTCGTAGAAAGGAGGATTTTTGGAAGAAAAACCACGTTATGATAATCCATTTGGCGTTTTTTCCATAAAAACCATTCTATCCAGATGTTTGTAGCTTTCGATAAAATAAAATTTAATAAAAAAAATGTTACATGTATAAAATTTCAAATGACTAGTCATATTCAAGATTTATCATCCAGGCGGGATCGAACCCGCCCGGATGCAAACTTTCCAAAAGTGCATCGCGGGATTTTTTTCACTGCACTAACCGGCGACTGTTTTCGTTTTGCTTTTTCGTGGCTGGGAAAAAGTTTCGACCGATTTTATTCCGCAGCTAGAAAGTTTATTCCTACTAAATTTTACCTGCTCTTGTAGAATATCGAGGTCTCATTTCTAAACTCCACAAGAAGTTCGGACCATTCCCTTGTAAGTAGCCCTGTAGACGCCCTTTATAACGACGGTAACTTCATTTGGTCACAACGTTTCAAGACGGATTTTTTTTTTGAAAATTCACATCTTATTGGAACAAAAGTTACAGTGTACCTCCGTTACCAAAACACCACAAATTTTATCACCCATAGAAATGATGTCACTGTAAAAGATGATATTTTAAATGGTACGCATGGCCGTTTGAGTGTTAATGAGAGGAAACGTACCAAAGTTGGATGGTCGAATGTCCCTCTCGTTTTTTGTTGGTTCGTCTTTATAGGATAAGAAAGAAATGAAGTTTCGTAGAGCAAGAAGGTAATCAAATCTGAAAACGTTTCAAGTCCTGCAAAAAACACCTACTCAGGTGTTGCCTTATCCATGAGCATCAAGAGTCTGGTCAAGATATCATACCATATAAATTCACATTTTGTTTTCTCAAACTTTTTACAAAGTTTATTGAGTAATTCCTCCGGTTCCGAAAAAAACTTAGAGCTTTTTGATGTCTCATGGCGAACCAGATCTTCAGAATCGGCTTTCATCGTGTCATGAAAGTGATCCAGCTCTCGTCGAAGTTCGGGAAGATCTTTGGCTACCTTCTCAACTTCCTATAAACAATAGTGATTCCTTTCAGCCTGTGAACTTACTCTCATAAGAGGTTCTAGACCAGCATGGATTAACTCTTGTCTCATAATAACCCGGTGTCTGTAATCTTTGGGTATCGACAACAATTGGTTAATAAACTCAAAAGTTTTAAACTAAATGAAAAGGTATAAAACAGTCTACCGACTTACCATAGTGTTGGCACTAGCATATTTAAGAGAAGAAATTATCGGGCAGAACCTACAAATCTTTCGACTCCGCTCGAAAGCATCAAAGCCAGAAATCAACAGTTCAACCCTAAAAAATAACGTAATTCAAAAAACAAATCAACTATTATGCATACCCACTAATTTTGCAAAGTTTGTGGACGACGAATGAGACATTAAAGAATCTGAAAATTTCGGCTTTTACAGAATCCAGAGCCTTTTCGTTGATCTGATTGAGGACATAGAGCATATCAATTAACTTCATAAACAAGCCCAAACCAGAATCCAAACACTGTTTTAAACCACGCTAAAACTTGAGATAATTTTTGGCACCCGAAACTTACATCTGTGTTCATCAAGGCCCTGAGGCATTTTACAACCTCGGGAATAGCAGCTACAAGATTTAAATACTGATCCTTGTCTCGAGCACCTTGAAGACATCGTTCCAGGTTTTGCGTACACCATGTTAAGACAGTCATCAGGCATACATGACCACCAGCATCACAAAACCAATCTATCCATTCAATTGTGGCCGTTCCTATTCGGACTCTAAGGGTAACCAACTTTTGCGCGGCTTGGGCTCCGTATTTCTCATTGGTAATATTCATTAAATTATCCATCGCCGCGTTGACATCCTAACAAAATAACTCATTCGAATGCATTCGAACAGCTCTTACCTCTTTGCTACCAGAATCGACATCCGCGGAAAGCTTGATCAAAAACTCTTCCTTCTTTTTCCTATCCATATTATCCAGCTTAACTTTATCTTGAAGATTCCTGTTCACCTAAAGATTTAAAGAAATGCCCAAAAAAATAACCTACCAAAGAAATTTTGAGTCGATTGTCAAGTTCATTATCGGACAGATGTTTTAACTTCTGTAAAGATAAAAGCGGCGTCTGATAAAAAAAAAAAACAAAAGACAATGTAAATATAAATTACCTTTTTGAGGGGTTTATCCGGCACTTTATTTTTACCGCCCATTCTCCCTATTGAAGGAAATAGAAAGCGGAATTGATTCAAATGGGTATTTCTTTCTCCTTCCAACCATCAAAGAGCGTCCAATTGAATTATTTTGGAACGATGGGAAGGCCAGTCGGAATGCGAAGACAATGGCGGTCACTTTATATCTCCAAGTATTTTCGAAAATTTCTCTCGCAAAAATAAAATAAAAAAGTCATGAATTCAAATCCCGAAATTGTGCAATTCAAGAATTCCTGTTTTCGTTGCGGGAGAAAAAACGAATATTTTCTGAAAGCTTTTAATGGTGATCAGACTTGGCTTTTCAGGCCCCCATAAAAGTCAGCCGGGGTTTTTTTCGAATTTTTAAAAGCCCGGACCGCCCCTCAGGGACCCTAGGCCCGACCTGAGCGTTTTAAGGCCCGGCTGCTCATAAACGTACGGAAACAGAACCAAAATTTGTTTTGTTCAATTTTGATTGGACTCTTATTTGCTTAAATTTGTTCCTTCTTTGCTATTAGGTTGGTAAGATAGCCAAAAAACCGACCCTTCCATAAAAACTTTCTAACCGTCTTGGGAGTAAGAGCTGGCCAGCTCTCTGTGGCTGAGCCTTAGCAAGCGCCTGTCTTGGAGCCGGCGGCTCTTCAGGATCTTCAAAATTAAACCAACTTTTTAAAGGTTCCTAATTTTTGAGCCATCTAAAGAATGGTTTGTTATTTTTCTGTAGAGATCTATCGCCTTAGTTGCTGGTGGATGAGGCAGCACTCATAGACTTCGGAAGAGGTATAGTTTCAGTCATATCATAGCGGTCCCAGCTGAATTTTCTTGTAGTCCATCTTTGAAAAAATGCCTTACAAACCCATGTACAGAAACCTTCTTTAACTCTCGCAGTCTTGCGGGAGATATTATATCTAGCCTGAAATACTGTGAGTTTTTAGAATCAAAAATGTTACGGCGATTTTGTGCGGCCAAACCGCAAGTTCGCTATGTTGCAGTAATCCTGGCGATTTGAAATCACCTCCGTTCGACTCCTCGTACCCAAAAACGTTTGTGGTCACAATTTCACGGCTCTGCGTGTCCTAAGTTTCAAGTTATTTAACATTACTTTTAATTACTAAAACTGTAAATAAAACTAGGTTAATGGGACAATTGGAGCAAAAGGCTTCAGGAATAGACTTATATTATGGGTGTGGCCATTCAGAATCAAAAATCTCGAAATCGAAAATTTCCTATGTCCACGGCTGCTTCAGAGACTCAGAAGTCATGTTTTAAAAATTGTAACTTTTATAGAACGAAACAACGAAATATAAACGAAAAATGTCACCAAATCAACTGAGTGGGATACGCCGGCGTCGCGCTCGTTGAGGTCGGTAGTTGGAGTGGTTGTTAGTCCATGGACCCAAGGAGTCGAAGGCATAGAAATCCATGGGATATGTTTTGTCAGCTACTTCAACGTAATTTAATGCCCATGACAGTTCGAATGGTGTAAGAAGAGGCCTTTCAAACGATATACCCCAATCAATTGATAAACGAGGACAAGCGACTTGGGCCCAGCTACAAATCACCATTGTTAAACGAGCACTACTTTACCATTCAATCTGATTAAACAACTTGAGCTTTGGGGGAAAGATTTCGGACATCAGGACTCTGACGAACTTGAGGCTTTTCTCCTTCAGCTTATTTTCCATATCATTAAAGATTTTGACATTTCCCTGACGTCCTAAAGTACCCTGAATAATCCCAAAAACTTTGGATAATCGGGCAATCCGAACGGCTTCTTTCCTCCGCTCTAACATCATATCAAATCCATATTCCTCTGCAGACAATACTCTACTATAAGGGTTATATTGAAGTGCTTTGATCTTAGGGTTCTGAATCATAATTGATTCCAAGTGGAACCTTCCATCTCCAACATATCTGAAGCCATGATATATAAGAAAGTTGCTTACAATATATAGTCAGTATCCGCATGAAGCTTCGGAGAAGTACATCCGAGAATTTCACCAGGACTTAGGGGACTGCATTGAGGGACATAAACAGAGAAGTTCATTGCTTCTAACTGTTTTTTTAACGCCTAAAACGGCAACTTAAAAATTAAGTTTATAAACTTACATTCAATGAAGTAACGAACTGCACAGTGCTCATCAATGCTATCCTCTTTTCCTTTTCGACGTTCGTCACAACCGAGTCAATGGCGTGACTGAGATTGATGTTTATATTCACAAATATATACAACAAATGTATTCCCTGTGTGTCTTGAATAGGAACGAGGCAACTATGACCATAATGAACTAATAAAGTGCATTCCAATCCACGGGCAGTGTAATCATCCACGCAACAGGCTCCATAAGTAACATCACCCATGATGAAAACTTCACATCCCGTGTGTTTCGTCAATATATCACTTATGATACATGCATACAGCAGCAAACCCTCTGGTAGTTGTAATGCAACACATCTTGATCCTGTTGTCTTTATCTTCCATATTGTTTTAGGAATTTCAAAAGTGTAATTCTTTGGCAACTAAAAAATACATTTAATGGTAGAAACTAGGGTTGTCATTTTGACAGAATTTTTCAAAATGACGTCTCATTGACGTCAAATTGCCGTTATTTTCGTCAAATTGCGTCAAGTAGTGTCGAATTGCCGCCCTTTTGGTTTAAAGCTGTCTAATAAAAAGAAAGCATTGTTCAAGGTAGTATAGGGGCTTCAAACATGTTTAAACCCATGTAAAAATTAAAACAACAGCTACAAGAAAAAAAGAGTTTAATACACCCATTTTCGGATCATCTTTGTCCTCGTTCCCGCAGTCACTAAAAAAAATTTCCCAAAAAAACTCAATTCAACAATCAAAATGACAGAGCAATTTGACCTGACGAAAATGACGGCAATTTGACAACGTGACAGACCGTTAAGTTAACGGGCGGCACAACCCTAGTAGAAACAAACTCACCAAGGAAATATCTTTTAGGAGAATAGGGTCGTTCGAAATGACGTCAAGTTCTTCCCTTAGTTTGGCATGTGTCATTATCTTCAACTAAGAATTAAATTATTCTGTGATAAAAGAATATAAAAAATTCAACAGGACACAATAATTTACACGGCTTTCCCAAATGGAGAAAAAAACGTCCAATGAAAAATTAGCGGCATTTTATACGATGAAATATTTCTAATGTTATTTTATATCAGAATGAAACCCAAACTATCAATATTGATAGGAATTGATAGAAAACCTGTTTTACATCGATGCACACATTATTACCACAAAAATATTATTCTTGAACATTAAATTTAATGAATTTTGGTAAACATGGGTACTGCAAGGATGTTGTTTTCAAAGGATGTAGTAGATCAGATTTTGTTTGATAATAATAATACGCAATCTTGAATCGTCAACATCGGTCATTTTGACTTACATACGCGCTAAAACTATACTTGCCGCGGGCCAAGGGGTAAATGTCATCACTTCGCCTGTGAAATCTCACAAACTCTGTCAAAAAAACTGAAAAATTGCAGCAAGGGTGTGTGTGTGTGTTATTATCAGCACCTATCGTGATCTACTGCTTCGAAGCAAATTAAGCCTTGCCACCTATCAAATTTTCTCGATATTGATGTATACATCAACTGTATCAATTTTAACTAACATTTTTGAACAATGCGATGCTAAAATTTGTCTTCTATTGACAAGACTACATAATAAATGCTATAGGCACACAGCAATACTTTCCTGATTTCCCGAAAGCTTATTTTACAGTAATTACAAAATTTGTAATTTTGAGATATTGAACTGCCGTGGGAAACGTTGAAAATGGTCAAAACCTCGGTTCAAGAAGCTGAAGTTGGATTATACAGCCTTCTGACGGTGTTTTATGGAACTGTATATAGAGTTTTAAAAATTTAAACCCCTGAGCTTTTTTTGGCGAGTCACATTACATACCCAAAATCATCAATATTCACTATGTCATATTGTGTTAATACGAGCCAAATAAGCATTGATGAGCATCCTTTGATGTTTTTAAAACTGGGAAATTCTTAATCGACCTTTTTCTCCACATCGGGGGTCGCTAAACGATGAAATTCGAATATACAAAATATCACTTTAAATCAATGGGAAACGTTGAAGTTTATCAAAAAACTGTCTCAGAATCCTGCAGATTTGCGTATATGCCCTTCAATAGGTTTGGCGTGGAAATAATAGGAAACATTTTGAAAATTTTATCATTTGCGAATGTTGTGGCATGTTGTACTTGGGGACTTGTTTGTCCCCTTTGCACAAATTTAGACAGAACTGTTGTTTTGTCATTTTTAAAGCTGTAAAAAGTATAAAGCCTATAAGTAGACTTTCAAGAGTGTTAAACAGCACAAAGAAGTATTGAAATTAGTAATTTTTCACAGAGAGCTAGAGCTTCGAAGGTGAACGACTCCGCTATTTGCAGTTGGAAACGTTCAAGTGTATCATAAAATGGCCCAATTAAGATGAAACGTTTTCCGAAGAATCGTCTACAACGTCCACATAGAACTAATAGGGCACATTTCATTTATTACATCTCTTCGATCTTATACATGTTGTACAAGGTACATCAAAATTGCTGCTTTTGAGGAGGTCATATTTTCCGATTCAGATATGGCAACGACATGAGTGATAGCTTAAATAGATGGCAGAGATTCAAAGAAAATTTTTATAAACGTTATTTCATGTACAAATAAGAACTTTGTACGCTTAGAGCATCAAGTTTGAGGGGCAGTTCCCGGAAATTTTTCAAAGGTCGGACGCGAGCTGCGAGGTCCGTGAACGTTTTTTTCTCCAATTTTGTTCTATTTGGGCCAGGGGTGGTCACCAGGCCCGGCGGCCCGGCCCGGCCGATCGGGCCGGGCCTGACTCAAAAATGGAAAATTGAAACCGGGCCGGGCCCGAAATTTCCGGTCCGGGTCGCGGGTCTGGGTTTTCATGCCAGGCCCGGTTTTTATCATAATGCCAAACCGTTGGCATTCTTTTTGATGGGGTTGTCGTTGTAGTTTTTTTTCTAACACATTTACAAGCTTTTTTTCACGTTTACTCTCAAAAATAGTGCATATATAATAATGTATTACAATAGCACTACCGGGACCGAAGTTTTTTTTACAAACTTTAGTTCCCAATAGGCTAATAAACATTTATCAGTAATTCTATTTGCAATTTGTTGAAAGAAATCCAATTAACTAAGTAAGAACAAGGACGAAAATGATCCGAAATTGGTCTATTAAAGTCCTTTTGTTGTTATAAACTGTTGTTTTAAGGTTTATATGGTCTTGAGCATGTTTGAAGGCATTATACTACCTTGAATAATGTTTGTTTAATCGTTAGACAGTTTCCGACCGAAACAACGGCGGCAATTTGATGAAAATGACTTCAATTTGACGTCACTGTCAAAATCACAACCCTAGTTATAACAAAACGGCAACGATTTTTTGGCAGGTCGCGCCCCAGCCGGGCTTTCACGGGCCGGGCCGGGCCGGGCCTGGTTTTTGACGGGCCGGGCCGGGCCGAGCTTGTAAAAACCTCTATCCGGGCCGGGCCGGGCCGGCCTTTTGACGGACCGGGCTTCGGGCCCAAAATCGGAAAAATAGGTGCCAGTGACCACCCCTGCGGGCCGGGCCTGGCTTTTAACGGGCCGACCATATAAACATTAAAAAAACAGTTTATAACAACAAAAGGAGTTTAGTAGACCTATTTCGGATCATCTTCGTCCTCGTTCTTACTTAATTGATTGGATTTACTTGAACAAATTGCAAATAGAATTATTGATAAATGTTTATTAGCCTATTGGGAACTAAAGTTTGTAAAAAAAGCTTCGGTCCCGGTAGTACTATTGTAATAAATTACTATATAGGCATTATTTTTGACAGTAAACGTGAAAAAATCTTGTAAATGTGTTAGAAAATGATAAACTACAACAACAACCCCATCAAATAATTTTCCGGCACGTAAACAATGAATGCCAACGGTTTGGCATTATGATAAAAACCGGGCCGGGCCTGGCCTGAAAAACCCCAAACCCGCGGCCCGGACCGGAAATTTCGGGCCCGGCCCGGTTTTAACTTTCCATTTTTGAGTCAGGCCCGGCCTGTTGGCCACCCCTGGCAGGGCCCAATTTCCTATTCGAATTCTTGATCGAAAAATTCAACCGAACGTTGATAGTTGAAGTGGATACGATGAAGGGTACTGTACCGAAACCCGTTGACAATGAAAAATCGGCACTGATTCTTAACAACTATTGCTTACTGAGTTATATTAGCACCCTAGCACGTCAACAATTAGCTTTGGATTTGATAAACGATCAACTTTGACCTACTACAACATGGGACAGGTACTTTAGTTTTGCTAAAATTTGGGTGACTATACAAAAGGTTATGATTTTTTGTTACCATATAGTAAAAAAATTTTGTGGCGACTTAATAATTTATGTAAATGCTCAAGGGACAATATATATAGATACACACTCTTTCCAAAGTCGGGAAAAACGGAAAGTGAATTTTGCCGTTTTTCAAAGTCCACGAGATTGGTCATGACACGTCTAACTTACGAAGATCAAGGTACTAATTAGCTTTAATCCCTTGTAATTGCAATTTTTAGCGGAACTTTCCTTCCCCAATCGTCGAAGAGACCGGTCGAAGTACAGAATGCCGTGGACAAGGAGTTTAGAAAAACTTTGAGATAATGATTCCAAAAATACGGTTTTAAATTCTGGGTGATAATATGGCCTACCGCGAGGCTTCTAGCCCTGATCGGGAAATACTTGCCATCGATAATGCTTTCAGAAGCACCAAAAAGGTTTAAATTAGCGGAACGCTTTCCTTTATCACAATGAACAAACCAAATAATACAAAATAAGGCAAACATGAGATCCGTTTGAGAATAACAAAATATACCGACACCGTATGAAGTTTACAATCACAACAACACCCGTCAGTAAACAATCCGATATGAATAAGACAAGACAACGTTACAGCAAGTACTAACTGCTCGAGGGAAATCTAAAGAAACTATACAATCTCCTAAAACCCTAGAAATTTTGTTATGAAAGAGAGTTTCACTTTCACAGGTCTTGGTAAGTCCACGAAGCAAGTCGCCTGAGATTCCAATAAAAACGGGTTTCTATGATGGTTTAGTAGGCTCAGTTTTCGGTTTAAATCGGGTTGAGCGTTGCATCCAGAAGGTGACAGTGAAGATCGCATCGCCTAATGCCGCTGATGAGCCCTCTAAATCAAACTTCATATCACGCAATCGACGTAGAAAGCCCTGTTCTTGCAGTTCCAGCTCATTTCGGGCCATTGTATTTGCCAGTAAGGCTTGCTCAGCGAGTCTTGAATATGCATTCTCCTCCATCATACTCTTATAAAGAACTCTAGGGATTGTAACCTAAACACAGATAAATAAGGAAATCTATTCATACCGTATCAGATGAAGCCAACTGGCTTACAATATTTTTATTGTTATCGGTGACAAGGCATTCCAGTAAATGGCTGTCTAGTATTTCGCCATCTTCCAAGTCACCAGATGGTTGGAGGAGGTCTCCGTAAACTTTCAGGAAGGAACGTCTTTTCTTAGAGACCTGTAAAGAGATTAAAATAATTTAGCCAAAGAAGTAGCTCTTACACTATGGTTTTCTTGGTATAACTTTGTGCATACAAGAGCCTCCGCTAAACATAAAAGTCCTTTGACAATATGTTTGTTCTTCGGTAATGTAGAATGTGCGTTAAAAAGTTTCCCGATGACGGACCTAAACTTTGTGTAAAAGGAATACGTATGCCTTAATTATTACCTTAACAACGCCAGTGCCTGTCGAAGATCACTTCCTGACGTCGTATGACTTGGAGACAATGAATACAACAGCAATCCTACTGAATACAAAGACCGAGTCATACATCCAAGAGATATTACATTCGGCGGAATACTACGAATGAACTGACGGACAGATGACAACAGCTCTTGATGATTAGGGATCTTCCTTCTGTTCATAAATACACATTGATCAGGCAGGTCCATTCTGCTGGGGCAAGGAAAATCGTATCCTTCATATTCGCCAATGGCGAAACTTGGAGGTTTTATTACTCTGAAGGTGGGCTTGTTCGAGTTGAGTCGACTACTTGGACGGAGGTCAGGCGTCGACACATTTCTCTCAGACGCACAAGGCTTTAAATCCAATTTCACTGGCTTCTCGATGGGTCGCTTTTCAGGACTCTTGGTCTTTGACTTAGATTTCTCTTTATCATCGTGGTTGGGTCGGTAATCCTTTGTACTGTTTTTCTTGTCCGACTTATCTCTGTGCTTGTTGTCCCGATCATTACTTCTTTGCTCGAATTTTTTATCTAAACCTAAACATTAGACAAAACCCAGGAAATTACTCTTATCCGACTTTGAGTCCGTAGATTTATCCTTGTGATCTCTCAGCTTTCTTCCAACGTCTGCCGTTCCCCCAGTAAATTTGGGCATTTTCTTCGGTGGCGAGTGATTTCTGGGACTCTTTCGATCTTCACTAAATCTGTTTGTAGTAGAATCCCGTGTTGCTGCTACATCGCTCAAATGTGTTGGCAACTCAAGTTTCACTTTGTTCACGGTTACGCTTTCGACCGGTGCCTCTGAATCACTGAATTCTGGGAGTCTTTGCTTGTCAACAGATCTCTGTTTAACAGAAAACTAAATATATTGTAACCTTAATTTAGGAATCTACCTTAACGTTTTCTAGTTGTGGGGATTTCAAAGTTGCCGAATTCAAAGGTGATACTGGCCTTTCCAGCATTGACATAACGCCGACGATGCCGTCAACCGACATTCCATTCTTTAGAATTTCGTAGTTGCCATCCCCTTTGCTTTTGTCCTAAAGTTTACAAATCTTATAGATATAGATCGGAAATTACATTATCCACCTTCTCCGGAAATGATTTCATTTTTCCATTTTGATGGAGTCTTCCTGAATCGATGCGTTCAATTAGTGGAGGGACATCGGTCATCTCCTGGAAAGGCTGTATTAAATCATTTGACGACATACTCGAATAATCTTTTCCACTTCTTTCATAATCACAGGGTTCGTGTTAAATCTTGAATTGTGCGGATTATCATCATGATAAGAGTACTCTTGGAGATTTCCCAAAGTAATCCCTTCTGGTTGTTTCCCATTAAAGTCGTTAAACGACCCAAGAACATCTACATTTTAAAGTTAATTAATAAACAAGCAACCTCACTTCTTAGTTCATTAACAATGAAGGCGGTCTTCTCATCTTTAGAATGAAGATGTGTCCTGAGATGCGTCATACACTGATATTTATCTTACCATTTCTGTCGACCATCCCTCCACGCATTCTCAGAAGTCATTTGTCCGAACCCAACAACGCATCACCCAAATATAACCAACAAATGAAAGGGAGAGTTAAACCCCTCTAATACTTCAAAGATCGATTGATTGCTGCTTGATCTAAAAGAATAGTTCTTGATTTACCCAACCTTCTTACTTTTGCGGCATTCACCAAAACTTCAGTTCGCAGGTCGCGCCCGAGCTTTAGCAATATATTTATAAAATTATAAACAGGGTTGGTTACCAGGCCCGGCGGCCCGGCCCGATCGGGCCGGGCCTGACTCAAAAATGGAAAATTGAAACCGGGCCGGGCAGGGGCCTGAAATTTCCGGTCCGGGCCGCGGGCCTGGGGTTTTTCAGGCCAGGCCCGGTTTTTATCATAATGCCAAACCGTTGGCATTCATTGTTTACGTGCCGGGAAAATTTTTTTATGGGGTTGTTGTTGTAGTTTATCAAGTTCTAACACATTCACAAGGTTTTTTCACGTTTACTCTCAAAAATAGTGCATATATAATAATGTATTACAATAGCACTACCGGGACCGAAGCTTTTTTTACAAACTTTAGTTCCCAATAGGCTAATAAACATTTATCAGTAATTCTATTTGCAATTTGTTGAATCCAATTAACTAAGTAAGAACAAGGACAAAGATGATCCGAAATAGGTCTATTAAAGTCCTTTTGTTGTTATAAACTGTTGTTTTAATGTGTATATGGTCTTAAACATGTTTGAAGGCATTATACTACCTTAAATAATGTTTAGTTTATCGTTAGACAGCTTCCGACCGAATCACAACCCTAGTTATAACAAAACGGCACGATTTTTTGGCAGGTCGCGCCCTAGCCGGGCTTTCACGGGCCGGGCCGGCCTTTTGACGGGCCGGGCCGAGCTTGTAAAAACCTCTACCCGGGCCGGGCTTTTGACGGACCGGGCTTCGGGCCCAAAATCGGAAAAATAGGTGCCAGTGACCACCCCTGATTATAAAAAAACGGCGGTTTCAAAAGCACCCTTCGCAAAAATTTTCGGAAAAAGCGAATAAAACGCGCGCAACTTGCGGGACCAAGTTATACGATAGAACTTTTTGAGGAAGAAATCGCACCGTATCATCAGAAGTGTGACGTAATCGATACTAATAGAATAACAAACAATCTTCTTGAGCGTTTTAGCCCAGTGATTGTCTCAGAATGCACATTAAAGATTCTAAAGACATCAAATGAGGTAATAGTTCATTTGCTTACTTAAATCAATATAATAACATCCATTAAGCCCTCTCGTAATAAAATTAAGGAAGCAGACCCGTTCGAAGAAATAGAAGAACCTACAAGAGCAACGAAACCCAAAATTTTTTAAAGAATACACTTCTTATAGCAATATTGTATAGTATAATGTCCAATGAACACCAACAGTGGTTACATGCGGCTGAACTACAAGTTAAATGTCTAATCTAGATACATAGAGACGGAGGAGCGCATGTTAAGCGAAATACATCGTCTTTTACCAACTTTAGCGTTGATAGTTGAAGTGGATAAGGTGAAGGTGGGTACTCTACCGAAAGCCATTGAAAATCAAAAATCGGGACTGATTCTCAACAACTATTGCTTACTGAGTTGTATTAGCACCGTAACACCTCAAGATATAACTTTGGAATTGATACACGATGAAATTTGACCTACTACAACACTTTCGGCCACAATGAAGTCAATTTATTTTTTCCCTTAAATTGCCGTGTCATATACCAAAATGTAGCTAAGACAAGGTATATTTTAAATCTCTGGTCGATTTTTGTTTTATCGCTTCAATAAAAAGATGCTGTAGTTTTAATGAAAACGTGATTTTTTGGTGTTTTTCAAGACACCATAACTCTTCGAACATCCAACCGTTTTTTACATTTTGGGTGTTGTTGGCTTCGCCAAAAGCGTATCTCTAGAACTACGCTGTCAATTTTGCCGAACTACACTATTTACGCATGTTATACCATACGGATTTTTCGACCACAATGAACATGCCTCTAAATCCAACCAATTCTGGAAATTTTTATGTCATTATATCAGCATAGCAACGCTCTTTCTTAATCTCTGGTCGATTTTTGATCCGATTGTTAACAACGAATTCATGGCCAAAAAAGGTGCTAAAATCACCATTTTCCACTCCGCGAGCTGCCGCCAGGCTTAAAAAAAAGACAAAACGAAGGAAACTTTTTTCCGCCGTGAAAAAGTTCTGATCGACAGGTAGAAATTGGGTGTACCGTATATCCTATTTCCTGTTGCTTGTAATCTTACAAAAAAACCACAACGTAAAACCCTTTTACGATAAATAAACCGGAAAAAAGCGGAATTAGAAGAACTGAACTCCGTCAATCGACAAAAAATTACTCATTTCAAGAAGTCGCATGGAAATAACGGGCCATTACATAACTCACACATGGTATTCTTTCTATTTATTACTCTATTAATTAAGGGTTTCCATTAGGGTTGTGCCGTCCGTCAACCTGACGGTCTGTCACGTTGTCAATTTGCCGTCATTTTCGTCATGTCAAATTGCTCTGTCATTTTGATTGTCAAATTGATTTTTTATGGGAAATTTTTAAAAATTTCGCCAAAAAATCGCGAATTTTTTCAGCAACGAAAAACCGAAAGGACGGCAATTTGACGAAAATGACGGCGATTTGACGTTAATTTAAAGCCATTTTGAAAAATTCTGTTAAAATCACAACCCTATTGCCCAGGGGTGGTCACTGGCACCTATTTTTCCGATTTTGGGCCCGAAGCCCGGTCCGTCAAAAACCCGGCCCGGCCCGGATAGAGGTTTTTACAAGCTCGGCCCGGCCCGTCAAAAACCAGGCCCGGCCCGGCTCGTGAAAGCCCGGCTAGGGCGCGACCTGCCAAAAAATCGTTGCCGTTTTGTTATAACTAGGGTTGTGATTTTGACAGTGACGTCAAATTGAAGTCATTTTCATCAAATTGCCGCCGTTGTTTCGGTCGGAAACTGTCTAACGATTAAACAAACATTATTCAAGGTAGTATAATGCCTTCAAACATGCTCAAGACCATATAAACATTAAAACAACAGTCTATAACAACAAAAGGACTTTAATAGACCAATTTCGGATCATCTTCGTCCTTGTTCTTACTTAGTTAATTGGATTTCTTTCAACAAATTGCAAATAGAATTACTGATAAATGTTTATTAGCCTATTGGGAACTAAAGTTTGTAAAAAAAGCTTCGGTCCCGGTAGTGCTATTGTAATACATTATTATATATGCACTATTTTTGAGAGCAAACGTGAAAAAAGCTTGTAAATGTGTTAGAACTTGAAAAACTACAACAACAACCCTATCAAAAAATTTTCCCGGCACGAAAACAATGAATGCCAACGGTTTGGCATTATGATAAAAAACAAGCCGGGCCTGGCCTGAAAAACCCAGGCCCGCGGCCCGGATCGGAAATTTCGGGCCCGGCCCGGTTTCAATTTTCCATTTTTGAGTCAGGCCCGGCCCGATCGGGCCGGGCCGCCGGGCCTTGTGACCACCCCTGCTATTGCCTAGCCATTTATTGTTTATTAGGACGCTAGTTGACTCTTGGGTCAACTGTGCTCATAATTGTTTGCATACGGCAAAAGGGAGAAGGGAATTCAGATCTTTTTTCTTTTGTGTCTGAAGGGGCATCTGGACGATTATTTGTCAGTTCGTTCTTCTCTCGTTCCGTTAGTTGTTCTAAAAAGGGATGTGGATCGAGATCCATATTTTCTTTTTCGTCGTATCCTGTGTAATATCGCAGAAAACTTCCAAACGTTCGTTCCTTTGCTTTTTATAATGTATGTTATTTAGAGGTGGTTGTGACATCAGCAGATGAGAAGAGACGGGATCCGGAGGGCTTTGCGGCCATAAGGGAGCTCCATTCGCTCTTGGATGATGATAAATCTGGATCCATTGACCGGTCGGAGTCGGCCGATGTATGTTTTGCATTCTATTCGTTATTAGTTAAAGGTTTAGTTCTTAAAAGAGGATTTAAAAGTTATGGGAACGGACAAGACCGTTAGAGAGAACGCTTTCCACCACAAAACTGATGAATCAGTTACTGTAGACGATCTTTGGGAGAGCTGGTTTGATTCCCCTGAACGAGAATGGACTACCTATGAGATGGTCAGCTGGCTTACAAATGTAGTTAGGCTCCCACAATATGCAGAACACTTTATCAATGCAAAGCTTAGGGGAATAGCATTTCCCAGGTTAGTTTTTCAGAAATATTACCTGATCTTTTCTTTATTCAGAATGGCCGTCCCAAACAACTCGTACATTGTCGAGGTTCTTAAAATAAAGAATTCTGTTCACCGTCAAAAGTTGCAATTGAAGGCTTTGGATGTCGTTCTTTTCGGAGTCCACGACAGCACTTCACTTAAAGATGTTGCACTGGCCATCTTGGCAGCTTCTTTTATAGTTCTAGCAGTTGTATTTATCTCACATCGCAACAAATCTCACAAACAACTCGAAGAGTTATCCACCCAGCTGAGTGAATTAAACACCATGGAAAGAAATTTTGGGGCGGAAAATAACGAGGATTTGGAGCAGGTAGCAAGGAAATGTTACCTACGGGTGTTTTATTTTTTCTTTTACAGTTACAATCAAAACTTCGAGAAATGGAGCAGCAATTGGACGCACGTTCCAACTATGATCCTTCTTCCGTTCTCAGCGATCTCCAACCGCTCTTAAGGATAACATACGAAAAGGAATTGTGTTATATTCATTTAATCAAGGCGCGGTGTCTGGAAGAAATGAAGGAAGCGCGGGAATACGTCGACAAACTGCGAAAGAAACAGACCAACTTGTTCAATTCGATTAAACTGGCAACCGGAGCAACGAGTGGGACCGATTCTATCGACTTTAAAATTTTCAAATTGAAGTAAGCCGTGTCAAAGGAAAATTACCGTTCAGAGAGCGAATGGAGAAGATTCGAACTGATTTCACCGAGCTCCATAATCGTTATGCTCAAATGGAAAATATAATGGGCATGCAGATAATGGGACCCACAGGTATACGAAAATTCAAAAACTCTATTCCGTATTATAGATAGTCCGTATGAACATCCAGCAATGACTACTAACACTTCTTCTTCATATCTACCGTCTTTGATCAGTCAAGGTTGTTTTTATATAATTGAGGATTCTCCGTCCTCTGGCTCCTCTTCTTCTGGTGACGAGATTTGAATTCTTTCTCTAAATCCATACATTCCAGGATCCTTCTGAACACAACGTGCCGTCACTTCGCATGAACATATCTCGTTAATTCGCCATACTTTTTCTCCGTGATGGGTAGCATTCTAACAAGGAAATTGCCCAAACGATCCATGGCCAAATGAAATGTGTTGTATAACATTCGAAAGCCCTTTAAAGCTTGTTCAAGCAACCGGTTTCAAAAATTGCCAACGATTTACTAGTCTAGAGAAATCGACCGCGGAAGGAAAAAATCATAGGCCAAAAAAATTATTTACGATTTGTTTTGCTCTTAAGACGCAGCGGGTGATTATTTGAGCTTTATCTATTCATTGCAAAAAAGTATACTGCGAAGCCTGGATTATGGGGCTTTATCAACGAAAAATAAATAAAACAATCGAAAGAGAAAGCGAGAGAGCACCCGAAACGCGTTTCGAAGTGAGAGAGTCGCGACAGATTAGTAGACACCTATCTATAGAGAGGCGGATTTAGTACACCGATCGGAGTGATTTTTTACTTCCAAAACGGAGGTTTTCGGCAGGAATCCTCGAATAACTCGGGTCCTAGTGGTAAAAAATTCTGAAAAACGGGGGTAGAGGGTAATCGATGGTGTGGATTTCGAAAATTTTACTCATTTTTTGTGAATTTTTTATTTTCACATAATGAAAAATGTCTTAATGTCGTTTTTTGACATTGTTATAAAAATAGTGGATTTTGGGGTATTCAAGGGTGCTCATCTCGAAAATTATACTTATTTTTTGTGAATTTTTCATTTTCACCTAATGAAAAATGTCATAATGTCATTTTTTTACATTTTTCTAAAAATAGTGGATTTTAGGGTATTCGAAGGTTTTTTGAAGTATAGATGTGAAATTTGTATAAAATGTAGCTGGTGTGACTAGCTGTCGCGCGGCGACGAGTAAAATTCACGGTGCACTGCAACCACGCACAGTGCAAATCAAATTGTTTTGAAGGCAATCAAATCTTATGTCGCACAATGAAACTGCACAGTGCGTTTTTCGTTTGCACGTGCTAATTGTTTGTCGCGCAAAGGCACTTCGCGACGTCGACCGCACCGTGCAAAAACATGTCAAGACTTTTTGGCCCGCCTAGTACTTGTTTCAGCTGATTTTTTTGAAACAGGTACCTAGAACCACTTTTCAAGGGCTTTCGAATGGTATAAAGTAGGTGTCATTTGGCCATGGACTTTGTGCTATCCTCTCCCAAGTCAGCTCAAGTTTAAAATGCGATGTGCAAGAAATAAATATTATTAAATTTTTATTCAATCGCAACATAATTAAGAGGCCGGCTTCATTAAAAACAAAGACATTCCTGAACAGAATTGGCGGCTTGACTAAAGGTAACAAAACATTCCGCGATCGGAAAGGCTATCAAACAAGTTAGGTATAAAAATCCACCCTCAGAAGACGTTAGCTACACAAAAATAGTCGGTGGGACCGTTAGTGTTAAGAAAAGTATTCAGAGACTTACTCTGCAATATATTTACAATAAATACAAACAATAAATGTGCTGAAAAGGAGGGATACCGTGCCTCAAAACAATAAACATCTAGAAAATCGATGGGAAACGGCCAACAAACGGGATAGGTGCTCTCTATGTACAATTATGTTACAGTGCTTGAAAATAGAAACTATTGTAAGACCCGTAGCGCTATGAAACGTAGAAACGAGGCCAACACCCACCAAAGATAACACAGATAAAATAACAAGACGGAGGTGATGGATCAATTAAAAGATTAGGGTAAAAGATCAGATGCATGAGACTCCGACATCGATACACACAAACAGAGATACATTGAGCAGCAAATTAAAACTACAACAAGATGAATAAGTGAAGGGTTAGAAACTGATAAATGAAAGACAATGCAAGATGGATGGATACGTTCAATTCCGTGCCGGATCCTCTAGGTCCTGGTCTGCCTTTATCTGGTTCGCCAGCGAAGGATCTATGTTAGAATTTGTTCGGTTCATGGTGTTCGGTCTGATTTTGAGAAAAGCGGCAAGGAGATGAGGGGTCTTCTTGAGATCAGCAAAGAGGGCGGTCCGCTCTTCGGAAGACTTTACTTTCTGAAGGCGATGGAAAATCTGCTGGAGTTGAGGATCCATTGGTTGTTTTGGCATTCGGGATGATCTCGAGTCTTGTTGGGTCGCACCAGGCGAATCTTAAACTTTAAACTAATTATTATCTGCGTCTCGATCACCTACCTCGAGGGGGTGGTGCTGATTGACGCATCTGGCTAGCAGGAGGAGGACCGCCTTGTTGTTGCGGGCCAGCTCCTCCCATTCCTGGCCGTTGTTGTTGCCCGGGCCCATTCTGCGACATCATTCCTTGATTCATCCCCATCTGCGGCTGACCGTATCCTTGTCCTTGCTGATAAAAGCCTTGTTGATGCTGTCCAGTTTGATGGTGCATTGGCTGGTGATTTCGATTATAGGGAGGTGGGTTGATCTGTCCTTGGTGGTGTATTCCTTGTCCGCCCATCATCTGCTGCTGCATCCTTGGATTATGCATCTGTTGAGGGTTCATGTTCATTGGCTGCTGTCCAGATTGATACTAAAAATAAAAATGATACCATAAGGAATCGCCTACTTGATTCATTCTGTTCATCATGTGCGGCTGTGACATATGCATTCCGTGTCCTTGCGGGGCCGGCATATTGCCAACAGGTTGCTGTGCATGGAATTGCTGCTGCGGATGTTGTTGCACATGCGAGGGGTTTAATTTGCTTGGCATTTGCCCTGAATATAAAAGTATTTTTTATATAAATAAAATTACCTTGATAACTGCTAGGAGGTCCGTTGATAACATTAGGATGCGACCCCGAACTCATCATGGGCTTCATGTTCTGGCCATGCATTGAAGTGACGGATGGAGGGTTAGACATTGGCTGCATCTGACTCTGTTGTTGCATCGGAGTGCTGGGAGTCGATGGTTGTTGTGAGGTGGAAGGCTGTTGTTGTACCGCAGCACTAGGGCCAGCCCCACCGCCTCCGGCATGTGAAAGTTTTTCGATACGCCGTCTCATCATCCTGTCGGCATGTCTGTTCTGCAACCGCTTCTGCTCTGCCAACTTCTGCCTTATATTAGGACAGAAAGGAACATTACATATGGCCAATGTACAATGCTTCGCATGGTAGCAGCAGAGAGCGATGAGTTGTTTACAAACTTGGCAACTGCTATTCTGCCGCCTCTTACAAAGCTTTGTGTGTTGGACAACTTTCTTCATCTTATGACACGTTGTTCGCCGACAATTAGAATCCCGACATTGAACTGCATGTACAAGTGATTGGATGCACCGTTTAACGGACTCGTTATTGCGGCTGTTTGAGGCATCATTAGATTTGTTATCTACATCAATGAGACTATTAATCTTCTCCATTTTATGTTCATGTTGTACTTCTCCATGACATGCGTGACAGAGATCGTAGTCTTCACAGACTGTACAATGCCAGGTAGCCGTATTTCCGCTACAATTATTACAAGTGTAGGTCATATCCTTATTGTCTTGCGTATGAAGAGCATGGCAGAAGTTAAGAGTACTGTACTTAGCACGTCTAAGCGAAGAGAATTCCCAATGTTCTTCTCTGGCACGGTTGAGAAAAATATCACGACCATCCATTAATTCGCTCGCTATCAATGGATCCGTGTCTGTGATTTCTTTGGAGTTGACTGTGCATTCCTGTTGTTGGGAAAACAATCTGATCGTGAAGAAAACCTCCTTGTGTTTCTCGAGAACATTGTACAGCTTATCGGTGACATGATTTCCAGTTCCTGTCGCATTCTTCTTCTTCTGTTTGTTTAGTTTCTTCAAGTTGTTCTTCTTGTTTTTGTTTGTTTTGTTGTTCTTTTTCCTGACTCCATCATCAGTTGAAAACAAATCTTCGTCGTCATCGTCTTGAAGAGTCTGCTCCAACATTTTTCGATCATTTTCTTCCTTTTCAGCGTCTCTGATACAATCCTCTATAATATTAGGCCAGAAGTCTCCTTCAAAATATGGAAGCTCTTTCGGTGTTTGGAGGTTGTCATCTTTGGCCTAAAACATGAAATTACAAATACCTTTCAAAACACATACCTGTTTAAAAATATCTTTATACTCATAAACCGTCTCCTCTTTTTGTCCCTTCTCCAACATTCTCTTATACCAATCTTGCAGTCTCTTTGGTTTTGGGATTTTTTGCTCTGGAGGATGGCAATGGAAAATGTAATCATCGCCCTCGGAAGGTGGGCAAGCCCAAATGTGAGCCATTGTGTATCCTTGTAGTTTCACATATTGCATATATCCCAACAAAATCTCGTGATAAACATCAGTCCTAAGTTCGCGAGGTTGAAAGAAATGAACAGAATCGAGATATGCAATGTAAACCCTTCGTTTGTTGGGTGCAGGACAATTACTCCCGTATTCCTGGACATGAAGACCGAAGAAGCAAACCTCGTATCCATCCAAAATCTCAAAAGCAAAGATTGCTTTCGTTCGGTAAGGGAATTTCTCCGGAAAACCTTCAACGCCATACCTAAAAATGACAAAAATGATAACAATTTTAAAACGTACTTCTGCTTCATCATGGGTTTCACTTCGACTTCCTTATCCGCAGCTGCCAAGACACGAATAACAACTTCGTAAGGACCCTTTGTTTTCGATGGAAGGCTGGATGTGATATAGGTATTCACCCGGTCTTCAATATACCTCGATAATTTGCAATGAGGTAATTTCTTCGCCGTAAATTTATTCTCCGGCAATGGAAGGTTCTTCTCCTTTCGGCAGTGATTACAAATGAATCCTTCGTTGTACACTTTCTTGCTGTACACGGCACAAATTCTGTGCCATTTTCGTTTGCACAACTTACAATGCTCAAAAGGCTCTGGATCAATCTGATCGTTTTTCAGCATTTGAAACTTTTCTTTCGGTACCATACTAAAATTTAATATTCAGTATGAATTCTCATAGAAGAAATAACAACTAAAATCCTTACTTTGGTGGGTCCGATGGATTTTCGTTGAGGTTAATTCCTTCTGGAGGTAATGCCTCAAAACACTTGGGACAATAAATGTACTTTTCGGAAACAGTAACACCATATTGCGAAGAACCGGTCTCGTACATATGATATGGTTGATCTCTGGCAATTACACACATCGATTGACCGAAACAAAAGAGTGCTAACGGTGTGAAGGAAAGCTTTTGGCCGCAACAGTACCCCATTTGTTGCATTACAGGGTCAATCATTTCGATGAAAAGTTCGCTTAACTTTGAACAATACTTGTAGACCTTAGAATTCTTTCGGTTGTACAACCAGGCATTAGCGAACATAAGATGCATATCGTCGCAGAACTCCCACGGGTTTTTATATTTCCCACTATCCAACTTAGTCGATATTGTGTGTAGATCCATCGGCTTTTTGATAATTTCAAAGTAATCAGGGATCTTCAACATTTCGGCATCAACGGGAACTCGGAAAGGTACAGCTTCTTCACATGCATACATCCTATCCCACACAGGCTTGAGGAAACTCCGAAGCTCATCTGGATTGAAAGTCTTCTCTTCTACCTGAGGCTCTTCTTTTGGCTCTGGCTTTGAAGAAAATATTGTCTTCGATGAACTAGGCGCTGGCTCGGTGTCCTTAGCTGCCTCCTCTTTTACAAGACGACTCTGTGCGGAAGCAATTGCTGGAGCCGTTACGGCCTCCATGGGTTCTTGCTTACATTCCACTTTTGGATGTACATTTCCGAACTGGTTTGACGACGGTTGCGTATTCACGTTGGACTGAATTGAGGCTTGGGAGGTTGATGGAATCTGCTGGGAACTCTGCGGTCTTGAAGGCATACTGGTAGTCTAAAGAAAGAATACATAAAAACGTCTCGAAACTTCCAATTACCTGACTTGATCCGACTTGAGGGTTCAATCCAAGTCCGGCCATCAGGTTTTGACTCGAATGCTGAGCTGAGAGGAAACCCGGTCTCATATCGATTGTTCCTCCTTGCTCATTTAGCCTTCTATTCTTTTTTTCCTGTAGCTCTTTCTGGATTTTGTATATCTTTTCTGCCAACAAGTGATAGTACTCTTCCTTATCATCAGCCGACTCGAACATTTCTTTCTCTACCTTCCTGGCATATGAAATGAGATCCTTAATCCTCTGATCTTGTATGGCAGCTGGATCGGGAGAGGGAAATATGGCTTTCACCAACTTTCCAACTAAATGATTTCTCAAGTCGAGAGTAATGGATGAATGCCATTCCTTCTCATTCTGAGGTGGATCTGGGGTCGGTAAATTTCCAATGCCATCGCCCGGGGCTCCCACAGAATTCCGGCCATTGGACATTTGCGGTGCGATTTTGTTTGGTGGATTGGCTGATCGAAATGGATCCCTAAATTTAAAAATCACGAGTTCATAAGAAAACGTACCCTGGCGTGGGGTTGAAATCCATGAGAAGACTATTTGCCCCCACACTCGGGTCGAATCCTTGAAGATTCATACCATTGGGCCCATTCATCGCACCATTCCCGTTTATTCCATTACCATTGCCTAAAATATAATGTATACGTTATTTGAACCCGTTTCTCAACTTACGACTAAAATTTTTCAGTGGTTTACACACTGGACAATCTTCTTTTTTACAATTCTTCCAGTGAGTAATTATCTGCCTGGAAGATGCGCAGTGAGCAAATTGGCATTGTCTCCCGTTATTACAATTGATCATATGATCTAGGACACTTTTCATGGTAGAGCAATGAGGCAGATTGCATTGGGTTCGATTAGGAGGTTCTTGACGTTCCCTCTGTTGACATTTGTGAGCATGAAGTAGCAAAACCAGCTGCTGTTGAATAAGTTTTCGCTTTTCAGGATCTTGCTGTTGTTGCTGTGATAACGTCATTGGTTGTTGAGATCTCATGTGATTACCCATACCTAACATCGGAGAGTCCATCGGCATCACACCCGAGTTTGAAGGAGGTTGTTGTTGTGGTGGCACAGGGCCGGGTCCAATCTGGGGATGCATTTGAGGAGACGGGTTGTAACCAATGGGTTGTTGTTGCCCTTGCGGCCTTGAGGGAATTCCTTGCTGATTCATGTATATAGGTTGCTGGCCATTCCATTGAGGTCCAGGGGCTCCTTGCATCTAAAAAGAGTCAAGAATAATTTCAAAAAATAAATTTAAGGCTTACGATCATTGGTTGCCTGGGGCGCATCTGTTGAGTTCGATAGCCAGGAGGGATGTTAGGAGGCATTGCACCGTTGGGCATACTGGGCCGTATGTGTGGGTTCATTCTAGCTTGCATGGGCATCCCATTTGGTGGCGGAGACATCATACTTTGTCCAGATGCATTCGTCGCCGGACTTCGGATATCTCTGTTACTATACTGCTGTGTACTTGCATACTGTGTTCGTGGACTGTTATTGGATCCATTTGGATTGCTCAGTAATAACTCTTGAAGTATGGATGGCTGTGATGGTTGTCCGGGCTGTTGTGACGACATCTGCATCATCTGCGGGCCGTTCGATGGTGTTGGTTGTCCATGATACGGGTGCATCTGGGGCTGGCTTTGATTCATTGTCATCCCCATGCTCCCATTACCATTCTGCATACCAACATGTTGCCCCTGATCGTGCGACATACCACCTATCTCGTTCCCATAGCCTTCAATCTCACCATCTATACCGAGTTATCAGTTAAAACGTGCTGTTAACTTACTATTTTGGTTTGATAATCGCGCCTTTTTCCGAGGCTGCTGGTCGTCCATAATTTCTAGTTACATACGATATCTAAACAATTTTGATTATGAATTCCAATGAATATTTTTACAGGTCGGCTTTACTAAATACTCAATACAAAATTGATCCAACTTACAATTAAATAGTACGAAATATAACACAGTCAGTGTATAATCGATCCAGATGCGGATCAGCCCAAAAATAAGGGATTTCTGAAAGATAATATTATTTAATTCAAATTAAACAAAAGGAACATTCAACCCCGAAGATCACGACGGCATATATCGCATGCTCGCATACAGTAACAACGGGCATCGTGGATAAAATATACAAATCGATCGCTTCGGCACAAACTTGGATTCACGCAAAAATCGATGGAAGAAGACACGACTTTTGGGATAAATACCTCCAAGAAGTCAAGATTGAGTACAAAAGTACAAAAAAGTTCACACTGATCAACTACTTTAATATAAATATGCTAGTTTTTTTTGTGTTCTGCAACGGCGCCGAGTGGAAAGATTGAGAGTGTGGGTGCATTCTCCTCGGTTAAAGAGAGTTCTGCAAATGGCGAGATGCAGAGAAGGAGTGCACCGGCGCCTCCATTCCACAGCCAATCAGCTTGCAGTAGAGGCGGTTCTTCTACCCGGCTGCGGAGTCCCCAGACATCCATGACGCGAAATTAGTAAGGGCTGCCTGTTCAAAGGGATCGGGGTCTTGCTCAGAAAACAAAACGAATTCAAACAATATTCAACCGAAAAATGTCAGTTCTGCACAGAATCAACCACTAAAATCGAGAGCTTTAAATTCCAAAAAATTCTCGACAAAAAATAAAAAAGTTTTCTGACGTTTTAGAATTTGTAAACACAGGATCCGGATCGATAAAACAAAATGTCAAAAAAACATACAGTAAATTCTTTGGCATTCCGTTTTAAGCACAATTCCAATATTCGAAGATTTTTTGAAATATTATAATAAGAATTCTTGTATTTTGTATATTTGATGTTCACGATTTCCTGCCATGAAAATACTACAGTAGCAAGCTTTTACAAATTTTATTTAAAATTCATCATTGTTCGAGGAAATTAAGGTCGGCATAAATTCCAATTGTATTTTTTCTGAGTTCGATTCTGCTGTTGTTCTTTAGTGTCATGTTCTCAACCATCGGAATAGGAAGTCCAATGCGAAGAAGGGAGTCCGCGCTTACCTTAAACATGGGGGCCAAGAAGAGGTCCAAGGTCTGAAGGAAAGTGTCGCTGATGTTCCCAATTCGAGAGAAGTCTTCAATTAATTTAAGCTTAGTGTCGTTAACTTCTCCGCATATTCTGCTGTTATAAAGTGTAGGAATGACAGAAAGAATAGACCCCATTTCTGCAATGACGTGAATAACATACGATGTTTAGTTTTTTGCTTACCCAGCCTAGCTAGAACATCGCGAACATCAGGTTTTCCTTTTTCAGGTTGTATTTTTATGTCAATATAAAAAGTAGATTTAACGGTTGCCATGTCTTCGATGGATAGGATCGGACGTTCGGCTGTGTAGAATTCAAGTTCGATGTGACGACTGGGATATCTCTCCCCCAGCGTGGGCAGCAGCTTCCCGACACAGACTTTATACCATTTACAACTATAATAATTTAATTATTAAGGTATATACCGCTCAGTATATGATGATTGCTTTGCTGAAGCAACTAAATAAATTACCTTGTCTGGAAGAATGGGCTTAATTTTGAATAGAGGTCCTTGGTTAGAGTGAAGTGCAGCATCTGGTTGTAATGAGCGCTGAGGAGAAGACAGTTCCCGACTTGACTTGAAAGCCAGATATTGGCCATGTAAGTGTCGTCTACTCGTCCTAGAAGTACTGGCTCTTCGGGTAAACGGCACGTCAGGTTCAATAACATTACGTCAATGTTTGCCTGTCCGACAATATCGTCACTAAAAAATTTTGCGAGATCATGATTACTAACTTACGAATTGACTTCAACTGGGTTTTTGAGTAAGTTGTAATCGAGATACACACCCCCAGCCACATTCAGATGCTTGGGTAATGACTTTAGGGCTTCGTTTGCTTCTTCCAATAATGTGGATTTCGTAGTTTCACAGAGCTACGTATTAAAATTTTTGCTTTTTATAATAAATTTACAATATGTACATTAATTCATATAAGGGTGGTCACAGAAGAATTTGCCTCGAATTTCTTCCTATGAGGCAAAAATCAGTGCAAAATTGTCTGCACCGATTTTTGAAATTCATCCCGACTTAATAATTTCAGGTATTGGCGCAAATCGTCCGAAATTGCCTTTAACTCGAGAATGAATTTCAAAAATTGGTGTTTTTGCAGATTCGAGGCAAATTCTTCCGAGACCACCCTTACACTAGACCGTCCGTAAAGCCGCTGGCGAGATTTCGACGACATGCACTGTTCGAAAAGAAAAGTTCACTCTGCATTGTGCAATTTTTTGCTTTTTGCACCGTGCAATTGGCGTTTTTTCGGCTGTCGCTCGTTACCTGGGTATGGATGGCTTTTTTGATTGCATCGCTAAGATCTGCACTGAATAAATTGACAATCCATTGAATCACGCCGCCACCAATTGTCATCTGAAGTTGTTCCACATCAACTTCGCAATCATGAAGTTTCAATTGCGGATGTCCCGCATCGCTGTACACACTCAGTGTTGTAAAGGATTTTACCCCAGTAACCAGGACTTCTACCCATCCTCCAAGATAGATCTTTAGAAAAGCATTACATTACAAACTATGTCAGTTACAGGAGTGATCCAATCGTATACAGCTGACCAGTTTCCCAGTATTTTAATAGCACCACCTTCAGAATTCCAACTAATACTTTCAGGTGGCATCAAGTCGAATTTGAACAGGGGCGACTCGAATTTTGGGATTTTCAGATCTGACACATTGACTCTTCCCGCTCCAGGACCTCCATTTATGGGAAGGGTAATATTGGGGAATTCTACTTTAGGAAGTTCTCTTGTAACCTATGTGCAAATATAACTGTCAGATCCGCCGAAGGTGGACGTAAATAACCTACAATCTTATGTCCGATCGAACTGAAGAAACCGAGGCCTCTTCGTGACAATGCCAAAGTTACGCTTTCATTGTTCGATAAGGCAAAATAACCGAAAGAAAATGATAATAAGAGAAATACAAATCTGGGGTTAGCCATTTCGATCGAAATCACACGATCTGATATAAACAAAGGAGGGCTGTTTTGGTCTTGATATATATGATTGCTTACGGAATATTTTTTCATACAGTTAAAATTGGGGTATAGAAATAATGGGCAGATTTAAAGCATCTGAACAACTATACACTTGAGCCGTTTGAGGGATTGGAAAATGAAATGTCACGGAAATCACAACAACAAATTTTCAATAGTTGAAAATAATCAGATGAATTATAAAATGCATCCTAGTTTCTTAGAATTAGTCCTAGAATAGAATAAGTGTTATCAATTTCAATCGGTTTGAAGCGCTATTTTTCACGTATTCAGATTCTAAAATTATGTTAAACTTGTTTTAATTTTCATTTTTGGTACTATTATTTAAAAGATTTCTTTATAAGGGATCGGCAAAATGCCTCCAGGTTTCTTAACGAAATCTGAATCATTTGAAAGAGCATAAAAATGGCGTGCAAAGCAAAAAAAGCTACCCATTTGGTGTTTGGACAAAGTTATGGCCTAAATACGTTTTGGGTTAATTTGAGGCCCTACTTTATAAGAATCCCGCCGATTATCACCCCAGACCGATTATGACCCCAAAACACGGATTATGACCCGGAAAAAATGGTCGCTTTCAGCAGAAAATCGCTAGCCAAAAACTAGGACTGACAGCCAAACACCTCGGCTGTTGTCATTTTTCATTTTTTCAAAATGAAAAATGTCATTAAGTCATTTTTTTCATTTCTCTAAAAATACCGGGTTTTGGGGTTTTCGAGGGTGCTGATATCGAAAATCGTACTCATTTTTTGTAATTTTTTCATTTTTTCAAAATGAAAATTGTTATAATGTCATTTGTTTGTCACTTCTCAAAAAATAATGCTTATTTGTAAAAAATTGAATAAAAAATAAAATAAGAGTTCTTAATAACCACATTTTTCTTACTTCAAGCCTTATTCAACTCCATTGTAGACAATTTCGGGTTACTATAGATAGACCTAGTGTAATATAATTGATAAAAAGTGCAAATTAGGCACAGATGTTCCCTTACATATTCACATACAATAGTAAACAGGTCTATTGTCTCTTAAATTTACGTTTTCTTTATCAAAAAAAAAAATAAAATATAAAATAGAAATGTGAGACTAAGAGAATCCTGAGTTCTAAAATTACCCTGTTTTGAATTTCGCTCTTACGGCTTATAATATCAAAGGCTTTCCCAACGGAGATCTTCTTCTTCATCATCGTCAATTTCAGTCGACTCAAAGCGGGGTTTCCTTAATTCATTTTGAAAAAATGAAAAAGGTACAAAAAATGAGTACGATTTTCGATATCGGCACCCTCGAATACCACAAAATCCGGTATTTTTAGAGAAATGACAAAAAAATGACATTATGACATTTTTCATTTTGAAAAAATGAAAAATTCACAAAAAATGATTATGATTTTCGAGATGAGCACCCTTGAATACCCCAAAATCCACTATTTTTATAACAATGACAAAAAATGATTTTGAAACATTTTTCATTTTGAAAAAATGAAAAATTCACATAAGATGAGTATGGTTTTCGATATCAGCACCCTCGAAAACCCCAAAATCCGGTATTTTTAGAGAAATGACAAAAAAATGACATTATGACATTTTTCATTTTGAAAAAATGAATTACTACTGTAAAATAGTAATTTTTATACTTTAAAAAAATAACAATTTGAAAAAATGGATATAATTTTGAAATCAGCGCCATCGACTACCTATAAAAATCCACTATTCATTGAAAAAATCGAAAAATTACTACTTTACAGTACTACATAAGAAAAACAGTTAAAATTCTGAAAAAATGAATATGATTTTCGAAATCAGCACCCTCGATTACCCCTATATCCGATATTTTCCCAAAATTTTTGAAATTTTACATATTGCGCGCAATCACTTTTGTAGTGATGTCCGCAAATAGTCCGCTAATGTCCGCGAATAGGGTGTCCGCGAATAGACATGTCCGCGAAGTGTCCGACACCCGAATCGAACCCGGGTGCCCAGTTTGCTAGTTTTCTTCCCAATCCACTGCGCCACGAAAACACTGGGCCGAATTAAGGCAGACAATTAGAACATGTTCCTAGACCAGACTTTTACAGTGATTCCAAATCTTTTTTTAAAATCTTAGGTTATTTTCGATCTAAAGAATTTTCGGTTGATTTTTATCGACCGAAGATCAGAAACGGTATAATACAGTAATCCAATTAGTTCGAAATTGCAATTTTTGAAGTCACCATCCTCTAAAACGTAAACACAGCCGATTTTGTGCAGGTTTCTAGCTTGGAACAGCCACAGCGGTTTTTAAGAGACTGCTAACGGCGGTATACAAATTTCTAAGTTCTGGGAATCACCCGGCAAAAAATTGGGAACATGTTTTAACGACCTTTGCTGATATTTTTGGCCATCCCAAAAAAACCCAAAAAAATTCTTTTTCAATGTAAGAATTCCATTGCACTGTTTTCGCATTGTTTCGCCTTTTATATGTTTGGCCGCGGAAATACGAATATAACAAGTTTTAGGACCAGAAATGGGTCAAAATTGGCCCAGGGAGCCGCCAGGCCAAAAATTGCAGAAGTGAAAACGCGTGTTTTTGGAGAAAGTAAACGACTCCGTACATTTTAAGCTGTAAGATTTCGGATATCTGCGAGTTGGAAATTGGTTATCCGCCTACCCCCAACAAGTATACTCCAAAATAAATAAATAGACTTTGTTTTCGTTTCGTTTTTTGACTTTTCGCTTCCCAAGCCGCAAAACCCGCGATTCAAAACAGGGCTGGGAAAAATCAAAATTTCGATTACGATTAACGGCCGATATCGGTTAAAAATCCTTGAAAATGAAAAGCTGGTTAATTTTCGGTTAATTTTTAAAAAATCGCCATATAACAGAAATATTTTATAAAAAAACAGTTTAATAAACATAATTACAATTACGGGGATTGATCTTCTTCGTCGGGGGCTTCGATTTCCACATTAGGGACCGCAAACTCTTGAAATTGTCTTGTAATGGCATTTTGTTGATTCAAAAAGATAGCCTCCACAGTCTCGTCCTAAAAATTGACGCCGTATCGAGCAAACTTATATTTATCGGGTTTCTTTGTCTATTTGAAAAAATTCTGGTGACTTGCAAAAAAGACTGGAAAATTTGAGTTTGCAATTATGGCAAACACTTCTACAAGCACATACATTGAGTTCCGAGGACGAATTCAATCTAGGATTTCCCATGAATTGTCAATAATTGCCGTTTCTGCATGAAAATGTTCCCAACTTTTTGAATGGAGTTAAAAGAAGGAAATAGTGACTGTGCTCACTCTGTCGTCATGTCGCGCTTCCTTCCAGTCACATTGTCCACGTTGAGGATTCGGGAAGATCTTTTTTTTTAAATAGTGGGTTTATACGTTGTCAGGTTGGTGATGGACTTCAAAGGTGATTTAATAAAGAATTCGTTGAAGATAATAACGGATTCCTTCCTTGTTATGTCCCTTTCTGAAGTCATTATGATGGTCATCCACAAGAGAACGGTCTCAAGTGGATTGGGAGGAAATAACGAAGTTTGTTGAGCAGACATGGCCGCGAAAGAAAGGAAGGGATAAACAAGACGGCCTTATTTACCTCTAAGAAATTATATTTCCCTTTGATTGGGATCCCTAGGGACACGAAGGCATTCGAATTGATGAACATGGAGTAATGGCGTGAAAAACAGCGAGAAGGAGGTGAGGACTGTGTCAAGTCAGCTCGGAAATGAAAGAGACGGGAGGGAACTTTTACTAAGTAGTAATAGTAATACTACTGTTCTCGCATTCGTAACAACCCAGCCTCTCTGACGAAAAAACCGAAGGGACTTGAAATACTTTGGCAGCGAAAGAATGTTCTGTTTTTTGGACGTGTTTTGGTCACCGGCCACATTGAGGACATGTTCTGGGGACAATGAACGGCTTTGTCACCTGTCCCTGTCACAATGTGCTCAGCCTCGGGTTCGACTCACTTATGAGTTGAATTTATTAACGCTAAGCTGCTTAGCATTCCACGGGACATGATACTTTTTGTCAATTTCGGGAATTAATTTGTTTTGCAAGATCACAATGGATTATGATGAGGACATTGTTTATGTCGTTTTTATATATCATATAAGGAATTTTGTTCGAAGGTGGTTTTCGTATAGTTTTTAAATTATATTCAAACAGTTTTTGAATTTTTTTTTTGTATTACAAAATGTAGGAGCGTCTGGGTGCAGAATGCCTTTTTTTCGCGGACATTTATATTTTTCCTGTGAAACTAAGATATCATTTTTGCAATTTGCAAATGTAATGCATGATACGAACACGAAAATTTCTATCAAACGCTGGTCTTGAGTTCCTTTGCGAGCACTTTGCTTGATTACGTAACAGCGCATATCAATTTGCGGGTGCTCGAATTTCTTGATTACGGTAATGTTGAGGGAGAGTTTATTTCTGAATTTTTGTTTGACTCCCGGGGATATTGCGCCTATGTAAAGGGAAAGGAGACAAGCCGATTACCTCAGAAATTATAAGGTTGCGGTTTTATTTGTTCAACACGTTCCCTCGACCCTGTCCAACGCTGTTCCCGGTGCAAATTGAATATTCATGACGTTGCCGGGAGTTGTCATTAGCACCAAGGGCCGTATCTGGCTTGTCCAATAAGTCATAGGACTTGCGAAAGGGGGGGGGGGCTTCGTGCATGTCCCAATTCCTTTCCAAATGACTGCATATTCCATATCCTCAAGTTTTGCTTAAAGACTATTCCCTTCGAGAGTCATTCATACGTTCATCGTTTTTTAATATTACCAATGACTTATTTTCAGACATGGCATTGATTGAGTTGTCTGACTTGGAGATCCAGCAACTCAAAGAACAGAATCATCGACGAATAAAGAGAGTTGTGACTGCTGTGGCCATCACACTGATGTTGATTTCTTTTATTTTGGTGGCCTTATCACTCTCGTTGGGGCCGAAGATTGATCAGTTAGGTGGGCTTGTTATCATATTTGTAGACAATTGATAAAACTGGGTGATTTATTAACTATCTTCATCCGAACCAAGCTGTAAAAAATAATGTTTTTTCTTTTAGTCAGCGAATCACTAGAGGCCAAATTGTCATCAAAAGATTTATTTCTGGGTCCCAAACGAAATGAATCCTCACTCCGATAGACGTTCCTCTACCTTCTACAAACACTTGATATGAGACAAAACGGGTCCGGTATCCTATATTAGAAAAAATATCCGAATTAATATGATACAAATAAAGCCGGTAGTAATAACAATAAAGATAAATCCAAGTTGTAGAACTGTAAGAAGTTCAAGGCCTGTGCTGTTTTTAATGCAAAATGATTCCGTGTGAATTGGGAAGACCTGAGGGCATTTACGACCGTGTATCCAAACTCATTAGAAGGTTTTTCCTTGAGCATCGCGGCCAACTTCTGAGCTCTTTTGTGGAATGCCCGATCGTTGAAGATTGTAGAAATGGCTGTGGCCACCTTGTCTGGTGTCAAAGTCAATTTATCCAACACTGTGGATATACCAAATCTGTGAGCTCTTTTTGCATTTATAAATTGATCCGCAAATAAGGGCATGAGGACTATCGGGACACCTGCCTGAGATGCCTCCAAGAAACTATTGTAACCTCCATGGGCAATCAATAATGCTGTTTTTGGATGGACTAAAAAATATCATTAAAAATATAAAAATAAATAACCCAACAATATATGCCCTTTTACTTACGCATTAACTCCTTTTGAGGAAGCCATTTTAAAAGTTTAATGTTGCTGTACTTAGATGTTTGCGGGATGTCCATTTCCATTCGCCACAAGAAAGTCACCTCAGGGAAGCGTCCGAAAGCTTCAACAAATGAGTTTATCATACGAGAAGGCATGTTGGTTGTGTTGGAGACTGTTCCCAAGGAAAAGATGACGATCTTCTTGGACAAGGAGACAATCCTTTCCACTTCTGGAGGTAATTCCGCTCTTTGTGAAGGTCTACTAACTGATCCCATGAATTGGATACCATGAGACAGGGGTCGAGGAAAGTCGAGGAATCTCTCCCCATTGATCAAAATAACGCGCACTTTCTGACTCAACTCCCACAAATCATCAGACCCAGATTCTTTGAAATCTGAAAAAAGGTTTTTTGACCGTAAAACGAAACTTACGTTTCTTGAACATGTCGTTCTCATCGTATAAAAGGTTTTGAGGAAGATTAACAAAGTCCAGGCCTCCTAAATGCCAGAACACGTTGATAACACGTTGAGTGAATGTCATTCGATCACTGTAAGATGATAATGGATGGGGGACAAAAGACGGGAAAGTACGCAAGCCTGACTGAACTGCGGTGTAATCATACAAGGAGGTTCCGTGAGTTAGCCAAATGACCTGAATTTATACACGCCATTTCATAATTATATGTACGCGTTCCTTATCAGTCTGTCTGGAAAATAATTTGGAATCGTCGCTCCTTGGAATCGCCCATCGTTTGCTGCGCGACTACACCAATTTTTCTACAATTTTCTGCAACAAGTGCAAACTCTAATATTTTCCGACAGACTGATACATGGTGAAGGCTTTAACCAGAGACTTGTACAAACTATTTAGTGCCAAATGACATGTGCCATATACCATTAGAGAGCCCTTGAAAAGTTATTTCATGGAGGAATCGGTTAAAATTTTCAACGGATCTCTGGTTTAAAAAAATCGGCCGCTGAAGGCCTAAAAATCACATGTCAAAAAAAATTATTAATTTAGAGGATTTTCAAGAAGTATAGGGTAATTTTTTGAGCTTTATAGAAATCAAGTACGCCTTTTAATTGCAAAAAACTATTTAATTCCGTCAAAAAAATTCTTGCCCTAAATGATGACATTCTAACTATGTGCAATATAGATGCATATTATAAATGGAGTCAACGCATTCAAAGAAAGCTGACTAACAAAAAAAATATTTATCTGGTAGTATCTCACATAATTAGCACACAAATTTAAGAAAAAAACAAAAGCGAAAAACAAACCACCAAGCACGCCAATCTGTCCACATACAGAATATGAAAGCAAAAATTCGTCAAAATCGTTTTTTTGTCGGTAACAAAATTTTCGGCTGGTCAACCTTCTTCATTTTTGGATATTTTCAACGTTTTTAACAGACATGGCAAGGGGGCCGGGCCAGCCCGGGCTTTGGAAATTTTGAAAAGGGTCGGGCCGGGCCCAACTCTAAACGGGCCGGGCCGAGGGCCTAACGTTTTTTTGGGCCCCCTCGGCCCGGCCCCTTTTTTCAAAAAAAAAAAAAAAAAATTTATTTCAACGAAAAATTTAGGTGCCAAATTTTTTTGGCATTTTGTTGTAATTTTTTCGCAAAAAATTTTTTTTGACTACTGTTCTCTTTCTTTCTCTAGGATTTCGACGATGGATTTGACAATCGAGCAGCCCATCTCAAGTATTTTATTCACTCTTATGACATGAATACCTGTGGTTCGATTTTTCGACCTTTAAAAAATCAAATAAACATCAAAATTTGTGACAAAAAATTTCAGGTTCTGATTATCATTTCCGAATCTTAAAATTTTTGATGCTTTTCAGCTTTTTGCATATATTTCCAATATCTGAACATCTTTTTCGCCGAAAGACAAATCATGGATAATATCAAAAAAAAAATCAACAATATCTTGGGTACGGGTTGATCGATTTTTAAATTTTAAAACGTTTTTGGACTCGAGTATTTTGCCATGTCTGGTTTTTAAAATCGGTTTTACAGATTTTGAGAAAATTTCAACTCAATTTTTTCAGAAAATAAATTGGTGTGCACCAAGCGCTGGATCAGTAGCCAACCTCGAACGACTCTGTCATCGGAGCTAACGTGTTGGCCAGCGAGCATTGTTTAGTTCTAGGCTAATCTTACCCTTCTTCTTCTCATGGAACGAGTTAGGCCAACATATAGTTTTTTTGTTTCAAATATTATTTTGAGCGTATTATCCGATCTCTACCTTAAAAAATGATAAGAATTTTTGAAATGAGTACCATGAAATACGTATTTTTATTAATATATGCTACATGCTTTACCCAAAAAGGACGCAATACACAAGCGGTAAAACCCATTAATCTAGGGGTACGTGTATTTTGAATCCCACCAAAAATCAACCCAATCACAGCTGCAGCATCCGAAAAGTCCTGACTCCCATTTTCGGTGCCCCGCCGCTTTCAGACCTTCTCTTTTTTTCTATGGCACCAGAACAATGCTTAATGAATTGTGAAGAATGCAGAGGGTGCTTATAAATATAAAATGGAGTGCAATTACAACATTTCATACTTCCTAAATCAAAAGCCTACTTCTTTAATATTTGCGAGTTTGGCCAAGGCCAAAGGGCATAAATCATGAAAATGCCCTATGGCAAGATCAAATTTTTGATTCACGAAAGAATTGACAGCTTTCGGATCAGTAGCCAGCATCTGCTCGCATGCTTCTAGCCTCATCTCCTTGAATTCTTGCCCCGTCCAGAAGAGATCATAAGTCGTCCCACCTTCAAACATCATAGTTTGGAACACCTGAAAAGTATTAGAGGGGATAATAAAGTCACCTTCATTCCTTCCGCCTTCAAAGAGTTTGTAAAATGAATGGGGATTCTGAGTTCCGTGACTCCTTTTGGCAATTTAAGCCCTCCGGCTACAACCATTCCCATCTCCATTTGGGTCCATAATTGGACTGAGTTGTTCTGCTGTACCAAAGAATTGGCTAGCCGGTAATTGAAAAGAACATGACTGTTTGTAAATCCAGGGACGATTTGCAGAACCTTGAAGGATTCAGAGTAGGTAATGAGAGCAAGAAGAACACCAACATAAGACCACATTCTTCAGGGCTCCAAATAAGGGCTGCGCCCATTAAGGGCAGAACCGATATTATTGTAAAGCGATCCGTCTTTTGATATCTTTCGTTACAATTAACTCCCTTCATAAATTCTAGCGCTCTCGTTGTGTGATGACCTGTCGAAGATCGACTGATTACAATGGCCATTAAAAATTATTAAAGAACTTTCACCAATTCATAAACTACATTCTCAACGTGCTCTGTCAGCGCAATTAAATCGCTTATTACAACAGAGAGAACTCAAAATCACTTATAAGTACGTTTATTTACTTATAAGAACTCTATGTTTTTATAGGTAAATAAAAGAACCTATAAGTGAATTTGAAATCACTAATAGGTAATTTTTATTTTCGCCATTCGGGAAATTCGCTTATAAGTAATTATAAATACTTATAGGTAACAGAAAATTATGCACAATGCAGAATAGATATAAATTTATTCAAACAAAGGGAAATAACAATTCGGCAAGCTTTCTGATATATTAGGGGTTAATATGTGGTTAGCGCATCTTCTGTGCTCCGGATAGGCTTCTTATATGTCATTTGTAGTGATTGGGCATGGGGATTGCTTCTCTGAGGGATCTGCTACGAGTATTTCGGCGTCCGTATTAACTGAAATAGTCAAAGATAAGGAAAATAACCGTCTTCGGAGAATTAACTAAGTAAGAACAAGGACGAAGATGATCCGAAATAGGTCTATTAAAGTCCTTTTGTTGTTATAAACTGTTGTTTAAATGTGTATATGGTCTTAAACATGTAAACTGCGCTAAAGTCATTCGCCCTTGAATATTTTCAATATCAGTAGATGAAGCAGAAGAAGACGAATAAGTCGATGCAGGAGACAGTTGTTGATTAGCCATTTTGTGTAATTGCTAAAAAAAATTATTAATAAATAGATACAGAGTTAAATAATCGAAAAGCATAATAGTTAAATTATCATAAAAGATGCACAAACAAGAAAAAGCACATCTCCGTCTGCTAAGCAAGAAAAAATTTTTTGGGGGCACAATGCCAAAAAAAGAAGAAAAAACGCGCTATTTTGAATCTGTATAAGAGTTAAAATAGCGAATGAGAGGGAAAGACTCTATTAGAACAAAATGCCGCTATTAAATTATCTTCTAATAAAACTTACAAAAAATTAAAAATTCTGCTCTATTTAAATGGCATTATTTTTTCTTCAGCTTACATCAAGTGGGATGGAAAGCTCCGTCATAACAAAAAACTAAGAAATGATGTTAATCAAAATAATAATAATTGTGAAGAAAAGTTAAATAAACATGATAATATTTTTATATGGTGTAACTTAATTTCTGACTCCTATGTCAACGATAGAAAATTAAATTCAATTTATAGATTTAGATCTGATTTAAAAGAAAGCTGGGTATTCATTGAGCCTAGTCAACTTGTCTATCATAGTGTTATTAATATATCAAATAAAATAACTATTAAATTAGTAGATAATAATAATGAATTAATTAATTTTGATGATTGTGATTTATTCATTGAATTGATTATGAAAGAGATAAAAAAAATAAATCAGATCATAGATCCGTGATATAATTTAAGTGATATAATTTTAACCTTTATAATTTATAAAATAATTTTGTATCTTTATTATTATTATCATTGTTCAGAAATAATTTTAAATCCGGAACCAGATTTTAGTAAACCTATCATTAAGTGAAATTGAAGAGGCATAATTATCTAAATGTTTATTCTCCTCGATCGCCATCATTTTTGGCCTATGAGTAGAAATAGTTACTTCATCATTAGACTCTATGAATTCTACAGTAGGGAATGATTCAAAATTTTTATTACTTCTATTTTTAAATTTTGGAAATTTTGAGAATGAAAATGATGGAGATAATACATAATACATAGATCTAATGATAAACATATAGAACATTGTTACTCCAATTGTCACATAAATTCTCCAAAATTTAATATAATATGATTCAAATATACCATCAATTTCGGTCATAATTTCGATATTGGGACACTTCGTCGGATATCAATATTTCGATTCGTTTAAACAAAAAAATTAAAAAAGACGAGTATTGATGCGCATTCTCTAGCTAGTGTCTGTATATAATATTACAGCCATGTAGTATAGGACGATTGAAACCTCAGAATGGCTTCGAATCAAGTCTTTCCGTCTAATAAGCGGACGATTAAAAGGTAAGTTTATGCAGTAGGAACCGGATTTATAACTTTATTTTATAGAAAAAAAGAAAAGACGAATCATAAAATAACTGAATACTTTCCGGTACGACGGAGCACCAGGAGAACGACGAACCAACTTAAGGTATGCGTTTAGAGACGATTTTTTTATATTTTAGAGTGAGGAGAATGAAAGGATTAAAAGCCTGATAGAAACTGGATATTATGAAGATTACCTTCGAGTATATGAGACCGAAGAGAAAGGAAGAGGAATAAAGGCCGGTAGAGCTTTCAAAAAAGACGAATTTGTGGTGGAGTATCGTGGAGAGATGTTGACAGCAGCTGAAGGAAAGAAAAGAGAGCAAGAATATTCCCGGAACGCAACTATTGGTTCTTATATGTACTTTTTTCAACATCGAAACCAAAGACTCTGTGTGGATGCCACTGCAGAAACGCCGTATAAAGGCCGATTGGTGAATCACAGTTTATTAAAACCGAATCTCAAGTCTAAAGTAGTGGAATTAGATAACTCTATTCATCTTTGTCTGTTTGCCAAGAGAGATATTGCATTTGGGGAAGAGTTAGTGTATGATTATGGGGAGCGCAGGACTCATGCCATCGCATTCAATCCTTGGCTAAAACAGTCCTAAACATGTATTAACTTACAAATAACGCTCTATCACCTAAACATGTATTAACTTACAAATAACGCTCTATTACTATCTCATATTGTTTTAAACATGGTTGTTCTTTTGAAGATACTTAATAGGGTTATTTCTGTATAGCTTTAATAAACCTGCTCGCATGGTGAATGTTAGTAAATTATGATCTTGAGCCCAGTTTCGTATTTAATGAATGGTATGTTCCAAATTATTCGGCAAAATCTTTGAATTTTAATAGACAAGGTTTAGATGAATAGTCCTATACTCCATGTCATGGTAGTAGGATTTCATCACACAAAAGGAAGTCAGGTATTTCGTAATCAAGATTAAAGTCACACATGTAGTTAAGGTCGAATATTGTTATCCAACATTGCAAGAAGAGGACGGAGAGGTGCTTATGCCTCATGTTTGGGAGAACTTACCGAATCTGGCAATGCCTGATGGATCCCACAATTCTCTAAACGGCGGTGAGTTTAATTTGTGGTAGTTTCAATTCAACAATTCAAAACAGATACCGTTTACTTTACTCTACCTTCACCTGAGGACTCACGTCGTACGGTATTTGGCATTGCTTGTTATAAACATATTGACAGTAAGAAACTACTTCAAAAGGAGGCAGATGTGACAAGAAGTCATGTCCAGAAAAGCGTTGTGGTATTATCTCGGATTCCGTTGTATGGTAATCTGAGAGCAAAATTGGAATTAATTACCGAGGCCTATTTTAATGAGAAAGACTTCACAAAAGTCGGTGTTCTGGATCAGACTTTCAACAACCTCACAGACATGTTTACATACGATTTGATGGATAATCAAGCTATCTACATGGGTGAGTGCATAACCATGTTATAATAAAAATTTACAGGGATACCCCTCTACTCATTGCTCATGTCGTTCAAGCATCGTACCTTAGAATTAGTGAAACTCTTGTTGTTAGAAAAGAAAATTATTTTTGACATTACTCCAACGAGCAGATTGAGCAATGTCCTCATGGGATTAGTATCATTGTTTCCATGTAAGTCTTGTTACAAACATTGCAATTGATAAGTATAGGTACTTTGGAGGACGGGTTGACTGAATGTGCCATAACTTCTAAATCAGGCAGCCATTCGGAATCTCTGAATACAAATGACTACGGCTTTCCCCTCAGCATATTCACCAAGGTAATTATTATTACTATTTCAAAGAATTCTTTGCTCTAGGGCTATCTATTCCATCCATATCTAAGTGTTAATTGGATAGAGCAACTTCGATCTGATAATGTTAGAGGCTATTGCATTGGCGTGACGAACGGCATATTCCAGTCAAACAAGGATCTCTATGATGCTTATATAACGGTAAGTTCTTTTATTGAAGTAATATGTTCTAGATGGATGAAAGCGGGACCGGGTCCATTAATATAAATGATCCCAAGCTTGAAAAGTTAGTCGACTTGACAACGCAGGACGTCCGATTTATGCAAAATATTCTACAAGGTGTTGAGAACTCGACCCCATCAGGTAATCGATCCCTTTCAAATTACCGTAACCGTAAACTTCTCAGACTTCACAGGAAACGATGACTGGGTTCGAGTTCAAATACACTCTTACATATGTTCCTTGTTGATTGTCGGTAAGAATGAAAAAAGTGAACACTGTGCGGAATACAATTCAGAATTCCTAACAGCCTGGAGGGATACCCACAATTTCAGAGTTTGGAATGCAGGGAATCATGAACCTATGAGCGATGTTGTAGCAGAGTAAGTCGAATGTGTTGGACTTCAATTCTGTATAGACATCCCTGCTCTGGCCCCATTGGTGCTCAAGATTTGCTTTTGATAGTTGGGCGGAAATTCAATAACAGTGGACAAGGAAGGAAAGTCATCAATACAATTAACTCGACAGCCAAATATATGAGTGAACAGGGAAGTCGGCTCAAATCCACACTTTCAACATGGATAAGCAGACCAAGCCATTCGTAAGGTCTGAAACTATAATTGTATAAGATATCTTCCCATCCTTCAAATTCCTATATATAAGAAATTCTTGTCTAGTTTTTGCAATATTTATTCAAAAGGCTTGGTGTTATCGGGCCAGTCTTGTGTGTCTTCTTCCTTTTTAGGATGCCAGGCCTCATTTCCAGAGAACAAAGCATTGTATCCATTGTCATAAACCTCCCCGTTACCTTGATCTTCATTGTTTGAAGCAAAATTTTCTTGTTGTATAAACCATGGAAATTGAAATCCGGCCTCGTTTGGGATGGAGTTAGCGTATTCTTGATATAAAAAGTGTCTGTGAAGGTCATAATTCCTTTGTGTTTCTTGTTGAAACTGCAGTAGCTGATCGTAAATGTTGTTTCCTTGGCTGTTCTCGAAGTAAGTAGTGTCCATCAGCGAAATTATTCCATTCAAAGTATCAGGGATTGGTATATCAATCGGTTCTTCTAAAATAATCGACGGTAACGGTACACTTGTATCTCCGGCAACAGGATTTGTGGACGCAATTCTGAGAAGTTTCTCTCGAAATTCTTCGACCAATTTATTTATGACTGCTGGAGTCAACCAGGAAGTATTTGTGACGTCATTTTCTTCGTATTCCTAAAAGAATTTGTCTTATTTCTAACCATGTACCTTAAATTCAGCTTCTTTTTTGGCCTCATCCGATGGAGAATGTTGGTCGACATCGGCGAATAACGAACCACATTGCTGAGAATAGAATTCGAAATCCTTTTGGATGTCATCTAAAACATGATCACCGATATTTCTATCCATACCTGAATTGATTACAGCGTCAGCCCATTCTGGTGGCGGGGAGTTTGATTCGTCGTTATTCTGACTCTGATCATCAAATTTGTGGATCTCGGGCATCTCGAATTCGTGCTTCCAATGCATAGAATCCGATGACTTGGTCGAATCTGTTTGTACGGATACCGATGGTGTTACCTTTATCTTCTGAACTTCGTGGTCTTGCTTGCTCAACTTCTCTTTTCTCTGCTTCAGTTCCTTGTTGTTAAAGTCCACGATTTCAGCGTCGGTCTTTTTCTTATTGGCATTTTTTCTCCGCCGAACTCCATTTTTGGTAGTCTTGCTGTTTTCGGCTTCGTCGTATTTCTCGTTCATATTGATAGTGCCGGGGGCTTTGTGGACATCATCCATGAGACGTATTGTATTGTTCAATTTCTCATTGTTAAACTCCTTGTTTGTTTCTTTTACAACATCTCCTCGTATCACCCACCAGACATGTTCACTCACAAAAATAAAACAGTTGAACATTCTAGCAAACAAGATGTACAAGAAGTTGTCGGTACTCTGATAAACCCAGCAAAACTTTTCTTCATGCTTTCTCCTGGTGACCTGTCTTAACCTCCAAAAGAACCCTCTGTCCCAAAAGAGAGTCAGATCATTGTAATCATTGATATTGGATAACGGGTCCTGATGAAGTTCATTCATCAATTCGACTTGTTGGTGTTGCATTCCGGACAAGCATCTGTCACCTTCCAGATATGCACACGCACTGATACAAACCATGCAAAAACTGAAAATATTTAAATAATGCGATTACATTTTTTTTTAACTTACACTAATGCCATAACACAAGCGTAATACATCAACCATTCAAAGGGTGGTCGAGGGAGGGCTGCATGACATATCTCCAACATCTCTGGGGCTATAGTGGCAACAATATCAAAGACCCATGGAGTTGCATTCATGTGGGTGTAAACCTGAAGGTTAGCTTCATTCACACTCATCAGGAAGTCGGGAGTATAAGCGATGTCGATGGATTTTGTTTCATTTGGTGCCAGTACAAAAGTATCGCAGTTCAGAACTCTAAAACCTCTATCCGAACAAGACGTTCCACTGATGCTCATGTTTACAATCCAAAGCTCGGACTCGCCAACGTTCTTGAGAAAGAAAGTCCTCTTCACGGTAAAACTGGTACCCAATTTGTGGGTCAATCTTTTGGGGTTGTAACATTCGCTGAGATGTGACATTAAGATGTCAAACATTAATTGTACTTCTCTTGGGGACTTCCCATCAATCTCTAATCCAACCCTGGAGCCTCTGCCGTATAACACAACAGGTTCTAAGGCCGTCAAGTTGTTTCGGATCAATAACAAGGATGATCGAAGTGTGTAGTCGGAAGGAAGAAATCCAACTCGGATCCTAACTTTCATTCCCGGTTTCAGAATCATTGAAAGTGTAAATCGAGGAACTTGGCGGTTTACAACTTGTTCTACTTCTTCTCTAAGATGGGGCACTGGACTCCCCGGCTTTAAGGTGAACAGCTCTGTATCCCGAAGCGAGAACATCAATGTTTCATTCATTTCGACGGGTTCTGTTAACGGGTAAGGCAGCTCGTCGTTGAAGAACTCCAACAAAGCTTCAGCATCTGGATATATCACCAATGGAAGTAATTGGACGATAACTGGATGAATTGAAGGATTCGATAAGGTCAAGTTCAATATCTACAAAAGAAAAATGAAAGATATAACAAAGAATATGCTTTACAGTAAAGTTTCCGACAGCAGTTAAAGGAAAATGAACAGCCCGATGACTGAAGAGTCTCGGCCAGCTGAGTTCAGTCTTAACTCCAACTTCCACACTTTTAAAGCGTTCAGTGTCAATGATGACTTTAGATTGCACCACCTTGTCTGTTAGTGCGTTCCATCTCATACGCAGGCGTTGATACAAATAACTATCAATTTCTGGCAAATTTGGGGGTAACTTCATACCATGGGTAAACCATTGACCATCTAAATTTTACCATCTCTTAATATCTAATATTACAGACCCGGAGAATGAATTGTAAATCCACAATAGCAATCGTTTGTGCACGTAGTTCCTTGGGTGAAAGTGACCGAACCTAAAGCCTTTACACTTTCAGATGGCACTGTAAGATCATCTCCTTTCCCAATGTGAAATGCAAAACGAGGGTCATCTGTTAATATTGACATCGACATAATTCTGAGGGGAAATTTTGAACTTGAAAAAACCTGGAATTAATATTGATTAACACATCCAGAAGAAACACCTTACAATAATCTCCTTTGAAGTCACTTTTCCAGGAAAAGATTCTCCTAGATCTATCTGTTTCTCCAATGATTTCAGAGAATCTTCCGTAAACTTAAACTTGATGGGTAAAACAAAGTCCTCAAATTCTGTCTGAAGATGGATATGAAGATCTTCAGGAATAGGAACTTTTCCACTTGAGAATACCGTAAGATTGAAAACTGTGAATGTATGAGCTGGCAGCACAACGTCCAGTCCTGTTTCCCATTGAAAGTTGGCCTTGTCTAACGTATAAGGTCTTGTGGAATCCCCATCTGCCGAATTCAATATGTCTACAGTAATGTGGCCTGGCCAAGGGTCCGTCAACTTCTTTAACGTAAGTGCCACGGGGTTTGAGTTTGAAATTGTGAAGTAGAAAGATGTTCGTTCCCCTTTTGTAATTTCACCCAAATCAAAATGATCCTTTTCAGTATTAAAATACGGAAATTCAATCTAAATAGAGATAACAAATTAATTGAAAGATCCCACCTTAATATTCCCTTCAAAGACCAGCAGTTGAACCTTAAAAGCGGTCACATTTGATGCGACCACACAGTCGATTCTTTTGGGAGCTTCTGGAGTTGAGAGGTAAGTCACCAAAAGAGCGGGCTTGGTCTCATTCGAGGCTATTTCGACCACTGGACTAATAAGTTTAACATTGAACGTCTTTCTATCCTCTTCTTCCAATGTGACATCCCAATTCCCTAATCCAAATGGATATTCGTTGTTCAGAGAAATTGTCCTTACAACTGGGGGCTTCAACTTGATATAGAAAGAAGAATCCTTCATCACTTGGGAGATTCCACTATAAGCATTAACATTTTATAACCATTTTTACATACCCTGTGACTATCAATGCTGTAAATTTGACAGTAACGTTGTAATTCCCGCCTCTACTTTCAGCAACAATCTCCCCATTAACTCGATGTAATTGCTGAGAGGCATTCAAGGTGAAGTAATTAGTATCCAGATGGACATTAGCGATGGGAACTGGCTTTCCAGGGATATTCCTTATCCCACCCCTAACAGAGATAGGAGGCTTTGAAGCATACTGCATATACAATCCATAGTTTGGATGTTCGTTCTTGACCACATAAATCGACTCCACTTCAAGGCCCTTGTCCACGTTTGTAAAAGCCTCAAAAACTTTTCTTTCCGAACGATCACCATATTTTATGAGCCCGAAATCAATAACATCCACAGTTGAGAAGATGCCTAGCTGCCCGGTTACCTCGAGGTCGATCGCAATCACCAAGTCGAATGATTTCAGGCTCTCTGAAGAGTCGTAAGAGATGGTCTCTGCCTTAATCATCACAAAAACTGTTGAGTTTTTTACTTCGCCGCCAACGATTGTCATGTCCCCGATTCTTCGAGCTTCAAATGGGATTAATTCCTAAACCAAAACATACAATCCAACGCCAACTTACGGTAACATTTTCACCCTTCGAAGTTAATACCACCGATTTATCGCTAGATACGAGCCGTGAGATCCGTAACTTCTCAGAATAAGGGTTATGAAGATCAATGGGGAAGTCGAGTGATCCCTTAAAGGGAACTCTAGCTTCGACCTGATGTTTGAGCCGATATGGATTTCCAGTTGTACGTCCTTGAACCTCCAGCGAGACGATCGAATGACTATTATATATAGATAAAACAGACTCAACAAGGTCTTCATTTCGGGGCAGAAAAGTAACTGTTACGGTTGTATTTTTTGAGGGTTGAATGATCTAAAAGTGGAAAATCGTAATGTCAAACGTCGTTACCTTACTTTTGTAGAAGGGAAGGTGTAATAGAAATCCTGTGATACCGTAGAAATAGCATGAACTTTGATTTCAAACAAGTTTGGATTGATTATGGTGACCTCTAGCCTCCTTGGAATCCCTAAATGGCCTTCTCCAAAGTCTAATTTCTCCGGAACTAATTCAAGAGGCTGGCCCGGGGGATCCGATCGCAAGTCAGGTCTAAAAGACTTTGTTTATGTGGGATGAAAACATAAAAGCATCGCACACAAAGAAACTTACGGCTTGGCAAACCCCCACAGTTCCTTCGAAGAAGTATCTCGGAAATAGTGGAGCTCCGAATCTGTCTGGACAAAAGCGTGGGAGATAGAGTCGATAGGGAATGTAGTGCCATCTGAATCCGACAATGAAATCGAGATGCCAAAGACCGACAGGAACAAAATCTGGAAAATCCATCGCCCTTCCATCGCATTTCTAAAATATTTATTATGGCAAATTTTATGCAAAATAATTTCTTTTTTTTTACTACTAAATACCAAAAGTTATTGGAAATAGGCACAAAATGTCAAAAAACGGACCAGTAGTAAGACGTTCAAAATTATGGTGAATCAAAGAGACGTAAAATCTTCTGATTACATTACTTTTAGTTTAAATTGTAATTTTTAATAAAATTGGGAACAAAAAAAGTAAATCTATAAAACGCAGTGATAAAGCTGAGCTGGCGAACTGCGGATGTCGCCAGAAGATGTCGTCCTTAGGCAGAGAAACGCGCGAGGAGAGGAAAGAGAGAAGGGTCTCCCGTCGTCGCCTTCTCTGATTCTCTTCTTCGTCGCCCTTCTCCCTTTGCTGGATAGTAATTAAGGTTGCGCTCCGTAATGAGACGTCGCTGTTTTTTATTATCAGTTTGTAGAGCTATAAATGACGTTGTCAGGCGTTTACAGCGAAATGCTCACAATAAACAACAATTCTTGCATCAAAAAAAGTCCTCCGTTATTCGGAAATTCCTTATATTGAGGATTAATGACAAAACTTGATCTTGTTGGCATTGTCTGTAGAGAACATTTAAAGGGTCATCTCATTTGGCACATTGGCAACCAGAATTTATATATTCATGTCTTTGAAACGATGGAAACCTTCTTTAAAGGAGGTATTTAAAGGCCTGCGTGAAGATAAAAGCCCGCCAACTTGAGTCGTAATGACAGAATTGTCAAAAATTGAATGCATACTAAAATAATATGTTTGCCCTTGTCTTCATATGTTGTCCGCATTAGATGAACAATGATCTCTTCGTACGGCGGTGGTGGCAAGAGGACAGAGGGTAGGTTTAGTTTAGTCTAACTTATATTGCTTTACCTTGTAAATCTTCAGCGTTGCGACGCATGAGCTCAGCCTCATCGCTGAAACCTTCGGCCCGGGATTTCTTTCACACCAATCACGTCAGGTAATGTCTTTACTAAAAGAAGAAAGTTTTTTGTCACTTGTTGCGTAGGAACGATAATAATAACCTCACTCGTTTCTCTTTCCTTTGCTATACCCGGTAAATTAGCGGCCAATTGGGGGCAAAGAAAAGGTGTGTTAAAGGATTTTCATCCGGGACCGCGGCGAAAATAATCTTCTCCCGAGGCCATGACTTTGTGGGGCCCTTCCCCAACTCTGGTCTGTTCGCCGTAGAGACATCCTGAGTTAAGTTATTCTATACCTGAAATTCCGACATCATCGGGAGTCGCCCCGACTGTAAACAGAAATGAATACGGCCGTCTTACAAGGCAGTATTATGGCCACAACCCATGGTATCCATCGGTTGAACAGGCACAAGTCGCAGAAAGGCTTTATCCATTCCACCGAACGCCTCGGCACTTTTCTCGCTAAGTATGGCATAAAACTTTGTTTATCTAAAGCCATGAATCCTTTTTAGATCCCATCATAACAATGCAGCTCATGAAGATAACACTGAATACAAAAATCTTCTGCCTTTTACTTCCATAGAGTACATTCCTCATGCTGACGAAACTCCAAGAAAGGTATCACTTTAAAGCTTTTAAATAATATTGCGTAATGCACGAATAAATTTCAGGCCGTAGTAGTCGAAGGCCCCGAACATGACAATAAGTTCCTCCGGATTAACATTGGAGGGGCATCCTTCACTTTCCTCACCTCTACTTTGTTGATCAAAAACACGGGTCTTCTCAGCTCTTTTGCCAAGCAGTCGCAAGACCAAAGACTTCTCATTGCCGACGCCTTCTTCTCCGATACTCGAGAGTACTATTTTGAACGACCTCGAGACCTCTTTCATGTTATATATCAGTTCTACACGACAGGAAAGATCCATCAAGCTCCTCATATCTGCCCGCAGGATTTGTTAGACGAATTTAAATTTTGGAAATTAGAACCATCCAAGTTATTGGATACCTGCGCTTGTCTCAGCGATGACCTCAGTGACAATGAGAGTAGATCTGAAGAAGACGAGAGTATCGAGAATGGGGTCAGTGAATTCAAACACTTAAGGTGGGGTGGCCTAAGGGAAGATATTTGGAATATCATTGAGGAACCCAACAGGTAATCGAACGTCTATTTGACAGTTTTTGCGTGTTCTTTCAGTTCGATGTATGCTCAAATTTTTACCTTCTTATCTGTTTTGTTCGTATTAATATCAATCGGCGGTCTTGTTTTGGGATCCTTACCAGATCTGCAAGTTGAAGTTCCGGTATCCCAGAAGAACCGGACAACTCCAGGTATGGCAGTCAATTTATCATCTCTTTCACAACTAGCATCTAGGATCGGATAGAAGCGTTGAAATGGAACCTCACCCAATACTGGTCCAGCTGGAGTACGTGTGCATCGTCTGGTTTCTTTTCGAATACGTAACCAAGATGTTAGTCTCAGCCGACCGATGGAAGACGTTCTGTCAGTTGTTAAACATTATAGACTTGTTTGCAATACTCCCTTTTATGGCTGACATGGTTCTCTTCTTCGTTGGAATCGACACTGAACAGCTTCGGGATTTGAAAGTATAACTTATCCTTCTCTCTGACAATGAGATGATTATTTGATTTAGGGGGCCTTGCTGGTCATCAGAATCCTCCGCGTTCTGCGAGTGATCAGAGTCCTTAAGCTAGGGCGATATAGTAGTGGGCTTCAAATGTTCGGGAAAACTCTGCAGGTACACAGTAATCCGAATGGTTGAAAATATTGTTTAGGCCAGCTTTCGACAACTTGGAATGATGGCGATGGTAGTGATGACTGGGGTCATCTTCTTCAGCACTCTTGTTTACTTTCTCGAAAAGGATGAGCCCGATTCGCAATTTATTTCCATTCCGGCAGCTTGTTGGTTTAGCATTGTAACAATGACAACTGTAGGGTACGGCGATTTGACTCCAGTCACCGTCGGTAGGTCTGAAAAAATCCTCTATCAAAAATAAATCAGGTGGGAAATTAGTCGCTACAGGAGCCATTGCATGCGGTGTGTTGGTAAGTCCAAGTGTGACCGGTTTGTTTACTTATACGTCATTTCAGGTGCTAGCCTTGCCGATTACAATCATTGTAAGTATTTGTTTGCAATATATCACACAAATTATCTTTTAGGCCCAAGTTGCATTTACTATGAAAAGGCGGAGAGTAAGCTAAACTGCTTGGCTTCGCTGTTTAAAAATTTCAGTTGAGCTAAAAAAATAGACCAGACTTAAGATAAATGATTTTCTTTTATAGGTAGACAACTTCATGAAGGTTGCAGAGTCCGAAAGGAGACCCGGCTTTGCCGAAAACAAACGTGTGAAAAGACTGGGTCCACGAGGACGCGTCACTCTGTAAGTATCCCCAAATACACAGTTATATATAAATAGGTATATATCCGCAAATCATTTCCATTATTGCAGACCAGAAAGTCCTAAAATCGAGCAAGCTCTAAGAACCCCAACATTGAAACAATTAGCCACAAAAAAAGAAGACAAGCAAATAGAATAACAAATATTTATTGGAATGTATTTGGAGATACCTGAGGAAAAAATTAATAAGTGTAAATAAAGTGGAAACATAAGTATGGGATTAATAATACGACGGGATACGCTCCCGGATAGCTCGAGACAGAGTGCAGGAAAAGATCATAGAGAACATCTGAATGATGAGCACAATAATTCCGCAGATTTCCACAACATTCCCAAATCCGTCCAATTTCGAGGAAATAACTGAGTAACAATCAGGTTGATCCAAGATACCGAGAGGCTTGCAATCATCAGCATACATATGGGCCGTCTCCGAAGTCGCTCCGCAACATTTGAGAAGGGTTTCGATCGGTTTAAGTTGTGTCCTTAGAGTTAAGGTCGCGCTACTCTTTTGCAATGTATAGTATAACGCTGTCAGAAATCCAGACTTATTCATCTTGAGGTATATCAAAGTAAACAATTCGATCATGAAAAGTACCAAAATAACAATGAAGAACTGGAATGAAGATTACAATATTTACAGCGTGGGCCATTTTTGTGGTTCGATTTGAATTGGCTATAACTGTTTTTCAGCGAAAAGTTAAGATTCTTTTTTTCCCTGAATCCTCAGAAACCCATTTTGCTTGCCACCATTCTGTAAATCTATTGTACAGCATTTTCCAGTCAATTCTCGATGACTCTTATAAAACGTTTAGTATCGAACAAAATGGGAGATTCTGCGGGATTCAGAGAAAGAATCTTAACATTTGGCCGAAAAACAAAGAAGTCATAGCCAATTCAAATCATGCAACAAAAATGGCACACCCTGTAAAAGCCAACTTACCATAGTCAAGAAGAACAAACTCTCGCAAGCGGCTCCACAACATCCGAAAAAGCCAACAAAACAAAGAATTGCTCCGACGGCGACAAATACCCACAGAGATGCTTGATACTACAACAAAATATAAGACTAGTAAAAACACAGTAAATGTAAAACTTTCGAATGCTTACTTGCTGCAATTCCTCCAAAAAATCGGAAGAGATTCCGGCTTTTGAAAATACCTCACTCAATTTCGTCGTGAATTCTTGATCCAAATTGGCCCATAGAGAGAAGGAGGAGATAAGAGCTCCAAGCAAAAATAAAGAAAAGTTGCAAATGAACATAAAGAACTTTATCATCTGATTTCCACATCCGTAAACCATCATGGATGGAATTACTCAAAATCTGTAAGACTACTTTCACTTTTAGTCTAAACATAAAAAAATGGACGAACTGATAAGCAAGATTAAATAACGCTCTCTCCACCCATGCAGTAGCAAAGAATTGATTATCGTTGAATGTTATGAAAGATCTATGTCAAACATTACACGAACAACATAAATATGAGGCTTCGAGAATGAGCTAAATATGGAGCGAAAACAGCGACTATAAAAAGCAAATCTGATATAACACAACATTTAATGCCATATGAAGAATCTGAAATAAAAACGCACGCGGGTTTATAAAAAACATTGGTTTCTTGTCAGATCGCGAGATCGAAATGTAGAAACACAATGCATCGTGTTGCGTAATAGAGTCGTGCCCAAAACGACAAAAAACGCCCGAAACGACTTTTTTTGTTTCTATTTTTTTTCTGCGAAAACCATTTTATACGATCAAAGTTTTTAGCTTGATAACTGGTTTATCCAATGTATAAAGAATTCCATATACATTTAGGATTCTGATTGGATTATTTGACATAATTAAAAACAATAGTAATATTTGGTACTCGAAAAGAAAAGAAACAAATGAATTTTTCCCGCAACAATACATTTTCACGCCAAAAATTCTTTGCAATTTACTTCAAGAACAGGGGTGGTCACCAGGCCCGGCGGGCCTGACTCAAAAATGGAAAATTGAAACCGGGCCGGGCCGCGGGCCTGGGTTTTCCAGGCCAGGCCCGGCCCGGTTTTTATCATAATGCCAAACCGTTGGCATTCATTGTTTTCGTGCCGGGAAAATTTTTTGATGGGGTTGTTGTTGTAGTTTATCAAGTTTTAACATATTTACAAGCTTTTTTTCACGTTTATTGTCAAAAATAGTGCATATATAGTAATGTATTACAATAGCACTACCGGGACCAAAGCTTTTTTTACAAACTTTAGTTCCCAATAGGCTAATAAACATTTATCAGTAATTCTATTTGCAATTTGTTGAAAGAAATCCAATTAACTAAGTAAGAACAAGGACGAAGATGATCCGAAATAGGTCTATTAAAGTCCTTTTGTTGTACTGTTGTTTTAATGTGTATATGGTCTTAAACATGTTTGAAGGCATTATACTACCTTAAATAATGTTTAGTTTATCGTTAGACAGCTTCCGACCGAAACAACGGCGGCAATTTGACGAAAATGACGGCAATTTGACGTCACTGTCAAAATCACAACCCTAGTTATAACAAAACGGCAACGATTTTTTGGCAGGTCGCGCCCTAGCCGGGCTTTCACGGGCCGGGCCGGGCCTGGCTTTTGACGGGCCGGGCCGAGCTTGTAAAAACCTCTACCCGGGCCGGGCCGGACTTTTGACGGACCGGGCTTCGGGCCCAAAATCGGAAAAATAGGTGCCAGTGACCACCCCTGCTCAAAAGAGCTAATTTGCGCAAAAATCCCTGACTCCGGCTTGGGTCCTACCGCGAAAGAGACGTCATTTCTATTTTTATTTTTTTTTCGAACTTTGACGATGAATACGTCTTGTTTTGCAAGATGCCTGAAAGGGCTAGTTCGCCCGTCTGTTTCCCAAAACAGCAGCCGTTCTGTGCATCGTATTCCTCATTATGAAAATCACATTAGATTCAGCCCTTTGGATGGTCGGAAGAGGCCGGCTCAGGATGCTCTCGACCGCTTCAAACGCCTAAACAGTGGTAAGATGGTTGTCTAAGATTGGAGATGGGTGTTTAGTTAGTGTTTTAAATAATATTCATTGGGTGTAGGCATGTGGATCAGAGCAGTGCCCGGTCGGAGTAAACAACGTTACATGAAGGACGAAACGTGGAACAAAACTTCATTGGAGTTCGAAACCTGTACGAAGGAGGAGTGTGAGATGCTGGACAAAATGGCAACGCCTTTTTGGTTACGAAAAAAACATTATATCAATGATCCATATGAGCCTTATAATGTCCGACATGGAATTCGAACGCCTCGAGTCGATCACAAGTTCAGACTTATTCGGGAGCGGGAGAAAGTGCTCCTAGATGACACTACATCTTTAAAATACATGTCAGATCGTTGAGTTATTAGGTATTAAACTTGTTGAGTTTGAAGTTGGCGTTCTAGAGCAAAAAGTTATATCAATTTATACCTATTTTCTTCAAGTCAATTTACTTTGTGAAGATGATTTTATTGTTTGGGTTCTGTGCCGCGATTGCCCTTTCGTTATGGTGCCGGAGCAAGAGGTATTTTTGAGTTAATCCATCGACTTTCCCTGTATGTTTAGACGTCAGAAATCAATCGCTTTTTTTCATCCGAATTGTGCTGATGGTGGCGGTGGAGAAGCTGTTCTGTGGACGGCAGTGGATGAAATTACAAAAAGGTAATTCGATATTTTTTGTATTGACTTTGTTACAGAAGACCCGATCTATTTGTATGCATATTCTCTACTCCTGCAAAGTCTGATGGACTGTGTAAAAGAATCGATCAACGTTTTCAGTTTCAACTTCCATGGAATTCTATCGATTTTGTGCCATTAAAGTATGTAGTTTGTTTTTTGTATTTATGTTTTTAGGACCACTTGGCTTTTAAATCCAGGAAATTATCCTTATTTGACGTTGCTTTTGCAATTTCTCGCTGGATTTGTCGTTGGGGTCGACGCGTTACTGTCGTTGAATCCACAAATCTTCGTGGAGACCACAGGTGTCCCCGCCACACTTCCGGTGTTTCGCATTTTTGGCGGATCTACTACAGTGGCTTATGTTCATTATCCAATGATCACAAAAGGTAAGAATTGTCTTCACAAAGTTTCAAGAATTTTAGATATGATTAATCGGGTGGCCTCTAGAAAGGAAATGTATAACAATGGTGGAACGATTACAAGGTCTTCAATCTTGACAAATATGAAGCTGTTATACTATTATGCGTTTAGTCTACTTTATTATTTATGTGGACTCGCTACGACAAAGGTCATGACAAACGGAACGTAAGATCATGCCATTCTAATTTTTACAGAAATATTCGAAATGTACATGGTGGTGCACAAAGTCCTTCTTAGTTTGCATGAGGATTACAAAAACGTCTTTTTTTTATAAAATTCTGTAGAGAAGTTGTTGAGTTTCTCACAAATAAACTAGGGAGAACTTCGTGGACCACGCTGTATGTAAATACCTGTTTAGATGGACAAAGGAACATCTCGAGGATTTGTGGTCATTTGAATCAACGATTTGTTACCCTCCAGTGAAAATAAACGACTTTGTCAAGAGTCAAAATAAAGGAGAAAAGGCATTGGCTGAAAAAAGATTGAATATTGTTTCTCTCGGCCAAATCAGACCCGAAAAGAACCATCGTGATCAATTGAAGACCCTGTCCTTGTTAAGAAAAGAATTGCCTTATCACAAAATCTGTCTAAAGATTATTGGATCGATTAGGAATGAAGATGACCAGGCACTGGCCGATGATCTGAGACGTTTTGCAGAGAGATTAGAATTGAAAGAAGGGGATGACTTTGAATTTGTCCACAATGCAAAGTTCTCGGATATTTTGGAGTTATTGCAGGTACGATTTTCTTTTCAGAGTTGACATTTGTTCAGAATTCTTTATGCGCTCTGCACACCATGGTCGACGAGCACTTTGGAATTGCAGTTGTGGAAATGCTGGCCGCAGGCGTCCTGGTAGTTGCCCATAAGTCTGGTAAGTTAGTTCCATGCACTTACAATAACATAAAGCAATTCAGCTGGACCATTGAAGGACATAATTGGATGTTCCGATAAGCCAGTGGGATTCCTAGGAGAAACGCCGGCGGGTAAATTATTTTGTCGGAAATATGATTGCTTTTAGATTACGCAAATCATATAAAAACGATAATTGAAAGTGAAAGAAGTGAAAGAGAGAAAATTCGGGAGGACGCACTGCAATGGGCTTCCCAGAAGTTCGATGAAACCAAGTTCCGAGCGCAATTTTTAGCTGTTTGTTGTTAATTAAATAATAATTTATTCGGTGTTTGCGTGGTTTTTTCTGGTTTGAGCCAGTACCGTTACTTTCCGCGATTGATATCGGAGCTAAATATTTTTTTGCTGAAGTCGCCATTTTAACGGGGAATAATTTTTCTATTAAGAGGTTATGCGTCTATATGCTTTGTTCGTTCTTCATAAGGAGCCGACCTCAGGAAAAGCAACTATCCTTAAGAGCGCATCAGATGTCAGCAGCTTTGCATTCTTCTATCGAAAGAATGTTGGGGTAAGAGGACTTTACAGGGAATTATTTGGCGGGGGGCAAACATAATTGGATGAAAGTTGGATTACCCCGCGCATTTAATTTGGATCAACCTGGATCTCGAAAATTAAGAATGACCTGAACTTGCTTCCTTTTGCACAATAATCTATTGTCATAAAGAACACGTTTAAGCCACAAACAATGACTTTAAATTTTTAAATTGTGTGGAGAGAAGAATTCAAGCGGGCCTATTTTGCCCACTGGGTTTTTTGATTTTATTGTCGTAAATGGTGAATACAAATATTATAAAAAAAAATATTCTGAGGATATCAATTTTCTGCACTATTTCTTATGACATTGCCCATTTAAGGAGTTACCAAAAAATACGATGATAAAATTCAAATAGTGCTCGAAAACTGATAACCGCTAGTGTTTTTATTGCGTACAAAGTGTTCCATTACGACCGACAGGGCATACTAAGTATCTTGGAAAAGCTTCCAATGGAGTTAACTGCAGCTGCATTTTTTTAGAGCCGAAAATCAAAATTTTTTTAAAAAATTTTTCTAAAGGAAAATTTACAGTATTTTTAAAGAATTTTCTGGTGGATGTTTTGATGCTGCGACAAGTAGACAACGCACGGCAACCCAAAATAGAAGTTAAATGTCTCCCGCCTTTCGTCCAAACGAAATGTCACAATTCAAAAAAGAAATAAAATAATTCCGAGAAAAATATTTTTAACTAAAAACATCGCTGCAATTGCTCTTGTGGTAGTCTACAAGGTGAATAGTTAATAAGCAAACAAAAAATAAAGTTCTCATATGCACTATAACTTCACAAGGAGTCCTCGATATTTTGAATTTTTGTAGAAACTCGTTCGATCGACTGTTTTATGAAGACAAGTGTAATAAGTTTTACGAAGACAAGTGTCCTACGCGACTTATTGCAAGAAATATAAAAAGTAAAAGCTTCAGGACATTTTCCACCAGAAAATTCTTAAAAAATACTGTAAATTTTCCTTTAGAAAAATTTTTTAGGAAAATTTTGATTTTCGGTTCCAAAAAATGGCAGATGCAGTTAACTCCATTGGAAGCTTTTCCAAGATACTTAGTATTCCCTGTAGGTCGTAATGGAACACTTTGTACGGAATAAAAAGTAACTCCTTAAATGGGCAATGTCATAAGAAGTAGTGCACAAAATTGATACCATTAGAATATTATTTTTTTTATAATATTTGTATTCACCATTTACGACAACAAAATCGTGAAACCCAGTGAGCAAAATAGGTTTTTGTCACGTTGATCCAAATTTTCTGCGCGCTAGAAATCTTAAATCTCAATTTAAAAATTTAAACTGAAGTGAAAAGTCATTGTTTGTGGCTTAAACGTGTTCTTTATGACAATAGATTATTGTGCAAAACGATGCAAGTTCAGGCCATTCTTAGTTTTTGAGATCCAGGTTGATCCAAATTAAATGCGCGGGGTATACAAAAAATCATACTTTTCTTTGCATAAACTTGGGATTGCTCTCGAGCCAGTTAAAATTTGCCCGGACTTGGCCCCCGAGTGGAAGATAAATAAGGTAGTATGAAGAAAACTTGATGAACATAATTTTCGATTGAGGGGGTTTGGAAAGTTTATTTTTATTGACAAACCCAATTTTCGTTTCGAGAAATCTCCGCGCGGGGCTTCAAAGCCGAGAAAATCGGCTTCAAAGTTTCTTACGAAAATCAAAGACAGGGATCCCAAAAAAGAAGCGATGAAAAGTATGAAGCAGTGAGTGACCCAGTGGTCAATGCGCTCGCTTTTTGTGCAAACGGCCGCGGGTTCGAACCCGTCCAAATAATAACTTCTCCTTTTTACTTTTGATTTTCTTTGTATTGATCAGATTTTTGTATTTACCGCTAAAAACCAAGTACATAAATAAAAAATGTAACACAATAATGCTATTTTTGAATAAATCAGGTTGAAAAAAATAAGAGAAACGTTTAAAAGAGTTATAAATGGAATCGGATTCGAACCGTCCTTCATAAGCGTGCATTTCTGCGTCCGTGACCCTTGGAAACATTTTCGTAACTGCATCGAAATCTTCAGGATTACTGTAAAACAACGAAAGCAAAAATCATTGTGTAATTTTTTCCAAAAAAGGCGATTTTATCAGGATTTTGGGCCGTTTGAACGATTTTTTGCAGATTCGGATTCAGCGTGGAATTCTGCATCGAGTTGATACAGCAGTTTGTTTTGAGAGAACGGGTCAAAATTGGATTTTTTTTATCTAGTCGAGAGGTCAGCATAACCAATACAGTGCGTTCCATAAATACGTTCTCTTAAAACGAACTGCTGTATCCATTCGATGCAGAATTCCATGCTGAATCCGAATCTGCAAAAAATCGTTCAAACGGCCCAAAATCCTGATAAAATCGAGTTTTTTAGAAAAATTTACACAATGATTTTTGTTTTCGTTGTTTTGCAGTAATCCTGAAGATTTCGATGCAGTTACTAAGGGTCAAGGACGCATAAATACACGCTTACGGGACTGTCTAAGCAGAACTGAGCGTGTATTAATGCTTGAAAGATTAAAAACATAATGTGTCTTAAAATCCGTAATCGTGACTTGTAAAAAATTTGAATCTGTGTGTAAGAAAGATCCTAAGAAGAAGGCAAAAAACGATATGCTAAAATTCTGCCGCACACTACGATCCAGAATCTGACGAAGTCTCCTTTAAGAGAATATGTATGAGGGCCCACCTGAAAGACTTCCCTTGTTAGATGATTTTTTTTTTAGGAGTTCATGTCATTTACAAGTCGTTTATTGGCGGAGAGGTCAGAAACTCCAAGCAGAAACTGTATTACCGAAAAGGAATATCGACTACGGTGTTTTGTTCGTCCTGATAACTTGTGCGGAGTTTGTGTAACGGACCAAGAATATGAGGACCGAGTTGGATTTGTGTGCTTGAGTAAGGTCCTGGACCAATTCGCACAAGCTGTGCCATCCTCGAAATGGCCTCAGATACATAAGGAAGAGGAATGTGACTTCAGTAAACTGAATGAATTGCTTGTCAAATGGCAAAATCCGAGGGAAGCTGATGCCCTGACTCGTGTTCAGGTATGAATTCCTACTTATCTTCACGTTTCATTTTAGGATGAGGTTGAGGAGACTAAAGTAGTTCTCCATAATACAATGCAATCTGTTCTGGAGCGAGGCGAAAAATTGGACGACCTTATACAAGCTTCAGAAAGCCTTTCAAATCAAAGCAAACAGTTCTACACCCAAGCGAGAAAAATGAACAAATGCTGTAATTATGTCTAAAGTCACTTACTGAAATTAATATGTGGCCATTCCTTATATTTTTATGTTTAACTGTATATATTGTGTTTTATAACTAACATGTTTAAACATATTCCGTAGTCATCAGTCATGCAGAACTTATCATTTTGTCTCCCAAAGGATTTGATCGTCGTCAGCATGGGGTCCATATTGATATTGCCGAGTTCCGGATTCTTCTTTCAATGTTACTAATTTAAAGGAGTTGGTGAAGTAGTAAAATAAGTCGTTGACCTCCTCTTCTTTCAATCCTTGTTTAGATGCCTTTTGCATAACGAATTCTCTGATTGCTTCTTTTTGATCTTCCTTTGCCAAAAGTCTGAGCTGATCAAAATCTTTTTCTGAAAGGTGGCTGAATATTTCGTTGTAATGTTCTGGAAGTGTAGAACTGAACATCTTTCCCAATATTCTACTGTAAGCCGATTTAATCATTTTGCAATCAGCCGGTGGAAGTTGCTGAAATCCGAATAAATATATTACTGGAACGTAGACTAACTTTCATCTTGCTCGTATAAAAGTTTTCCTCAGCAACTGTATCGTTGAGGTTATTCCATGCATTCAACTTGTCCCTTTCATCGTTACTCAAATGCAAGATCATTTCCTTAACCTTTTCCACAGCATTTCTTTGAGTTTCAAGGATTCTCATCGCCTTAGATCGTTCATGTTCTTTACACAGGTTGTTCACCTGAAATTGTTCAAATGTAATTCACAACTCATTGATACCATTCCTTTGAGAACAGTGTCCAACTGATCCAGTCGAGAATTCTTGACGAGTTTGTCAAACTGATTTTTAAAATCGAAATTTAACGTGAGGGCAACACGTATTTTAGCAAAACAACTTTCACTTTCTGTAGGAATCGTAGAAGAAGAACTACAACTTATTGGAGATAACAGACTTGACAATAAAATCATATGCTTCATAAACATACTTTCCACAATAGAAATAAAAAAAGCTGGATATGAATTTGACATCTCACCTTTATTTTCTGTATACCTTGCCAAGCGTGAAGTATCGCGCAAAGACCGTATTCAAAAGAGACACATGACACTTGAAAGGGAACACTTGTCTCCTTTGTGGATAAAATGAACGTTTCTTTTTTGGGACATTTGTGCTGTAAAATTAGTAAAATGGGAAAGAAGAGAAAGCTCGATGAATCTGGAGATAGTACGGCAACTTCTGCATCGAAGAAGGATAAAAAAATGATTATTGTAAGTAAAAATTAGTTGAAATATTTGTTTTTTAGACTGAGAATGAAGACAGATTTGAAAGAGTAAAGAATGAGGAAACAGAACTGAGTCTACAAGACCGACTTCAGTTTATCAAATCACTAAAGGATGATCCACGAAGTAAAGGAATACTATTCGAGATGGAAGAACATCATCATCATGTGTTTGGGTATCAGAATATTGGTCATCTTGCGTCCGTTCTTAGCAAAATGCATTCGAGAAGACTTCTGAAGCATTCAGCACAGTATGTTTCAACATTTTTCTTCTATTTTTTTAGAAGCGGGGGTGTAATAGTCGCTTTTGGCAAGATAACGTTGTCGAAGAGCCAGCCAATCTACAACATTCATCCCTACCTTCACGTTGATTATCGAGTTCAATGTTTAATCTTGAAGTAAGTTTTTATTATGCTAATAATTTTATGTTTAGAGCCAATAAAAATACGACATTCGAGACAAAGATTGAAGGAATAAATGGTTTGAGTGCCTTCAGCACCTTTTTACAAGTGCCAGTCATCATCGAAGGAGTTCAAGATGAAGATGAAGTGGTTAAAGGGTTTAATGTGAATGTAACATTCAAGAAATTCTCCTACGATGAAAGATCATCTGTTATAAAAGCTAAAGTGGCACATTAATTGTATTTTTATCGTTGATTGTTATTGTTATGAATCTTCCAAATCCGTTTTATCCTTCAATTCTCGGACAACTATTTTCTTTTCGGCTTCTGAGGCCATTGATTCTATGTATTTCTGGGCGGTCGGGCAACTTGTAACGACCTTTAGTTTGTTTTCTTTAGCATAATTGAACGCTTCCTGAAATCAAACTTTAACTACACACATTACTAACCTAAATAATGTCTGTTATAACGGTATCTTACTTTGCATAATTGTGCTGTAATTCCCTTTCCCTTCAACTCCGGAGGCACCTGAGTATGGTAAATGTCAATCACATTCGGTTTTAATTGACGATACTCCAACGTGGCTTGGTTCCCCTGAGCTATAACTAGATAAAATCATCTATTTGAAAACGCTTACCTAACTCAAGGAAGAACTTCAATCCTTTTTTACAATGGTTTACTCTTAACGACGACATGATTTTAGGTTGTTTCAAGAAAAATATTGTTCATTTAAAAGACCAGCTTTGTCTATTTGTCCGTCAGGTGACTACTATAAGTACTGGGCCAATAACAAACAAACAAAACGGATCTGCAGTCAAGAAGACGTCCGCGGTAAAGACTTGGAAGCGTGTATGCATACGTTTATATTCGTTAAGTATGAAAGACGAATAGGAGATCCAAAAGATTTTCTTAGGGCTTATGAGTTTATTAATATCGTTAACCCAATGGGACAACAACATCTGACCTTTACCTTTAATCAATTGTGACACTTCGTTTAATTTTGCAAACGGATTGCCACTTTCTTTTCTACGTGATTTTCCGTCTTTGTATCTGAAAAGATACGGACCTTTGTTTTTAAACATTTTTACACTTTCTTTGTCGTTATAAGGGTGGTATGTATTTTAGATTTTTAGATCAAACGTGTAATTTAAGATTTTTTATTTTTTAAGTATGATTTGGATTTGTAACTAATTGATTTTGCCGTTTATCCTTTTTCAGGACATGGCCGATCTTGTTGTTCCTGAATCTTTCGCCGAGCGTCTTGAAAAGGTGAAAGGCGAGCCCCTTCGTAATCCTGAATCCCCAGAATGGTTTAGCCGTGAAGTGAACGAACAGTCTCGCGAGAAATTGGCCTGGGCTGCTCCATATGATGCCCGTTTCCCCCAAGTTCGTAAGCAGCGTCAGTGCTTTGCTTACTATGTCGACTTCCACCGGTGCAAGGAGTTAATGGGCGAGGACTATCAACCATGCAAGTTCTTCCAGAATGTTTATAAGGACTTCTGTCCCAAGTTCTGGGTGGAGAAGTGGGACGAACTAGTTTCTGAGAACCGTTTCCCCGCCAAGTTCGACCGTTAAGTCGATGGAGTATGTAGATGATTACAGTGTTTTCGTGTGACCATAGTTGAGATAAATAAAAAATTTTCTCGAATATGCAGATCCTTTTACTTGTTTTACTCAGTATAATATTTTGATTTTTGTTTGTTGTTCCTGGATTTTTTTTATTAGATGGGCGAACCGGTGAGGTGGCCAGACGCAGAAATTAAACGGCGTGAAGATTACATGAGATTTGGAGGCCAAGAGTTTGATATCAAGGACCCGTATACATGGAGTTTACCCGCCAAAGGAGCCGGTTTTGCCTTTGCGATAGGGTGTTTTGCAATTCATTACTTGAATTTGTATCAAAACAAGAGATGGTATCATGGTAAGTAGGTAGCAATGATTGTTATTCTACAATTTAGCCCTATACCCACGTATGGGTGTCCTAGCTGTTGGAGTTGCCATGGGCTATGGAGCTGGTCTGTTGAGACAGAAGTATAACATAAATAGAGATGCTTATGTGACCCACTACACCAGACTTCATCCTGAAGACTTTGAAAGACTCAACGACAGTATGTGTTCGATATTTTTTGCGATTTGTTTTTTTGTTTGTCTTAATAGTTTTCTTTTTCTAGCATATGGACGACCACTTTCCGCTGTTCTGATGCCTTGGTACCCCAAACGGACATTGTATCAGAAGTTTGAGAAGCCAGAAGAAGATTAGGTTGTTTAAAATATTGTAATTGAGAGGAAATAAACGGATTATTCCATGCCGGATAGTTTTTTTCTTTTAAAGCTCCCCCTTTGCTCACAGCCTCCGTAAAATCGATATTTCTTTTTGGCTTTTTGTTTCTATCATTCGGAAATTTTTATAAGATCAGTTATGACCGACGACTTTCCTAGTGCGTCTACGTTGTGTGCAAGGTAGGGTGATTGTGGTAATTACTTATCCGTTTAGTGATAACAGTTTTTTGCTGGAGTCTGATTTAATCGATATAAGCCAAGCCTCCACCTCAAAATGTTGTGACCAAAACAATTTATTATTAAACATATCAGTAACTGAAGTTGAACGGTTAAGTCCGAACGTTGAAAAGGGTAAGTGTAAGTGCGAATTAGTATCTAGTTGTTTAGTCAACGATTTAAGTACAAAGAAAAGAAAACGGAGGATATACGAGGGACCCAGGAGGAAAAGGGGGAGACCTAGGAAATATCAAGATGGGAAGCCTCGCTGCATTGTCAGACCTATCAGAAGGGAGGTAGGGATGGATACAGTCCATCCAAAGGCTTGTGGTTGGGGTGCTTGTGAACATATAGCCCAATCCATCCGAGAATTGAAACAACATGTAGATCAAGTCCATCTTCCTCGTTTGATTACTTACAAGTGTGAATGGAGTAATTGTCTACGAAGAGAACCCTTTAAAGCTATGTATATGCTATCCTTGCATCTGCGACGTCACACTGGTGAACGGCCACATGTTTGTACATTTCCTTTTTGTTCCCGGTCTTATTCGAGATTGGAGAATCTGAGAACTCATCTGAGACAGCATAATGGGGAGAAGCCGTATCCATGCATGATGTCGGGTTGTGAAAAGACTTTCAGCAATGCGTCTGATCGAACAAAGCATCAGAAAAGGACCCATTCAGCTGAAGTGAGTGTGAAAAGCAAAATTTTTTTTATTGTACAATTTTTTTTTGATTTATGCTTTAATTGATGTCATTTATAAATATTTTTAGAAGCGATACCTGTGTACGGTTACGGATTGTGGCAAGAAATATACAGACCCGTCTTCTTTACGGAAACATATCATAAAGAATCATGGAGAAGCGGTTTACAATCTGCTTAAGTTGATTAAAGTCATGCCGACCGCTGAGCCAGGCAGGGTGGAGGATTCATCGGAAGAGCCGGCAGCGAGCTCTCAAAATCCATAAAGCGTATTATTTTAAATAAATATTTGTATGGTTTAAGTAAGACATTACATTGTTTTGAAGTTTACTCTGTACTATGCAAGGAAAATTTTATTTTAGTTGTGGAAATCTTTTACTGTGACAATTCCGGAATAGCGGCCGTTGTTGAATTTTTTGTGTTGTTTCTGTAATTTTCATACGCAAAAAAAATTTACAACTTTAGGCTACGAGTGTATTTTATATATAGGGTTAGTGCAAATGCAATTTTTCTTTCTTTTTTCTCTGCTAACATAAGTCAAGAAATTTGTACTCTCCCTATATGTATAAGTTACTCTTCTCTTACAATTTTGGTTCAGACCTTGCACCTCCGATTATACTTTTTGCGTTAACTGCAAGTCCTTGCCACAACTCCACGTGTATTTGACTTTCGGAATTTTCACTGTCCCGGCGTTCCGGAAGAAAATAATTTAAACCTTCAAACTCGAATGGCTAGCGAGATAGGAGAGAGAGAAAGTAATCGCATTCCAAGAAAATAAAAAAGTCGCGGAGACCGGTCGTTTCTCTTAAGTACTGAATGCCGTGGGTCGTTATTCCGAAATTGTCGGAGTGTTGCCCTGATATCGTGGGTGTTTAATAAAAGTTGTTATTTTACTGGAGTTACTGTAGGTTGTACAATTTGAGTAGCTCTCATCCTACCTGTGTAGAAAAATGTTGATTTTAAATTACCATTTTTTATAAATCCACAGTAATGCCATACGCTGAATCCTTGCATCGCCCTCGCCCAGTTATCAAGACTTTTACATAAAAATATATATGAATATCAACTGGTCGGAGATAAGTCGGCTGAGCGACGGGTGTTTTGCATAAAGATATATCTCGAGTCGGGCTGACATCCGAGAATTTCGGGATTAATTACTTCTGACAATGGCCAAAGTTGCGCAATTGTTTTATTAAAAAATCGCATGTTCTATAATATATTACCGATTATTCAGAAAGAGAAAAAGTGTACTGCAGTACTTGTTTTTAGTCAAATATAGTAACACTATGTCGCACTAAAAAGAATAGCTTGTTTCACCATTTCGTTCCCGAAAAACGATCCATCAAAAATTCGGAAATCAAGTGGAAAAAGTGAAAAATTTGCATAAAAGAAGATGATGTCCACAAGTGGCATTTATGACACGCGCTACCGCTTTTGACAGCCCCGACCATCTTTGGCAGCACTAAATGAACAGCTGGTTTTTCGAAGCCCTCAAGACCGTATGTGCTTGACGGCGGGATGCTGATTGGTTCAGAGAAAAAGGGGCGGAGATCGCCCCCAAAAACGGCAAATTCCATGCCCCTAAGTTGGGCTGGCTAGAGTCGGAAGAGCTGGCACAGATAGCCGAGTGAAAAGACTTGATTTCCCAGTGGATCTGAGTCCGAAAGCGGCTTCAAATTTCGGTTGGAGCCGTGTAATGAACAAACTTTTCCCCGGAGGGAATCCATTCGGGGTTATTGTAGATGGAAGGCGAATGGCTCAACGTGACTGCTCCATAATTCCAAAGGATGAATATCTCCCCACGGAAGGTGCTCTAGATGTGAAGGCGGCTTCATGCCCCAGGGGCATGCTCCGCCCTCCGGCGGGCTGAGGTTTATCCCAAAACGTTTCCAAAATCCCAGTTGGGCGCGGTCGCCGGAGGCATAAGTCACTATTTTTAGCCGTGATTGGATGGTACCTGTGCCCCTTTTGGGATCTAATGATTGGACCCATTTCAGATTACGAAAGGAGATAAGCCATGTATCCGGTTATGTTCAACTTCCAAGATACCAGTCTCCTCCGTTCAGTTAAAGAGGAGTCCCTACTTAGGAACAACTGGCCCGTCCAGGTACTTGACACATCTCCAGGCAGGTAAGCAGGACTAGCACAGAGCCAACTAATCCAAAAAAAGAGCGGCCAAAGAGCCGACATCCGACGACCATTCCAAGTTTTGGAATGAAATGGGCACGGCCTTGAGGGAGACCGATCCGAATCATCATCTCCCAGCACGGGGACCGTGGGACTATTCCAGCACGATCTCTCTCCTCCTCTCAACCCACCAGGGTCTCGCAAAACCCATCGCGGCCGCACCGTCCAATTAGCTCCGGAGGGGATAAATGAAAGTAAAAGGTCTAATTCCCCCACATCGAAGGCTAGAGTCCGCTTTTTTGTGTTATCGCCGCCATTTTTATGAACTAATTCGGCCTTGGTGAAAACGGCTGACCATATGTCGAGGAATCCCCGATTTTGAATTTCAGCGCCCAGCTTGCCCGAGCCCAGTTCGAGCATCCACCGCCATCCAATCTGAGGAAAAGCAACTTCTTTCATTTTACTGTCAACCTCTATGACCGCGCTAGTCAACCCATCGAGATCGAGCATGCCAGTTTCGCTGGATTCGTGGAGAATGAGAAAGAAGTGGATGGAGAAAACACAAGGAATGGAATCCATTACAGAGTTCATCTTCTATTTGGAAACGGTAGGCATAATGGAGAAAGTAATGATTTGAGATTTTATTCGACCGTACTTGATATTGTGGATTACTTTTTATTGAATTAAAGCGGAAGTTCTAATTCCGGTCCTTGTTACTTGGTCTGTAATTGACCGTAACTGGATTAAAGAACGAGATGCGCCTTTCCCGGCCTGTTTTGGAGGGAATTCGGTTTAATTAAGTCGAGTTGTAACTCATTAAATTCGGGGACCGGGCCGTAAAACATGGGCATAAAACGAGAAGAAAATACCCTTAAGGCATCAAGAAAATCAAAGAGAAAATGTACAAAATACAAGAGATCTGATATTCAATTGGTCCACTAAGAGGAAGTAAAATTATAATCACAATTCCGTCATCATTCACCTTAATATTTACAGGAATGCGGGCTGAACAAGATTTATATGTAAGGCTGATCGACAGCGTCTCCAAACAGGTGAGCGATCTTATTGATGATAACCAAATGGCGTTGCACACATGTTAGATGACCTCATCTTTTCAGGCGATCGCTTACGAGGGCCATGACAAGAATCCTGAGATGTGCCGTGTTTTGCTGACACATGAGATTATGTGCAGCCGATGTTGTGAAAAAAAAAGTTGCGGAAATAGAAATGAAACACCCAGTGATCCAGTAATCATCGACAAGCAAGTTATTTCCTGTATCAAAACTATTTTTTTGTAATCATTGTTCAATTCAATTATAGTTTTTCAGATTTTTCCTCAAATTCTTTTTGAAATGCAACCAAAACTGCCTAAAGAATGCTGGAAATCCACGAGATATGAGACGATTCCAAGTGGTGCTGTCATCAACCCCAAGGGTTGATGCAGACGTGTTGGCTGTTTCTGAAAATATGTTTGTTCACAATAACTCGAAGCATGGCCGAAGGGTTAAACGGGAGGGTGCTGAAAGTAAGCATGCTCTTATTACGTATTTAATTTTTAAAACTTATGCTTTGAATATTATCTAACAGTCAGACCGTTTGTTTTGATTTAATTTCCGCATCCAATTTTCCGAGATGTCCTCAAAGATACCATGGACTTTTCTTTTACGAGTGCGCGAGTTTTGCTCGCATCTGCTCATCCCCTTTTGTGAGGATTGTTGCCCCGGATGTCCCGTTTAATAGCCCTATCATAACTCCGAGGGGCCAAATATGCAAATTATGGGACTTGCTCTCTGGGTGATACATGGCTGAATTGTTTTGACAGCCGTAGACAAAACACATGGATCTTAAGTCACACTAAATACAGATACTGTAGCTATAATCAAGCAAAACTTTTTTTTAAACCCCCAGGGGCTCGTCCGGGCCAATTACCGAGATTTTATTTGTGCCATTCTAACTGCAATTACCCGGTATATACCTGGGAAATACGATACTTTTCAGTGGATCATTCGGTAAACGTTTCTTCGATTGCGCCTCCAATTATAAAGACAATCTGCCCATCTGAATGCTGGTGTCAAGGTGGAAGTGTAGTAGTGATCATTGGGGAAAACTTCCATGAGAATATGCAAGTCAACTTTGGATCAAATACTGTCTGGGGAGAACTGATAACACCTCAGGCAATGAAAGTCACAGTACCCGCTAGATCGACACCAGGCAATGTGGAGGTTACAATCAGCAACAAGTTAAAGAGTTCCAGAAGTATTGCCAGATTTACTTATGTCTGTAAGAAATTCAAGAAACAAACAATCCATCTTCGATTAATCTATGCAAAATTATGTTTTTTCAGCTTTAACTGAACCTAATATCGATTACGGATTTCAAAGACTTCAGAAATTACTTCCCAAATATCCGAACGATCCCGAGAGATTGCCAAAGGAAGTGATCCTTCGAAGAGCGGCAGATCTGGCCGAAGCTCTCTACAACCGATCTCCCGCCGATCAGCTCAGTCAATATGCTGCCAGTGCCTATTCCGCCGTCCATTTTGATTCCGGTATGTCATAATCACGAAAGGCATTTTTCTAGACTACGCTCGTAATTACTCACCTCGTGGGCTCACGGGTTATGTAGCGTCCACCACAGCTAGTCAAACGATAGCTCCAAGTATGTATCAAAGTACCTATGCATCTGGAGTGGCCGGAACCCCTGGAACAGGATTTCTGAACACGTCGACAGGTATGCGAGGGTATCTCTGCGCAAATTGTTGGTTTCCCACTTTTAGCATATCTTTTTAGGGTTCCCTTCTTTTGGCGGTGTCAACCCTTTTAGCACTCTTCAGACGCTTCAAAAACCGAGTACCTACTGACCCCAGATACCTCGTGCTCAACTGTTCGGTGTTGTTTATATTAAATATAACGATGATCTCATTATTTTACTAATAAACTCTGCGATTCGTTTCGGGATAGGTGAGCGAGGGTAGGGAGAGGGCGACGCATTCTTTCAAGGCCGGCTCTGGAGTCGGACGGTCAAGGCAAATGCCACTCAACTTTTTTGGGTCCTCCCGGGTACTGTTTTGTGTTATTTATGTTTGGAAATTAATTAATTGATTTATAAAGGCCGATTATTGTCGGTACATTAATTATTATGACACGGAGTGGGAGGGGGGGGGGGGGGGGGGGATATTAATTTTTATCTATTTAAATTTCTTCAGACCTTTTATCAATCAAAAACAGGTAACTACTCTTAGATTAATGTGTCACATTACATTCTGACATTCGCATGCACCTCCTTGACCCCTTACATGTATACATTAAGAGATTTCTTCAGAAAATCCTCATGAATCAGCGCGGCGAAGGACGTTCACAGGATCTTGTATTCCCTTTTTCTCAAGATTTTTATACCTTTCCGTTGGCGAATCCGCCTCGAATAATTTAAATTCCACAGGCTTTAAGCAGAGCCCATTTCTTTTCGCGCGATTCAAAAGACAAGGAAAACGTGTGCTTTTTGGCTTTAATCGTAGTCGGGGAGGTTTGGGGAATATGTGCAGCCTTTAATACAGCATTATAGACATGACCGAGCAAGTCGAGTACCGCAGCACCATCACTCCGAGAAGTCCCTTCAGTCGGGGCATAGGGCATTTTGGGAGTACCCAATCGTTGTCGCTTCCGATGGGTGAGTGCAATATTTTACTGCCTGCTTACACTCAACCTTTTTCATGATTTTTTTAGCTTCTGGCAACAGAAACAGAATGCTCAAAATGGTGGAATCGTTCGCCTCTGGATATAGTAGTGGATCTGCCTTCGGGTCAAGTGCCTGGACTATACGTGACACTAAAGAGAAAGAAAAAAAGGAACTATGCGAACTAAACGACCGATTGGCCAACTTCATCGAGAGGGTCCGCTTTCTGGAAGCGCAGAATCGGAAGTTGACCCTGGATCTGGAAGGATTAAAGAAGAGAACTGGTAAGGGAACCACTGTCATCAAGAGTATGTTCGAAAAGGAAATAGAAGTAAGTAAACCGATTATATAAGATGAATGTATTAGAGTGCAACAAGTTTGATTGGGAACACATCGGGCGAGAAGAAGAAGATGGAGCAAGACTTAGAACAACTTGAAGAAGAATTAAAAGAATTGCGCAAAAAATATGAGAATGCTCTGAAGGAGAGAAAAGAGGATAAGGAGAAGATCGACGAATTACTCGTACAACTCTCGAACCTTGAAAGTGAAGTCAGTATTCTCAAACGCCGTATAGAACTATTGGAATCTGAAGTTCAACGACTAAAAAAAGAAAACCAGAGACTTCAGGCAGAACTTCATAGAATTCGTCAAACAGTTGACAGGGAAACTTTGAATCGAATTGATTACCAAAACAAGGTTCAGACTCTTTTGGAAGAGATTGAGTTCTTCAGAAGAGATCACGAAGGTGAGATTAAAGACCTCCAAGCGCACGCTGCAAGGGACACCACGGGAGAAAACAGGGAATACTTTAGAAATGAATTAGCCAATGCCATTCGAGAGATCCGAAACGAATACGATGCTTTGAATTCTAACAATAGAAACGACATCGAATCCTGGTATCGGGTGAAAGTCCAGGAAATCGAGACTCAAGCGACCAGAAATAATATGGAACAGGGGTACCAAAAAGAAGAAAAAAGACGTCTCAAAGATCAACTGACCGAGATCAGGAACAAACTTGCAGACCTCGAAGGCAAGAACGCAATGTATGAACAACAGATAATCGCCTTGACCTATCAAGTCGAAGACGAACGACGTCATTACGAAGATACTCTGAACATGAAAGACGATGAAATCAGAAAAGCCAAGGAAGAATGCCAGGCTCTTATGGTAGAACTGCAGATGCTAATTGACGCAAAACAAACTCTAGATTCCGAAATAATGATCTACAGACAAATGCTGGAAGGGGAAGGTAATGAGGCGGGTCTTAGACATCTGGTGGAACAAGTGGTGAAAACAACCGGCATCAACGAAGTAGCGGACACAGAGACAATGAGAGTAGTCAAAGGAGAAACCTCCATTCACCACGGGTTTTCTCGATCTGCAAAAGGAAACGTGTCCATTCAAGAAACCGATCAGGATGGCAAATACGTCTTACTAGAGAACACTCATAGATCGAAGGAAGAAGCTATTGGGGAATGGAAATTGAAAAGAAAGATCGATGGCAAACGAGAGATTGTCTATACTTTCCCACAAGAGTTCATTCTTCGACCCGCATCGACTGTTAAGGCAAGATAACGACCAATAAAATTCTACTTCAGTTTTAGATTTGGGCTAGAAATCAAGGAGGAATCCACAATCCGCCAGAACAAGTAGTCTTCGAAGGAGAAGACACCTTCGGAGTGGGAAGTAATATTAAAACCATTTTGTACAACACCCAAGGAGAGGTGAGTATTGAAAATCTCAAAAATGCTTGTATAAAGTTTTCGAAATGTATAAGAGCGAAGGAATAAGAGGTGTTTTGGCATTTTACCGTATATATTTCACACATTTTTTCTTTTCTCTTCAAATTCCAAAATTTGGGCCAAAAATGTCGGGCATCGGCTCAATTTAAAAATTTTTTCGTGTCGCGCCATTGTGTAATTTGACAGAATTTTTCAAATTGACGTCAAATTGCTGAATTCTACACAAGAATACGATACTCATTTTTAGTGGAGTCTCATTTTGAAAATTCGAGGACCAGATCGATCTTTGGAAACACCTCAAATTTCAGATCGATCTTTTGGAAAACACCTCAAATTTATTTTCTGAAAGTTTCAGAAATTTGCATACAGTACCCACATTTTGCGTCCTTCGCGAACAAAAAGTTCCAAAAAGTCAAAAACGATTTGATAGGAAAACGACACACTATCAGCACGTTTTCTTCAAGCACTGTGGTTCATTTTTCACGCTCACCTTGAATCTGACATTTTTTCGACAAAAAATTTGCAAAGCGGTCTATATTTCAAACCAAAAATACGCATTTTTTACCTCAAAATTGAAGACCTAATTCAAAATTCCGCCATGTAAAGATTTTCCTGGAGGGATTGCTAGACCCTCATATATCGCCGCAATTCTAGGAAAAATCTGGATGTATAATTTGCATATGGGCAAACTTACCTCGCTAACAAAGCGAGCGCCGAGTACCGTTCTTTCTCTGTCGCACGTTTTTTTACTGCTTTCAAAGTCTCTAATTGGTTTAATCCATTTAAGCTCAAAACTACATTTACTATAACTTTTTAAATTTTTTGAACCCTCAGTTTACACATGTAGATGAAGAAAATTTAAAATTCTGATGCCAGATTCCGAATCTTCATGAAAAAAAACATATGAAATAGTTGTCCTATATCGCCGATTTTTTCGGCATACTGTACACAAAAAAATTTTGAGTTCTTCCATCAAGGTTCCACAAAAATTTTGTATTGCGTAACACATTAAGGAAAAAAGTCAAGAACAGAACAAATTTGCAACGTGCGGTCAAACTGTTACGATGTAGCCAGGCTACATCCCAACGCAGCTTGTCGTGTAGCATACATTTGGCACGCCAATTTGTCTAAACGTAAAAACCAATTGTCCCCGGCCATTTTGGTCAAGTGTTCCGCTCGCAGAAACACAGTAATAAAACGGCAGAAAACAAGCAAATGAATGCAGAAATAAAGCAGATAATTCAGAAATTGCATAATCAAGACAGATAAAAAAGTTTCTGCCCAATTTTGCGGCATTTTTAAAATTTTGAATTAAAAAATGTCAATTTGGTTTTAACTGTAACTTTTTTTGGGTGAAATCTTAGGATTTCTTTCAATGGGATTGTTGGATATTCGTTCATCATTCAAACGGTGCAACATTCTTCGTCATTTCGTCGTCTTGCATGCATATCATTCTCAAAAACCGAAATTCTGGATTTTGTTATTTTAGATGAAGCCGGATGGATTTTTAAAATCGTGTTCCGCGGGTGTTTCCGCATCAGTGAATTCCAGAGAGGAAACGAAGCGAAGACGGCATGAACTGAGCCAGGTGATGCGCGAGAGAAAAAGACTAAACAATATGACCAATAATAACGATTTTACAGTATCCCAGGATGATGAAAATGGTGGTTTTTTGGGGCAGATTTCATTTGGGGCAGATTTCATTTGGGACAGATTTTGTTTGGGGCAGATAAACGGGTGTGAAACATCTAACTAACTGCTACAATCTTTTGGCTAGCAATTTTTGGAGTTTAGAATCGTTCTGACACTTTGGCTAGCCAATCCAGGTTTTTGGCTAGCAATTTAAAAAAATTAGCTGTCAGTTAGATACTTAACACCCGTGCTAATTTTTTGGCTAGCTATTTTTAGGCTTCATAGACGAATAGCCAATTTGTCCCAAATGAAAGGTTGCGGTCTTCGACATATATTACAATAAAACATGCCAAAAAAATATGGTTTTTGGGACCTTACTTAGAGCTTAATAACCGCATATTTTTAGTAACATACCAGAAAAAGAGTGTACGTATAGTTGTGTAGTATGCACTTTGTTTGGGACAAAAACGCCCCTTCAAAAGAAATTTGGACCTTTGAACCTGACTTTCATGCAATCATAATCCGAAAGATTCCACGTGTACCTCAGAGCGTTCCTAATAACAACACACAAACCTTTTTTTTGAATTTCCACCTATTTTTTGAGAAAAAAGATTGGGCACTTTTCCGAAGTTTAAAAAAATCTTGAATAGCTAAAATATGAAAAGTGACAAAGACTTAAGTTATATGGTCCCAGGGTACGTTGATTCAGATACGATCTTAAAAATCTACAAATTCCATCATATTGTGTCATATTCCACGAGAAAATTAAAAAGAAATTATAAAAAATCACGAAAGTTGATCGTATCTTTCGACCCGTCGATCGGGGACATATGAAAGAGGGTCCAAAAGTTTTGGAACTTGGCGTGGATTTTAATGGAACTAAATTTGGTCCTAATATCTGACGCATATAACTTTGACACAAATTTTTTTGTGATGGCTCTATCATTTGCCACGAAAAAATTTAAACCTTATCAAGCCGAAACCCAACAATTTTGGCCCAAACTTTGGAATTTGAAGGGAAACGCAAAAAATGTGTGAAATGTATATAGGGAGAGTGCAAATGATCGAATTTTGTCTTGTCCGTCAGAAGTCGCCATTTCTTGGCTGTGGAGCCCCAGCCAACAATTCCCGGTTTCTTGGCTGAGTAGAGAAAAAAAGAAAAAAATTTTTCATGAGGAGAGAGCAGAAGAAATATTGCGCGATGTTACGCAATTTCAGTCAAAAATTTGACACGTCTTGGCTATGGCTTCACAGCCAAGAAATGGCGACTTTTCAGATACAAGACGAAATTAGATCATTTGCACTAACCCTATATTCGCTGATAGAAATTTTGAAATAAAATTTTAGGAGAGAGCGGCATTGACACAGAAACAGAGCCAATCCAGCCATCATTAATATTACCGCTCTGGGCCACCACTTTATCCTTGCATTGGAACTGATACTTTTGTTATAGTGAACGCACAATATGATATAACAATTTATTAAGGTCATTGTAAAAATAATTAAAATAAAGAGGAAAAGAATAATATTTGACGCTAATCGAATAATGCAGCAACAGGTTTACTCTCCAATTGGTAGACGGTATCGAAGTACCCTGGAGGCATTGCAGAATTCCAACCAGCATGCATTTTCTGGTCATTACTTCTTTTATTTCTATTCTGCCATAACATCGATACGCCCTGCAAAAAATAGCATTTTGTGTGAGTGTGGTCCAACAACTTACTCTATTTGGATAAATATTCTTAATGTAAGAAAAGGTAGGATTAGAGTAAATAGCGTCTGCTATCGTAGTTCCTAAGGGCATTTTGTCGGCTTCAGTTTCGTAATGAACAATCTGATTTCCTGGGAGTTTACAACTGATTTTCAGGAACCCAATTCTCATATCCGAGAATCGTATTAACATCGTCGGTGACATTACCGAATTCAACGCGTATTCCGATTGCTCCTTCGAGCAGAAACCTTCAATCAGCCTAAAATTATGTTACAGATTGGGTGGGACTAAAGAGTGAGGCGTTACGGTAAGTCGGGTCTGGGACAGCTCGGGTCAACGATATATCATATATAGGAGTTAAATTAAAATTTTTTACGCCTCGTGACACAAAAAAAAAGATTTTTCGTCAAAAATTGAACAAAATTTTGAAAATTTTTCGCTTCGGGATACAAAAAAAAGATTTTTTTGTTGAAAATTAAACAAAATTTTTAAAAGGACGGTACAACTGCTTCTAAATCGCGCTTTTTGCGGCGTGAAAACGAAATGTCCAAAAAGTTTCTTTGTCTACTGTACCAATAACAACAAAAAAATAATGGTGACATTCTACATGATTACTAATAATTAGGGTTGTGCTTTTGACAGAATTTTTCAAAGTGACGTCAAATTGCTGACATTTTTGTCAAATTGCGTCAAATCAAGCCAAATTGCTGTGGAAGCTGTCTAACGATTAAACAAACATTATTCAAGGTAGTATAATGCCTTCAAACATGTTTAAGACCATAATATGGTTATAAACATTAAAAGAACAGTTTATAACGACAAAAGGAGTTTAGTAGACCTATTTCGGATCATCTTCGTCCTCGTTCCCACTGTTATTATCATCCAAATTTTCATTGATGAATTGAGTCAGTGAAACTGGAGACTTCTTGCTTAAATTGCAAGAATTTTTGGCGAGACAGTTTTTCGTTGTGGGTCAAAATTCTCAATTTTTTGGCAAAATTCAAAAAAATTCCCCAAAAAAATCAATTTGAAAAATCAAAATGACAGAGCAATTTGTCATGACGAAAATGACGGCAATTTGACAACTTGGGGCGGCACAACCCTAGTAATAATTATTTTACTGTTTGCAACTCTGCCGCCTTTTTTTTCGCCGCAGGACATAAAAAACGTTTTCAACATTTGTAAAAAGCGCGGTTCAAAAGCGCGGTTTCAAATTTTGTTCTGACCCTTTAAATATTTTCGCTAAATCGTACCCATTTTTATGAATTACACATTTTTACTTTACTGAGTAATGTAAAAATTTAATTTTTTGAATTTTTTGAATGAATAGTTTTTTAGGGATTTTTGAGGGTACTGATTTTGAAACTATTTTACGTGTCGGACGGAGTAATGTAAGCATGCAGTGTTTAAATTTTTTTTATGAATGGTAGATTTAAGTGGTTTTGAATGAACGGAAATTAATGCGTTCAATTTTCAACAAAAAATCTTTTTTTTTATGTCTCGAAGCGAAAAATTTTTAAAATTTTATCCCTATATGTGATATATACCGTTGCGCCGAGCTGTCGTTGACCCGAGTTGTCCCTGACCCGAAATGTCGGGACGCGAAGAGTGGTTCTTCGATTCGGCTCCTCAAAATTGAGGTTTTTTGTAGAATTTTAGACTGATTCGAATTTCTTACCCGGCTTGCCATTGCTCGTACATGTACTTGTTAACTACATTGGCACATTTGTAAAACCATTCGAAGAAGACACAAGGCAGAGGACTCCCATCCTTATTTTCCTTATGGGAAATAGTTTTGTTAAAGAAGTTCTTCCGACATAAAAGACCATCCTCCACTTCCAGACGTCTTCCCAAGTGTTCCAGATTTTGAGGAGAGAGAGCCGCCGGTTCTGGAAGATCTACATTCAGATCTCTGACATCCTGGGGCTCTTGAATTAAGGCTCCCCATTTCAGCCCTATGGCTTTTTTGGCACTCTCCCAAGTTACTGTTTCGGGAACATGAGATAAAATACCAGTCTAAAACGCGTTCTTTTTAAATTTAATCTACTATACAGGATGGGCCACTCGAAACGACCTTCGAATTTTCCAAGGGTCTGTCTGGTAGTGATGGTGTGGACCTTTTCAATTTTATGGAAATCATTTTTTAAGTATGATGTGTGTATGGGACGGTTTTGTACCCACCCCGGTTTTGTCCCCAAGACATTTTTGTCTCCGCTTTTTTCGGACCTTTTTGCCCCCACTTTTGTCCCCACTTTTTTTATTTTTTTGTCCGCAGTACGTTTTTGTCCCTAAGCATGTTGTGGCTGGGCACATTGTGTGTCCATTGGAGTTGGTAATTTTACAAACTACAGAGTAATTGATCTACTACTAGCACTTGATACTATATAGTACTTGTAAAATTTATGCCTTCAGATGTTAATGCTGTTGGTTTGGTGCCCAGTGCTGCTCAAAAAATTTGTTTTTCGCACTTGGTACTGTATGGTACAAGGTAGTACCACATGGTGTGTCTCAATTTTAAAAATCCAAAATTTCGGAAAGATTGGTTCAGTATCAATGGAGTTATTGACCAAAACGGGAAGATCGTTTCGAGTGGCCCACCCTATACACCAACCCCTTCGGCGAAGAAGCGATTCCAGAAGAGCGAAGCCTCGGCTTCCAAGGAAGAGTGAACCAAGGCCGCCACCGGTAACGATAACTTGTATCCATTAACTGTAACCATCTCAGAAGGTCCCAAAAAAGACTGCAGAAAAGGACCAATGTGAAGATGGAAGGCCAGATAGTATCTAAGTGAGGATACCTTTGATCTCCTGGTTCCTTTTTTTTCGTCGAATCCAGCATCTGCTGCTGTTCTCTTCTGAACCGACTCTACTAATCTCTGAAAGAAAGTCAGAGTGAAATTCGGAGCTTACGATTTTTTCAAAACAAGCTCTGTAAGAGCAATTGGTACTCAGTCCTTCAGGTGTTCCAACTTGGAATGCACTGTCATTGTAAATAAGATGGAAGGTAGGGTCAGTGACGGCTGATTGAGCGGGATTCCTTTGGATCCTTTTGGCAGTTTCTTCGCTAATCAGATCCACCTTTACTTGACTGGGATGTGTACGAGCTCCAATTGCTTCACCTCCTAGAAGTCTGACCTCCGTTCGACAAGGGAATCTGGTAGAACGATGACTATCACTGCCTCGGCATTTCACAAGAACAGCCGGAGGTTGGATGGAGATTACCAGACTTTGCCAAATAAACTGTCGAACATTCTGAACAACATCAGACTTGAATTTTAGAAGTCTTTGAAGCAGAGGATTCTCAGAATTCAGCAATGAGATTAGACTTCCCAAGGTTGTCATCATGGCAACAATCTCTACTCCGCACTTCTCAAATCTAAGAAAGTCCTACATTTATTATTTTACCGAGCTTACTGTATCTCAATTTCATCCAATTTTTGGTAATGCTCTTGCTGTACAGATCTGGGGCCACAGGTTAATTCCTTTTGTTTGATTAGCCAGATCACTAGATTATCTGCTACCAATGTATGAATTACTCTTTGCATAACTACGGTTGTAGATTCGAATAATGTCAGGAGATGTTCTTCCAACTTGCGAATATTTGAGTCAAGAGTAATTAAATTGGTTTGGAGGGTTTGTAGTTCTGATGCAAACGATGATTCGACTTCCATTGTCAAAATGGATTGGAGGCCTTCAAGTATGAACATTACGGTAGTACTCTCGAGAAATGGTAAAAAAAGTGTTAAAAACATACCCTGTAATTCTTTTTGCAGCTGACTGAATCTGGTTTGTTGTTGTAATAGATCATTTCGGGCCTTTACATAACTATTACAGACAAGGCGGCAATTCTGAAAAAAAGTTAAATTTCAATGTATCTTGGACCTAAATACCTGATTCGCCTGCTCGAATGTGCACATGAGATCTTCGTTACATCCCATAGTACAGCAAGTGTAATGTACTAGAAATTTCTAATTTAAAATTCAAAAAAAGAAACGCAAATATACTTGGAATTATTTAGGGCGTCGACTGATGAGGTATCTGATGAAGCCGGGAAGAGGAAGCCCGATAACATCTCTTGAAACCCCTTCCCTCTGACCTCCCCGACTCTGCGAAACAACGCAAAACGTTAGTAAATATTTTAATCGCATATTATTAACATTTTCAACATAAATAATATTTATGACCTGAAGTGAATATATAAATTATGCTGGTCATTAATGGTTAAAGTAATCGATTAGGAAAGACGACCGTTTTTTCCGTCGGAATGAGCCGTTCCGACAACAGAATCCTCCGTAACAGGTGTAGTTGGGAGGACACTGGTTGTTGACGCCGCAGGGTCCAAATTGATCCTCAGGGGCACAAGTTCCTGTATTCAGCCTGAAGCAATTACCAACACCCGGTCCGGAACAGGCGTATCCTTCAGGACAGAGCCGAGTTCCGCCGGCCCCAGCAATACAAGGACCTACAGCACTGCCCATGATCTGAGGACAGCACCAATTATTGGCTGTATCACAGAGATAACCTGGCTCGGGACAGTTTCCATCAGCTCCACAAGGTCCACTCGAATCGGCTTCAGCACAAGTCGCGGTGTTGGCAGTATTTCCAGCAGCCGGGGGTCCACAACATTGGTTGTTAATACAAGTGTATCCATCAGGACATTTGCCATTGACACAAGTACCAATAGATTGCTGACCATTGGGACAGGCTAGAAGGAGATTATGTTGTATGTTTAATAAAGAAAGTACTCACCATTCAGTGTGGATGGACAACATATGTTACCAGTGGTACAAGTGTAACCTGACCCACACTTCCCTTGCATACAAGCTCCAATGGCTTGACTTCCATCTAAACATCTGGGGGTCTGTGAAGTATTGGTACAACACAATCCTTGGTTGCAAGTGAATCCAGTACCACACATATTATTTACACAAGCTCCAGCAGCTTGAGTTCCGTCTGGGCATACTGTAGCTGGGACAACTTGAGCACAGCAGACATTGTTGGAGTTGCAAGAGTAGCCTGGACTACATTGGCCTGAGACACAAGCCCCACCTCCATTTGAACCGGATGGACAAGAGGAATCTAGAAAGAAAATAAACCATTCAGAGACGGAAGACTCAGAGTGTAATATCAAGTGCGCAAAAACAAACAAGATCGCAGTGATGTAGTGGTGGGACAACAGAGATTCGTTGTTCGCATGCATTCATAGCCTGTGGCGCATACACCGTTATTACAAGTGCCATAGGGTGAAGCCCCATTAGGACAAGCTAAAGTGCAATAAGTGGTTAGTGAGTGTATTCAGGATGTGTGAACAGAGGAAAAAATGAATGCAGATCAAATTCTTTAAGATTAATTAATTTCCTTACCGTAACTGAAGAACTGATTGCATCTAGGACAAGGGTACGAGGACACTGAAAAGAAATCCTATTAGTAATTGAGACTACACAAAGTTACACTAGAAACTGACTGGGTCGTTTTAAATTGTGATAGGAGGACATGTGAGTTTGGACAGGGTAATTAGAGTTAGCTAAAGATGTGGGTGGCCTTCTGATCTCCGAACTCAACAATCGCCGAGGGTAATGATGATGCACAATATGCTGCCGAACAGTGGTTGTACTCGGAAGCGATGTCGTCGATGATATCACTTCCTTCAAAGGCAACAACATGGGACAACACATCGTTATATGATTGTCGCAAAAGAGGCCGGGTGGACACAGATTGGAACGCCCAGAGCAAGCCACGGTACTTGTGAAACCCGCCGCACAACTAGCTACAACCTTCAAAAACTGAGTTAATTTTCGAGGCTTACCACCATCTCCAGTTGCTTTAACCAACATCGAATTGAGAGCCAAGAATTCGGCCGGAAAAGAAGAGTCAGCCCAATCACTCTGGGGATGAGCTAACAAGGAATGGTATAGATTACCGTTATGGTTAGTGTTATGTGTAGGATGTTTGTTAGAATCTGAGTTATGACTATGTCTGTGGAAATGAGGGGAGTAGGGGTGATTATGATCTGGGAAAACTTGTTTTGGGAGTGGAAGAGCATGCTTGGGCAGATACTGCTTACTGGTCATAGGGACTCCCATGAGGGCTCCCGATCCTCCAGAAGAACAACAATATCCATTGTTGCAGGTGCCAGTGGAACAAGGATTGGATGGAGAGCATTGGGCATAAGTACAGACAACACCACCATTTGATGGATAGGCATGCATTGGGGGTACCTGAGAAGCCTTACGGGAATGTTGTCTGATCCCTTTGTTAGATCCGAAGGCATGCGCAACACAGGATTGGTGTTCAAAACTGAACCAAAATCCTTGTTGGCAATACTTTTTGGTCCATTTTCGAGTACTGTAGAAAAGAAAACATAAGAAAAATTTGAGGAAACTTACACTGGATTGCACTGTAAATAACTGTTGGGGTCTTCCGAATTGGATTGAAGACAAGTCTCGGGGATGTTACAGTGACCGTTCTCCTGCGCTTGTAGCTGCTCTAATTAATTATTTTCCTTCATTCTTAGAGTTTACACTTACCACAAACAATGGGACTGAGCGGAAGCTTTTCACTTTTTTTGGGATGCTGCTGGTAAGAAGAGACTACGGTAGGTTCGGCATACGGTAGAGTCCGAACTTCGTTTGGTTGACCTTTTGTTTTCACTACCCAGATTCCAACGTCTTTTGAAGGACTGAAGACAAACGCGTATAAAAACAAAGAAGTTAGTCATAAAAATTGCTATGACCCAAACTTACTCTTCAACATCGCAATGAAGATAAAATTGAGTCTGTTTCCCCCCGATATTCACATCTGCGGATCCCAATTTACAAGAACCGCCGATGACTGGAGTTGATTGCGGACTACAAAACTCTGAAAAATACTGTAAACGACTACTGTATTGACTTACCAAGTAAAACAAATAAAAGGAGACTCAGACTCTTGCGTATTCTGGTCATGGTCCCTGCAAATTAAAAAGGATTATCAAAACATATCAAATTATACAACATAAAAACAAAATTAAAAATGATTTTTGTAGCTGCGACCCTCAGGGGATAAGGTTAAAGAGAGCAAGGGACAGCTCGTGTCGCCACTTTCGCTGCCCTCTGGCCAACATCAAATGTACATTGTTTGCGCAATTCGAACCCGAAAATAACTCGCGCACGCATTGCTAGGAAAGTGTGATGAGAGGTTTTAAACCCTGGTTTGCGAAACCAAGTTGCGCACCGTGCAAACGATACAGACAGACGGATTGGACAGAACCTCGTCCGGCCAGGAGCAGACATTCAGTGGTCATAAAGACGTGAAAACGATAGGAGCCGTCAAACCTCAATTGAAAGAAATTAAGCGGATTAAAGAACCCGATTGATTAAGCCCGGACCCGGGATCCAACCATCTCCGAGGAATCAATGTGCTGTCGAGTGGACCGTCCACAAAAACGGTGGTCTACGTCACGGGAGCGCTGAAGACGGCTGGCTACTCGAGTTGAGTACCGGTCGCAAAAAGTTTCTGTTGGTTAAAGGCATATTTAGTCTGAATGAACGGTCGGTCACTAAGGCCCGAATGTTTGTGGACCCCGATCTAGAGACTGCGCTCTGAAGACGAACGCGTTTGAAACCGAGCTAAGTCCATTTGTTTCGCCTCTGGGCGGCCACTCCAATCCCGATCGTCCCTAAAGTTTCAGCCAAACGATCGGTCATGACCTGCGCGGAAATCCGCGCAAATATTCTCCAAAAACGCGGAATCGGTTAAGGACGTCCGCAAAACCGGTAGAAACCCTCGCCCCTCCCCTGATCATATCCACATCTGAGATTCAATCCTCTTTACTCAAAACTAACATCGCCCTCTAAAATAATAACTTAATTATTAAAATGGTTAAAAGTAAAGCTACTCTACAAAAATACACTAGCTTGATGTTAAATATTTGAGACGACAAAATAAACACAATAATAGCAAAGACGAATTTCAGTTCAACAAGGATGTAAAAGAAAGTATTGAGAAAATTCAAGATCATAAAGCACTGTGAGGTACATCCGTAGTCAGTGAGGGTGGGTCCTTCTCCACTTTTGGTTCGGGAATGGAGGTTAGTGGGGTCACAACCACATCAGTCGACGAAATTGACGAAAATCCTGCTGGTCCCACATTATTATTCACAATACCAGTGTCTTTGTGGTTAGCGGAAACTTCGGAAAGGACGTATTCGTCAATATGATTCTGTTTTGCGTAGTCCAAAACGGTTAATCCGCTTTTATCCTTTTTGTTGCAGTCAGCTTGGTTCTGAACAGTTTTTATAAAGTAATACTAACCTTACCCAGGACAGCAAAAGTAAGAATTCAGGTGAGTTTAATGTACAAGCAACGTGAGAAACGGTTCTTCCCTCATTAATCTCGTCCAACTCCCTCGGCCCACAATGAGGAAGCACACGAATAAAGGCGTCGAAGTCTCCGCTTTTCACTGTATTCAACAGCTGAATTGCCGGGGATTGGCTGGTTAATAACGGAGCCAAGTATGCTTTCTTCGCATACTTCTTTTCAATAAACGCCTCTTTCTCCGACCTAAACAATTCCATATGTAAAACATAAAACATACGTAGATGAAATCGGTGTAATCTTATTCGCGGGATTCAGACTCCTTTCCCAGATCTCGTTTGCTTTTTTATTTCCAATCTTTTCCATAATCAACAAGTAATCGCATGGCCATTGGTCCAGATCAAGAGAACGTACCTTGGAGACATGGCTACCCATTTTTCTGTGAACTCCCGAACATCCTATGCAAATCAAAATGCCAATATTAATCACTGCCCAATAAGGATTCTTATCCCCACAATCTGCGCACACTTCATTACCAGACATTACGAGTAATCGGTCAATGTCGTTTTTATTGGCAACTGGTCGACCGCTCTTGAACTGGGCACATTGGGAGCCAAGTGCGCGAGCAATCTGACTCTCAATTGCCGCAACCCATTCATCCCGCTCTTCCGGCGAAGTGGCCACAAACTCCAACCGTCTTTGGTCACTTGTAACGATTTCGAACTCGGCGTCTTCATCAGCTAAAACGATATAAAAATACCAAAAATTCTTACCCTCTTCAATGGGACGAACACCAAACGTTCCAAGTCGCCGTTGTTTTTTCCTCTGCTTTACTGCATCATGTTCGCTTACTGTCTGTCCCGCAGCTTCAAAATCACTCAATCCAGAAGAAACATCTCCCGGAGTCGCTGCTGACTGCACTCCTGTCTCGCTTGCAATAGAAACCCGATCAGATGAAGAAAGCATCGTGGATGTAGACGTAGTAAGATTAGGTGGCCCAAGGTTTTCCTTTCCTGGTTTGATAATATTTAAGAGAGAAGCCCGCCTTTTCTGCATACTCAGCTTCATTGCTTTCACTCTGACCGTAGCCAATCCCAGGAAGACTTCTTTTACGTGAGGAGACTGTTCTTGGAATGCCTAAACACATAATAAAACACAATTAGTAATAGGATTTACCTTCATACTAGAGTAGTAACACAATTTTCCATTCTCAAATAAGCAAACGTACTTCTTCTTGCTAGTAAGACCGGCATTTCCTTTCTTATGGAGAAATCCTTGTTTCAGCGGAATAACTCTACCAAGGCCAACAGAATTAAGATCAATTTGAGGAGTGTGATCTTTTCGCTACAACATAAAGTAAGCGGATGTCGTAGAAAAGCCTACCGAAAACATATTTGAGATCCGACGGTAGTTTTTTCGTTGTGAATTAGGAGTAAGGGATGGGTTTGGTAACTGGCTGGTTGATGCCACAGCTGGACTAAGAAATGTGTTCTTCTGCGCTTCGGAATAATTAGTAACTGACCGAGTATAAGGTAAGAGAGGTGATGAGACTGAAACATCAATATTTTAATTACATAAAAAAGTACCTAAAAATGAAAAATAGAATGCAAATTGTCTTACATTGATCCAATGCTTCCACAGATGGGGCGGTTTGACTGTAGCTGCCATCAGAAAAAAATTGGGCAAAGTCTCCGACATGACTATTTCGAAATTTGGTACCTCCGATAACCGTTGCATGACCATTCAATTTGCTAAAATCGTCTCCAAACCTAGGGTCGTACACGGGAGCGGCAGACATTGATCTTTGGTGAGTCATTAATTGTTGATTTTCTTGCGGACGGGGATGTCTGCGTCCCTAAAAAAATATATTATATATTGACTCTACTGATCGACTTACAGATTTTGTGTCGCCGTACATCTGAGAAGTTCTTGTTGAATTCCTAGGTCTGTTAGTTATTGTGATTGGATGCGGAATTGAGGGATTCCGAGAAAACATTTCTGGGTTTTTCTTCAGAATTTGCAAACACACTAAAGGAAATTTATTAATATAAAAATAACTAACCCTCTCGAAATACGTGGTCCACTTTGTGCCCGGTTGGGGAACAAACCTCAATGTAACTCCAATTCCTGTCGCGAGCAAACTTCTTCACCTCTTCCTCAGCAATGTTCCTTTGAACATATGAATTTTGGTTCTCCTAAAGCTCCAAATACTTTTTAAATTTAAATAAAAAACAACAACATCTACAAAACAACTGCTTACAATTGTACCAACTAGAATTGTAGGAAAATCTAAAGGATTTCGGTATCTACTTAACGCCTTCAGGTAATTCAACGCCACCTCTAAACTTTCTCTGCTCGTAACACTGTATACGACAAGTGCTCCATCCAACCAATGTGTGAACTAAAAAGGCAATCAAATCGTCAATAAGACTACTCACATCAACGTCGGGGGCTTCCTTTCCTTCGTCCCTAATTAAAAGAAGATGACTCCGACCCTCGAGTATAAGATCCTTTTTGAATCGTCCGCCTTCGGCTGACTCGCGGACTCTGTAGCCTCCGGTCAGGTATCGATGAATCAAAGGGGTCTTGCCGCTGTCCAAGGAGCCTACTACGCCCTGGAACAAATCAATTAGACGTAATTGGGATGGACGAATTAGGCCGATAATATATCCCTATGCAGAAAAAACAACAGAAAAACTCACCAAACGCAAAACCGGGACGTTTCGAGTAAGAGTCCATTCTTGCGAGCGAATAAAGGCGTCTAAAACAAAGCAATGTTAGTTAACCTCGAATAAAAAAAGTCGTTTACTGAGGCTGCAAGTTACCTTCGATGAAGATCATCTGTTGTTCCAAATTGTTCCTGATGGCATCATTTTCAATGGAATCTATCAGATGATATGCTCGATAAATGTAGGGATGAATGCTTTCGAAGCGTTGAATCTCCAGACGCACCTGATCGGTGGTGTTGGTGGGAGAATTCTTGTAATCCATTACCTTCTCAGATCATCCCCTTTTATGAGACCAAAATGAAGGGGAAAAACTGAAAGTTTAAATGGAGTCAGTTCGAAAAGAGAAACGCGCACATCCACTGGCGTTTACATAAAAAGCTCTTTCCCATTTATATTTCGCTGCAAAAAATATTGGTGAAGAAGGACGGAGTGTCACAAATTTATCGGTAAAATAAATTTGGGAAATTTGGTCGGCCAATTGCAATCAATTGTCGGAATGCAAATGCTATAGTAGTACGTCCTTCCGCCAAGTCTGTTTTGTAATTAAGGAAACCTCACACAGCTTGATCCGAGACTCGCGCAAAAGGCCGATGCAACTATGACTTTTAAAAATATATCATGGGTGATACATGATTGCAGTGCTTGCCTTTATTTTTGTTTCGTAGAAAAGAGTTGTTTCATGCCCATAATTTGAAGAGGTGAGGACATTAAAAACAAAGTAAACCTGGAATATCTAGAAAGCTAACACCAGCCGAGCTCCATATATTTAATTGCAGACCCTTGCTGATGACGTCCACATGTTTTCACTTCTTGGACTTTGGTTTTCCCCGCCTTAAGGACAATGAAATCAGGAACGGAGAAGTTTTTAATTCTATAAATGACTTCAGAATTCCATTCTTAGGCTCAATTTTTAGGATAGGCATTAAAAAGCATGCCGGGCGTTTTTTTAATTTAACCTGCTCCGCCTTTTCCCTGAGAGCTGGGAACTTGTTCTCGGTGTTTTTTGGACGAGGAAAGAAGATTTTCCGTGAAAGGCAACACCTTAATGACTATGCCAACCTTGAGGCAGAGACTCTTAACTTTTTGTCTTGTTGCCTGTTATGCCCCATGGTTTGCGATATTGTAGTAAGCCAGCCAAATTTGTAGTCCCTCATCCCGTGTTATTTTGACAGGCCTTCTCGCCTAGCTCTCGATTCTCGTCGTCAAGGTATGGCTGTAATTCCGTCCTCCTTAATTGAGGAGTTTCTTATAACCAATTCGTCGACTAGTCATTTTCTGGATGACAATGTTGGTAACATAAGCAATTTGAGTGGCGATGAAGCCCTTCTTCATCAGATTTTGATGAAGTTTCAGCCAAAACAGAGCCCGTCCAGACTGATTTCTGTGGGCTGGTCTATTGTTATAGGAGCCTTCTTTGTGTTGACCACTATTTCTGGGTTGATTGGCAACTTCATGGTTATCCTGGCGATATCAGCTGATAGAGGAATGCGAAAGAGTGCTATGAACCTGCTCTTGTTGAACTTGGCGGTGGCTGACGTTTGTAATCTTTTAACGATTATCGTGGAATGGAGTCCGGCCATGATATACGGATATCCAGCCTGGGATTTTCCCGCGTTCTTGTGTCCCATGACGCGATATCTGGAGTGTTCTTTTCTGTTCGCGTCCATCTTGACACAGTCGATGGTGTGTGTAGAGAGGTATGTGCCAGTGGCCAAATTAAGTTTTTTTTCAGATTTATCGCTATTGTCTTTCCAATTCATGCTCGCCAATTCTGTACGAAGCAGAATGTTGTCTCTATGGTGGGAGTTATCTGGTTTGCTGCCTTTTCCTTCTCTCTACCGTATGCTCTTGCCCATGTAAAACCTATGAAATGTAAGTTTGGAAAGTAAAAATACAAAAGTGTCCCCTCTACCGTCAATGTAACATATTTAGCCATCAAATGCACAAACACATATGAAGCAAAGACTATTTGGGTGTTATATAAATGGTTCGAGTTCATGACCGCATATACAATTCCCTGCACTGTGATGGTTATATTGTATGGGAAGGTGGCGTGTGTTCTGTGGGCCAAGAATTCGATGCTACGTGTTCCTGACACGAGATCAATGAGTGATGAGCGACAACGGGGAGAACCTCTGTACATCAGGAGGAGTGTGATCAAGATGCTAGTAGCCTGTGTTCTCTTATATTTTATGTGTTACTCCCCTATCCAAGGTGTTTTTATTGCCGGGTATGTCCGTAATCCTTGAATGGTCGATGACTTTCCTTTAGTGCGATGTTTGGGCCATCTAGTCGGCCTCCGTATCAAGTAGTGTTGTTGTTGAATGCCCTGGCAGTGATGTGTAGTGCCTGCAATCCTTTATTGTACACCTTGTTCTCGCGCAAATTCAGGACCAGGATGGTATTTATTCTGACCTGTGGGAGGCATGGGTCCTTTAATTCCAGGAGTGAGGCCTTGTATTCTGTCATTAAGCTGAATCGAGTAGGTCAATTTGATATATAAAAGATTACTACTTGGTCTCTGTACCGTTTTAGAACAAATCCAGTACCGAAAATGATAAGGAATTGAATCAATTCGAGATCCTATTGCTGAAAGGGAATCAACGTCGACGAAATTCATCAATTCTTTTCGAATAAGGGCTTAAAAGCAGAATGTAGATTATAAGTATATAATAAAAGTTTATTGGATTCAATGAAAACCCGGAGGACATTGAGGGAACCTATTAAAAGGACGGGGTTCTAATCTTTGGAATGAAGGCACTCGAGAATAGAGTGAAGTGGAGCACAGTGGGTCAGAGATTCAGGAAGAAGTCGGCGACGAGGAATCCGAAGTTATTTGCCCGGAGGCATTCAGCGAGCTAGGGTGCCCTTCTCGCAGGCGGACACGAAATGAACCCTCAGGCAGAGATTCGAGGCTAAATTAAATGTTTTACAATAAAAAGTTTTTTGTATATAGTTATCGTTTCAACTCACCTTAATTCGGCAGCAATATCATCAAATCGCTGACAGGCATTAAGGAGATCTTCTGGGGAAAACAATTCGGACACTAGACTTCTGTTTACTTTACAATATGCTTCAGGTAATGAGATTTGACCGTTATTCTAGAATTGGTCATCAAGAATGTCGGATTTCTTACCTCTACACTTTCGAGTAATATATCATTTACTTTTTTGGCTAGATTATCATAATAAGAAGCTGTATGGCCGAACGCGGACTTCATTACGGGGTCACTGACGCCCAATAAAAGAAGATTGTTCTTGAAACTAATGGTCTGAAAGAGGTGGGTGATGAACAGATTAAGGTGCTGACCTCTTCTTCAGTCATGTCCTCCTTGCTCATTCGAAGTCGTTCTGTAATACTTTTGGAGAGATTAACCATTTCTCGGGCTTCTTCCATTAGTCTACTCATGTCCTCAAACGCCTATACATTATTTAAAGCCACGAAAAAGTTTAAAATGTTAGAAATAAGAGTTGGTTATGTGTCAAATTAATTCTATTATCATATATTAGTCATAAGTAGAAAAAAGCGTTATGAGGGACATTTATGAAAATAAAAGTGGCTTACCTGGCTGATAGTCTGATTCAGACGGTTGTTTTGTTCTGTGAACTTCTTCTCGCTGACTGCTTGAGAGACTAATGACCGTTGACTTGGAGGACCCCCACCCGGATTGGCGTAAAGCGTACAATTCCGTGAACCTCCCGAACTTGAACTGGAAGAGGTCCTTTTCCAAGTCTGTCGGCTCAAGGCGTCCATGTATTTCTTGTAAAACTAATAATATACGGCGCGTGCGTTCTACATTTTTTCTGACCCCCTCGCAGAAAACCCGCAATTCTTGTCTGTTAGCCCTACAGACAAGGTCTGCGCGTTTTCTGTCTGAAAAACAGACAAAAATTCTGGCTCTGAACAAGATTTGCCGATTTTTGTCCGAACTCAAATTAGTCTGGACAGAAAACGCGCAGACCTTGTCTGTAGGGCTAACAGACAAGAATTTCGGGTTTTCTGTGAGGGGGTCAGAAAAAATGTAGAACGCACGCGCCTTATATATTACAGTACACAATGATGGCTTACTTCTTCTTCACCTCCTTGTCTGAACACAAATCGAAGAGAATTGAATCCAGAAGAGGCTACTGGCCCTGGAGAATGGCCTGCTCCAGCTGGTTTAAGCGTGACAATGATCTTTCCACCTCTTCCAAACATCGACTTGTGATGTCTTTCTATTTTATCGACTAATGAGTGATGTAAGACAAGTCTGCAGTCCTAAAAAGTGGTATTTAGTTAACACATTATGCACTTACCGGATCGGTGGAATCAGCCCATATTACTCTTTGAAGAGTTAATGATGCCGTTCCCTGTTCGAAAGAGGATTGTTTCATGTCACCATCATAAATACCAACATGCCCTGCCTGGATAAGGATCTCTTCCATCGACTCCCCTGGTGTGTACCAAGATAATCTGTCCATGATGACCTCTGTATAAAACAAAATGAGCATCTTGTTTTGATGAACAAACAAATAACACGGATCTCGTTAAATATTCTTCTGAGAAATCACCTCCACAGGACGAAGAAAGAAGGGGCGCGGAAGTTAGGGGCCGGAAATGGCCAAATGGCGCCCATCTCCTTACCTTGACTAAAACACGTCCAAACTTGACGAACCCGAAGTGTACGCAAAGAGAGGAAGGGGGATCTGCAATGCAGGAATAACAATAAGCCCAAAAAAGGGCAAGGCCGGAGACAACCGAGGCCGAAAAAGCCAGAGTTGAGGAGATGAGGTCTTCAGAGCCGGGAGAATAGCAGTTTCGGAAGAGAGGGCGCCAGAATCCCCTATTCCGTGTACTTTATGCACGCTACAAGAACGGCGATGACTTTGTGCATCCGTTTTTGAACAATTCCGACATCTAAAACAAACATGGGCGACACTAAGGTACGAAGCCGATCGATGTCCCAAATCGAAAACTTGGCCTTCTACCCCATTCCAACTTCGTTCGGCCGCTCTCTCCTCCGCTTCGGGAACACTTTACCCTTTCCTTACGGCACTCTTACACGACGATTTATCCCTCGCCACGCATCCTTCCACTAAAAATTGGCCTCTTAAAAACAATATTAAAAACGCGCATGAACCTGGAAAGCAGGCCGATATCCATAAATATTGCACTTAAAATTCTCTCCAGACTTTGTGCAAGGAACTTTAAGGCCTTGGACGTTAGGCGGACGCCCTGCTTTGCCCCAGGGAGACAACTGTTCCACTAAAACCAATCCCATAATATCATAAGACCCGAGTTTATAAACTCAACTTGAATCGAAATTATGAAATGTAAAAAGTCAGTCTTCATTATCACGGTACTGCCTTCTGGAATGGCTGTGAACACTGTCGGCCACGGATTTGCTTTCATTCATCTTCTTGAATGCTCTGAAAACACAATAAATTAAAGGTTAAGCAGAACGGACTTGATGAATGTCGCATTAGTCTTGCTCCCTTCGTCCTGTGCCTCTTGTTCTCGCTGCAACTCTGCACGTGCAAATTTTGCATTCTCCTTTTTGACTCCTTCTTTCCATTTTGCATTTTCCAGCATTTCTTGGCGTTTTCTCTCCATTTCAGCAGCTTTTAACTGCTTTTTCTCCTAATATTAACACATAAATTACAAAATCAGTCTACCTTTTCATCGCCATCCTTTCTCTCACTCCTCGATAAATTCCTGTCATCCAAATGGTCCTCTTGATGCCGCTCTCTTCGGTGGCCGTTTTTATTTCGTTCATCGTTCTTTCCTTTACCATAAGGTGACCTGGAGTTTCTTCTTCGTCCATCAGGACTACTCGACTGGTTCCTCCGATTGTAATCTTTCTAAAATGTAAATGAATGCCTTGAAAAGGGCGCTTACTCTGGGGTACGCATGGTTACAGTCCGCCCGCGTCCTCCTATCTTTTTCAGATGTATCACTTAATGTAGAACGGTCTTTTCTACTGCCTCTTTCACGTGAATGTCCCACGCCACGCTTGTCCATTGGCTTTCTCTTCTGATCTCGACTACTTCTGTCATCATAAGACATTTCAGAAGAGGAATCGCGCTTCCTCTTTCTCGACTGTAGGGTTGCATCTTCTTCTTTAGTCTTACCGGAGTTCCGTTTCCTTTCTTCTTCAGATTCTGAAGAAGAATCAGAAGCTGATCTCCTTCTCTTCTTTTTATTCGATCTCTTCTTTAGTCCCGTATATTCGTTGCCTAAATCATTGCTGCCATGTTTCTTCTTTTTTGATTTCTTTTTCTTCTTCTTCTGCAGTTTTGCAAACTCTTCCATCAATATTTGTTTGGCCTTCATTTTAAACGATGGATTATGCAGTAACTCTTGGCGCCGAGTTTCTTCTCTGATCTAAAAACAATGCATATTCTGCCAAAAGCATACCTTCATGGCAACCAAAGGATCTTCTGTGCGAACAACAATAGCTGGCAATGGTGCAGGGGTATCAAATTTCTTCTTTCGCAAAAACACTTCTTCATTTGATTCTTTGTCCTTTTTCAAAGTATCAGTGTACAATTCGAAGTTCTTATCAATCTAAATAACGATAAAAATACCCAAATAAAATTAAAACTTACTCTTTTACCCAATAAATAATCTTCCCTGTTAACGGACGCCTTCGCCCCTTCGTACATCCATGATATCTTCTGGTTTTTGTCGGCCATGCCAATTGTACTAAGGTATCAACGAACGTAAGCTTTTTTTTAAAAGTTTTTGTTAGCAAAGTTCCAAGAATTCAGTTCGCGCAATAGAGGGGCACTAGGTAAATTTGACCTACTACAACATAGGCAATTTGTTTTCTTCAAAAAAATATTTTCTTCGAAAATTGCGAGCTGCGCCCAAACGTTTTGAAAATGTTGATGCTATATTATACGAAAGCACTTTTACACTGATTTGTTTTGTAAACAGCCCACGGTGGTTTCCAAAGCAACCTTCGCAAAAATTTTCGGAAAAAGCGAATAAAACGCGCGCAACTTGCGGGACCAAGTTATACGATAGAACTTTTTGAGGAAGAAATCGCACCGTATCATCAGAAGTGTGATGTAATCGATACTAATAGAATAACAAACAATCTTCTTGAGCTTTTTAGCCCAGTGATTGTCTCAGAATGCACATTAAAGATTCTAAAGACATCAAATGAGGTAATAGTTCATTTGCTTACTTAAATCAATATAATAACATCCATTAGGCCCTCTCGTAATAAAATTAAGGAAGCAGACCCGTTCGAAGAAATAGAAGAAGCTACAAGAGCAACGAAAACCAAAATTTTTTAAAAATAATACACTGCTTATAGCAATATTGTATAGTATAATGTCCAATGAACACCAGCAGTGGTTACATGCGGCTGAAATACAAGTTAAATGTCTAATCTAGATACATAGAAACGGAGGAGCGCATGTTAAGCGAAACACATCGTCTTTTACTAACTTTAGCGTTGATAGTTGAAGTGGATAAGGTGAAGGTGGGTACTCTACCGAAAGATATTGACAATCAAAAATCGGCACTGATTCTCAACAACTATTGCTTACTGAGTAGTATTAGCACCGTACCACCTCAAGATATAACTTTGGAATTGATACACGATGAAATTTGACCTACTACAACACTTTCGGCCACAATGAAGTCCATTTATTTTTTCCCTTAAATCGCCGTGTCATATACCAAAATGTAGCTAAGACAAGGTATATTTTAAATCTCTGGTCGATTTTTGTTTTATCGCTTCATTAAAAAGATACTGTAGTTTTAGTGAAAACGTGATTTTTTGGTGTTTTTCAAGACACCATAACTCTTCGAACATCCAACCGTTTTTTACGTTTTGGGTGTTGTTGGCTTCGCCAAGAGCGTATCTCTAGAACTACGCTGTCAATTTTGTCGAACTACACCATTTACGCATGTTATACCATACGGATTTTTCGGCCACAATGAACATGCCTCTAAATCCAACCAATTCTGGAAAATTTTATGTCATTATATCAGCATAGCAACGCTCTTTCTTAATCTCTGGTCGATTTTTGATCCGATTGTTAACAACGAATTCATGGCCAAAAAAGGTGCTAAAATCACCATTTTCCACTCCGCGAGCCGCCGCCAGGCTTAAAAAAGACAAAACGAAGGAAACTTTTTTCGTTTCTTGAAACCGCCGTGAGCCGGTAAAAGTTGTAATTAGAGTAAAAATATTAGTTTTTTGAGATCTCACACGTTTTTAATATTATTTACTAGTTTTGATATTATTTATTGAGGACAGGTTTTCCCTTGTCAATTCACTGATTTTTTGTCTTGAGGCTCTGGCGACGGTTTCTCGTTCTTTTTGATCCCGCAACCTGTAGTTCGGAGTCCGTGACGGGTTCGTATTGGTTATATTTCCGAGCACGTTCTGAAACCATAACATTAATAAAAATCAAGATTTTCAAAAAACGCCCCCGCCGAGCATAATTAAATCTAAGTTGTCTCCGTCAAATGGCATACGATTTAAAAAATTTTGACGGATTCTGAAAGCCCATGCTTTAAAGCATAAGATATCCTAAAATCAAGAAAATCGTTAGAAAAGAACCTACCGATTCTGACGAAACACCAAAATTTGCATCATCGTGGTAAACTGTAATATCAGACATTTCCTCGTTATCTTCTTGGCTATGCCGTGTGTCCTGTATCACGGCCTGCCCAAAACGACAAAAAAAACGCCCGAAACGACTTTTTTGTTTTTATTCTTTTTTCTGCGAAAACCATTTTATACGATCAAAGTTCTTAGCTTGATAACTGGTTGATCCAATGTATAAACAATTCCATATACATTTAGGATTCTGATTGGATTATTTGACATAATTAAAAACAATAGTAATTTTTAGTACTCGAAAAGAGAAGAAAAGAAACAAATTGGTTCTTCGATCACTTGCTTCCAAATAGATCGATATTTGTGTTAAACTAATAAAGTATTAACCTAAAATTTGGCTAACTATACAAAGTTTTTTTAATGCATTTCATGAAATGTAATAAGCCTCGATTTTCATTCCATTTCTACTAATTTTCTGCAATTTTTATATTGTACATGGATCACACTTTTTGGTTAAACTCACCTACTTCGACTTGAACCCTCTCAACACATCTGTTGTCACCTCAACTGCGAGTAACCTATGTCGCCTATCAGTCCTACTCTGCTATTTCAAATATCAAAATACTTACGACAATACTTATCACAATAACCTTCATTCTTCAAACATCCAATCTGTTTGTCGTCTTTCTGTAAAAATTACCATAATGGAACATTTTAAATGATTTTCTACTACTACCACCAGCCTCCCACTTCTAAATAAATGTTGTGGTGAAGGAGTGATGATTTCAGTGGGGACCAGAAAATGAAACCGATTTTTGCGCTAGAAAGCTGAAACTTTCCAGTATTTGACTTTAGTGAATCCCTCGTCTAACTGGATCAAACGTTTTTCTCAGAGTTGTTTTCTACAATTTTTTTTGCCGGTTTGTCCTCCGTACAGCCTTCATTGTGGTAACCCACGTTTGAAATCGATGTGTAAATGTGGAAAATGTCTTTTTTTGTCGTTTTTTGTTGAAACTTTGTGGTCGGAGATCTGTTTCTCCGGGAACTCGGGAATTTTTCAAGGGTCGGGCGCAAGCTGCGAGTGGACGGCCCGGCCCTTTTCAAAATTTCCAAAGCCTGGTTCGCCCCCGGGGTACCTTGGGCCCGGCCCTTTTTTGTTTAAAGTTTTTACTTTAACCTAACATCATGACGTTGTTCGCAGTACTCGAATTAGTCCAAAAACGTTTCAAAATTTAAACATCGATCAACCTATACCCAAGATATTGTTGATTTATCCATGATTTGTCTTTCGGCGAAAAAGATGTTCAGATATTGGAAATATATGCAAAAAAAAGGTGAAAAGCATCAAAAATTTGAAGATTCGGAAATGATAATCAGAACATGAAATTTTTTGTCCCAAATTTTGATGTTTATTTGATTTTTTTGAAGGTCGAAAAATCGAATCACGGGTATTCATGTCATAAGAGTGAATAAAATACTTCAGATGGGCTGCTCGATTGTCAAATCCATCGTCGAAATCCTGCTATTCATGACAATGAAATGAAATCCTTGAATTAATCGCCGTTGGACTTTATATTACAGGTTCGACGAAGCGATACAGATCCTATAAAGCATGCAGCCCACACGGGAGTTCTACCACCACCATTTGGCCAAAAAATTTACTTGCGGACAACGAAAAGCCGTTTGGATTCTCAATGCCCGCAAATTACAAATTTTTTGAAAAGATATGTGGTGCTTCACGGGAATCTTATTGTCGGTTTTTAAACTTTAAACAACCCTTGCGAAAAAATTACAACAAAATGCCAAAAAAATTTGGCACCTAAATTTTTCGTTGCAAAACAATTTTTTTTTTTTAAAAAAGGGCCGGGCGGAGGGGGCTCAAAAGAACATTAGGCCCTCGGCCCGGCCCGTTTAGAGTTGGGCCCGGCCCGGCCCTTTTCAAAATTTCCAAAGCCCGGCCCCTTTGCCATGTCTGCTCAGATTTTAGTCCATCCGAATCAAAAAAAAATTTATTAATTCAAATTCACAAAGTTTTGTTTTGTAAATTTGAAATCAATTATATTATATTCCGCAACTTCTAGTTTTTGTGCAGAAGATCTTTAAAGGTTTTTTTAAAAGTTTTCGTAGACTGATTTGCCAACATTTTTTTTTACATTCGAATGCATTCTGTATTTCAGAAAATGTCAGATGATGAGTTTGAAGGATCTTCTCAAGCAAGTTCCTCAGAAACGGGAAGCTCGTGCGAGCTGAAAAAATCCGCAGATGAAGCTGATATGGAAGAATCTGAGATTGGCATGCTTGGCAACAAAACGGATGATGAAGATTCGATACCTGTACCACCTGAAAAGAAGAAACGACTGGTGGATACACTTAGGGAACGGGCGCTTCTCAAGAAACTTAGTAAACCGAAGCTTGAGGCGGCTTCAGATTTTATTGATTTGGCAGCTGAAACGACTGTTGAAACGGCCAAGGTTGCATCTAAGATGGACTCGATTCTTAATCACACGGTGTCCACTGCAAAGTCACAACCAAGGAAAAGTAAGGTATTTTTTTATATTAAGGATTATGAGCTATAGATTGGGCTTACATGAAATCCGAATTTTCTAAAAGGTTGGCGGAAGATAGACGACGAGGACTGATCGAACGAAGGAAAAAATTCAACGAAGACAACGAACTATGGGAAGATGAGGAAGAAGAATTAGACATTGATGATGAAGAAGAGGCGCAGTTAGAACGCTGCCCTTCTGAAGAGAAGGTTGAATGCCCGAAAGCGGAGAAAGGCGGTGATTCAGAGGATGAAGAATATTATGCTAATGAGGAGAGATCATATGGAAGAAATGATGAAGATGACTTTGACGATGAAACACCCTTTGACAGTCAGGCTAAGGAAAATAATTCGGGTGATAACGAAGAACTCAATGAAGAGGAAGAAGATGATATTAAGTTTTCAGATGATGTTCATATGAATGAAAACACAAATGAGGTAGTGGAAGAAGTTATAGTTCGTGACGGTGGTTTAATCGGCTGTGTAAGTGCGGCTGTTAAATTAATAACTAAAGAAATAAGACCGCACCAGACGTTCTGAAGCAGAAAGCTAAAAGCGCATTTCTCACGTTTTTAGACAAAGTTTTGTGACATAAAGTACGAAAAATCAAATTTAGCGTTATTTTCAAAATCAGTGTTATTGTCTTTAGTCTGATGATCTTAATCACATGGTGGGTTCCCAGGAGGCTACCTTCTTTGTTGATGACGGCATCAATCAAGAGCTATTAAAATCTATTGCATCTGATGATTTGGTACGAGAAATAATATTCGGAGAACTTTTAAACGTGCTTTCTGATTATGAGATATTCGAAATTGAAACGGAATTGGTAGGTTTCAAGATAGACGGGCCTTCAGTTTATGATGTGATTATGGAGAAATTTGAACACGAAAATATTCCCAAACGGTTAGTTCTTTCGATTATAAGGTTTCACATATTTTTATTTATTTAGATCTCGTAAAAGACGATTGGAGATTTACTCAGACGATGAAGAACTAACTGAAAATAAAAGGACAAATTTTGACGATGATCTTTTCCAAATTGAAGATAATGAAGAAATAATTGACACCTCTCAAGCAACGAGAGTTCAGTTGGATGATGAGGAGGCATTCAAGGCAAGGACGGCCGTTGATTACCTTAGATGGGAAAACGAATCTGATGTACACGAAGCTGAAGATGCGATTGAATCACCAGAAAAGAAACGGTATGTATCACTGTACTTATCACTATTTTTATAGAGATTTCCTCGAAGACGAGGCCGAATTATCGGGTTCTGATGTCGGAAGTGATGTTGATGATGAGGAGGATATTGGAGATTATATGGTCGAGGAAGGGGACAACGACAAATTGGATATGGACGAAGTCAGGGGACAAAACATGAAGACTTATATGAAGCTGAGGAGAGACGAAGATGATAGATTTGTAGAGAAAATTCAAGAAGAATTCGATGTTCGAAAAGGAGATCAATGGGATCGAAGTTTCAGACAACGGTTAAGGGATTACGATCAGATCGAGCTGAATGATCTCTTCAAAGGAGAAGATCAAGATGAGAACGAGAGTGATGATCCTGTAGTCTCTGTAAAGGCACTTGATGCCGTTGTGAAAAGAGTCCGCGAAGGGGTTGGAGAATCTTTTGAGAGAAATGAATTACCTCAACTCGTCCTTGGGAAAGGTCGGTTTAAGCTATTAAATAGGCCTATATTTCAAATATTTAGGGGACAAATCTTGTGCCAGTCTACAGGCACGGAATTCTTTGTTGAACCGCGAATAATTAAAATGTATAGTTTTTTATTTATAATACAGATGAATAAATTAATGTCTGAGAAGCCTACTTATCTTCTCTTTAATCTTAATAACCAGCTTCTTTGGTTTAGAGGGACCCGATTTGATTATCGTTTGACTAAAAAAATTTTACCTGTTAAACACTGTACTTACTATTGCGTTGTGAAGGTGAAGACGATTTGGAAAATAAGTGCGCCCATCGTGCCAATGAAACAGACCACGTTGTAAGGCATGGTGACATCAGGAGAAGGAAGTGTAATTACTGTGGGCTCAGAGTAATACTTGGTCTCCGGACTCGAAAGCAAGGTCACAATTGCTCCAGGAACCGTGATTCCATGGTTTGCATCTGGAGGGTACTCATTCATGTAAAGAAAACTCTTCTCGAACTCATATGATACTTGGCAAACGCATCCTGAAGAAATTCCGAACTTGATTTCAATCAAGGTCGGCGACTTTCTTGGAAACGCGGGAGTTGGTCTAATGACAGATTCTACGCCCTAAAACGCGTTATTAATTGAATGTTGACTGACTTTTCCATCACAAGTAACTGTAATTGTACTGAACCAAACACTGATCTCCCATGGAATCAGATGAGTGTAGAGAACACTTTGCACAACATTACTCTTCAAAGTTGAGACGAAACGGCCTGTTAAAAGACCTTTAAAACGGGTAAAAGAATATGATCGCAACGCTGGCTCTTCTGAATTCCTGGATACATCAAATTCTACTTTCCAATCCCTGTTTGTCGCATTTACATCAAAATTCGATATGATTTTACTGTCCCCGTCAATGGTTATCCGGCTTTTATCAGAAAAGGAGCAGGTCGTTGTCAATGTAGAACCAAATACATTGCTGAATTTAATGTTTTCAGAGGCAACGGACTTCAAGAATGAGAATCTGACATCTCCTGACCATTTTTTATCCTGCCGGTTTACTATTACTGAGGCAGAAGTGAACTTTGTTTCATAGAGAGATTTAGGGGTTCCCAATAATCGAGTGAATCCTGTCTAAAAAATAAAAATATTGCATTGAAGAAAAACCTCACGTTTTGGCAAGGCAATAACTTTTTGAAGGAGTCAATGTTTTCAGTACAAATTCCATCTCCAGTAAAAGTTCCGTAGTACAACTTCGTATTATTTGCATAGTATACTGATGGCAATACTGGTTTTGCATATAACGTTTCTCCAACGGAAAGGACGGCAGTACACAACATTCCATTCAATTCGGAGACCAGTCTCCGCCAATAGGAGTCCGACCTAAAAAATAAAAAAAAGTGGGTACTACTTACTCTTCAACATCCTCAAAAGAAGCCACGATCTGAACTCCGCTGACTTGATTTGGATGGATGGCTTGTCCAAATAAATCAGATCGCCAAAATCCTTGGGAAGTAGAAAATTCAAGATGGCTTACATAATTATCAGACAACAAATCATACAGCCGATTTAGGTACAACACCGAGACTTTCGAGATGTCTTCATTAAATTTGAATATTAATGCCGAGTTCACCAGATCCGACTTTAGTCTGTTTATCTGAACTTCTTCCTCATAGTAACACGATCCAAGATGTAAATAGCACAAAGCCAATATCAGAGAGAACAGGTTCCCCATCCTGACATTTCTATTACAAAATTAAAATTTTTTGGAAATTATTATTCCTCATTACAGAAAATAGGTCAGTATAACGCTTCTAGTAATGGTAATTATAAAACAGTACGTAAACATAGAATAATGTATAATCTTTTAAATCCTATACAGCTTAGTTGCAGTCCTCCGACGCCGAGAATGACTTATTAAAACATGTCACAATGACACATATTCTGGACATAAGCGAGAACTCGCATTTTACAGATTCTAGGGCGCAGCTGGTCAGCGGAATTATGAAGATTTGAACTTCCCTAGAGATTATAATAATAAAATTCCTCTAATAACTGATTTATACCTGAAATTTGATCCACAGATTGTTTTTCTGATGCCTGTCTTTATCAAATTACTCTAGGTCTGTTCTTGTCTTTTAATCTTGCCTTTCGAAAGAAAATTCCTTGTAATGTTACACTTATGTTAACAGTATGACCCTCATTTTAATTAGCGTATATCAATGGAATAGCATAGGTATACTTTTGATTTCGCAGCGTTAATCTGTTTTTATGTCTTCCATATTATTTTATAGCCAAATAACAAGCGGTTTTAGATATACTGTAATACAATGTTTCTTGTAACTGTTTAACAAGTCAAGAGTTAAAGGGTTTACTGTAGTTTGAAAGTGTATTGCAAGTTTGGAAGCGTTTCTTTTAAAAGGATTGCAGTGCAGTAAATCTCGGCTTTGGGTAGAAACAAAATAAAAAACGGTCCCTGGAGGGTGATTTAGGTCCCAATATTTAGATGGGACCGTTCTTGCGACCGGTCCCTTCCGACATATATAATCGAAGGTTGGGCAATCTTCTCGATAAATTTGTCTTAGTTTTTTGCATAATAAAGATGACGTCTCTAATCTCTATTCGATCTAAAAACTTTGGGAGCTGTCGAGGGAAGGGGTTGGTTTTTTGGGGTCGCTTTACGGGCAATTTGCTTATTTTGGTATCGGCAATGTTATCTTCCGATGGCTTCCGGTAACATACAGCAATATGAGAAGGAAGACCTTCTCCTTCGTGGATGCTCCCCCCTGCAATTAAAGCGCGCTCTGATTGAGGTGTCGCCCATTGTGTTGCTTGGGGCTGGACCCCTCAATTTTCTCATTAATATTTCTTGGCAACGCCGCTTCGACTTATTATAATGCGCTGACTTTTCGGGAATCCATTCACCTATGCGCCCTCTCGCGCATCCGACCGTCTGTTCGGTTGGTGGTAGCCGCGTTATACGGGGACATTCATCACCATTCACCTGTCCTTTTTGTGAGTCTTGCTAATGCTTTTGGTTGGTTTCCGGGCTTCCGTTTATTTACATTTAAATCTCATTTCTGGTGGGGGCTTGCATGTCCCCGCTTGTTGCACGACTCCATGGCCAAGTTCGGAGAAGATTCGTTACCAAGGGTCTTCTCCAATTTAACTATTTACCTTGTCCGAGGCACCCTTAAGTCGCCGCAATTTGCTCACTTACAAATCCTTTTTAATTATTCATCAGGCATTTGAGATAATCGGCATGAAAGAGGACGGGAGGTCGCGTGAAGAGTTAGGGCGGCGGTTGTAAAGTCGGGAATGACCGCTGTGGTGAGATTGAGGAGCTCTTGATGCCCATGCTCCTCCTCGAGTGCCATCCACTTGGCCCTGCACTCGATTTGGAGATCAATTACGCAGGTACAAATCATGCACGGACTATTAAGCTTCCGCGGAAACACAACGAACAATGTCTCCGCAAATTATTTAAATTGTTTCCGTTGCGAGGCGTGGTCAGATTCCGGTCCAGTTTTTTTATTTTTAGAAACAGGCCTAGTATGGAGATGGCTATCGCGGGATGCCCATCTCGATGTAATCCAATTATATCTGTTATGCGTATGATCGGGGTGATTACCCTCGATGAGTGATGGCTGGGGCGAGGGGGAGGGTTATTATAGCCTTTATTAGTTCGTACCTGAATGATTACAGGGTACATTCTGATCCCGAGCGTCCCATTCATTCGGTTGTCAATCATGCGCGGATATGCGAAACTCCCAAATTGGTAGTTCTGCCTCGTTATGAATGTCTTTCATTTTTTTATGACATCCTCCGCTGATGGGCTTTAAAGACTTTCATTTGCCTCCGCCAATCTCCATAAAACTTTACTTTTTGAGCGCTGCGGTCTCCGGAAACGTTTTATTAATTTGAGGCGATAATTACAGTAGACCTTTGTAATACGAGGATTGCCCTTTTTGACAGCTCTAGAATTTTTTTTACCTCTTTGAAGGGGCACATGATTGTAATTTTACTTGCTGACAAGTAATCTGCTTTTGAATTGCGTAATCCATCCATAATAATATAATTTCCCTTAAAATTTTGAGAGACCCTGAGGGGATTTGCATTGGAATAGCCGCAGGGTGTGTTTTTAGATGATTGCGTGTGTCGTCTGAAGGGCATTTATGAATAGTTGTGTTGTAACTGGAGCTGCTTGCACCTGCATTATGCCCATGTTTGACCTGTTCCACGTCCATTTTTATTTGTTTAGCCCGACTGATGTCTGAGCGTTGTTACTATAGATATTATTTCTACTTTAAATATGTGTTCTTGTTATAATGTAAAGATTTCAGGTCTCAGATTGTCAAGATTGGCCGCTTTTTAAAGTTTGGGCGCCCCTTGCGCCTTAATTAAATTGTTTTAATTAAGCATGCCCATCGTTCCAGGTAGGGAAAGGTCGGAAGAAATCACTCTTTATTATAGTAATTGTGCTCATTTTATTGTTCAACTGTTGCCAAGGTCGTTGTCCTGAGCATGCGAACGATAAAATACAATTTTGTGTTCAGCCGGTCGCCGAATACTCAAAAGTTTTAAACAAAAATGTAAGTCAGGGGATAATGGGCATCGGAAACGGGGCCAATCGCTTTACTTTTAATGAGGATTCCGTTGCAAGCAATTGTTCCGATTTTGTAACTCTTATTTAGGATAATTCAACCAATGGACCTCAATTTGGAAATGCTTTACAATTGCCCAAACTCGGGGGACAAGTGTTCAGGGAGTTGTGCCGGTGAGAAACAAATCCAATCCTATTTTATTGTTTTATTATTTTTTTCAGATTAATCAGGGACTTTGAAGTTTGCGTGGCCGAGTATCGTGAACCCTGTCCAAAACATATTACAATTAATTTAATCGAGGCTTCGTATGGCTTTTTGTGTAACGAGGGATACGAAAGTAAGTTAAAGAATATAAACTTAGTTTCAATAATTTTACTTGTTGCGTTGAGGTTTCATTTGAATGTATTTTTAGCTTTTATGAACAGTGCCGAATGTCTGATGGACTTGGATCAGCAGCCTGCAGTAAAGAAATGTCATGACGAAACATTAAAGGAAATCGAGAATGCAAACAGCAAATCAAATATCCGGATGGACGTAAAGTTGGAGTATATGTGCGGGTGAGTGTGCGTTTTCAATTCGTATAATATTTTTGCAGGGCTCTTAACTATTTCTCGGCTTGTGTCCGTCAACATATCTGGCTGAATTGTGGCGTGGAGGCCTGGCATGTCATCTTCCGAGTGCTCAAAGATACGACGCGAACTCTGATGCCATCTTGTCTCTTCAACGGGGAGTCCAGGAAGTTAGATGCCGAAAAAGAATTGGAATTGGAACGATTGCAGGGCATACCTCCCTCCACAATCCGTCCAGTTATCGTCCCCCAAGCCCGGGATCTCCCCCAATTGAATCCTCATCATCCTGTGGATCAGAACTCGGTGATTTCCTTCGAGATCCACGAGGATTCGGATCAACTCACTGAACGTAATTATGCGCATTTGGACAGCGGGTCTTCCTCTCGATCTCAAAATCTCATTCTTTCTTTTTTTATAGGTATTTACTGGTTTTTAGGCTAGAATTCAATATAATAAAATTCAGATCTATAGAAAGTTATCACTCTTTATAATTTGGATTTTTACGGACAACCCTGTATTTGTCAAAATAATACGACGAGAATTGCAAAGTGAAAAAAGTGCAGTAACAAAATCACAGAAAAAAATCCAGAGGTTCCAAAAAAACTCCTCACATCAGTCAGACAAAAAATAAAACTTTTTCAGACGTCCCGAAAGAAAAGAGAACAGTTTTTATCGAGCTGAAGATGCACTTTCCGAAAGAGTTTTTAGTTGTCGCCTACATCTAGGTTAGGAAAGGAAAGTGCAGATTCGACAAAGTACATTCAGTCAGCCGAAGCCGGTTTTAATGCCAGAGGCGGTGTTTGTCGTCGTTTCTTATTTTGTTTCTTTTGGATTCTAGCCTGGCCTACGATTTGTCTGATGAAGCATTTTTAATTTTAATACTTTTTTAGTACTGATAAGTGAAAAAGATTATTAGGCATGCAGTATATGTTATTTCCCGCTTAATATTATTATATAGATAGATACTCAGACCTCGTCATAGCGCATTTTCTAAGGGTCACTGCAATCTTCATGTCTCTTTCGTTAATAAAGTGCAACAACAGCACGCTCAACCATTGCGAAACTTTTCTTTTCTTTAGATTCCTGACTCGATTTAATTCGAGTGACCACTACTGCTTGATATACGTGTGCACTTTTTGTGTCCGAAGAGTGCATTTCCAGAGCGTTTCTCTCAGCCGATCCCATTCATCTTTATTTGCACTCTTTTATAATCTCCTCAAGGCGTGGATTGTCTAGATTTCGTTATATTATATTGCACTAAAAGTAAATTTAGACGAAGTTGTTACTCCCAGACAGTTCTTGTAACATGATGCAATTGGATACCAAAGTCCCATTGTATCTGCAACTTCCAACTGATGAGATTATTCGATTTAACCTGGCTGAGAACCAAACCATTAGGGTGAGAGCTCTTAAGAATATGATTTCATTACTTTGGGGAACAAATTTTGGTTTATCTTGGATTAAATATTTAATGTTTTACACTCTGAAGTAGAAAGCATCAATTTGTAATGTTTAGGGTTCGAGTAAAAATGAAAGGACGAAAAAGATTAATATTGTAATAGATTTTAAAACACGGGTTGTGAGCAGGGAAAATCGGTAATTTTTACATCGTGAGATATGTACGGGTATACATATTCAAAAAAATCTTTCTCCTTTGCACGCAGTAAACCCGGTTGGTCAGATTACTAATTTGGCCAAAACATACTACGCGAATTCACGTTGACGGTGTTTGGGAAATATGTATATGCATTATATCGGACCGCGACAATTGGGGAAAATAAAATCATTTGTTCGCTTTTTTTGGCTAGCCAAAAACACGCTGGCCCATGCTCTTAAAAACTTCACTTATAGTCTCTTTTGACCTTAGAGGGCCCTTAGTTGATCCACCCATTTGAAACCATTGGTCATTTTACACAATTGACGACGTTCCATGTTATATTATATGTTCCTAGATCTTCTTGAAACATATACCATTTGAAAGACCGTAAAAAACTAGTCTAGTATCACCTTTAATTAGCTACTATTTTTGCCTTACGCGCTGGCAAGCGGTCGTTTTTGATTTCTAGGCTAATCTCACCCTTCCGAGAAAACAAACGCAATTGATTTCCAAAGCTCGTCGAAGCGGTGCTTCGGTGGCCGAGAGGGGTAAGGCGCAGCGGAAGGAGGGCCTGCGGACCAGGTTCGAACCATCTTTTGCTTTTTAAAATTTATATAACAGTTATGGAACGAATAGGACGAGGATGGTTTTTAGTTTCAAGAAGGTTTTTGTGGTATATTGGGAGCCGTTTTATAGGAAAAAACAGGATTTTTTTTGACATTGGCCGTTTTACGTTTGAGTGACATCCTGGGTAATTAACATTCAACGGCTTCCAAATTTTTAATAGGTATGCCCTCTAACGGAAGGTACATAAAAATTAAGTCTAAAAACCATTGAAACATTTTCTATCTCCTAGTTTTTCTTGGGTTACAGGTCCAAAAACACCGCGTAATCACACATTGTAAGCATCATCATAAGCGTTTCAAAGCCAAAAAAAGTTTCCTTTTTTTCTAGATTGAGGTGTTCGATGTCATAGGCGATTATTAGCTATGTGAAAAGCAATTTGCGCAATTTCGTTAGCCCCTCAAGAAGCAAAGAGTTCAAAAATCCATATGGGATTTTTTTAAAAACGTCCGCTAGCTAGCGCGTAAGGCAAAAATAGCAGCTAATTTAACGTGGTCCTAGACCAGTTTTTACGTCTTTTCAAATGGTACATGTTCCAAGAAGAAACTAGGGGACGAGGTTTTGCCGAGTTCTTGTAAACCTCGGATTCGACGTTCCGAATGCTCGAAACTGAAATCACAAAATCAAAGAAATCTATGCCTCCCAGGAATAATTTTGAAAAAATTCTTTGGGGATTTGCTTACTGTGCCCATTTTGAATAAAAAACTCGAAACCGACTTTTTACTAACAATAAGTCCACAGCTAACTAGTAGAGGTTGGATTCAGTGACTCAACAATTGTATTGTCGAGACATATCTCAAAAAAAGAAGAGGATCCACCTGAAGTACTTTCCTTGTTAAAAATTATTTTAATTTGTCATGACAAATCTAAACCTTTTATTTCAGCCAATTTATGACATGATGACCAGCCATGGTCTTTCTCTGCTGGATCACAAACTTTTGCTTCAGAATCCGCATTGCGAATTGGAAATCAGCCGTTCTACAGCCAACATGACCTTGTACGAGCTGAATATCAGGCCTAACGAGATGATATTTGTTGTACCCTGCTGATGATTCATATTCCTGCCCTCCCCTAAAAAAGGTTGCCTCTCAGTCTTTCCTTCTTATGGTCTCTTTCGTGGGATAATCAATAGTTTGTTGTAAATATGATGGAATTCAGGATAAAAAGAAAAATCGGAACTTTTTGGCGGTGTTATTTTTTATCTTTGGAATTAATGGAAATCACTGCATTAAGAATTTTAGAAACTATTGACTCCATGGTTCATGCATAACCTTTCCCAAAGGTTTTAAACTAATGACGTAATTTTCAATATTTTTGTTTGTACGCCATCAGAATTAATCATTTTTATGCGTTCAAGAAATCTAAACCAAGTTTTGAAATATTTTGGCTCAGACCCACATTATACATCGCTCTCAATGTGGTTGGGTAAATAAAAACACGAGAGGCTGACGTTGTTTTCAAACGGAATATCCTCTGAGTCATTTGCAAGGTCTTCTTAACATTTTTTACTGATTTCTTGGGAGGGGGGTTGGTGGGAGAGGCGTGATTCATCCCTCCCTTTTCCAATCTTATATAAAACAAGCCCTCACCCCAGGTCTTTAAGCATAATTTGCTTTATTTAATAATGTCCTTTTTGGCCAAGGAATTACTAGTAGGTTTATTGAATATTACTTTAAATCCTTCCAGAAAGTCGCCAAGAACGAACTCCAGGATCGACTGAAGGAAAGAAAACCCGAGAAGAACCAAACGGACCGATACGAACAGAATATGTATCCTAACTGTGAGTCTCCTATTGTTTGTTTGCTTTGCTTTTATTTACTGGATTAATATTTTCTTATTTTAGCCAATCAATCTTATGGATACCAACAAAATCAGCAAGGATACCCGCAACAAAATCAACAAGGATACCCTCCTCAAGGAGGCTATACAGAACAATCCAGCCCTCCCGGTCAACAACCTGGGTACCCTGCTCAATCCGGCTACTCCATCCAACCCGGATATCCAAGTCAGCTGGGGTATCCACCCCAATCCGGGTCGTCTCCTTATCCCCCGAACCCCAATTCCTCTTCTCAATATGGCTTCAATGGGTCTCCAGGTAATCCGTCTGGCCAAATTGGTTTCGTAGATCCTGTATATCCACCTTCATCGCAGGGTGTCGGGTACCCTCAGCCCTCAAAATCAGGCTATCCCCCATCCTCCGGCTATCCTTCTAATCCTGGTTATCCTCCTCAAACTTCCGGTTTTGCTTTCGGGACTTGTTATCCTCCACAATCCCTACCTGGAGGTATGTATCAGCCATCGTATGGAGCTCAGCCGCCATACGCATCGGATTCCATGCGAAGGCAGTACCACGGCCATGCTCAGTCAGGTAAACGTTCAAATTTGTGATGACATTTCCCAAAGCATTGCACAATTTCCTGTTTATGTGACACATTTTTATTTTTTTTGTCTTTAAGGCTTAAGTCTTCCACCTCTCTTTACTTTACATTCAAGGAACCTTTTTTTAAAATAACACATCGCGCAAAAAGGTTCTTTCTATTTATGGGTAAAGTCTTTCAGTTTAATAACTCTCGATCTCCATCATTCCAATTCGCCTTTATTTTTCGGAGAAATGCTTATCGAGCATCACTTAGAGAATGTTTGTAATAGGAATGTGCGATGCTGTTGTGGGGACGGACTAGAAACAAAGGTCACCTTTAAGATGAGTCATTCCAAGTCCAGCCGTTCCTCCCTCTCTTCCAAAAAATCAGACTCCCTTCCAGTTCAATTGTTGTTTACTATCAAAGCCTATTCGTCTCTTCCTCCGGTTTAGCCTTTTTTGCGCACGTTATCCTTTTTTAATCCAATATATTCTAGCCATGTACTCTAATCCCTCCGTCAAGCCTGATCCCAGCTGCAATCCCCAGCACGATGCTGAAACATTGAGAAAAGCGATGAAAGGACTTGGATGCAACAAAGATAAGGTCATCCAAGTTCTTTGTGCTCGCTCAAATGCTCAACGACAACAAATTGCGTTGGCTTTCAAACAACTTTATGGCAAAGATCTGATTAGTGAACTCAAGTCCGAGTTAAGTGGAGACTTTGAGAACTTGATATTGGCCTTGATGGAGAATCCAGTCAAGTACGACGCTGATCAGTTGCGCCATGCTATGGCTGTAAGTGCAATGTTACACCAATTTGTCCAATTAATTCAAAGGTAAATGCAAAGTTTTTCTTCAGGGAATCGGAACTCGCGAATCAGTACTCATCGAGATTATGACTACTCGAACCAACGCTCAGATATTCCAACTAAAGCAGGTCTATAGGCAAATTTATGGTAGGGAGCTCGAGCAAGATCTGATCGGGGAGACTTCTGGCCATTTCAAACGTCTTCTCGTCTCTCTGTGTACTGGTGCCAGAGATGAAAGCAATCAAACTGATCCCCTTAGGGCAAATCAAGATGCCCGGAAACTCTATAAGGCCGGAGAGCAGAGGTTGGGAACGGATGAGTCAGCTTTCAACGCCATCTTGGCTTCCCAAAATTATGCCCAGTTGATAATGGTCTTCGATGAATACCAGAAGACCTGCGGCCATAGCATCGATCAAGCCATTGCATCCGAATTCAGTGGGGATATTAGAGATGGATTGCAGGTATGTCGACATATCCCGTACGTTAAACTTGGAGCCTTTCAGGCTGTCATTAAATCGATTAGAAATCGGCCTGGTTACTTCGCGGAGCTCCTTTACAACTCAATGAAAGGCATGGGAACTCGTGATGGAGATCTTATCAGAATCGTGGTCAGCAGATCCGAGATTGATCTGGCTGATATTCGCAATGAGTATTATAGGATCTACGGTAAATCCCTGGAGAGTGCCATCTCCGGAGATTGTTCTGGATCTTACAAGGAAGGCCTCATCGCTTTGGTCAAAGGAAACTAACTCTCTTAACTAATGCTAATTAACTTGGGATATTCCAATGAAAACTTCGCATAAATCTATCGGTAATAAATCTTTTATAACAGACAAATCAACAAACCTAAGGGGATTCAAGAATCATCATCGGGGAAATCTTCTGTAGTGACATGACTGTGCTTCTGGGGCTGGCAAGATATCAATCGTTGGATGCCATCACCGATTAGATCGGTTATTTCTGCAGACCATTTTTGTACTACTTCAACGTCCGGGAACATATGCTAAATGAATGGGGTAGAAAAAGAAACATAATTAATGTGATTTCCTATTTTCTCCCAGAAAGAAATTATTTTTTTTACAGAAAGCGTAAATTTATAAAAGTAGGACATGGAAGTAGATAAAAAGACTAATAAGTGACTTTGCTTGTAAAATCTTCTAATCGTAAGTATAGCTATGTAAAATAGAAATAGTAGGCACATTTTGAGAAAATGGTTTATACTACCTGTTTGTTCCCGATGAATATAAAGATGAGTATGGACAAACCAGCATTTGGCCTATATTATTCCAGCGTTTGAATTATACTAATATTATCTATGATGCGGGAATGTTTCGGCGCTGAAGATGACAAAGAAAAGCTATCGGTGTATTTGCAAGCAACATTATAACATTGGATGCCAAAGTGTGGATGGAGTACAAGATCTTAAGCCACTTTCGCCGAAACTTTGAAAATACTCCTGCGTTGCTATACTCTTTGACAACAAACAAGTAAACGTAAAAAATGAGTTTTTTGTTTTTAAAATCATGACAATCGATTACCTTTATTTTGAAAATAACTTATTAGTCATTTTAATCTACTTCTATGTCTTACTTTTGTAAATTTACGCTTTCTATAAAAAAATAATTTCTTTCTGGGACAAAATATATCTTTTCTGGGGAAAAATAGCATTTTTTCTATAAACCCTTTTTCTGGTAAAAGTATTTTTAATTCTGGGCTAAAAATATAGATCCAAAAACATATATGACCAACCTCGTATCTCAGACCAAGCCATATGTAAGCCGTTAAGATATCATAGAGATGTTCTAGATGAACAATGTCAGCCAAAGTATCAGCCGGACTGGGCGGCCATTCAATCATCTGAGCTAGCCAATCTTCTGTCAGCGGAAATCCAGAAGAATATCTTCGGGCCATTTTTTGGAAGTACGTGCCCAGAGGGCCTTTGTTTTTCAATGGGACTTTACAGAAATTGAATCTGACAGACAAATCAAGCGGAATATTGTCTATCAGCAAGGCCAACTCCCGAACATTCTCGATATCACAGAGGAAATAATCGTCGCTGACCTGAAGAGGACTTACATCAAAATGCAAACTTACTGAACATAACGAAACAAAGATGTCCAAAAGATTAACAAAAGATGCCTTCGGCAGATGATAGGCGAATAACTCAATCTGCTCTGCTGTTGGCGATATCCCAACTTGTTCAATCGGAGTGACTGGCTGAGAAAGGACATCTTTGAGGAGACCGATATCTTTCTCAAAGAAGGTCGTCACCTTCCCATCAGCATACTGAGTACCGTATCTCCCGGCTCGTCCAGCTATTTGCAGTGCATGATAATTTGGGATTAATCCACTGCTCTTACACAATGAAAAAAATATAATCCTAAAAATAATAAAATCTGCGCAGCAACCACTCACCTTTTAATGTTCAAATTCAATCCCATTCCAATAGCGTCTGTCGCGATAAGTACCTTCGTTGCGTCATCAGGATCGTTGAAACGTTCTGCTTGATCCAATTTTGTCTGAGGTGGCATCGCTCCATATATAACAGCACAGGGAATATTAAGACGTTCCAACTGCCTTGTTACTGCCAGAATATGCTTTCGGTTAAAGCATACAATGCAATCTCCATCCTAAAGTTCAAATAGAGAAATGAATAAACCCTATACCTGAACATTATTAACGTTCTTCAAGGCATGAGTGCTGATATGATAAGGAGATTTTCTTTCATATTCTCGGACCTCAACATGCTCTCCAATTGGATCAAGGATCTTGCAGACAATATCCAACGCAGCTGGCTCTCCACAGACATGAACTTCTTTGGCGCAAACACCCAACAAAGCTCTAGTCCAAGCCCAGCCTCTCTGCGAGTCTCTCAACATTTGAATTTCGTCAATAACAGCCACAGCAAACTGCATCTCGAGGGATAACATCTCTACTGTACAAGACAGATGTTGTGCAGGCTCATGATTACTCGTTGCAAATTGTCGATCATCCCCTGTGGCCAAATCACAAGGAATTCCTAACTCATTGCTCTTCCTGAAAACTTCTGCTGCCAATAGCCTCAAGGGTCCACAATAAACTCCAGTCCCAGCTTCGTTGAAAGCCTTCAGCGCATTGTAAGTTTTCCCGCTATTTGTCGGCCCTAAAAAAGTAAATATTAATTCTAAATGGGTATTACCTGCATGAAATATAATTCTTCTATGAATGGATCTAGTTCCCTCATACCAAGTGTGAGGCTGAGTAAGGTCTGAAATGTGTTTTAGCTCTTCCAAGGCTTCCAAATGAGGGAATATCCTTTTCGAATGCTCCAAAAAATGAGGAAAAAGAAGGTCCACACTATGTCCAGAATCTCTGATGTCGCTCAAGAGGACTTCCAACATCGAACCTCTCATTCTTGGATCCAAACATCTATCTCTGAACTTCTGATAACATTTCATAAACAATTTGTCGTTTATTCCATGTGATTCGGCTTCACTTCTAATCTCTGATCTCCGGCAAAACTTATCCAAAATGGCTGAGATTTCCTGTCTTTTTAAGAGTTTATGTTCGAAATTGAAAACCGAAGTATTTGGATGAGATGGATGTACATCAATGGGAGACACCAACTCTTCAACTCCCTTTGTTAATGGTTTCTTTAGATTTTTTGGCACAGTAAATTTTCGCTTATCATTCCTCTAAAAACAAATATGAAGAAAAGAGAAAACTTACATTTTTATTGTTAAACTCAGGTGTGAAAACAAAATTTCGGTAAGAAAAATTTGAAATACGGCGTCTACTTATTAGTGAGCCATACCTCACCAACATTCCTCGTTTTATCCACACCCACGTTCACCTTTTCTACCAAAATAATATTTTACAAATATTTTTCTAGCAAACTGCGCCCTACGAAAATGTTTTCGGCGATGTCAAAATTATACGCAGTAATCAATTATGACCATTAATTAAAAGACGATTTCTGAGTCACTTGAAGCAAGCCGCAGTTAGGCGGTGACATATGAAAAAATCGAGTTTGAGTTTTTTGCATGAACATGCCTCTAAATCCAACCAATTCTGGAAATTTTTATGTCATTATATCAGCATAGCAATGCTCTTTCTTAATCTCTGGTCGATTTTTGATCCGATTGTTAATAACGAAGTTATGGCCAAAAAGGGTGCTAAAATCACCATTTTCCCCTCCGCGAGCCGCCGCCAGGCTTAAAAAAAAGACAAAACGAAGGAAACTTTTTTCGTTTCTTGAAACCGCCGTGAGATTGTGAACGAAATAGCTCAGTATATACAACATTTTTTTACGATTATCTTGTCGCGTCACGCCACGAAAACAAATGTTTGGCGTACTGTTAATTAAATATTTTTCTTAAAATCTGAAAAATTGTAATTTAGCCTAGTATCAGGTAAAATCCTGGTAAAAAAACTTATATAATTGCTTAGAGAATTTTTCTTAATGCTTTAGTTCTTCCTTTACTGCATTATACCGTTCAGTGATAGTTCAGTTAGCGAATTCGAAATCTGAACTTTATCTTGCTGCGGAATGCCATAAAAAATCGTCTTTTGCCAAATCACCGGCCCCTTCAAAAACATTGTTTGCGCTGTACTGTTACGTGGAAATATTGGTGCATAACTCTCCAGCCGAGTAGACAATGTGCCGCAATTTTTTGCATACCATTAGATAAGGATATGTCAATGTTGTCTTCAAAGTTTCAAGGGATTTTTCCATATTATATTCAGGCTAGAGCATCGTAAAGATAGTAATTATTGAGGATTAGAGGTCTCTATATCTTGCAAACGGTAAAATTTTTTTATGTCGTGCAGATAGCTTTGCATTCAGTTCTTCTTATTTATTATTCATCTAATCACCAGATCTCGCCAAGCGTGAGGCGCAATAGTATCTATAGGACCGTCTTTCTGTAACGAAATGTCCAAAAAAACAATCAATAATGGCGAATGTTAGCTAAAATGGAGCTTTTCTATTGAGATTAAATGTTGTGATAGGGCTCGAGATGGGGCCTTTGCGCCTGTTAGATTCTGGTGAGTTGAAAAAATGAGTTTTGGACAGGATACTTTTGTCACACAAAATTAAGCCAAAAATTTAAATACTTAAATTCAATACCGCTAACAAGTGCGGCAACCGAAAGAAATTGGTCTATCAGGGGAAAATTCACACGAAGTCCCGAAACAGGCTCAATTTGGACAGAGTGGACAAACTTACTGACATAAAGCAGAATATTTTGCAACTTGATCGCTCTATGGAATGCAGGAAACCCCAATTTCACTGACTCAATTCATCAATGACAATTTGGATGATAGTGACAGCGGGAACGAGGAAGAAGATGATCCGAAATGGGTCTACTAAACTCTTTTTGTTGTTATAAACTGTTGTTTTAATGTGTATATGGTCTTGAAGAACATGTTTGAAGGCATTATGCTACCTTAAATAATGTTTTTTTAATCGTAAGACAGCTTTTGACCGAAACAACGGCAATTTGACGTCAGGTTGACATCACATTGGAAAATTCTGTCAAAATCACAACTCTCCAGCCAATAAATTGGGACTTTTATAAATATTTAATTGCATCATCCTTATATAATATTACAATTTTCAATTTACAATTAGCCAACATGATGCCAATTTGGTATAATTTGACGTGTTGATGTTAAATTGGAAAAATCGGTCAAACTAAGAACCCTGGTTAAAAATGCCGGTCTCAACTATTATATGAGAGTAGGATCATTTTCAGGGCATTTTGGACATCCATCTTGACCTAGGGCACAACCTAGGTCATAAACGAGCTGAAAGTAACTTCTCTTGTTGTAGCGTTACTCTATAAACGCCCAAAACGATTTCTTTGCAAGCGGTTACTACAATCTTTTAACCAATTTTGTTTTCCCATCTGCTGAGTCATTTTTTACCCGGGTATTTCCTCCGAATGACGAGGCCTCAGAGGTCAAAAAGCGGCAGTTGTCTCTTCAGGAGCTATTTAATATCTCTTGTTTTTCGTCTCGCCTTATTCATTCTTTCGCCAAGATGTACCTCCTTATTTTTTTCTTCTCCATTTTTCTAACTGTAAACGCATCAACATTTAAATGTGTGGATGGAAGTTGTGTTTGTGACACCGATCAAGAGGTAGTCAGTTGTCACAACAATCGTTCAAGGACCGAATTGCCCATGCCGGATAAACGATTAAGGGGTTTTGTTGCCATTGGAATCACCAGAAATGACATCAGAACACTACCTTCAGAAGAGGAAATTTTGAAAAAATATCCAGACCTTTTGGTAAGCGGATTACTATTACTTAAACATAATTGTTAAGGGAATCGATGTATGCGGAAACAAGAATTTCGACACTTCCATTATTCCCAATTACAGTAAGATCCACATCTTGTCGTGTGAAGCTGAGGATGAGAAGACTTATGTAGACGAGACTGTCACTCCCACTGTAAGTATAATAGATTTACTTTTATATATGTATGATAAATGTTTTCCAGGATGATTGTGATGTTCAATGTGTGGCTGCCCAACAAGTTGAGAATGCGAAGAAATATCTGAAACATTTGTATCAATTGTTGTTGAAGAAGATCGAGGCGGTTAAGGAGAGTGATATCTTTAAGGAAATGTCCAAGACCGCCTCATCCGTGGGTCGAGATTTTATGGAATTCTTGAGAAACCACACATAAATTGGTATTGCATTTAATGATACGCAAATAAATTTTTATTATAATTTTATGTTGGTTTTGGAATAAACTAAGAGCATTTATATTCCCGTTTCATTGATTTTTCTCTATATCCGCTGGATCGGTTGTAAAATTGAATTGTGATAAGATGAATTCCACTGACTTTGAAGATAAGAAAACAGAAGATGAAGCTGATGGATCCTTGGAGACGACTCCGTTCTTTTCGTCCCAATTCACCTCTACCGATAATGGGCATGTGGAGAAGTCGAAGGGCATGTCCTGGATTGTGACCGGTCTCTTTTTGTCCGGGGAATTGGCCGGTGCTGGAGTGATCGCGTTGCCTCTGGCAGTCAGGAATTTGGGTAAGTAATATGTATAAGGGTGAAAATGTATATATGATCTTTTCATTGTAATCTATTCCCTCAGGGGTTTATTTCGGTTTGGTGTTTTTGCTCGTGTGCGCGGCTATGTGTATTTACACTTCGATGGCGCTTGGAAGATCGTTTCTGATCATCCAAAAACACTGGCCCGTCTATCGTCATCATTGCCGAGATCCCTATGCTCAGCTCGGATATAGATCTTATGGCATGTGGATGAAGTTGGTGGCTAAAAACTAAATTTATTTTTGAAAAAAATCGAATTCAGGAGGCTGGTTGAGATCACTTTGAACTTTGGTTCCTTGCCGGCGACTGTCATCTTGATTGTAATCAGCGCCAACAATCTGGGCGACCTTATACACCATTTTGTCGGATATGACCTGGATTATTGCTATTCAGCTATAATCATCACCTTGCTGGTGTCTCCGATGTGTCTTCTGAAGTCTCCGCAAGATTTCTGGTAACAATTCTCTTAAAAGATCGTAATATTTTTAGGTGGGCCTTGGTTATTGGTATGGTATGCACGCTGGCAGCTGTAATCTTGGCCATTTTTGGAATCTCGAGTGATCTTGCAGTGTGCCAGGACACGTTTACTACGCCAAATTTTCAATATACTACCGGATTTGCGAGTTTGGGCAACGTTGTGTTGTCTTATGGAGGTCATGCTGCCTTTCCTACAGTCCAAAATGACATGAAAAGTCCTCATAAGTTCACATATTCGGCTGCCTTTGCCTTCTCATGTAAGGTTGTATTCAATTAAAATCTTTTCTTTCTATCCAGTTCTCTGGCACTGAATTTAATGCCATTATTTTCAATTTCATCATCTTTTTGTTCGTGCACACTGGACCACTTCAAAAAGTATTCTTTCTTTCAAAATGCGTCAACTCTTCACTTGGCACTTGTTTTGGGTAACCAGCCCTGGAGTTTTTACGCCTTTTAGTTTATTAGTTTAGTCGAAGAAAACTGTAAACGTTATTTATCCTTAAAAGAGACTTCGGGACAAGGTGAACAAGAGAGCAGGGTTGATATACGGAAAAATTTTTGCATGTTGTTTTTTGGCTTATTCTGAATGTACTACTCGCGCCATAAAGTCCCGACAATTTTATCGCTGATGTCGCGCGCGAAAATTGGAGTGCGGTCGCGGAAAAGTGCATGTCGCTTGGGTAAAAACGGGAAATCGCAGCGACGGCCGCGAACATTTGAGAAAAATGCACCGTGCAAAATTGTCGGGACTTTATGGCGCGAGTAGTATAAGACCTTTGTAACATACATTTACCAACTTTTTACAAAATAAGTCACGGTGAAGGATTTTATACCTCATTTATTTTTTGATCTTTCAAGCGTAGTAGCTACGCGCTCAGTTTTACCTTTATAGTGTCGTAAACTTGTATTTACACGTTTTTGACACTGATAAACATTTTAGTAACTGCATCCGAGCCATCAGGATTACTGTATATAACACGGCAAAAATAAAAATTTGACAATTGTCATTTACAGTAATCACATGCCTTTACTTTCCAATTTCTCTGATTGGGAATCTGGCTTACAATGAGAATCTATCGAGTACCGTCATCAGAAACATCCAATTGGGATGGGTCCAAAACCCAGTCAACATCTTGATCACTCTGCATTGCTGTCTTACAGTAGTTTTGATCATCAATCCAGTCATGCAAACAGTCGAGGAACTCTTCCATGCACCTCACAGTAATCTTTTTTTTTGTGAAATAATCTTTCAGGCTTTGGAATTCACCGGATTCTAATTCGTTTTTCTATGATGGCCCTGCTTCTTTTCATCGCTGAAACTTTCCCAGAGTTTGGTCCATTGATGGGTTTGGCTGGCGGAGTGTTTACTTCAACGACTTCCTTCGTATTTCCAGCCATGTTTTATCTGAAACTTAATGTTTTGGATAAAAAATTGAATGAAAAGAAGGCCAAAAAGTTGATGAAAAGCGCGATAGAAGAGAAACCCTCAGAATCGTCGAAGATTGAAGTCGAGGAGTGTAAGGTTGGGCTGATGGAGAGTCTTAGAAAGACCCAAATTCTCCATTTAATACCTATCCTTTGCATCATTGGTAAGTTAATTTTTATAAAAAAATTATTTACAGTGGTGGGTCTCTTTGTGATGGTAATGGCTACAGTATTCGCTGTCACGGATATCGCTACAGTGTCTTTCCAAGTCCCCTGTTATCTGAGATGGATTGATGGTATAGAAAAGGTGAGCAATGTCACCAAAGAGAGCCCCACGGTCTGTTGCGGTCAGTATTCGAACATCTCTTTGGACACTTGCACTCCTCTACACCCACTAGATGAATAGGAACGAATAAACCCTGAATAGTAACACTTTTTTATCCATCTTTGACGAAAAAAGGCAGAGAAAAGCAAACTGTCAGATATCTGTACTTTTTTAATACTAATTTTATTAAAATTGTAACATTTAAAGTTGTTTCCCCTTGAAAAAAGCTCTTGGATTATTGGGAGATCCCCATCTGTTTCCCCTTGAATTCTTAATTTTTAATCCAATTTGGTCGCCGGCTTCGATTGTTTGGCTTCGAATCCATTTTGGCGGCTTGATTGGCTTGAGAAACGAAGCGGAATTACAGAGAACGGCTTCCAAGAATCTAGTGTCAGCTCTGGGTGATGGATCATACCCAAACCGGCATAGAGCCCAGGGGACATCTTCAGCCGTCCTTCCGTTTTTTGAAGTCGCAAACGCCTGCGCGGGCTCATTTTATCCCTTTTTTTATTTTTTGGGCACATTAATGCATTTTCAGTTTAATGTGACCTGTTTCCTCGTCCCCAATTCAGAGACTTGATTGTCTTCAATGATTGGCGACAGTGTTGCGTGTTTGTATGAGATTAGGGTGATTACCGTATAACAAAGGGAATCCGATTTATTCCGGGCCAAGTTCCATCTTTTGTTCGGTGTCAGTGAATTGAGCATCGTTGTTTTTGTGCGGGATACGAGAATATTATTGTTGTGCCCATTTTCTGTGGGTAAACTGCGACAACAGAGCCAACGTCCAAGTAGGCTCTGCTGTTTTCTCTTGACAATTCTACTGAGAAATAGGTGAGGAAGATCCTAGAGGACATGTCGGAAAAAGGGATGAAGGTGATGACTAAAGAAACACTTTTTGTTCGAAAAAGGTCAGTGCAACAGTTTTGAGGCTGAAACCTGATCCCCTCCTCGTTTGGCCGGAGGGCGTAACCGCGCACTTTTCCCTTTCGTATGGCCTCAAACGGCTCCCTAAACTGATTAGAGCGTGCCCGAGGGTCTAGTTCGTATTCAAATCAAGCAGCGGCCGGTTTTTGAGGCGTCGCCCTCCCCCTGCTGGTCACTTCTGGATTGCGTGCAGGCGGTCTCTCAAGAGCGATTTCTTGGTCCAAGTTTTGGCCAAAAGAAAGGCGTACGCCACCTGTCCCTGTGGTGATGTAGCCCCTCATATTAACCATCACATGTCGCCAGAAAATCTCAAGTCGGGAGATCCACAGGTTTTATATCCCAGAATTTTCTCACTTTTTGTCTCCAAAAAAGACGTAACATGACGGCTTCATAGCACTATTTTTATGTCCTCGGGGCTGAAGAGGGCGAAAAGAAGCCCCGGGTTCCATAGCTCCCCGCTGACTCGGTGCCGGAAAACTTGAGTGCTTTACGGTTTTGACTGCAAAGCGTTTATTGCCAGCGGAAGCAATAAATGTGGTTACAATGACTGTGGCCTTGTTTGGCTGTGCTATTTATGTGAGGCAGGGCGCGGTTGATCTGGACGTTTTCTCGTTCCAATTTTAGCCCGTACTTTGAAATGACGGATCGAAGCTGTCGTGTCTCGACTTGTCGTTTTTATGTTTGACCAGCACTCCCGCATTATTATTTTACGTCTTGTGGGTAACCTGATATCGCGCATGATTATTGGGAGCACGACGTGCCGTATGTCTAAGTCTTTCCCACACTCAGACCCGGGATGCCCTTAAGGATTCTTTACAACGATTTGGCTGGCTCTTTTCGTCCCGCTTTCCAGTTTAACAAACTTATTTTCTTGTGCGCTTGACAGACCTATAAACACCCACAACGTAATTAGGTTTGTTTGCGCGTTTCAATAGAGATGCATAAATTTTATGCCTCGTTGAGAGGCGGCCGAAGCCGAACCAAAGAGCCTCCGAACTTAGTCATCGGCGATCACATGCTCTGTTTTGTTTTTCTCCCAGCGATTGGTTTGTATTTACAACATCTTACCATAATCCCTTTTCCCGTAAACCCTGGAGTAATCGGAGGAATAAAAGACGAGATTGCATGGGATTAGTGGCCATATTTTACCGTGGAACATAAATCCAGCCAACCAGTGGAGCGGCTAATTAAATAAAAGCAAGTGAAGAAAAGGAAGGGAGCAGGAACTAAAGAAAGGTGATGCGAGAGCGCGGTTGTCTGGTTTACTGTAACACTCGGAATATCTCCGAAACGGTTCTGAAACGTAGATTTACATGTCAGTAATGTGATGAAGATGAGTCTCCACGTAGAACGCGAAAACTCGGAAGAAGTGCCAGAGAGAAGCGGCCTGACAAACAACGGAGAAGACCCGGGGTTCTGAAGTGGATGGGTGGATGAGGCGGGAGGAGGAAGACGGAGACGTTTTATGGCATGTCAGTCAAAGACCGAAGAGCTGCACTATGTGGGAGAATCCAGAAATTGGAATCCACTGTCCGCGCATCCATCCTCGGCCTTGGAAAGACCTGGCCAGGGCCTTTTCGGTGACAAGGCGGGGTTTTGAACCGATTAGACGGCCTCGGGTTCCTTTGTTTTTTGGCCAAGTGGCAAAGGTTCATTGGCTTTAAAGAGTTTTTGAATTAGCCAGGCCTTTAAGTGCCCCCTCTCTCTGCCGTTGTTCGACTTTCCTGAAACCTTGCATCATAATGATATTTCACCCATTGTTAAATGCCTAGGCATTGTCCCTTTACATCCCCTTTGCCAGGTTTTGTAGTTCCACCGGTTTGGGGGTTGGTCGTTCTTTTCATTTTTAAGTAACGCTTTTACAAGTGTAGAAAAGAGTTGGTCGTTAGTAGAAGCAAGTTTGTCCATAATTTGTTTATTCTCCTTTTTCGGCTCGTATAGTTGCGTGTTTTATGTTTAATGTCATCGTTATGATGCCATTCCATTGTGGATGTCGTTGTTTTTTCTTTGCCACTTGAGTCCCTTTGATCGGCTTTATTAAAGTTTTAAATTCTTACGCAAAACTTTACCTCAAAAATGATTAATTCATTTTCTAAATCGATATGCCTCTTTCGGTTATTAGTGGCTGCAGGTGTTTGGCGGGATCACGCTCTCAGGCCGACTCATCAATCCTCGTTATCCTTTGACTCTGGTTTCCTACTTGGAAAGAACGGCGCGTTTTCTTTTTCCTTGTGGTTTGGCTTAAGGGCTCTGTTGGTTTGGATGGGTTGAAGCGGAACAGAGAAGTGCACTTCTTTCTCTACCTTATACACAGTTCATTTGAGACGTTTTTAGGCTTCACCGACTCCATCCGCAAAAAGTCTTGTGGCCGCTGTCTGACTGAGACTAGACTCGAGGATGGGCAAGGATTTAATCGGCTAAATCTCAACCTCAACAACTCTCGCCTTACCGAACACTGCCCCAGGCAAGGCCGTGTTTGCCTGTAGTCGGCCACTCTCAGCCCTCCGGTGGACGTCGTCGCAGCCCAGCCCAGCCGAGCGGCGTCGTCCACCAGAACACCAGGCCCAATGATGGGCGGGGAGATGCTTTATTATTTCGTCAACCAGATCAAGGGAATAAACCTCAGCGTAGATGATGACATCATCGACAAGCTTAACTATTATTATACATCCACTATCATCATAGGTGAGTCCGTGGCCAGATGGTGGTAGAGTGTGCGATTTATGTGTCATTTATAATAAAATGCCAGAGAACTCAAGAAACTCCGCGGTTTCAGTATTTGCGATCCTGGTGACTGGAAAACAGTATGTGGGGCATCCTATCCAATGTTGGGTTCCGGCGACCTTCACCGAGCCCATGGAACAGTACACAGAGAATTATTGTTGGGTTCAGAATACTTACTTCTTGCCGTTGGGCGAATTTATTCCCTTTGAAAAAGCGGAGCGAGAGAATCGCCAAATCGGATATTATCAATGGGTGCCTTTCATTCTGGCCCTCGAGGCCGTTTTCTTTTACGTTCCAACCTTGGTCTGGAGATTTCTGACGTGGCAGACAGGTAAGTGGGTAGATTAATTTTTTATATGATGAAAATAAAATTAATATTTAGGAATCCATGTCCAATCCCTTGTAAATATGGCATGCGAATCAAGAGTCCTGGATTACGAATCGAGGCAGCGCGCCCTCCAAACGATTGCCACCAACGTTCAGGAATGCCTTCACATTAAAAACCAGGTATTCTGCGCTGTAGTAATACTAATATTTCATGTTTATTTTCAGTTGGGCACAAAAAAATTAAAACTGTTGAATATTTTTATCTGTACCAGAAGTAGTGGCGCTGCAGTGACAACATTGTATATAGCAACAAAGGCCTTGTACACGATCAACGTGTTTGCTCAGATCATGTTATTGAATACATTTTTGGGAGCCAGAGATAAATTCTATGGCCTTGAAGTTCTTAGTGACATCTTGAATGGTCGGGAGTGGTCAGAGTCCGGTCATTTTCCCAGGGTCACGTTGTGTGACTTTGAAGTAAAAGTAAGTTGCCTCCTATTTATTTCTATGTGCTTCTTTTAGGTGTTGGGAAACGTACATAGACATACAGTGCAGTGTGTTCTCATGATCAACATGTTCAACGAAAAAATATTTCTATTCCTTTGGTGTTGGTACATCATCTTGGGTACTGCGACGTTTTGCTCATTATTATATTGGATATATATTTCGTATACTCCGTCTCGGTATGTGATGACATAAGAATACCAATATCAATTAATATTTTCAGACAACTCAATTTCGTCGGTAAATATCTGACCGGAATTGAGGGCTATAAAATGGTGGATTCCCAGTCCTTGAGGCGATTTGTTCATCACTTTCTCCATCAGGATGGGGTCTTCTTGCTTCGGATGGTGGCTACTCATGCAGGGGAACTCTCCTGTTACGAGTTGGCCAAGAAGTTGTGGACCAATTTTTGTGACAATAAAGAAGGCAAAATCCATGATGTCTAGTCCAGTCCTTGCGGCGATACGGGTCTTCTCTGTTTGTGCCATGGAGGATGTTCATCTCTTTATTTTTGTCTGTGATCTTTTCCAAATTTCCGAATATTCGGTCCATTCTTATACTGCCTTGCTGAGCGTCTTCTCCATGGTCGATTGAACTGATCTACTCTGTCGTTTCACTTAAGCATTCCCAGCAATAAATCAGGAAATGTTTTATTATACTTTTATCATACGATTCTTTTGTTCTAACGATAAGCAATCAACGATATAAAGAACATATCTGAATTGGAAGGCACAACCGGAGAAAAGGAACGACGGAAATCTTCTTATGGAGGGATAAAGAGACCAATTAGCAGGTGATTAGCAATTCACCTGTAAAGATGTTATTCTGCGAACTTTTTGAGGAGATCCTTGTTCTTATAGTAGAGGCTTAGACGGTCGCGGCCATACTCGGCAAAGCCAAAACCGACTGGAGACAACTCGACTTGAAGAAGGCCCCAGACACCCCAAAAGAGATGGGATACGGCAATGAAAGGGATCGTCTCTTTCACCATATTCTCCGCTTGAGATCTGACAACTGCATCACTGGCATTGGGTTGGAGTTCCCGAATATAAGAAGACATAAACTCGAACATATGCTCCTTGGTGGGGAATCTTTCAGGCATGAACTCGTAATTTGGGTGATCCTCAACGTCGTATTTTATGGTGTACTCCACAAAATGCGATGCAAAATCAAATGCTCTGAAAACAAACGGGTAAGCAAGACTTATACATTTAGTGCAAGTACCTGTAGTTGTAAGCGGCGTACTCGAAATCAATAAGAACAAGACGAGGATCAGTGGGATTGAATGCGGTCAAAGAATTTGCGGGTTTCATGTCCTCGGAAACCGATGGCATGCGAATATTCCCTGAACTGGCCTTCGGAAGGAGAATGTTTCCCTCCTGGAGATCGTTGTGACAGAATGCCACAGGACTTTTACTCTTTGCAATTAATGGACTGAAAGTAGGGTTCGGAAAAAATGGAAATTTTCATCTCGTGGGTGTAAAATCTAAATCTTTGCGCTCAAGCGCGTCCCAACCTTGCGGGTTTAGTCCAAGGTTAAACCTTGGACTAAATCTGCCGTGTTCTCCCCCGAACTTCGACAGTTTTATTGGTGAAAAACTGTGGAAACTGGGGGTCGTAGCCTATTTGGTGATAATAAGTTTGTGTTCTTTTCTAGTCAGTAAAAACGGTACTACGGCTTCTCGGGTCAGAGACAGTTCGGGTCAACACCTTAGCAAACAGTGCACCGGGATCAACGGTTCACCTTAAAAAGAATTTCAAATTATTTTTTGATTGTCTTGTGGAAAAAATGCTATGGTTTCAAGGTGAACTGTTCGCCCAGCTCAACTCTTTGTCAAGGTGCAATGTTGGTGTGAAGTACATACTTCGTATCTAACCTGTCCCTGGTCCGAAAAGTCCAGACGCCGTACAAACTATACATGTTCAAATGAAATGTGCTATATACCATTCAAAAGATATGTACGAAAAGTTTGCCCTTGGAACCGGTTTCAAAAATTGCCAACGAACTTCTGACAATCTTACATAAAAATTCACAATTTTTCAAAATTACACTATTTAAAATTACTAGGGTTGTGCCGCCCGTCAAGTTGACGGTCTGTCAAGTTGTCAAATTGCCGTCATTTTCGTCATGTCAAATTGCTCTGTCATTTTGATTTGTCAAATTGATTTTTTTTTGGGGAATTTTTTAGAACTTTGCCAAAAAATCGAGAATTTTGACCCGCAACGAAAAAAAATTCTTGCAATTTACTGCAAGAAGCCTCCAGTTTCACTGACTCAAATTTGACGCAATTTGACAAAAATGACAGCAATTTCACGTCAATTTGACGACACTTGCATTTTTAAACTTACAACAACTTTATCAATATAATACCATTTCTAACAGTCTTACTTCAAAATTTTTAACTTACAATTCATACTTTTTCCGAATTAAACTTTTTTGACAAAGATGTAAGGGCATCTACAACATTCGAACTGGTTCTCAAAATCTGACCATTATCATTGTATTTTTGACTTCCACGCAATCGGTTATCCCTCAAGATCCCACTGGGGTTAAAAAAATCTTTTTGCCGAGCAGACTTTTCGGTCCTGGCAGTTAGGTTGTCATCATTTACGGTAAATTTTTTTTCGACGGAATTAAGAAGTTTTACAATTACCATACGTACCGTTGCCAATTTTTGATACTGGCTCCTTTATTAAGCAACTTTTTAAGAGCTCTCGAATGGTAAATATAAGGGTGGTGATATAAGAATTCGAAATTTTTTTCCAAAAGCGCAAACTCCGGTGCACAAAAAAGCCGATGCCAAATTAAAAAATGTCACCGGATTTTCGAATTCGGTGCACGTTTCTTAAGTCGGCGACCGATCTTTGAAATCGGTGCATTTTTTTTAAGTCGACGCCCGATTTGCAAAATAGGTAAACTTTTCTTAAAGTCGGCGCCAGATTTGCGAATTCGGTACTGGAGTAACCTGAAGCTCCGCCAGCTTTTGGTCAGAACTCAGCACTCAGCACCGATTTCGCGAATCTGGCGTCGACTTAAAAAACTCTCCGATACCACTTCTTCTTCAACCCCCCCCCCCTTTTTTTTTGAAAATTCACATAAATACAAGATCTGCAGATAAATAGCCGACTCGCGGGAATTTGGGTATACTCCCGCATCCAAACCCTGACTTAAAGAGTGTCAAAAAAATCTTTTTGACTCTTACCGTAACGCTTCAATCTCCAACCACAAATCATCGCAAGTCAATTTCTTTGGAGCCCATCCCCAACCCTTTTCGGGCATTTCAAACACTTGATCCGGGGTAGTCACCCGCCTTAGTTGAGTAAACCATCTAAAGTAACCTAATTATAGCGCAACATGACATCGCTCCTACCGTTCCAAAGCATCACATATATAATCGGGCTCTTTCCAAATGGGTACTTCCAACTGATGGACTCTGGCGATTCTGCGGGCGATCTTCATGGATATCGATGGCGCTGATATCTCATCCACAGTAAGAGGGCGGGACTATAATCATAAATTTGTAACGAGCCCGTTCCTTTGTTAAAAAATGGTCGAAACAGAAGGATCCACTTACAGGGATATATTCTTCTAAGCGGCCTCCACTAAAGATACCATAAAGTTTGGGACCCAGATGTCGCTCGGAAAGAAGAGTGAATATCACACTCTCCGCCACCAAATGACTCTCTGTTTCGGGGTTAAAGTAAACTCGTAGCAGAACTTTATCTGGCTCGTTCCGTAGAGGAGGATGGTTCTCACTCAGACGACACAAGAAAAGCATGTTACTCATCCCACCTCTGAATAGTGGCAAGTTCAAAATATACGAGTTCTTACTTTACTCTGACAATCTTCAGATTATCGAGTGATACTGTCTTCCAAGCCCCACCCAAAAACCTGGCGCACAAAATGTGAGTCTTCTCTTTGAACTCCACATGGGTGTTGGGATCAGCCTGGTTGTCCATTGTGGTCAGCAACTCCTTCATACTTCTGCAAAAAATATTGAATAATAGTTGATGACTAGAAGAATCCAAAAAATTATGACTTACCTCAGATGTTTGTCATGTTGTATCGGCATCTCGTTAAAGCTGAGTTGTCGACGCTGAAACAGAACCTTTATTTTCAGAAATTAAAGTCTTTCAATTTGAACCATAAGAATTGGAAGAGAAGATTAAAAAGAATTATGGCCGGTGCTGATTTAAACAGAATTGCGCGTCTTTTCGGGATTAAAGCTCTTCGGTATGTCAACAAAGGTCGGATTTATACCCACTCAGATCCAATCCAAATAAATTATGGATGATTTTGGCAAATAAAGTTATGATCCGACCCATGATCGGGCCGGATCTCGAGATCAAAAACACTCAAGAAGCCCATCCTTTGTCTAGAGAATATTTGGGACTTCATAAAACCAAAGAGCGCCCATCAAATGGAAAATGACTGCAGCTGGCCCAGTATCTTTTAGTCCAGAAAAAAGCTCAGATTTATGGAACCCAAATTATCGAATTAACGGGATGAATGGATAATAAAACAAGAACGACGAGACGTGTCTTCGGCGGAGGCGGCTTAGATCAAGCCGGCAACTCGAGACGGAAACACGAGCCGGTTTTTTACCTGAGGCGAAGGGGATTCGCATCCCATCCCTGACCAACTCTTGACCTGAAGAAGGGATTCCTCAAATAGATCGTCGTCTCCCATGGATCCACAACTACCTGGACGAGTTTCTTGCTCAGTCATCGCTGAAAAAAAAAATTACTTTATGCATAAACCGCTCAGTAAGGAAATGGACAGCCAGAGAAAATGGCTGGAGGAAATGAAAGCGCGGGGTTCGAGAGTCCCGACACTGGCCTCGGACAGAGCCAATGCCATGGCCCCGCAGCCAAAAAACCACTCGCTCCTCCGACTTACACGCCTCGATATGAAACGAAGAAACCTCTTGACCAAGTCTTGTTTGTTCAAACGTTTCAGAGGATTAACTAAACTCGTTCAATTAGGGTAAACTTAATTTCTCAAACTTATAGAAGTTTCTTTTATTATGCTCAAATAATAAATAATAATCACGGAACTTGAAAAAATGAAAGGTTATGAAAAAGTTGAACCCGTTAACAATAATTTAGCAATAATTAGCATCTCAAAAATACTACAAACCCAATCAGAAAGTGCAATATGGGGTCCAGGTAAAGTCGCAGATCAGTTGGATGTGTATTGATAATACCGGAATGTTTTTTCGATCTCCAAACATCAAATTTTCCCGCTTGGAAATGGTGTACCGAACAGTATCAAGCCCGCTTATCCTATCCCGTTTCCGGGACATCTTCTTCTGGGAACCGGTCATCGCGTAATCTCTCTTTCTTTCTGGTCCATGTATATGTTTGAAGGTATTGTGTCGATCCGTCCTCAGATTTGTTGGCCTTTCAATATTGGATGTCAGATTCTTCTCTCTAAAATAAATAAGAATATATATTAATATAACTTACTTCATCCTTATATAGAACTCGTCATCTTCCAACCCCCAACCCCAATACTTGTTGGACATTCCATTTACTTTTTTGAAGTCTTTCATGGTTAACATCAAAACACCCCCAATGAACTTCTTATAGTTGTATCTTTTAATTGGATGATAATCTCCTGAGGAAATGTGACGAATAACTCCCTCTCCTGGATAACGATAATTGAGATTAGGATTCAGAGGAACAATATCCACATCATGCATCACCATATAATCGCAGCCAATTTTATCAGCCTCTAGCCATCCGACATTGATTAAAGCAGCTCGGTTGAAGCGATATGAGTCGGTTTGATTTAATACAAGAAAAGAATGTTGGACTGATTGATTCAGAAGAAATAAATTCAATTCGGGGATCAAAATCGAAAGTTCGTGTGCTACATTTCGGAAAGGAATCAACACACAGAGATGATGATCATACGAAATTTGAATCCTAAACACAAATCACACAATTGGAAAAATAAATACCTAGGCTCCTCCTGTTGGTAGTTGACATTGGCAATCAGCCACACACCAGCTAATGTGCAGACAATTAAATAGATTAACCGTCTAAACGACACCCTCATAGAGACATCTGAAAATAAAAGAGTCAGGAAGAGAAATACACGATACTTAAATCCGCCCGGCTGGAATTGACAGGACAATACACCAAACCAGATGATCAAATACAAAAGGAGTAAGTCCACCAGTTCTAAAAATGTGATATACGGTCGACCATGAGCCAAGTCCAGTTTTTGCGGGTTTACTGCAATAGTGTTTTTCCCCGTCATAAATATTACTTTTTTTGTTTGATCAATTGAATGTGTGAAATAACAAAATGTTTTAAAATATGGAATTTTCTCCTAAATTTTATTGCCAATTGCACCTTAATTCTTAAAATATATCTAAAAATGTATCTGTAAAATGTGAATGTCAACGCGCGACCTTCACATGAATTCATGTAAATTGAAAATGACATTTTAAAACATTCAAGGAATATGCGGAAAGCCAGAGAAATAAAAACGCTTGTTTTCGTGTCGGGACGCGAAGAAGTCGATATCCTCGTCTGTTTTTCTCCACCATCGCCACGTTCTTTTTAGTTTCTGCTCCCATTCTTCGATTTTTGGCCGGCGGCCTCTTTGACCAGCGAGGTTGATAAGGGCTTTTTTAAATCTAACGTGTGCCTTTGTATTATTATTAGGAAACTAAACTCAGATTGCGGACATTATCTCTCTCCAGCCCTAGGCAGGTGATTCGTGTTTTGTAATCCTGGTTTATCGTCAGTAATAGAAATCTTTCCCGTGTCTCAGGTTCGATTTCCAATAGTTTGTTTTCAGATATTATTATGAGTACAGAATTAGAATTGGCCGAGCAGGCTATGTACGGCCCGTTTTTCGGATCACTGGGCGTTACAGCTGCCATGATATTTACTGCAGCAGGTTCTGCTTACGGAACAGCGAAGTCAGGAACTGGAATCGCGTCTATGGCCGTCGCTCGACCTGATCTCGTAATGAAAGCCATCATTCCGGTAGTCATGGCTGGTATCGTCGCTATTTACGGACTTGTTGTTTCTGTCATCATCTCAGGAAAGATCAACCCTGGAGGTCCTGACTATCATGTCTACACGGGATTCAGTCAATTTGCCGGAGGCTTGGTTTGTGGTCTTTGTGGGCTTGGGGCTGGTTATGCGATTGGAATTGCTGGGGATGCTGGAGTCCGAGCACTTTCACAACAGCCCCGATTTTTTGTCGGCATGATCCTTATTCTCATCTTCGCGGAGGTATTGCGTTTTTTTTAAAATTTATTATTGCTATTTAGGTATTGGGGCTTTACGGAATGATCGTTGCTCTGATATTGGGAGCAGCGTAAGTCGACAACACGATACGGCGCTTTCACTTTCCTCATTGTATAGACTCACCAGTCACTTAAACACATCGTTACGAATGTTTGTACGAATGAATAGAGATATAAAATATAAATATTTTGTCCAGCTCGAGGGGATGCCGGAACAGTTTAATGCTGTTAGATATATTTATTAAATGATGTTATTTTATGTTTATTGTTTACTTCACATTGATTTTAGATGATTTAATGGATTTAGCGGCCCATCTTGTCCTTGGGTTTTTAATCAGAAACCGATGTCTTAATCAATGGTCTCCTTGTGGACTGATTATAATGGCTGCGTCTCTGCTTCTAATCAGTTTTTAGGAAGGGAGAGGGAGCTTTGTCTTGGTTTTCTTTTTTCGCGCTTTCGAGGTTTGGATACTAATTGGCTTGCTCTAATAACTCTTGCATAACCCATTAACTATTCAGGCTTTTCGTTCATTACCAGCTAACCAGCAATCATGTCCTACAACCTTGAGATCGCTGAGAAGCCGGCCTACGCCCCATTTTTTGGATACATGGGAGCTGCTGCTGCCCAAATCTTCACTGTGTTCGGAGCTGCTTATGGAACTGCCAAATCTGCCGTTGGGATTTCATCCATGGGTGTGATGCGTCCTGAATTAATCATGAAATCAGTCATTCCTGTCATTATGGCTGGTATTATCGGTATCTACGGCTTGGTCGTCGCCATGGTGCTCAAGGGTCGTATCAAGCCTGCCTCTAAGGACTACGATCTTAACATGGGTTTCTCTCATCTGGCTGCTGGCCTGACCTGTGGTCTCTGCGGTCTCGGTGCCGGTTATGCCATCGGTATTGTAGGAGATGCTGGTGTCCGTGGTACAGCCCAACAGCCCCGTCTTTTCGTTGGAATGATCCTTATTTTGATTTTCTCTGAAGTAAGTTGCGATGCGACACGGCAAAAAGAAAGAAACTTGCACAGTTTGATTTCTATAACTTTTAATTTCAGGTGTTGGGGCTCTATGGTATGATCGTTGCCTTAATCTTGAGTTCCTAAGAGGTTCCCGATGTATGAAAAAGGATCACTTTACATTCCATTCCTTTTCGATTGCCAATCCCCAATTTACTACGCTTTCTTTTGGTTGGCCATGACCGTTTAGGTCTTCTAACATTCCAGTCTCTTTCTACGTTTTGCCATCGCACTCTATTTTTCGGTTCTTTTATTTGCATTTTGAGTTTCTCTTTCCTAATTGAAGCAGAGAATAGTTTTATCAGCATTCGTTGTAGTAGTCATGTTTAATTTAAAAGGAATAAAGTTTATAAAATAACCAATTTTTTTTCTGAGTTGTGTTTTCCTGGTCTTTCCCAATTTCATGGTTGATTTAGGGAAGGGGTGTTTCTGTGAGGGAAGCCCCGCAGAATTTCCGGCCAAAATACCTTTCCCGGTAGCATGTCCCCCCAGGGAGGAGGGAAGTGTTGGCTGAAGTTACTGGAGGGGACAAGGCGTAATTATGAATCCGAGCGATTCCGACCGGAAGTCTGTTGTTCCGTTCAAAGACATTTGGAGCCACTAGATGGGAAGCCAAAGTGTCTATTCTGTCTCCGCCTGGCCTCACTTAATATTTTAATCAGTTTGCTGGATTGCGCAAAAATAACTGGGATCTGGCCGAGTCGTAAACCGGGGGCCAGTGACCGGCCTAGTATTCCCAAGCCATTTAGCGGATTGCAGGTTCGAGTTTCAACTATATTGGATGCTTTTCTCTATCCGGTTTACCGACCCTTCATTTCCGAGTCTATATAATACTACATAAAACTACTGGCGTGTCCACTATTCGATTCCTTCCAGTCTATACCATAGTCTTTCAGATGCGGAAAGGTTTTGTTTTTGGGTCCTCGACACCTCGGGAATTATCCCATCAGAAGGCGAAAGATCGATCCACTGTACTAGATGCCCTGGGTCAAGGAGCAGCTCACGATGTCCGGCCGTTTGTTCGCAGCATTCATGCAGGCTAGTTTCTCTTCTTAATTCTAATAGAAATTTGGGCTTTATTAAATTACGATTCAAAACATCAGAGGTATATTACATTTTTTTCACTTCCTGCCATACCAGAGTCATCGTTTGCGCAATCCGGGGAACTACCGATCTCCAAGTCCCTCTTGAGCTTAACCATTCCATCCATTATAGCACTTGGCTCGCTTGTCGACGCCGTCAGAGTTCCGGAACTATTTAGTTGCTCTTCGATGTCGTTGAATCTTACAGATTGTTGTTTTTTGGGAGGGGAATGGCTTACCTAAAAAAGTGAATGTATATAGAATCCATTATATATGAGGGAGGGAATCTAATTGTAAATTGCATCGCGCTGTTCGTTCTAAACCCCCCAAATCTTGCCCATTGCGAAATCTGACACAACGTTTCGCAATTTCTTGTAAAAATTTCTGTCTTTCTCTGTCGCCTCCTCCCCTCCTCCTTTTTTGTGAACTTTTAACTTTGAACAAAATTTGGGGGGTTTGGAACGAACAGCGCGATGCAATTTAGATTCCCTCTTCCATATATGTATCATGTCTTACTTTGACTACAACTTTCTCCGCACACACGATGTTGCTGCTCTCACTGTCTTCAGTATGCTTTACCATCTCCAGATTCACTTGATTGTTTCTCCCTTTTCTCACTGTGGTGTATCGTCGTATTGTTTGTTGTGATTTGGACCACATTTGCTTGGCCACAGTCGGCTGCGTCTGTTCATCTGTTCCAACCAAGCAAAATGCCAACACTATTACAACCGTGACGATGGACACCAATGCCAAATAGAGACCAGAACCATACAGTCGTATGTCGTACCAACTGATTCCAATCCCCAGGATGAGCAAGAACATATTCACGGAGAAGATAACCAGCAACACGTTCATTGAATCTCTTCGGCTATATACATAATTCAGAGTCCCTTCAGTCCATGTACCACCTGCTGATTTGGTCAATTATTGGACGATAAGAGAAAACCAGGCTCACATCAGAAAGTATTGGAAAAAGGAAGGAAGTGCTGAATGGGCGTCTAAACAAAACCCGTGGTTCTGAAAGCGCCAGAATTAACAAGAAAACCGAGGATTAAATCTGGGCCTTCGTCAAACGCCTCGGGCAATCAACGACAAGCACTCATACGGACTGCTAAAACAACTATCCCGACACGACATTGCCCTCCTTCTTTGGGCGGAAATCAAACCCAGCGGATGACTGAGTCCAAATACATGACCAAGACATAAATAGTACGTCCCGGGCGGACTAGGTAGAGGAACTCGGAATGAATTAAGCACGCTCGTTAAGCGACAGAGTTGACTACAACGTCATTAGGGCTTTTCTACTTCTTCGAGATCAACTAAATGTTTATTATATTCCGAGATTTTCGAAAATAATAATTAACTTTACAGCTCGCTCCGAAAGTTGTCCTCGCCGGCTCAGCAAACAGTATGCATTTGGGTCCTCAACTCCTCGGGACTGGTCTCATCAACAGAAGGTTCCGCTGCAACATAGAATCTATGATGCTAAAGGGCCCCCAAAGACAAGGTCCCATACAATTCACTCATTCAATGGATCCATGAGAAGCGTCGCGTCTTCCGGCATCCCTAAAAAGCCTGCAACTTCTCGGGAATCACGGCCTCGACAACCGAGACCAAATCTTCCGCCGGCACCTTCAACCAGTCGACAAGTAAGGCCATCTCGTGTTGACGAAGATGATGACGCTTCTTCCGAACCTGACATTAAAATGCACCAGGAAAGCCTAAAACAATGGGCCATGGAACAACCTAGTGTCAATGTCAAGCAAGACAATCCCCAAACTAGGCTTCAGTCAAATAATGTAAATAATAACCAGCCGCACGGGAATCCAAAACCAGAACCCATTAAAAAGGTACGACGGACTGGGCTGCTTATTAATTATTAATATTAGACGGTTCTCTAGAATATGTTAAGACGAAAATATAATAATAGATTACTTTAAATAGAATATTTCTTTATATTCAAGTATTATGTAACCGTAATTATTACAGGAGCCAACTGTAGTCAATCATGTACATGAAACAGAGAGCGAACTCATATTCGAGAAATCGGAGGAGTTACAAACTGCGGACAAAATAGAAACGTTACACCCCGTAGAAGACTTCCACGACTTTAGTAAATCAGTAATCAAAAAGAAAACCGACGCTCAAATAGCTCAGCCAAAGGGTGAAAAGAGCGAGCTGTCCTCAAAGTAAGTGATGGATTTGTGTCAAAAAAAGCATGGACCGTCTCCGATTATATATTTTTTGATTAGTCGCCCAAACAAAGTTTATTTCAGACCATCCGAACTTCAAAACAATGGAACAATCAAGTACGACGAGTAGTGATATTTCATTGATCTCGATAAAAAATTTTGAATGATTCTTCAAATAAAACCCGTTCAATGTCTCGGTAAAGTTGAATTCACCAAATTTAGCCATAGATTGGCACAAGGAATGTGGTAACTAAGCTCTGTATCCTTATCGAAATGCGTATTCTTTACATTTGTCCATTCTCCACAAATATTACACATGTGGCCAGTCTTTTCAAACTCATCCACCAGATCTAACATCAAGTTATCTTCTTCCAAGATGTTGAGAAGATTGGTCCAAACCGCAAATAAAATTTCACACTTGGATACCAAGTCAGATGATACATTGTGGATGGAAGTAGCGTTCTTGTGTATATTCCGAAGAACCCGCTGGATCTCGTTGAGAGACCGCACGAAACGAAAGCCTTGCTCGGTTTTGAACACCTCCACCGTAGCCGAATTTGTTTGTTTTACAGCAGAAAAGATTTCTGATGCAGCGAGTAGAACACTCTCCCAATGAGGGACTAACTTTTCCTAAAAAATATATGTAATCAGAGTAAAACAGGCATAACAACCAAAAAGGAAACACTTACGTGATAAATGCATACATCCTCAGGATTAAATTTCGTCGATAAATAGAGCTCTAGATCTACATCTAAAGCCTTTGTTTTCCAAGAGAGATCACCTACTTTTAGGAGTAGACTGACCATCGAACATAATAAGATCTCCATCCACCTTAACATTCTGTTCCGTAAACAAAGGATGTACAGTTTTCAGAAGGTGACCATTCGGGTTGGATTTATTCTCGTTTTTCTTGAAATTAAATTTGAATTCTTTGGGTTTAATTGAAGAAAGTGTCGGGATGGGTAACGTCTTCATAAAGCTGAGATCAGCAATCGTCAGATTCCGCTAAATATCCTAGTAGGAGTAATAAGAAAGCGTACCTGAGCAAGAGCGATCAACACTAGACAAGAATAAAACTCTTGTCGAGTTAGTTGTTCTGGATTCGACGGGCTAACGGACTCCCAAATAGCCTGGAGAACCGGTTCAGGAAGGCCCGTTCTCCACATAACAGACATCACCTCTTTGTGGGAAGGAGTCTTGTTCATCGTATCCGCTCCACATTGAACTATAACATCCCGATAAAACTTCGGAACACTGCTCTCTTCAACCAAGGTCGGCGGTATGAGACCGCTACTTTGAACTAAAATCTGTAAACCAAAACAAATAAGTACACATACCTCTTTTGGCGACGGTAATTCTTTTAGCTGCAATTCCTTTAGCAAACCAGGAGAACCTTTTGTTTGCTTGGTCCCACATTTAGCCAGAAGATAGTGAAGGGTCAAGCATGTTCCCCGATTAATTGCATTCTAATTACGCGCACGGTTTGCTCACACAACGTTTTGTCTCTGAAGAAAAGCGGAATTCTGGCCAATACTCGCCATTATTGATTGAAATTTTGTGACACTTCGTTCCAAAAAGGTGATCTTAAACAGGAGTGGTCACCAGCAGGGGTGGACGCCAGGCCGGGCCGGGCCGGGCCTGACTCAAAAATGGAAAATTGAAACCGGGCCGGGCCGGGCCCGAAATTTCCGGTCCGGGCCGCGGGCCTGGGGTTTTCAGGCCAGGCCCGGCCCGGTTTTTACCATAATGCCAAACCGTTGGCATTCATTGTTTACGTGCCAAAAAATTATTTGATGGGGTTGTTGTTGTAGTTTTTTTTCTAACACATTTACAAGCTTTTTTTCACGTTTACTGTCAAAAATAGTGCATATATAGTAATGTATTACAATAGTACTACCGGGACGAAGCTTTTTTTGCAAACTTTAGTTCCCAATAGGCTAATAAACATTTATCAGTAATTCTATTTGCAATTTGTTGAAAGAAATCCAATTAACTAAGTAAGAACAAGGACGAAGATGATCCGAAATAGGTCTATTAAAGTCCTTTTGTTGTTATAAACTGTTGTTTTAATGTGTATATGGTCTTAAACATGTTTGAAGGCATTATACTACCTTAAATAATGTTTAGTTTATCGTTAGACAGCTTCCGACCGAAACAACGGCGGCAATTTCATGAAAATGAGGGCAATTTGCCGTCAAGTTGACGTCAATGTCAAAATCACAACCCTAGTTATAACAAAACGGCAACGATTTTTTGGCAGGTCGCGCCCTAGCCGGGCTTTTGACGGACCGGGCTTCGGGCCCAAAATCGGAAAAATAGGTGCCAGTGACCACCCCTGATCTTAAAGATACGGCTTTTTCATCCAATCATCCAGAATTTAGCGATCCGGTAAAAGGTTAATTAGAAAGAGGGGACGTGTAGCTCTCTGTTAGAGGTTCAACAATTTGTCGGTTTTATTCCATCTTTGAGATAATCCCCTTCAAAAATCAAAAAATCGTTAACTTTCCAGCGGTCTAGCGGACGACTTTTATGACAATTAAATTCTTTTAGTTGCGGAATGCCAAGGATTTCACAGTTTTGCTAAAACCCCGGGAAACTGTTTTTAAACATTCTATAGGCTGGAAAGATGGCTCAAGAAGTCGAGTTACGAGTGCAAGAAAATCTTTAAACTTTGCACGGTGATTGACAAGGATGTTGTAATATTATAGGGAAAGTATTTTTAAAACCGTGGATAAAAGTCGTCTGCTAGACGACTGCAAAGTTCACGATTTTCGATTTTTGAAGGCTATTTTTCTCAAAGATGGTATAGAACCGTCAAATTGTTAAACATCTAACAGAGAGCTACACGTCCCCTCTTTCTAATTAACCTTTTACCGAGTCGCTATATTCTGTATGATTGGATGAAAAGGTTGTATCTTTAAGACCACCTTTTTGGAACGAAGTGTCACAAAATTTCAATCAATAATGGCGAGTATTGGCCAGGATTCCGCTTTTCTTCAGAGACAAAACGTTATGTGAGCAAGCCATGCGCGTTATTAGAATGCAATTAATCGGAAAACATGCGTGGCCTTCTGGCTAAATATGGGACCAAGCAAACAAAATACACAACGTTTTGCAAAACGTTGTGTATAAGAACCCGATGTTCTTATACGGCTTGCCCAAATGGAGAAAAAAAAACGTCCAAAGAAAAATTTGCGACATTTTATACGATTAAATATTTCTAACCGTATTTTGTATCAGAATGTGAAACCCAAACCGTCAATATTGATAGGAATTGGTAGAAAAGCCCTTTTTGAATCAATGCACACATGTTATTACCACAAAAATATTATTCTTAAACATTAAATTTAATGAATTTTGGTAAAAATGGATACTGCATGGATGTTTCTTTCAAAGGATGCTTTAGATAAGACTTTCTTTGATAATAATTTTACACGATCTTGAGTCTTCAATATTGGCCATTCTGACTTACATACGCTCGAATACTACACTAGCCGCGGGCCAAGTGAGTAAATGTCATGACTTCGCCTATGCATAGTGAGATTTCATAGGCCTATGAAATCTCACAAACTCTGCCAAAAGACGGAAAAAAATGCGGCAAGTACCTATCATGAACAACTGTTTCGAAGCAAAGCGAGCTTTGTCACTCATCAAACTTTCTGGATATTAAGGTATACATCAACTCTATCAAATATTGGGGGTAACTCAATATTTTTGAACAATTCAATGCTGAAATTTGACAAAACCAGCTAATAAATGGTATAGACACAAGCAATTCCTTACCCTAAAGCTTACTTTACATAAATTACAAAATTTGTAATTTCGAGATATTGAACTTTTGCCAAGTGGTAAACGTTGAACATGATTAAAAACTCGGTTTCAGAAGCTGCAATTTGGTTTATATGGGCTTCAGACGGTGTTTTGTGGAACTGCATTTAGAGTTTTAAAAATCCAGACACCTGAGTTTTTTTTGGCAAGTCACATTACCTGCCTATAATTATCAATATTCACTATATGCCATATTGTGTTAAGACGAGCCCAAAAAGCATCCATGAACATCCTTCGATGGTTTTAGAACTGTGAAATGTTTAATTGACGTTGTTCCCCACATGGGGGATCGCTAAATGATGGAAATGAAATATACGGAAAATCACCTTTAAACCGATGGGAAACGTTGAAGCTTATCAAAAAATTGTCTCAGAATCCTGAAAATTTGTGTATATACCCTTCAATAGGTTTGCCGTGGACTTTACAGCGAAAATTTGAAAATTTCTATCATTTGCGTGTGTTGGGGCATGTTGTACTTGGGGACTTGTTTGTCACCCTTTTACAAGACAAAACTTTTTTGTCACTTCTGAAGCCGTAAAAAGTATAAATCCTGCTAGTAGAACATCAAGAGTATTAAATAGCACAAAGAAGCTATGAAATTAGTAATTTTTCACAGAGCACTAGGGCTTCGAAGGTAGACAACCCAAGTATTTACAGTGGGAAACGTTCAAGTCCATTAAAAAAAAGGTCCAATTAAGATGAAATTTTTTCTGCTGCCTCGTCTATAACGTTTACATGGACTTAGCAGGACACATTTTGTTTACTACATCTGTTTGATTTTATACATGTTGTACAAGGTACATCAAAATTGCTGACATTGAGGAGATCATATTTCCCGATTCAGAAGCGGCAACAATATGAATGATAGCTTAAATAGAAGGCAGAGATTCAAAGAAAATTTTTATGAACTTTGTTTTATGTGATAATAAGAACTTTGCATCTTTTGTACAAACAGCGAAAAGCGTCTTTGGCGCTCAAAAATTTTCGTTCCGGGATCCTTATTTGTACATATTTACTTAACTTATAAGTAAGTCAAAATAGGCTCCGCCTTTTTTAACCTATAGGTGAATTTTTTTAACCTATAGGTGAATAAATGTAAATCCGAGTTCCCTGTGTTTTTCATTGCGGGTTCCTCGATTTTTTGGCAAAATTCTAAAAAATTCCCCAAAAAAAATCATTTTGACAAATCAAAATGACAGAGAAATTTGACATGACGAAAATGACGGGGATTTGACAACTTGACAGACCGTCAACTTGACGGGCGGCACAACCCTACTTGCAATAGACGAATAAAACATTTTTTTTTCTCAAAATCTAAAAAAAAAATTGTCGCTATATTGTACATGGTTAGGCGTCCAGATTTCTGGACCAAATTTTTCGCAACGCTGTTACATTGTTTTTGCAAACTACAGAGATACCTATTGTCAATAAAGTCGTAAAGATGGACAGACACGCTTAAAAACCGATTAAAATCCAAAATAATGTTTTTGGGGGGTGATTTTTGGACATTAAGAGGGCAATTTCTCGCAAGTGCTGTCCAATTGGCATTTTTTGAAACCGGATTCTTATACAACTTTTTATGGGCTCTCGAATATAACTCATCCCATTTGGCCATGGTCAGTTTGTACACTTCCCTTGTGAGACTAAGTCTCCTAACCAGGCTGAGCCTAAGTGACCTTCATTATTTCTGTCGACATTTTTTACTACCATCACTTCAGTTTGTTTATAATTTCTGCGGTCTGTTTTTGCCTTTCATTTTGTGTTTAATATAATATTCCCATCACTCCTCTTTATGTCGTTTTTGTTTTAAGAGAGTTCCCTCGCAAGTTGTTTAAGAGAATTGTAATTGGGTTCGTTTTCCGAGCAGTTTATCCAACTGTTCTTTCGATCTGATTTTATTTCATCTTTTCTTATGATTCACTTTATATTCTGTAGAATACTCGTTGTTTTTCCATCGGTGATAGTTTACAGTGATTATATTGATTTGAAGCTTTCTTGTCCTGGATTTTATTTACTTTAATATAATAGTATTATTGTACTGACTATAATTTTTATTTGATCTATCCTTGATTCCATAAGTGTTTGTTCAAAGAATCGTTCGCCACTTGAAAGATTTCGACGAACGCAATAGATTTTAACGTCATTAGAGCGATTCCAATTACTGGTATAACCAGCTTCGGTGATATTTGAGCACTTGCAGATTTCCAGACATGGCAAATTAAAGTTGGGCCCGGCCCTTTTCAAAATTTCCAAAGCCCTAAGGGCCGGGATCTTTTGATCCGCGATGGCATATTTTTTGTTCTGTTTGGGATCCGCAGCGTATCTTACCCGTTGAAAACAGCTTTCCTGTGCCGGTCGGGGTTTTCTTCCACTACTTTTTTCGCGTGGCTGTCTGATTGCGCGACAGGCATTCGAAAGTCAAGGAAAGCGGGAGAGATCGTGCTGCAGACCGAAGACGACCTTCCTCTCCATTCGTCGATTCGTTTTTAAACCGTTACGTCCTTTGACATTTAAATATCGGCTCCGTGTTCTTCGTTAATTTATTTTTTTTATTAAACGTCTACATTTCAGTGGCCACTTGGCCAGTCATGGCTTATGGTATCAGAACATGGATGCCATTCGGCCTAGGGCTTTTTATGGGTTCGTTCTTGGCATTCCTTCTGTACACATCAAATGATCTCGAAAAGGAACTCAAGGTGGAATCTGCGGAGGATATTCAAAGATTTGTAAACTGGGAAGTCCGAGTTCAAAAGACTTTGCCGGTGGGAGGTATCAATAGTCAGAATGCGCAGAATAAGGTTTCCAATAACTTTTGATTATATTACTCGTTTCTTTTAGGTTGTTAGATCAAGATTTGCGGCAACAGAATTAGGCATACGTGATCGCTTAATCCTAATCGTAATGGCCCAAAGCGCCCTGAGCGTGGCTTTGAACGCTTCCATTGGCCAGCATGTTCCACGAATGCAGATTTACGCTGATGCTTCCCGGATTGATGCAGATATGAGTGTTTTGACGAATCTCATTCCTTATCGACTGAATGGATTGTCAGGTCAGCGTGCCCATGTTCATATTCTCAATTCCATAGCTGATCAGGTAACCTTATTTTATGGGTTTATTATTATATTAACAGGCTCTCCAAGATAACTACGACTGGTTCTTCTTCATCCCGGACACGACATATGTGAATCCATTCGAATTGCTGCGGTTAATAAAACGGCTAAACTGGAACAGACAAACCGCCTTAGGGCAAGCTGACACTGATGGGAATTGCATCCTTGAAGCTGGCATCTTGTTGTCTAATACTGCATTCCAGGCTTTGTTACAGTATGTTCCTCATGTTATTTGATTATTTGTTTAGACAGCGGTATCTCTGCCAAACGATCGTCGCGGCTTCTGATCAACAGGCCTTCGAGATGTGTATACGGCATACCACGAATCTTGCATGCCAATCTAAAGATCAGGTAAACTTAATTTATTGTGTCTCTTGTTTATTCGTTTCCATGATTGATGTGATTTTGTAGGGGCAATCTCATCGATGGTGGCGTGTAGAAGAGACTAGTGAAACTGGGTCGGCCATCCATGACCACGTCCATTGGCTTGCTTCCAGCAGAGAATTCAACAATACTTTGACGGTATCTCCTTTGCTCAGTGAACAAGACGCCTTCACTCTCCATGAGCACTTTGTGAATGTTGAGATTGGACGGATTACGTCTGAAATCAAACGGACTTCTCAAGAGATAAGGGTTTTCGAGGAGGAATTAGAGGGAGACCGAAGCTGGCCCATAGGGATCCCCTCGATTAAACGGCCTCCTAATCGATGGCAAGTTCCAGTGTGGGAATATTTCACCGAACTGGACATTTTCAAGAACGAACCGACGCAAAACTCTCGACCTCTAACGGGAAATGATGCTTTGGATATCAGGGAAGTAGTGGAAGTGGCCAGAAGGAAAGTCGAGGTTGATCTAGAAGACGGGAATGTGGACATCTCAGAAGTTTTTAATCCTAATATCATGGAGTTTGTTCAATTGAGGCATGGCTATCGGGTATTTAACGCTAAAAGGGGAATGGAGTACATCGTGGATCTAGAATATAAATGGTTGAGGAATGATAAGCGGGAGCCTTTGGTAAAACGACTTCACGTGTGCCGTCCGATTCATTTTACTGAGTTACTGCACCAGGTAAGTAGTATTATATGAGGATTTACATTTGATAATTAGGTCCCTTATGTGAAAGAAGACACTGATATTACAATTGTAATCCCCATACAAACAGTTGAAGAAGCTGAGGCTGCCCGAGCTCTTCTCATCAGACATATCAGACTTTGTATTTCATCTTCATCAATGATCGACTCTCGTCAAACACGTATTGTTTTGGCTGTTCGTGCTATTTCTGACGTTATAATGCATCAGCTGACAGACGAATTGACACATTTGAAGAGGAAATGCAAATCTTGGCAAACGGATATTGCTCTTCTTCCCTTAAAGCCCCAAAGTCATGCTATGATTGAAGCCGCGGCTCTCGATGAAGCCATTGATCATTTCGGACAGCAAATGATATATGTTTTATTGTCACCGTTTGCTGATTATCAAAGAGAACTCTTGGACCGAGTGCGGATTAACACAATTAGACACTTCCAGGTATTTTTTGTTCCAATTGATTTACCTTGCTTTTAGGTGTTCTTCCCAGTGCCGTTTGCGGAGTTTCACCCATTAATCGTGAATGCAGATAGGATATTAAATATGGCCGAAAAGGAGCAGGAAAAGATTGGCATAAACAATAACACCCAAATGTTCTTCGATCTCAATAATCAAGAAGCCTTGGAAGGGAGAATCAGATATTTACGAGATCTGATCCCTCCCACAATGGTAGCCCAACGCCAGCTTGTTGTTCATAAAGACCGTGGATTCTTTGATACCAACGATTTCAGCGTGGTCTCTCTTTATGGAACCGATTACATAAACGCCCGATCTAAGTTGGCTCAGAAGACAGATGACGGAGAAACAACCCGGCTCCTCGATCTCTCGGCTATCTTCCTAAGCCAAGGGGATGTCCACATGCTTCGATCAATAGAACCTTCCTTGAGAATACGATATCATTCACGGAAATGTAGCCCCGACCTGAGTCCCTCAGACATCGCCCGATGTCAGTTGAGTCAAAAACAATCCTTCGGCACTAAGTCGCAGCTCGCCCATGTGCTCTTTAGTGATCTTAGGATCATTCACAATGTCCCGCCTTCAAAAATATTCCAATAGCACTGAGATTTCGTGATTTCTAACGTGTACTATGATAGATTTTCACGTTCTTCCACGGGTTTATTTATTTTACTTATTCTTGATACGAGTAGTTGTATCTGTAAATTATTCTAGTTCTTTACAGTACTTTATCAATATCCCCTGTTTAATTATTGCCATCGTCTTCCCTCCAGATCTTGCTTTAAGCTCACACTTAATCTGTTTTTAATGTAGTCTACAATGGCGGTCAAAAAATGGCAATCCCGTTCTACTAGTTTTTACTTTGTACATACTCTCGTTTCTAATAACCACGAAAAAAGTAGAAATAGAGAAATTCGCGCGAAAATGTTTTCGATATTTTATACGCTGAAACGTGTACAAATAAATAAGAAAAATGATCCCGATATTCTAAAAAAAAAACGATTGGTGTACGAAACTGGCAAGGATGAATCGAAAGGCTTCAAGGAGGTGTAACCGAGCTTCTTAGATTTATCGAAGAAAAAGTAAAGAAATTATATTGTACTAGACAAAATCGATGAATCCGACCGAATAATAACTCTTTTGGGGTTCACAAGACATATAGGGCTTTGATCTTGCTATACCAGACAACTACTACATTGAAATTCATCAAATCTTCTTTATTTTCCACCAGACATGGCAAGGGGGCCGGGCTTTGGAAAGTTTGAAAAGGTTAAAGTTTAATAACCGAGAATAAGATTCCCGTGTTTAAAGTTTAATAACCGAGAATAAGATTCCCGTAAAGCACCACATATCTTTTCAAAAAATTTGTAATTTGCGGGCATTGAGAATCCAAACGGCTTTTCGTTGTCCGCAAGTAAATTTTTTGGCCAAATGGTGGTGGTACTGTCAGCAGATAGAACTCCCGGGTGGGCTGCATGATTTATAGGATCTGTATCGCTTCGTCGAACATGTAATATAAAATTCAACGGCGATTAATTCAAGGATTTCATTTCATTGTTATGAATAACATAGTCTCTCCTCTAAACTTTTTTCTCTTTCTTTCTCTAGGATTTCGACGATGATTTGACAATCGAGCAGCCCATCTGAAGTATTTTATTCACTCTTATGACATGAATACCCGTGGTTCGATTTTTCGACCTTCAAAAAAATCAAATAAACATCAAAATTTGGGACAAAAAATTTCATGTTCTGATTATCATTTCCGAATCTTCAAATTTTTGATGCTTTTCCGCTTTTTTGCATATATTTCCAATATCTGAACATCTTTTTTTTCGCCGAAAGACAAATCATGGATAATATCAAAAAAAATCAACAATTGTGGGTATAGGTTGATCGATTTTTTAATTTTAAAACGTGTTTGGACTAATTCGATATTGCGAACAACGTCATGATGTTAGTTTAAAGTAAAAACTTTAACGTTTTCCTGCTTTTCCTCACGAAAAATGCAAGGAACGCGTTTGCTACTGAAAATCTTCAGAAAAAACTCGACGAAGTAAAATTCGACGAATGCCTTGTACAAAAATTACTTTTTTTCTCATGGCATCAATAGCAAAAGCATTTGGCAATTTTGAAACCAGATTTTCATGGGCTCTCGAATGATATATAGCCCATCCCATTTTGGCCATGGTTAGTTTATACACTTCCCTTGTCAGAGTTAAATTAGCCATTTAAAAAAAATTACAATTAAACTATTTAAATTAGGTGTCTTTGTTTTGCTTGTTCCATTTCTTGATACGATTCCATCGCAGTTCGGCTCTAAATTTATAATTTTTAGTCTTCAGATCTCACTATGAGATGCTTTCATAAGAGCATTTCTTACTTTTTAATATCACAATCGTTCCTCTTGGCCTTCTTTCTTTTCCTTCCAGGAGTATATTCTGTTTTGAAGCGCCCTTTTAATTCTGAGACCCCAGAGATCTGCAGTTGTCTTAGCGTTCTTATCCTTGATATGAGAGTTTCCATTTCACCCAAATCATCCGTAAATTCGTTGAGTTCATCTTGAGTTAAGACTCGTCTTAATTTGGCCAAAAAAGGACGGCATTCCTCAGCCCTCTTCTTCGAGGGGAACGCTTCTTCATTGATAATAATGTACTTGTTTCTCTCATTTACATTGGTCTTCACAATCTGAAGGAATTCGCTGAGAAGTTGGTGCTCTCTGCAGATTGAGTGATTTGTTATTCTGCGTTCCAAAATACGATTATAACGATGAACTCGGGCGACGCGAACAGCTGTAAAATATACATAGATTTTCAAATGCAATAGCAGTTAATACCATTTCTGAGCTGATCGATCTCTGTGTCATGAAACTGTTCTCCATTCAAGAAGATCTTGCAAATAAAATCCTCAGCGCCATTGCGGTATTCCTTAAAGTAACATTACAGTATTGCATGCTTACGTGTTCAAAGTCATCCCTTCTTGGATTAAACGCAACCAAATTCAGATCTTCCGAGTCAAACCCTCTGATTTGTTGTCGGTTAAAAGAGGGGATATCCCTAGTGAAGAAATTCAAATGAGGATTACTCATCCGACGTTTTAAAATTTCGCTGACCGTGAGAATTGTGCGGACTTTGAGCTCGGATAAAGACCCTAAAGAACGAATAACATCAAAAAAACTCCTTACTCTTTGACTTTCCTCTCCTCGGGGTTGCATGATGTCCAGTTGAAACCTCTGGGGTCAAAATCGGAGGTTTATCCAACTTTCTCCGACCTCTTGACTTGCTTCGTCCTGTAGTTCGTGGTTTTCGGGGGGAAATAGAGAGTCGATCTAACTTTTTTGATTCCCTTCTTCCCAAAAATTGTCGTTCGGACTAATAATTGTGAGAAGCCGTTATATATTTACCTTTACCTCTCTAGTAGGGGATATATCTGACTTCCTCTTCGACTTCTTTGGCGACTGCAATGACTCTCGCCGCCTCAGGGGATATCGATTGTCGTCGAGATCTTCCTCTGGTTCAGCTTTCTCTTGATCATTACAAGCCAAAAAAGTGCTGGACAGCTTTCTCGGGGTTACTCTCTTCTTCCTTCTTGGTGTTGCTTTTTCAAGAATCGGGATGTCAACCTGCACCTGAAGCAATAAAAATAAAGTTCTCAGTACATACCTTGCCATCTTGTGCAACCTCCGATAACTTGCATAAAGATTGTACAAGGTAACAATCGTCGGTCCCGTTATCGACATGTGGATTATGATCGATATGAACGCTTGTAAACTTGCATACAAGAGTTTCAATGGCATCTTTTTTAACATTTACCCCAGCCAGTGACTTCGGAACAACATTATCCTTATTTGCTGACAGTTTTTGTGGATTAAACGCAGAAATTTTGGCAAATTCTGAAGGAAAATGCATTCCTTTTTTATCGCAATTACCGTTCTTGATTTCCGCATTCGACATAGGCTTGAAGAATTCTCCAGTATATTCATCAGCATCAGGAAAATCACATATATGGATTTTAGATCTGAAACATTTACATAATGTTAACATAAATTTCTTACGGTTGGATGTGCGAAAGAGCGAGGTGGCCGAAAATCGAATTCAGAAAGCAACTATCGAAGTGCCGTTTAGCTTCTTGCACCGTTCTCTGTTTTTGAAAGTCTTCACAAGCTACCACCGGCCTAAAATTAAATAAAGTTCGAAATTGATGAAATCCTTGCCAGTCATGAATTTTGTTGTCCTGCAGTAATTCCAAGAGCCTCAAATCTTCCAAAACTCCCCATTCATCGCCTTCAGATTCGTTATAAGTAAAAACCGCTGGCCCTGATTTGTGTATAAGTTGATAATTATGTCCACGTCGATGTGAACCGGTTTCTGCGCCCAATCGGAAACAATCTATACACATTATGACACTTGGCTGAGCACATTCCGCACATTTAATATGTGCTACTCGTGTCACTTCATCAAGGCATATAACACAAAAGATATTTTGTGGCTTCGGGGCAATATGCTTCTAAAATGAAGGTCATGCATAATAGATGAAAAAATACCTTTTGTTGTTTGGTAATTGGGCCCTCGAGGACATCGACTGGTTTCATGTCAACGATTACGTTTAGTACCTTTGAATAATCGAACGTATCCCGCGTACACGGTCGCATTTCCACAGGAAGAACAGACTTCCTCAACGAGAGCCAGCTCCGAAAGCGTCTATAAAAGAAATTAAAATGCGCCAGCTGCGCCCTATTTATTTTTCCATAAATAGGGGTCGCAGTGACGGATTTAAACAACTCCATCGCCTTGCGAAGCGCGCAACTTGGCGCTGCGGCAAGCCGATTTCCTGATTATTGTAAGTTTTTATCTGTATTTTGAGGAGAATCCGTTTTATATTTTGTTCTTTGGTACTAAAGTGTAGTCTTAGAGATTCATACGTGATATTTGAAAGAATTCGACGGAGGCGGATTAATTTTCTGTCTAGAGCAATCTGATTTTGTATTTTTATAAATGTCACGTTTATAATCACGCCGATTTTTTCATGACTTAATCCATGTTATATTCATCATAGGAAAACATTTTTAGGAGATGTCTGCGATTACCCCACGTAGAGCGAAAGAAATCGGTGCCTTTGTCGTGTTTTTGGGAGGTAAGATAAAATCGTAATTTCTTGCATATTTAGGAGTACATTATGCATACTACAAGATCCAGAACAACGACAGCCTTGTCCCGATGCAGAACAGACAGGAATTGTTTTACGTACAGTGGATAAAGGATGCATTTCCATCGCTTAAAGACAAGTTTGGTGTGAAGAAAGATTAGATTAGGAATCTCAAGCATTTATTGGCACTGAATATGTATCTTATCTGACCCGGATTAAAATGAATTCAAACCGTCTATGATCATTCTAGCCCTCAAGAAGGAGACTTTGTCCAAACTTAACCTTGTCGCCGGCTTGTATCGCAAATTTAGCGGATCCTTGTGTTTCGAATATCTAAACTATATAAGAATTACTCAAAGTTATTACCAAAACGATTGTAGATCCAAGTCTAAACTCGCCAACTTTTTCGCCGGTGTTGTATAATATTCCACTTGCCTTCGTCGATTCAAACTCCTGCGTTTCAAGAGTTTTTACATTTTGACTTTCTTCTAGTTTCTGCTCATGATGTTATGCGTGACAGGAAAACTTACTTTTTCTATAGATATGTCTCCTACATTTGTTGCGGCAACCGCAGTCATCGAGAAGAATCCATTTTTCCAACCTCCATTGAGAACCATTCTTTCATTCAAGCAGAATAACAGGGGGATCTTCTCCAGAATTGATGGTCTGACAGATAATAGATGTCCTAAACCAATAGAATTTTAATGACTTTTTACCCGGAAAATGAGTCTGCTGGAGGCATTTCCATGTGGCCGGAGAGTGAAAGGCGTGGTAATCCCCTGGAGCCAAGTAAATAACTACTTGAAGTAGTTTATTATTCGGCTGAAGTTGAGTTTGTTTTATTCTCCTTAGCATACCTTCAACTTCAAAGATACAGGACCAAGGAACTCTTGAACATCATAGTCGTGACCCTTTACATATTCGACTCGTCCATCGTCGACCTCTCCGATATGCAGTACCGTTCCATCAGCGGGGGATACCTAAAGTATTTATTATGCCAAAATCAATTCACTTACCATTGGAGCTGCACTAATGGGTCTCGCTGTTTCCAAAAGCGGTCGATTGAAGAACTCGGCAAACGATTTGTATGAATTAAGGTCAGGATGGATCGTCTCATCCATGTTGCAATTATAAATCCGAACATACAACCCATATAAAGGATTACGTAAAATTGAAGGAATATATAAAGTTGAAACAAACCCTGTGATTTTGGAAATGGCGTTTAATGGAAGAGATGTGTAAACTCGAATCTGAAAAGACTTAAACGAGGAAGTATTATCCTACTTTCCAATCCGAATAATAATGTATCGGGTCGACCTGAGACCGCATATCTGGCCATAGTAACTTCGTTACGTACAGCCCCGTAACAATAGTTGTGGACCCGAAAAGATACAGCTTCCATTTTGACTTTGATTTCTGGGGACCAAGACTCAAAAACCTCCTCGGTGATGTAAACAACCGAGGAATCAAACGCGATTGCATCTACTTCAATCATACAACCTCTAACCCTCAAAAGATATAATGGATAGGAACCATGCTTACCCCTGAATAAGTTACCGAAAAAAATTCATTACAACAGTAACAATTAACAACAACATAATCATCCAAGTTTCATTTTAAGAGCAGTTAACGTAATCGGAATGGCTTCCTCAGTCCTGATAATCCGACTTCCTTGATCGGGAAGAGAGTTGATGTAATAATTAAAAAGATTGGCTGGATCTTCGTCTTCAATTTTCTCATCGCACTGTACTGCTTGTTCTAAGCCTTGTAAACCACCAAAAACAGTCAGAATCTTACTAAAGGAAATTTAAAAATACAACAATGCCACTCACCATCCCTCCTTTTTCTCGAACTCAACATCTCCAATAGCTTTGCCGCGTTCAGATGTGCCTACATAAACGTCATATTTAGTTGAGAACACATCAGAAAGGCTTTTGGCAAGCCTGACACTGTAGCCCCAGAAGACGCCGGCTTCGTTTCGGATTTTTTTTGGACTAAAGATTTTCCCTCGATACCGTTTTCTCTCTGGATTCGTGTCTGTTAGATGTACAGTGACTCTAGTTTTTGGAGGCAAAACAATTCCATCTTCTAATTGCAATTCCTATAAACGAAGGAGTTCATGTCTTTAGTAATCTTACCTTGTCCAAACCGACATCACAAAATGATCCCTTTCCTTCTTTCACTATCCTGTCCAAAACAATCCCTTCGCGATAAGGAATGTGAAGATCATTGGCCCTCAAATGATGCATTCCATCCAACGGATTCAGAATTCCAGCAAATTTCAAGGGTTTTTGTACAGGGAATAGAGCCTTTCGAAGGTATTGAGGACATTCCAAAAACTCCAAAATTCTGGCCAAATGAAAATTACATTCATTGTTCCTGTCGGTCATCTTTTCTTCTCCAGTCCATGATCCAGAATAATAAGTATTTAATTGGCTAAAAATCAACAAAAAAATCTTGATCAGTCCTACCTGTCCGTCATTCGTGCCGTTTCATCGAATATTACAACTTCATCAACGCAAAAAACAGATAGACTTCTGGCAATTTCACCTGCCAGATACGCTTTCAGCTCTGGACTCTGGGCATTATTCAATATTGAACCGGGCAAAGCGACGCTCAAGTGGTACCATTTCTCTAAAAAAAATTTATAAATTTGCGCTACCTTTACTTTGCGTTTGGATATTTGTGTTGAATCCGCTAGTTGGCTGCGTTTCGATGGCTTTGTGATACGACTCTTTGTTAATCGCAGAACTTAGCAATTCCTCCTCTCTTCGACGTTTCTTCTCATTCTTTTCTAAACGTAAAATAAAAACAAAAAATATCAACTTACTTATACTATAATTCTTCTGTCTCTTTTTAATATCATGCTTCCCTTTCAGCTTATACATCATCTTCGTACGACCATTTTTGTTAGAGAAGTCCTTTTGCATTTTTGTGGGCTACAAGGATATATGCAAAGATATACATCAGTGTGTCGAGAAAATAATGCGGATTTGTCGCGCCTTGGAACCCCCATCATCGCTTGGGAATTTAGTGCTGCGGCGAGGCGCGAAAATTTGCTGCGATAAATCCACATTACTTCCTTGACAGACTGATATAAGGATAAAAATTCCGGGTCCAATTTGTTCCCACTTTCAAAAAGTCAAAAAAAAGTTGGGCCAACTGTTGGTCTAGCCCATCGGGTCAACAGTTGCCTCGAGGAAAAAAGCTACGGTATGTTTTACGGTTGTGATTTTGACAGAATTTTTTAAAGTGACGTCAACTTGACGGCAAATTTCCGTCATTTTCATCAAATTGCCGCCGTTGTTTCGGTCGGAAGCTGTCTAACGATAAACTAAACATTCAAATGCCTTCAAACATGTTTAAGACCATATACACATTAAAACAACAGTTTATAACAACAAAAGGACTTTAATAGACCTATTTCGGATCATCTTCGTCCTTGTTCTTACTTAGTTAATTGGATTTCTTTCAACAAATTGCAAATAGAATTACTGATAAATGTTTATTAGCCTGTTGGGAACAAAAGTTTATAAAAAAAGCTTCGGTCCCGGTAGTGCTATTGTAATACATTATTATATATGCACTATTTTTGAGAGTAAACGTGAAAAAGGCTTGTAAATGTGTTAGAACTTGATAAACTACAACAACAACACCATCAAAAAATTTTTCCGGGCCGGGCCTGAAAAATCCCAGGCCCGCGGCCCGGCCCGGTTTCAATGTTCCATTTTTGAGTCAGGCCCTCCGGGCCTGGTGACTACCCCTGTTCTTGAAGTAAATTGCAAAGAATTTTTGGCGTGAAAATTTATTGTTGCGGGAAAAATTCACGATTTTCGGCAAAATTCTCATCAATTTGACAGATCAAAATAACAGAGCAATTTAACATGACGAAAATGACGGCAATTTGACAACTTGACAGACCGTCAACTTGACGGGCGGCACAACCCTAGTATGTTTACAAAAAAGCAGGGGTGGTTACCGGTACCTATTTTTCCGATTTTCGGCCCGAAGCCCGGTCCGTCAAAAGTCCGGCCCGGCTAGAGTTTTTTTCAAGCGCAGCCCGTACCGGCCCGATTTTGCAAACTTCGGAACTAAAGTTAGTAAAAAAAGCTTCGGTCTGGGTAGTACTACTGTAATACATTACTATATATGCACTATTTTTGACAGTAAACGTGAAAAGAAGCTAGTAAATTTTTTAAAACTTGATAAACTACAACAACAACCCCATCAAATACTTTTCCGGCACGAAAACAATGAATGCCAACGGTTTGGCATTATGATAAAAACCGGGCCTGAAAACCCCCGTTTCGCGGCCCGGACCGAAAATTTCCGACCCGGCCCGGTCCTGTTTCAATTTTCGATTTTTGAGTCAGGCGGTCGGCCCGGCAGGTTGACCACCTCTGCTCGAGAAAGCCGAATTTACATTTTGGCTTTTACACCGAAGTTGAGTAATTTCGTTACATATGTTTTGATTTTCCCTATGGTAGTGATCTTGCTTAACCCTTTCCGGACGAGTCGGCACCTCCATATAGAAATGAAAGAGAGTACCCCAGTGAGTAATATTATAATAGTGGGACAACCCTTCGAAGCGTTGTTTGGGGCTAATGACCAGAAATGTCCTATAAAGTAGCTGGCATAATTACGAAATTTTTGTAACCAGCTGTAAATTACAAACTATCCCTACGTTAAAGTCTAGGAGTCCTGCTACTGTTACATCGCAGAACTGTCTAAATCGGACAACTGTAAGACTTGTTATCGATTTTTGAAAATCGTATTATTTATTAATTTAAAATGAAAAGTTAGTTTATAATTTTTCTAGGCGTACAAGTTTGGAGGGTCTCTCCGCATTTCCAGTTCCGCATGCTGAGGGATCTCTTGATATGTGGGAAGTTACCAGCAGACCCTTGGAATCGTGTACATTGCTGCGAAGGTTCAGTTCTTGTTTTAATCGAGTTTTGCCAGGTAATTAAAAACTTGATTTTATATTTAAATCTAGGTGCAAGGACCGATACCACTTATACACTTTCCTGAAGATGTAGGACCCCATTTGAACTTGGACCAGGTGGCCATCTGGTTGATGAGTTCGGAGAATACCCACGGATCCCAGACGTTTCTATATAATCAGCTTATGGATTTGCACGCTGTAGTGCACCATGTAACATTGTTAGATATTACGGCTAGGGCATTTCAAGTAGGTTTTTAAAATATATCGTATTTATTTTTTAGAGACCTGCTGCTCTGGCATTTATTTCGTCAGAGAAACCGAGCTACGAACTTCGAAGAGACTTTAATCGATTGGTCGGCAATGCTCTTCGACCATTTTTGGCTTGCAATCGACAAACGTTTCGATCGTATGGGGAAAATATGATAGATGTCGCTAACGCGATGCAACATGAACGACTGAACTCTTATTATTCTCTAACCGGTCTTTCCTTGTCACCATCGGGGAATAATAAGATTCGTGTGAGTTGTGATTTAAAGAAGCTCTATTTTGTTTCAGCAAGTTTCCAAGCAACTGCAGGAGCTTCTTGATTATCGTCCGAAAGAAGTGGCTGGGAATATTCCGAAGCGTTTGAACCTTCAATTTATCGATATGTATAAGTTGGTTTCGTGCTATCCATCATTTTGCAATTGTGGCCATAATCCTGAAGACTTTAAGAACTTCTTGGAAATTATAAACGAGCCGTTATCGTCCAAACTGATTCCTTTCATAAAATTGGCACCCTGTGTAAGCATGATTGTAAAGTAATTTAAATATGAAAAATTTTATTTCAGAGTGGAGAACCGTTCAAACAAGATTTCTGTGCCATCTATGATCTATTACTTCATAGAACGAAGGAAATGGGGGTCCTCTTCTCCGCTGGGCATCCAGTGCTCTCTAGTTACTCAGAATCTGGCTATCAAAGGACCAAAGAGGAGGAATATAAAGAAGACTTGATTGCAAATGGAGCCGTTGATGTTGTAAAAATCAGCAGACAGTTTCCAAACGAGAATTCTTTGAGATGTTTGGGAGCCACCTTGATCCAGGTAAATATGTTAAGATTAAATATATTTTTTAGTGTTTATATCCATTGTTATGTGGTGAAGAAATGGCCGTCATAGCATCTGAACAGAGATTGTCTACTGGAATTGATCTCCTACAGAAATTGAATTCTCTCAAAATTAGCAGAGTATTAGAAAATGCAGAATGGTGTAATGATGACGATGGTGACAGGTGTGTAGTGAATTTATTTTGATTACGCGTGTTTAGGTATATGACACAATTAAGGGGATTTACTGTATCCCGTGATAAAACTTCTGGATTTGTGGAGAATTCTTCACGGAAGGTAATAATCGACCTAAACAATCAGCGACTCTACTCTCAGTTCTACGAAGGGCAACTTCTCCAACCATTGACGATGGCCAAGGCTTTCCCGTCCGACCAATCTCTTATCTTATTCATCCTTTTTATTCTTGCCGATTTCTGTTTCTTTGCTCAAATTGGCAAGAGAATCTCAGTCGATAAAATGGGGCGGAGGTTAAAGCTGAAGAAACAGGACATTCTGATCGTGGCCAATATACTGACTGAATATGACATTGAGAGATTTCTGAGGGTGAGGACGGAAATTAAGGGTATTCTTAAAAAACGGATACGAAAACTTCGGTTTTGAATCTTTGATGGGTTTTTACATATTTTATATGCCTGTGATAAGTATATAAATATTCGGAATAACTTGTATTCTAATAAGACAACTGGTTTGAGTCCAGCGAAAATATACTACAATTTTACCTTACTTTTTTCACACATTTCTCTTGAGAAATTGGTTGCCTAGAGACAATTAAAAGTAAATACACTTATCGTTGCACTTGAGATGGTGGAAATACGTGAAGCTGATGAGAATGACACGACTACATCCGACGTTCCGCAGCCATCTACATCTCATACTTCACGACTTTCCGGAGTTCAACAGATGACTTTTTTTGTAAGGTTTTGTTTTTTGTGTCGTTGGGGGTAAAAAGGTGTACTTATTGACTCATTCGTGTTTTTAGGATTTTCTGAAACGAGATCCCATCTACACAGCGATTGCGTGGCTTCGAATTTTGTCCTTGTATTTTACAATCAATTATCTCTTGTTTTTGGCTGGCGTGACGTCTGGAAGAACTGTTTATTACAAAGTCATTATGGCTGGTATGTCATGACTTTATGAGAAAATGTTTTTTATTTTCAGCCGCGGCGTCATACGCTTTCCGTCTTCATCAACGTCTTAAGGAGAATCTCAGAAATATTTTTAGTCGAGAATTCGTGGCCCAGCTTTTCTTTGAGGATTCTGCCCATTATTTGCTTTACTCCATTGTTTTTATCAATTCACAGACTGTTACAAGTAAGTTTTTATGAGAGTAATATGTATGACTTCTGTCTTCAGTGGCCTTGTTCCCCATCTCTGGATACTCTTTGTATCACACAACCTTATACATGATGCAGTTATCTGAGGCGATTGGACAACGAAATGCACCATGGGCCAAAGCTGCCGGCCAATTCAGACAGCTATATTCGAACACTCTTCTGTCCACTATAGCATGTGTGGAGATCTTCCTTTTTCCGGTTCTGGCCGCAATGATATTCACGTAAGTTGGAAAGGACATGATGGATTACCCGGGGCTTACTAGTCCGTTCGCAAAGTTGCTGGAGTGATTTCGACAACATGCACTGTGCAAAAAAGGCAGGGTGCGAGCGACAGCCGAAAAAAACCTATTACACGGTGGAAAAAGCCAGAAATTGCACAGTGCAAAGTGAACATTTGTTTTCTCACAGTGCATGCCGCGGAAATCACTCCAGCGACTTTACGAACGGTCTAGTACGTAACTTGATGCTGTTGTCTGCAAAGTGTTTTATTTTCAGAGGAAAGGCCAGCTTTATGTTCATATTTTTGTATTACCGTTTCCTTTGGCTTCGTTATACTTCTCGCAGAAATCCCCACACTCGATTGGCCTTTCAGCAGTTAAAACATTCTCTTCTTGAGGTCTCGGAACGTCCTGCCTGCCCTGGACTGGCCAAGACCTTCATCTTCAACTCGATTTCAGTGGTGGAACGCTTTGCTCCGGCCGTTTAATATTTTTAAAACTATCTAAATAATATTTTTGCTACGATTTAATTACAAATATTTTTCGCTTCGAAATGTCACTGAGTATTTCGATTCTGACGTTTTTTTAATTGTCTTACGTTGCATGTCATTGGTCTATTTAATTTAATGTGATAAAAATGTTTGGTCAAACAGTTTGTTCAAGTTGAATTACGCGAATTTCTAACCCGGCTTTGTGGAAACATCGGGTTGGGCGGCTTTCAAATCCCATTCGGACAATGCAAACATTTGAATATAAGCATGGGCAAGGTGAGGAGGGAGCTCTCCTCTTTCGTACGCAATACTTTGTTGTAAAAACGGAGGAAAATTGTTTTTATTGATAAGAAAGAGAGGTCTTCCAATTAGAAACCCAGCCATCGTCGGGCGTCATCTGCATCTCTCTTTTGGCTATGTTGCCCTGTGGACCTCTCATTTCGACCTTTTTCCTCTTCTGTAATCTCAAATTCCGCGCTGAGTATTTGCTTTTCCGAAGACACGGGAAAGTCTGCATGACTCATCCTGCTCTCTTTTCCTTTCCAATCGCCTCGGGGTCTGAGAATAGCTCGTCGCGGTCTTTCTGGCCATCGGTGCGGCCACTTTCGTTTTTGTACTGATTCAGGCGTTTTGATTTCAGCGCTCATGGCATTCCCGGTCCAGTATAAGGGTGGAGCTGCGCTTAAAGGCGCCATTATTGTGAGTTTTAGAGTTATTATGATTCATAAATTTTACTATGATAATTTTATTATCTAATTCTGATTAAGAACGTTTGGAAGTTTACCGAGCATTGTTTTAGTTTTTAACAATTGTAACGTTGGTTTTATTGGACCCGTCGTATGTGACAGCTTATATCTCGATCAACTATGAGATCGTCATAATTTACATCGTATCAGCCCTTACCCTCATATATTGCTTGGTCTCATTAATCATGTATCTCTTGTCATATAAGAGCCAGGACGAAGATGAGGAGATCCGGACGACAAACAGTGCTCTGGCGGTGGGTTATATACTACTTTTAATATACTAAAAACGAGTTAATCGAACGGCATAAATTATTTAGGAAGTGGTATTCAGCTCAGTCGGAGTGATCGGATGGATGTTGGTCTGTGGAATCGGGGGAACAGTGGCCCAAAGGACAATTATCGAGACTGGACATCGATTTGGATGGATGGGGGCAAGTCATCTTTTCTTTTTTTAAGTTTTGGTTTGTCATACATTACGTAACATCTAAAATTCCCAGAACCAGATTAACCAAAGGTATTCCGGTTTTTAGGAAGTATTTCAATTCGAGGTCCATAGCTGGCACTGGTAATCTATTATAATTAGCCGAAGAATAGGGTTCCGATTACCTTCATTAGTAGGTGCAAATAATTTAGATGTCCCTGTGTAGTGACAATAGAATAATTATAAGATCTGTTATGTTTTTGATTATAATTAATTTCAGGCGTGTGCTGGGATTAACGCAGTCTTGTTTGTGGCCATAATGGGACTCTTCATGAGCGGTCTTCTAAAAGATAAGGTCTTTTCCACAGAACGACGGTACAAATACGCAAACCGAATGTAAATTGAACCATATCCATCACCACCGACTGCCATTATTTGTATCTCTCAAGTAAATATTTACAAGATTACTCTTACAATTAAGTTTGTTATTCAATAAATACAGTAAGCAGCTAATATAACTGAAAACAATGAGGGATGATAGTGGCTACATAGATCTCTAAACTCTTCCTCAGATCATTCATTCGGATACAGGGCGGTTTTCATTGTCTGACAAGGTGGATATACAACTTTACAATACTGATAAGAAGCGGACAATGTGATTATTTTCGGCCGAATCGGAGATATTCGTGCTTTCTTTTCCCGAATCGAAGGTATTCGTGTTTTCGTTTCCCGAAACGAAGATATTCGTGCTTTCGCTTGGGCCGCGCCTCTTCTTCCAAGGCTGCTGCTGCAAGAAGTTGGTAATTAATATTTTAACATTTAAGGGCCCATTGACCTTGTTGGTCTCGTTCCCGTTCTCCTCCGCCTACCTTCTCCCATGAATCGCTCCAAAGAGTCGCTCACGATCGCTCCCAATTGCTCCAAGGATGATGATTGCTGGTAGATCTTACAGAGTAATTGCTTATCCTCATTGTCCAAATTGTTGTTGGCTAGAATCTGGAAAGAAAGGAGGGTAATGGATTAGTCTCTGGTCATGTTCGAGGTTTCATTAAGTTGTAAGAAAGCTCACTAATTTCCCTGAGGACCAAGACAACGCTAAGTAAATCTGGGTAAATTTTAAAGAAATAAACAATTTTGGTATCAGTAACTTGCATTTTATTTTTTTATGCAGTCCGCCGAGTTTTTAAAAATTTTCTTTCAGAAGATGACTTTCTGGACAGCCATAAAAAAGGAAATCCCCGGGAGACGGTCCTATTTTATATGATTTCTGATAATAAGAAAGTAAAAGAAATTAAAATTTCGCAGTTGTAAAAATAAAATGTGGTTTTAAGGTGGGCGTAATAAAGATGACATTTATGGAAGTACATATCAGATTACTGTAAAACCGGAAATGGTGTCTTACGTTTTTCGAAATAAAATAAATTAAAATATAAAAAACCTAAGAATTAAGAACGTTATTTAAAAATGTTGTCAAAACATTACAAACACAACTTGGATGGAACTTACTCTGCCACAATTAACATTGACTTGAGTCTGTGCAACTGTCGCTTCTATCACTTGAACCACAAAGACAAACCCTAGAAGGCTCCAGATAATCTTGGTGTTGGCCATCAGCAGACTGTTCGAGTCGGCGACTCTGCTCATTATGCTCAGATCCCGGGTTTCATTCAGCTTAAGAACCTTCCCCTTGAACCTTTGATGTTCGCAAAAAGTAAAGGGCGGGGCCACCGTATTCAGTACGAAAGGGGGGGGGGGGGAGCCAGAACCGAATTAAAATGGGTGAGGGGGGGGGGAGTATATGACGTGTATATTGTCCCTTGACACCGGTCACGGTTGGCCGCAATCAAAAGAATTCCGGAATCTGGCTCTGTTTTCTGGGACGAGCACTGACTGTGTTGGGCTTGGGGATCCCTTCATTACATCAGACCACCATTAGGCAGGGCAAGAGAAGCTAGGATACGACCACAAAGAACCGTTCTCCCTCATCAACCCGGCCATAATGAAAGTCAAGGGTGGGTCGGGCAATTTATCCACCAATCGAGTACTAATTCTTGCATAGTCAAAGAAAGTAATGAACTGCTTGTAAAAACATGTTTACGTTCAGTAGATCCAGACCGTCTACATGCATTAATCGCACGATTATTAACTCCTTGTTGAATCTATTCCAATGACAATACTCGAAATAAATAAAACTTTTTATTCACCGAAAGAAAGCCAGCTTTGAATACAATGGCAATATGGGGATGATAAGAAAGCCTGTGTGATTGAGCGAAAGAAGAAACAATTGTAAGTGGACAGTGTAGAAGAGAGATCTTCAAAGACTGGATGACATGAAAACGATTATTATATTATAGACGTATATTATATTCACTCATAATTGCATGTGTTTGTAGTCACCCGATTTGTATTGGGACCGCCATTCTTTGGTGTGGCCGTTGGAGAACTCGGCGACGCTCTCTCCGCGTTCCTGTTCATCGACTCCGTTTTCCCTCATGGTCATCTGTCACACGAATTACATTTACTTAGAGTTACTTACACTTCCGGCAAAGCCAGACCCAGAACTTTGATATGCAGTTGATTTAGCGCCTTCTGTCTTCTGGCCTTCTGAATGTGAACTCTGACCTCCGAATCTCTCGATTTCTGAAGTTTCATTGATCTCTACAACCTCTTGTGATCCAGTTTCTTCCTCGATCTTTGTGGTCAATTCAGTAGTTGTAATATCTGTGATAACCCTACGTTCGATTTCTTCTCTGATGGTGTATTCACTGGATCCAGACCCAAGAGATGAAGTGTCTCCAAGTTGAGCTCGAGGGATTCTGAGGCCTTCTCCGAGATAATCATGGAGAGCATGGGCATTGGCTTCTTGACTTGAGGCCTCAAGAACATGATGAGAAGATCCGGAGGATTTGAGTTTGGGTCGAGGAATTCCAAGATCGTGATGGTAGAGATCGCCAGCAGCTGAAAAGGCACTGAAGTCTGCTCCACTTTCACTGGAAGTTGAATGATCTAGAGTATTCCAAGGGAAGAAACCACTGCGGTAGGCCGTTAAAGGATCCCGGTAACGTTTGAAGCAATGGCATTTGGTACACAAATAGAGCAGACAACTAAAAATATATATTTTTTTGAGTTACTAAGACTTACCATAGCGTCAGTAACAAGAACAATAGAGCAAGCAGGATGAGTAAAATCAAAGGAACACTGGAAGCGGCGACTTCACAGAACTCGCCAGTCCATCCATCAGCGCATTCACAAGTCACATTCTTGGTCAGAGCATTGTGTACACAATCCCCATGTTGATTACACATATCACACAACAACGCAGCACAGATAGTACCTGGCTCAGCTGGATTACCATCGATAAAATTCTTGGGACATTTACAAGAGTATCCAAGAGGCAAATTCGTGCATTCAGCGACTCCAGAGCAGTTGGTCAATCCAAGAGCACACTCATCGACATCTCTGAGACTGAGGCAAAGCGTGTCAGCACTCATTCCCATACTCATCCGACTCTCACTATGTCTGATGTCGACAAATCCATTATTACATTCACATTCTGCTTGTTGTTCCAGATTGACACAAGTTGAGTTGTTTGGGCAATAGCTGACGTCACTACAGTAATCCAGGACACAAATAGAGCCTGGGATACTACCTTTGGGAGCAGCATCAGTGAATCCAAGGTTGCATTCACATTTGTAGAGATGGTCAAGATCAATACATCTGGCATTTTCCGAACATTCGTTATCTTCGGGCCTTTCACATTCGTTATATCCATGATTGGGAAGGCATCGATGACCCGGATCAATAGGATTAAGATCTCTATATCCAGAGGAACACTCGCATCGATAAGAATGAAGACCTGTCTCCACACAGATTCCTTTGGGATGACAATTGTTCTAAAATAATATGAGTAAGACTGTAAAAACATAAATACTCACTTGATAACAAGCACTGAATGGATCTGGCTGATAAGGATTCAAGTAGAGTCCACTCTGTCCGACTTGGTAATTATTCCTGTTAATTATATACTCCACAAGCATACTGTATACATCATGAGGATTCTCAACCGCTCCCTTTCGGAAGTACATGGTGCAATTGTAAAGGATTCCCATGTCCCAGCTGGCATTTACTCTGGCCGGGTCCATGATTTCGTTGACTTCGACGGTGACAAAGGCAGTGTTTAGAGGAGTGTGAGGGTAACTCTGCATGACTCCACTCTCAAATCCTTTGGCATATTGTTTATGAACGTTGTCCAAAGGATTGGCGAAGCTCTCATTGTAAACGAGATTCTTTTGCTGTCTTCTGATAACCCACATGGGTATACTCCAATGTTCGACAGGTCTACATTTGTCCTTGGGAGTGGATCTCTTCTCTCCATTGATGCAGCCACAAATAGAATCAGCAATGCAGACTTCTCCCAGCTGACTGTTACATTGCTGTGATCCGCAATGATCGCCAATTGGTTGCTCGTAGCAAGGATCAAGAAGGTAAATGTCATCGGCAACTTGAAGTCTGCCCCCACCAATCTGGCCGTTCGTTCTTCCAACAGAGTCTATGAGTTGTTTCCAAAGATCACATTTATCGACCTTATTCTTGGAGGCAATCGTATCCACCGATGCTTCAAAGATAATTCCATCGTTCCAGGAACTGTTTAAGGTCTTCGGATGGGTAATGTATTTTACATCCGTGGTCACGTATCGAGGGGCATACGATGTTCCGCCGACAGCCTTGCTCAGATCTTGTTGAAACTCCTTGGTGACTTCGATGTATGCTTCGTTGGAGTTTGAGCCGTATTCACTGCTATAAAATAATGGACGCTGCCCTTGGCTGATCACTCGGAAGGTGAGTTCAGTTTCATCCACAGCTTGACACCTACTTCCTGTTGATCTTCGAGCTTCTCCTGGTTTACATTCACAGCTGCTTCCACCAACACAGACTTCATTCAGAGTTCTTGAACAGTAATGCTGATGACCACAAGGTGTAACGTCTTTGCTGGGGAGGATTTCGACCGGCTTTACACTCACATGCTTTGGTTCATCGTCCAATTTAAATTCAACACACACTCTTCCGGGCTCTAGTGGATTAGGAGATTGATCGTAGAATCCATCTCTACAAGTACAGTAATATCCATCAGCAGTGTCTTGACAATCAGCATGTTTATCACATTTGTTGGTTGACTTGGAGAGACATTCGTTGAACCGACAGATCCTTCCAGGCAATTCAGCAGTTCCTTCATCTTGATATGGGGAATTACATTTGCAAGTGTAACCTCCAGCCAGATCAATACAGCTCGCATGTTTGTCACAATCATTTAAATTTGGAGATTCACATTCATTGATGATGTAATGACAAGTTGTGCCGGGATGAAGAGGATTACTGTCATGATAACCTTCTTTACATCTACATTCATATCCCGTGGGTTTGTCGATACAGCTGGCGAATCTAGAGCAATTATTCATGGATGGGTTCAGGCATTCATTGACTTGAACAAAACATTTCCTTCCAGGTCTGTTTTTATCAGGCGACTGATCGATGGAAGTCAAAGGACACCTGCAGGTATAACCATCTGGAAGATCTTCACATACAGCCAGAAGATCACAGTCATTCAAACTTCTGTCCAGACATTCGTTGACTTGTTCCACACAGATTCTTCCTGGTCTTCCAACCTTGTCCGGACTTTGATCGACATATCCATCCCTACATCTACAAGTGTAGCCATCTGCTCCTTGTCTTTCACTACAAATAGCTGCTGGATGACAATCATTCTTGCTGGAATCAAGACAAACAGGCTCGGTGAGGACACAAACTCGGCCAGGTTTCGATTTGACATCTGGAGAGCGATCTTCATATCCAGAAAGACATTGGCAAGTGTAAGAAGTGGGACCAGTAGCGCGACAAGTACCAGTAGAATGACAATCGTTTAGGGCAGGGTCTTGACAAGGATGTCGAGGAGGTGGAGGAGGAGGCGGGGGTGGTTCACAAACCCGGCCTTTCTGAGATCCGGCCGGGGATTTGTCGATGAATCCCCGAATGCATTCACATCTATATCCTTTAGGCTCGTCATAACAAATTGCGTTTCTGGAACAGTTATTGAATCGTAAATCTCTGCAGGCGTTGTTTCGGATGCAAATTCTTCCTTCAGTTCCCTCAGGAGATTGGTCGAGATATCCCTGTATACAAGTGCACTTGTAATCGTTGCCTCCCAAGGGTTCACAGGTTGCTGCACTTGAGCACTCATGGTTTGAAGGACAGACTTCAGGCGTGCCACAAACTCTTCCAGGTTGAGTAAGGAGGTTGGGAGACCTGTCAACATATCCGTCCTTACATTCGCAAGTGTATCCTTCTTCAAGATCTCTGCAGGTGGCTTGCGGACTGCAAGTGTGACGTCCAGTTTTGCATTCATCAACCAGTTGAACACAATAACGGCCAGGACGACTGATTTTATTGGGGGATCGATCAGTGAATCCAGCTGGACACTCACACGTAAATGACTGCTCATTGTCATGACAGATGGCATTGGGGTCACAGTCATGCTTCCTTGTAGCACATTCATTCTCCAGGATTAAACAAACACGGCCGGGGAAAGTGGGATTAGGGGAAATATCCCGGGAATTGGGAGGACATTCACAAGTGTAGGAATCCTTGGTATCTGTACAAGTGGCCGTACGATCACAATCATTCAACTTCTCGCTGGAACATTCGTTAATCAGTTGACGACAAGCGCGACCAGGGAGAGTCATCGATGGGGACACATCATAGAATCCATTCTTACATTGACATTCGTACCCATCCTCAAGATCCGTGCAAATGGCATTCTTATCACAAGAGTTCAACGAAGGCTTCTCACATTCGTTGACCATTAATTGACAGCTTCGACCAGGTAATTGGACAGAGCGGTCCTTGTAGCCTGCATTACATTTACATTCGTATCCTTCTTCTTTGTCGATGCACTGAGCATTTACATGACAATCATTCAGATGGGGGAATTGACATTCATTGACCAATGGACGGCAAGAACGGCCTGGTTTACTTGGATTTAAATCTTTGAATCCGAACCGACATTTGCAATCATATCCATTGACCTTATCACTACATTCAGCTGAGGGATGACAATCGTTGAGTTGAGGATAAAGACATTCATTAATGACTGTGCATGACTTGGTTTGAATATCTCTCTGATAATTCATTGGACAATCGCATTTTGGATCGCCGTTAATGATTCGACAGACCTCATTCAACTCCAAGCGACAAGATTCCGTGGAATCCAATCTACATTCAGCGGGTTTTGGAGTTGGTCTGGGAGCACAGAGACGCCCTGGATGAGTAATTCGATGGGGAGATTCGTCCAAAAACTGAGGTTTGCATTGACACGTGTACCCTTGCGGAAGATCTTGACAAACAGCATCTTGATGACAATCGTGTTTTCCAAGACGGCATTCATCTACCAAAGCTGGACGACAGATTCTTCCAGGTCTTGTTGGATCCACACTTTCATCCACAAAATCATCGCGACATTCACAACGGAAAGTGTCGGGTGTATCGATGCAATTGGCATTCGGAGAACAGTCGTGTTTATTCTCGTTACATTCGTTAATCACTTCAAATTACAGCTGATTAACTTTGAATTAAACTTACTTTTCAAACATCGACGGCCTGGTTTGTTGACAGTATCAGTAGAAACGTCGATGAAATTGGCCGGGCAAGTACAGAAATAAGAATCCTCAGTGTCAGTGCAAGTGGCCTCAGGGGAACAATCATTTTGGCCGGTAGAACATTCATCCACCACTGAATAAAAAAAAATATTTTTTTTAATCAACAAACAGTCAGGAGTAATTTATCATGAACTTACATCGCTTGCATTTACGGCCTGGTCGGTTTCTACGATCTGGAGATACATCCAAATAATTGATTCCGCATCTACAGTTGAATCCATCAGGTGTATCTTCACAGATTCCACCATTCCGAGCACAGTCGTTGTTGCCAGTTGCACATTCGTTCTCGACTAAAGATAATTGGAATAAAATTTAGTCATCATTTTTGAAACATACGTTTTTTGCACAATCGTCCAGGTTTGTGAGCAATGTTGGGCGAAATGTCCAAGAACCCTTGTCTACATCTACAAAGATATCCTTCATCCGTATCAGTGCAAAGCGCCCGATCAGGAGAGTCACAATCATTCAAGGCCGGATTATCACATTCAGGTATCACTAAAACAATATGTATAATTAATTTAAAATTTTGAAATAAAAAAGATTAACAAAATTAACCTTACAAGGAATGCATACTCTTCCAGGCTGTCGGATTATATCTGGGGATTTATCCTTAAAGCCGGAAGGGCAAGAACAAGTGAAATCATTTTCCCCTTGGGCTATGCACCGTGCATTTTTGTCACAAGTGTGGCTTCCGGTTGTGCACACCTCATTGTGATGTAATTTTTCACAATTTCTACCAGGATTTTTTAACTCATCCAGATCTTGGAATCCATTTTTACATTTGCATTTGTAGGAATCAGCAGTATCAATACAGTCAGCATTGGGATGACAAGTGTTCAGTTCAGGTCGGGAACATTCGTTGATCAACTTCCGACACACAAGTCCTGGGGCAATATGAGGATTGGGTGAGTAATCAATGTATCCGGGCTTGCACCTACACACAAAAGATTCTGGGGTATCCGTGCAGACGGCATCTGGAGAACAATTATGGCTACTCTCGAGACATTCGTTATGCTCGGCCACACAATGACGACCAGGATGACGGATGGGATCAATGGATTTATCCATAAACCCAGATGGACAAGCACAGAGATAAGAGTCATCGGTGTCAATACATCGGGCATTTATATCACAATCATGTTCTCCAATCAAACACTCGTTTCGGAGACATATATCGGTGACCGGATGACGTTTATCGGTAGAAGAGCATTGACAGGTGTGATATCGACCCGAAGAATGGAGAAGACATTTTTCGTTCTTCCTCACATCGCATGGAATTGGACTCATTGGATCACAAGAACCAGGGACAATGCATTTATCCGAGTGGGGATCTCTCTCGTATCCCAGACCACATTCACATTCATATTGGCCACCAAAGCTCTTCCGGCATTCCTCATTTTCTCCATAGCAACCATTTACTTGACAATCCACTTGAGGGAGAATTTCGATCGGTTTTTGGGGCTTTTCTTTGGTGGATACTGTAATTTACATGAGTTAAAGGACGATTTTTGGTTCGTTGCGTTAGCCGCGGAAATTCAAAAATTATTTTTCTGAGTTCTTTGGTTTAAAATGTCGGCATAAGTCACTAAACCATGTTCCAACTTTTGCCCGGAAGGTATAAATTTGAATACGGTCATTACCGTCATTATAAACTCTGCTGTCACCGTCCTAATAGAGCAAACTTCACATAACTAACGACATATGCATGCATAGTTTTTTGATGACGATGATTTCAAAAATCGCAGTGTTAAATTTATGGGATTACTGTAACATATTTCATTTGGGGTCGCAATTGGCACAATATTTACATCCAATGTCGCAAAATTGTTTGACTAGTTAGCCAATTTAACGGAAATTGCCGGCCAAAACATCCTGTAGTTGGTTACAAACAACCTCACATAACGTCCGCTGCAAGGCCTACGTCAACAAGGCCAAAAAATATGATAATAAATGTGGACTTTTTTCTGCTAGATAGGATGCAATGTAGCCATTACTCAACCATAAAAAATGGTTTTAGAGCTGTTACAACAAAAAGAAACATAGAAAACAAAAAAGATCGACAGGTTCCCTTTGGCATCGCCTTACTCGGCCACCAAAGCACTGCTCCGTTTTGCTTTGGAGACGGATTGCGGTTCTTTCTATGAAAACAGGGAGAAGCTAAGCTAAAACTATAAACTGCTCACTAGCCAATGTATAGATGGAAAGTAGCAGCTAATAAAACAGTGTCTAATTTGCAAACGCTCAGCATTACATTTTTTATACTAATCCACCAATACTTAATTTAAAGGTAAAATTATGGTCTCGAAGTGAAAAACTAAAATATTCGGAAGTTTTATAGTCATGCAGTACCATAACTCCACGTTCTGATATGCCGCTTATTTGCAGGAAAAAACATTTTTTAAGTTTCCCCAATTGTATTTTTCCCCAATCGTACAACCCCCGAATGAAAGGTTGCGAAAAATTCAAAATTGTATGCACGAATTTTAATGAAAATTCCTGTTGAAAAGAGACTAACAAGTAAGTTTTATGCTACAGTAATCGATGATACAGTAATCTAATTTTTTAATTAGAGCTAAAAGTTTTAAAATATCAATTTCAACCGGTTTGAAGCCGTTTTTATTTTTACGTGTTCAAAGTCTAAAATTATATATATATATATATATATATATATATATATATACAGGGGTGGTAAATGGGCCTATTTTTCAAAATTTCAGGCCCGTGGCTCGGCCCGGCAAACGTCAGGCCCGGCCCGTTTCGAAATTTCTCAGGCCCGGCGGTGTTGGGCATGTTAGGGCGCGGACTGCCAATGAATTGCAATATGTTACTACAGATGTTCTATTTTGGATCGTAAAGGTTTAAACAGGCACTTAAAAATAGTAACATGATTGATAACTTGAGTTACTACAACTACAATCAATCAAGAAAATTTTCCGGTACGAAAACAATGAATGCCAACAGCTTGGCATTCAAAAACGGGCCGGGCCGCGGGCCTAGGGATGTCAGGCCCAGCCCGTTTCAATATTCCTCGGGGCCCGGCTCGTGACCACTCCTGTTTATATATATAAAGCCTGTTTTAATCTCTAATTAAGGTACCATTAATACCTAAAAGTAATTATTGCCTCTTCATAAACAAGTCGGTTTGTTAAAGTGGTTGGCCTTTGGTACTCCGGGGCCTGCTTCCAACCTTTGGAAGCTGCAGGTTGCAGCCGAATTTATACGACGGAACCTGTCCGGGCGCAGACCTATGGTCGCCGGTCGTAGGCCTGCGCCCGAGGCCCCGGAGTACTAAAGCTCAGCCGTTAAAGTTTTCTCTTTTGGAACGACCACGGCAGGCTTCAAAAGACTGCTTGCTAACTTAAGTATAAAAATTTTTGAATGCCATCGATAAGGACCAAAATGGGGTATAGGGTAATCGATGGCGTGGATTTCGAAAATTTTACTCATTTTTTGTGAATTTTTCATTTTCACTTTTGTTTATTTTTCACATTACTGGAATCATCACTTTCTACGCCACCGATGAATAATATCTGAAGAAAGTAAAAAAATCGTCAAAACATTTAAATAGGCTTCCCTATGCACTATGACTGGCTTATTTTCTTGTTGACTGAGAAATTCTGAACGTTTTTGGCTAAATATTTGAATTGTAATTGTTCTACCGTAATCCGCTTACTGTGGTCCACTATTTTTTGAAAAATGTCATAAAATGACATTTTGACATTTTTCAGTACGTGAAAATGAAAAATTCACAAAAAATGAGTACGGTTTTCGAGATCAGCACCCTCGAATGCCTTAAACTCCACTATTTTTAGAAAAATGTAAAAAAATGACATTATGACATTTTTCATTATGCGAAAATGAATGACGCGGCGGGCCAAAAATTGTTTTAAAAAATAAATGTGATGACTTACAACAAACTCCGGATCTCATATCTCGAGCAAAGTTGGGAGGACAGATACATCGATGATTGCCAAAGTGAGTCTTCTCACAGATTTCCTGATTGGGACAAGAAGTCGGAATTTGAGGATTGCAGAGCTCACCTCCACAAATGTGAGTTAATGGGTGTCTTTGGAAGCTAGAATCACACTTGCACTTGCTCACACTCTTTTCATCCACACAGATCTCATTCAGAGCTCGATTACATCCAATTTGAGACAAAGAATTACACTTTCCGTTACTCTTTTGCTCTGGTTCAGGAGTTGGACAAGCAGCTTTTTGAATCAGAGATCTCAGCCTAGTGTCCAAATCTTTGAAACGATCCACGTAAAACCATCTATTTGGTGCTCCAGCAATTGACTCCAACTCAGAAGCCAACACGTGATCGGTCACTCCAATCGCAAACATGTTAACATTAACATTTCTGGCATCCTGGGCAGGTCGGGTTACATTATCTTGACTTCGTCCATCGGTGATGACAATGGCAACTCGGCTGACGTCTTTCGAGATGGGACGGGCTCCTCTTCGTTCGGCAAAACCTTCAAGCACCATATGTTGTATTGCTGCACCAGTTCTGGTAAGTCCAGTCAGATATTGGGTGGAAGTAATTGCCTTCAGAAGATCGTCTTTGTTTGTATATTGATTTAGATCGAATTCATGTCTTATCTGATCTGAGTACTGGATGAAGCCGACTCTTGTCTTATCCAATCCGATTTCAAATAATTCAACAAACTCTCTCACAAACCTCAAGACTTCGTGTTTAAAGACGTAAGATCCAATAGAGCCGGATCCATCAACCAAAAATACGAGATCAGTCTTCTGTTTGGGACAAGTGGTCTGCACAGTGCATACTCTCCCTGGAGGCAGATTGGCAGAAGAGGAAACATCGATGTAACCAGGAATGCACTGACATGTGTAACCCTCAGGGGTGTCGATACAATCCGAATTCTCATCGCAGGTATTCAAGGACTTGTCGATACACTCGTTGGAGGCTGTAAAAACATAAATTCTACTTTTTACAAGGGGTTTTTTTAGATGCCAGCGCTGTATAAGAAGCTTTACAGTCACGACGTGGATGTATTTTACGATGAGTCAACTCCTCTTTCTTTGAAGTATTTTCTGGGAAAATAAAATTCGAAATTTCCCTTCCGCTCTCCTCTTTACTATAACTACAAACAAAAGCCGGATTTCCGTCCGTGATCGTCAGAATAAAACGATGTGACTGTAAAAAAAGACTTGAGAAGCAATCCCCTCTCCTAAAAACATACCATTACTGCACTTTCTCCCCGGTAAAAGACCGAATTGTGATGATGTATCCACGAAACCCTCTGAACATTGACAAGCGTAGCCATTCGTTGCATCCAAACACTCAGCGAAGGGAGAACAGTCATGTAGGTTGGTCGCGCATTCATTAACCACTGAAAAATGGGTCAATTACAATGTCTATTACCGGTAACTCTACTTACATTCTTTGCATTTCCGTCCAGGCTCTTTCTCAGAATCTGGAGAGATATCAAAATATCCCGGACGACACTGGCAATCATAATTATCCAACACATTCACACAGAGAGCATTCTTATCACAGGTATTAAGAGATTCACAGGCCGAGAGGAGTCTGCATGATCCATCTTGATATCGGAAATAACCCTTCGCACATTCACAAACGAATTCTCCTTTTGTTTTCTGATCAGCGCAAACTTCATTTTGCCCACATTTGGGATTGGAGACATCACAAGAATCATGGGAAAAACTCTCGTGAAGCGCGAAGAAATTTTCATTCGGCTTGACACAAACTCTTCCAGGATAATGGGTAATATTGCTGGAGGCATCGATGAAACCAGACTTGCAAGAACAAATATATCCTTCCTTTACATCCTCGCACAGTGCATTCTCTGAACAGTCATTCAGCTTGTCATCAAGGCATTCGTTGACAGCCTCCACACAACGACGGCCTGGAAGTCGATTAAAAACTTCTGAAATATCAGCAAAGCCGGGACGACAACGACATGAAAATCCTTCATCTGTATCCACACAGACTGCATTTGAATCACAATCCACATTGAATTCCCGAGGGGTATTGCATTCATTCACTCTCTTCTTGCAGATTCGACCAGCTTGACCTTCAGGGGAAATGTCGGCATATCCGGTTTTACATTGACATGAAAATCCTTCGGCCTAAAATATTAAAATATTCAAATTATCAAAAAATATGTAATAATAAATATAAAAACAAGGTTGATTCACTTACTTGGTCGATACAATCGGCATCCGGAGAACAATTGTTGAGCCTGCTGTCTCTGCATTCATTTACTACCAAACATCGACCATCTGGCAGTCTTCCATAGCCAGAGGGACAATCACAAATGTAATTTCCAGATCGGAATAAACAAACTTCCAGTTTTGATTTATCACAACTCATAGGATCATTTACATTACACTCAGGAACCGGGGGTAATTCAGCTAAAAAATATTACACTATCTTACTTAATTGATAAAACAATTATATTCAACTAAATAAATCACTTTTGGTGCAGATTCTTCCAGGTCTGTCCTGCTGGTTCTGGCTGTCATCCCTGAAGCCATTTTTGCATCGACAAGTAAAAGAATCAGCGGTGTCAATGCAAGTTGCATTCATCGAACAATCATGTTTATTCCCTTGACATTCGTTGATTACAGCTCTACAAACTCGACCGGCTGGACGTCCATGTTGGCGAGAAACATCTACATAACCAGATCCACATTGACAGTTGTAGCCAGTGGCAGATGGATGACATTCCGCCTCAGGGGCACACTCGGAATTTAGACAAGAGTGACCTGAAATAGGACGTGTATTCGTGTGTGATGTAATTGGATGATACCTTGTTTGCAACTCCTTCCTGGATAATGTAATTTGTCGACTGAAGAGTCAACAAAGCCAGCATTGCATCGACAAGTATATCCAAACCTCGTTTTGATGCATTCCGCATGGGGATCACATTCGTGAGTGCCCAAAAGACATTCATTTGTTTCTGAAAGAGGTCTTTCAATTCAATTATTTCCGCTTTTTAAGCAAATTTAGATGTTTCGAAGTGATAAATTATATCTTGTGGTGATTCGGACTGGCACCACCCTAACTTTTTTCGATGCGGGCTCGTTATGCGGTGGAATTACGTTGTGCTCTACATTAAAGCTGGCCTTGAAGGCAGTAAGAGCGCGGAAATTCGGTAGGTAAAAGGGGAAGAAGGTGGATTTAACCTTGAAATCAGCGATTGTGTCATGCTGCTTCGTTTGCATGTTGTCTAACAGAAACAAAAATCTCATCTTCCAGAGAGACAAGGCCAAACATCCGACGGTCAAAACAATTAGGTAATTTCTCACCTGAGTCATCTGATCACGATACGAATGAATCAGATAGTACAAATAAAAAAAAGTCAATCCCCAGGTAGGAAGGGCCGGGAAGAATATGTCCAAATTGCATTAAGTCTTCCTTACCATAAAACGAATCCCGATTACTGTAACCCTAATGTCCGACCTAGTTTAACATCCTCGTAATTCTCCAATGTAAAATAAAAAAAAATAATAAAAAATAAATCATAAAAAGTTCGAATACCCCTCAAAACCCATTCATTCTCCCGGCTACCGTAATTAGCCACAATAACACCAAAAAAAGCATTAAAAAAGAGAACATATAAAAAAACTTACCACGCACACATTTCCGGCCGGGATTTCTTTTATCCGTTGATAAATCTACAAATCCCTTGGGACAGCGACATTGGAAGAAGCCGGGCTGTTCACTGTAGCATTCTGCGAGGGGATCACAGTCATGGAGAGAGTAATCGTTACAAGGATTGGATCCTAAAGAAGGATTAGGTTAAGAAGGAGAAGATAATAAAATGGGTTAAATTAATAAAATTAATACTTTGAGCTGAAGGAAGATCCACTAAAAGGGATAATAGAAGATAACGCCAAGGCGAGGCACGGCCAAATGCCGGCAACATGATCACAGCAGAGGTCGGCGAAGACTAAGAGATCGACCTATCTTGCTGGATGATATCGCAAGAAGAAAGGGGTGTGGTTGATCACAAGAACGAGGGCACGCGACGCAAAAAACGGCGAGAAATTCTTTCCGATGACGACGACTGCGACCAGTTCGGCTGTTATGACTCGCTCGGCATTCACACTGATTTTGTTAACGTCGATGCAGACTTCCACCGGTGACCGGTACCAAACGTTACAACGACGACGACGACGAAAGGAAATTACTGACCAGCGAGTAATTCCGCTAACACAATCCTTAACCGGGGCAGTGGGACGCCCTAATCAGGGAAGACGTGACGTCGGAGAAGACGGAGAACAACAAAGAGAGTCGACCGACTTCACTTATGCCTCCAGAATCAGAATCTTAATTGGGCAAAGTTGGAGAATCCTCTCTTCGAACGCCGCCAGGTTGTTGTGGGAAGTCGACAAAGTCGGAAAAGCTTGCGCGGTTGGTAAAGAGAATGAGTATCGTTGCTCACTTTTTTGATTGGACCCGCCCTCGCCTCATTTTCCTCCACTTCTACCCCACCCGCGACAGCAAAGCGCGAGCTTCGTCGCCTTTCAGCTGCGTCAAAAAACAGATGAAAGTCTTCTGAATATCCCTTTCTTCCAGTTAGACATAACCTCTTCCTTTCTCCTTCCCCCGTCATGTCTGACCTCAACATACCCTTTTTTGTACCATTACAACCTCATTTTAGCTTTACATCTTACCTGATAAACTACAATTTCTTCCGGGATTTTCGGGATTCTTGTCCAAAAAGCCTTGACGACATTGACAAATGACTCCAGAAGAAGATGCGACACATTCGGAGGTCTGATGGGGACAGTGAAGATCAGAACAATCCAGATTCACTGAAATAATTAGATCTTCAAACATCTTAATGTTAACAAGTATCATCAATTAAACAGTGATCGGATGTCTGAAATCAAAGAACCCGTTCCTTGAGCGCATTCTGCTGACTCACCATTCCGGATTAAACCAAGATAAAACCGCTTAAAAAGTTATGAAGAAACTCACGTAAAGTGCACACTCGACCAGGATTTCGATGGGGATCAGGGGATAAATCGACGTACCCCTCAGGGCATTCGCATTTGAATCCATCCAAGAGATCTGTACAGCGGGCTTCGGGGGCGCACTCCGTTTGGGCCTCGCAAAATTTTCCAACTAAAAAAATGTTTTAAATAGTACTAATCCGCCCATAAAGTCGCTGGAGTAATTTTTGGCGTTTGCACAGTGCAAGTCAGGATGCGAGCGACAGCCGGAAAAAGCCTACTGCACGGTGCAACAAGCAAGAAATTGCACAGTGCAAGGTGAACTTTTGTTTTCTTACAGTGCATGCCGCGGAAATCACTCGAGCGACTTTACGGACGGACTATTAATTATGAAACCTGCCTCGGACACATTTTCTTCCTGGTCTTCGTGCTCCGCCAACAGAGAGGTCGGTGTAATCTTTTCGGCAAGTGCATGTGTAACTCAAGGATGTATCAATACATAACGCATTTGCATCGCAGTCATTCAGAAAAGGTGATTTACATTCATTGATCACTAAAACCCGTGTTATTAGTAAAAGATCACAAACATTTTTGACATCGAATTCCAGGTCGAACATTTGGGAACGGAGATGTGTCGATGAAACCCTGAGGACAAAGACATTCATATGATTCTGGATTGTCAATACAAATCGCATTCCGATCACAATCATTCAAGTCGGAATCCAAACATTCGTTGACTTGGGGCTCTAAACAAAAAAGAATGACGTCATCTTTCGTTCAAGTTACCCAGACATTTCCCTTGAACTCTTGTCGAATTGCCATAACAATTACATCTGAAGACGCCCTCTTCATCCTTCTCGCATATCTCGCCTTTGCCTAAAATGACGTCGTTACTGGAACCAGTTTAATACGACAAGAAAACCAATTATCTACCATTACTTGCACCTTACTTTCCCACCAAGTTGTTTACTTTTTGTCTGCAATACTATAATTCGGGTAATTCATACGAGCCTGGAAGAGTCTAATTAAAGTGAGGGGCTTATTAAATTTGGCTTATAGAACATACTAATGGCGAACATCAAAAGCGTCAAAGGTTGTCGCAAAATTTGTTGGGTCAGTTTTTGTCCCCACAGTTTTTAGGGGTTTTGTCCCCATAGAAACAATTAGTTTACCGGTCCCCTGCCTTGCTTGACCGACAGTCAGCACTGCCTTTACGATGTTATTCGACGGAATCTTTTCAAGGGCTTTCAAAAATTATAGATCGCATCCTATTTGGCGATGATAAGTTTGTACACTTCCTTAATTAGCATTACCTTATTGCCAGAAAAATTAATTTTTCGTTATTAATAATACCATTACCGGCCGAATCTTTTTTTGCTTCGGAATCACTTGTCCTAAAGAATTGAGAGGACAAAGACGTCCTGGGGATAACGCCGGGGTGGGGAGAAAAACGTCCTATACGGTAACTTTGAAGTGTTTTCTTGTAAACGACAACTTCAGTAATTGATACCTGTGCAAGACATCTTGTTCCGGACACCGCATTCATGTAAGTTGACGTCGACCTCGTTGTCTTCTGACTTCTCGGGAATATCAAATTGCCGTTTGTCGTCGCCCGAGATTAGTGGTTGAATATTTAAATTCTCCTTGAAGAATTCGGGGTATGCTTCTCTGAGATCGCTGAAGAAGTCGGTACAATTTTTGTCTTTCCTTCCGAGCACGTAAGGCAGTAATTTCATAGGGAAGCAACGATTTGATCCGTGAGTTCGGAAGTATTCAAATTTGCATAAACATCGCTCCAATCCATTTATTCTCTGAAATCCGTAGATTTTAATTAGTTAACCGTCATTCCACGGGCTCAAGGTTAGTGTCGCAATTTAAAAAAGGTCGTATTTTTTGAATTTCGAAGGTATTTGTAGTCTAAAAGTATAATTTCTTACCACGCATACTTGCCCCAAGGCACCGTTGCATCTGAATTTGGAGGCGCATGGTTGAATTACATTTGATTTTAGCGAGCCATTCCGAGCCGGTGTTAAATCGGGACAAGCTCCTCCATTTAATTGGTCTATCTCATCTGAAGCATCAGCACAATTCGCCAGACTATTGTTGACGAGGAGCTTGGGAATGCATCTTGGAGTACCGCATTTACATTCAAATTCTTCTGACTTGCATTCTGAAAATTTCAATGTCGTTGTTTGGTGTGTTAATTAATGGGTTATGCTTAATTTTCGAAGCAAACCATGAGAATATTTCCTTATCTCGACCGCATTTAATCCAAGGTTATCCAAAACATCCTCCGAAATTTTTATCTAAATTTTTTATTACAATTTTATTTTTTTTGGAATTTGTTTTGTATGGGATTGGAATTCAGTCGGATACCTGGGATTAGCGGTCCGTTCTCTCTCTTCCAGCTCCCGAATACCGATCCCTTTTATCATTAAGGTCGAAAAGCGATCCCGATGCGCTCGGATCTCGTATAATATCGCTCTTCCCATTCTAAATGCCGTCCTTAACGTGACCCTCTCAGCGCCCACAATTATTTTTATAAGGTCGTTCCATGCAAACAAAAAAAGTAAACGATGACCCAATAAAAGGAAAATAGGCCAACAATTATTATGTCGAAAACAAATAACTGAGTAATCAAGATAAAAAAATGATATCTCCAATTAGATTTCATTTAATATCTTTCAAGATATTTGCAAAGCAACCTATTACGTAATGTTATGTAATCACGCAACAATTATGACTAATAAAATAAATCTTCGGTCCTTCTGACGAATAGTATTGTTATTATAACTTATCTCAATTATTCCGAATGTAACTCTGTGCAAAAAGTGCTGATTATTAAAATAATTTTTTTTGCGAAACAAAAATCAAAAAAATCCGTATTTTATAATATTGCGTAAATAAAACCCCTTATAACTTAGCTTATTTAACTCATAAACCAGCATCGATTAATAGTAGTCAATTACAAACAAAGAGTACTCACCTTGTCCAAACACAGTATTTACAAATAGGACGAGAAAAAGTGTAAGACTCCAGGGAATGTTATGAGATGCCGCTTTCATTGGAGACGGTACGGCATACCTGAAAGTATAAATTCAAAAGTCAAAACACCTTGACTCGGCTTGACCGCATAACCACCACGACGTTGACGTCCAAGGACACACGATCTTCCCGAGAAAAGGAGGAGATTCTCGCCGATTTCGTGCATATTCCCATCGGGATGGCGCCCGATCAAAAATAAACGACCAAGGGCGGGAACAAACCCCCAGCTGCAGCTACAAGTTCGTGGCTGACTGACCATGTGCGGAGAGGCATGTTACCTGCAGTCATGAACGCCACTCCACGCACACTCCATATAGCCACTCGAATCTGATGGTCATCTTGTTTTAATTGCATCAAACTGACTGGAAAAGCTCTTTACTCAAAAAGGGAAATCGACCTGCAGACCGATCCTCTCACAGCTCGATTTGGATATCTCTTAACCACTTATAACTTCTGTCTCTGTTCACCATCGGTTTCCCTAGTATTCCTATAGTTTATCTTGTTTTTTGCGCATCGAACTTTACTTTCACATAACATGTATAAAATTTCTGGCGCAACTTCTTAGCTCACCTATGTTTTATCGACTTCTGTTACAATACAAATACAATTAAAATTATTTTTATTCAACGCCAGTTCGGTACAAATGGAGAATATAACTGAGAGATAGCATTAATTTGAGGCTGCATTAATCTGTTCATGTTGGCGAATAACAGAAGAGGATTAGATTTAGGGGTCTGATCTGAGAGTTTCCCCCAGGAGCAGGTGATTATGTGTCCACGAAGATCTTGGCCGCCGAATTCATGGATGGCCTTGGCCGCGTTTTCTTTGGTATCGAACACAACGAAGGCATAGTTCTTAGGACTGAACATCCTGATTTGTCTTATTGTTCCGAACTTGGAGAAGGCTTCTCGGACATCATTTTCTAAAATTTACATTGATAACTTCAATGCAGATAAAGAGTACCTACCGCTGACTTCAGGGCCAATGTTTCCAAGATAAACTGAAGTGTTTTCGCCATCACATGCGTTCAGGACTTCTTCGTAGGTGGTGCTTCTTTTGTTTTCATTATTTTTTCTTGTGGCCCAATTTGTTCTGATGGCTCTTTTCCCAACGATTTGGCCATTCATTTCGTCAATTGCTTTTTGAGCATCTTCTTGTTTCCAGAAAGTTACGAATCCATAGCCTCGGGATTTCATCGACTGGGCGTCTCGGATTACTTTGGCTTCTCTAAAATATAAATACATCAAGGAATATATATGCATGATATCCCAATTTTCCAATTCCTACTGTATTGCCCAAATAACTTACGCAATCTGACCAAATCTTTTGAAGGCGCTGAGAAGGGAATTATTATCTACATCCTGTCCCAAATCACCCACAAAAACATTAAAAAGCGCTGGAAGAGAATGAGTTAATTACTGCACTTAATTAATCGACTTACAAGACGGGTCAACCTTGATGTCCGTGGTGGGGAAGGCCAAGAGCGGGTTGCTTTCAAAGGTCAGGGGACTCGAAACACTCGGTTGGGTCAGAAGAGCGGGGTAATTGGCATAAGAAGAGTTGATTAAATTGTTTTGGAATGGATACGACAATGAAGGCAGAAGAACATTGGAAGGGAGGAGGGTCGGCTGCATTGACCCTAAGGCCATGGGCATTAGTCCGGCTTGATTGATTGGATTTGCCTGGGAAATGGCTGACAAAAGAAGATTTGGCTGGACTAGTGATAAACTCGGCATTTCATTATATTGTGCTTGGAAGATTGGCTAAAAAAATGTATTTAATTACTCTATGATTAATGGGCTCGGGCGCAAATCCCCAGCCCACCCCCTCCTGGATCTGTTGCAAAGCTCCTATAAAACTAATGCAGAAACAAATCAGCTGTCATGAAAAGTATATGTAATTTCAGGTTACGCCTTGTCAGAGAATACGAAATACGGTTACTTTCCAGAAATTACTAATTACAACTTACATTTAAGGTCGCTTTTTTGAGAGGAGGCCCTTGCTCGAACTCCAAGGCTGGCCCCACTCCACCACCGCTGAGGGCAGTCTCCTCTAGATACCCGTCAGCGGGGGCTCGATGCCGTTTTAAGTTTGAAATGGTCGTTGTGATACTGTAACAAGAGAAATGTCAGAACTTTAAAAGCATAAAAAACAAAAAATTATAACCACAGGTTTTGTCATTACGTAGCCGTGTCGCGAAACTAAAGGTTTTCAATTTTTTATTCAAATACTTTTTAAATTAAAACATAATTTAAATTTCCCTAAACGTTCCACGAGCGAGCCCACATGATCTGCCCATGTTACTTGTTCTGTCTAGAGTCCTCGAGATTATTGGCAGAGAGGAAGAATATCAGTTAAGGGACGATTGATCGTATAATTTTTCCAAGCGTTTGTGTTTGTTCTATTTTGTACCAAGATGGACTAGGGGAATTACATATAGAATATAGTTACATGTCAAGAAAGAAACTATTGTATTATATTAATAAATGTCTACTGGTTGCTACAAGCCGAACATTGATGCAAAAGACTCCATAAAAACAAAGATATTCATCGCAAATGTTCGCGGAGCTTGAATTACATCCCGTTTTATGCCTGCAGGGCCTGAAACTTTAAAGGAGAGAAAGATGGAGTAGAGTATGACTCCAATCAAGCATGGATTAATGTGAACTAAAAAATGTGCTGCGGGGCGAAGGACCAAAACTTTCGGCCGACTTGCAGTCGACTGAACCGAGACCGGAATTAAACTGAATGAGGTAAAAATGGCGATTACAGCCCCTGAGGCACGAACCGAGTCGTTTTTCACTCTTTGTTTTATATTTTTGGTTTTCCGGCCCGTCTCTTTGAAAATCACGCCAACTGACCGGCCAGGCGAAGCTTGACCAAGAAGTTCGGGGCCGGCACCTGCCAATCTCTCTTAATCTCGCGCTTTCACACGTCGCCTCAGGCAAAGTTAGAGGCCAACTGTCTGGAAAAAACAAATGACAAGTCAATTGGAATGTTTCGTTGAGAAGCGTTGCTGCGCGACAAGTCTTTCGATGGGTGGAGGAATTCAACGAAAACGGTTATGAACCTTTTTGGCAGTTCCCACCCCAGCAGACGTGCAAAACGTTTAAAGGAAACCCTTAAATATAACCGTTGAAGCTTGCTAAACGTGGGGAAGCTCTAATTATGCGTTTCTAGACCATATAAAATAATATTATATTGTTCCGGCAGCCACGAAGATGACATCCAGCCATAACTGCATCATCTCAAAGTTTAACAAAAAGGCCAGACTTTATGAAGCCGGGCCTTTCTTCATAAGACTGAGTGAGCATGATGGGCCGTGAAGATGGCCGCCTTCTGCTGGTGCCGCAACGCACGCCAAAACACAGGACAAGTGCCTAATTCAGAGTTCACATAATTAGAAGTGAGTGGTCGAGGGAAAACGTTATATTGGGGACAATTGGGGACTCCCACACAAATAAAATCCAAAATTGGAGAGCACTCTTTTTAAGATTTCCATGGTTTAATTACAGTAAAAAAGAGGTTCAGCTTTAGGAGAGTATTTTAATTCCATCACAGGATATCGGCTTCCGAGAGACGTGTATTCTCCCCTCTGGCCAAATATTAAAAATGGGAACCATAAAGCAAAAGGTGTTTTGGGGGTGTCTGTATCAAAAAACGGCTATGTCAACAATAACCTTGGCCTACGGAAAACTCTTTGGAAGACATTTCTCGCCCGGGTGAAGATTGAAGCCGAACTTCTGAGAATAACGAACCAAACACTGATCACTTTACTGGAATCAAAAGACATACTGGCTGTGGAAGAAAGAAATGGTTTCGGATATTAAGGAAGCAAAGAAAATCCATCAAGCCTGAGGCCATTCTGTTTGGAATTGAGGCTCGACCCCGAAGTCATGCATTTCGGCGCGCTCTTCATTAATACCCAAGCCTTTTCCACCTTTTTCTCGGGCCCTAAAAATCCGGAACCATCTATCGTCGTTCTTCTAGGCCCGCAGTGAATTTACTGTACAATTAATTATTGCGGAATTTGTATCTTTTCTAATATAAAATAAAACCCCGTTTGCCGTAAAAAAACGCTAAATCTCATACGAAATCACAAGAAATCGTAGGATCGAAAAACGGGAGATCCCCTGACCGAGTTACGTTGCGATTAAACTCTTGCTCACGAAAATTTTGATAACCTTGACATTGATAATAAAGCAGACTGGGCGAGGACAGGATCAGCCATTCATCATATTTATAAAAATTTTATTAAAACGACCTTTTATGAAACCAAGAAGAGATTTGTAAAAAGAAAAAGGGTTACTAAATAGGGTTGTGCCGCCCGTCAACTTGACAAAATCTGTCACGTTGTCAAATTGCCAAATTGTTCTGTCATTTTGATTGTCAAATTCAATTTTTTTGGGAAATTTTTTAGAATTTTGCCAAAAATCGTGAATTTTTCCAGCAACAAAAAATTTTCACGCCAAAAATTCGTTGAATTTACTGCAAGAGCGTGCAGTTTCACTGACTCAATTCATCAATGAGAATTTGGATGATATTGACAGCGGGAACGAGGACAAAGATGATCCGAAAATGGGTCAACTAAACTCTTTTTGTTGTTATAAGCTGTTGTTTTAATTTGTACATGGGCTTAAACATGTTTGAAGCCCCTATACTACCTTTAACAATATTTTTTATGATTAGACAGCTTCAAACGGAAAGCACGGCAATTTGCCAAAATTTGACGCAACTTGACGAAAATGACAGTAATTTGACGTTCATTTGACTTCATTTTGAAAAATTCTGTCAAAATCACAACCCTATTACTAAATAAGAAGGAGAGTTGAATAACACTATGACAACATTTTGCAAATAAAGTGAACAAAAGTAAGTCATGATGACTCCATTTCTGGATATAAGAGATCACAAAGAGACCTTATCACCAGCACCAGCCACATGAATTATTTTCTTCTGCAAACCCGTCTCAAACAGAATATCACCGAGAAAATATTCAGAAGTCCCAAAAGTGTGGCCACTAGAAATTGGACAGAATTAACTCCAACACCCAACTTGAGAGAGAATAAACAAGTCTTGAAGTCATATTGATCCATGTTGGTGAAGATGTACGACAATCTGCTGGTGTCATGTTCTCCCAACAGACAGAAGGCGGTATCCCGAGACACTTTGGGATGATGGTGTGTCCCAATCAAAGTCCAATTTCTGAAAAATACAATTTTTTTATTAATAAATCATAGTTTTTTGTATTTCTTTGTAAACTTTGACGTAATGAAAAAATTAAATACCAATTTTGCAAAGCTTAACGACATAATTAATCACACAATGCCACCTATAAATATAGTTGACTCATTATAGCTACGCGACAATTCGCGTAAATTTAAATGTTTACATTACTTCAATGCAATGTCCTAAATGAATAATCAAAAATGTAAAAAAACATACCTGAAAGCTAGCACACTGCTAATAATACACATGAAGATGGAAAGTATGGATAAGATGAGATGGGCAATGTAAGTATTGTGCATGCCGCTCTTCGCAGCAACAATACCAACCACGGCATTGATAAGGAAGATGGTCGATGTCCAGATAGCACTGTAGTAAGGACAGTAATCAGGAGTGTCCCGAGCACACCAGATTCCACCTGCCAGGACCACGGCGGCCAAGAACAACTCGATTAAACATAACCTCAGCATACCCCGGTTTTCTCGACGAACGAACTTGTCAAACCAAATGGATTCATGGGGATACGCATAATTGGAATTACGATTTGGAATCAAATGATAATTGGGATTCGATGGTAGGGTATTCCTAGGGGCAGGGGGGACTGGAGGGGGAGGGGGTGCCGAAGATGGGGGAGATGTCCGGACATTACTCACTTGATAAGGAGAGATACTCGGAGCTGAAGATGAGGCTGGGGTTGGGTGCTAAAGTGTTATACATCATTAAAATTACTCAAGCAAAAACAAATCATCATATCTTTTGCAAAAATACAAAGAAATCCACCTGGTTTATGCTGATTGAGACATTTGGATACTGTGGCGCTGAATGGTACAGATTTCCTTCGTATACGCGTCTCTGCAACTCCTCGGCCTTCATAGGACGTCTGAACATTGTGATAACGTTAATTAAATTGAAGTTTCTCTCTCGCCTTCAATCAAACACAAAAACACGTAACTTTTAATTCTTAAACACCCGAGGAACCCTGGGAATTATTTAATTGAGAAACGGCTGTCTTTCTTTTAAAACAGCTAGATAAATAATCTTGATAGAAATATCCTCGTCAGAATTGCGAATTGATTCGATTCTCAGCAGGCACGCCTCGAATTCCTTTTGGGGCCAAAGAAAATAATATGGCCGTCCAAAAAATTGTGACCCCAGTCCGCCTCGTTTTAACAGACACAGCCCCCGAATTGTGCGCAAAGAGAAGGACACAAAAACTGGCCCAGTCAAGCTGTTGTTTGCCCAGACCGAGCGTTTTCTCTCGGCATAAAATCAGCTCAGGCCCTCAGGGCTTTAGATAAATAGAAGAACACCTGTAGAGGCGTGAAAAGTGACGTAAACTCAGATAGAGCTCATCGGGCTGTTTGATTGATTTCGCATAATTTCGCTAAAAAAATTCCGACAGAAGCCCTCTTTTTTAAAAAATTAATGGAACATCTGTTGTTATTACATAAATAAACAAATTCAATACGAGATTAGTTTATAGAGACCGTATTCACGTAAAAGACATTTTCTCCACCTTTGCATCTTATATCAGTCAGTATGTAAGCGAAGCATCAGTTCAAGAAAGGGTGTTCAAGGGCTGATTGGGCTGAGATCCGTTCCGAGGGATTACAAACGAGCATCTTCTGAAAAAAAAATTTCGAAATAACGGCCATGAGTAACACAAAAGCGTTGTTTGTCTTTGTGGCCTCAAGAAGTGGGCGAATATTGCGTTTCGGACCTTGTTATTAATTCAACAAAAAATAAATACTACTCAAATCGTTAATGGTAAAAACTTTCTTTGAGAAGTGAAAGTCCTGAGGCATCTAATTGAAGCACGGATTCGTCCAAAGTAATAGAAGGAGAGAAGGGAACAATCGGCTTGTAATCAGGAAGTTTGGTGACCCCAGGCCATGAATGTTCTGAAGGGACTCCAGTTACTCGGAATATCAATCGAAGCTGATCTGTCACATTGTTCCCACAGAACAATGGCTTACCCGTATTCGCGATTTCTAGAATCCAAATAAATTAGACCAGTTTGTTCTTGAAAAAACACCTACCTGCAAAAATGCAACCAGCCGACCATATATCGACCGAGGATGTGTATAATTTAGCACCAAACAATATATCCGGAGGTCTATACCACAAAGTGACTACCTAAGTGGACATTATATCATTACCAATCAACTGACCTCGTTACTAAAGCATCGAACAGGGATCCCAAACGCCCTGGCCAACCCAAAATCTGCTAATTTTATCTGCATGTTATTTAAATTCAAAAGAAGATTCTGAGGTTTCAGATCTCGATGCAATACTTGTTTCAAATGACAATGTAAGAGCCCACTGAGAACTTGTTTGGTTAAATCTTTAACAATCGGCAAACTCAATGGCTCTTCCAATGTGTCAAAGTATTTCTTGAGATCAATATCACATTGTTCGACAACAATAAACAAGCTTTCTTGATCGTGTTGGACTTCTTCCAATCTCATTACATTTGGATGATTGAGTACTTTAAGAAGAGCAACTTCTCTCAAAGCAGCACTGGGAATCCCCTATTAAGAAGTTATTAAATGAGTTCCGTCCTACCTCATCATCTTCAAATAATTTCATCACTTTCACGGCAAAGCTCTTTTTTGACCTTTTATGGGTGGCTCTATAAACCGAACCATAAGTCCCTTCCCCAATCAGCTCATGGAAGTCGTAATCCTCCATTCGTCTCACATATCCCAGTTCAGAAAGTCTACGAAGACACAATTATTCCCTTGGGCATTTTTAACGAGACGTCAATTCGTAACGAGCACTCAATTACATGTAACGGAGCATCAACCCTTTCTATGCTCAATCTCCGGATAGATAAGAATATTTACTGGGCTTTACAGATGTTCATAAATAATACAAATATAAAAAAAATAAAGACGTTTAGGCTTGGAGCACAGTGCGAACAAAATCGGCAATGTTGACATGGCCATTTGGATCGCCTTGGCCAGAAATAAGTTGATCAACTTCCTCATCGCTGAGCCTTTCTCCGAGGGTTGTGAGTAGATGTCTAAGCTCAGCAACTTTGATGGTTCCAGTACCTTCCATGTCAAAATGAGAAAGTCCTTCGACAAATTCCTCGAATGAAATGTTTGATCGGTTCTTCCCAACAGTTTGGAAGATGGGAACAAAGTCTTCGAATGTAATCCGGGTTTCTAAAATATTTTTACAGTTTTAGTTTCTCAGATCAAAAAACTGGGCATATAAGGAAAGATGAATCATATATGTGTTACAATCCATGAGCGGTTTTTTGAAAACTTGATTCCTAGACGGACAAATCCCCAAAGAAATAAGCTAACCTGGATTTTGCCAATGTTCGCAACATTTCGAGATCTCCGTCTGGGTGGGATTTTGGCCAAGAGCTCTCAAAACATCTCCAACTTGACTAACCGCGATTTTTTCGTCTCCTTTTGTGTCAAAATAGGCAAAAATCTCCCGACAATTGGCAAGATTGTCTTCAACCATTTCCAAATCTAAAACAGTATAAATTTAAGTGTTTATAGCAGCAGATTATTATATACGAGATGAGGAATCAGCTAATTCCGAAAAGAGAAAAGACCCAGAAATCCCCCGCCTTCAAGGTCGTGCAAATGCACGCGTCTATACATTGACGCCAGGGGTGGTCACTGGCACCTATTTTTCCGATTTTGGGCCCGAAGCCCGGTCCGTCAAACGCCCGGCCCGGCCCGGGTAGAGGTTTTTACAAGCTCGGCCCGGCCCGGCCCGTGAAAGCCCGGGTAGGGCGCGACCTGCCAAAAAATCGTTTCCGTTTTGTTATAACTAGGGTTGTGATTTTGATAGTGACGTCAAATTGCCGTCATTTTCATCAAATTGCCGCCGTCGTTTCGGTCGGAAACTGTCTAACGATTAAACAAACATTATTCAAGGTAGTATAATGCCTTCAAACATGCTCAAGACCATATACACATTAAAACAACAGTTTATAACAACAAAAGGACTTTAATAGACCTATTTCGGATCATCTTCGTCCTTGTTCTTACTTAGTTAATTGGATTTCTTTCAACAAATTGCAAATAGAATTACTGATAAATGTTTATTAGCCTATTGGGAACTAAAGTTTGTAAAAAAAAGCTTCGGTCCCGGTAGTGCTATTGTAATACATTATTATATATGCACTATTTTTGAGAGTAAACGTGAAAAATGTGTTAGAACTTGAAAAACTACAACAACAACCCCATCAAAAAAATTTCCCGGCACGAAAACAATGAATGCCAACGGTTTGGCATTATGATAAAAACCGAGCCGGGCCTGAAAAACCCCAGGCCCGCGGCCCGGACCGGAAATTTCGAGCCCGGCCCTGCCCGGTTTCAATTTTCCATTTTTGAGTCAGGCCCGGCCCGATCGGGCAGGGCCGCCGGGCCTGGTGACCACCCCTGACTGACGCTCCATTTTTTCTTGACATTCCGTTCGCTCCAAGAAAATCGATAGAAAAAATTCCAAAATTATTTTTTCTGACTCAGCTGCAGAAGATAGGTCGGCTTGTGCATTGCAGGCATCTGGTGGAACTGGGATATGCGGTTTTTTAAACTAAATCGTATATCGTCATGTATGACGAATACTGCTTCAATTATTGTTTTTTTCTGGAAATTATTTATGCATGTGTCTTTGAGTGTTTTAAAATTTTCGATATCATGAAAATTTATCGATTTTTATTTCCGTGATTTTCCAGGTTATGTCCAGCTCTCCAGTTGCCAATGTAAATGCAACCGACTTTTATGAAGTCCTTGGTGTACAAAAGAATGCCACCGAACAAGAGATAAAAAACGTGTACAGGAAGCTTGCCTTGAAATACCATCCAGATAGAAACCCCGGCAATAATGAAGGTACGAATCTTGATTTTTAGTAGGGTTGTGCCTCCCGTCAACTTGACGGTCGGTCACGTTGTCAAATTGCCGTCATTTTCGTCATGTCAAATTGATTTTTTTGGGAATATTTCAGCTCAGGAAACGTTCAAGAAGATTTCTATTGCTTATACAGTTTTGTCTGATCCGAATAAGAGAAGACAATACGATTTGTACGGTGTGAAGGAGAATGCCAACGACTTTGACGGAGTTGATCTCTCAGAACTTGGTGGAATAGGCCGATTTTTTGGTGCCATGTTCAGCAAGTTGGGGGTACCTATTCCAACTGTCATTGGTCCAAAGGTCTTGGGCCAAGCAAGAGATTTGTGTACTGGTAAAGATGAAACGAGTGCCAGAAGCCTGCAACCAGGTGTTTGGGTCTCTGATGCCGTCAGCACACAAGATGCTCACTTTTACAGGATTGAAATGAGACCAGAGTGGCAACAGAACGGAGTGATCATACGATGTAAGACCTTCACTGGCAGTAAATTCAAATTGGTTTTGTTTGACAAAGAAGGCAAGAATTCTTTATTGATCGCTTAGTCTGTTTCTTAGGTGGTGTGAGGATGATTAGAGAAGGGCAGAAAAGGAAGAACTCTGTTACTGCTGAATTTTACTTTGTTCCGTTCTCCCGAGTACATATTGGAGAATTCATTCCTATGAAATTTTATCTCGAGGATAAGGACACGCCTCTCACATTCCATTATCTTGATGCACTGGAGTCAGAAGGTGAGTTTGCTTTCAACATTATTCATGCTACTTTCTTTAGGTTGTAATTCATTGGAAGTTCGTGATCATTTTCTTTGCGTATATGGAGATAATTTCTTCCAATCTGTGAAATATAAATTACAATTTCTCCCTTTAAACGAAAAGTGTCGTGAAGCCATCAATGAGATCAATCAACTTGAGCCTTCCTTAACTCAGAAAAAAACGGAAATGAGTACGTTCCAGAAGGAGTACATGGATATTAAAAAGAAGTGAGTATAAGGTGGAAATCGATTATTTATGTTTAGATATGAAGAGAACAAAGAAAGATTGAAGCGGGAGGATGAGGGAATTTTGAAGCAACTTCAGGCAAGAGATGAAGCATATGAAAAGTTGCATCTAGTGGCTATGGAAGATTATGCAGATCGAACGGTGACTCCCAGCAAAAGCAATGGCGGTTTTTTCGGATTATTTAAGTCCTGAGATTTTTTGTAAATAGCGTACTGGTAACTTGTTTCTGCCCTCCTGTGCTTTAGAAAAGGTTGTTCACTTTATTGCGTTTGCGTTCCCTTCCTTTTGAAGAGATGTTACAATCGTTACCCTTGTTAATGACATTCGGTTACAGTTTGCATCGGCAAATGTGTATTTATCAACTAATCTGACTATTCAATAAATATATTGTCTTTTCAAAGGGAATACTTCCTGCATGACAGCAGAGTCTGCTTAAATAATTATTATTACGTCTTCTTTTATTTACACAATATCACCATAACGTCGGTTGTAATTAAAGTCGTAGATCTTAAAGTCCTGATTCTGGGCTCTTATTTTACCCTTTCCCTTTCGGGCCATCTCTTCCCATTTCCTGTTATAATTAAAGCTGAGTTTTCCATCAGGTCCTGGAAATAATATTAGAGTATATAAGAATATAACACCACGATGACACCCGTTTAGAAAACGTCTCTAGGTGTAATAAAGCTTACTCTTGGAAGACTTTTCCTTAGCCTTTACCGTGGTTCTTGTGTTATTAATGGGAACGGCGTTTGGCATGTTGAGAAGAGTGGTTGTGACTGAAACTATTGTTTAAGGTGCAGTGCAGGACAGGATGCAGTAGTCAAAGGTACTTCTTGTTGCCTCGACAAACCGTACAATATTAGAGGTGGCTTTTTTCAAATTTGCTCAGACCCGGTCCACGTCGATCCAGCGTATTTCCTGAACCGTTTTGACGTTTCGTCCACACACTATAAATCTCGGTCAGGAAATAGCTTCGACTACGCTGGATTGACTAGTACTATCTTCTGCCTAACATTGCGCAATTTCGGCTATCTCTTCATGGAAATTTTTTCCCTGTTCATAAGGGAATTGTATTTAAATCGATTTTAGCTTGGGCCATAGATAGGTCGGAAGATGTATGGTAGTCGATTATTCTCTGTGCGGGACTTCAAGGCCGAGAAAATCCGCTTCAAGCTTTTTACAAAAATAAAAAGATAGCGATCCAAAAAAGAAGCGATTAAAAGTCTAACGTGGTGGCTGAGTGGACAGTGCGCTCGCTTCTTGCGCAAACAGTCGCGGTTTCGAATAGGCATAAAGTTAAAAAAACATTTGCGCTTTATATTGCTTTTTGGTATTAAAATTTTTTTTGTTTATCTGCAAACTCAACCTTTCGGGCCGAAGACTGTCAGGCCGGCCAGGGGGTTTTTCCAATTTTCTCAGGCTTGGCCCGATTGCAACCTCTATTGCAACTGCTTAAAGTATTGATTCTGGGCTCTCTTCTTTCCAGAAGGAGAACTCTCGCTCCCTCTTCAGAAAAATGCTATTTTCGGTTAGAGAGAGGTATTTCGTGGCATTCGGAATGCCTTCAGATTGCCTCGCGTGGCAAACCAAAAAAGAAGAGTAATGTCTCCCGCCCACTTTGATGTTTCGTCCAAACGAAATGTCACAATTGACAAAAGAAATAAAATAATTCCGAGAAAAATATTTTCCCGTCTAAAAACCCACGAAAAATTCATTTGCGACATTTCGTTTCATTTCAATCGATACAAAGTGGGAGATTTCCGAAAAGGGGCGGGAGACTCCCTAAGTTGCCATGCAATCCGAAGTACTTTTGACCACCATGTCCTGTACTGTATAATTGGCTACCCTTCATTTGGGGCAGATTTCATTTGGGACAGACCGATTTTCAGTGGTAGATATGGCTAGAATCTGAGTTCTTAATAGCCAGAAAGTGCTTAGGATTGTAAAACTTCGTTATCCAAGAGGTCAAAGTTGGTTACGGACGCCTTGAATCGCCAACGAAGTCGTTGCAAGTAAAGGCTGCCCGACGGCCTTAAGTTAAGGTAGACGGCTGGAACGGTTGACAAGCCGTCTTAGTGTCTTCAAAATGAGTAGAAATGGCAGCCATTTGGTATATAACGCTATCTGCGAGATAAAAACAGCAGTCAGGACTCCTAGAATTTCTGTAACGTTTTGGGCTGCTACTCCAACTCATTTTCTAGAAATCCAGGCTAATTGATTACTGTTATAACCGTTTGTTAAGCGGTCTAAGACACATGAGAGGCATTCTAAATCATTTTCTCTCAATTTAAACCCGTCTAATACCAGCTACAGAAATTCGATCTGCCCCAAATGGAAGGTTGCGGTATAATTAACCTACAAACTCCTCCGCTCGGAAACACCGAATTATTCTGAACTGGTTTGTTGGCCTTCATTTTTTCGTTCAGGAAGTCGATTAGCTTCTCCACATCATCCTCGTTGAGCATATCAGCCATCTCTCTGATCGATCTTTCTCTGGCCAATTTATCACGCAATCTGGCTACCTAAAGTGCGATTTTTATGCTGTTAGCATCACGACCATTATTGAACATACTTGTTCGATTCGTTGTCGCTGAATTTCCTCTTCGATCTTCTGTTCCCGTAGCCGTTCCGACCATTTTTTGAAGCTGAATGTGTTGAATACATTAATGTCAGCCATCGTCCAGAATTAACCAAATGATCCCAAGGATATTTGGCTTGACCTGGGGGGTTTACAACTTTTGCAATTTTAGTATCTTAGCGACCGACTTGAAGGCTTATCATTTATTCTTTTCTTAGCAACAACGCCCAATTGGCGGACTCGTATTCAGACTTCAAGACGAAGAATCCAATCGTTTTGTCGCTTTCTACAAGATTCTCCAGCTCTCCTCTTTTGAATACATGGTAATATCTGTAGAAGATAACCTTTCGGAGAGTCGACATGGCTTCAGCGATGCCATCTTCGAGTATCTGATTAGTTAATTCTTCAGCATATGTTGGAATTGCTGCTCCTCTAAGAACTCTGAGCGTCCTGTTCAATGTGGGGGACCAACTATTTATGCCAGATAACAGACGCGAAGTCTGGGAAAACAAGAAATGAGGGATCGCTGGAGGTAGTTCTCGTTTCATGCGTGACATTTTGTGATTCAGAAATTTTAGAATGGTGCTAAAGAATTGAGAATATTCGTTTTCATGCAAATGGACGGGAATTGAGTTCTAGAAAGAATACAATCTTATACATAATTATACCTTACTTACTGCAATGATTCGTTGTTCTTTGGTTGAATCTTTATGAAATTTTATAATTGGTAGGCGCCCTGTAAAGGAATGTTTTAACGGTGTTAGTCGTGGTTACCGGCATGTGGAATTTCGTGCATATTCCATGGGACTAGAATATCCTGAGATTGGAATATTCCATTGGGTTGTTCGAAAGCCCAAACGTATATTAATAAGAGGCCGTTGCGTTTCATTACTCTTCCGAGCTCCGCTAAACATTCTTTTCGACGCTTTACTTTGGAGAGATGATGCAACACTGAGATACATAGAGCTGCATCCGCGATATCCTTTCTAAAGTTTTACGTTTCATATCACTCGTTTTCTCATACCGAAACGGAAGATTGGAAGCATCTGCAATAACAACATCCCTACTTTTACCGTCATTTGATCGTATCAACACCTCGGGGCAGTTGTCCACTCCAATTACAAAATGTCTGCTTGTCCGATATTTATTTGGACCGCAACCTGGAATGAGCATTGAGTAGTGTAATTGCACTCGAAATCTTAATAGAAAGTTCATGATTACCGATGTCCAATATCAAACTGCCAGTTTCCAACTTCCTGACAAATTCTGATACTCGAGGCCAAGATCTCTGATGAGCACTGTGGAAGAAGTTTTGGGATGCATGAGAAGCCAGTCGGGAATACACATTGCGGACATAATCCCGTTCGATCGTGTCCATTTCAGGGATTCACATCTGGCTTCTAATAAGTCCCTTCTCCCCTATATTCATTAAATCCACCCGTCGGTTGCCACAGTAACCGAAAACTGATACGGCACCGAAGTCGAATATAAAACAGAAACTGAATTCTTAATTATCTCATATTCGGGGTGTGTATCACTTCATTGTCACCGGCGCACGGCATGCCATACCAAGCCACTGGCATCTCACTTTTTGGAGAAGAGCCGGCCGGATTTCCATACATATTCATAATTCAGTCAGAGGGCACTTCTCATTAGTTATTTATGAACAAACCTCTAGATTTTATTATCATTATTTTTGGATTAGTGCTGAATTCAGCGAGGTAAAGCCCGCAAAAAATATTAATCTGTATTCTGAAGACCTCATCTTTTCCACATGGCCTCTCTTATGATTTAAACATAAGGCCTCTATGCAGAAATAGATAAAGAGAAGATTCACTCTTTATTCAATCAATATTTACAGTGGCAAACGATGGGATCCAAAAAACAAGAATCAAATCACTGTAAGAAATTTAAATACGATTATTAGAGGTCCAAACGCCCATTATTAAAAGCCTTACAGCGATCGACCCATCCATTGAAAGTAATGTCCCAAAAGTGACGGCGAACAGAGAACATCAGGAACAAGGAAATTGGTAGAAATATTTGAAACTTTGAGGGATAAGAATAACAACAATTAATATGACTAGTATAAGAGATGCAACAAGAGAGAAGGGGATTACATCTCCTTCTCCTTTCGGCAATACAAGTCTTTCAAAGTCTTCAACTCTTCGATTAATGCTTTGTTCTGGTTTTCTAATACTGCAACTCGATTCTCCAAGCATTTTACATACTCTTTCTTCTTCCTTCGGCATTCTTTCGCTGCTTCTCTGCAAAAAAGTGTAATTTTAAGGATACTTGTTCATTTTAAAGCAGCGCTCATAAAAATGTCGGATAACCATACCTGTTTTTGAGTAATCTGACTTGTCGCTTCCGATTACTTTCATCGTTGTCTGATAGTGAAGTTAAAGACGCCGAGCCCTGTCGAGTTGCGAGGTTCGCTGTTAAGGGACTGTGATTTGCACCGTATTGTGACAGAAGGCCTGTTTGCCATTCTAAAGGAATTATTGTATGTTTATTGAACGTATTTACTTACCATTCTGTCCGAAGCCTGAGGTGTTTAGTGAGATCTGGGAATCATTAACCGCTTTAATGTTGAGAATATCGTTTGTCACCGGGAGAACGAGACCGTTGGTCCCCGCCACACTCAGCAGGGGGGTCGAGGTTTGGATTTGTGGTTGTGGTTGGGACGGGATGTCAGCGGCTGAACGGGGCGTGTTCATCAGACGCGCAGTTAGTCCAGGATCGGCTGGCACACACTCGTTGTGGTTGCGCATAGGCGCGTTGTTTCCGGAGCCGACACGCAACGAATTAGAGGATCCGTTTAAATGAGTGCTGGTCGGGACTTCAAAATGCACTGAGGTTGGAGGTCCTGCAAATGGAGGGACTAGTGTAATCATCGAGCAAGGTGTCATGTGGAAAGAGTTATCATAAACGGTATCCACAACTGCTAATTAAGAGAAACGTAATTATTAAAAGTTAATCAGAGAGAGTCAATTGACTCCATCCATGAAGCCATGCAATTCCCTCCCTTACCGACCAACCAGGCCTAAAGACTACAACGACGGCAGGTAAAAAAAGAAATAATATGGGCTTCGTTTCCTTTTGAACGAAGCCTCCGAGAAGAAGGAGAGAACAAACGCAGGGCTGTATTTGTAATAACATTAAACGGCTCCGTCCTTATGGCCGGGGATTAGGCCACTTACTGTAAGGCTTTATCCGGGTATTGCTTAAGCCAACAGGCCCAAATCCGAAGGCAGAAAGCTCTCAAAGTTTTAGATAAAAGGGGAGAAGGCTTGGTACAAGAGGCGAGAATTTGACAACAATAACGCTACAAACGGAACGACTCGACCAAAAAGGGAGAAACCCGGCGATAACGCGCTGAAGAGAATAAGATTCGTAGAGGGAATGAAAAAGACGGAACGAGAGAGCAGAGCGAGTGAGAGACCGCCGGCCTACAGCTCCGACCGATTGGCAATCACGCGAATATTGATGTTGAATGAGAGCGGGCGGGAGGGGCGGAAGGAATGCCCAAAAAAAGGTCCTTACCCAGCATGCTGTTGTTGACGGAGTCGGTGCTGGGTTCTTCGAGGATCTCCTTTTTCAGAGGTTTGTCCCCTACGGTCTCCAAATCCTTCAAAATCATTCGGTAGGAGGGCCGTCGGGCCAACTGTTCTCGCCGTCGTCGCGCCTCATCTTCGCTCATCATTTCGTCGATGTTCAACTGATGCTGCAAAAATAAGTCTGATTCAGCGCCCACTTGACGTTCGAAATTCGGTTAAACGAAGACTTTCTTTAAGCCGTTGTCTTTTTTCTTTTTCTGTTACCCAGATATTCCCCGCTTCATCAACCTTCCTCCTCTGGAAGCGGCGCGCTCTATATCATCATCTTCTAGACGAGTGGGAGACCGATCAGTTCCGTTTAGGTGCGCATACAACGAGCTCTCCATTTAAGCATAAAAACGATATCTACTCTACATATTATCCTTATGATCTTAATTTTTTTATGACTTTCCACATTTTGATAAGGCATTCGAGATTTAATCATCACTAAGTGTTATGTATCCCTTTTCCATTTTTTGTAATGGTAGGGAACAATCTTAGGTCACAAGTCGCGTCATTTTGGGAACCCTTCTCTTTTCTTTTTCCTTTTGATAAGAGCCTATGCCACAGCGACGCTCTCCCCTCTCGTTTATCGTTGTAATAGCATTGATCACACGGCACTCACGTCATTTCTGTTTTGCGTCGATTGCACCGATTGCAGAGACATCACGGTCTTCGGTCAGAAATCTCTCCCGCCGTTTTTCAGTCGTTCCAAAAAAACGTTGGATTGGCTGAAAAAATCACTTGAAAACAGAAACGCTGTTAAAATAGCTGAGAAAACGGGGGAACAAGACGAAGCCCGAGAAAAATTTTGGCCATGTGGGCTCTCGGCGAGCGCCCCCTTCAGGCCCCCCCCCCCCCCCCCCCCCCCCCTCCCCTACAACTCCAGGTCAATGGCTCACGTATCCTCCTTGATCTCCAACCCTCGAACAAAGTCTGAAAACATGAAAAAAGCGGAAAAAGCATTCCGACTACCGAGTTTCCCGAAATGCGCAAAAATCGGGACGAGCTCGGAGAAACACCTGTGCATAGTTATCGAGTAGCGACGGCCACAAGACCATGGGGGACACAAACCCCAACGAACCCGTGGAGAAAAGAAACGGCTTTTCGAAACGCGCAATGAGTGAGCAGGATTAAGGAACCCCCCGAAGGCGAGGAAGAAAATTATCTACATAGCTATCTTTTGGCACCGCATTTTTGTGGATTAGAGTTGGGGTTTCGTTAGAGTAAATACCAGAAGGGATGTCCGTTTGATGCCTTAAGGGCCCTCTATGGCCTCTGATTAAGCAAGGTGCCGTTTATGACACAAAAGCATCGGCCTGTGGGTTGGCGCCAACACTTTTTTCGGCCTCCATTTCCGCCCCCCCCCCCCTTCTTCTTTTTAAATTTGCCGCTGAAACTCGGCCAGGTCTATGACACTGTAATTGAGGTCTCCGCTCGAAAAACTTGACTACAACTATATGGCTTCAATGGCAATGCGCTCTTGGATTTTGTGTCGTTTCTCGGGGCTCACGCCAAAAACGAGAGAAATGGTGCGTTTATCCCGCCCGAGGAACGAGAGTGCAGTCCACAGGACGAATGCGGCCGGCCTCGTAAACCATCAAAAAAAAAAACGTGTTCCTCCATCCCCTCCTTTCCTCCTCACTAAATAAAAAAGCAACAAAAACACTACACGCTTCTTGGACTCAATACCCTCAGAACAGGCCAACGGAAGGAATCCTTAATTTGGTGTAGCGTAATTTAAAACAACGAAAAACTGTTTGTGAGAGAAATTAATGAATATGAATTCGTTCAAGAGACCCATTAATTAGGCCTCGTTACATCCACATCTGGTTTGTAAACAAACTTCATTCCCAAATAACGAAACAATCCCAGTTACGTCCAAATCTTGTCAGAACAAAATAAGGAATTAAAAAATCTCGAATCTAAGATATCTTTGTATGTCGATTAGGGGTTTTTATTAGTAGTATTTGATTCTGCAGATTTTAAATAGTCAGAAATATACAGAAAATGAGAATGATTAAAAGATTTATTATTGTTACTTGTTTACACTAAAAACCTACAGTACCGTCTAATTCCAAGCCGTCTCCACTGACAAGATACAGATTCCTTGTATAGTGCTGAGGACATTATTTTTCCAAATTAAAATAACGAATATATTTGCCCAAATTGACATCTAATTAATAAATTTGATGCTACCGTTTTATGATTGCAACGTAAAAAGGTAATGATTTATCACAATGTATTGCGCAACTTGAAATATAATGGTTTAAAAACAAAACAAATATTTAAATGGCTCAGAGATTTCACACGATACGTCCAAAAAAACCTATAGACTTGAAAAAAAATTTACAGTCGTACGAACAAAGCAGGAAACATAGGTATTTCCGAGTGATATCATGATGCACAAGGCCCTGTGAAATTAAGGAAGAAGACCCGTTCGAAGAAACAGAAGAAGCTTTAGAAGCTACGCAAACAACGAAAACCAAAACTTTTTTAAAACATAGACTTCTTATTGCAATTATGTATAGTATGAACACCAGCTGTGCGGCTGAAATAGAGCTTAAATGTCTAATTTAGAAGCATTGAGATGGAGGAGTACAGCCTAAGCGCAATACATGATCGTTTAATAACTTAAGCGTTGATAGATGAACTGAATAATGTGAAGGTGAGTACTTCCCCAAGCCCTTTACAATGCAAAATCGACGCTGATTCTCAACAATCTTTGTTTACCGAGATGTATTATAACCGTAGAGCCACAAAAAACCATAGATTTGATACACGATCAACTTTGACCTACTACAACATAAGACCCGCCACAAACAAGTACCTTCATTTCATAACCTACATTGTTATTCCATATACCAAAATGTAGCTAAAACAAAATAGTTTCTAAATTTCTTCAATTTTTTTCCGACTTAGTTCAAAAGATACTGTAGTTTTTCAAAAAGTGGCAAAAATCAGCATTTTTTGGATGTCATAACTTCATGCTCAGTCAACATTTTTTGACCTTTTCGGTGTCTATGAGCTCAGAATGATGCTTTCATATATCCACCTTTTCATATCAAGTTCCAATTTTTATTTTTGACTGTGGTACGGTATTCCCTACATAGGCCAATTTAGCGCCATAATAAAGTGATCTGCGCATTCATTTTTTCGATGTTTTTAATACGTCATCAGGTCAAAGACAACCTGCAGTTTGCCATGCTCTGGTCGATTTTTGTTTCGACTGTTAGCTTAGAAGTTACGATAGTAGAATAGGCTCTCCGTAGCCGAGTAAACAGCAAAACATTTCAATTACACATTATTAACCAGAAAATTCTGAGACAGAAACACCATTCTTCAAAGCCATTTATTTTTGATTTTTGTCGACAAAATAAAAATCGGTTCAGTTAAAATATGCACAGGTAGTAACTCTACGTTTTCACAGAGGAATTTTGGAATCCTATGAAAAAATCGAACAAGTATCAAGGCTCAATAAATTTTTTCCGATATTTACTAAAATAAAGTTGCTTGTAACTTTTTTCTTTGACGCCCGCAGTCAGTTTTTTTATTTTCCAAGTGTCAAAAAAAAAGTGTGCATCATACGACAATAAGAAATTTTAACTTTCTGAAGAAAGTGAAATTCTTAATTTTTACACCAGTTTGAACTTCAGAGACGAGGCCACAGAAACACCAGAAAGCGCAATAAAAATGTGGTATCTACTGGAAAAAGCGTCTGAGATGCCGGTAATGGTCTTATCAGTGATTTTTAGTATATCACCTTAGGGCCCAATAGGCTTCACAACGCCTCTGCACTCCACCACGAAAACAAATACGTGCAAAAATTTCGTGGCATTCTGCCCACCGATACTGACAAACGAACCCCGTACGTGGACAGAAAAAGCTGGCTTGAAAATTTATTGTGGTCGCATTTTGTCTTTTGTTTATAGCACTAAGGTTATTTTGTATTTGGCAAAATGAGTTACAATCAGAATCGTCGACGTTTTAATGGGAATCCAAATCACTTTCAACAAGGTTCGAATGATCGATCTCGACTTCAACAAGCCTATCAGGACTATAATTTCTTTATGACTCCTCCACCAGTTCCACCCAATTTAGGTCCTCCGATTAATGGTAATCGAAGAGAAACAAGACGAAGTGATCAAAGAGAATATCATAATACTCAAGGATATCAGAATAATCGGCAGTATTCAGACAGCCGGCACTCTGACAATAGGCATGTTTTGACATGGGGGAACAGTGAGCAGGACAGTCGGAAAAGGAGGCATGACACTGGTTACAATGTAAGTAGAATATTTTACAGTAATAATTTTTTAGGTATCATATTCCTCAGACAGGAGCAGCTTTGGTGTAAAGAGAGATCAAGGCGATGGAAGCCGACGCCAAAGCTATCAAAAACCACAATTTATCCAAGAGTAAGTCTTATTCGGTGAATATTTTTATTTCTTCAGCAAACCAGCTAAATTTGATCATCCATTTGAGTCTGAAGTCGAATGTTCTGATGATGAGCTTAGGTATTACCTTGGAATTACAAAAGAAGAAGTGCCTGTTTACGTTTTAAGAATGAGGAAAATGGGGGCTGATGGGTATCCTCCAGCATTTGTCGATGAGTAAGTAATATATTACCCGTTTAAATTTATTGTTTTAGGTGTGTGAAGGTGAGCAACACTCTTCCCTTTTTTGGCGACGAACATATCTACACAAAGAGGATAATAAAGCCATCTGATTTGATGCCAATAAAGGGCTATACTCATGTTGAAGGCGAAGATGTTACCCCTGAGTTTGTTACATATATGCAGAAAGTAGCTGACGTAGATTACGAGAAAAGTCATAGCGAAGTCATCAATAAGGCTAGGAAATCCGGGATAGACTTGGATAAGAGTCGTGTGGAGATTTTGGAAGAAAAACAGATTACAGGTACTTATTTTGTAGTTCAATATTTCTTATTGGCTTAATAAGTTTGGTTTAGAAACTATACGATTTGATATACCCGATTACAAATTGAGTGAAGACGAAGGATATGCCCTCGGCGAGAATACGAAGGGAATGAAACACAATCTAGATGGATTCAGGGATGGTAAGTAAGAATTTCTTTATTGATAAGTCGTCTTCTTGAAATAGACGGATATAAATTTATCTCAGGTATCCAACCTTTCGTCGCTTCTGAACCTAACACTCCATCCAATTTTATGTCCAAATTGAGAAATCTGATGAATAAAACCGAGCCGAATGAGTCAGTCGAGAGCCTTCCCAGTCCGTTAAATGACCTGATCTAATTCTTGTCTGTTGCGTAATCTCATAAACCTGTTATTTTGGAATTCAGAGCATGTCATGGGCAGTTGCGAGATAAATCTGCGGAGCTAAAAACCGAAAAAACCAGTTGCGAGATTAGTAATCTCGAAGCTGGAGTGGAGAGCCTCGGAAAGGTCATTCAACCTCCGCCGAGAGATCTTGCCCCGAGGCTATGGGTCTTGAGGTTGTCTTAATACCTTGAAGGTCGTCTCTGCGATTGTTCAGCCGGACGGACCAGCCTTTTTGCCGAGCCGGAGGCGAAAGTGGCGCCGCCACAACCGGTTTTCGGAGCTGGTGGCTCCTCTTTCCACTGCGATCGGTGAGCGCGAATGCGCATCACAAAAAACACAATAGGAGGAGCGGCGTTACTCATCCGCCCGGGTACAGTAGAACCAGATCGTTTTCGTATTATGCTTTTTACTTTTATGCAGTTGCAACACCGCGTTCGTCCCTTGAATGGATAACATAATGTGCATGTAATAGGTGTGATCCGTGTCTTCGCTCCCTTTCCGGGGATTTTCGAAGCTTCGATCCTCATCTGGCTTTTATTTGTTCTTGAAGCTGCGCTGACCTGTTGGTAGCGGAGATTTTTTTCGGTTCTCTGTCTCCAGAATCTTCAAAAAACATCCGATCTGTAGAAAGAAGATATTCCAAGTTTGATGGCATTTTTAGGGATTGTCAGCATATTTCTAAGGGTTTTGCTGTATATTATTATACTTTGGTGATATAATGATTTCTCAGTGACAATGTAATTGGTGACTTTGATCAAATTTTTTGTTTTTTTTGTCAAGTTCGGTGCGTACCCGTGGATGGATGTCTCGCATTGCAAAGATAACTTGCCGTTTAAAAATAATGTAAAACGGGATCATCTTCGCAGCATCGCTGACCTGATTTGATCCGAATTTCGGGAGCTGAGAAACCGCACAATCTTTTGACTTGACCTGCGCCCCCTCTCCCGAAATCTTCCTAAGCAAACCTTCCGTTCTCAACGTTCTATTTCCATCAGGAAATTGGGACCGTTACTTTCCCACATTTCTCTGCGACCTACATTGTATGATGTCTTTATGTCAGCCACTTACAGCTTTTGCTTCCGTTTCGTCTTCTCACTCTTGGCGATTCCTTCAACTTCAAATCCACATTTCATTCGCCATCCAATTTAATTCAAATTGCTGTGAAGGGCTTACAAAGATCGTGTCGTTACTTTCTTTTTTCGCCTAGAATTATATATGTGGAGTATTTTTTTAAATACCACGTAGAAGTGCATAAATTATAGTTTTTGTTTTCACTGAATTTGAATATTGTTTTATGTTACATTCCTTTATTTTTCCAAGCTCTTACATACTCATGTGTTTTCTTCTACTCTGTATTTGTTATGAATACTTTTTCGCTGTTTAAAATATTCAAATTTTGTGGATTCGGGTAACCGGCGATATTCTCGGCTTTCATCTCCAGACGAATTCATGGACCGTAGAAGGAGCGGAGATCGCCTTTCGGAAGCAGCCATCCGCTTTAATCTTTTTCACTTTTGAATTTTGATCCTAATTCAGGTTCTTCGGACAAAAAGGAGATTTAAGTCGCGCTGTCGATCCTCTTTCGGAGCCCTCCGGCATCTAACATTCCGTGTCTTTGCAGGGTTGTATGAGGTACACGTCGTTGGAACCCCAGTTCCGGCGGTTCTTCCATTGGTATGGGGGGTTTGTACACAACTATCGAGTCATCCTGTTCATCTTCCCCCTTCTGGTCACCTTCTTCTTGTCCTTTGGCTTCCTTTGGGTTGGTGAGTTGAGTGAGGACGATCCGGCTTATGTGTTTACCCCAAAAGATGCGCGGTAAGTTGTTCGATTCTACTTCCAACAATTCAATTTCTTCAGATGGAAACGGGAGTCGCATGTTTTCGAAAAATTATGGCCATTACAGGAAAATAAGTTCTTGCCTGGAAAATCATTTGAGGCCAAACGATTTGTAAATATATTAGTAAGGGCCAAGGATGGACAGAATGTCCTCAGGCCAATGATCTTGGACGAAATACAACTCCTCAACACATTGATCATGTCCAATGTCACTGTGCCCACGGACGATGGCAGATTTGTTCTGACTTACCAAGATCTTTGTCTTAGTTATGACTGGACTTGTGGAGCCAACGAACATATCGAAATGTTCCGTCAAATGAGCAAAGTGGGACGAGTTATCGACCTTAAGTATCCTAAGGGTGGAAATAAGGTGAGGTTTAGTGATTTAAAACATTCTAATGTTGTATTTGTAGGACACACCTGCGTATTTGGGTACAGCAATTGGTGATATTGTCTTAAACAAAACTGACAACACTGTTCAAGAAGCCAAGATTACGCAACTCTTCTACTTCTTGAAGCAAGATCCGCCTTCTGTTGACAAGTACTCTACGGCCTTTGAATACGCTGTAGAAAACTTTTTATTAAACGAGTTTAACTCCAATCTGATTGAAATCAGTTTTGCTCATTACCATTCCCTTCAAGACGGAATCAACGAAAATGCGGAGAGATTTGTTCCCAACTTTGTAATCAGTTTTACATCTCTGGCCATCTTCTGTTTCGTTTGTTCATTCACACTGAAGCGAGGTAAATGGGAAATCGATATTGTTCACAGTAAGCCCTGGTTGGCTTGTTGCGGACTGTTGAACACATTGCTCTGTCTGATCTCTTCCTTTGGAATAATGATGTTAATTGGAGTCCCGTACAATGTTGTGAATACAATCATACCGTTTTTGATCATTGCCATTGGTATTGATGACATGTTTATTATGAATGCTTGTTGGGATCAGGTGGATAAGAGTCTACCGGTCCATGAGAGAATGCAGTTGATGATGGAGAATGCTGGTGTGGCTGTTAGTATCACCAATATTACTGACATCTTGTCGTTTCTAATTGGATGCTCCTCAGAACTTCCTGGAATTCAGGTAATCTTGTTTTTGTCATAATTTTAGAACACCATTTATTTTCAGGTATTTTGTCAATATGCGTTTGCTTCGGTGGTGTTTTGTTATCTCTACCAGATAACATTCTTTGCTGGATTCCAAGCAATTATGGGAGAAGTAGAAAAAGCCGAAAGGAACTGTTTTATCTTTACAAAAGTAAATTCAGTTGGGAAGCCAAAAAAGACAAATGCCGTTTATGCGAACGAGACCATAAAGTCATCATCTAAACTGAAGAAAACCTCTGAATCTGATCATTACATTCAATCCATCTACATTGAAGATAGGGAGAATAAAGAAGGCACAAACAAGAGACACACAGCCTCGGATAATGTTACACATCGCTTCTTCTGTAATAAGTACGGCCCTTTCCTTCTGAAAAAGGGGACCCGGACAATAGTGGTGTTCGTCTATGTTGTATACATTGTAGTGGCAATATTAGGATGCGTGAATTTCAAAGAAGGACTTGAGCCAAAGAACTTGGTTACCTCTTCTCATTACATTGCCAAATATTTCAACGATCTGAAATTGTTCTGGAAGATTGGCCCACAACTTCAAGTTGCTGTTCTTGATCCTCCAAACTTCACAGATCCCATTCAAAGGTAGACTTTAATTTATTTACAACTCTGATGATTAAAAAAATTTTCTGTTTTTAGAGAGAAATTAATGGCTATGGTAAGGTCATTTGAAGATACGGACTACACATTGGGACGTGAAGGAACCATCTTCTTCTTTCTCGAATACTTAAATTATCTAGATCAATTGAATGCCGAACTTGAAAATACGGATCGGATTTGGAATCAGAAACTCCGGTCTTGGCTAAAATACACTGGAGGAAGCAATCAGTGGGATACAGACATTGTATTTAACAAAACTACCAACGAGATAATAGCCTTCCGATTCCAGGTGTGTAAAATTACATTTTTCTAACTTTGTTAATTATCATTCAGTTGGCTATGAAAGATATTGTGGAACCAAATCAACATAAACTAGCGGCCAAACTTCTGAGGGATATAGCTGATAAGCAACCATTTCACGTTGAGATCTACCAGGAGACCTTCCCCTTTGCCGATCAATATCTCATCATTCTACCTTCTACTTACCGAAATGTCGGCATATCTTTGTTATGTATGACATTGATCGCATTCCTGTTGATTCCATCAATTCCATCGGGTACTTTCTTTTTTAAGCATTTAATTACTAATTTTTTAAATAATGCTTGCTAATTACTTATAGCTATCCTGATTGTATTATCGATTGTTTCGATAAGTGCCGGAGTATTTGGATACATGACGTTTTGGGGAGTTCATCTGGATGCGGTCTCTATGATCTCTATCATCATGAGCATTGGATTTGCTGTTGATTTGTCAGCTCATATTGTTTATGCATTTGTTACGTCCAATGGTGAAGTTCGTGATCGTGTAATCGGAGCTTTGGAACATCTTGGTTGGCCAATCTTCCAGGTTTGCAGTGATTACAAATATGATAGCTATTTTCTTAGGGAGCTACTTCTACAATTGCCGGTATCTCGATCTTATACACTGTGAATGCGTATATCATCCTGACCTTCTTCAAGACCATCTGGTTGACCATGGTATTGGGGATGATACATGGGCTGGTCTTCATCCCCGTTATGCTTAGCTTTATCCCTCTGGCATTCTTCCAGATCCAAGAAGATAAGGGCAAAGTGAAGGACGTAAAGGAGCCCATCGATGAATGTAAATAACAGAAACATCGACTAGAATACGAACACGGGTACCTCCAAACATATAAATATGGCTATCAATGAATCTCTACCCTTCCGGTTTTAGGAAATATTTATTTTTACAGAGTAAAATCATGCTTACAGTTTTTTATTTGAAAGATTACCCAGAGTTATTACAGATTAAGATTAAATACTTTGAAAATGATATGTTGTTGATTGGGTCTTCTCATATTATGCATTCCGCGCAGAGACAACCTGTTCACTTATCTCAGCCATTGTGCTCAAGGTATTTGAGATCCAGTGATGGATTCCCGAACTGCGTCCAGTTCGGCGCTCCACGACTTCGACATCAAAATCGTCGATCGACTGAAGCTTCAAACATAAGAACAAAACGATTAAGAACGATAGAGTTGAGTATACGCCAATTTTGAGGTAACTGCTTACATTGTGTTTGCTGATGTTCTTCTGAGGCTTGAGAAGCTTCTCTTTCTCCATGCATCTCTTGATGTCTTTCACAGTCCACCGGTCCTTTATTCGAGGATTTAGACATCTCTTCTGAAGTTTGATACCCTTCTCCGTGAAGACATCGTATCTTCGTGGCAGTTGTGGCAACTTGTGTTTCATCCATTGCTCCCATTCCCAATAAGGTTTGCACATTATGCTTGCCTTTTGCCAAGGATGCTTTCCTCTGAGGCAGTAATAAAATATAATTCCTGAAAATAAGAAATGATAAATAACATCGTAAAGCAAAGAACAAGACGGTCAATCATAATCACGAACCCAATGCCCATACGTCCAGACCCTTTGATACAGTACACATCTCATTGACCACGGTATCACACAACTCAGGGGCATGATACTGATTTGTGTACTCGAGATGTTTGACCGTTGACTCGACCTTCCTGGTCAACCCAAAGTCAGTGATCTTGACTTGAGAGAAGTCGCTCTCATCGAATATCAAGATGTTCTCTGCCTTTATATTTCGATGAACCAGGCCTTCCGAATGCATGTACTCCACGGCATTTAAGACGGAGATCATTATTCCTTTAGTTTTTTCTTCTCCAATGCCTGAAAGAGCAGATTTTTTGTATTCCTGGCACTACTTACCTCCCACACTACACTCAACTGCTTCACGAAGACTGGCATGAGGACAAAACTCTTGAACAAAATAAAAGGAATCCTCGTTCGTGGTATGATAAACTCCATCGAAGCTGTTTATAACATTCGGATGAGCCGACAATTGCTTTGAATAATTGTATTCTCTGAGGAAGTCGGCCTTTCAAGAAGTAATCATTTAATAACACCGCCTTACTTGTTTGGTAGAGCTTTTCGAGAAAAATTTGAGTGCCACTCTTTTGCCCGTACTCTTATGTTGAGCCAATTTTACAAATCCAAATCTCCCGGTACCCAACTGAAATGTTTATTTACAGTAATCGGAGAGACTCGTGATTCAAATTTTCTCAGCTCGAATAACAAAACCTTTGTTTTTCCACGCAACTTTAATTTTAACCAAGCACAAGATCAGAAGAATTGAACTGGGCTCAAAGAGAATTTCATTTCTCCTCCAAGAAATAAGTGTGGTCACAGAAGGATTTGCCTCGAATTTCTTCTGCCGACTTAATAAATAATTTCAAATATAGGCTCAGGCTTTAAAAATCGTCCGAAGTTTCCCTTAAATCGGAAATGAATTTAAAAAATAGGTGCAGACAATTTTTCCATTGATTTTTGCCTCATCGGAAGAAATTCGAGGAAAATTCTTCTGTGACCACCCTTAAGTAAACAAAAATGGAATAGTCATAAATAAATGATTACTTTTACTATGAGCAAAATGTCGTAACATTAATCTTTACCTGTTTGAAAACGTCGTAAATATTCTCCGGATCCTCTTTGCGTATCACTTCCATGGCCGAAGAACAACGACGTCGACCCTCGTCCGGCTTTAGAAGTGTCTGAGATTGTTGAACCGAGCTTGAGCGATGGATTCTAGAGCTGGATGCGGCCCAAGTACAACTTACAGCTGCCTGAGGGGAAAAGCACTGCGCAGGTTCGAAACCGGTGGATCTGAACTGTGATGACACGACTGGCTTAAGGCCTGCAGCATCCTAAAAGAAAAGAAACGCTCGGGGGAACGAACACCGACCCGGGACTCTTGACTCCACCTCGAAAGTGGGATAAAAGAACAATCCCTCAGGATATGACGGTCTTTGCGAGGCGTTAGCTGACCCAAAATAAATAGAAACCCGGTTTTTGCGGGACTATTTGTCACTAGGGGCAATTTAAGAACTATTAAGTTCATATCAAGGAAGACTCTCCCAATCTCTCAATCCTCTACTCCCATGCCCCACTTCCTATAGCACTTTTCGACTTTGGAGTTGCGTGCAGGAAGTCACGTCTCGGCTGTCATAACACTTGGACAAAACAATTTGACGATTTCGCACTTTCCTGGCACATTTTCAAAATACTTTTCTCAATAATATATAATTTTGGGAACAAACTTTTTACCTTTTCCTCAGTGAGAGAATTTTGTGAGCGTAATCGTGGAGCAATAGAAGATCGATGCTGTCTAAGACAAGGCTCTACAGATTCCATTCCCTCATAAGCCTTGAAAACGGCGTCCGGTTTCAGGAAGAGTCTCGTCGCTGATTCTCGCCTCAACATGGGAGGTGGTCCGCTGAGCTCGAATCTGGGGTGAGTTGTCATCATATCACGGTGGAAGAGCTCTTTCATTTGTGACGATTCATCCAGATTGGGGCCTGAAGAATTGCTTCGTCTGTTCGAGTGGAAGGTGACGATTCTGAACCTCGGACTTCTCGAGGGCCGAATTTTCTGTAGACTCGAGAACGGTGAAGAAGGGAGACTAAACGAGGGGAACGATACAACATATGTACAAGCTCCCTACTATGGCTCGTCGTCATCGCAATGGGACAGGGAGTGGGACTTTTGAGGTACTACGTGTCTAGGCACATCCATGGCCGTACTTGGCTTTTTCGGCCGAAAGAAACCTCTTCAGGACTGGTCCTTGAGAAACGTTTAAAAAGACCCAAATCTTATTAACCCCGCAGGCCATGAGGTACACCGGAATAGGACCCTCCCGATACAACTTCTTTACTGGAAACCCGATAACTCTGTAAAAACAAAATACACATCAACGCACACGAGTCTGATCCCCCCAGGGCATTGAAAACAAAACCGGGAGTTAAGTCCGAGGAACTTCTGATTTACGTACATCTTCCCCTTCTCTTCGTTCGGCCAAAAAATCTTTATTTCCTTCTTGCGTAAGAGGCCTAATTTTGGAAAAAAGTTGGGATTCCACGACCGCAATAATTATCGTGGGACTGCAAATAAGAATGCCGGCGTTAGTAACATTGTTAGTATTGAGTGAAAACAAGTCTTCATAGCTTCGCCTTCCGCTGTTTGATGGCATTGATCATAAACTCGAACATCTCCGACGTACGATATTTCTGTTCCAAGGCAATGGCTTCTTCTTTATGGGCATTTCGTAAAGCTTTCCTATATTCTCCATCCATTATTTGGGATTTTATTTTTAGTAGAGACTAAAAGGGTTTAAATTACTTCTATATTTATAAGCACAGCCGAACATGAAGTAAGTGACATACCCCCGGAGCCAGTTGCGAAGCTTTCTTGAGTTGTTTGTCGCAGAATGATTGGAATTGGTCATTAGGGACTACTTCAGTCACCAACCCAAGATCTCTGGCCTCATGGGCATTTATTTTTTCAGAGAATAATAGTAATCTATTGGCTCTGATTCGGCCCATAAAAGAAGGAAAGCTGAAAGTTGATGTTCCCTCAGCTACTAGTCCGAGTTTGGTGAACGGAGTTGTAAATGTTGCCTAAAATACGACACTTTGACAAGATCGGAAAAAGAATAAAACCGGGTAGTAATGGTGTAATGTGTCTTGCCGCTTTGCCGAAAAGTCCCAATACCGTCGGGAAAGTCGCTGAAGTGATTTCCGCGACATGAACTGTGAGAAAACAAAAGTTCACTTTGGGTGTGCTGATACTTCTTGAGTTTTCCATCAAAATTATAATAAATAACAATATTATGATTTTCTAAAAAGAATATAATAATGCGTCCGTGCAGGGAGAAAAAGACGATTGGAAACACAATCACAATGGCAACTGGACTCAACTTAATGGGTTACTGTAACCGAAATAGAAAAAAATGTGGCGAAATAGAGAAAATAGCTGAATCTTAATATAAAACTTGGCCAAATAAAAGAAACGAAAAAAGTTGTGGCGAAATAAAGAAAAGTGGCCAAAAATGAAAATAATCAGAGAATGGTTTCTACTTGTTAGAAGACCAAATAAAAGTTATTAATGGTTCATAAACGTAAAATCGCAGTGTAAGCTACGACTTGTCTAAAAGTCGTATTTTCGACATTTTCCCCCCAAAAATCTGAAAATTGTCTGCATGCAATCCAAATTACCTAAAATAAATTTACTCTTGCATATTTCTTCTATTCAAGTCCATTCCGGCCAATATCCGGTGATTTGCGCCCAACCGGACTCGAACCCGGGACCTGAGATTGGTCGTTTTCGTCAAAACCCACTATATCATGAAAACAGCCCCACCACTTTTTGGACTTTTTTAAATGTTTCTAGGGCAGAATTTTACTCTGATTAACATATGTAAAAATAAGCTGTGGGTTTTTAGAAACAAAAATGTTACGGCCGATTTTGTGCGGCCTACCCGCAAGATCGGTATGTTACAGCAATCCTGGCGATATGAAAGTACTTCCGTTCGACTCCCCGTACCCAAAAACGTTTATGTTAACAATTTCGCGGCTCTGGGTGTTTTAAGTTTGGAGTTATTTAAGATTACTGTTAATTACTAAAATTGTAAATAAAACTGGGTTAATGGGGGGAATTGGAGCAAAAGGCTTCAGGAATACATTTACATGAGTGCAAACCGAAGTAAATTTTAAAACTGCACAGTGCGAGGTGCGAAATCCATTTCGCGGGCTTTACTACATGCGCCATAAAGTCCCGACAATTTTGCACAGCGCATTTTCCTTTTTTTTTTGGCGGCCGTCGCGGAGATTTCCCCTTTTTACCCAAGCGACATGCACTTTTACTAGTTCAACAATAAAGTCCGCGGAATGGCTGCAATACGCTTATCGCGCCCGCACTGTGCAGTATTCGGCGCTCACAGTGCAAATTACAGGGTGCGCGCGACGGAATTGGGGGAACAGTGCAAAAAGGCATTGCACAGTGCAATAAATTCCATTTCTTTTGGGTTTGCAGTCGGTTTCAGCCACATTATTGGACACGCGCGCAGTGCGGTCGACTCGCTGAATTCATTGCACAGTGCGCGCTCCAAATCCGTTATTCTTATGAGGCTAATCACTGTAGTAAATTGGTATATTGCCTTCTTAAAGTGTCTGATAATTAGAAAATAATATTTTTAAAAGGGATTTGGTGTTTAGTGGTGCTTGCAGGGTGGTTTTAGACCAAAAATGTTGTCATAAAGTAATTTTAGCGCCTTTTGAGTACTGTTTTGTGCAAAAAACGCTCTGATTTTGATTTTACGGACATGATGACAACTTTATCGACTCAAAAACGTATTTTAAGTCTTTGAAGTGTAAATTTGGTATCATTATGGCCTGATTTCACAGTGAAACGCTCAATTTCCGAAAATCGCTGCGATTTCCAAAGCGAGATGAAATTCCCGGTTGCACTGTGCAAAATGGCAAAAAACAGGCGCACAGTGCGGCTTTTGGTCTTTTGTACTGTGCAAAATGAACTGTGCAAAGTTGCAAAGTGGTTAGTTCGGCCAAAAAGTCGGCGGAATGGATTTCGCAACCCGCACTGTGCAGTTCCAATCAGCACAGTGCGTACCCCGCGACAGACTTTTAGCACGGTGCATTCTGACTTTTCACAGTGCAAAGGGTCAAAATCCGCACTGTGCGCCAATTTTTGCCATTTTGCACAGTGAAGCCGGGAATTTCGTCGCGCGTTGGAAATCGCAGCGCTTTTCGAAGGAAAATCGAAATTTCTTGCGACATGTCGCAATTTTGGGGAAAATCGTTTGTTTTTTCGGCCTGCGTGCACAGTGCGGGTCTGTTTTTGGGGAAGAGTTCACAGTGCGGCCCGAAATTTACTACTTTGGTTTGCACTGTGCGGCGCGCCGGAAATTGAGCGTTTCACTGTGAAATCAGGCCATAATGATACCAAATTTACACTTCAAAGACTTAAAATACGTTTTTGAGTCGATAAAGTTGTCATCATGTCCGTAAAATCAAAATCAGAGCGTTTTTTGCACAAAACAGTACTCAAAAGGCGCTAAAATTACTTTATGACAACATTTTTGGTCTAAAACCACCCTGCAAGCACCACTAAACACCAAATCCCTTTTAAAAATATTATTTTCTAATTATCAGACACTTTAAGAAGGCAATATACCAATTTACTACAGTGATTAGCCTCATAAGAATAACGGATTTGGAGCGCGCACTGTGCAATGAATTCAGCGAGTCGACCGCACTGCGCGCGTGTCCAATAATGTGGCTGAAACCGACTGCAAACCCAAAAGAAATAGAATTTATTGCACTGTGCAATGCCTTTTTGCACTGTTCCCCCAATTCCGTCGCGCGCACCCTGTAATTTGCACTGTGCGCGCCGAAAACTGCACAGTGCGGGCGCGATAAGCGTACTGCATCCGGACTTTTTGGCCGAACTAGTACTCGGGACAGAAAGTCCTGATAATTTGTCGCGCGCACAAAATTTGTCGCACCAAAAAAATCGCGCCGAAAAACATGCGTCACGCGCGATGTTAGTGCAAGAACAACAAAATGCACCGTACAAAAGGTTGGTTTTCTGTCAAAATGCACTGTGTGCAAGGCACTTTTTTCGCGATCTTCGTAACGACACACAAAAACCGCACCGTGCAAATTATCAAGACTTTCTGTCCCGAGTAGCACTCGGGCCATAAAGTCCCGACAATTTTGTCGCTGCTGATGTCGCGCGCAAAAATTGAAGTGCGGTCGCGGAAAAGTGCATGTCGCTTGGGTAAAAACGGAAAATCGCCGCGACGCCAGCGAAAATTTGAGAAAAATGCACCGTGCAAAATTGTCGGGACTTCATGGCACGATTAGTGTCAGTCTGTCGGGAAAAAAATGTGGATTTGTCGCACCTTCAGATCGCGCGCAGTCGCTTCGCGGCGCTTGGGAATTTGATGCGCAACAACGGCGAGGCGCGAAACTTTGCTGCGACAAATCCACACCCGACAAACTGATGTAAACACCAAAAATCACCCCAGAGACTCCATTTTAAGCACATTACACAAATTTTCCGGTTTTGTCCAACTTCCGATTTTATCTGGAAGCGTAAAATACGGCTAAATATGTAAAATACGGCTAAATAGTCCTGTCCTTCAATTAAAAAAAACCATACTTTTTCGGAACAAATAATCAAGTCGAATAATGTGAGCATGGTTATTCCAATTCCCACACAAGGACCGTTTACAAGGGCAATTAGGATCTTCCTATGGTCGATCAATTCGCTTATCATGTCGACATAAATTGGAGACCTGGAGCCTGTTAATCTGAAATAATTTGTAAGTCATAAAATTTTTTATGTCATGGTAAGAACCCGTCTGTATCTCACAGAAACCCAATGTTTACAATTTTTAAACGCTGGCTTCCGTAGTTTGTGGGCAGTCAGCCGTTTTCGCTACACATAAAAGACGGTCACAGAAGACTCAGCCTCGAATTACTTACTTCCCATGAGCCGAAAATCAGTGCAATTTTGCTCAAAGACGCACGTCTTCATAAAAGCGGAAACCAAAGTTTCGAAAAATTTTTCGCTTTCTCACCCACGAGATCCCTGATTCTGAAAAGAAATGGGTTCCTTTTTGTGCGAGAGACATGTTTTTTCTCTCTCTTTCTCTTCCCACACGTTTTTCGAAAAAGAAACTCAACTTTCAAAAAAAGCGTGTATGGATAGCTCAGTGGTGGAGCAATGGACCGAAAATCCAGATGACGTGGGTTCAATCTCCACCCCAATCCAGCCAATTACAAATTGTAAAGCAAATTCTTTCGCAAGATTGGCGGTTTTATGTAATGGCGAAGATAAAAGATTTTCAAAAAAAAGTCGAAATTTTCCTTGTTTCAACTTGCCGAAACCCAAAATGGCGAGCAAGAAACCGTTCTAGCTCTCCGTCCCCGAAAATCGTCGAAATTTTTTCTGTTTTTGCTCTCTTTTGCAAAAAAAGCAAAAACTGAAAAATTTCGACTTTTTTTGAAAATCTTTTATCTTCGCTCTTATGTAGTAGGAATTGACTCATTTCGCAAGGGAAAACAAATATTTCGCAACCGAAGCAATGAATTTTTGCTGACTTAATAAGTCGGAAATGAATTCTAAAAACTATCGCTGACTTATCAAGTCGGGAATGAATTTCAAAAATCGGTACAGACCAATCTTCGCACTGACTTTCGGCTCATCGGAAGACATTCGAGGCTGAGGCTTCTGCAGGGGTGGTCACGGGCCGGGCCTGACATTTGCAGGGCCAGGCCGCGGGCCTGATATTTGGCCGGCCCGGCCTGTTTCCGAATGCCAAGCTGTTGACATTCATTGCTTTCGTGCCGGAAAATTTTCTTGATTGATTGTAGTTGTAGTAACTCAGGTTATCAATCATTCACTATTTTTAAGTACCTGTTTAAACCTTTAAGATCCAAAATAGAACATCTGTAGTAACATATTGCAGTTCATAGCAGATTTTGGCGTCAAAAAGTCGGTAAGATCAAAGTAAATTCGGCAGTTCGCGCCCTAACATGCTTAACAGAGCCGGACCGGGCCTGACATTTGCCGGGACGGGCCGCGGGCCTGAAATTTTTAAAAGTAGGCCCGTTTGCCACCCCTGGTAGTTAGGTTTGACAAAAACTTGCATACTTTTCCGCATGTGTAGAGTCTAGATTAAACTCAGAGCCAGAACTGAAGTAATCTCCATTGCCTGAAAAAAAGGGAAACGATTTCATTGTTATCATTCAACGGGGTATTTATCTTTTTGAAGTTCCACCAACATACCTGTAAAAACGGTAAAGATAATGTCATCATCATTGTTCGCGTCACGAAGAATCTGTGGAATTTTCCGATACATCTGAAAACCTCAATTCTGGATTAATCGGATCAACTTACGTCATCATTGATGGCATTCTTCTTTTGAGGTCGATTCAACGTGATAAACAAGAATTTCCCGCGTCGTTCAGTCAAGATATCTTGACTCATCTTCGTATATTCTGCTCAACTTTACCTCTAACAAGGGATCGGCAAATATTTACTTGCCTCCTGGTTCCTTAAAAAATCTGCATCATTCTAAAGATCGTGACAAATAGGGTAAAAGGAAAAAACCCGTATTTGGGCCATAACTTTGTCCAAAAACCAATTTTGCAGCTAATTTATTTTTTTGCACACCATTTTTAATGCTCTTTCAAATGATAGAGATTTCGTCAAGAAACCAAGCTGCAAGTATTTGCCGATCCCCAGTAAAAGCCTTATATGTAATTCAACTTAAAAGACAATTTCTGAGTCCGTGCATCAGTCGCTTGTTAGGCGTGGACATAGGAAAAAATCGAATTTGGGTTTTTTGTATTAAAATGACTGTTGGCAGGTGCTAAGCAAAAGCGAACAATATCTTTTTCTCAAATCCTTCATCAAGATACGATTTTTTACAATTTACTGTTTTTGAAGTAATTGCCTCCAGCGGTCGTATTTTACATTGAAATCCGATTCCGGGTGGGTGCAAATTATCAAGAAAGACCGGAAATCAATTCGAATGTAACAGTGGGGGCTGTATGAGAGACATTGTGTATTTTTTTTAAAAATAATAATACATAAAATGGAAATTAAAACGGGTTTTGTATAACTTTAGAGACTTAAAATGTGAGAATTAAAACGACTGCAAATCGGTTGAAATTGATAACACTTATTCTAGGGCTAATTACCAGACACTTTTGTATTAACTTTTTTGGTAGTTTATTGTATTACGGATTACTGTAGCATAAAACTTATTCTCCTTAACAGGGGTTTTCTTGAAAATTCTTACACATTAATTTTGTTAAATATATACTTTAAACGACGAAAAGAGACCCACTCTAGATGTACACAATAACATTTCATCCTGTCTAAAATGTTTCTTGATATCATCATCAGTTGGTAAAACTTCGCTAGATTGCTCAAGTTTTTCAAATCTTACGGTCGTACAAAACATGGTTACACAATCCAAGTCTTTCTTAAACACTTTACGCGTAATGGTGGCAGTCCGACCTTTCTGTGTTATGTGGTATACGATAACCGAAATCGGGTTTCATCTTACAGTAGTCCACGATACAGTAAGCTACCAAAAAAAGTTAAAGTGTCTTACAATTAGCCCTAGAATAAGCGTTATCAATTTGAACCAATTTGATGCCATTTTATTTTTTACGTATAGCCTCTAAAATTATATAAAACCCGTTTTAATTTCCATTTTAGGTATTATTATTTAAAAGAAAATACATAATGTCTCTCATACAGCCCTCACTATTACACTCCAATTGATTTCCGGTCTTTCTTGATAATTTGCACCCACCCGGAATCGAACCCGGGACGTTGAATTGGTAGTCCCAACCACTAACCACTATACCACGAAATTTGTCACAGGCTTTTTTGAATATTTTTTAATTGCTCTAGAGCAGAATTTTATGCTGATTAACATATAAGGCGCGTGCGTTCTACATTTTTTCTGACCCACTCGCAAAAAACCCAAAATTCTTGTCTGTTAGCCTTACAGACAAGGTCTGCGTGGTTTCTGTCTAAAAAACAGACAAAAATTGCAAATCTTGTCTGGGATAACAGACAAAGAGCCTGTCCGTTAGCCCGGACAAGAAATCTAAAAGTTTGTCTGGCTAACAGACAGAATTTTGCAATTCTTGTCTGTTAGCCAGAGAAACTGTTAGATTTTCTGTTAGTAACTCAGACAAGAATTCTCAAACCTTGTCTGAGATACAGACGAAGCAAATTGTCTGCATCCCAGACAACTTTTGCTCACTTTTTGTCTGGCTCTGGACAAGATTCGCCGATTCTTGTCTGAACTGAAATTAGTATGGACAGAAAACGCGCAGACCTTGTCTGTAGGACTAACAGACAAGAATTGCGGGTTTTCTGCGAGGGGGTCAGAAAAAATGTAGAACGCACGCGCCTTATATTTAAAAATCAGCTGCGGGTTTTTAGAAACAAAGATTTTACGGCCGTTTTTTAGCGGCCGATACGGTATTACGGTATGTTACAGTGGGAAAGTAAAAAAAATAATAGTGCGATCGCCTTTGCAAGGGTTGTAAGCCGCGGGATTACTGGATTTTATGGTAAAATACGAAGGCAATTACTTCAAAAACGGTAAATTGTAAAAAATCGTATCTTGATGAAGGATTTGGGAAAAAATATTGTTCGCTTTTGCTCAGTCGTTTTAATACAAAAAACCCAAATTCGATTTTTTCCTATGTCCACGGCTAATTCACCGAGTCAGAAATTGTCTTTTAAGAAAAGCAAAATTAACGCGGACTACGAAAGCCGTAGCATCATTTATTGAACATGAGATTCATTTGTGAGGGAGTGAATAAATTAAATGGAATGGTGGACAACCGCCTCGTACTGTCGGAGTTCTGTGAGGTCTTTCATGGCCACATGCCCGTTTCTGTCGGAGACCCAGCGGCCATTCATTCCGGGTATTCGACTGGTCGGTTTTCCCCAAGTGTGATGCATAACTACTTCGTCCACTGAAATCACACACATAATCGTATAAGTTTAACATTTTTAGTGATGAAACAACTCTTACCATCACTCCACATCGCATAAACATGGTCAGCTTCTTTCTGCGGCGAGTTATTCAACTTTTCCAGGAACGTTGAGTAATCTTTCTGGGTGCATGAACTTGATGTATAGCCACACAATAACTGAAAATATGTTTATGAAAAATATTCCCGACTACCTGGTCTTCACAACTGTATCCCGGATACAATCCATCTAAGGCGTTGCACCACGCAGGAACAGTCTGTGCCAATTGGCAAACACAAAGTCCGTAATTGGGACCAGAGATTCCCAGGAAAGTGTCCACATGCTTGGCCAGAGATGGGCCCAGTTGACAATTACCATCAGTTGCAATTAAATCACCACCTTTCAGAACCTTTCTAAATACATATAATATTTGTAAAAATTTTTTGTTGTTCTATGTATTACATGTAGTCGGGAATCACATATGAATAATTACAGTAAGTTTACCTAGCAAACACAACACCAACTGAATGAGCAATTACGTCCACTTTTTTGGCTCCTGTGTACGCGATGACAGCTTCAATAAATCTCCTCAGATTTAGAAGATACGAGCATGTATGCATTGTGTTGTAGCTGTCAACGACGTTTCCTGTGCCCCAGGTGTCTCCCCACGTTGTAGCATACAATTCGGCGCTACTGTAGTTTTGTTCTAGAAAGTACTGTATGGATCTAGACCACCCCGTTGCCATGGGAGCTTGAGTATGAAGAGCTGCATCTCCGGTCCCGTGAATAAATATGACAGGTTCATTAACAATCTGAAGAAATATCGTAAATAAAAACACACCAACTTTGATGACAAAAAATATATTTATGAACAACCTTGTCTGACGGGCTGGCCCTTCCTCCAAAACTACCGTTAGGTCCAATGTCGGGCCGATCGAAGGCATCGCTTTCATATCCATTGGCGATTAGCCAATTCTGGAAATGATCAGTCAGAGGTCCCCGGGGGGCCGACTGGACTGAGGCCAAGTAGACGACAAGGAACAGCCAAAGCCGCGACCACATCATTTTGGATGATTCAGCCGACCGACGCGCCGTTTTTACTTGAGATGAAACTCAAGTCGGGGAGGCTGACGGCACCTCAGGAGGAAGGAGTTCGGTTCCCGTTTCAATCCATAAACTCTTACCCATCTTAGACCTTTCTTTAATTAATCGTTCGCAACCGGTCGACGGAAAGAAGATCCATCAGAAGAGAGCGTCTTCAAAGAAGACACAAACCAGTTTCAATCTCAATCGTCACTCCCGAAAGCCGTGCCACCTCTTTTTCATCGCCATTTATTTATTCGTCCTGTAAATCAGACAAAATATAACAAATAGAAAACAACAAGTATCAGACACTGATATTTTCTGTTGGTGCGCTTATCGTTCCACGAATTCCTTTTCGCCTGAAGCAATCTGTTGCGTCAGGTGCTTCTTGAAAGAGAAGATATCGCCTTCCCATCTGGTAATAGTCTGATGGTCACAGATGTAGATCGTATCAGCCACTTGTTGGACAAGACGAAAGTCGTGAGAAACGAGGATTACTCCACCATCAAAGGCATTAATGGCTTCAGCCAACGCGTCAATAGATTCCATATCCAAATGATTGGTAGGTTCATCCAGCAAAAGAAGATGAGGTTGTTGCCATGCTAACCAAGCAAAGGAAACTCGTCTTCTTTGCCCATCGGATAATTGTTTGATTGGACAAACTTGTTCTCGACCAGTGATCCCATATCGGCCAATGATCTTCCTCATCTCTTCTTTCTCCTTGACTTCGGGATAGGACTCCAACATATATTCCAATGCTGATTTATCCAATGGAAGCTCTTCATGCAAATGCTAAAACATCAGTTTTAAAAATTTTAAATACGCTCTCTACCTGGTGATACAACCCAATTTTGCAGTGCACATGACGTCTAATTTGTCCATCGGTTGGAGTGATTGATCCACTAACCAGCTTCAAGAACGTGGATTTACCAGCCCCATTAGGTCCGACCAAGGCAATTCTAGTATCAAGATCAATACCATATTCAAGATTTTTGTAAATATATGGCTAAAAGGAGTTTGTCAATTTCAGACACACTTACTGTGTTGTCATTATAACGGAAAGACACATTCTGGATCATTATAACAGGTGGGGGAATATCCCCTGGATTAAAGAAGTAGAACTGCTTCACCTGTTCGGTTTCCACCTTCTCAGTAAGCCCACCGGCAATCATCTTCGCCATAGTTTTTTCTTTTGACTGGGCCTGTCTGGCCAATTTAGCCGATCCGTGACCGAAGCGGGCAATGTATTCCTTCATATGAGCGATCTGATCTTGCTCCCATTTATATCTCTTGGCTTGGTTCTCCAATAATTCAACCCGGGTTTTAATAAAAGTATCGTAGTTTCCCTAAAATTAAATAAAACATAAAAGCATAAGTTAGACAAATAAATGAGAATAATTCAATGTACTTACCCCGTAATAAATGAGTTTCTTTTGGAACAAATGAATCATATTTGTACAAACATTATTCATGAAATCCTGAGAGTGCGAAACAATTAACAACGCTCTTTTGTAGCTGCAACATTTAAGATAAATGCTTCTCGATCTGACCCACAAGAAATTATGAACTCAATATTTACCTTGCTAACTCGCCTTCAAGCCAAACACAAGCATCCAAATCCAAATGGTTAGTAGGTTCATCCAACAAAAGTAAGGTCGGCTTCAGATATAAAGCTCGAGCCAAGGCAATTCTCATTCGCCACCCTCCCGAGAAATCTCTGCATTTTTTCATCATCATGGTCCTGCTAAATCCAAGACCATGGAGGATTCGGGCAGCTTTAACCTCAGCTTGACTAGCGTCCATCTCATCAAGACGTTCGTATACTTCCATTAATTGATCTTGCGCTTCTAAACATAAAACATCCAATTTTAAAGATAAAAACTAACCATCCTCAGGGTTGGCTGCCAATTCTTCCGCCAAAGCCTCCAACCGAATTCTTTCTTGGTCGACGTTGTAAACGGCCTTCAGAGCGGTCTCGTCACTCGCTACCATCTCTCTAGATAATAGATACATGTCTATATGGTCAGGAATAGGCATCTCTCTGTTGTAAATGGCTTGAAGAAGGGTGGACTTTCCTAAACGCAAATTATAAGAATGGCCAGCACTTACCACTCCCGTTTAAGCCGATCAAACCATATCTATGTCCTTGATTAATTTCCAAAGTTGTGTCTGTCACAATTTCTCGTCCGTGGAAAGTAATGGTAAGCTGGTTGATCTTGAAGTTAACACTCTTTGGATGAGATCCGAGAGCTCCTGCAACGGCTCGGGCTTTGGCGTTGTCAATCTCAACTTGCTCAAGAAGAGCGACGGCAGCATCCACGGTTGGATCGGTGGAGACAGCAGTTCCATTTTGAGTCCCATTTGTTTGAGGTTCTTCCTTCTTTGCGGGTTTCTTTCCGCCTTTGGCAGCGGTTTTCTTCGCGGCGTCTCTCTTCTTCTTTGCATCAGAAGGCATTGTTTTGAGAGCAAAGTACTGATTAACCTAAAATTTAAATAGATTTTAAAATTTTTAGAACAGAAGAAACACGCTACCCGAAAAAATATACACACTGAAATCGTAATGAAATAATCCCGATCCGAGCAAAAAACGCACACTTTTGCAAAAAAATCCTGTAGGCCAGAGTTGACACTTCGTTCGTCTACGCAATAATTGGGTGACATTTCGTCCCATTATGAAATCAATTACATCCAGGCAGGCCAATCGTCTTTCGCAATAGAAAAGCAGGGGTGGTCAGTGGCACCTATTTTTCCGATTTTGGGCCCGAAGCCCGGTCCGTCAAAAGCCCGGCCCGGCACGGGTAGAGGTTTTTACAAGCTCGGCCCGGCCCGTGAAAGCCCCGCTAGGGCGCGACCTGCCAAAAAATCGTTGCCGTTTTGTTAAAACTAGGGTTGTGATTTTGACAGTGACGTCAACTTGACGGCAAATTTCCCTCATTTTCATGAAATTGCCGCCGTCTTTTCGGTCGGAAGCTGTCTAACCATAAACTAAACATTATTTAAGGTAGTATAATGCCTTCAAACATGTTTAAGACCATATACACATTAAAACAACAGTTTATAACAACAAAAGGACTTTAATAGACCTATTTCGGATCATCTTCGTCCTTGTTCTTACTAAGTTAATTGGATTTCTTTCAACAAATTGCAAATAGAATTACTGCTAAATGTTTATGAGCCTATTGGGAACTAAAGTTTGCAAAAAAAGCTTCGGTCCCGGTAGTGCTATTGTAATACATTATTATATATGCACTATTTTTGACAGTAAACGTGAAAAAAGCTTAATGTGTTAGAACTTGAAACTACAACAACAACCCCCATCAAAAAATTTCCCGGCACGAAAACAATGAATGCCAACGGTTTGGCATTATGATATAAACCGGGCCGGGCCTGGCCTGAAAAACCCCAGGCCCGCGGCCCGGACCGGTTTCAATTTTCCATTTTTGAGTCAGGCCGGGCCGGGCCTGGTAACCACCCCTGTAGAAAAGTGCCCATTCAACGGGGCGTCGCTATTATTGAGTGAAAAACCGATAGACGAAACGCCACAAATTTCAATTTGCCCAAACTTGTTTTACACCTAAACCATCGACATACATATACATTGAACGACATTTTCTGAAATTTCGACGGGCATAGCTCCTACAAGAATTAACGTTACATCTGTTATGCTCTTAGTTTTCCCATATTCATCTAAAACTTCAGAGGCCTGAATGCTGAATATTGGGTCATAGCTCGATATCTGATCACAACATGGGTGTACCCGATATGCCATTAGATGCAACAGGTTCCAGAGCAAGGATATGCTGAATTTCAGAATTTCCTGTACGGGAACTTTTGTTCGATACCCATATTATGTTATACTAAGGAGAGGTATTGCCGAATTTCAAATAAATAACATTATTAGCATTAATGACGTTTCCTGAGTGCATATTCATCTTCTTTTTGGTACAGACGACGTTATTTATGCTGCTACACTTCAATTTATGAATTTGGTTTCAACAAAAAGGAAAATTATAAAAAATGCACAATGCCACATTTTTTTGCAACAATTGGTAGCGTGTAGGGTGTGCCGCCCGTTAAGTTGACGTTCTGTCAAGTTGTCAAATTGCCGTTATTTTTGTCATGTCAAATTGCTCTGTCATTTTGATTTGTCAAATTGATTTTTTTGGGGAATTTTTTAGAATTTTGCCAAAAAATCGAGGAACCCGCAACCAAAAACTGTCCCGCCAAAAAATCTTGCAATTTACTACAAGAAACCTCCGGTTTCACTGACTCAATTCATCAATGAAAATTTGGATGGTAGTGACAGCGGGAACGAGGAAGAAGATGATCCGAAATAGGTCTACTAAACTAATTTCGTTGTTATAAACTGTTGTTTTAATGTTTATATGGTCTTGAACGTGTTTGAAAGCATTATACTACCTTGAATAATGTTTGTTTTATCTTTAGGCAGCTTCCAACTGACACAACGGCAATTTGACGCAATTTGACGAAATTGACAGCAATTTGACGTCACTTTGAAAAATTCTGTCACAATCACAACCCTAGTAGCGTGGCAGTGCCAGCAGAGTGCTTGAACAAGGCTCTTTTGATGCCGCGGCAAGTGGACAAAGTCATTGCCGAAATTTCTACGTTGAAGGGTTTGTCAATATAACGTTTGCAGCCGCCTGACGTAGGTGGGATCAGAAACCGCACGGTTCACCACACGCTCCTCTTTGGGAAATTCGCTTTCTGAACTGAAACCACTGCTACAGCTGATTTTATCGTAGTCTACAAGGTGCATATTTATCAAGCAAACACAAGGTGAAGCTCTCAAATGCACTGTAACTTCATAAGGAGTCTTCAATATTTTGAATTTTTGCAGAAGCTGCAGTTTTATGAAGACCAGTGTTCTGGGCGGTTGAGACCGGCTTATCGCAAGAAGTATTGATACCAAAAACTGCAGCACAATGTGCTTTACATGTTGCAGCATCAAAAGACCCACTAAAAATTTAAAAAAATACCAAAAATTTTCCTTTAGGAAAATTTTTCAGAAAAGTTTTGATTTTTAACTACGAAATATCGTAGATGCAGTTACCTACACTGAAGGCCGTGCCAATACCTTTGGTATGCCCTAGACATCGTATTAGTGCAGTTTGTTGTAAAAAATTGAGACTAAAATGAAAAGTGATTGTTTGTTGCTGAAAGTCAGGGACAGCTCGGGTTAACGATATATGATATATAGGAGTAAAATTTTGAAATGTTTTTGCTTCGGGATACAAAAAAAAGATTTTTTATGTGAAAATTAACAAAATTTTTAAATCTTTTTGCTAAATCGTATCCATTTTGACTTTACTGAACGGGAAGTCACTTTAGTCGCAGATCGATGCATACTGGTGACCTAATCCACGTTGAAGGCCTCAGGGAGTGTATGAAGGATCTGGCGTCCAAAAGTGTTTCCGGGCCCTGAGGGCAAAGCTATGGCTGATCAAAGATCACGCAAAAAAGTCCTCCGAATATACCCTCCCAAAAAACGCGTTAGGGAATGTGAGCTTCGCTAGTCTAGTGGTTGTCGCAATTTGTTTTTGTTCTGACTGTGTTCAGAACAAAAGTGTTGGCCGGGTGGTAGTGACCACGCTTCCGAAGCAAGAGGTGCCGGGTTCGATACCGGCCGGGCCCGCCAATTTCTTTTGCATTTCTTTTCCTGTGTGCCATAAAATGAAGGTATTTTGAATTTTTTAAGTAATTTTGTCTTTCTCGATGGCAAAAACACATATATACGCGATTTCTTTTTATTTTTCCATGCTTTCCGAATTTTTTGAAACGGCCATAAATTTGATGGTATTTTGAGGTAGGGGTTCTCTTACCGTATGATTGTATAGGTGTCATGCCAGTTTTTTGACAGATTTTTATTACTGGTTGATAATCAACTTTACCGGAACTTATATCATAGATTTTTTTGAAAAATTCGAATGGGAATTTGCAAAATAAGCCAAAAACTCGACGTTTGACCCAGTCAATCAGCCGTTAGTGACGCCGGAACATAAAAAAAAATTTTGATTGTGAGATTTTAAAATTCGATTAGCTCTCAGTGTGCCAACTTTTGGCCAAATCGCTTTCGAATTCGGTGACCCTGGCCAATTTTCGACCAAAATTCCCACTTTTTGCCAAAATTCGGCCCTCAGGGCAAGGGGAGCAAATTTCGCGGATCGAGAATAGTACCATCGTGATTAGCGTGAAAAACTGGACTAGATAGCACTTTTATTTTCTAAAATACGATTTGCGAGGCCGAAGGCCGAGCCAAAAGAAACCTGGCAAATTGCATTTTTGCAGAAGCTGCAGTTTTATGAAGACCAGTGTTCTGGGCGGTTGAGACCGGCTTATCGCAAGAAGTATTGATACCAAAAACTGCAGCACAATGTGCTTTACATGTTGCAGCATCAAAAGACCCACTAAAAATTTAAAAAAATACCAAAAATTTTCCTTTAGGAAAATTTTTCAGAAAAGTTTTGATTTTTAACTACGAAATATCGTAGATGCAGTTACCTACACTGAAGGCCGTGCCAATACCTTTGGTATGCCCTAGACATCGTATTAGTGCAGTTTGTTGTAAAAAATTGAGACTAAAATGAAAAGTGATTGTTTGTTGCTGAAAGTCAGGGACAGCTCGGGTTAACGATATATGATATATAGGAGTAAAATTTTGAAATGTTTTTGCTTCGGGATACAAAAAAAAGATTTTTTATGTGAAAATTAACAAAATTTTTAAATCTTTTTGCTAAATCGTATCCATTTTGACTTTACTGAACGGGAAGTCACTTTAGTCGCAGATCGATGCATACTGGTGACCTAATCCACGTTGAAGGCCTCAGGGAGTGTATGAAGGATCTGGCGTCCAAAAGTGTTTCCGGGCCCTGAGGGCAAAGCTATGGCTGATCAAAGATCACGCAAAAAAGTCCTCCGAATATACCCTCCCAAAAAACGCGTTAGGGAATGTGAGCTTCGCTAGTCTAGTGGTTGTCGCAATTTGTTTTTGTTCTGACTGTGTTCAGAACAAAAGTGTTGGCCGGGTGGTAGTGACCACGCTTCCGAAGCAAGAGGTGCCGGGTTCGATACCGGCCGGGCCCGCCAATTTCTTTTGCATTTCTTTTCCTGTGTGCCATAAAATGAAGGTATTTTGAATTTTTTAAGTAATTTTGTCTTTCTCGATGGCAAAAACACATATATACGCGATTTCTTTTTATTTTTCCATGCTTTCCGAATTTTTTGAAACGGCCATAAATTTGATGGTATTTTGAGGTAGGGGTTCTCTTACCGTATGATTGTATAGGTGTCATGCCAGTTTTTTGACAGATTTTTATTACTGGTTGATAATCAACTTTACCGGAACTTATATCATAGATTTTTTTGAAAAATTCGAATGGGAATTTGCAAAATAAGCCAAAAACTCGACGTTTGACCCAGTCAATCAGCCGTTAGTGACGCCGGAACATAAAAAAAAATTTTGATTGTGAGATTTTTGTATGTGGATGACCACAAGCATCATATAAGTGTATTCCCAAAGCCCCTTGCGCCAATTTTTCCACTAACCTAGTTTTTTTTACAATTTCAGTAATTAACAGTAATGCCGAATAACTCAGAACCGAGTATTCAGAAAATCATAAAACAACTATCGTAAACGTTTTTGGGTGCCAGGAACTCAATGGAGACCGTTTTGAGCCGGCAGGGTTACTGTACCATAGAGAACCGGCGTTTGCCCGCGTATGACCCCTTTTAAAGAAGGGATCATATAGGGGTAATCGATTATGCTGATTTCGAAAATTGTACTCATTTTTTTCGGAATCTTACAATTTTGCTTAAGTAGTAGTGTAAAGTAGTAATTTTTGGAATTTTTTTGTCAATAGTGGATTTCCCTATCTCCCAACGTCTCAAACACTCTTGGTCTCATCATTAAATTCTGTTGACTCGAAAGATTGAAATTCAAATTTTTCGATTTTGGATTGCGCATAACTTTTTTTCTACAGGCAAAGTGGCCGAGCTCTTTGCAGATTGTTCATCTACTGAGCAAGACGAAACTTTGCGAATTTTCGAAATTTGAATTTCATGCCCTCCGGCAATCGAGCCCTATGAGCGAATTTTTCGACTTTTTTTGATTCCATCCTATTCTACGCAAAATTCTAAGACTTCTGAACCCCACTTGCTATTTACAATTATCGACCGGTCGAAAGTTATTCGCGATTTTGCGATTTTTCGGCCCAAAATCGCCCCAAGGCCCTTTGGATGACAGATTTTCTGGATTTTGACGATGCCATTCAATTCGCCGTGTATGACTTGCAATAGACACGTGTATCTTTTGCCGTTGTCGTATTTCGTATTTTAGCTATTTCAGATTTTCCGAATTTCCGGAAAAGTGGCCGAAATTTTCCGGAATTTTTTTCTCGAAGCTCAGATCGAAATTCAAAAAAAGCGCTCGCTATTGCACAGATAATTGTCTTGGCTACCTTCAATCTTTTTTTCAGCTTCTGGAGTCGTCGTTGAATTCCGATCCGAGTGTTGGCGCAAAATTTTCGGGATTTTTTGCATAAAATCGGCCCTGAGGGCACGCAGAGGAAATTTGGCGACTTTTCGCGATTTGCCCCGTAATCAGCGCCCAAAACTGCCCTAGAAACAATTTTCATTTCCTAAAATACGACCACCCCTCCCCGCCCACCTAACGTCAAAGACGAAAAATTCAAATTTTCCGGATCCGCCCTTCCACAACTCGGCCGCCAGTGGAGCTATCGACACGATCTTGGTCCCAATCGACGCAGAATCACATTCTCGATACGATTCTCATATTCCGCCGTACTTTTTCCTAAAATACGACTCGCGAAACCAAAAATTTAAATTTTCAGCAAATTAAATTCGGCCCCGAGGGCAAAAGTCCAAAAATCAAAATTCGGCTGGGCTCAATTTTCGACAAATTCGATTAGCTCTCAGTGTGCCAACTTTTGGCCAAATCGCTTTCGAATTCGGTGACCCTGGCCAATTTTCGACCAAAATTCCCACTTTTTGCCAAAATTCGGCCCTCAGGGCAAGGGGAGCAAATTTCGCGGATCGAGAATAGTACCATCGTGATTAGCGTGAAAAACTGGACTAGATAGCACTTTTATTTTCTAAAATACGATTTGCGAGGCCGAAGGCCGAGCCAAAAGAAACCTGGCAAATTGCTTTGC